>CAWUPB010001159.1:2500000-3750000 GCA_963924115.1 Dovyalis caffra
AAAAGACGAGAGATAGAAAATTACCATCTTTAATTTTTTGAACATCTTACCAATTTTTTTCTACATTAATGAGCTTGGATGAATTTTTAAGCCAATCTTGAGCACGTATCGGAGATTGCACTATGGTAGGAGATAAAAAAACTCCTAAAAGCATAAAGAAATCTTCCTCTAGTGCTAAATGCCAATTCCGAGGGAATAGTAGAAATAGGAATCACCATCACATCACGAGCCATTTGCAAAAGAATAGGAAATCACGGAGAATTATTTTTCCACCACTCCAAAATATCAAAATCGAGTCATCATCTTCGAATCTTCAGCAAGATATTTATCCAACTTTAATTTATTTTCTCCACCTCCACTATCATACTTGAATTTTTTAAAAAGCTTCCTCATCTTCGTTTTCACACTCAACTCCTCTTCCCCAACTATTTCCTCATTTGCATTTGACACTTCTATTCTTCCACCACTTTTATCAATTTGATCTTTAGATTTTGATAAATGACAATAGAAATCATACATGCAATATGTGAATTCTTTCATAATATTTATCATATTTTCTTCATCCAAATCACCATACAATTGTTTGATTGAAAATTCAAGTTTATGCCTAGGATCAAGTATGATCGCAGTATAAATCAACTTGTTCATTTTCTTAATATCCACCTAATACTTCTAAAACTTTTCTTTCATATTGCTAGCCAATGAAAAATTATCTAAATTTAAATTTTGTTGCCATTTTCTCAAATTATGTTCAATCGAACAAATCTTTTCAAAGTAAGTATTAGAAGTCACATACAAAGAACCCAAAATAAGTAAAGTAAGGTCATAAAAAACTTTCAACATGCCCACCATCTTCCTACTAGCCTTCCAATCATCAACATTAGGCGGCCCACCATCAACATTATCACCATGATCTCCATTAAATTCACTCCTATATAAAGGATCAATTTGCTCATATCTCTTAAAAGCTCTCTCAAATTTTTAAGCCGCATCTAACATTAAATATGTTGAATTCCACCTAGTTATGATATCTAGTTGTAACAAACTCTTAGAATCAATCTTCTCAAGTTCAATACATTCCTTAAATTTTGATAACCTAGTTGGAGATTGTCTTAGACCTAGGAAGTTCTTGTACATTATTTTGTGGAGCGATTACAACGCTTTGTAAATTTTCTACTTGAGGTTCCTCTAATGCGGTGTCAATTTATAAGTCTTCTTGAATCTCATTGGATTCAAGTTTTCTCCCGTAGGTCCTAGCATCTATGAATTCCTTCTCAAGGAATACAATATGCTTAGTGACAAACACTTTTTGTTCTTGTGGTTGGTAAAAGTAATATCCATTTGTTTCTTTTGGATATCCTACGAATTTGCACTTTATTGATTTAGGTTCAAGCTTGTCTCTGTCTAAATATTGACATATGCTTCACGAGTCCCAAATCTTAAGGAAAGATAAATTTGCTTTGTTTCCTTTCCATATATAATATGGAGTCCGATTAACGGACTTTGTTAGAATCCTGTTCAAAATAAATGTTGCGAGTAAGGAGCGTATATCCCCAAAATGATATTGAGATATTATTTCAACTTATCATGGACCGGACCTTATCAATAATGTCCTATTTCTCCTTTTGGACACATTATTCATTTATGGTGTTTTAGGTGGGGTCCTTTGTGAGAGAATTCCATTCTCTTTTAAATAATCTAAAAATTCGGTGGTTAAGTACTCTCCATCTTGATCGATCGAAGTGCCATAATACTTTTCTCGGTTTGTTTCTTGACTTCAAACCTAAATTCTTTAAACTTTTCAAAAGCTTCAAATTTGTATCACATGAGATACACATAAGCAAAATGCGATCTATCATCGATAAAGGTTATGAAATAATCATATCCTCTTCCAGACTGGTGGATACGGGCCCACATACATCCTTATGTATGAGGCCTAACAAATTAACATCTTTTCCACCTTTTCACTAAAACGGGATTTTGTCATTTTACCAAACAAACAAGAATCACGGACATCATAAGATTCATAATCCAATGATTTTAAATATCCATTTTTATGTAGCTTGGATATGTGATTTTTGTTTATATGGCCAAGTCGACAATGCCATAGATATGTTTTGTTTAGATCATTAGTTTTGAGTCTTTTTGCATTTATGTTATAGATTAGTGTGTCTATGTTTAAAACATATAAACCGTTATTCATATTAGCACTTTCATATAAAACATCATCTTTGTAAAATGAACAACTTTTGTTCTTAAATAAAAACAAAAATCCATTTCGATCCAAACGGAAAATGAAAATGATATTCCTAGTTATACTAAGAATATAATAACACTTTCTAAGTATAAGCATAAGTCCGGATGGTAGTGCTAACTCTTAGGTGCCTATCACTAATGGTACAACTCTTGAACCATTACCACGCGTAGGTCAACCTCACCAAAAGCATTCTTTCTAGTCGCTTTTAGTCTTCTTAAGTTTGTGCAAATATGTGCACCACATCCGAGTATCAAATACCCACGATGTTGGACTAAAAGTAATAAAATTTACTTCAATAATATGAATACTTGAGGTGCATCGAGAACTCTTCTTTTGTATCCCTTCATGGTACTCTTTATAATCTATCGCATAGAGCATTTTCCCATATTAGAGGACATTCCTCTCATTCAATTTCCACTCAAGGAAGTTTATGTCATTTAAGGCATTCTTTCCATTAGTCATCGATCTCATTGATGTATTGCCAATCATACTGTGCAACAACCTTGACCGAATGGAAAAATGTATGGCTTGGTTAATTAAATTGCATAAAACAAAACATAAATTAAAGAAGTAAAATCTATATTTGCTTATACTATTTTCTTCAAGTTCTATAACCTTTAATATATGACTCGAGAAAACTTTTTGATTTGTTTTCCTACAAGGTTAGGATCCCATCTTTTATCATGCATTAGCCTTGAATTATCTTAATAAGCCATACATGAAGGATTAGGCGGGTAACTCCTTACCAATTACATTTAATGTAATTCCTAATTCCATTGGTATGACAACTCTTTGTCCTTGTCACATCTTATGTGAATACCAATCCTTGCTTACAAGTTTATTAGACCTTAAGTTATCTTAACAAATCCAACAACACATTTAAGTTAGACCCAAAGTTCGAAGACATCGCATGGCCCATGATTTGTTTCGCTCGAGGAAGAAGTGAGCTTAAGTTATCTCAATAAGCCAAAAATGACCAAGAGAGTTCTCATCTCATAACGTTAGAAAGCAATTAACTTAATATTTTATTTGAAGTATTTAATATGGTTGGTCTCATCCTAGCATACCTACTTAAACAATAATCACATTATTTCTAATCATACATACTAACATTTATCTCGAGCACATTCGTATATCTCATGCATGACTCAAGGATTGGTGAATGGTAATAGATTTCTAGTACTAGCCCATTCGAGCCATAAAGAGACTAGTGAGTCAATTCTTAAGTAAAAAATTATTATAAATTCTTCATGAATGTCTTCATTCCTTGGCATCTTCTCCTTGTATCTATTCTAATTCCTATCTTCTACTTTTACATTCATTCGAAATAAGAAACCTCGAGTTAAATTCGAGGGGAGTAAGAAGAGAAAAGAAATAAAATAGAGTAATAGAGAAGGCGAGGAGACACGAGTCCTATTTATCCAAAAAAAATAACAAGCATTAATAAAATTAGGTCGACTCATTTATACCATTCACTCATGTTTTAATCACATTGATACATGGCATACCAATGAAACAATTTCATTTATAAAATGATTATAAATCTATATTTTTGATCATTTTCTAAATTTATCAAAATTTATTAAAATTTTAATTTTAAAAACTTTTTGGGTCTTAGGCCCACTTTGGGCTTATAGGCTTTTGAGCTTTGAGGGTTCACGAGTTTCGAAGCCCAAACCTTCAACTTTGAGTGTGTCTGCTCATGACCATCGACCTAGCACGAAAGTGAGCGGCCAATGGCCTGCGACATTGCCCGTGCGCCTAATGCCCGGTTTGGTAGGCTAGTAGGCCTACCTTACGTGCACCTAGCGTACGAGTCGGCTAGCCAGGCACACCCGATGCACATGCATAGAGTGCGTTGCCTAGCCCGCGCACCTAGTGCGTGACCTAGTAAGCAAGAAGCTTGCTTGTTGTGCACCTATTGCGTTGTCGGCGATGAGTCGCCACTCCCTCGAGTGTTGACTTCCAACGTAGACTTCGCATGCTCTTACTCATTATGACCCAAAATTTTAGTTTCATGTTTATATAAAACACCAAAAACACAAGATTTATAATTAGACATAGCTAATTCATGTATTTAATCACATTTAAATAATCATATAATCAAAGATTCAATGGAGGCTCTAATACCAATTGAAGGGATCATGCATCGTGTGGAGGTGTGAAATAAATAAAAAATTTTCTCCATCTAAGGCCCTAAGATCAAGCATATAATCAAAGATTCATTGGAGGATCTAATACCAATTGAAGGGATCATGCATCCTATGGAGGTGCGAAATTAATAAAAATTTTCCTCCATCTAAGGCCCTAAGATCAAGTCGTTGAATCTACTAACCATATATACATGAATAATAAGGTATAAGTAAAGGAGTACCTATTGTAGTGCGGATCTAAATTCTTTTTCAAGTTGTCCAAGTGTCCGGCCTTTATTGATGATCCACACGAGTCAAGTATCCACAAAGAAGCACTCAAAATTAATGAGGTGCTATCTTCACCTTTTCCGATTTAATATTTTCTCCGGAAATCAATTTCGGGTAATTTTTCGACAACCTTAAATGTAACACTCCCAACGTACGACCTATTAGGCTGAGAATATTACTGTCATTAATCACATTCGAAGTGCAATAAATGTGAGTTAACAAGGCACTTAACTTATGTAAAGATATTTATACGGTGAGGTCTATTATAACACTTAAGGGCTTTAAACACTCATTAAATTTATAAGATTGCTAACATGTAGGGGAAAATTTATAATAATTGTACTAATACTATCACATTACTATTTATTTACTACTGGTTCGATTACATACCTTAGCCATCACATACAAGATTGATTTTATGCCAACTAATATAAAATTGGCTTATCTACCCTTATACCATTTTTCAAGTCATATCATTTATTTTTCACGACTTTTACTACCGTATAAAATAAACCATCTAAGCCAAGTACATATAAAACTATAGCTAGTATTATAATTAAAACGAGCATGTAGTGGGTCTACTCGAAACGCAAATCCCCATATAAGATATATGCGCCTAGTGCCTCCTTTGATAGTCGGTTCCATAGAGAAGTAGGCCATCGTACCTTAATTGATCCGCACCACAAAAAACTATGTGAGCGATAGCTTATTAGGTTAACGAGATGTATGTATGCATGTACATGTATATGCGGATATGAAATACTATCTTATGCATGGTGAATCCTTTTTTTTTTTTATATATAAAACATAAACGAGTTTGAAAATCCCTTTTCGTTTGTATACATGTCTCATTTAAGTGCTTCGGGGTTCTATAATATATGTTCGACGAACCGGACTCGTCTACGGATGTGTCCTATCGAGACTCTAAAAGTGCACATTTGCACTTGCTCGATCGCACTTGCTCGGCCACCGAACAATTACCATTATCATATGGAAACCCATGAAGTCATTTTCTCAAAAGCTTAAGGTCATGAAAATTCTTTTCTTCAAAATAATTTTCAATTGCTATTGAAAAACCATAATGTAAAAATGTATTTTCATGACTTAAAATATTATTCGAAAGCTTTGTCATGCACATGCATTAACATGGACCAAGTATGCTACATGTACTCGTAAATGGTTACCTTGAATAATTATAAAATAAAATCATAAAGATATGTATAAAATTAGGCGACATAATGGTATAGATATTACTAATCCGAGATAAACCATCACAACAACAAACATCCCAAACATATTAATCTCAAGAGTAAAATTCCATTTCCAAGCATTTTTCAAGCATGCACATTATTCTCAACTCAAGCCATCATGCATTATTTGTGTGGAATACAATGGTAAGCATAACAATAAGATATAACGAGTCCATATTTATTTCGTTATCCGTATAAACTATATTGTATCATTATATTCCATAATTATTTTATTTAAGGTTCTAACTCATCATAAGCAATTAATATTACCTAACCATGTATCACTTCATGTTTCAACTTAACTAGGTACCTTTTAATTAAGTATGTAATTTATTTTTGGTGTGAGCCTTAATAGACCTAAAGCCCAATTTTTCCTAAACCAATTTTTCTTTAGATTTTTATGAACCCTTTTACTCTAAATTATTCTTTTACATTCTTTTAGGTTTGAATTACTAACTTTTGGGTTTGGAACTTGATTTAATTCTAACTCCCCAAAGTTCTCATTTAGGCCTAAACTTGACCTCTTCATAATATTAATATTTCATCTTCATTTTATTCTACCATTTAACACTAAGTAGCCTAAATAGGTACTAACTATAATAATCAATTTAATTGAAATTTGGGAACCAAATTCCTGCCCAAACTCGTATTGGGCCTTAATGGGTTGAACTTAGGCCCAAGCCCATAAAACCCATTTTCTTCAATTTTTAGCAAATCTTCCACTTCCACTCATCAAAGTATGCTTATTCAAGTGTGTGTGACCCATCAAACTAGAAACACATTGCTTAAAACTCAAATGTTAAATTTCTTAGTTTTGGCGAATTTAATCCCTAAAAATTGAGGGATTTTTCTTTAATTAAAATGAAAATTTTCATTCCTAAACACTAATTCATGCTTAACTAAGTCAGAATTGAGTTCTAAAATATCAATTAAATGAAAACACTAAAAACCCTCAAATTTGAAATTTAGGCCGAATGGGTGTCTTAAATTAACCCTAGGAATTTTTTAATTTTAACCTCAATTTTCAAGCCTCATTAACTTATTTCCATATTAATTACATGAATTATGGTTTCAAAATCATTTCTCCTAAATTTGGTCACTAAGAACCCTAACCCTAATTTTTCTTCAATTTAGTAATTAAAGCAAAATCAAACAATTAAATAGGAAATTGAGTTGAAATTAAATATTCTTGTGGTGTAGGATGAGATTAACTTACCTAAATATGCTCCAAGTAAACTTCAAGAGGTGAAAAATTTGGAAATTTCTCCTTTCTTATTCTTCCCCCAAATTCGTCCTAATTCCAAAATTTTCTCCTTGGAGTTTCTTAAGCTTCTAACTACTTGTCCTTGCTTAGTGAGGTGAATTAAGGTGTGTAGGAGTGGTTTTGGGTGAGTTTTTGGTGTAATTTCCTAAGGAAATTTTGCAAGAGTTTCCTTTAGGTTTAGTGATTTTTATGCCATTTTCTTTAATTTCATGCATCCCTAATTATAGGAAATTTTTTGGTGGATCTTTGACTTCATCTCCACCATTGAATTAAGGTATTCTTGGAGGGACCTTGGCCATCAAATTGAAATTTAATCCTAGCCCTTTAAATGATTAAATCTTAAACCTTTGATTTTTCTTTTAATTTTAATTCATCCATCTTGCATGCTTACTAACCTCTTCCTTTTTAACAAGTTAAAGTGCATTAATTAGGGTCTAATTATGCTCAAAGTTTGGCTAGAAGGTGGTGGAAGTGTCCGGAACGTTTTCGTAATCTTAGTCCCTCATTTTATTAATCTTTTCTCTAATTTCTTCTCTCACCATCCTTCAATTTTCCAATTGATCATTTTAAGTCCTTCCCCTAAAGATATCTTAATATATTTTAAACACCTTAGGTTCATAGCAAATTTAATTTGAAAGTTGAAACTTTCAATTTTATGCAATCTAGTCCTTAATTTCTATGCAATTAGCCCCCAAATTCTAAAATTTTATTCTATACCTTTCAAAATTTTAATTTATTTCCAAAATAAATTCAAAAATTTATTAAAAAGATTCAAAATAATTTTTCATAATTTTTGGAACCCATTTAAGTCTCAAAATTAATTATTTAGCATGAAAATTTGACTATTTCTTACAAAACATATTCCTTGTACCTAATAAAATTAATTTAAATTTTCTAAGTATGCCTACACATCCCATATGATTTTTCTATGCCCTTAAAAAAATCCTCATATTTACGAGACACCTAATTTAATTATTTATCTCTAAAAACACTATTCCTACACATAAGAAATTCAATAGAATATTCACAACGAGTAGAAAAATTCATAAAATCACATAAAATAATCTAAAACCCCTCTAACAAATATTCTAGGAAAGAAAAATATTTTTCATGCATAAACAACATATTTAATCAATTATTTCATACAAAAGCTGCTATTCATAAATCGAAAAATCACTAAAATATTTCTCGGGCATGGAAAAAGTATTTTAACCATTACGAATATCTCTCCTAGTTTTCAATAATTATTTACCATTCTCAAGATATTTTTAACTTAAGTTTTAATATTAAAATTTTATTAAATTTCTATTTTAGCGGGTATAGACCATTACATGAAAAGAGAGGGATAGAGTGTTTTTTGCTAGGGTTTAAGAGAAAAATATTTTCTCCTTGTTTTTCACTCTTGCCCGTGTGCCCTAAGTTTATTTTTGGGCTGGCTGAATTTTTCTCTCCTTTTTTTCTTATGTTGACCCAATTTTCTCTCTCCCTCCTATGTAACACCCCAAGCCTAGGACCTAATGGGTGAGAGTATTATCGTCGTTAATCACATTCGAAGTGCAATGAATATAGGTTAACAAGGCACTATGATCTTATCGTAACTTATTTAAAGATGTTTACGTGGTGGGCGTTTAGTAATAGCGCTTAGGTCCTATTTCTTTATTAAAAAGTCGGTATAAAGTTTTTGAGTTTTCTTAAATTGCTTACCTTTATTCATTCACCTTGTTAGGTAGTCATTAATATAATTCACTTATTAATTTATTCGTTACTATTTATTTACACAACTATTACTATCTGCATCATTTCGTTATTTACTGATTCAATTACACACCTTAGCTATTTACATATAAGACTAATTTTATGCCAATGCCAATTACTATAAAATTAGTTTATTTGCTTTCACATAATTATTGGGTCATATTGCTTACTTGTTTCATAGCCTTGATCGTTGTATAGGATAAGCCGACTACATCAAGTACCTATAGAACTATAACTCGTAATGTAATTAAAAATAGCATGCAATGGGTTAATCCAAAAATCGAACCCCCATCCAAGATATACACGTCGGGTGCCTCCTTCGATGATCGGCTACGTAGAGAAGTAGGCCACTAGTGATTTACTTATCTACACCACAAGAAACTAGATGAGAAATAACTCGGTAAGTTAATGGATGCATGTAATACATATTCATGTACATGCGGGTATGTAACACTTGCTTTATGCAAAGTAAGTCTCCTTTTTTCTTATGTCATAAAACATAAAACGATCCGAAAATCTTTTTCACGTACGTAGACATATCCCATTTAGGTGCTTACGGGTTTCCATAATATATGTTCGGTGAACCGGACCCGTCTATGAACGCGTCCTACCGAGCCTCTAAAAGTGCGGGTCCGCACTTGCCCGTCCACTGAACCGTTACCATCATTGTATGAAAAACCCATGAAGTACTTTCCTTAAAACCTTAAAGTCGTGGAAATCTTTTCCTTTAAAATGATTTCGATTGCTATCGGATAACCATGACATAAAATATATTTTCATGACTTAAAATATTATTCATGAGCTAAGCATGTGTATGCAATTGCAATGAACCAACATACTTGTATGAATTCATGAATGCTTACTTTGAATGGTTATGTAACCAAGTCATAAGAATCGATATAAAATTAGAACGCATAGTAACATAGATAACATCAATCGAATATAAACCAACACCACCATCATTGGCACATAAATCATCATAACCCAATTCTCATCATCAATCACATTCAATCATAACCATTATTCATAACCTAATGCATTAATATAGCATTTGAAAGAACATAACCATAATATAAAGGAAGATGAACATTTTTGTTTCATTTCTTTGTTAATTAAACTTACCTTTCACTTTACTTTCCTAAATTCTTTTCCTTAGGTTGTTAATTATCTTTTCATATTTGCTCTTTACCAAATTAAGTGTCATTTTATGTTCCAATCTAACTAGGTATTATTTTATTGATTTAGGAGGTTTAATTTCGGTTTGGGCCTTAATGGGCCTAAGGCCCAATTTTTTCTTAATCCAAATTTTCTTGAAATTTTTATGAGTCCTTTTCATTTTAAACCATTCTTTTACCTTTTTTTTTTAGTCTGAATAATCAAATTTAAGTTTTAAAACTTGGTTTAAACCTAATTTTCCAAAATTCCCATTTAGGCCTAAACTTGACCTCTTTAGAATCCTAACATTTTCTCCTCATTTTGTCCCACCATTTTAAAAATAAGTAGCCTAGATTTGTAAAAACTATATAAATTAATTTAATTTAAATTTGGGACTCGAAATCTTGTCCAAACCCCGTATTGGGCCTTAATGGGCTGAAATTGGGCCTAAGCCCATAAAACCCATTTTCTTCAACTTTTGATGAATTTTTCACTTCAAATCATCAAAATATGCTTATTTAAGTGTATATGGCTCACACAAATAGAATAAGATTGCTTGGAATTCCAATCTTAAATTTCTTTAGTTTAGGCCGAATGGTTACCCTTAATTAACCTTAGGAATTTTTGAGTTTCACCAACTTTTTCAACCCTAATTAACTTGTTTTCATCTTAATTAAATAAATTATGAGTTCAAAATCATTTCTCCAAAATTTGGGTCACCAAGAACCCTAACCTTAATTTTTCTCTAATTTAGCAATTAAGACAAATTCATATAATTAAACATGAAATTGACTTGAAATTAAATATTCTTGTGGTGTAGGTGAGATTAAATTACCTAAATATTCTCCAATTAAACTTCAAAAGGTGAAGAATTTTAGAATTTCTCCTTCCTCCTTTTTCCTCAAAATTCGGCCTAACCTCCCCTTTTCTCCCTTAAATTTTTCTTGAGTTCTTAGCTTAATATCCTTATTTAGTAGGTTGATTTAAGGTGTGTAGGAGTGATTTAGTAAGTTTTGGTGAGTCTCTGGTGTGATTTTCCTAGGAAAATATTTCAAGAGTTTCCTTTAGGTTATTTGTGATTTTTATGCCATTTTCATGTTTGCCTATTTATAGATAATTTTTATTTATTTTGAAGACTTTTGACTCCATCTCAACTATTGAAATTATGTTGTTTTGGAGTGATCTTGGCCATTGAATTTTGGTTAAAGCTTATCCCTCCAAATTGGACAATTTTAGGCCTTTAATTTGTCTTTAAACCAAATCCCTCCACCTTGCATGCCTAATAGCCTTTCCTTTTTATTTAAGTCAAAGTGCATTAATTGTGGCTCAATCATGGAGCTAAATTTTGGCTAGAGCATGAAGAAAATCCTAAAAAATTCTTTAATTTTGGTCCCTTATTTTCTTAATCTTTTTCCTTAATTACTCTTTTCACAATCCTTAAATTTGTCAATTGATTACTTCAGTCCCTTCCTTAAAAGAAATTTTAACAAATTTTAAACTCCTTATATTTATAACTAATTTAATTTAGAAGTTGAAACTTTAAATTTTATGCAATCTAGTCCCCAATTTCTATGTAATTAGCCCCTTAACTCTAAAATTTTATTTTATACTTTTTAAAATTTAATTTATTTCCATAATAAATTTAAAAATTTATTAAGAGGATTCAATCTAAATTTTCATAATTTTTGGACCTCATATAGGCCTCTAAATTAATTATTTAGTATGAAAATTAGACTATTTCTTATAGAAAATATTCCTTGCACCTCATAAAAGTAATCTAATTTTATTAAGTATTCCTACACATTCCCTAGGATTTTCCTATGTCCTTAAAAAAATTCCTCATACTTCTAAGTCACCTAATTTAATTCTTTATCTCTAAAAACACTATTCCTACACTTTGAAAATTCAATGAAATATTCACCATATGTAGAAAATTTCATAAAATCATATAAAATAATCTAACACTCTTCTAAAATTATTCTAAATAAAAAAATATTTTGCATACATAAACAACATGCTTTAATTAATTTTCTCATGCAATAACTACTATTCATGTATCGAAAAATCACTAAAATATTCTTTAAGCATGGAAAAACTATTTTTACCATTCTAAATATTCTTTTAAGTTTCTAGTAATTATTTCTCATTCTCAAAAATATTTTTTTTCACACGATTTTAATATTAAAATTTTATTACGTTCCTATTGTATCGGTACTCGGGCATTACATCTTATAAATTTATAGGAGAGTTTTCTTGTCCTCCAAGGATAAGGATAGAAGTGGCTATAAGTTCATAAAGGACTTTAGGTCGTTGCTTCCATATCCTCCAAGGATGAAGAGTTATTTTATATGTGGACTATTTGATTATTGTCTTTAAAACATTCAACCTTATCCAATAAGGTTAATGTTTATCCTCCCATCAAAATTATCTTAAAGCTCTTAATTGAATCTAACGAGCCAAAACTATTTTAGTCCAATTAATTTATTTGGACTATCCAAATAAATATTCCAAGATTATTTTGGTGGGGTCCACATTAGGAAATAATTTTTCAACATACCCTTTAACCTAAATTGAGAAACTCCTTTTCTTTTAGGTTCTTTATTTCTAAATTTGAAACTAACTTCCAAATTAGAAAACCGATTTCTAAAATAGGAAGCTTTCAATTTTATGAAACTTTTCATTTTGAAAACTCTTTCCAAAATAGGAAACCTTTTATAATTGGAAACGTTTTTCAATATCTTTGCTTCTCATTTATAATGTGAATACTTAAACTTATGTGTGTGACTCGATAAGCTCCTAGATAAGTTGACAATGTATCAAGAATAAAAGAATCCTCTCGTTATCTCTTGATACATAAATCAAGATTGACCTCTAGTAAGGCATCATGAATACCCAATTTTGTAGGAGGATTAGTTAATCTATTATTACTTTTCATGAGCATGATTACCATACAATTCGGTCCTCATGTCAACTTATCACGAGTGTGATCTCGAATTTGATTATTAGTCTTGTTCGATTATGATCACACAAGTTTTCTTCAATTCCCAAATGTTTTAGCTCCTAGAGTAAACCAACTATGCTCTATTGGTGTACTCCTACTATGACCATAGATTTCTTGAGCGAGAGATTTATCGAAGTGCAATGTGATAACTCCTTTAGCATACAAGGAATGACATATCTTATATTAGTCGTGCACCTATCTCCATTGGATTCTTAGTACACCCAACGAATCGTCCACGTGTAATCCATTAATGGGTTCATCAAACGAGTGTTAAAGCGCATAAGTCTTATAGTGAGATAACCGTGATGACTTCAAGTTTAAGGACCATTTGTACCCATCTTGTATGAGATTCGTGTAGACTAAAACCAAATGGGTTCTTATGGTGAGTCAAGTCCGAGTGATATGTTTTCTAACATAAATCACCTAAGTGCTTGCTTTGGCATCACCATGCCAAAAGGTGTGAGATCTCTTATTGCTATCATATAGCACGGGCATACCACTCCCAAGTCTATTCGTATTTTGTTAATGTCCATTCTTGACAATGCTATGAATTGAGATATTTAATGATATTATTTATGTGCATTAGTGTTTATCTCACATCTTTCGATCAATCACTATTGCAAATGCATATCATAAGAATTTCTATCTAATTCTATTGAATTTATGAACATGTAAACATAAGAATTAAGAAAATAACTTCTTTATTATTATCAAAATAAATAATACAATGATATATTAACTCAAACCCGTCCAAATATGGTTGGGCTCATCCAAACATGATTGGATCTTGGGCACTTACACTAACAAGAAAGAGGGAGGTGGCACTCGAGGGATCGTAGTCTCGGATGTCGCATAACTTACCCCTCGACTCATGTGGGAAATTTATCCTTATGCATGATACTACAAAGGCAAACCTAGTAACCCTCATGTATGAGAATAGAACTTTAAATATCTCATACTATGGTTGAACTTGAGTCCACGATAGGAGCATTTAAAGAAGTTAGGTTAAACAACTTTACTAGTTATGTCTAGATAAATCTAAAACCTATCCCTAGGCTATCCTTAGAAAAGAGGGCATACATTATTTGTTTTCTTGTGCAAAATATTCATAACATTGTCTTACTTTAAAAGCGCTATGACTATCAAGACTACTATTAACGGTGATTGCTTTGCTCTTTTGGATCAAGATACTATGCCTTTGTTCGCATAGTTTGGAATAGAAATAGTAGTAATAGTAAACACCATCTTGATATCTAACCATGAGTTCTCCTTTCGGTTAAAGCATACTTCATAATGATGCCTAACGATAAGTTCTCATATGGAAGCACTATATCTTCCTAAATTTTATATTTTGTACATTCTTTCTAAGAGAAATAACACAAAAAAAACTCAAACTCTGTCAAAGATCCATAATACAAGACTTAGAAGAAAGATAAAGAACAAAGAAAGAAATTAGTTAGAGCAAAAGTATGCCAATGAGGTTGAAGCTCTCAAGAGAGATATGACTCGACTAACTGGTTTGTTAGAGTAGCTACTATAAGAAAAATCATTGATTGAGGTGACCTCTAAGAGGGCTAGTTGTCACGACCCTAATAGTGGGCCACAAATGGTGCAAAAATCAAGGAAATTGTGAGACCTACCTCGACTTAAGCAAACCTAGATACTAATCGAGAATCCTCAAATATCATTTTACATTGCGCAATATTCTTAACTAACATTCATCATATTATATTTTCAACATAAATCATAATTTATTATTATCCTTGTATTTCTCAATAAATATTCATAATTAATTTCTAATACAATACCTATAAGCTCTAACTACGAGCTTTTAGGAATACAATTGAATAAAATATAGGTTCTAAGAAATTATAAAAAAATAGATAAGTCGTATGATCAATGTGCCGACTTCAAGACAAAAAGCCAAATGGAAGCAAAAGGGCAATCCTTTAATATCCTATAAAACTTAAATAATGAGGAATGATCAATCAACAACTCGGTGAGTAGACATTATATAACATATCATGAGAGGAAAACAAACTAAGGATGATTACTTAAAACTCAAATTAAGATGCAATGCTTGTTTCTTCCAAAATAAATACATATTGTAAATCCAAATCATACATCATGATTTAAATGGTTCAAAACCATTTTGAATCAAATCATCAAAATATTTATGCATACATATATCATAATCATAAAAAATCACATATCTAGGTTTTTTATACACCTTTGAGGTAATAACGTATCACTCGGATACGAACACCTCAAGGTCACGCCTCCCATGACTAGGTTTACGTATGTTGGCTAATAAACGAGCGAGCACTTTACCTCTCCTGCTAGTTGAGCCTTGTATCATTGAGCTTAAAGGCTATTCCCCACCATAGCTAGGTTTTCCAGGATCTCGAAAACATTTCAAAAATCGTATAACTTATACTTATTTTAAATTTAGTATTTCAAACATAATGCATGCTTTAAATCAATTTGATAGTACAATCTCACATCAAATTAGCATTTACAAAATTATATGGATGATCAAAATAGCTATATAAAATACATTCATATTCGAGTTCATAAGCACATATCAAATAAAGTAACACATTTACTTAAACACATATTCAAATTTCTTTTTAAATCATATCCAATTATTTTTTTATATGAAATCATTTCAAAAACTCCTGGAATCTATTCCTATCTAAGTTTTAATGGATGCATTTAAATTATACTTAAATCAATGATGCATGATAGACATAATTGAAGAAATTTAAAGCATAATATGCTCTGTAATATCCACTCACGAGTATAAATTAAAGAATCAGAATGAGTCGATGTTGTTGAGAAAGAGTCGCCCACTTCAAAGAATCTAATAATACATAATGATGAACAACTATCAATATCATATATCAAAGAATAATTTAAAAAAATTGAATTATTATAAAATTAGGAATAAAAGATTATTCATAAGAATTGAATTGAACTAAATTCTATAAATTCTTGAACAATTCCAAATAATTGTCTAACTATATCCTATTATCAATCCTCAATTTAATCATCTAAACAATAAATCTTCAACTAATTGGTAAATTCTATTCAAATTCACTCAATACTTAATCCATTCATCTTTAATTGCATTTACATAACCTAATTCTTCATTTTTCCCAAATTCTTTTGAATTAAAACCTAAATTTTGAATTTTTTACTATTCATAATCTTCAACTTCTTAATTACTCAAATTCACTTCAAATTCACTTCATTGTCTTAGCCCAAAGTTTGATTTATATTTTCTTTTTATTTACTTGTTTAGTTAAGTAAAAAAATTATTTTTATTATTATTGAAATTTAATTTCAAAAAAAAAAAGGGAAAAACAAAAGAAAACAAATAACAAAAGGGAAATACATAAACTAAAATTGAAAGCAAATGGGGACCTAATTACATTAAATTGAGTTGAAATTGGAAGCTACTAAGGATTAAATTAAAAACAAATCGAGACAAAATTAAGGGCCTAATTGAAAGAAAATTGAGGATGCAATTGTAATTTTAAAAAGTGTGAGGGCCATTCTTTAATTTGGCGAATGAAATAGTGAATTGAACAATTCACTGTTTCATTCGAATTTTTGTTGAAATTCAAAAACTATAAATGGTTTTTGATTTCAGATTTGTTGCATCCACGATTTGATTCTCTACTAGCATAGGAGCCCTTTGATTGAACCATAATCCATTCTGTAATAATTAAAGAAATTTGGTAACAAGAAGAGAGAAACATGAGAGGGAAATATGATAAATTGATAAGGAAATCAGTATGTTTTAGGCTATAAATAGGATGTTTGAAAGACAATAAGGAGAAAATATTTTTTGAGATGAGAGAGAGAGAGAGAGAAAAGCAAGAAAAAGGATTGAAATTTGAAAGATTTTTATTGTTTAAGTTTTGCATTTTTAAGTTTTAGCTTGATGTTCTTCATTTTTGGGTTTCTATTCATCAACTTCTAGCCTTTTCAATTCGTTTTTTTTGTTTTTTTGTTTTTCTTGGTTTCATTTCAATTCTCATAGGTTTCTAAACTTTATTTCCCGGGATTTGAGGCTTAATTGATGTTTTTTTGGGCTTGTCCTTTAAATTTTCTAGGTAATGTGTTTGTCATTTTTGGGTTCGGATTCTTCATTCCTTGGGTCAATCGAAAGGGTTATAATTTTGTTTTGAGGAGGCTTTTTGTTGTCCGGGTGAAGAAAAGGAGAAATCGATGGTAAAAGTTAGAAAATTTGTGAGGTTTATGCACTTATGGTTCATGGGTTTTCTAGGTTTGTTCTCATGTTCTTTAACCGTTTCCCACGTCGGCTCCTAGGTTTTCCAATTTTCCATTCGTTTTAAATTCCTATTATTTAATTAATTGATATGTTATTTAGATGTTAGATTGTAGGTTGTTTGAACGATGTAACATAATCGATCAACCTTTGATCTTAAAGCAAAGTTACGGAGGGGCATTTGATTGAAAATGAAATGAAATTTGCGGTAGAGCTTAGTTCGACCTTATCTAACTCTAGAGTGAAAAAAATGAAGCACGGGTTAGGCTAGCCCAACCCACGCTAAACAAAGGTTGGATCGATTTCGGTCTAGCTCGACCTTAATCCAAAAATTAAAAAAAGGAAAATGACGAAGTTGATTTCGATCTAACTTCTACCCTCCCCTCCAAAAGGAAAGAGGATGGACTGAAATATGTCCAACTTCTCTTGAAGAAAAAAATATAAAAAATAAATAATAATAAAAAGTGAATAAATAGAAATAGCAAACAAAGAAGGGTAATAAAAAAATAAACAAAAAAATAGGGAAAAGGAAAATTTGAAAGAAAAAAATAATAATGATAAAATATTTGACTAGAATTCAAATTTTAAATTTTATAAATGTTTATCATTCTCGCATTTAATTTAGATGTTTAATTTTCTTTATTTATTTCATTTTAATCTTAAATTTATTACATGTTTGTTAGTTTATATTTAATTTAGAATTTAATGTTTAAATTTTTTGTAGTTATTTTAATTAATTTAATTTTAATCTTTATTTTATTTTATGCATGCTTTTATTATTAATTTTGATTTCAATATGTGAATTTTCTTTAATTTTCTTAATTAATACAACTTTAATTTATTTTTTAGCAATTAGACTCGGTAAGTAATAGATGGGGGATTGTCAAGTCTTTTAATTCTTTAGACAACGATGACGATCTTTTCCCAAATAAAAAAAAGAAAAAAGAAAAAAATAAAAGTCATAAAACATTTAACAAATTCTCTTATTTAATAGGGATTGTTGTTAGCCAAAAATATTATTTGATAATCAGAATGTTCTTCGATACATCGGTTGTGTTGAGACTCCAAAGATGAACTAATGTTTGAATTGATGTGTCTTCGATGAAGAGGTTCGATGATTGTTTCAATACGATGCCATGCTTAAAAATAAAAACTTAATTTGGCTTGGAAAATTGGAGTTCAAATCAAAAAATAATTTGGCATAAATAAAACACTTTAGGAGATGAATTTATGGTTAAACTAGACGCGGTCCTTGTTTTTGAAAAGGGAGCTTTTGGGTGATTAAATATCTTTTCAAAAGTGTAACCGACTCCTTACTATAGAATCTATAAACCGAGTGTCCATCTTAGGTTCTTAGTTCCTTCAATACTAAGTGGTGACTCCAAACTTATAAATAATTCTATAAATAAATCTAAATGTTAAATTGGATATTTTGGGAGTCCCGTTCGATGTCTAGAAGTGACGCAATGGTGACTCCAATAGGGATTTAGAGTTAGGCTATAGGTTTAATAAGTGAAGTTTATCTTCCGTATTTATTTTTGTCAATTATTTTCCAAGTGATTTAGTTTTTGTCATTTAATTTTGAGTTATTTATTTCTTATGTGCGTCTATTATATACTTTAAGTCTTTTAATTTTATGTAATTTATTTTTCTTGCATTCATGTACATATTTAATCTTAAACTGGGTTGGATGCTTTATTTAAACTTTTGCACACACCCTAAGGAAGCCTATAAAAGCTCTAGGCCCGGCGTAAAACCTTGCTATTATTTAGATAGAGAGATTCGGAGGCAAGTACAATGAAAGTGTACTAATGCTCTTCCGGACTCTTGTTTAGATCGAAACTCACCCTATGCATAGGAAATGGTGGAATAAACTTCTCCTATCTCCTGGTGCATAAGGTTAGAGGTTGGATTATCCTATTGATAATTTAGACAGTTCATAAACTTGAAAAGACTTCAAGATTAATCAAGCTTTGCCTAAACTTGAGAAAGGATAGATATTGTTAACTAGGATTGACCCATTAAGACACGAATCATTTTCGGATGATGTCTATTCTAACCCTTATTGTTGCAGGATATTATCAAAACAAATCATGATAGAGATTGTTATCGAGGATTTTAAGATTATATTAGAATGAGCCCGAGTTTTAGAAGGGAGGTTGTTTACCTCGGATTTGGTTTCGAAAAAAGAAAAAATGGACCCTTAAGCAACGAGTGCACCATTGAAGATGAGTTCATATGAAATTTAGAAATTACATAGCCACAACTACCTTAGGCACGGGTTCGGGATTGCGAAGAGTAGAATAGGAATCTATCTATAATGCTATACCTCGGGGCCTTTTGCATTGTAATAAATGATTTTTGTAAACAATTATCTTGTTTTATTCTTCGATAAAAAATGGCTCTAAGTCATATTTAGGATGTGCTAGAATTCCAAATTTAAAATTTTTCTATGTATGTTGCCATAAGATGCACTCATCATTTTAGGTCTCAAAAAATAAAAAAAAGAAACAAAAAAATGTTAAAGACAAATATGATCTTGGGTAGATATGTTTCTTGAATTGCCCCAAACTTTTATCGAGTTATATTGTCGGCGGGTATTAAAATCGATCTAGCCTATTCTTAGTACAAACTCTGTCATGATTTGATGTGCAACAAACAAAGGAAGATATCCAAACTAGTTCAAATTATGCATGTATTTTTGTTTGCATTTGATTAATTGTATTTATTGCTTTTTGAAAATAAACGAGTCTAAAGAAACTAGGTCGCACTTAATGAAAGCTTAACTCATCCAAACACCAACAACTCAATGAAGATGGAAAACCAAAATAAAATCTAAAAGAAGCAAAAAATACAACAAGAAATAATCTTTCTAATAAATGAAGTGTCGTGGATTGAGAAGGCTCTCCAATATAAAAGTAAAGATTTAGCGATGAAAAATTAGCTCTTTCTTTCTACAATGCTATTTCCTCTATCGGGCCCACCGTATCTTTGTACTTCTTCCATGATAGTAGCTCGGATCGAAGGACCTCTTCTAGCTACTTCATTAGCACATATGCCATTATCCATTAACAAGAAGTCTTTACTCTTACATGCTTTATCTCGATAGTTGACCTTTTTTTTACTCAAACACAAATCTCTACGATCCTAACATAAAATGAGGAAGAAGACAAGAAAGAAAAAGGGGTTAAGGTATATGGGTCAACTTAGTTTCCGAAAACGGATAAAGAATAAAAGCAAAGGAGGTTAGGTGCACCCGAAACCTCAAGCGACTAATTCTAAGAAGAGACCATTTAAAAGCAACTAAATAGGACAAAAAAGGAATGTTTATAGCGGGGCTAACCTCGGTGGTATGAGAAAAGAGAGGGATGAATCCATATGGAGTTATTCAAAGAGATAGAAAGCACTAGCCTTTCAAACTTATCCACCTTTGAATTAGTTAAAAAGGGAGATAATCTTCATCAACAATTTAGGACCCTCATACTATGAATACTTGAGTGGTAGCTTTTCATGTTCATTCGGTGATCTCATGAATGCGAGTGAGAAAAATAGAGCACAACATAATTCCGAGAAAGATTAAGGCTTTAGAAGACATTTCTAATGAGAGAGGATTTGGTTATGATGTCTCTAAAACCAATCCCAATCTTCATGTCTATTTTCCAGAAACTCATGAAAAACAAGGAAATCTTTTCTCTCATTTGCATGTATCTCCCATACAAAGCCATCAAATATAGAATCAATAATCTTTCAAGGGGGCTCAAAGATCATACATCTACAATAGTAGTCAAAGATATCAAGACATATTGCCTCCACTTAATTTTTCACTAACCGAGTTATATAATCTTCTCATCACTATGAATAAGTCACTTCCATTCATATGGCTCCACTTCAACTACCATATCCTTATTGGTCTAAGTCTAATCGAAATATGACTATCATGTTGGCACGAGTAGGTCATAATATTGAGAAGTGCATGGCCTTCAAGAGAAAGATAAGATTTGTGATTAAAAATGGATGGATCTCTTCGGATGGAAGTCCATTCGAATCAAATGCTAAAAACAATCCACAAACACCACTCGACCCTTACCTCCTAAACAACCAAGATCACAACAAGAAGTCTAATTAACTACCACCCCAATCTTTCCCATTAAATGAAATATTCGAGCACCTAAGAAGCATTTGATGGGTCACTCTAGTCCCTACTAACTTGATGTGCCTTACTTATCCTCTATGGTATAAGTAAGATGAGAGATGTGAATATCATTCTTGTACTCGCTTGGACATAACATCAATAATTATCTTGTTTTCAAAAAGAGGCTTTTGGCTTTGATTAAGAAATGGTAGATTATACTTGATAGTGGTCCAAATACTCTTGATAGAAGCATGAATCAACTATCGAGTTAGACGAGTTACCGAAAAAAGAGATTGAGAGACTAAGTAAGCTTGAAAGATTTCATGAGGATGTATGCTCATTAATTTGTAAATGTCATCCTTTAATTTTATCGGATTTTGAAACTATTTCCTAAATGTTTTGGTTATTCATAAATTAAGATGTATCTTTATATGAAAGAATGCTTATGTTTTCTTTTATAATTTCATATTATCCGATTCGAAATCAAGAGATGTTCATTTGAAAGCGAGTATATACTATTGCATCTTTCTTCATCAAAAAAATATAATGACAAATTCAATTAAAAATATTGCAAAGATTGATCAAATTTCAAAGCATGACAAACAAAATATTGGAAAGTAATGGGACAATCCCCCATTTTATTGAAAAAAATAATAAATGAAAATCTAAAAAAATCATTTTCAAAATAAACTTTTGGAGGAAATTTTTGTTTAGAAAATCCTCATGAAGCCCAAAGTTGAAGGATCTGAATGATTGGTGTTTTAAATAATGATGAATAGTACTTCTTTAAGTTACAATCTCAAATTACATTCATTATTTCTTTTATTTAGGTTAACATAAGGATTTTCTAAATTAATCATCATTTTTCAAAGAGATTAGCATTTATCGGGATAGGCAAATTAGCCTTTGAGATGAGAAAAGGATATCTTTCAAATATCTCATAAAAGTTTCATCCTTATCCTAGTTTGAGCGTTGATGATTTCTTTCATTATAACCTAGACTAAGATAACCCCTCATACCGAGAGGTAGAATATGAAGTCCATAAAGAGTCGATGAAACTCTAAAAAGATTTTATCAAAAGAACCCCATCAATGAAAAAATCCGTAATATATAAAAAATACAAGTCAAGATGGGAGTTAGAATTCAAACAAACAAATAAAGAGAGTTAAGGTTATGAGACAAAGTCAACGAGTCAAAATAAAAAAGTCACTACTATAAGGCTAAAAAAAAAAAAAATTCTCTATGAACATCTAAGTCACACAAAGTCTAATTAACGAAAAAGTGACAAAGTCCACAAAACACGGCCTAAAGAGACTTCTATGAATAACAAAATGTTCCTATGTCATAAGACTTTTAAATACTTTTTTTGAGCCTTTATATATCTATTTCTTCATAAGCCCAAGCCATAACCTATTTTACATGTTTTTCCTAGCCCTTTCGATCAAAGGTAATTTGTTTATATTGTTGGATTTTAATCTCAAAATAAAAAGAAGAGTGATTGAGAAAAATAAGAAAACATGACCAGTTGAGGTACTATTTATCATTCTTTATGACATCAAATCATAAGTTTTCATCAATTTACTTAGGAGTAGAATAAATAGAATCATGATTCTTGGGCAAAGTTATCCTTTAGAACCAATTTTTTTTGTAAATAGTTTCTCCTTAGTCTTTTCCATTCACCAAATAGACTTATGATTTGACTAGTCACCTTCGGTAACATTAAAAAGTCAGTTTTTTAAGATGAATCTTATATGATCCAAACACATTTATCGGTTTAACCTAACAACCTTCTTAAAGAAATTACATCATAGTATTTGAATGTCCCTTTTTGACTTTTGATCAATCAATTTGAACACCTTCACGAATGAAAATAATTTCATCGAACATCTCTACATTTCTTTCAAATAATCCGAATTGTTTAATAGATTCATCTAAATGTATGGCTTTATCCATGAAAACTAAATGTCTATTTAATGATTTTTCTCAAAAGATGAAAATTTTAAGATGAATTTGCAAATGATGATGCAAACATCCAAAGAAAAGTATTTAAGCATAGACGAGGACTCGTGTTGAGAGAGCTACAAATGTATGATCCGAATTTAGGGGCATCTCATGGCTTGATCCGAATGGTAATCCTTAAAACTGAAAATACTCGGGGGTAAGACCAAAAATCTAGCCACTCAAATAAAAATTCAACAATTGGTCAAATAATGACACCATAAAGTCAATTGATGTGATGAGGGACTAAGCGACGAAACACTAGAGCATTAATCAAAACATCCGGAGTAGCTCGACCGAGGGCGATAGGTCTATCCCAAGCAAACCAAAAGCCAATGACATGATATAGTTTATATTCAAGTTCAATTGACAAAAGAAGAGTTGAGCTTTGAAAGTGTAGCATATATTTAACATAGGTAAGAAACTAACCATTACAATCAGTTTCATTGATATATATTGTAGAAAAAAAAATCACCTAAAACAATTCGTATATCTTTTACGATGAAATCACTCGTTAAAGGTTTGTCTCTTTGATCTTTTTTTTTAAAAAAAGTAAAAACATCATGTAAAATGGTTCATATATCTTTTTCAAAAGGAGCACCTGTTAAAGGTTTACCTCTCTAATCTTTTTTTTTTAAAAAAAAGAAAAAATCATCCAAAGAATTTCGTATATCTTTTTTTATTAGATCACATGTTAAAGGTTTGTCTCTCCGATCTCATTTTTAAAAAAAGAAAAATATCACTTAAAGCGATTCGTATATCTTTTTTGATCGAATCATCTATTAAAGGTTCATCTCTCCGATCTCATTTTTTTAAAAAGAAAAACATCACCCAAAGTGGTTCGTATATCTTTTTTGATCGGATCGCTCGTTAAAGGTTCATCTCTCTAATCTAATTTTTTAAAAATAAAAAAATCACCCAAAGCAATTCGTATATCTTTTTCGATCGGATCACCTATTAAAGGTTTGTCTCCCTAATCTCATTTTTAAAAAAGAAAAAATCACTCAAAGAAGTAAATATATCTTTTTCGAGCACTTGTTAAAGATTTGGATCTCCGATCTTGTTATTTTAAGAGAGTAAAAAATCACTCAAAGCGGGTCGTATAGCTTTTTTTGATTGGATCGCTCGTTAACGGTTTGTCTTTTTGATCTCATATCTTTTTTAAGAAAAACATCACTCAAAGCGGTTTATATATCTTTTTTAATTGGATCACTTTTTAAAGATCCATATCTCCGATCTTGTTTTTTTGTCGCTACCCGACGTTGGACGAGACTCCTTAAAAAAATTCTTATTTATAGAGTTGGTTCTTATTTACAAACTTGGAGTCGCCACCTAGCATTGAAGGAACTAGGAATGCGAAATAGGTACTAGTCCGGAGATTCTACGGCAAGAAATTGGTTACACTTTTAGGAAGATATTTAATCACCCAAAAGAGTCATTTTCGAAAAAAGATACCATGTGTGATTTAATTCTAAATTCATTTCCTAAAATGTCAAATTATTTTCTAATTTCTAAACTCTTATTTTTTAAAGTCTGAATTGAATTTATAATTTTTGGGCGTCGCATCGTATTGAAATGATCGTCGGACGACACGTCGGTTCAAACATCGGATCCACTATAAGCCTTGACACAATTGATGTGTCGAAGGACATCCTAATTAAAAGGTAATTTTTGGTGACGCCGGTCCCTATCGGATAGGAGACTTTGTCAAAAAACTTTTAGATATTCTTTTTGGTGACGTCAATCCCTACGAGATGAGACTTTGTGAAATATTTTAAGATATATTTTTTTACTTATTTATTTATTTTTATTTTTTATTTAAAAAAATTTAAAATTTTAATTAACTAAAATTAAATAAAATAAATTTTGAGAAATTAAATTTATTGAAATCATCATACGTCCCTAATAAATAGGAGACTCGTTGAGCCAATATTTTAATCATATCAAAAATCACATATTAAAATAAATTTCATATCTAAGTATCTCTAGATTTTCTAACACACATAAGACTAAAAACAAATATTACAAAACATATAAAATAATAAAAAACTCAAATAGTCCAAAATTCATCTATATTGCAAAATTACAAAAATGCCCTTGGAATGCCAAGAGTCACTACCAAGTGACCGTTCATCTTTCGGTGACCATTCGGGCGTGTGGACCACCCCACCTTATAGATCAGATTGCTATGAGTCCAACGATTGTGGTATCAACCACGGACGACGTCGGAGGAGGGAGATCGGAGACTCCAAAAATTCGATTGGATCTCATTTCTTCATCGACGATGAATACAACCTCTTTTTGAGATTTCAAACACATCGGTCGACTCTCGAGGTCAAGAGAAGGATGTCTATGATGGTTAGGACCTTCAATTCCTTCTACATCGGCTAATTTTTTTAGGTTTACCAAAGTGGGTTGAGTTCAATTAAATTGGTTTACGGTGTCTTTGGGTTGTAATTTTTACATGGAAACACTTAGGGGAGATGGGCGGTCGGATCCGTGGTGGTATATCTCGTGTTGGTGATCAAATTTGAGAGAAATGATCGAGTCTTTTTGTGGGTTGAGTCTTGATGGTTTAATCTTTGATTTCTCTTTCCTCCGTGATCGATTCTCTCTCTAATCGGTATGGATAGGTCGATCTAGTGGGCTACACATGGGTGGTGTTTATCGGGCTTAAAACTCGACCTAAAAATGATGAATTGAGGCATAAAACTTTCGATTGGGTAAACGGGTTAATGGGTTATGATTTTAGGTTAGGGCATGTTTGGTAATTTCCAATCCGGTTTTCGGCATATTTTTGTATATGTTTTTTTCTAGCTCTCTAGCTGCGTTTTTTTTGTCTCCACTCGTAAACCAAAATGCGAGAGCTTTTATAGGCCAAAACCTCCTAAAATCTCTCACAAAATCAGCCCATTCAAATTCAAATTCCAATTGTCAAATCTTAATTTTGAGATTTGATTAGCTAAAAATAAGGAGATTCCAATTCAAAAAAGATTAGTGAAAGATTTCGACGGATCTTTGAATGATTTTTGGGAGATTCAGTATTTTTTTATTTTTTATTTTTTTATATTTTTTCTTATTTTTCAAGCAACCCAAAATTGGGTTATGACGGTTGCCCCCTCTTTACATTGCTTACGATTCAAATCTTAGTTGAAGTGTGAACTTCGGAATATATTTATTTAGTGAACTTGTAAAAAAAAATTTTTTCTATTTTTTTTCTTTTTACGAGAAAAATGAAAAATTAAGTACACAATACATGAAAAATAAAAGATGTAGTACATGGCCTTGTTGTCAAAGGCGACCTACACTAAAAAAGTAAACATGCAATGTGTGGCCTTATTATCCGGGGTAACCTACCACGAAAATTGAAATACGTAATGGTCTATTGTGAGGTGACACTACCTAAGTGAATGGTCTATTGTGTGACGATCCTACTCGAATGCATGGTCTACTATTATGCGACCCTACTCGAAAGAATGGTCTATTATAAGGCGACCCCGTCTAAGTAAATGATCTATTATTAGGTGATCTTGGCTGAAAGAATGGTATATTGTGAGGTGACCCTACCTAAATGAATAGTCTATTAGTAGGAGACCCTTTCCGAAAGAATGGTCAATTGAGAGGCAACCCTACTCGAGTAAATGGTCTACTATGAGGTGACCCTACCTGAATGAATGGTATGTTATTAGGCGACCCTACATGAAAGAATGATCAATTGAGAGGTGACCCTACCTAAGTAAATGGTCTATTGTGAGGCGACCATATCTAAACAAATGATCTATTATTAGGCGATCCCGCTCGAAAGAATGGTCAATTGAGAGGTGACCTTACTTGAGTAAATGGTCGACTATGAGGCGACCCTACCTAAACAAATGATCTATTATTTATCAATTATGCTTGAATGAATGGTCTACTATGAGGTGACCTTGCCTAAAAGAATGGTCTATTGTAGGGCGACCTTACTTAGATAAATGATCTATTATTAGGCGATCCCGCTCGAAAGAATGATCTATTGTGAGGCGATCCTACCGAGTAAATGGTCTATTGTGTAGTGACCTTGTCCGAATGAATGATCTATTGTAAGGTGACCCTACCTAAATGAATGGTCTATTGTGCGGTGACCACGCTTGAGAAATTTATGGGGAAACGTGACCCTTTTGTTTTGAATTTCGAATTTGACCGATCGTTTTATTTTTTTTAGTTAACATTGTTGGAATATATTAATAAAATTGATAACAATGGTTAGTTCTTACTCGAAAGAAACATAGGTCGCCCTACCTTATCGGTACTCAATCCCCCTTTATTGCCTCATTCTAGACTTACGTACTTGGATCGTATCTCGTAGTACTATCAAAATTTTCTTGCCTTTGGCCTTGATCACTTGAGTTTTTTGCCTCTTCTAGCTAACTGAAGTAGATTGGATTTTTCCGAACTTTTGAATGTGATAACCATTCATATATTGTGACTTACCTCCGTGAGACCAAGCCCAACTTGCTTTGATTATTTATCAAACTCGACTGAGTCATTAACCTTTATTAGGACTGATTTTTTCCCCTAGGTTTCATGGCTTTGGATTTTTGATTTATGCTTAAAAGCTTAATGTTATGCCTCTCGTTCCTCTAGCTAGTGTAGTGATACCATCATCCGACCAATTGTTAAACTCGATTGGAGTTGTTAGATCCTTGGTCTTAACCCCATGTATTCTCAATTTAATGGATTACCATTGAATCGGGCCATAAGATGCCCTTAAGTATTGGTCAAGATCAAACACTTATTATTTTTTGGACATAATCACCACTAGTGTTTAGATGCTTGTCTTTTGATACTTGCATCACAATTTGTAAATTGATCTTAAAATTTTATTATTTTTTGATAAAGATTATCGAACGGACATTTTATTTTCATGGATTAAATCTGTATACTTGAATGATTTTCTCAAAAAAAATTCAGATTATTTGAACGAAAAGTAGAGATGTTCCGATGAAAATACTTTCATTCATGAAGATTTTCGGGTTTAATGATCAAAAGTAAAAATATGACATTCAAATGCTATGACATAATTTTTTTCAAGAAATTTAGGCCAAGGAACTAAAAAGGTGTTTAGCTTATGCAAAATTTGTAGGAAAGATGACTTTTGATGTGCTTGAAGGTACTTGGTCAAATGATAAGCCCATTTTGGGTAAAGAAAAGAAAAGTTTAAGCGAGAAAGTATTTTGAAGGATAATTTTATTTTAGAATATCTTGATTCTGTTTATTTTGCTTCTCAAGTTTATTGATGAAGACTCATGATTCGATGTCATAAAGAATGACAAACAACATACCAACTGATCATATTTTCTTTTTTTTTAATCAATTTTTTTTTTTGAGATTAGAATCCAACAACCTAAGCAAACTCTCTTTGACCGAAACGACTTTGTAAAAGCACGTAATGCAAGCTATGACACCGAGTTCATGAGTAAAAGGATATAGAGGCTTAAAAAGTATTTTAAGGGTTTCATGACATAAGATCACTTTGTTGTCCATGAAAATCTCTTTAAGCAATACCGTTTGGACTTTATCACTTTTGCTTGTTAGTTGGGTTGATAAGTTATCTTAGTGTCCGGGAATGAAGATATTTCTTTTTTTTTTTCGGGCTTGTTACATGGACTTTGTCATTTTGACCATTGAATCTATTTCTAGCCTCAACTCTCTTTGTCTATTTGTTTGAATTTTGACTTCCATCTTCATTTATATTTCTTGTTTTCGGGAAGTTTTTTTCTTTTTTTCTCCACTCTTATTTTTTTTGCTCTTACGATAATTGATGGGATTCTTTTGATAGAAATTTTTTAGAGTTTCATTGACCATTCATAGACCATACATTTTACCCTCGATGTGAGGGGTGATGCTAGTCTAGGTTATCATGAAGAAAATCATCGAGCTCAAAGTGGGATGACAAAGGATAAAAATTTTATGAGATATATGAAAGATGACATTTCCTCATCTCAAAGATCGATTCGCCTATGACGTTAGACACCGATCTCTTTTGAACAACGATGATTAATTTAGAGAACCTTATAAATGAGAAAATGATAAATGTTATCATGACTAGAAGATATATTGTTTATCATTATTTAAGGCACCAATCATTGAGTCTCGCCTTTGAGCTTCATGATGTTTTCTTAGGCAAAGCTTTTCCTTCAAAGGTTCGAGTTTGGGAAAGGATAAAGAAGTTCTTTATTAGGAGGATGTATCATTAGCTTTCATGAATTAAAGAATTTTCTCTAGTAGATATCAGTCATGTTTTGAAATTTGATCAATTTTTGTAAAATGTTTTTGAATGAATTTGCCATTATTTTCCTTAATGGAGGAAGATTCTAATTCCAAATAATACTTTCAAATGAATATCTCTTGATTTCAAATCAAATAATATGAAATTATAAAAGAAACATAAGCATTCTTTCATTCAAATATGCGTCTTAATTCATGCATAACCAAAACATTCAAAAAAATAGTTTTCAAAATTTGACAAAATTAAAAGATTATATTTACAAATCAATGAGCATGCATCATCGGCATATCTTTCGGGCTCACACCATCTCTTCATTCTATGTGTTAGTAATTGTATGGCTTGGCGAGTTGATCCATACTCACATAAAGAGTATTTGGAAAACTATCAAGGCCGATCCGCCCTTTCTTAATCAAAGCCAAAAGTCTCATTTTGAAAGTAAGACAATTATCGATATTGTGCTCGAGCAGCACAAGAATGATATTCGTAACTTTCATTTTATTGGTACCATACGGAATAAGGAGGGAGTTTTTTTTGGTAGGAATTGGGTTAATTAGTCCGATACTCAATAGGTGTTCAAACATTTCACCTAATGAGATAGGTAAGGGTGGTAGTTGTTCGAGTTTTTTTGTAGTCTTGGTTTTGAGTTGGTGGATTTTGAAAATAAGTAGTAGCTTGAGGCAATTGATTTATTTGGTAAGTTTGGTAAGGTATGTAGGATGGGTTCGATCGATTTGATAGGTATGTTTGGTTCATGGTGTTTTTTGATCCGAGGGTATAGTGGGTGAATGAAGGTCTTTGGAGATTACTTGGAGTTGCCATGGTTTTTATGCTTTCTTTGATTACTCCCTTGATTTTTGGATGGATAGGATCCAGTCTCAACCCGATATGTCTCCCCTCTCGTTCTCATGTTACCATCGCCCTTTCAGTTATGATAACAATATCGGTAAAATTGGTCAAAATATTACCAATCAAATACTAAAAGTAAGGTATTTTAAAAGTACTCAAAAATATCGAGATTAACTCATATTGTGGTAATGGTAGATGGATTCGAGTTTCTACCTCACGCCACCTTTGCGCGTACTCCTTAACGGTCTCTTTGGCCTTTTTCTTCATACCTTGGAGATCCGAATGGTTCGGAGCCACTTCTATGTTAAACTTGTATTGCTTGAGAAAAGTGTTAGCTAGATCTTTCCATCCTCCGATCTTGGGCCTTTTAACCTTATATACCAACTCAATGTCGATCCGTCCAAGCTCTCATAAAAGAAATGTATAAGTAGTTTTTTTTATTATAAACAACTTATGTCATCTTGCTATAATATACCTTTAAGTGGGTCATAAGACACTCGGGTTCTAGTATATTTAGCAAAATCCGGTACTTTAAACTTGGGATTACCACATCTAGCACAAAACATATTTCGAAGGCTCTAGTTGGATCATAGGCTTCCTCTCCCACTACCGCTCTTAGGCGTTCTTCTAATACCATAAGTTTGTCCATACTCGGACCTTCAACCGCCCTATAACCATAAGTTTCTTTTTTGTAGGATCTATAGGGGGCATATGTGGTATTTGTAGGACTCGTGGGTCCATGGGATAAGTAAATGCCTCGAGCAGGATATGAGCCATCGGCATGGAAAGTTGCTTGATTGGAAGGCCCCGACCGATTGGGCAATGGAACAACATGGGGTACTTCGGGTTGTTCCCGTCCTTGATTCAAGCTACCTTTCCCTCTTAAGGCTTGTTCTAATAGGGATGTCATCCGAGCCATACTCTCTTTCGGCGAGTCAAAGTCTTACCGACTAATTAGCTCCTGTCGTGGTCTTTTTTCATTTTTTATTTAGCGAATGCGAAGTTGAGTGTTGTAGACGCATGAAGGGGATTAAGTGGAGCGGCCTATGTTTAATTCATTAAAAGAAAAAACAAAAATATATGCAAATAAATACTTGATGCAAATGCATGATTTTGAATTGGGTTGGATGCCTTTCTTTATTTTGTTGCACATTAAATTATGACGGAATCCCGTCAAGAACGGGTTAGACTAAGTTAGTACTCACCGAGGGTAAAATTATCCCACGGATACTTGGGTTATTAAGGAGATATGTATGCCTCTAATTTTAGTCATGACTTGATTTTGGAATGATAAAACCACTCTTATTATAAGCACACGAAGGGAGAAACTTTTTTTTACAGGTCTCGATATGAAATTTGAGGATATAGAATCTCCTTCATCATTTCAAACTCGCTTAGATCCGATCCAAAAATCCTCGACCTCATTTCGATTTCTTATATCTCAATTTAATAAGAAGGATAACCTGCAAAACCAAAAGTCAACATCGACATCATTTGATAATGATTCGTATCTTAATTATGTCAACCCTAATAGACAAGATCTAGATTTTCTATAATTGAGCAAAGCTTGACTAGTCTTAAAGATTTTTCAAATTTACGGATCGTCTAAATTACCAGCGGGGTAATCTAGCCTCTAACCTTATACACTTAGGAGTAGGGGAAGGTTATTCCACCATTTTCAATGTATAGGGTGAGTTTTAGTCCAAACGAGAGTTTGAAAGAGCATCGATAGACTTTCATTATACTTGCCTCGAAATCCCTCTATCGAAGTCCTAGTAGGGTTTAGCTCGAGTCCGAGCTCTTGTAGGTTTTCTTGTGATGTGTGCAACAATTCAAAGAAAAAGTATACAACCTAGTTCAAAAATAAACGTGCGAGTGAGAAAATAAATTACAAAAAATTAAAAAAATAAAATGATAAAAATAAATATATGAGGTAAATTAAAAATTAAAATTATGGCCTAACTCTTCGTCCCTAGTGGAGTCGTCATTTTGTCGCTACCCGACGTCGGATGGGCCTCCCTAAGAAAATTCTTATTTACAAAGTTACTTCTTATTTACAAACTTGGAGTCACCACCTAGCATTGAAGGAACTAGGAACCTAAAAGAGGCACCGATTTAGAGATTCTATAGCAAGGAGTTGGTTATACTTTTGGAAAGATATTTAATCACCCAAAAGTGCCCTTTTCGAAAGAAGGTACCATGTGTGATTTAATTCTAAATTCATCTCCTAAAATGTCAAATTATTTTTTGATTTCTAAACTCTAATTTTTTAAAGCCAAATTGAATTTTTAATTTTTGGGAGTGACATCAAATTGAAACGATCGTTGGTCCTCTTTGTTGGGCGACACATCGATTCAAATATCGGATCCACTAAAGCCTTGACATAACCACCGTGTTAGACGACATCCCGATTAAAAGCTAATTTTTGGTGACGTAAGTCCTTATCGGATAGGATACTTTGTCAAAAATTTTGGATATTCCGTTTGGTGACGTCGATCCTTATCGGATAGAAGATTTTGTCAAAAATTTTAGATATTTTTTTTACTTTTTTTATTTCATTTTTATTTTTTCTTTTAAAAAAATTTAAAATTTTAATTAAGTAAAATCAACAAAAATTTGTTTTGAGAAATTAAATATATTAAAATCATCGTTCGTCCTTAATAAATAGGAGACTCGTTGATCCAATATTTTGATCATATAAAAAATCACATATTAAAATAAATTTCATATCTAAGTATCTCTAGATTTTCTAGCATACATAAGACTAAAAAAATTATTACAAAACACATAACATAATAATACAAAGATCAAATAGTTCAAAATTCTCCTACATTGTAAAATTATAAAAATGCCCTTGGAATGCTAAGAGTCACCGCTAAATGACCGTTCGAGTGCGTGGACCACCCCACCTTGTAGATCGGATCGCTGCGAGTGCAATAGTTGTGGTATCAACCGGTGACAACATCGAAGGAGGGAGATCGAGCCTCCAAAGATTCGACTGGATCTCTTTTCTTCACCGACGATGAATCCGATCTCTTTTCGAGATTCCAAGCACACCAGTCGACTTCGAGGTTAGGAGAAGGATTTATGGAGTGGTTAGGACCTTCGGCTCCTTTTAGATCGATCAATTTGTTTGGGTTTACAAAAACAGGTTGGAAATGGATCGAGTCTAATTAAACCGCTTTACGGTGTCTTTGGGTTACGATTTTTACATGGAAACACTAAGGGGAGATGGGCGGTTAGATCTATGGTGGTAGATATTGTGTTGGTGATCGAAGTTGAGAGAATTGATTAGGTCTTTTTGGGGGTCGGGTCTTGATGGTTTAATCTTTGATTTCTCTCTCCTCCATGATCGGTTCTCTCTAATCGGTATTGATAGGCCAATCTAGTGATGGGCTACATATGGGAGGTGTTTATCAAGGTTAAAGCCGATCGGAAAATGATCAATTGAGGCATAAAACTTTTGACTCGGGTAAACGGGTTAATGGGTTTGGATTTTGGGTTAGGGCATGTTTGGTAATTTTTCATCCGGTTTTCGGTATATTTTTGTATATGTTTTTTTTGGCTCTCTGGCTATGTTTCTTCTTATTTTTTTTGTCCACCTACAAACCAAAATCCGAAAGCTTTTTATTAGACCGAAACCTCCTAAAATCTCTCTCAAAATCAACCCATTTAAATTCAAATTTCAATTGTCAAATCTTATTTTTGAGATTTGATTAATTAAAAATAAAGAGATTCCAATTCAAAAAAAGATTAGTGGAAGATTTCGACGGATCTTCGAATGATTTTAGAGAGATTCAGTATTTTTTATATTTTTTTTGCTTTTTTGTATTTTTTTTCTTATTTTTCAAGGAACCCAAAATTGGGTTATGGCATTTTTAAAAGAAAAAATCACCTATAGCGATTCGTATATGTTTTTTATTGAATCACTTGTTAAAGGTTTGTCCCTTTGATCTCGATTCTTTTTAAGAAAAATATCACCCAAAGTGATTTGTATACCTTTTTCAATTAGATCACTTATTAAAGGTTCCTCTCGCCTAATCTCATTTTTTAAAAAAGAAAAACATCACTCAAAGCAGTTCGTATATCTTTTTTTTTTATCGGATCACCTGTTAAAGGTTCATTTCTTCAACATCATTTTTTTAAAATTGCATATTTAATTTTCGAGTAGGTCGCCCTCACACATGGCTATGTATCGCATATTTACTTTTCCTAGGTAGGCCACCTTAATCAACTTAGCCAAGTATTGAATATTTATTTTTTTGAGGCGAGTCGCCTTAATTTACTTGACCACGTATCGCATATTTATTTTTTTGAGGTAAGTTGCTTGCATATTTATTTTTTTGAGGTAAGTTGCTCGCATATTTACTTTTTCTAGACAAGTCGCTTTAATCAACTTGGCCATGCACTCGTATATTTAGTTTTCCAAGCAAGCCACCTTAATCAACTTGGCCACATGTCGCATATTTAATTTTTTAGGACATGCCTCTCTCTAATATGGCTATGTAGTGCATATTTAAATTTTAAGGACAAATCGTGCTTCATAACAAGGCCTCCTATTATAGTTTTACTTTCAGTTTCAATCACGTAAAACAATAAGATCAATATCTAAAAAAAAAACTTCTTTACAAGTTTATTTTACAAAGTCATTGGAAAACATTTTTTTCATTTGACTTTGTGCCATAAGTATTATAAAGAGAGGGCAACTCGTTATAACCCAAAATTTAGGATATATTTTATTTTCATTTAATTCTTTAGTTTAATAAAAAAATTATTTTTATTATTGTTAAAATTTAATTTCAAAAAAAGGGGGAAAAACAAAAGAAAATGAATAAAAAGGAGAAATACATAAACTAAAATTGGAAGAAAATAGGGACCTAATTACATTAAATTGAGTTAGAACAAAGAGCTAATAAGGATTACATTGAAAATGAATCAAGATAAAATTAGGGGCCTAATTGAAAGAAAATTAAAGAAGTAATTGTAATTTAAAAGTGTGGGGAATGTTCTTTAATTTGGCGAATGAAACGAGTGAATTGAATAATTCAATGTTTTATTTGAATTTTTGTAGAAATTCGAAAACCAAAAATGGTTTTCGATTTTAGGTTTCTTGGATCTTTGATTTAATTCCCTACCAACGAAATGATCCCTTTGATTGAACCACAATCCACACTAAAATAATTAAAGAAATTTGATAATGAAAAGAAAGAGAAACGAGGGTGGGAGATCCGAAAAATTGAAAAGGAAATGGGTATGTTTGAGGCTATAAATAGGATGTTTGAAAGACAAGCAAGGGAGGAAACATTTTCTCGGGCTAAGAGAGAGAAAGTGAAAAGTAAGAAAAAGGATTGAAAATTGAAATTTTTTTATTTTTCAATTTCTACATTTCTAGGTTTTTTCTAGGTTTTAGCTTGGTGTTCTTCGTTTCTTGGTTTGTATTCTTCAACTCGCTAGCCTTTGCAATTCTTTTTTTTTTATGTTTTTTTTTGGGTTTCTCCTTTAAATTTTTTGGGTAGCATGTTCTTCGTGTTCTTCATTTTTGAGTTCACGTTCTTCATTCCTTGGGTCAATCGAAGGGGTTTAATTCTGTTTTGTGGAAGATTTTTATTGTTTGGGTGAAGAAAAGGAGAAATCGAGAGTAAAAGTTGGAAAAGTTATGAGGCTTTTGAACTTGTGGTTCCCGGGTTTTTTAGGTTTTCGAGGTTTGTTCTTTAGTCGTTTCCTGTGTCGACTCAAAGGTTTTATAGTTTTCCATTCATTTTTCAATTTTTGTTATGTAATTAATTGGTATGTTATTTAGATGTTAGATTATAGGTTGTTTGAACGATGTACCATAATCATCGGTCTTTGATCTTAAAGTAAAATTACGATTTTAAAAAAAGAAAAGAAAAGAGAGATGATGAATAGAGAAAGAAGATGAAGAATGAAAGAGAGAGAGAGAGAGGGGCTGGAGGGGCATTGGATTGAAAATGAAGTGAAATTTGTAGGTGGGCTTCTTTTTTAGCCCGATCCGTCATGAAAAAAAGGAAGTACGGGTTGGGTCACCTAACCCATGCCGAACAAAGGCAGGATCGATTTCGGTCTAGCTGGACCTTAATCCAAAAATAAAAAAAAGGGAAGAGGTAGAAGTCGGTTTCGGCCTAGCTTCGACCCTTTCCCCTCCCCTCCCAAAAAATAAATAAATAAATAAAAAGGAAAGAGGTCGGATCGATTCAAGAAAAAAATAAAAAAATAATAACGGAAAGTGAAGAAATAGAAACAACGAAACGAAAGAAGGGTAACGAAAAATAAAAAATAAAAAAGAAAAAGGGAAAATTTGAAAAAAAAAATGATAAAAGGTTTGACTCGAATTCAAATTTTTAATTTTATGCATGTTTATCATTTCACATTTAATTTAGATGTTTAATCATCTTTATTCATTTTTAATTAATTTATTTTTAATCTTAAATTTGTTACATATTTGTTAGTGCATATTTAATTTAGAATTTAATGTTTAAATTTTCTATAATTTTTTTAATTAATTAATTTAATCTTTATTTTATTTTATGCATGTTTTTATTATTAATTTTGATTTCAGTATTTGAATTTCCTTTAATATACTTAATTAATGTAACTTTAATTTATTTTTTTAGTAATTAGACTCGGTAAGTACTAAGTGAAGGATTATCGAGTCTCCTAATTCTCGAGGGACTCATGACGATCTTTCACCAAATAAAAAAATAAAAAATAAAAAAAATAGAAGTCATAAAATGCTTAACAAAGTTCCCAATTTGATAGGATCGTTGTTAGCTAAAAATATTTTTTGATGATCATTATGTTCTTCGACACATCGGTTTTGTTGAGACTCAAAACGTGGATTCGATGTTTAAGCCGACATACCTTCCGATGAAGGGCTATGACTATTGTTTCAATACAATGCCATATTATAGAATACAAAAATTTAATTTGGCTTGGAAAATTAGATTTCAAATTGAAAAATAATTTGGTATAAATAAAAAATTTAAGAGGTAAATTTAGGACTAAACTAGATGTGGTACCTTTTTTTCAAAAAGTGCATTTATGGATAGTTAAATAACTTCGCAAAAGTGTAACCAACTCCTTCCCATAGAATCTCTAAACTAGTACCCATTTTAGGTTTCTAGTTCTTTCAATACTAGGTGACAACTTCAAACTTATAAATAATTTCGTAAATAAATCTAAATCTTAATTTAGATTTTTTGAGATTTTCGTTTGACGTTGGGTAGTGACATTCATAAACTCGCTAGCTCAAGATAATTAAACATCTTTTGAACACTTAGAATCACTTAATCAATCGCTTCCCTAATTGGGTTTGAAAAACACTAACCTTAATCTAATAAATTCTTCATCCAACAACGGATCCAATACAATTCCGTTTCAACATCATTATTAGCTACACATAAATATCACAATTTAAAGATCAATTGATCAAAAACCTTACCTTTAAGAATTTGTCCTTTAATTCCTAAATCAATCCTTGTTCTCCAAGCTTTCATAGCTTCAATCTAGCTAAGCTCCATTTAAATCTACTTGTTGAGGATTTTCCTAAGCTAATTTAATAATGATTTAACTTAGAAATCAAAGAAGGGAATTTAGGAGAAAATTCTAGAAAGGTGTAGTTGCTACCCTTATTTATATTAGCCCAATTTTTTTCACTTAAATATTATTTTAAGGAAGGTTATTACGTTCTCCCCCGAATAAAATTCATCGGAATGCTAAAAAAAGATTTCTTGATTTTCTTTTATTAATGCATACCCCGACTATTCTTTTTTCTTTTCATTGATTTGATTATTTCAATGGATTTCAATATTCATATTGAAAATAATTAGAAATCCAGGAATTAGAATCATAAGAATAAGAGGCGCCTTTCAACTATTCCAGATTAATTGGAACCAACACAAATCAAATATATGAAGAAAAGAAATCAAATTTGAACCTTATGTACATTCCATATAGATAATTAATATCTATTATCTATATATCTATATATGAATATGAAGATGACATTCTAGATTGATCTATATTAAGCCCGGATCGTTCTACAAGTACAACTTTGTATATTAGAATAACAAAATTTGATTCTAGTGATACCTTAGTAATCGAACAAATGATGATACTTCCTCTTCATTTCCTCCTCAAACTACAAAGTGGCTTCTTTAGTTGAATGGTTCCTCCAAATGACCTTAACAAAAAAAATCACCTTATTTTATAATTTCTTAACCTAACGGTCTCCTACTAGTCTACTAGCACCGAGCTACTACTCGTATTACAAGTTAGGATTTAGCTCTATCAATTGTAGTTTTAAGATATGGGATGGGTTTGGTACATATTTTCTTAGCATGAAAATATAGAACTCGGGTGCACATTTGAGAATTATGGAGGCAACGCTAACTCATAACCCACTATTCCAATTCAACCCACAATCTTAAACGATCCTATATACCCCAAGCTCAACTTTTTCTTCCTAACAAACCTCATTACTCCTTTTATTAGAGAAACCAAAAGAAGCACAAAACCATCATTTTGAAATTCCACATATCTTCTTTTAGGATTTGCATAACTTTTTTGTCTATTGTCCGTAGTCCTAAGGCGTTCTTGGATCAATTTCTCCTTCCTAGTAGTAATCTAAATTAGTTCTAGCCCTAAGGGTCTCTTTTCCCTAACTTCTACCCAGCAAATTGGTGATCTACACTTTCAACCATAAAATGCCTTATATAGTGCCATATCGATGCTAGAATGATAACCGTTATTGTACAAGATTTCGATCAATGGCAGTGTGATGATCGTAATCGCCTCCTAGATCTATCGCACATGCCCTAAGTAGATCCTCTAGGGTTTGAATTATCCTTTCTAACTAATCATCTATTTGAGGATGGAATTTCGTACTAAACTCTAATCTCATACCAAGTGTTTTTTATAATTTTCTCTATAATCAAGAAGTAAATTGAGTACCTCAATCTAAAATGATGAAGATTGAAATACCATGTAGGGGCACTATCCGATCAATATATTGCTACTCATATTGAGCATATACATAAGTGGTCTTTACAGGTAGGAAATGGATAGACTTAGTTAGTCTATCCACAATAACCAAAATTGAGTCATAGCCTCCTTGGGTTCAAGGCAAACTCGTTACAAAATCAATTGTCACTCTTCCCCACTTCCACTCGAATAGTGGCTTTTCTTGTAACTTTTTTACTAGTCTCCGATGCTTATATTTTATTTGCTAATAAGTTAAACACCTCAAAATAAACATCATAATATCTTTCTACATTCTAGTCCACCAATAGTGCTCACAAAGATCATTATACATCTTGATATAGATGTACATAATAGGCTATATTATGAGCCTCTATCAAAATCTATTCTCTTAACTCCGGATTCTTTGGTAGAAACAATCTCCGATGAAACCATAAAATATCTTTATTATCAACTCTAAAACTTGAACTTTTTCTTTCTTGCATCTTAGTATAAATCTCTTGTATCTCCTCATCATTCGCTAAAGCCTATCGGATCCGATCCATCAAAATTGACCTAACCTTAATAGAGACCAAAAGATTACCCGACTCACTAACTCTAAACATCACTTTAGAATCTTGTAATCTATTTACTTTTGATGCCAATAGCCACTTCTCCTCCGATAAGTGAGCCAAAACTCTCATTTGACTTTTTACTTAAGGCATCGGCTACCACATTAGCCTTACCTGGATGATACAAGATAATACATTAATAATTTTTTAAATAGTTCCATCCATCTCTTTGCCTTAAATTTAGATCCTTCTAGTCAAATAGGTATTTCAAACTCTTATGATCCGTGCGGATCTCACAAGTCTCTATATATAGATAATGCCTCTAAATCTTTAAGACGAAAACCACTATTGCCAATTCTAGGTCATGTATAGGGTAGTTCCGTTCATGTTTCTTTAACTTCCTCAAAGCATAAGTTATCACCCTACCATGCTGCATGAACGCACATCCTAATCCTACTCTCAAGGTATGGAAAAAACACCAAAAATCAATTACTTCTCAAGGCTAAGATAAGGACCGATGTCATGGTCAAACACGTCTTTAGCTTTTAGAAGCATAATGAAGCTTGGCATTCTTTTTAGTTAACTTAGTTGAAGGTGCTACGATCCTTGAAAAGTCTTTTACAAACCTTCGATAATAATACCTAGCTTAACCCAAAACGCTTCAAATCTCCATCATCGAAATGGGTCTTAACTAATGACTTACTCGCCTTTACTTTCTTTTAGTCAACCATAATCTCTTCTTTAAATACATTGTGTCCTAAGAATGCCATATTCTCTAACTAGAATTCTCACTTCAAAAACTTGGCATACAACCTTTGATCCCTTAATGTCTACAACACATGTCTCAAATGATTCTCATGCTTCCTTTCATTCTCGCAGTACAACAAAATATCATCAATAAATACTATCACAAACTTATAAAGGAAGAGATAGAACACCATGTTCATCAAGCTCCCAAAAGTTAATGGAGCGTTAATAAGGCCAAAAGACATCACAAAAAATTCATAATGGCCATACAATATCTTAAAGTCGTTTTAGGAATGTTCTCTCTCTTAATCCTTAACTAGTGGTATCTAAACTTTAAATCAATATTAGAGAAGCATCTTGCACCTTATAACTAGTCGATCATCAATCCTTTGCAATGGATACCTATTCTTTAATGTCACTTTACTCAGTTGATGATAATCACTACATAGCCTTAAACTTTTATCTAACAAGTCTTGAAGTTGAACATCTAACTCTTTCAATTTAGTTGATGTCATTCAATAGAGAGGTATAGAAATAGGTTTGGTATCTAAAAGTAATTCAATATCGAACTTTATTTCTTTATCTAGAGGTAAACTGGATAGCTCATCTAGAAATACATTGAAAAACTCACTAATGACTAGGACTTAATCCAAACTCGACCATATTATCATTAGCCTCCTTCACATATGCCAAATAAGCCACACACCATTTTCTAATAATCTTACTTGCATTAATGGCATATATTAAGTTAGAACGTGCTACACTATACTCCTTTTGAAAAAAAAACCCATATTCTCCTAAATCCCAAAAATGCACCACTTTATTATAACGAGTCTAGTGAAGCATGATAATTTGTTAACCAGCTTCATTCATAGCATCATATCAAAATCATTCATCTAAAAAAAAAAAATCAAATCCATAAGTAAATTTTTACCCATCACCCATACATTATAATTTCTAAACACCAAATCAGCTATCATACATTCTCTTATAGGTGTTGACACCATCAAAGACCGACCTAATACACATGGACTTACAGAGCAAATCTCTTAAACAAATATGATGACACAAATAAATGGGTTGCCTTTAAATCAAGTAGTATCTTTGTATCATAAGAAAGACTTAAAGGATACCTATGTAATAGTCTAGACCTTTGCACATAGCATATGCTTGTTTGTTTGTGTTTAGCTTGATGCCTAATTAATTTACTTGATGTTGATGCTTAAATATTACTATGTCATGACATGTCAATTTTCATCAATGTTTATGTGTGCTCGAATTCCTTAGCTAAATGTTCATGTTTGATGAATGATGGTCGTCGAAAATCAATCGTGCCAAGACATGCTAGATTTGCTATTGAAATTGTCATACTAAGATAAGCTTTTTTTGTCGATAAAACTATCACATCAAGACTTGCTACTTTCGTTGATGAGTTTCATTTTTTAACGTATATTTTGCTATCAAATTCCATGCTAGTATGCTATGTGAAATTGCTATCGAAAAATGACCAAGTCCGGACATACTATTTTTTATTGATAAAAAATGCTATGTATAGACATTTTGGTTTAAATTGATGAAAAATACTACCGTCATGGCATCAGTTCTTCATTGATGAATTTTAGGTGACTTAGCCAAGGAGGTGTCATCATTCGGAATTTTAAGCATTTTTCTAATGAATGGATGGCCTATATAAAGGGAGAGTAAGGCCATGACTTAATTCTTTCGACCATTTGAAAATTTTACAATAGAAAATGAAAAATTGCTTGAGTAGGAATTGCTAGAGCTACCGTAACTTGCTTAAGGTGTCGCTAGTTTTGGCTAAAGGTCTGGATTAAGTGCAAGAATGGCCTATCGTGGTCCTTCGAAGCCTTTTTCTATCACATATCTCTAGACTAAGTAAGTTTAATTCATTCATCTAAGTTATAAGACCTAGGTTCGTGTATTTTTTGACATGTTGAGTCGATTTTGCTATGTTTGTGTGTTGGATGAAAATATTGATGATGTGGACTTAGGACTAACAACTAAGCCTAGAATTGCTATGTAAACCCTTAGAAAAATATAGGCTGAACTTGGTGTGCCTTTGTAGCTGAATGAATTGCTTGAATTGTTTGAATATATTCTATCGAAATTTATTTGGCTTGTCGAAATATTGATTTTATGGCTACCATGTCTTGCTTGAATTTTTTGAATATATTCTACTAAAATTTGCTTAGTTTGGCTTTAGTTTCTATCAAAATATTGATTTTATGGCTACCATGTCTTGCTTGAATTATTTGAATATATTCTATCGAAATTTGCTTGGTTTGACTTTAGATTTCTACCAAAATATTGATTTTGTGGTTGCCATGTCTTGCTTGAATTAATTTTGAATTTCAAGTGGCTTGAGGTGAACTTAGATATGTTTGATATGTTGGCTCGGTGAATGATAACATGTCTTAAATTGGCTTAATGTGTAGATGCTCCTAACACGCTTATGTTGTCTTGAATTTGTTAACGATATCTATTGCTTAAGCATTGAAAGCATGTGTTCATGGCATGGCATGGAATTGGTTTTTATGATTCACATCTTAAGCAAGAAAAAGAAGTCATATGCATAAATATAGAGAGGCCACTTATGGGAATGATCCGGTGTATACCCAAAGGTCGGTCCTTGGCTAGACGTTATCTAGTTTCATAGTTTTCTTTAAGGTTTTAAAAGAGGGTTGAATCGTACATTTGGTAGGGCATGTTTAAAAGAGGAAAAATGAATTTCTTTATAAAAACATGCTTTAATAAACTCATTCTTTATGTTTTGTGGTGTAAGTGATCGAAACGATGCTTAGGTCGCCGGGAAGATGGTGCTACCTGGATGCTTTTAGATTTTGTTGAAAGGTGTACTTTCATCTAGGATTTTAGATAGTAGGCAATCTCTAGGTCATGTTTACTTGTTATGGCATGTATTTTCTTTTGTAAATATTGAATATAAATAGCCTTACGACCAAAACAAGTATGTACTAAGTTGGTTTTGAAAGATATGAAAATATTTTGTTCAAAGCATGTGTCTCTTTGTTTTTACGTTGCTTTTAACATTTTGGTATCCCATGTAAAGTGTTCATATGGTTAGAACCATAGCTTTTTGATGTGAAGTCATATGACGAGAGGTCGTTGACACACGACGGACTTAGGCCGTGGTAGATGTTGGCTACCTAGATGTAGTTTTTGTGTTAACAAAATTTTAAGGTGTAACATAAGTTTTTTTATTGACAAAAAAGTTCTAGATACGAAATGAATATTTAAAAAGGCTATCAAACCAAATATCTTTCGTTATGCATTGAATGTCCCATGCATGGTTTCAAGTCATAGGGCATCGACACACATTCGAGCACGAGACATGGCCATAGCTTGCCCGATCCATCGCTAGATACATGTGTTGTAGTTGTGTCTAGTGTTCTTGAATGTTTGATGCTGCCATAACACTCTAGCCTCTTTTGGGGCTGGAGGCATAACAACCTAACATAACAAGCATTGGATGTTTGAGCGTCTTATTGGGTGATGGCAAAAATTTAAGCCCGACCACCACTCGTACTCATCTAGCCTTGATCTCTAGAGCCTCTATAACCTCTACCAACTTATCCTCGACCTTATTTTACTCTATAACCAAACCCTCGACCAGTCTAACCAATAAATCTACCGCTATACCGACTCGGGAATGGATTAGCCATAGGAGATGCATGTACCCCTTATGAAGTAGCTCGTGCCATGTTGTATCTAGTGGCAATCTTGTATTAAATGTCTATGTTGATGATAAAAGAAACATGCTCATGTCCCCTCGGAGCATATACTCGGGATAAGTCTTGCCATATACTTGACAAATAGAGTTTCTTCTTTCAAAACCTTGATAGATCGAATGAGATAATCCCCGACTCATTCTCATTCAAGATCCATCATGACTACTCTATCCGAATATCTCTTTTATGGGATAAAATAATTCCGCATGCTTATATCCTAACCGAATCCACTACTACGACCTTTAGGCCCACTAGATGATAAAGCATCACTCTTGGCCTTTTTCTTTTACTCTTTGGTTGCCCTACTCTCCATCTTCCTCATTTCGAGCTTATACTCCTATTTTTGAGCTTACGAGCACAATAAACTACTTTAGAATAACTCTAAAACCTTTAAGGAAATACTAATATGAAAAATGGATCCACTACCCAATTCATAAATCTTTTCACCCTTTTCGCTTAAGTTGTATTATTTTTGGAGAATATTGACTTAGCTTTATAAACCATCTTTGATACTCCTTCAATTTCATGTCAAAAGTTTGTACTAGTTTTTCAAACTCCTTTGTCCTTTCTTCCCTAATAATCTTAGGTAGTTCTTCCTCCGGAAAAGCTTTCTTGAATTATCCCTAATACCAATCAAGTTTTCTATCCCGTTTACACCATTTACTAGCACTTCCTTCAAGTATGAATACTACTAGTTCAACATTTCTCTCCTCAAGATACCAAAGCTCGACCAACCACTTCTCTATCTTATAAGTGAAATGTATTAGATCTTTATCATCCTTATCATAAGAATAGGTTAGTGGTTTTAATTTCAAGAACTCCACCATATAAGGTTCAAACTCCACTAACCTTGATTGGGTGGTAGCTATAAAAGTATTTGCTTTACCCAATCCCCGATTGGTAAACACTAACGCTGCCATAGCTCGAAAGGTTTGCTTGAATACCTCGACCATTATTTTTATAGTGTACTATATAGCACAAAACCTAACCATAATGTCAGCCATGATCATCATATCGAAGTCTACTTCTTCCCTAACACTAGATTGGCCATGAGATCATAAAGGTTTAATTGATGCCTCAGCCTCAAGCACCTCCCCTATGATTACTTGATCTAGTTCTTACCATGGCAGACCTATATGAAATGTAACTTAGTTTGACACATTTTCAAAGAGAAAATTCAAGAAGATAAAAGTAATCAATGCATAATTCATATAATCTTTGTTCCTCCATTCATTAGGCTTACTTATACTTAAGAATAAGATAATGATTTTGGGTTTACACGAAGAAAATAGCAAATCAACATGAGTAAACCCAAACCAAGGTAAGTGCAATTTCAAAAGCACGAAGGACAAAATGAAATCAATATATAAAACCAAATTGAAAGAAGGAAGCACATAGGTAGAAGGGGTTAACACGACTTAAAGAGAAATTGGATATTCCCGTGTAAGTTTTAGCACAAGAAAGCACACGGGTAGTGGCAGTGGACATGACTTGTGTGAGAAAGTGACACGTCTACGTGTGTTTTTGCCACAAGAAGAGACATACAGGAAGAAGGGGTTAAGCATAGTTTGTTTAGAAAAGTGACACGTCCGTACGTGTTTTAGTGTAAAGAGAGACGCGAGTAAAAGCTTAGAGACATGGGTTAAAGGAAAAATATGACACAACTATGTGTCATTATAAAATTATTTATAGAAAAAAGAAATGCCATACAGCCAGTACCTATAAGACATGGGATGAAGGGTAAAATTAACATGACTATGTGTCAAAATTAAGCAAACTATATGAGGAATTTTATGGGATAACAAACATAGAAACCGGTGTATACACTAGCTAATTGATCCATGTAATTCAAGACAAGGACAAGGATTAGAATAAAACCTATGCTCTCTAGTTATCTTAGACTTTAAAAAACCTATGCTCCGATCCCAACATTTTTTATGACCTCAAGAGTGGGCCATGACCGGTATGAGAATTAAGGGAACATTGAGGCCTACCTCGACCGAAGCAAGCCTCGAATACTAATCTAAAATCCTCAAATATCATTTCACCTTGTAATATTCTTAGCTACCATTCATTACATTATATTTCCAACGTAAACTATAATTTAATTCTATGCTTGCATTTCTCAATCAATATTCATAATTAATTCCTAATACAATAACTATAAGCTATAACTACAAAAATTCTAAGTGAAAGGATCATGCATCCTATGAAGGTACAAAATAAAATAAAATTTTTCCTCTATATAAGGCTTTCAAGATCCGGATGTTGAATCAATTAATCATTTATACATAAATTAAAAGCATGAGTAAAAGATTACCTCTTGTAGGACGATTTAGCCTTTGTAGAAAAGGATCCACTAAGTATCCGATCTCGTGGATAATCCACGCAGCTTAAACATCCATAAAAAAAGCCACCGAAATCATAGACTCGTGAGTTCCAATCCTTTTGTATGGTTAACCTTTCTTTTGAAATCAAAATCAAGGTTTATACACCAACTCGTTGGCTTTTTAAGGAGGGATGCGACATCTCCGGCTTTTAGAAGAGAAAAATTCTCTTTTTCTTTTTACCATGTGTGTGTGGTAGTCCCCCTTTGCTACCTCTCTCCTTGTTATTTATATAGGGGGCGGTGTCCTCGTCTTCTAAGGATAATGAGTTGTAGTGGGGATGGGTTTTTTTATCTTATCCTTGTAAACCTCGAGCCTTATCCAATAAGGCTCAAGTTTATCCTCCCATTGAAATATCTTATAGGCTTTTAAATTAAACCTATTAGCCTAAACTCTTTTGGCTTAATTAATTACCAATTAATTTAGACTTTTTAAATAAATTGGTGAGATATTTTTAGGAAGCCCACATTAGGAAATAATTTCCTAAATTACCTTTAAACCTAAATTAGGAAATTAATCTCTTTTTTTAGGTAACTTACTTTCAAATTTAAAACTAACTTCTAAATTAGGAAAATAAATTATAAAATAGAAAAATTTTCATTTTAGGAAACGTTTTCAAAAATAAGAAACTTTCTTTTTTGAAAATATTTTCCAAAATAGGAAACTTTCCATTTTCAAAAACCTTTTCCAAAATCTTTGCTTCTCTTTTATTATGTGAATGCTTAAACTTATGTATATGATTCAATAGGCTCCTAGATATGTTGGCAATATATCAAGAATTAAAGACACCTTTTTTTCGAAAATGTTTTCCAAAATAGGAAACTTTCCATTTTCAAAAACCTTTTCCAAAATCTATGCTTCTCTTTTATTATGTGAATGCTTAAACTTATGCATATGATTCAATAGGCTCCTAGATATATTGGCTATCAAGAATTAAAGACACCTCTTTTTTTAAAATGTTTTCCAAAATAGGAAACTTTTCATTTTCAAAAACCTTTTCCAAAATCTTTGCTTCTCTTTTATTTTGTGAATGCTTAAACTTATGCATATGATTCAATAGGTTCCTAAATATGTTGGCAATATATCAAGAATTAAAGACACATCTTTTATCTCTTGATGTATAAATCAATATTGGCCTCTAGTAAGACATCATGACTACCCAATTCTCTGAAGGATTAGTTAATATGTAATTACCTTGCATAAGCATGGTTATCATACAATTCAGTCCTCATATCAATTTATCACAATGTGATCTCAAACTTAGTTTATAGTTTATTTAATTATGATCACATAAGTTTTCTTTCATTCTCAAATATCTTATCTTTAGAGTAAACCAACTATGCTCATCCGGTATCCTTCTACTATGGCCATAGATTCTTTATGAAACATTCATCGAAGTGCAATGTAATAACTCTTTTAGTATACAAGGGATGACATGTCCTATCTTAGTCATCCACCTATCTTCATTAGATTCTTAGTGCTTCCAACGAATTTCTTATGTGTAGATCTTGATCGAGCCCATTAAAATAAGTGTCAAAGTACATAAATCTTCTAATGAGATAATCATGATGACTACAAGTTCAAGGATCAATTGTAACCATCTTGTATGATATTTTCATAGACTAAACCAAATGAGATCTTATGGCGAGTCACGTCTAGTGATATGTTCTCTAACATTAATCACCTAAGTGCTTGCTTTGGCTTCGTCATACCAATATGTGTGAAATCTCATACTCGCTATTTTATAGCTTCGAGCATAGCACTTATAAGTCTTACCGTATATGGTGAATGTCTATTCTTGACAATGCTATGATTTGAGATATTTAATGATATCATTTAAGTATATTAATATTTGTCTCACATCTTTTGATCAACCATTAATGCAATGCATATCATATGGACTTCTATCTAATTCTATCAAAACATAAACGATAAGAATTAATAGAAAAACTTCTTTTGTATTAATAAAATAATGAATGCAATATTATAATAACTCAAACCATCCAAACAAGATTAGATCTTGAGAACCTACACTAATAATCTCCCACTTACACTAGAGCCAACTAACCATATCGCTTATGCCCGACAATCAAGCAAAGGTCTTATATTTCAATTTTGATTGAGACTTAATCAAAGGATCTCGCTACTTTGTCATCGGTGTGGACCTTTTCTATCCTTATATTGTCATGACCGATAATCTCTCTAATCAAGTAGTAGCGTCGCAATGACATGCTTAAACCATTGATGAGACCTTGGTTACTTAGCTTATGCTATGACATCGTTGTTATCACAATACAATAGTGTTAGATCAACAATGCTAAAAACAACTTCTAGTCTAGATAGAAGTTTATAAATCTAGATAATTTATTTAGCTACTTTTATGGCTGCAATATATCCGGCCTTGGTTATTAAGTAAAATACCATTTCTTACTTAAAAAACTTTTTGCTAACAAGCACCACTATTTAATTAGAAAATAAATCTTGACTATGAGTTAAAGTCAACTCGGTTAATTTGAAAACTAGCACCTATGAACCCTTTCACCACTAGCTCATCTTCTTCATAGACTAAAAAAGCATCTTTGGTTCTTCTCAAGTATTTAAGAATGCTCTTTATAATAATCTAGTATTTTTCACCTCGATCGACTTGATATCTACTACATATGCTCAAAGTATATGAGACATCATACTAGATATGCGTATGTAATAGATCCTATGGTGGACACCACATAAGAAATGTGATTCATCTTTTTCTTTTTATTTTTTATGTTAGGACACTCAACCTTGGAGAGTTTTATTCCATGTGACATTAGAATAAGTCCTCTATTGGATTCTTTCATACTAAACTTCTTTAGTGTTTTGTCAATATATGTGTTTTGGGAGAGCCCCAACATTTTGTATAATCTATCTCTATAGATCTTGATTCCTAAAATGTTAGCCGCCTCTCCCATGCCTTTTATGGAGAAATGTTTAGATAACCAATCTTTTATAGATTGCAACATGATAGTGTTATTGTCAATAAGTAGTATGTCATCTATATATAGCACATTAAAGACAACTCGAGCTCTCATTAACCTTTTTACATGCATAAGGTTCATCTTCATTTTGTGAAAACTTAACATCTTGGATCGTTTCAACAAAACGTTGATTCCAACTCCCGGATGTTTGCTTAAGTCCATAAACATGTCTTTTGTAATTTGTAAATTTTATTTGCATGTTTTTTGTTAGCAAAACCGTTAGGTTGTGTCATATACACATCCTTATTCAATTTTTTATTAAGGAATACGACTTTGACATCCATCTACTATATCTCATAATCATGATATACAAGCAATTACAAGCATAAGCTAAATTGATTTAAGTGGTGAAAAAGTTTCATCATAATCAACACCTTCTTTATGATGATACCATTTGTCTCAAGTTTGGCTTTATAGATATATGCATTTTCATTTGTGTTAGTTTTTTTTTTTTTTTTTAAGAATCACTTACACCTAATAGGTTTGACACCTTCGGGTTGATCAACCAAAGTCCATACTTAGTTAATGTACATGTATTCAATTTCAAGTTAATGTCTAACACTCGTCTATTCATATGTATTAGGTTCGTCGTCCTATATAGCATACACATCTTCATGTGTAGAAACAAAAAGGCCATATCTTTCGAGCTCTTGATGAATTTTCTTAGACCTACCAAGTTCTTATATATTGGTTTATGGAACAGCTTATAATGCTTTATAACCTATCTACTCGAGGTTCCTCTAGTGAAGTGTCAATTTACGAGTCTTTTTTAATCTCATCAAGTTTAACTTTTCTCCCACTCGCTTCTAGCATCTATAAATTCCTTTTCAAGGAATACAACATGCTCGGCTATGAAAGTTTTTTGTTCTTATAGTTAGTAAAAGTAATATCTATTTATTTTTTTAGATATCTCATAAATTTACACTTAGTTGATTTGGGCTCTAGCTTGTCTCTATCCAAACGTTTGACATATGCGTCACGAGTCCTAAATCTTAAAGAAAGATAAATTTGCTTTCTTTCTTTTTCATATCTTATATGGAGTCTAATTAGCAAGCTTTTTTAGGACCTTGCTCAAAATAAATGTCACGAGTAAGGAGTGCATATCCCAAAAATGAAATGGGAATATCACTTTGACTCATCATGGATCGAACCATATCTAACAGCGTCTTGTTCCTCCTTTCGAACACACCATTCATTTATGATATTCTAGGTGGAGTGCATTGAGTGAGAATGTCATTCTCTTTTAATGATCTAAAAATTCAGTACTTAATTATTTTCCATCCCAATTTGATTGAAGTACCTTAATACTTTTACAAATTTATTTCTCGACTACAAACTTAAATTCTTTGTGTCTCGTCGGATACACATAACTAAAATATGATTTTTCATTGATAAAGGTTATAAAATAATCATATCCTCTTCTTGCTTGGGTGGATATAGGACCACTTACATCACTATATGTAAGGCCTAACAAATTAGCAACTCGTTCACCTTTTCCACTAAAAAGGGATTTTATCATTTTGCTTTACGTACAAGATTCATAGACATTCTAAGATTCATAATCAAATGATTCTAAATATCCTTTTTTTATGCAATCTGGATATACGATTCTCATTTATATAGCCAAGTCTATAATGCTACAAGTAAGTTTTATTTAGATAATTTATTTTTAGTCTTTTTGTATTTATGTTATATATGGATGTGTCTATGTTCAAACATATAAATCATTATTAATATTAGTATTTCTATATAAAACATCAACTTTATAAAAGGAACAACCTTTTTTTTTAAATAAAAATGAAAAGCAATCTTGATCCAAACAAAAACTAAAAATGATATTTCTAGTTATACTAGGAATGTAATAATAGTTTTTGAGTGTAAACACAAACCCCGATGGTAGCATCAACTCATAGGTGCCTACCACTCGATGGTATAGCTCTTGAACCATTACCTATGTGTAGGTCAACCTCTTTTGAAGTAATTTCAATATCAAGTACCCATGGTATGGGAATAGAAGTAGAAAAGTTCACTTTAATAACATAAATACTTGAGGGGCTTTTAGAACTCTTCTTTTACACCTCTTCAAGGTACTCCTTATCCTCTATTGTATAGAGCATTTTCCCTTATTGGAGGATATTCCTTTTATTCATTTTTTAGTTAAGGAAGTTTGTGCCACTCAAGGCATTACTTCCATTAATCATTGATCGTATCAATATATATTATAAGTAACCTTGATAGGATAAAAAAATGTACAAGTTTAGCTAATTAAATTACATAAATAAAACAAATTATAAATTAAGAAGTAAAATCTTGTTTGTTCGTATTATTTTTTTCAAGTTCTATAAATTTTAATATAGGACTCAAGAAAACGTTTTGATTTATTTCCCTTAGTGGGTTAGGATCGCATCCTCTCGACATGAATTAACCTTAAGTTATCTCAACAAGTCATACATAAAGGATTGGGTAGGTAAATCCTTATGAATTACATCTAATACAATTCTTAATCTCATTAGCATGATAACTCCTTGTTATCTCACTTCTTATGTGAATACCAATCTTTTTTCATAAATTCGATGGACCTTGAGTTATCTTAACAAACCCAATAATTCATTTTAAGTTGGGCCCATTTAGAGATATCGCATGGCCCATAATTTGATTCTCTCAAGGAAGAAGTCACCTTAAGTTATCTTAACAAGCCAACAACGATCAAGAGAGTTTTCTTCTCATAACGTTGGAAGACAATAAACTTGATATTAATTTAAAGGATTTAATATGGTAAGTCTCATCCTAGCATGTATGCTAGTCATTAGTCACATTAATCTTATCATGCATAATCTCAATCATACAATAAATACATACATCTCATGCATGACTCAAGGACCAATGAATGGTAATGGATTTCTACCACTAGTCCTCCTTGATCCATAAGGAGACTAGTAGGTCAATTACCTAGGTGAAAAATTATAATAAATTCTTTGGAATTGTCTTCTCTTCTTGACTTCTTCTTTTTGCATCTATTCTAATATCGTATCTTCTACTTTTATATTTTTTTTGAATAAGACACCTTAAGTTAAATTCTAGGAGAGTAAGATGAGAAGAGAAATACATCAAAATGATAGAAAAGGCAAAACATGCGAGCCTTATTTAACAAAAAATTACAAGCATACATTCTCAAAAACTAAGTCAACTCATTCATACCATTCACCTATGCTTCGACTCACATTGATACATAGCATACAAATAAAACATATTTCATTTTAATCATAATTATAAATCCATGTGTTAGCCATTTTATAGAAAATTTTAAAATTTCTTTAAATTTTAATTTTAAAATTTTTTGAGCCTCGCACCTAGTTTGGGCCTAAAAGGCCCATGGGATGCCACACCTAATTGGTCGGTGCCTAAGCATCGGCTAACGCCTACTATTGACTTGGCACCGGCTAGTGCCTAGCACTATCCTTAGTTGGTCGAGCTCTAGCTTAACCGCCTATAGTGCTAGTGTCCAACATTGGCTCGACGCACTCGAGGGCCTAGCACGGGCATGTCCGGCCCTCGTACACACCTGCCGCTTTCTTAACATGTATGAGGCAAGTCTTGGCCCGGTCATAGACTTATTGCATGCCCAATGCATGCCTCGCTATGTCTCTTGCCTAGTGCACGATTGACCTACCCAATAAGCCTAGCATGTGTGAGGCATGCTTGGTATGTCACACTCCTATCACATAAATGGCCTAGCCTATCACACGCCTAGTGTATGGCCGGCTCGACTAGAATGCTTGACATGCAAAAGCGATGCCTAGCTTGTCGCGTGCCTAACGCACAACTAGCCCGGCAAGCAAGTGTGTGTGTAAGTGCCAACATCCAACGTTGGCATCGCACGCCCTCACTAATTTTTTAGCCAAAAATTAGTTGTAAATAATTATAAAATACCAAAAATGTTATATTTTTATTCAAAAATAGATCATTCATGCAATTAATTGTAATTAACAAAGCATGTAATTAAATATTCAATAGAGACTCGATACCAATTGAAGGGATCATTCATCTTGTGGAGGTGCGTAATAAAATAAAAATTTTCCTCCATATAAAGCTTCCAAGATCAAGCGGTTGAATCAACTAATCATATATATATATATATATATATATATATATATATAAATTAAAAATGTGAGAGAAATATTACCTCTTATTGCACGTAGTTAGCCTTTGTAAAAAGAAAGAGTCGTCCAAGTGCTCAACCTCTATCGATAATACATGTAGTTTAAAAACTAATAAAGGAAGCCATAGAAACCATAGAGTGCTAGCTTCAATCCTTTTATATGGTTAACTTTTCTTTAGAAATGAAAAATAGGGTTTATATACCAACTATTGGCTTTTTAAAGAGGATGCGATAACTTTAGCTTTTGAGAGAGAAACACTTTCTCTCCTTTTCTTTTCCTTTTTTCCATAGATGTGTGTGGTAATCTCCCCCTCCCCCACACCTTCGGCCACCTTTCTACCTATTATTTATATAAGAGGTGACATCCTTGTTCTCTAAGGACAAGGTGTTGTAATATGGTTGGGCTTATTTGATCTTATCTTTGTAAATCTTGAGCCTTATCCAAAATATCTTATAAGCTTTTAAATTAGCATAGTAGCCCAAACGCTTTAGGCCTAGTTAATTACCAATTAATTTAAGTTATCTAAATAAATTAGGTTAGATATTTTTAGAAAGCTCATGTTAGGAAATAATTTTTCAAATTACCCTTAAACCTAAATTAGGAAACTAATTTTGTTTTTTAGGTAACTTACTTCCAAGTTTAGAACGGACTTCCAAATTAGGAAATTGATTTCTAAAATAGGAAAATTGCCATTTTAGAAAACTTTTTATTTTAGGAAATTTTTTCCAAAACAGGAAACTTTTCATTTTCGAAAACCTTTTCCAAAATTTTAAAATTTCTAAAACTAGAAATCTTTTCTAAAATCTTTGTTTCTCTTTTATTATGTGAATGTTTAGGCTTATACGTATGACTCAATGGCTCCTAGATATGTTGACAATGTACCAAGAATAACGGACACCTTTTTTATCTTTTGATATATAAATCAAGATTGGCCTCTAGCTAGGGGCCATGACTATCCAATTCTCTAGGAGAATTAATTAATTTATAATTATCTTTCATGAGCTTGGTTATCATACAATTTAGTCCTCATGTCAATTTATCACAATGTGATCTCGAATTTGATTTATAGTCCGTTCAGTTATGATCACACAAGTTTTCTTCGATTCCTAAATGTCTTAGCTCTAGATTAAACCGGGTATGCTTTATTAGTATACTCCTACAGATGGCTACAAATTCCTTGAGTAGACATTCATCGAAGTACAATATGATAACTCGTTTAACATATAAGGAATGACATGTCCTATCTTACTCATCCACTTGTCTTTATTAGATTCCTAGTGGACCAATGAAATTCCCACGTATAGCTCTTGACCGAGCCCATCATGACAAGTATCAAAGTGCATAAATCCTCTAATGAGATAATCATAATGACTTCGACTCAAAGGATCGGTTATGCTCGTCTCATATGAGATTCTCATAGACTAAACCAAATGAATTCTCTTGACGAGTCACATCCAATGATATGTTTTTTAACATTAATCATCTACGTGCTTACTCGTGGCATCGGCATGGTCTCATATGAGATTCTCATAGACTAAACCAAATGAATTCTCTTGACGAGTCACATCCAATGATATGTTTTCTAACATTAATCACCTACGTGCTTACCGTGGCATCAGCATGCTAATAGGTGTGAGGTCTCCTACTACTATATTATATTATGAGCATAACAATCATAAGTCTTATCACATATAATCAATGTCCTTTTTTAATAATAGCACGACTTGAGACATTTAATGATACATTTAAGTGTATTAATGTTTGTCTCATATCTTTTGGTCAATCATTAATGCAATGCATATCATATGGACTTCTATCTAATTCTATCAAAATATAAACGATAAAAATTAATAGAAAGACTTCTTTTTATTAATAAAATAAAGAATATAATTTATAATAAGTCAAACCATCAAAGCAAGGTTAGATCTTGAGATATTACACTAACACTAAAAATACAACCGAATAAAACATAAGTTCTAAAAAATTACAAGAAAATAGATAAGCTACATGGTCAATGTATCAACTTCAAGACAAGCAATCGAATGGAAGCAAAAGGGCAATCCCTCAACATCCTACAAAACCGAAATAATGAAGTGTGAGCAATCAACAACTTAGTGAGTAGACATTATATAGCATACTATGAGAGGGAAATTGACTAAGGATGATTACTTAAAACTAAAATCAAAATGCAAAGGTTGTTTCTTCTAAAACAAATACACATCGTAAATCCAAATCATACATCATTATTTAAATGGTTTAAAACCATTTCATATCAAATCATCAAAATATTTATGCATGCATATATCATAATCATATAAAATCACATATCTAGATTTTTTATTCATCATTGAGGTAAATAACATATTGGATGTGAACACCCAAAGGTCACACCCCTCGAGACTAGGTTTTCGTATGTTATTCGAAACATATGCTAACACTTTATCTCTCCTACTAGTCGGAGCCTCGTATTATTAAGCTCAAAGGCTATACCCCCATAGCTAGGTTCCCCGATGTAACACCCTCACCCTAAAACCTAGATAGATCGAAGGTCTTACCAATATTGATCTACATTCGACATGTAATGGATGCAAGCCAAGTAGCTCGCACCCTTATCTTTACTAGTACATTAGTAGATGTGGGCATTTATCCATACATAAGGTCCTTATTGAGTATGAGATACTAGGTCCACTAATCATAAAATAAGTATAAAATTTTTCTTGGATTTATTAAAACCTTTTGTCATTTCACTCAAAATTTTTATTAACAACTTAACAATTTAGTTTACCTTTAGTTTAAGCTTGGAATTCCTCTTAAATTCCTTACATTTTAACCTAAGGTACATCCTAGCCATATTAGTCATGTTTTAAGCAACCAAATCTTAAGACTAACAAGTTTGACTTGACCATACTTAACATTCAACTAACCTTTCCATTCATATCAAAATAATATTTGTTTAATTAGCTTGCATACATATCAAAAATTGCCTAACTTAATATGCATAAAAAATCAAGCTAAGCTATATAAAGTTCCTATACTCACTACCCCAAAGCCATAACACACAAAATGACAAGTCCATCATTTATCTTGGTAATGACCCTTCATTTATCTTTATCATTTCCTACACCATAAGAAATAAATGGTGAGCAATGTAAAGCTTAGTAAGTATAACTCATGCAATGAATGTAAAGTTCTTTATGCATGAATGCATATGATGCATCGTTCATAAAATCCTTTTTTATGCCTTTAAAACCTTTTTTCTTTTCCTTTTCCTTTCCCTTTTTCGATGCACCCTTTCCTTTATCATTTCTTCACTTGGGGCCTTCACTAAATCCCCTAATCATTGAGGCCTTTATAGAATCCCCTAACTATCAAGGCCTTTACTCGAATCTCTCAATGAAGAAGTGGGCTAATTCCTTCAGTTGGGGCCTTCATCAAATCCCTCAACTATCATGGCCTTTACCAAATTCATCAATGAAGAAATGGTATTTTTATGAAAACCATGAAAAATCATAAAAACCTTATTCCTTTTTCTTTCATGAAAACCTTTTTTTCTTTTCTTTTCATCAAAATCATGAATATAAAATCCTCTTTCATGATAATGATATGAATAAGCATATGCATTTAAATGAAATACATTACAATAAACATGACCTCAACATGCATACCATTACGTCCTCAAGAACATGTATAAACATTATAAATCATTCACATGTTCCAACTAATTAAATAGGCATGCAACATGAAACATACCTTGTACATTTCATAAAAATAATGAATATTATCTCAAACCAAACAAACAAGCATCATAATCAATCAATTTTTCACGTAAACACGTTCATTCCCATTCCTTAGAATCCTCTAAACCCGACAATCAATAATTTCCTCTTCGTCCTTGTTTTTCATACTTAGCTAATCTTGAGCAAAGTGAAGGATAATTCTCATTCTTTCATTCTAGCCTTAAGAATGTCTCTAAGACATTTCATCAAACATTTGGTCGGTAAGGGACAAAGTAACTACCAATCTATACCTATTTAAGGATTATTCATCCACCTTGTTCATAGAATAAAGATATCATCCAAGCCTAAACATTCACATCATTTCCTTATATTATAAACACATACACATCATAAATAATTGAAATTTAGTCATTAACACATAATTCATAATAATGCCATTTACTAACTTTTCATCAATTAAACTCTAAATTAACACTAATTAACACTTTAAACATCTAATTCTTATGGTGTATGTGAAGCATTATTCTTACTTCACTTAGAATTTGATTGATTCTTTTCTTTTCCTTTTCTATTTGGCTTCTTTCTTCCTACAATTTTAGCCAAATACAAAAATTCTTCCCTTCTCTTTGCTTGATCTTCTAAGATGTTTTGAAGGATAATTTAAGATGTTTCTAAATGGATTATTAGGAGTGGCAGATTTGAATGGGTAAAGTCTCTCTCTCTCGCTTTTTCCCTAGATTTTCTCTTCTTTTTCTATCCCTTTTCTTTCTCTCTCCCTATTCTTTGCCCTTTAAAATCTAGAAATCTAGATTGTTCTACCACTTTTGACCTTTAGATTCAGCTAGGGTCTCTTACATTGTAGACACTTTATATCTTAGTCCTCTAACTTTCAATCCTTATAATTTGACTATACAATTCCAGTCCATAACTTCATATTTTCTATCAATTTAGGCCTCATCTAGGCCAATCCTAAAGTTATTCGAGTCCTTAAGCTTTCATAATTATTTATGTAAGGACCTTGACACTTAATCTTTATGATTATACCTTCATTCTTTACAATTACACCTCTATAAGCAATGCATAACCATATCAATTAAGGGTATCGTTACCTAATTCAAACTTTCCTCATTCCATAAACCCACTCCATTAACTTTACTTATGTTTCTTTTATCCTTGATTGAATTTCAAACTCTACTCATTAAAGAAATACACCTCTTTATTAATTAGCAAAATTATTCACACACTTTTCCTTCATCTCCTCCTTAGGCCACGGATATTTCATCCTTCCCTCCTTATAAAAATTATATCCTCAAAATTCTCTAATTAAACAATTTAGGATATTTTTCCTTCATCTCCTCTTCTATTTTCCATGTAGTTTCGTCTATATTATGGTTTCTCTATAACACTTTCACAATAGGAATCTGCTTATTCCTTAATAATTTTATCTCCCAATCTAAGATTTGTATTGGTCCTTCTTGATAGCTAAGATCGGGTTGGAGATCTAATAACTTATCTTTTAGAACGTGGTTCGGGTCCTCTACATATTTTTATAACATTCACATGTGAAATACGTGGTGTACTTAGGAAAGAGATAGAGATAAAGTTAATTTGTATGTACGAGTCTTCAATCCTCTCTAACACTTCAAATAGTTCAATGTATCTTGGACTTAATTTTCCTTTCCTTTCGAATCGCATTAGTCATTTCTTTAGTACTATCTCGTAAGAACACCTTATCATCAACATCAAATTCTAGGTCTTTCCTTCGGACATTAGCATAATTTTTTTACTTACTTTGAGTTGTCTTCATTCTTATTCGATCTACTCGACCATTTTTCCTATCTCGTTGACCCATTTCCGGTCCTAACAATTTCTACTTGCCAACTTCATCCTATTGTACTAGTGATTGACACCTTCATCCATATAAAACTTCATATGGTGTTATACCAATGTCTGGCTTAATAGCTATTATTATTAGTAAACTCGTAAGTGATAAGTATCTTTTTTATCTAGTAGACCGATCCGTAATCTAAGCTCATAACATGTCCTCTAAAATCTCATTCACCCTTTATGTTGGTCCATCAATCTATAAGTGGAAGGTGTACTAAATTTTGGATTGGTTCGCATCACTTGATACATATTCTTTTAAAATCATGATATGAACCATTGGTTTTAATTTGAAATAATTAAGACCGAAAAACCAAGCAATCTTATAATCTCTCTTAAATATAGTTCCGCATATTGCTACATGGAGTATGTGGACTTTACCGTAAGAAAATGGATTAACTTGGTCGATCCGTCAATAATCGACCATATACTATCAATTCGAATCGAGGTAGTCCAAGTATGAAGTGTATAATGATGTGCTCCCATTTCCATTTAGGTATGTTAAGAGGTCTTAACAATCCCAATGGCTTTTGATGCTTAATCTTGGCTTACCGGCATGTTAACCACCTTACTATAAAATCAATAATAATCATTACATTCGTTTCCATAAAAAACTCTTCTTTAAGTCCCGATACATTTTAGTACCTCTTATATGGATGGAATAGGATATAGCTTGAGCTTCTTTCAAAATATCCTCTTGAAGCTCCTTAATTACAAGAACACATAACTTTCCTCGATAGCGCTAAGTGCCTTCGCTATCGGTGGCATATTCAATGACCTTCCCTTCAACTATCTTTTTCGAACTTTCATCAAATCTAGATCCTATAGTTGACCATCCTTAATCCTATGTCTCATATCGGGTTATAACCTCATTGTACCTAACATCATATCATAGTCTCCTCTTGGTATAACCTTCGGTTGTAACCTTTCTAAGTCCTTAAATATTTGGATCTATATATTTGCCAATGTCTTTCGACTTAAAACATTCATCACGATATTTACTTTACCGAGGTGGTAATGGAAAGCAATTTCATGATCATACAATAGCTCAAGTCATCTCCTTTGCCTCATGTTTAACTCTTTCCGGGTGAAGATACATTAGAGGCTTTTCCGGTTGGTGTAGATGTCACACTTGACCCCATATAAGTAGCGCCTTCAAATCTTTAAAGCAAAAATTACAACGACTAACTCCAAATCATCGGTGGGATAATTCTTCTTATAGCCTTTTAACCGTCTCGATGCATAGGCAATGACTCTCCCATATTGCATCAAAACTCGTACATAATCTTTACAATTATACCCTTATACGTTGTAATTGCACCCCTAGCAATGTATAACCATATCAATTAATGATACAATTACCTAATTCAGACCTTACCTCATTCCATTAACTTTACGTGTGTTTTTTTTTATCCTTAGTTGAATTTCAAACTCTACTTATTAAATACATAGACCTCTTTATTAATTAGCAAAATATTATCCATATATCAATTTACATTTCTAGGAGGGTTTCAAGTCACGGATATTAAATCCTCATCTCCCTATAAAAATTCCATCCTCATAATTCTCTAAGTAAATATTTAAGGATATTTTTCCTTCGTCTCCTCTTCTCTTTCCCACGTAGCTTCCTCTATGTTATGGTTTCTCTATAACACTTTCACAATAGGAATATACTTGTTTCGAATTGTTTCATCTCTCAATCTAGGATTTGTATTGGCTCTTCTTAATAAATAAGATCCGATTAGAGATCTAGTGACTCATCTTTTAGAATATAATTTAGGTCCTCTACGTATTTTTGTAATATTGACACGTAAAATACGTTATGTACTAAGGAAAGAGATGAAGGTAGAGCTAATCCGTGTACACGATCTCAAATTCTCTTTAGCATTTTAAAGGTCCAATATATCTTGGATTTAATTTTTCTTTCCTCCTAAATTGTATTACTCATTTCATTAATGCTATCCGTAAGAACACCTTATCATTAACCTCAAATTCTAGGCTTTCCTTCGAACGTTAGCATAACTCTTTTGCCTACTTTGAGTTATCTTCATTCTCTTTTTGATTTTTTCAACCACTTTTGTCTGTCTATTAAACCATTTCTGGCCCTAATAGCTTCTGCTCACCAATATCATCCTAATGTATTAATGATCAACACCTTCGTTCATATAAAGCTTCATATGATGCCATACCACTACCGGGTTCATAACTCGTTATTATAAGCAAACTTTATAAATGGTAAGTATCTTTCCCATCTCATAAATCGATCTAGAACATAATCTTATAACATATCCTTTAAAATCCGATTCACCCTCTTTGTTTGTCCATCGATCCGTGGGTGGAAGGTTATGCTCGAAGTTTAGATTGGTTTTCATCACTTAATGCGGACTCTTCTAAAATTATAATGTGAACCATGGGTCTCAATCTAAAATAATTAAGACCGAAATACCAAGCAGTCTTACAACCTCTCTAGAATACAATTCGCATATTGCTCGCATGAAGTAAGTGGACTTCACTATAAAAAAAATGGGTTGACTTGGTCAATCTATCAATAATCATCCATATACTCGTCGGATCCCTTCTCGAACCGAGGTAGTCCAAGTATAAAGTCTATAATAATGTACTCCTATTTCCATTCCGGTACGTCAAGAGATCTCAATAATGTCGATGGCCTTTGATGTTCAATCTTAACTCACTAGCATGTTAAGCACCTTGTTACAAAATCTGCAGTGTCTCACTTTATTCCTTTCCACCATACATTCTTTGTTTAGTCTCGATACGTTTTAGTACCTCCTAAACGGATGGAATCCGATGTAGCTTAAGCTTACTTCAAAATATCCTCATAAAGCTCCTTAATTATGGGAACACATAGCCTTTCTCAATAGTACCAAGTGCCTCTACTATTGGCGGTATATTCTGTAGCCTTCCTTTCGGCTACATCTTTTTAAACTTTCATCAATTCCGGATCCTATAGCCGATAATCCTTAATCCTACATCTCATGTCGAGTTGTAACCTCATTGTACCTAACATTATATCATAGTCTATTATTTGGTGTAACCTCCAACCGTAACCTTTCTATGTCCTTAATAGTTTAGATTTGTATAGTTACCAAGGTCTTTTAGTTTAAAACGTCTACCATGACATTTTCTTTATCAAGGTGATAATAAAAAGCAATGTCATGATCATTTAACACCTCAAGCCATCTCATTTGTCTCATGTTTAACTCTTTTTAGGTGAAGATATGCTCGAAGCTCTTATGGCGATGCAAATGTCACACTTGACCTCACATAAGTTGTGCCTCCAAATCTTCAAGGAAAAATTATAGTAGCTAACTCCAAATCATGAGTGGGATAGTTTTTCTTATAGTATTTTAATTATCGAGATGTACAGGAAATGACTCTCCTATATTGCATTAAAGCCGCACCCAATCCAATTCTCGATGCATCGATATAGTCTAAGAGGTCCTCATCATCCTATGGTAGAGCTAAAATAGGTGCAGTAGTTAACCTAAACTTTAGCTCCTAAAAACTCCTTTCTCAACCCTCACCTTACTCAAGTCTAGCATTCTTTCTCCTCAATTTAGTTAGTGGAGTAACTATCTTAAAAAACTCCGGTCATGAACTTTCGATAATACCCAACTCGTACTAAGGAAGCTCCTCACCTTTAACACATTCTTCGGCTATCTCTATTCTTGCACCGCTTGTACTTCACCAGGATAAACCATCACCCCTTCCTTGGAGACAACATGTCTAAGAAATGATACTTGCTTGAGTTGAAAAGCACACCTCTTAAGCTTAGTATATAATTTTTGCTCTCGTAAATTTTGTAATGCTTCGACCAAATGCTTCACATGTTCCTTATAAGTCTTAGAATATATCATTAATAAAAACTATGATGAAATTATCTAAGTACTCATAGAATACTCGATTCATTAAGTCCATGAACATGGTTAGTGCATTGGTTAACCCGAATGGTATTACAAGGAACTCATAATGGCTATATCGATTTATAAAGGTTGTCTTCCCGATGTCATCTTTCCCGATCCTCAACTAGTGATACCATGATTGTAAGTCAATCTTGAAAAACACCAAACTTCCTTTCAACCGATTAAACAAGTCATCAATATGGGGAAACAGTACTTATTCTTGATGGTCACTTTATTTAGACCTTGATGATCTATACATAATCGAAGTGACCCATCTTTATTCTTAACATATAGTACCAATGCTCTACATAGAAAATAGCTTGGCCGAATATATCCTTGTCCAGACAACTCTAATAATTGAGCTTCTAACTCCTTTAATTCTACTAGAGCCATTCTATATGGTACCTTTGATATGGATGCTATCTCTCGGTTCTAACTCTATCTCAAAATCAATTTCTCTTTTAAGGGGCAATCCCGACAAACTATCAAAAACAACTTCAAGGAAGTCTCACAATACCTTAACATCCTCCAATCTTGGGCTCTCCACTTTAACAATATCAATCATACTTACCAAGTATCCCGAACATCCCTCTTACATTAACTTTCAAGCCGTCATTGCCGAGATAATGCTTATTGGTGCAACCTTAGTCTCGACTAGCAACTCAAAAAGTTACCCTCTCAACCTTTGGAAACTACCCTTCTTCCTACATAATCAATTGTTATAAAATTCTTAGACAAACAATCCATGCCCGAGATGACATCAAAGTCTTGAATCCTTAAAACCACTAAGTCAACATGTAAAACACCATCCTTAATTTGTACCTCATAATTCCTCACCATATGGTGAGACTCAACTAACTCTCCTAATAGAAGAGCCATTTCATATATTACTTCTAGTAATCCAACTAGTCTCTTTAAAAGTGTTCATATAATGAATGAATGTGTAGCACTCGAACTATTAGTGTACATGTAGTAAGATTTTAAATAAGTACATTATCGCATATAACATTTACCTTCCCTTGTCCGCCTACTCCCGAGTCATATTGTAGACTCATCTTGAAATTTGTTGTTCCACCATTACCTTCCTCTTTGGACAATCCATTACTAAATGCCTAGCCTCTCTATAGAAATAGTACATATTGATGCCAATCAAACAGCTTGTTGGTCTATGGACAGCCCCATTTTAAACAACTTGGCTTACCCCTTACTTCATTCCTTGGTGGAGTATGAACCTTAGCTTTCTTGGTGTTTCCTCTAACATTTCCTTACCAAGGCCTCATGAACGGTATCCTCTTCCTTAATGGGTTAGCAGGCCTACTAGAAATACTTGGCCTCCTTATTAGTGGGGACTAGATCCATTCTTTCGGATTCGACTCAATTTGGAAAGCTTGACTAATCATCTCCGAGTAGTTATCGACCAACCCTTATACAAGACTTCGATTCTTAACACTCAATCCTCGAAGGAAATGTTTCTTTTTTTGTCCCTCATTGCTCGAGATAATAGTAGCAAATCGATAACCATGCTCAAATTGTCAAATTTATTCAGCTCTCCGTCATATCTCCTTGCTTGACTTTCGTAAACTCTTGGATCCTTTAGGACTTAATAGTATTTGAAAAGTACTTTCCATGAAACACGTCCTCGAATCCCGATCATATGAGTTATGGCATATCTAGGGTGACTTTTGTTGACTCTCACTAGATGTGTGCATCACCCGAGTAATATAAAAGTAGCACAAGCTACTCTATAAATATGCTCTAATACCAAGTGCTTAAAGATTATCTCTATGGAATCGAGCCATTCCTCGCCAGTCATTACATCCAACTTACCTTCGAACTCCTTTGAATTAAACTTCTAAAAGCACTTAACTATGTCTCGCTCATCGTGGTGGTCTAGCCACTTTCGCATTCTCGTTGCTAATCGCTCGCTCGTAGTTCTATCATCCTTTGTATGTTTTGCATCATGTCTTGCTACTATCTAAGTAGAGATATGAGTTGTTCCTCTCTATATGTGGCATCCCTACTCGGACTCGTATTGCTATGATCATTGTTATTTCTCCATGTAGGTGGCATTCTCACTCAATACATATACATAATCTCATATCTATTTAGTCTCTTTTCCTTAATTACTTAAAACTAATTCAACCATATCACATTCACATTCACATTTACATTCACAGTTACATTCATATTCATATCTTAAATTCATAACATTCTCACATCATTACATGACATTAAAACATTGATCAAGCATCATTCGACTACATTCTTGCACTTCACATTAATTTAACTAACATTGATTACATTTTCTATGGGTTTAAGATGATTAAGCAAACCTTACAGGATAAAATCAAAGTGACTTAGGACTTAAGAGATATATAGTGCTATATGAATTCACAAGTGAAAGTCACATGGGCGGAATACTCTTGCACGATTTGAAGAGCATTTGGGACATGCCATGCTTGTCTATTGAAGGATTTTTACCCAAAAAGGAAGTGTGGCACACAAGCAGTAGCCCTTCATATGGATTTATGTTCATTTTGTGACATAGTCATATGTGCTTCACGAAGAAACACTTGTTCAATGGAAAAAAGGTGCGATATGAGTAGAATGTTTTTGCATAACTTGAAGAACAAATCACACACGTTTGTGCTTACTTCATTGCTAAATTACCCATCCAAGAAAGAAAGTAGCACACGGATAGAACAATACCGCACAGTTTGAAAGGAAATTTAAACATGCCCGTATGTGTTTTAAAGACTCAATACCATTCAAAGAAAAAAAGAGGACATGGATAGAATTGTTCTATATAGTTTGGAAAACAAAATCTCACACGATCGTGTACATAAATTAATGAGGCATTCTTTCAAAATGAAATTGGGACACATGGTTAGAAACATTTAGTATAGTTTGGAAAGCAATTTCACATAGCCGTGTACATACCTAAAATAAATAGACCATCCAAGTGAAAATGATCCACACGGCTATGTTTTATCTCACACGACCATGTTTAGTTTCACACGACCTAAAGGAAGAATACCGGATGGTTTAGAGAAGGACATCACACGGCCGTAAACATTAACATGGTTTAGAGAGCAAAATGGGGCACGACCGTGTACGTGAATTGAAATATATATATCATTTAAACATAAAAAGGGAAAGCGACCATGTTTAATTTCATATGGCCATGTCAAGTTTCATATGACAATGACTCCTCATTGATTAACATATACCATTTAAGGATAAAATAGCCACACAATCATGTAAAATTTCATATGGCCATGTCAAGTTTCATACAACCATGTGTCTTTATTAATTAACATATACCATTTAAGGATAAAATGGCCACACGACCATGTCAAATTTCACATGACCGTGTCAAGTTTCATACGGACATGCTTAATTTAATTAAATTATTCTATTTAAAGAAACAAAGGATATATCATTCAAAGTTAAAATCTAGCTCGTGGCCAAAATGCTTTTTCATGATTTAAAAGACAAAAGAAGTCACGACCATGCTTACATGTTTACAATTCATCACTTAAAAGGTTATAATGGACATGTGGGCAAATTTATTCCTCACGGTTTGGAATTAAAATCTAACATGCTCGTGTTCTATACAAAACCATTTCTTCACATTTTCATGCAACCTTTCTCCCTTATATCTCTTTTAATTCCATGGAACTTATCATTCAACGGACTTTAGGGACACACGATCAAAAGGTTTTGTCATGGTTTAGAAGACAAAGTGGCATGCCCGTGTGTCATACATCCTTAACCATTTTGATGATTCAACTAATACTTTCCCATTCACCAATCCTTATTAACATACTAATATCTTTCCAAATAACATTCATTTTTCACATACCTTAATAATTTACCATGCAAAATGATCACTCCATCTTTCCATTTAATATTTCTTATTCTTTCACTTTCCATAACATATCAAACAAATTGCTCACATATTATTTTCCATAGCATTCAATACAAACAAACACTCATCATGTATCACACATCTTTGGATCTTACTTGTCACCAAAGCATAACTTGCTTGTGCTTAATTGGTCATACGAACTTAAATAACTAATGTAACCTTTACTCCGATACCACTCCGTAACACCCCTATTCTAGGACCTAGATAGGTCGATGGTATTATTGACATTGATCTATATTCAACGTGTAATGAATGCAAACCAAAAATCCTCATTTCTTATCTTTACTAGTACATTTGTGAAAGCGAGCATTTATCATATATAAGGTCCCTATTGAGTATGGGATGCTATATCTATTAAACATAAATTGAGTATAAAGTTTTCCTTGGATTTTTCAAACCCTTTTGTCATTTCGCTCAAACTTTTTACTAACAACTTAACCATTTATTTTACCTTTAGTTTAAACTTAGAATTCCTCTTAAATTCCTTACATTTTAACCTAAGCTACATACATTTCCATACTCCAATCAATTCTATCATCCTAGCCATATTATTCATGCTTTAAGTAACCAAATTCTAGGACTAACAAGCACAAAATGGTAAGTTTGTCACTTGTCTTGGCAACGACCCTTCATTTATCTTTATAATTTCTTATATCATAAGAAAAAAATGTTGAGCAATGTAAAGCTTAGTAACTATAATTCATGCAACCCATGTAATGTTCTTTATGCATGAATGCACATGGTGCATTTTTCATAAAATCTTTCTTCATGCCTTCGAAACCATTTTTCTTTTCCTTTTCCTTTTCAAATGCACCATTTCCTTTATCACCTTTATCACTACTTTTAGTTAAGGCCTTCACCAAATCTCCTAACCATCAAGGCCTTTATCGAATACCTCAATGAAGAAATTCTTTTACCATATTCTTTAGTTACGACCTCTACTAAATCCCTCAACTATCAAAGCATTTATCAAATCCCTAGATGAACAAATGGGCCAATTCCTTCAATCGGGGCCTTCACCAAATCCTACAAACTGTTGAGGTCTTTACCAAATCCCTTGATGAAGAAATGACATTCTCATGGAAATCATGAAAACCTTATTCCTTTTTCCTTTCATGAAAACCATTTCCTTTTCCTTTCATGAAAACTTTTTCCTTTTCTTTTCACCAAAATCCTCTTTCATGATAATGATGTTATGAGCATATGCATTTGAATGAAATGGATTGCAATAAACATGACCTCAATATGCATACCATTACATCCTCAAGAACATGTATAAAGATTATAAATCATTCACATGTTCCAACTAATTAAGTATGCATGCAACATGAAACATACATTGTACATTCCATAAAAATAATGAATATCACCTCAACTTAAACAAACAAGCATTATAATCAATCAATTTTTCATGTAAACACATTCATTCCCATCCCTTTTAATCTTCTAAACCTCACATTTAATAATTTTCTCTTTGTCCTTGTTTTTCATACTTAGCCAATTTTGAGCTAAGTGAAGGACAATTCTCATTCTTTCATTCTAGCTTTAAGAATGTCTCTAAGATATTTCATCAAACATTTAGTAAGCATAGGACAAAGTTACTACCAAACTATACCTACTTAAGAATTATTCATCCATCTTATTCATGAATAAGGACATCATCTAAACCTAAACATTCACATCATTTCCTCACATTATAAACACATACACATCACAAATTATTGAAATTCAATCATTAACACACAATTCATAATAATATCATTTACTAACTTTTTACCAATTAAACTCTAAATTAACACTAATTAGCACCTCAAACATCTAATTCTTATGGTGTAAGTGAGGAATTATACTTACCTCACTTAGAATTTGATTGATTCTCTTCCTTTCCTCCTCGGCTTCTTCATTCCCAAAATTTCAGCCAAATAGGGAAATTCTTTTCGTTTTTTTTTATCTTCTAAGATGGTATGAAGGCTAATTTAAGGTGTTTCTAAGTGGATTAAGGTGATTGGGAGTGGTGGATTTGGATAGGTAAAATATCTCTTTCTATATATATATATATATATATATATATATTTTTTTTTTTTTTTTTTTTTTTTTTTTTTTGCCCTAGATTTTCTCTTTTTCTTCTCTCCTTTTTCTTTTCCCTTTTTTTCTCTCTCCCTATTTTTTCCCCGTGAAATCTAGAAATCCAGATTTTTCTACCACTTTTATCCTTCGCATTCAACTAGGGAATCCCTCACATTATAGACACTTTATCCCTTAGTCCTCAAACTTTCAATCCTTTTAATTTGACCATACAATTGTAGTCCATAACTTTACATCTTTCATCAATTTGGCCCTCATCATGGCCAATCCTAAAGTTATTCAAGTCCTTAAGGTTTCATAATCATTCATGTAAGGACTTTGGCACTTAATCTTTTCAATTATACCCTTATACTTTGTAATTGCACCCTTATGGCAATGCATAACCATATCAATTAAGGGTACCATTGCCTAATTCAACTTTTTCACATTCTATCAGCCCATTCCAAGTAATCTTTACTTGTGTTTCTTTTATCCTTAATTGAATTTCAAACTCTACTCATTAACTAAATACACCTTTTTATTAATTAGAAAAATTATCCATACATCACATTTACATTTCCATGAGAGTTTTAGGTCACGGATATTACACCTAAGGTCTCAAAAACATTTCAAAAATTAAATATCTTATACTTATTTCAAATCTAGTATTTCAAACACAATGTATGTTCCAAATTAATTTTATAGTACAATCTCATATCAAATTAGTATTTATAAAATTATACGGATAATCAAAATAGCCATATAAAATATATTCGTATTCAAATTCATAAGCACATATTAAATCTAGTAACTCATTTGCTCAAACACATATTCAAATTCCTTTTTTTAAATCATATCCAATCATTTTTTATATAAAATTATTTCAAATACGCATGGCATCCGTTCCCGTTTAAGTTTCAATAGATGCATTTAAATCATACTTAAACCGATGATGCATGATAAACATAATCGAAGGAATTTAAAGCACAATGCACTATATAATATCCACTCAAAAGAAGTTAATGTTGTTTAGAAGGAGTTGTCTCGCTCTAAAGAATCTAATAACACAAATGATGGGCAATCATCAATATCATATGTCAAAAAATAATTCAAAACAATTGAATTATTTTAGAATTAGGAATATAAAATTACTCATAGAAATGGAATTCAACTAAATTCTATAAATTCTCTAACAATTCCAAACAATTGTCCAATTATATCCTATTATCAATCCATAATTCAATCCTTTAAACAATTAATCTTCAACTAATTGATCAATTCCATTCTAATTCACTCAATACTTAATCCATTTGTCTTCAATTGCATTTACATAACCCGATTCTTCATTTTCCTTAAATTATCTTCAATTAAAACTTATATTTTGGATTTTTCACTATTCATCATCCTCAACCTTTTAATTACTCAAATTCACTTAATTGTACTTCAAATTAACTTCATAAACCACTAACCCAAGATAATTAAAGATCATTCAAGCACTTAAAATCACTTAATCAACTCATTCCCTAATTAGGTTTCAAAAACCCTAATATTAATCTAATCAATTGTTTAGCCAACAACAAACCCATTGCAGTTCCATTTCAGTATCATCATTAACAACACATAAACATTATAATTTAAAGATCAATTGATCAAAAACCTTACCTTTGAGAATTTATCCTTCAATTCCCAAATTAATCCTAGTTCTCTAAGCTTTCCTAGCTTCAATCTAGCTAAGCTCCATTTAAATCTACTTATTTAGGATTTTTTCTATGATAATTTAACAATGATTTAGCTTAGAAATCAAAGAATGGGATTTAGGAGAAAATTTGAGAGAATGACGTGAGGGCGGAGGAGAAAGAAGAAAAATTATGGAAAGAAAAAAGAAGAAAATTCGAAAACGAGTCGTCGTTACCTCTTTTATACTAGCCTAATTTTTTTATTTTTACTTAAGTATTATTTTAAGGTAGGTTATTACACTAGCTCCCATATGCCACTAATTACTAAAGAACCTCTCACCTTTCCTATATCAAGCATCGAGGTAACACCATAATTACCCTCTATGATTGGTTATTCTTTAATCATGTCAAGCACTACTACGAGGCATCTACCCATTTTCAACCACCAAGACTTGGAGTCATATTCACCACTCAAGAGTCATCATATCTCAATAATCCATATCCATTCATGGTACCGACTAAGGGAGCCGCTAAGCGACCAACCGATACTATAATTAAACGAGTTAGGAAAAGATAAGGTCGTGGGGACTAATAAAACTAATAAGTTATTATCCATTGAGGAGAATTTAAAGGTTATTAAAGGAATGAGCCAGTATAACCTAGTGAAAGCTACCAAGATGTGTTTCGTGCCTAATGTTGACCCAAGAAAATTTAAGATGTCCGAATTCACAAAATACACAAGTACCCAATGCTTTAAAACTCACTTTCGAGTTTGTTGTAGTAAGATAGTAAAGGTTATGTATGATCGAAACTCGTTAATTGACTTATTTCCCGAGAGTTTGGACGATATTGCTCTCAACTAGTACATCCATCTTGATAGAACTAAAATTTAAAGATGGAAAGATCTAGTGGATACCTTCGTTTATCAATACAATTTAAATTTTAAGGTAGCCTCAAATAGAACCATATTGCAAGACATGGAAAAGATAGTGAAAGAGTCCATTAAAAAGTATACTTAGAGATGGCATGAAGTGGCTATTCAAGTTCATCCTCCCCCGACTAAAAAGGAGATGACCTCTCGTGTTCACCAACGACCTTCAAGGCTCCCTATTTTGAGTATCTTATCGGTAATTCTTCACCTAACTTTACCGATGTGGTGGTTATTGTTGAGAGGGTGGAATAAGCTATTAAGACATAAAATATTTCAGAATCCAGTCTAAAAATAAATAATTTTAACAATAAGAAAGACAATGATGTTCATTAACTAGATTCTATCTATTTTCAACCTAAAGAGAGATGGAATAATCAATGACACCCAAACCATCACTCTTTCTAGATGAGAAATATAGAAAATCAAACATCACTTTTATAAGCACCTCCTATGAATACTGTTCATGGTAACATAGGCACATTACCTCCAAACTATCAAAAAGCTTTTCAATTATTAGTTGAGACCTCCATCTAAAAGCAATCAAATCACAAGGTAATAAGACATATTGTTCCCTTTTCCTATGTCTCTAAATGAGTTGTTCAACAATCTCAATGATATCGATCGAGTAGTCGTAATCCCCGTTGATCCAATTCAACCACCATATTTGCATAGGTCTAAGCCTCGATAAAAAATATGACTATCATTCTAGTTTAGTAAGGCATGATATCGAGAGTTGCATGGATTTTTAGAGAAAAGCTCGATCTCTTGATCATGGTTGGATCTCTCTCGGATAATAACACACCAAACATTAGTACCAATCCACTCGCTAAACCATACGGTTTCCAATATAAGAGATAAAAATATTGACTAAGTATATTCGATATCACAAAGGGCCGACATAGGCTCGTAATTTGCAAATTGAATTTTTTTTTTTTTAGTTTTTTGAACATCATTTATCAAAATATTTTTTTGGGGGTTTTGCTAAACTAAGTGGCATATTTTAATGGTATCAAATTTTCTCTTTACAAGACTTTATTATTGAATTGAAATCTAAAAATATGCATTAAAAAGTATCATTTAGGATTGTATTTCAACCTTGAAGGAAAGGAATGTGATGATAAATACATTCACAAAACACCTCTAAGATTGGTCAAATTTCAAAAAATGCCATGCAATTACTTATGGGTAATCGTTCTTCTCAAAACTCAAAACATAACCTCTTCACCTTAAACAACACTCATATAAAGAAACTATTGTCATCGGTGATTTGATACTCTAAATGATGATAAAACACGTACAAGAAGGCCACAAACCTAAATTTCTCAAAGCAAAAGTACTCAAAATAGTTAAAACTTATCGATATGGGAAATTGGTTTTAAGATTAAAAAATGCTATATTTGGAATATTCTTTATAAATGATCATCATACAAATCCCTTGCAGTCCCTTTTTAAGCCTTAGTAATTTCTTATAATGATGACCTAAGACTAGGATCACCCCTACATCAAGGTAGAATGTGCTTGAAATATGAAAATGAAAAGCTTCTCGAACCAAAAAAGGTTAAAGGAATTGTCTAAAAAGTAGAGCCATAATCACAATCATCTTGAGAGGCTCACATCATATTTATCCCTAACAAAAAGAAAAAAAAAGAGATAATTATGAATTTACAAAACCACTATTCATAAAAAATAAAAGGCGTTATTCAAGCACTCACAAGAGAAGTAAACAACAACAATAAGGATTCTACAAGATCAATTAAGTCAAGAGTATGCTTCTACGATCGTTAAAGTGATCCTTAGTTTTCAAATTCTTAAACACACTTTGAGTCTTTATATCTTTTTCTTCGAGACCTTAATACCAACCTACGTTATGTGCTTTTAAAATTTCTTTTTAATAAAATAGTTGTTTAGACTCGATAAATTATATCCTTGATGACAAAAGGAGGATGATTTTTCAATTCACTTACATGTTTTACATCATTTTTTATGGTATCAAATCATAAGAAAAGATAGGGCAAGACTATTATTTCAAATTAAAAACCATATTTTAAACTCGACCCATTCCATATATGACCCATATATGACTTTATATTTTATAAAAATACTATTCAAGCCTTTCACTTTCAACACGACCAAACATTTGATCACTTTACAAAGAACACCAAGTGCTATCCAATTATAAAAACTCTTTTGTAACTTGAACATGATTGTAACCAAGTATCTAAATGATATATTTTGGCTTATCAATCAAACTAAACACGAATGAGAATACTTTTTAATACACATATCTAAGATTTTTTTATAATAATGCGGATCGATAAGGAAAATAGCATTAAAGTCTCGCTACTTGGTTAATATAGAATGATTTGTTTCACAATGGTGTCATTAAATTGAACCAAATGTGCAAAAAAATAAGTTGAAGAGCTGAACAAATGAATCATCAATGATGGCTTTGATTATAGTCAATTAGTTAAACAAGACTAGAATATAAGAGTATATGACGAGTGGCATATCAACTAAACCAGGAGGTAAGTAGACAATAAAAAAATGATTAGATCCATGGCATAATGCTACAAACAAGGGCACAAAGATCGTATTAAGTGTTCCTCGATGATGAAATAAATGGAATCCAAATAGTATGAGAGTAACAAGAGATGATCAATTGGTGAACATCTTGAGGGGAAAATACAATTGAACATGTTTCAATGCTTGATAAAGGTACATAAATAGCACCATTAGTAATTCAACAATAAACAAATGGGTATGGAGATGATTAAAAGGCTATGACCATAATTTAAGGTAACATGACCCAATGATTAGATAGGGATCACATTTTGTTAACAGAGTGGAATAATAACAAGTCGAATGTAACATCTCTTTTTGTAAATTTAACAAAGTAGTAATTAAGACACAAGATCCGAGCCGATTCTCTAAATTCGAGATGAGGAGTTAAGTTTTGTAAGATGTCGCCTAGACTCCACTTGGAGGTACTATCTTTATAGAAACCATAATCTATCACCGTTATAGAAAAATAGAATTCAAGCATGGAAATAAACAAACCTTTCCATTTAAAGTTATTCATCATAAACTAAATTTCAAAAAATATTCAAAATGCCATTCTATCAAGATGACAAAATTTCAAAAAACATTCAAGTGGTTACCCTATCAAGATGACCAAGTTTAAAAATCATTCAAGTAGTCACCCTGTCAAAATGACCAAGTTTGAAAAACATCTAGGTTATCACCCTATCGAGATGATTAAATTCCAAAATTGCTAAGAGGTAACCTTATCATAGTGAACCATTTATCGGGAGGTCATCCTATTATAGCTAACCAATTTGTCTCTTTTCAATCATATCTCTTCTCCATAAGTCATTCATTCATAAATTTCCAAGCGGTTACCTAATTGAGATGACCAATCTTTCTCTTAAGAAGATTGTTCAAAAGCAAAAGGTCATATTTCAACCACTCCTACATCCCGAGAGGATTCGTATATTTATGGCATTTTCTTCATCCCATGAGGGTTAGTATATTTGATAGAGTTACTTCACCTAATGAGGGTTCGTATATTTGATGAACTTCAAACATCCCAAGAGGATTCATATATTTTTTCACCCTATGAGGGTTCGTATGTTTGATGGATTTTCATCACCCCACGAGGGTTGGTATATTTGATGGATTTTTTTTTCTAAAATCAAATCACTCGAAGAGAGTTCATATATTTGATTGATTTTCTTTTCAAAATCAAATCATCTTCAAGAAGGTGTGTATTTGATTGATTTTCTCTTCAAGAGAGATCATATATTTGATCGCTTCATTCTAAGAGAGTTCGTATATTCATGTATCTCTAAAAATCAAATCACCCTAAGAAAGTTCATATATTTGATTCATTTTTAAAATCAAATCACCTCAAGATGGTTCGCACATTTACTTCATCAATCATAAGTGGTTTGTTTCTTTAAGTTTATCTTTTTTTGTCACATCTCTTCTTTACAAGCTTGCTAAGTCAATATGTTCGAAGACTTGTCTTCTTATATCTTTAACACGTACGTATTGTAAAAAGAAGACAACTCGTCATCATCCTATTTTTACTCCCATAAAAAAAAAAGAAACAAATAAAAAAGGGAAGACGATGAAAATAAAAAAGAAAAGAAAAAGAAAAAAAGAGGAATTGGGCCTATAGTAGGAAAAAAAAAACAAGAAGAAGGAATAGGCCTAGATCGAGCATTGGGTTAGGGTTGATTAATAATAAAAGAGAAAAGTCGAATAAGAAAAAAATCCTAGGTTAACCCTAAAAGCACTCCTATAAATACTATGCATACACATACATGAGGGGAGGGGTAGGAGACAGCCACTTAAGAGAAAAAAAAACCCTAGCAGTTAAAAAAACAAAATCCTAAAAGCAAAAGACAACGGTCCAAATTCATAGCGTCGTCGCTCCTCCTTCGACTGATGGAATCGGACATGTGTCATACCATTGTTGATCGAAAGGAAGAGACAAAGCCAACTTGACCTATCTCGCCACCCATCGGATGTCCGAGGCTCCCTCACGTAAGTGAGTAGCCCGGACGATGTCTCGAGCACGTTGTAGGTCTACCTCATTCTCTTTGTTTTGCTTGTGGTCAATTCAATCCCAAACTTTTGATTTTGTAATTATACTCGTACATTTGAACATTTTTTGTTTCATTTTCCTCCGAATTTATGTGGATTGCATGATTATATTATTGATTTACACTCTATGAATTATGTGATTAACATATGATTTAGATGATTAACCGAATTAAAATTGTTTGATTTGAACCTAATTGAAAATATTTTAATTGATAGTTCTTGATGTTATTTGATAGATTTAAAAAAATTACAATTTAAGTTATTTGATGTGTATGTGTGATAAAGGGTATGTGTGATAAAAAGGTAATTTTTATTGGGTAGAGAATATTTAATATTTTTAGGGTTTGTTTTATTTTTATATATTATTTTTATAATTATTTAAAAAAAAACGAGATTAAGGGACTTGATTGAATATTATTTTTATTTTCTATAAATGTTTTTGAGGAACTATTGATCGATGATGAAGCTAGAAATAGGTTAGCAATTTTTTAAAAATTAAAATAAGCCAAATCTGAATTTATTGGCCAAGAATCTTATGGAGGCCTATTGGTTATTTTATTTTTCATGAAATTATTTTTATGTGATCTCGTGATTTTTTTTTTTTTACATGTTTTTATGTATTGCGCTTTATATATTTATTTTATGTGATACAAGTCTACGTCATTCTAGATGGAGTAGGTTTAGGACCCGAGATCGACTTTTTTCCAATGATGGATCCTTTTTCTTTTTCTTACTATTTTTTTATTTTATTTTTTATTTGACTTGAGTTTTTTTTTTTTTTTACTAGTTTTTTCTTGTAAATTTAATATTTTAATGTGGCATGCAAGGTGGTATGGGCTTGAAGCCTATGTCTTTTTGTTTTTTCTTATATCATTACGAACTTGTAATTGTTATGATTATTATTATCATTATTCATGATTTGACAGATGAATTTGGATCCATGACCATGTTCATTTTATTTTTATTTTTGTATTTTTGTATGAGATTAGGATTTAATGTGCCATGAGCTTTTAGTCCTAATGTTTATCTTTCCAAATGGGCTCCTACTGACCTAATAATGTATTAAGTGTGAGACTTAATTTTCTTTCGATCTCCTAATCACCTCTTTTAGGACTTGATTAGAAAAAAGGCCCAAATAATCGAACACATAAATCAAGATAAAAAAGAAAATTCATATGAATGAATTTTCTTAAATTAAAAATACAAGGTAACCTCATTACGAGGGCATACTATGATGATCGTAGTTTTCTTTAGTTGTGTAATCAACCCCCTTACTTAAAACTCTTTAAGATCGGCGATAAGTTTTTCTTAGTTTTCACCTTTTGAAAACCGAGTGACGACTCCAAACTTATATTTTTTTTTATTTTTTTCGATTGTCGAAAGGTCACTATGTGACAAGTTAAAATTTTCCTTCATTTTCATATCATTCATTCTTCTTTTTTTCAATAATAGAAATTTTATTATATTCAAAATGAGAAAGGTTTCTAATTCTAGATCTGAAACCAAACTAATATACTAGAGTATTCTATGAAAATAGAGAATGAAAAGAGTTTATATGCGAAAAGCTGTCCAAAAAATATACAATAAAAACTTTACTTAGAAACTAAACATTTAGAATTCAGATCTAAAATATATAAACTATAACAATAGAAATTTTATTAAACTAAAAACGAGAAAGACTTTTACATCTAGAGAACTGAAGTCAACCAATAAACTAGAGTATTCTCTGAAAATAGAAAATGAAACGAGTTTACATGCCTAATTAAGAACGTCCAAAAAACATATCACGAAATTTTTATTTAAAAACTATACATCTAAAATTCAAACCTAAAATATTATATAAGTGGATAAACAACTAGCACTATTTTATTTCAACAATTGATCTACCAATAATTTTGATTACTTTGATCTTCTAGCTTAATTCTCATTTTTAGACAATAGATATGAAAATTAATTTATTAGCAATCTGCATAAAACTTCCATCGAGCATAAATTAAGATCTTCAAAAAGGCAGAAGGACACAATAAACAAGAAAAAAAAATCAAACAATATCCTCACACTATGGAAAAAACCAAATAAATTTGGAAAAAAAACGCATAAAAATATCAGATTAGTAGTAAGAATACTAGATTTAGGATTATCGTGGACAAAAGGACAAATCAAAGAAAACAAGAAAGAAGAAAAAAATGCTGCTGTTGGTGGCGGTGGCAACAAAAAAAAAAAAATTAAGACTCTTAAAATCCTAGAGAATAAGACATAAAGTTTGGCAATATGTGTTTTTAATGAACACAACATAAAAATATCGGATCTAGTGGTGAAAATATTAGATTTAGGATTATCACGAACAAAAGGACCCAAAGACGAGATGCTACTGCTAGTGGCGGTGGCAACTTAAAAAAAAAAAAATGTATTTTTAATGTTATTCATTTACAACGCATAGGATCGTGGTTAAATATTAATTAAAAAAAAAACAGAGAATTGAACCTAAAACTTTTTAGGAGAGAAGCACATGTGTTGATTGAATTACAAACTCATCAACGAATGAGCTTTAATCCAACTAGTATTAGTATCTCTTTTTTTTCTTCAAAAGTTTTGAGTTGGAACCTCTTATTTATTTAAATAATAATAATAATAATAACAACAAATACAATCTCTTTGTCGAGTAAACTATAAATCAGTCCGTCTAGTTTTAAAAAATTTTAAAAACTATTTATTTAGCATTTTTTTCATCAATTTTCTAATTTGTTTTGTTTTTTTATTTCAAAAAATAGAAAAAGATAAAAGATAAATTAGGTGTTATAAGAAAATTTAATGAGAAAAGAAGAATTTTTTTAGAATAAAATAAAATTAATTAAGCATGATATTGATTAAAAAAGTTAAATAATTAATTTTTGAAACATGAAAAACTAATGAATTTGTTTCTCAAATCAATAGGGACTGATCTATAATTTACTCGCTCATTAGCTAAAAATATGATCTTGGTTTTTAGTTCTTGGGCTAAATGTAGCTTATGACAGAACGGCTTCTTGACACACAGGGGGTCCCAAGCCCATCTTTGACTAGATTATAAATTAGTCCCTCTAGTTTTAATATATAAATTAATTAGTTCTACTTGTTTCAGAAAATAACTATTTAATCTCTATATTTTTAAAATTTTTTTTAAATTAATTATTTTCAATTATTTTACTTTTTTATTTTAATAAACAGGAAAATAAAAAATATATATATGAAATGAATAATGAGAAGCAAAATGAAATTAAGGGAGATTAATACTAGTTATAATATTAAATGTTTAGTTTTTGAAACAAGGAGAACTAGTCGATTGTTTCTTGAAAATATAGGGACTAATTTATAGTTTACTCGCCCATCTTGATTTCCCAAACTAATCACTTCTCCATGAAGATTACAAACCCTATTAGGCAATCGCAGAGACTGACTGGTTCAGCTGTGACCATCCTGTTAGGAGCATGATGGTTATGGAGACATCAAAAGCCAATGCTATACTTACAGTCTTACAAGGATGCAATAATTTGACAAGGCTTAAAAAAATCCAAGCCCATGTCATTGTTAACGGTCTTCAAAGCCATCCCGCCATTTCTAACAGCATTTTAAATTTCTGTGCTGTTTCAGTCTCAGGCTCAGTATCCTATGCACAACTCCTCTTTAAACACATTCAAAACCCACAAACTCAAGCTTGGAATTCTATCATTAGAGGATTCGCTCAAAGCCCATCTCCTGTTCAAGCCATTTTTTACTATAATCGCATGCTTTTTGACTCAGTTTCTGGTCCTGATACTTTCACTTTCACTTTTACTCTTAAGGCGTGTGAGAGAATCAAGGCCTTAAAGAAATGTGAAGAGGTTCATGGGTCTATAATAAGAACTGGGTGTGACAGAGATTTTGTTATTTCCACTGGTCTTGTGAGGTGTTATGTGGGAAATGGGTGTGTCCAGATTGCAAGAATGGTTTTTGATGATATGCCTGAAAGGGATTTGGTTGCGTGGAATGCGATGATTTCGTGTTATTCGCAGGCGGGTTATCACCAAGAGGCATTGAGAATTTATGATAAGATGAGAAATGACAATGTGGGTGTTGATGGGTTTACGCTCGTTGGGTTGCTTTCGTCTTGTGCTCATGTGGGTGCTTTGAATGTGGGGATTAAATTGCATAGGATTGCTTGTGAGAAAGGGTTTTTGAGAAATGTGTATGTCGGGAATGCGCTGATTGATATGTATGCTAAATGTGGTAACTTGGTTGGTGCTCTTGAGGTCTTTAATGGGATGCAGCGGGATGTGTTTACTTGGAACTCTATGATTGTTGGGTTTGGAGCGCATGGTTTTGGTGATGAAGCTATTTATATTTTCAGTCAGATGCTGGAGGCAGGAGTGCGACCTGATTCAGTTACATTTCTTGGTTTGTTGTGTGGATGTAGTCATCAAGGCTTAATTGAAGAGGGCGTTGACTATTTCCATCAAATGAGCTCGAAGTTCAAGATCAAACCTGGAAGTAAGCATTATGGATGCATAGTGGATATGCATGGACGTGCTGGGAAGCTTGAGAAGGCTCTTCAAATCATAGGTGATTCTCCTTGGCAGGATGATCCAGTGTTGTGGCGAACTCTGCTTAGCTCTTGCAAGATTCACAAAAATGTGGTGATTGGGGAAATTGCTATGAGGAATCTGTCTCAGCTCAGGGCTGTAAATGCGGGGGACTGTGTGCTACTTGCTACCATATATGCTGGAGCCAATGACGAACAAGGCGTTGCAAGAATGAGAAAACTAATCAAAAGCCAAGGAATAAAAACCACTCCTGGTTGGAGCTGGATTGAAGTTTCTGACCAAGTTTACAGATTTGTTGTGGATGATAAGTCACATCCTGATACAGGAATGATTTACAAAAAACTGGAGGAAGTAACACACAAGGCCAGCTTGGCAGGTTATGTGAAAGAGGAGTCTCAATTCATCATTCCTGGATCCTGCTCTGAAGAGTGTTTGGAGTCTTCCAGCACATATCATAGTGAGAAGCTGGCAATTGCTTTTGGGTTGGCACAAACTACTGAAGGAACAAGTCTTCGGATTGTGAAGAACTTGAGAGTCTGTAGAGATTGCCATGAATTTACCAAGTTTGTTTCTCAAGCATTCGATAGAGATATTATTGTTAGAGATCGAGTTCGATTTCATCACTTCAAGGGTGGAATTTGTTCTTGTAGAGATTATTGGTAAAAATCTGACATGATGACGACAACTCGCCCGAACGAGCATATGATTTAGAAACAACAGCTAGAATTGTAACTGTTCTTGTAAAGCCTGTTCACACACAGTAATGGTGGTGTGCCAATAGATGTCTGTGGAAGTGCAATTATGATTAGAATCTTGTTCAAGCCTGGTATGGGAAATAGCATTGTTGGCTCGTCATCTTGGTTCGTGTGGATGAAACTGGAAGAAATTTTGGAGCCAAAAAACCATGAGTAGAAAATGGTTCCTGTGTCAATTTTAGGATAAAAAAAAACTTTTTAGGTGTTGGTGGGTAACAAAGAATGAAATGCCGAGAATGAAAGTATAAGTTTTATTTTCATTTTAATTTCATGACAACAAATCTTGTGCACAAGTAATAAAATAATTTTTTTTATTTGTGATTTTGGAATTGATTTTAAAAAAAAATTGAGATTGTTTGATACTATTTCTTTGTTTTCGTTTATAGAAAATTCAAAATTGTTTTATGTTTTTTGAAAATTATTTATTTATAATCATAATATGTTTGCAAAGTTTATGAATAATGGTGAAAGTGTTTGTTAAAATTAATTATGATGGTGATAGTGTTGAAGGAGGTAGTGGTGGTGAGGAAGTGCGATGAAAGTGGTGGTGAAATTAACCATAACGATGGTGGTGGTTGTGAAGGAATAAAATAAAATTTGTGGTTATGTTAATTATAGTGCTAGTGGTCGTGTAAAAAGCTAAAACCAAAAATTAAAAGTCAATCTTTCTTGTTTTAATATTTAGTTTTTTTCGCACACAAATAAATAAATATACCAGTGCAATCAGATATGTTCTTTTTTTTTAATATGAAAACAAAAATTTGCAATGGTACCAAACAAAACCTAACTAAAAGATTTCTAAACTTTGTTCTTTTTATTATTATTATGATATTGTTTATTTGTTCTAAATATTATATTCAATATAATCATACTATTTATTTAGTCTTTAATTTTCCTTTCATTGTTTTTTTTTTTTACCAAAATCAATTTGATATGCTAAAATTAAGGAAAAGATTTGCTTTAACATGGTTTTTTTTTTAAATCTTAATATGAAATATTATGTAACATCCCCAATCTAGGATCAAATAGGTCAACAAGGTTGTCTTCTATTCCTAGTGCTATGAATGCAAAACAACAAGTCTTCCCCCTTTACATTACAATTTAACTAACAAATTTTTGAAGAGGATGCCTGATAATTAGGAATATTAGGTCCAACCTTAATTAAAACTTGAGTATAAAAAATTCCAAAAGGAATTCATTACAAAATAATAATACTATCACATCTGTGACGTGTCTAGATATAATAAACTCCAAATTATGATTTAAAAAAATCATGTTCATAAAATCCATTTTAATCAATTAATTAAAATACTTTAGGTTAAATTAAATCAGTTAGTATCTTTTAATTTTCTCAAATAATCCTTAGAAAATTCAAATTTAATTAAAAATAGAAATATTCAACGTAAAAATAATCAATTTAGTTTCATAAAATAAATTCCTATTGTTTTCATTCAAACATCACTTTAATTATAAAATCACATATTACTTGATTTATGAATACTTTCATTTTAATAAAAATTCTTTAGGTTGAAAATTCTAATATTTAATTCAATTATACTTCAATTAAGTCTAATTGGAACTTTAATTATGTTTTAGACCTTTTGTACGAATATTTGGGCTTATGGAACTTTTGTTCTTATTAATTAAAAAATAATCAATTAAACCCAATTAATTCTTACCCATCTCATTCAATTAAATTCATTCTTTTAACCATTAAACTCATTCTTTCCTTACCATTTAATTCCCATTAACTCTTGTCAATTAATTCCTACCATAAACTAAATTTATTCATTAGATCATTAATACGATTTTCCATCAATTAAATTTCTCACTTAACATATTAATTTATTTGGCCCAATTTAATTAGTCAAGTGATCAATTAATACCATTAAATTATTAAATTGGATAAAACTAAACATACACATATTTATTAATATTAATATAAAATCTCTATCCTTAACACACCAAAAGCGTTAACCCTAATGCTAATATTTAGGTCCAAAAACACATTATAAAGTGAAAGAAAATGCCAAGACCCTAGGAATATGCCATGACCGATGTGAGAATCGAGAGAACCGTAAGGTCCACTTCGACTTAAGCAAGCCTCAAATGTCTAAACTTAAATCTCCAAATCAATACCACCTCAAATATCATTTCACTTGACAATATCCTTAACTAATATTCATCACATTATATTTTCAACATAAATAATAATTCATGCTACTCTTGCATTTCTCCAATCAATATCCATAATTGATTCCTAATACAACTCCCACAGGCTATAAGCTTCTAAAAATGCAACAAAATCAAACATAAGTTCTAAGATATTACAATTAAATGAGTCGTACGATCAATGTATCGACTTTAAGACAAGCAACCGAGGGATAGCTAAAGGGGCACCCTCATAAACCCTGCAAAACTAAAATGGTAGAGGGTGAGCAAATCAACGACTTTGTAATAGATACTATATAACATATCTAAATGAGGAAAGCGGACTAAGAACAATAACTTAAAATTCAACTCAAGATGCAATTCTAGTTTCTCCAAAACAAATTCATATCATAAAACCAAATCGTACATCGTAACTTAATTGGTTCAAAACCAATTCATATCAAATCATCGAATATATATATATATATATATCATAATCAAATCAAATCAAATCACATATCTAGGTTTTATAATCATTGGGGGTAAATATAACGTATCATTGGATGCGAATACCTAAATGTCATACCTCCCATGACTAGGTTTCGTATAATGGTCAACACACGAGTTAGCATTCTATCTCTCCTATTAGCTGAAGCCTAGTATCATTGAGCTCAAAGGCTACGCCTCTCATAGCTAGGTTCCCCAAGGTAATGAAAACATTTTGAAAATCATACAAGATTTATACATATTCAAATCCAATATATCAAAAACAATGCACACTCAAATCATATTTGATGGTGCAATTCAATATCAAATAAGTACTTACAAAATTATATGAATAATTAAAATAACAATATAAGATAAATTAGTATCAAAGTTATAATCACATATCAAACTAAGTCAAACATTTGCTCAAACATATACTCAAATCTCTTTTTAAAATAATACAAATAATTCCGACGATTTTTTATGCGAATTCATTTCAAATACATATAGAGTTTGTTGCTATCTAAGTTCTAAGGAATGTACTTAAATCATGGATAAATTGATGATGCATGGATGAAATATCAAAGAAATTTAAAAACACAACATGCTATATAATATCTACTCATAATACAACTAAAGAATCAAACAGAATTAAGATTACCGAGATAGAGTCACCCGTTTCGAAGAATCTAATAACATTTGATGATGGAACAACTATCAATATCATATATCAAAGAATAATTCAAAACAAATGAATTATTCTAGAAATAGGAATACAAGATTATCTTTACAAATGGAATTTATCGAAAGACTCAAAATGATAACTTTAACTAAACTCTATAATCTCTTTAACAATTCTAAACAATTGCCTAACTATATCTCATAATCAATCCTCAATTCAATCAACCTTCATACATATCATCTTTTCTCAATTTCAATCCAAATCTTTAAATAATCAATTTTCAATTAAATCATCAATTCCATTCTAATTCACCCAATACTCATTCCATTCATTTTTAATTGCATTTATATAACTTAATTCTCCATTTTTTTTAAAAATTCTTTTCAATTCAAAATTTCAGATTTTTCACTATTCATCATCTTCAACCTCTCAATTAATCAAATTTACTCAATTTACCTTCAAGTCAACTTCATAAATCAATTACCTAAGATAATTAAATATCATTTAATCAATTATAATCACTCAATTAACTTTTTCCCAAATGAGTCTCAAAATCCTACCATTAATCTAACTCAATTCTTCATTTAAACAAATGCGAGTCTAACTTTAAAATCATCAATAACTACATATATGCATTCCAATTTAAAGACCAAATGATGAAATTTCTTACCTTTAGTAATTTGCTCTTCAATCCCCAATTCAATCCTACTCTCTAAGCTTTTCAAGCTTTAATTTAGCTAAGCTCCACTTAAATCCATTTGTTTATGGTCTTTCTAAGCTATTTTAACAAGGATTTAGCTTAGGATTTGAAAGAGAGAATTGGGAGAAATTTGAGGAGAAATGCGTGAGCGAGAAGGAGAAAGAAAAAAGAAAATGGGAGGGCTATTTGTTGTTTTGTTTTTTATACCAAGCCTATGTGTTTTAGCTTAAATATTATTTTGGGATGGGCTATTACATTCTTCCCCTTAAGAAAATTCATCCTTGAATTTAATTCTAACCGTACCTTGCTAAGTAAACAAGTGAGGATACTTCCTCTTCATTTCCTCCTTAGCCTCCCAAGTGGCTTCTTCGATCGAATGGTTCCTCCAAATGACCTTAACGAATACAATCTCCTTTTTCATAATTTCTTAACCTTATTATTGCCACTCGGTTACTCCTTATAAGACAAGTTAGGACTTAAATCCATTAATTACGGTTCTAAGATATGAGATGGTTCGAGTACATATTTTCTTAGTATGAAAACATGGAATACATGATGCATACTTGAAAACTATGGTGGCAATGCTAACTCATACATCACTACTCCAATTTGACTAATAATCTCAAACGATCCAATGTACCTCAAGCTCAACTTTTTCTTCTTTCCAAACTCGCATTACTCTTTTCATTGAAGAAACTCAAAGAAATACAAAATCATCATTTTAAAACTCTACATGTCTCCTCTTAGGATTTACATAATTCTTTTATATACTATGTGCGATTCTAAGGTGTTCTTAGATTAACTTCATCTTTTCGGTAGTGAGTTGAATCAACTCTAGTCTAAAGGTTCCTTTTCCTCGACTTCTACCTAATATATTCCGACCATATAAAGCCTCATACAATTCCATACCGATACTTAGAGTGATAACTATTATTGTACAAGAATTCGATCAATGACAAGTGACAATCCCAACTACCTCTTAGATCTATCACATATGCTCTAAGCATATCCTCTAAGGTCTAAATCGTTCTTCCTAACTAACCATCTGTTTGAGGATGGAATGTCATACTAAAATATAATCTTGTACCAAAAGCCTCTTGAAATTTCCTCCGGAATCAAGAAGTAAACTAGGTACCTTGATGCGGGATGATAGAAATTAGGATTCCATGTAAGGACACTATCCGATCAATATATAGCTAGGCATATTGAGTATACCTATAGGTGGTCTTTTCCAATAAGAAATGAGCGAACTTGGTTAATCTATACACAATAACCCAAATCAAATCATAACCTCCTAGGGTTCAAGGTAAACTAGTTATGAAGGCCATTGTTACTCTCTTCCATTTTCACTCCAATAGTGACAACTCTTGTAATATTCCTGCCGACCTTTGGTGCTCATACTTTACTTACTAACAAGTCAAATATCTTAAAATAAACTTTATAATATCATTCTTTATTCCAGTCCATCAATAATGCTCACGAAGATTATACATCTTGACATGGCCGGGATGTACAAAATGAGTCATATTATGAGCCTCTCTCAAAATTTATTCTCTTAGCTCGAATCTTTTGGCACATATAACCTCCAATGAAACCATAAAGTAACTTTACCATCCACTTTAAAACTTAAAATTTTTTCTTCTTGCATCTTAGTAAACATCACTTATATTTCTCCATCATTCTCTTGGGTCTCTCGGATCCGATCCACTAAAATTGGTCTAACCTCGATATAGGTCAAAAGATCACCGGAGTCACTAAGTCTAAAGACCGCTCTAGAATCTCATAATCTATTCATTTTTTATGCCAATAGCCATTTTTCCTTTGATAAATGAGCCAAGCTTCCTAATAACTTGTTACTTAAGGCATCGGTTGTAACATCACCCTTACCCAAGTGATATAAAATAATACATTCATAATCCCGAAGTAACTCCATTCACTCGCTCTTTCTCAAATTCATATCCTTCTTGTCAAATATGTACTTAAGACTCTTATGATTTGTGTAGATCTTATAAGTCTCTGTATACAAATATTAGGTCCAAATCTTTAAGGCAAAAACCATCGCTACCAATTCTAAATCATATATAGGATAGTTCTACTCATTTTCTTTAGTTGTCTCAAACCGGAAGCTATTACCCTATTATGCTACATCAAAGCACATCCTAACCCTACTCTTGAGGCATCATAAAATACCAAAAATCCACCACTACCCAAGGGTAAGGTAAGGGCGGTGCTTGTATTCAAACATGTCTTTAGCTTTTAAAAGCTCTCCTCATACTTATCTCCCTAGATCTTCACATTCTTCTAAGTTAACCTAGCCAATGGTGTTATGATTCTCGAGAAATCTTGTATAAACCTTTGATAATACCCAACTAAATCATAAAAGCTACAAACTTCAATCATTAAAGTAAGTCTCGACCGGTGGGTTATTGCGTCTACTTTTTTAGGTCCACCATAATTCCTTCTTTAGATACAATATGTCTTAGGAATATCATATTCTCTAACCAAAACTCACACTTCGAAAACTTGACATACAATAGACAATCTTTCAATGTACGTAGCACTCACCTTAGATGATTTTCATGCTCCGTCTCATTCTTAGAGTAAACTAAGATGTCATTGATAAACATTATCACAAACTTATCAAGAAAGTAACAAAAAATTCTTTTCATCAAGTCTATAAAAGTTGTTAAAGCATTAGTAAGATCAAACGACATCATCAAAAATTCATAATGATCATACCATATCCTAAAAATAGTTTTAGGAATTGCCTCCCTCTTAATCCTTAATTTATAAAACCCGGACCTCAAATCAATTTTGAAAAAATATTTTACATCATGCAACTGGTTAAACAAATCATCAATCATTGACGATGGATACCTATTCTTCACCATCACTTTATTTAGCTTATGGTAATCAATACATAATCGAAGACTCTCATCCATTTTCTTAACAAACAAAACTAGAATACCTCTTGAAAAAACACCGAGTCGGATAAAACCCTTATCCAACAAGTCTTGAAGCTGAACCTCCAACTCCTTTAATTTAGTTGATGCCATCATATAAAAATGTATAGAGATAGGTTTAATGCTTGAGAGCAATTCAATATCAAAATCTATTTCTCTATCTATTGATAAATTAGGTAGTTCATTTGAAAATACATCAAAAAACTCCTTAATGACTGGGACTTGGTTTAAACTAACCATATTATCATCTATCTATTTCATATATGCCAAATAGGCCACACACTCCTTTTTCATCATTTTACATACCTTAATGGTAGATACTAAGTTAGAGGGTGCTACATTCCATTTAAAAAAAAATCTATCTTCTCCTAGATTCCTAAAATACACCAATTTATTATAGCAATCTAACGAAGCATGATAATTTACTAGCCAATCCATTCCTAAAATCACATCAAAATCATTCATATCCAACGAGTATCAAATCCGTAATTAGATTTTTACCTATAAATCCATACATCATAATTTCTAAAAGCCAAATTCGTTATCATGCATTCTCTTATAGGTATTAGCACCATAAAAAACTACTCTAATACATATGGACTCACTTCGAATCTCTTAACGGAATATGATGACATAAATGAATGGGTGATCCCCGAATCAAACAATACTCTTGCATCATAAAAAAAGACTTGGAGGATATCTAGTATAACAAAATTGAATGTCCGAGCATCCTATTAGGTGATGGTAAAAACTCGAACCTATCCACCACTAGTACTCATCCGACCTTGACCTTTTAAGCCTCTATAAACCGACCAGCTTATCCTTGACCTTGTTGTACTCTAGTGTTAAACCATCGATCGGCATGACCATCAAATCTGCCACCATACTAACTTGAGGATGGATTGGCCATAGAAGGAGCCTATACTCCCCCTAAAGCAATACCCTATGCCATCTTGTATCTAGGGAAATATCATATTAATTGTCCCTATTGATGATAAAAGTGAAGGATCATGTATCCTATGAAGGTAGGGAATAAAACAAAAAAAAATTTCATCTAAAGTTTTCAAGAACATGTCGTTGAATCAACTAATCATATATATATGAATTAAAGCATAAATAAAAGATTACCTCTTGTAGCGTAGATTTTAACCTTAGCGAGAAAAGGAGCCATCTAAGTGTCCGATCAATTGATAATCCACGTAGTCCAAGCATCATCACAAGAAACACTCAAAATTAGTAGAGTGCTAGCTCCACCTTTTCGACTTGTTTTGTGTTTTTCCTTTAGAAATCTATTTAGAGATATTTTATGACAACCCTAAAAGAGAGGAGAGGGATGGCATATATTAGGGTAGAGAGAAAATTATTTTCTCCTTATATTTTCCTTTTTGTCATGTTGCCCTAATTCACTTACCTTCTTTCTTGCTCCTCTCTTTCCTTTTATATGGGGAGAGGCTTCCTTATCCTCAAAGGATAAAAAGGGTGGCGGCAATGAGTCCCTAAAGGACTCTTGGTTGTTACTTCCTAATCCTTCAAGGATTAGGAGTTATTATGCATGTGGGCTTTTTTGATATTGTCCTTCTAAACATTCACCCTTATCCAATAAGGTTTATGTTTATCTTCTCATTAAAATATCTTACATGCTTTTTAATTAAACATACTGGGCCAAAATCCTTTAATCTAATTAATTACTAATTAATTTGGAATATCTAAATAAATTATGTCGGATATTTTTAGAAGGCCCACATTAGGAAAAAAGTTTCCAAATTACCTTTAAACCTAAATTCGAAAACTAATTTTCTTTTTAGGTAATTTACTCCAAAACTTAGAGCCGATTTTCAAATTAGGAAACTTTCTAAAATAAGGACTTGGAATCGGGGAGGATGATTGGTAGTGCTAGAGAAGAAGGTGGACTCTACTATTTTGGGAAGACAAATATGTGACTAAACAAGATACTATGGTTGAGAGTGACTCTATTTCTGCTCCCGATAATAATTCAATAATGTTGTGTCATCGTAGGTTAGGACATCCCAACTTTCATTATCTCAAACATTTATTTCCAATTTTATTTATTAATAAGAATCCTATTTCTTTTAGTTGTGAAATTTGTCATCTTACTAAATATACTCGTACATCCTTCCCAATCCAACCATACCAAGAGTCTCATCCATTTTTCTTAATTCATAATGACATATGGGGACCCTCTAATGTAAAAAATATCTTTGGTACAAGGTGATTCATCACCTTATTGATAACCACACTTGAATTTGTTGGGTTTATCTACTTAAAGAAAAATGCGAGGCTCGCAAAAACATTTCAAACTTTCCATTCAATGATAAAAAACACAATTTCACTCCTCTATCCAAACATTAAGAAATGACAAGGGAAAGGAATATTTTAATGGAATTCTTGGACACTACCTTTAAACTAATGGAATAATCTATCAAAGTTCATGTCCGGACACACCTCAGCAAAATGGTATGGTAGAAAGGAAAACTCATCACCTCTTTGAAGTTTCTAGAGCCTTAATGTTTACCATGCATGTCCCAAAATATTTTTCGAGGGAAGTTGTTCTAATAGCCTTTTACCTCATAAATAGAATGCCCTCTCAAACTCTTAAATTTGGCTCCCATTTATCAACTTTGGAAAAACCCTATCCAACCTTTCATTCTATTTCCTTCATACCAATTAAAATTTTTAGTTGTACAGACTTTTCTACACATTCAAAATCATTCTAAACTAGACCTAAATTGGTCAAGTGTGTCTTCATTGGGTATTCTCCCACTCAATGTGGGTATAAGTGTTATTCTCCATCAATTTTTCATGCGTTTGTGTCCATAGATGTTTCCTTTTTGAGTCTTAACCTTTTTTCCAAAATACTTATTTTCAAGGGAAGATTTCATAAATAAATAAGCCATGGGATATACTAGAAATAGAATCTTTATCCCTATCTCCTTCTTCAATTCCTAATATTGAATCCATGTCTCCTCATTTAATTCTAACCCTAATTTCTAATATTAAAACTCGATCTATTATACGACTCGATACACATAGGGAAACATTAGAAACGGGGGAGGTAACTCCCAACTATAATTACTTGTTTATTCATGCGGGAAACATTCTCAAAACGGGGAGAACCTTAAAACTCAACATGGTCGAGAGGCCGATCGAATCCGAGTCCTACTGCTCGAAGGTACCAATGAACCTAGTCGGTATGATATTGAGTTTTAAAACCACACTTTAGACTTGGATATTCTAATTGCTCATACAACGGGAATCGAGTCCTATACCTAGCATCATATATCCAAGTTTTCTCTCTAATGAAAGGTTGTCTCTTAAATTTTATACTTTCACTACTTTACTATCCGAACGGATGTACCAAAAAATATAAAATAAGCATTTACTAACCTATAGTGGTGAGCGAGTTGTTCAAGGAGAAATGGGTGCCTTGAACAAAAATGACACATAGAAGATTGCGGAACTTCCTAAAAGGAAGAAAATAGTGGGTTGTGAGTGGGTTTTTAAAACGAAGTTCAATGTTGATGGTAGTACGGTTGATACAAAGCTATGCTTATGGCCAAAGGATTTACTCAAACATATAGAACCGACCATCAAGAAACCTTTGCTCCGGTGACCAAGCTAAATACGGTAAGAGTTCTTCTCTCCTATCATCTAATCTTGATTGGCCACTACAACAATTGGATGTAAAGAATACATTCCTAAATGGTGACTTACATGAGGAAGTCTATATGGATTCACCTCTAGCATTTGAAAGAAAAGACAACCTGGTATATAGATTGAAAAAATCTCTTTATGGGTTAAAACAATCTCCTAGATAGTGATTTGGAAAATTTACTCAAGTTATTAAGAGTAGGGGTTTTGTTTAAGCACAATCTAATCACACATTGCTTTACAACACTCTAAAGATGGAAAAATAGCCATTCTTATAATATATGTGGATAATATTATCCTAGCAAGAGATGATCATATAGAATTGGCTTCTTTAAAGAAGTACCTAACATGAGCATTTGAATTGCAAGACTTAGGGGCTCTAAGGTACTTGGTATGGAAGTTGCTAGAAGCAAATTAGGGATTACAATTACACAATGAAAGTATGTACAAGTATGTTGGGTTGCGGACTACTTTAGACATCTATGGATCCAACTACTAAGTTAGATATTGAAAGAGGTTGAGAGGTTGATCGGGAACGGTATCAAAGGTCGGTAAGAAAGCTGATTTATTTGTCACACATAAGACTAGACGTTGCCTTTTCGGTAAGTGTGATTAGTCAATTTATGCATTCACCTAAGGAATGCAACCTATAGAATTTTTAGGTATTTAAAGAATACTCTTGGTAGGGGTTTATTCTTTAGGAAAGCTGAACATAGAATGATATAAGTTTATACGATGCTAACTAAGCGAGGCTCTCCCTTGGATAAAAGGTTAACTTCGGGTTATTACACATATGTTTGCGGTAATCATGTAACTTAGAGGAGTAAGAAGCAACCTATAATTGCTACAAGCAATGCGAAGCGAGTTTTGGGCTTTAGCTCGAGGTATTTATGAAGGAATATGGCTGAAGAGATTGCTTAGTGAAGCGAAGATATCTAACGACTTTCCCATGAAGTCTGTATTGTGACAACAAAGTAGCGGTTTGTATAGCCCAAAATCCTATCTATCACGATCAAACAAAACACATAAAAATTGATCGACACTTAATTAAAGAGAAGATTGACGAGTGGAAGTGTGTGTGTGGTTTATATCCTTACTAAAATTTACACAAGCGATATTCTAACCAAAAACTTGCATAAACCAAGCTTTGAAGATTTAGTAAGCAAGTCGAGAATGATTAACATAGATGCCCCGACTTGAGGGGAAGTGTAGAAAGATCTTGTATGATTAGCCTATTCGAAAATCATTCTATTTTAGAAAGTAGATCATTAGTCTCCTAAGTATTTGGGATTAATTTCCTAAATAGTAGTTATCACTATAATTTAGAGATTTATATGTTTTTTTCCCTAAAGAAGCTGATTAGGAAAAGATCTCTACCTATAAATATGTATAGTCTTACCTCGATGTACGAGTTGAATAAAATATTTTTCTCTCCTAAAAACTTTCATTTTGGTAGTTGTGCTCTTTAAAAAAGTTATTTTATAGTTGAAAAAATTAATCGAAAAGACAAATAAAATGCAATTAAAAACCTAAAGATAGATTAAATACTCATGATATTATATAAATATATATTGAACTATTTATCTTTAACAAAATTTATTGATTATTGCACTTATTATAAAATGCGACGAGTGTAAAATACTTCAATCTAATATTTAATTCTACGCAACCTATCTCTATTTGAAATTCTCAAAAAAGAATTATCAATTCTTAAACAAGGTCATTAATTTTTTTTTTATTACGTGCGTTGAGTTGATATATGTACACGCATCGGTTGTAGAAAATATCCAAATTAATTGAAACTAAGAAAATGAGTGGAACCATTTTTTTTTTTTTTGAATTAAAATCAATTTGATATGCTAAAATTAAGGAAAAGGTCCGCTTTAACATCGTTTTTTTCCCCCTAATCTTAACATGAAATTTTAAGTCTCTTAATTTTAGAAGAATATTTGCTTCATCGTATCCTAATTTTAACTATCTTGATCATTTTATCTACAAGCTGCATTCCTAATTCTTTTGGGGCAATTAATTAAGTTTTTAGCGAACCTACAATCATAATTAAATTGATGATTCTCTCATGACTTGGTCAGGAAAGATGATACCAACATGTATAGAATTACTTGGGATCAAACATGTGTTAATGTTTCCTCATAAAATTAAATTCAATACATAAAGGTTAATTGGTACTCATCGGATTTACAACCAATTCAACTACACGAGTTCACAAAACTCTCTAATGCAACATCACTTACGTTAGCTCCTAAATCTTCCATGTTAGACTCGAAATGCGAACACCTTGAACATCCTCACCACCTTGTTCATCCTTCCAGTTTCTATATGTTGAAAGGTCATCGGCAACAATTTTCTATCATCAAACGGATCATCTTGATCTTAATCCCTTCAAGCATTTAAAATGAATCACCAAATAATATTCGGGGTTCGGATGATTCTTCATTATCCAATTCAACTTCGGTAGCACACATTGATTCCTCTGCTGTATACATTTGCGAGCTTCATTGGAGTCTTTTTAATCCAACGGGAGTTGAGAACATGCATTTGAATACGATATAGTGGCTTTGTTGAAATGAGAATAGAAGAAACGAAACGAAAAATCAAAATATATTTTAATTTCGAGTATAATATGTGTTAATATTGTGTTTGAAATAGAAAGAAAGAAATGAAATGGGATAATCAAACTGTGAAAAAATATATATATAATAATAATAATTAAACCAGAAGAAGAAATTTTATATATTTTTTAAAAATGAATCATGCGAATTTTTTTTTATAAAAAGTTAATTGATAAATTATTTGTACTTTTGAGAAGAAGTTGAAATTTATAAAATAAAAAAAAAATTTTTTTTGGTAACCGAAACAAAACGAACCTTATCGATAAATATAGGATGGTTAAGAAGATAACTGATAGAAAACAACGTTTTGGGATGAAGTTGAAATAGCCCAAATACTTCCGGAGATAAAATGATTTTACTCTTCTTCTTTTAATTAGATGTTATGAATTTAATATCATTTCTAGTTTTATTAAAACTGAGACCATTTGAATGCCTGGGGATGTAGCTCAAATGGTAGAGCGCTCGCTTTGCATGCGAGAGGTACAGGGTTCGATACCCTGCATCTCCAAATATAATCAGTTTGGCAAATTAGTTTTTTTTTAATTTTTTGGTCAAAGATAGTAATTTCATTAAATTGAAATTGAGGAAGATTGTTTATCTTTAAATCGAAAGTCAACTAAGAAACAAAATAATTCTCTGTGAAGAGAATAAAACGAATTTACATGCCATCATATGAATTATATGAGTGCCAAAAAATATACAATAAAAACATTATGCAAAAACTTAAAATCTAAATTTAAAAATTAAAAAGCGAACCAAAGATGGTATCTCGAAGCTTCTGCAAGGTGTGTGGGGTTATCAATTGATTTAATTCCCTCATTTTTTCTCCGAGATTGAATTATTTGCTTGTTAGTTTGTTATGGCAGCTGGACCATTTCAATCAAACCTAACTTTGTACTTTCACCATTATGAAAGATTACCTGATGCCATAGTCACTAGTTTTCCCTTCTCTAGCATAATCCCATAAACAAAACCTTGAGCTTTGCAAACTTCCATCATCCTTAACATGTACTTCAAGATCAAAAAATACGAAAAATATTGAATTAGGTATCTTCAAATTTTGGGATTTAGTGATTTTAATTTTCAGAATAAGTTAGGCAATTCTAATTGAGAAAGAACAAGAGAAAGAGACACTAAAGAGAGAAAAGGACTTCGATTGTTTTGACTTGGTTGGTTTGGGACAACGAGAGACAAAGTTGTCTTTTTGAAGTATTTTTTACTAATAAGTATTAGTTTATTAATAAAATTATTTTTAAATCTTTTTTAATTTTGAACTAAAAAATCATTATTTGGGGCCTATTATGCCATGTGTCACTCGGTTATTGGTTGTCGTTAGCTTTAACTTGTCGCATCGAATGAATAGTTGATGTCATTATAACGGAAGGTACGAATCAATAAATTTTTAAAAGTAAAAGGTTTCAATCAAGCCAAAATATATATATATATATAAAAAGTCTCAATCAAAAAAATTCGAAGAGTATAGGGTCAAATGTAGGGTAAACCCAATTTTCAAGCCTAAATAGACTTAATTATTCATTATTTTGTGTAGATGAGTTTTGTAAAGATCGAGAGAATTACTTAGAGTTCTTATAATTTGTATTTACTTTATTTCATGTTGAATTCATTTTCTCATCATCTTTCTTTTTAATTCTATTATTGTTACTATTTTTTTTATATTACGTTATCGGCATGAAGCACTAACATGCCGAGATAATAGACAATAATGTATGTATCTATCAAAAGATTTAATTATTTGATTCAATTATTGGATTGTTTCTCTCCACGAGTGTTCTACTAAAAGATCTAAATTATTAAAAGACATGTATCTAATTTATCATATACTTTAAATCTAATGATACATATAATATATATTTGAAAAAATTTAATGTCTATATAGAATCTAATGATCTAATATATATTATTTGAAAACTTTAAATTTTATTATTTTTTATTTAAATTTTATTCTTATATTTTGTTCTTATTTTTTAATATTATTATTATTACACTTTGCATTATAAAATTTTGATCATATCAAATCTCACAAAATTTGATTTTGTGACACTTGACATTTTGGAAAAAAGTTATTGATCATGGATGGTTGATGCTGAGTAAATATTCTCCGCTTTTCATGTCTCGAATATGCTTCGCATTAGTAATATCCGAGAAAAAATATTTTAAGAAATATTCCGAATCAATTTCATATTTGCTCATGACTAAATAAAATAATGAGCTACCGATGAAAAATAGTAAATCTCGTCCGGCTAGATCCACTCTATTCCCTAAAGTAAATGTGACAACTTATAAAAATTTTAGGAATGGATGAAGATGTGGTCATAACCATAGACGTGGTCGGAATAATTATCGTTATAATTGTGATAACCATAATAATATAACTCACCATCGAAGTGGATAAACTATGAAAAAAAGATTAAATAATAATAATAATAATGGATCAAGTTAGTATGCTAAAAATGAACTTTATAGATATGGTATGAATGAATATTTATCGTGTATGCCAAAACACCTCATTGAACCTTATCAAGTCTCATTGAAAAAGAAAGAGTAAAATATAGATGTCATTTTTGTATATCAAAATAATAGTAATTGAAATCAATTACTTGTTAGTTTTTCTATTTATAAATAAAAAGTTTTATATTTTTTTTATAATTTCTATTTTATAGTGATAGTTACAAATTTATTTTGCTATATATTTATTTATTTATTATGAAGAAAAATATTTATTTGTTTTTTTTTCATGTTTATTTAATTCTTTATTTTATGTTGATATTATATTTTATTGTATTAATCTAATAGAAGGCTCTAAAAGAGCCAATATATTATTATCCGAAAAGATAAATTTTGGAAACTCTTAAAGAACAAACATATTATTATTTGAAGAGATAACTTTTGAAGGTTCTAGAAGAGCGAATATATTATTACTTGAAGTGACGAGGATTTTAAAACTCCAAAATGAAAAATATGTTATTATATAAAAGGATAAATTTCAATTTAAATGATGTATTATGCTCTCTAAAGTCTCATAGAAATTTATTGAGTTTCAAAGATATTCATCCAAATTGATATCATATCAAGATAACAAATGTAAATATTAAATGTTTGTATATTATAATTATTATATTGGATAGAAAATATTTATTGAAAACATTTACTCATTTTCTCTTTTGGTCTTTATTACAAACATCTAAATGATTGAAACTAAGTAAAATTATTGAAAATTATTGTAGATATCTATTAAAGAATCGGAAGATTCTTCAATTAATGAGTTTTTATGTTCTACTTGCTTTCAAGATAAATTGATTATTAAGTCATTACTAAGTAAAATTGAGATTGAATCTTTAATGTTTTTAAGATGCATTCAAAGTGATATATGTGAACCAATTCATCTACCATGTGGACCATTTAGATATTTTATGATCTTAATAGATGCATCCATAAGATGATTACATGTATGCTTATTATTAGCTACTCGAAAACTAGCATTTTACGGAGTTATTGGCTCAAATAATTTGAATACGAGTATAATTTTTAGATTATCCATTAAAGTAATTTGCCTTGATAATGCTAGCGAATTTATCTCCTAGGCATTAAATGATTATTGATTAACTATTAGAATAAAAGTTGAGCTGCTTGTTGCTCATGTTCATACTTAGAAAGGTTTAGCAAAATCATTTATCAAAAGACTCTAGTTGATAGCTAAACTATTATTTAAAAACAAAACTCCATGTCTATGTTTGGGGATATGCAATCTTACATGTAGCAACACTTATTCTTATCAAATCCATAAGTTATCATAAATTCACCCTCCTTCAATTGGTTTCTAATTACATACCAAATATTTCTCATATTATAATTTTTAGGTATGCGGTATATATTTCAAGTGCTCCTCCACAACGAACTAAAATAGGCACTTAAAAGAGATTGAAAATATATGTTAAATTTGAATCTTCTACGATAATTAAAATGTTTTGAACCATGAACATGAGATATTCTTACAACTCAATTTACTGATTGTCATTTTGATGAAACGAGTTTTTCAAACATTAGGGGTAGATAATAAACGGCATAAGTAGTTGAAAATGTTAGGAAAAGATATTATATAGAGTACTCTATCTTTATATCATCTTGATCCTCGTATAAAATAATATGAACTACAATTTCATAAAATAATTTATTTATAAAGTATTATAAATTAAGCGTTAGGTGCATTACGAGATCCAAAAAAGTAACTAAAATGCATGTTTCCACTGAGAATGCTCATATTAGAATTCATATTCTTAAATGATAATCTATTAATATTACATCAAATGAATCTAAAGCACACTTGAAGTGTGAAAGGCCGATCGGTTCTAAAGATAAAAATTCTTGAAAGAAAAGGACAAATAATCAAGATGAAAATAGAAAAAATACAAATATTTGTAAAATGGTTCTAATAATAGACTTCTAGAAGAAGTCTAAATGCTTAAAAAAATCAAGAGACTTTGATAAATTATGTCATTATAGGGAAAAAAATAATATAAAAAAGAACATTTATTGATAATTTTTTCTATATAATGTTGTAATTGATATTTTAAATGAAAATAAGGATCTTAGGTCTAAATTTATTAAAGAATATTGACATAAAGATGATTGGCCTAAATGAAAAAATCAATCAAAGCGGAATTATGTTCTCTTACAAATGAGTACTTTTTGAATTCATAGTCAAAACACCTAACGATGTTAAGCTAATGGGATACAAATGGGTATTTGCACAAAAACAGAATAAGAAATATAAGATGATGATATATAAAGCAAGACTTGTAACATAAAGGTTTTTTAGAGACCTAAAATTGACTATGAGGAGACATATTCTTACGTAATATCAATTATATTTCATTATCTCATTAGCTCGATAAAATATATGAAAAAACTTCATATGCATGCATTTAATGGATGTGATCACAACTTATTTGTTCAATTAAAAATAATATCTATATGAAAGTCCTAAAATGACTTAAGATGCTCGAAGCATGTAATATATTATTGAAAAATAAATTCAATTAAATTTTAAAGATCTCTATAAGGATTATTTTAATATGTGTTTTATTATTTAGAAATTAAATTTATGTAATACTTTTTATATTTATTTATTCATTATTTTTCATTATTTTTATTACTAATTTATGGCTATATGATATAATCACCTCGATAATATTTATTGAATGAATGTTATAAAAATAACTCTATTTATTTATGTATTTTTATAAAGAAATTCAAAAAGAGGTTTATGATAACTATTGTATATGTTGATAATTTAAATATTATTGGAACTCCTAGAAATATTACAAGTGTCATAAGTGTCTAAAAAGAGAATTTGATATGAAATACCTTGAAAAAATAAAATTTTATCTCATCATGTAGTTCAAGCTTTTAGAGAATGAGATTTTTATTATAAGTCAATTTATATATAAAAAGTTCTACAATGATTCTATATAAAGTGCATCCATTGACTAACCCAATGGTAATTCGTTCACATGAATATAACAAAGAACTACTTGATCTTGAAGTACCATATCTTAATGTCACCGGTGCATTGATATCTCTTACTAATAAAACTTGACCTAATATAGCATTTTCTATAAATTTATTAGCAAGTCATAGTTCTGCTCCAACACAAACACATTGAAATGGAATTAAATATTTTCTATGTTATCTTCGAGAAAAAATTAATATGTTATTTATTTTTACTCAAATAAATCAAATTCGGGTTTAATTGATTATGCGGATGCATATTATTTATCCGATCAATACAAAACTCAATCACAAATGGGTTATGTATTTACACATGGTGATACAACTATATCTTGATGTTTTATGAAGCAAACTATAGTTGTTACATATTTAAATTATACGAAATATCAATTCATAAAGCAAGTCAAGAATATGTTTAGCTAAGATTAATGACCCATCATATCCGAGAAATATGCGGTTTATCCACTAGAAAAGAAGTTTCAATAATCTCATATAAAGACAATTTTGTTTACATAATTCAATTAAAGAATATATCAAAGTGATAATCCGAGTAGACTTATTCACTAAGGCATTACCTACCATAGTCTTTTTGAGAAAATGGTTAGCAAAAGAGGCGTGGTCTTAAAGATCTTAAATGAGGTTTTCAACAAGGAGAGTCCAACATAGAGATTAATGTGTACAAAGAATATTATATTCTTTTTTCTTCATTAGGATTTTTTCAACCGAGTTTAAACCTACTAAGGTTTTAACGAGACATGTTCCTTTTACAATGGACATTTAAGGAGGAGTGTTATAAAATAATGAATGTTTATTTCATATTCTCACTACTCATTATTTTTAATGTGATTCAATTCACTTTTTAATATGAGAAATTAAAAGGGTAATGCAATTGATTCAATTATTTATACACCTTTAATAGTTCAAAATCTCTTTCAATTCTCTTTCTAATCTTGAAGTCTATAAATAGACTTGATTGTTCATTATTTTGTATATATATATATTTTAGAGATTGAGAGAATTATTTGGAGGTCATATCATTTGTATTCACTTTATTTTATAGTGAATTCAATTTCTTATCATCTTTCTTTTCAATTGTATTATTATTAACATTTCTTTTATAACAAAATTATATTATTTTCAACATTTTTATTTATATAATTATATGACTTTTTAAGAAGAATTAAGTGTTTCTACTTTTTGTGTCAAATTAAGTTTTTTTAATGACAATATATAAATGGAATAAATATTATATGACTTTCAACATTATTATTCATAATTATATAACTTAATTACAATATATAAACGATCTAAATATTATATGACTTTCAAAATTCTTATCCATAATTATATGACTTTTTAAGAACAAAGTGTTTTTTCTTTCTCCATATATAAACGGTGCATGATTTAGTTAATTATAAATATAGTGTCTAAAATGGTTTAATTCTATAACTTTTAATATTTTTACTTTCAACATTTTTTTTTTTTTTTTTGCACTCTAACTATTTTTTTTTAAAGTAAATATGATGGAATGTTTCTTGGAACTTAACAATTGATTTTGGGAGTGCCATTGATTTTGTGACTATATATAAAAGGTCAAACCTGTATGTTTCTGTTGGCCCATGCATCTGCATATATACATACTGCTTGGAAATCAATTCTTTGCTTGTACTTCAAATTTATTTCACCTTCTAACCTTGCTTTCTTTCTTCTAATTTCTTTTCCTTACTTTCATAGTCATAATTCAACAAAATAAATATATTTTTTAATTTTATAGTTTTCTCCAACATATATATCATCAATAATCAAGCTAACGCAACTATCTTTTCATCTTGCATGGCATATGTGCATGAGGCCGTGTACTTTTCAAATTAATCATGCTCCTTTGTTTTTAACTATTTGTTTTCTAAAAAAAAAAATATTTCAAGATCGAACATGTTTTTTTCTTTGGTGTGCAAAACTTAGTTGATTGATGATTGCCTATTGCGCCCACCATTAGACACTACGATTTAAGTTATTGAAACTTTGTGGATCAAACTGAGTGGTTTGTTACTGTTATGGAAATGAATTGATCTATTTGCTGTTTGTTTGTTTTTTTTTTTTTTCCTCTTGAAGATATGATGTTCGGTCACATTTCTACCATTTTCTGTATTATTTGAGAGTATATTAATTGCCAATAATAGAGTCATTACCAAGTAATCTGTAAATATTTTATGTTGTGTATTTTTTTTGTTATTCGTTGCATATGCTTTATTTATGGGTTATTTGATACATGTGATTATAGATTTCTTGCAATATGAGAGCTGCTATGTATTAGAGTAGAAAACATTGTGTATAAATGCATAGGTTTATTTTTCTTTTTCTTTTCTACTTTATTCATGTCAATTACCAAAATAAAAAGGTAAGAAAATAAATATTTATTATTATTTTTAACCATTTGATATATATATATATATATACACACACACACTTGATCATTTGGTGATTATAGTTTGGTTCTTAGCATCAAGTTCCAAACATATGGCTTTGCGCCTAGTTCGATGGCTGCTTCTGTTAGATGTGGCAAGTTTTTTCTAAACTAATAACAAATTAACAATTGCTCACATTTACATAGATGCAGGTTGATAAGAGTTTCTATTTTATTTGCAGTAAAATCGGCCCATAGTTGAACTAGCTCTCCAACATCCTTATTTCAACCAGTATGCATCATCTATAGATTGAGAACAGTTCTAAGACTGCTTTAATATTTCAACTATACATGGCAATTGTATATGCGCACAGATACCATTAACATTATTGCGAGTGATGTACCTGAAAAAGTTATGGATCCATACTCTATACATATATGTTCGAAAACAATCCCGAAAGTTCAATAACGACTTCAAAGGCATCAACATCATCCAGACGATCGGACGTTAAGGCTGTTTCTAGACTTCCAGCCAACAGTTGGGACTTTGCACCTAACCCCACCCATCGACAAACTAGTACTTATCTAGGCCAGAAGACCTTTTCGTGATGGGGAGGACCTTAATTTTCTCACTGTCTGATCAGTTTGTTGGGATTTTACTAAAGAATTATTTATGAGAACCCAAAGAAAAAGGTATGTAGTCGAAAAATTGATGGCAAATATCATTTATGTACTTCTTAAATTTATTTTTATTGAGATTTTTTATTATTTTTTGTTTGATTGATATACTCTATTTTTTAAAATTTCTTATTTTAGACCTTTTTTATAAAATTATCAATCAATAATTAATATTTTTTGAAATTTTTTATTTTACAATACCATATATCGAATATTGATTGGTGACGTTATTATTAAAGGATCATCTCACCTAAAAGCTTAAACGCGATAGGTTGCTCTAGAATATAATTTATACTACATTTAGGGCATGAAACTTGCACGAGTCTACATTGTCTTGTGCTTAATACTCGAGAGATTAGGAATGGTGAGACTTGAACTCGGGACCTCAAGGTCAACCAAGCTTTGATACAATATTAAAGGACCAACTCACCTAAAAGCTTAAGCTGATAGGTGAGGTCGTAGAATATAATTTATACTAGTCTCTAACGAGTTATAATAAAGGATTTAAAGAAAAAAAAATCTTAAAGAATAAGTCTCTAAAAAAAAAAACAGTACAGAATTCAAATATGAGAAAACCATTTATTTATTGCTATGTCTCAATGTACGAGCAGCAATTCCATAATATAGTCATCACTTTGTGAAATACAGGTTTGTCTGAAAACTCCCATTTATGTCTTGATATGTCTCAATGTATGAGTAGCAATTCCATAATGTAGTCATCACTTTGTGAAACACAGGTTTGTGGATTGATCTTTCTGCTAAAAACTCGTCGGCAAATTATTACCGTCATCCTCAGTCCTATGATCAACCTTTACTGAACAATTTGTCAAAATGGAAATCCGTTTTCATTCATTAATTATTTAGGAAACTGTTAACCGCTGTTCCTAAGATCATGCAATTTTCCTCCTTCGGCACCTGATTGTTTTACAAGCAGGTTTTTGCATATCACTAAGAGGCGAGCTTGGTGATCCCTCCATTTCGCAGCGTTGTAGAGATGACCATTTCTTGTGTGAACTTGCAAGCTATGCATAGTTGAGTAGAAATGACTTGCATGTTAGAATACTCATATAGTTCTTCAGAAATGACTTAGGCTGTGTAAAGTTGCTGAGGTCTCTAACATAGTGTGAATCTTTCTCCTGTTTTTGGTTTGGCAATTTTGGTTTGTTCAATGTGGATCAAGCAATGCACCAGGATCTTTGATCTTAAACAGAAGCAGATCAACTTTCTTTTGCACTGTTAAATTGATTAAGGTTGTGGACACTTTGGATCCCTTGTCCTGCCACCGATGAAATTTGCAAGATGAAAACTATACGAGGGTTAATGCTCAATCTGTCTTGATATAAGAGATTTTTTTTTTTAATTTGTCTTCATATATATTTCTAAATGAATCAATTTTATTCTTAAATATAGTTATGTTTCTAATTTATTTTTAATAAAATTTTCAAGTAAAACCATCATAATAAGTCACATGATTTGCATGTGAAATCCTTTCATTTATCTAGATTGTAAAAATATTTTGTGAATAAAAAATAATAAGGTACAAATTACGTGATTAATTCTAATGATTTATTTTGAAAATCATGTCAAAATGATCGATTAAAAATTTAATCTATATTTAAAGATAAAATTAATTTAATAAAAAATACGAGGGCAGATTGAAGAATTATTATATTATATAAAGACAGATTGAATTATTAATTTTAATATTAAAAAAAAGTATTACTAAGCCCAACAAATTGAAGCTGGATTTTAATTGTGCCTTAATATGCCATAAGATTTCTGGTGGGATAATTTAAATTTTGTGCAGGATGTGGTATGATTCTTGAATTTCTTCATGAAAAGATGTAATCTCAAGAGTCCAAGAATTATTTAAAAAATTCAACGTTTTATTTGCCTCTCTTTCCTGTGATTAAAGAAAAGTGCATAATAACACTATTAGGCTCATAAACGTTACTAAAAAGAGATGGTGTTTTTATTTTTCCTAAACTATTCATCCAAACTAAAATTAATGTCCTCTTTTCTCCCTTTGCATGTGTATGGTCGTCGAGTGAGGTGTTTTATGCCCTTTTATCGTATCTATATTTTCTTTAATATCACTTAGCGATCATGTGTTTTTATCTTTCTGCCTTTACTTATGATAGAACCCTTTTTTTTCTTTTTTCTTTTTTTTTTTTTTTTTTTTTTGTCAACTCCCAGCTTCTTCGTACCAAGTTCTTTTTAATGCCCTTCTATTTTATATTTATTTTCCTTTGAGCCATTGGGCGCTCTTGTAATGTTACCTTATTGCCCTCATTTTGATCAGTTTGCTTGTTGCCTTTTGTGCCCTTTTTGGTAAGTGTAATCATTTCTTAACCAGAATATTTAATGTTCCACAATCATAGTACTGCATCTTTTTATTTAAAAATTGTTTTTCCCCGTCTATTTTCCTCCACTCCCACCATTTGATGCGCAGACCTCCACCATTTGAAACGAATCATGGCTCTGCGCTGATTTGTTTTCCAATTTTTTTTGTACAATTAAGGTGAAAATAATCTAATAAAAATACGAAAAATAAAAAAAAATAAAGGTCTACAAAAGCAATTTCAATTGAAAAAAAAAAGCAAAACAAAATAAAGTTAGGTTATTACATTTTTAAAAAGATATTTTATAAGATACAAAAAGAAGTAAAAATTTTTTGGAAAAAGGATTCAAATTTATAAACTAAAAGAGTTGAAAGGTTTACTTTTTTCATTGTTATTATACCCATACTCAATTGCCGCTATTCACTAGACTCATGCGATTTTGAGACAATGTTCAAACGTTTATATGCGAGTTTTGTCCAATATTATACTTTGATTCCTTATTTTTCAAAAGATTTTATTTTGGTCTCAAGCATCATTTGTGTGGTAGATTGGCTTTTAGATGTATAGGAGAAAACAAAAGGAGAGAAGGGAGGATAGCGAGAAAGCCACTTGTGTCGCCTAATTTTTCATATTCCCCCCCCTCCATATGGTTTTTTTTTTCTAAAATTTTTTTAGAAAATATTTTTTACTATTGAATTTGGGTGTAAAAATTATAAAAATTAATCGTTATTTTTTTTAACATGCGGTAATGAAATATATATGATATGTTTTTAGATTTTTAAATAAATAAATAAATATATATATATATATATATATATATATATATATATATATATATATATATATATACACACACCAATAATCCCGAGGATCTAATGAATGGTGCATGTATGAAATAAAATAATGTTGAAATGCAAATTGATGCAAGAACAAGAACCAAAATCTAAAAGCAAAGATTTAAAAACCAAAAGATAGAATGGGCGGCAGAGCCAACCACAGAGATGTAGATGAACAAAATAAATTAAATAAAAGAAACAAACTTTAAAACATAAAACTAAAAGATAAATTGGGCGGCAGAGCTGACCACTAAACGGATAAATAAGATAAAAGAAATTTTATTTATTTACAAGAAAAATAACTTACAATGGATACGCGAAGCAAAATACTATCCGAGGTTTTGAGTCTCGAAGGAACGAATTACGAAGAGAATCCTATCCTAGAGAATGTATGAAAACTTCCTAAAAAAGCTCTCTCCAAAAAAGTTCTCTCCCAAAAGGCTCTCTTTTACAAATGAAAATAAGCTTCCTCTATATAGAGAAAGTCGACATAAATAGTAACCATAAACGAGTAACTTTTGAATAGTAAAAATGTACGAGTAAAAGTGAATAGTAAAAAGTGCTACGAGTGTCTTCACATGCCGATGAATAGTAAGACGTCGAAAGCAATTTTGTCTTGACATGTCACGTGGGATGAACGAGTGACGGTTTTATGATGATTTTATCGGTAGATAGGAAATTGCCTGGAAGGTACAATTTCGTTTTGTAATTCACATATGGTGAACTTGAAAAAAAGATACCAAAGCGAGTCATCTTCGTTGTCATTACCCAATTCTATCACGAGTTCGACTCGAGTCCGATTCTGCTACTTGAGAAGAACTTGACATGTTTTGTACCATCTCGGACATGATAGCAAAGTATTCTTCTTCGGTTTTGGCCGCTGTAAGTCTAGCATTTGCAACGATTTTTATACAAGGAAATTTGTTGATGATGGATCGAGTTTGATACATCCTTGTTTTGTAAGCCATTGATAAATAGAGGTTTGGGATAATGATGAGGGAATATTGAAGGCATCCCACCATTTGACCTTAAATTTTCTTATTAAGATTAAATTTTGTTCTTGATATTTGGAATCATATAACCATGAACGGACCCATGGCGGGAAGAATTTTATACCGAAAAGGAAAAGGGGGGACCTTTTTTTTCACGTTCGGAGGGTTTATAGTTTGTTTTGAATATTTTGAAACTCTCGAAACACTCGGTGGAAGTATTTCTAGAATGGATCCGAAGAAAGACCACCATTGAGAGAACTACATGGGGAAATCATCTAAGTCAATCTTTCGATCAAAATAGAATAGCCAAGAACGACTACCTTTTTGTTTTGTAAAAGGAAGGTATTGAACCATGCTTCGCTGGTAATCCCAATATGAATAGAACCCAAAATGGTCGGTTCTTGTTTTAAAATTACTTGGGGAATTGAATTAGGCGAGAGAGGTCATCTTGGAATCTCCGATCTATTGGATGGATAATTTTGAGGATATGGCAAGTGGAATAGGCTATTTCAACTTTATCCGGTGTTTGATGGTGTTTGAATTTGGCGGACTCGGTTTGTATGAGGATGTCTTCATAGTAGTTTTGTGGTTTGGATAAATCCCATGGCTTATAATGCCATCCAAAACCAAAGTATTTTTACACAACCAAGGTCGGGTTTCCAAAATAATATCCATCTTCAATCGTAAAAACATTTTGTGAAGATGGTTTAACAAAATAAATTGACCCGGATTTTTTGAAAGTGTTTTGTGCGAAATAATCCGAGCATGTTGTGAAGAAATAGTTGTGAGATAACCCAAAATTTTTGTAGAAGAAATAGCGATTCTTGAAAAAGGCCTTGTATAGGGTTTTGTAGGGGAATCGGAAGATTCTCGAGAAAGGGGTTTTGTAGAGGAAGATCCTTTCTCCGATTTTTGAACAACAGATTGAGAAGCCATACCGAGATGTTTGTAGGGCCGAAGGAGTTACGTCTGTTTTGACAAGTTTTGGATCCAATGGTCTACGGATTATGTTTGGATAGGAGTTTCGGGCTCTTTTTGTGAAGCGACATTAGCCCAGAGATGATGGGTTTCTGTTGAAGAGAAAGGTTTTGGGCTTTCTTGTTACGAAATAAGGGGTTCTTTCCTTTGTTTTTCTTGGCCATCAAGACTGTTTTGTAGAAATTCTTTGGTCAGAAGTCCGGAATGTAATTCTGCTCTCCTTTAATAAATTCGATATCAAAATAAAAAATACTAAGGATTGTTTGCCATCCGGTAAAAATCGTTTTAAAGCAATGTTTTTAACATCTTTTTGTAAAACTTCTTTAGCAGATTTACAATCAATACGTAAAATAAATTTTTGATTGAGTAAATCACTTTGAAATTTTTGAATGCACATAACAATGTTGAGTATCTCTTTTTTATAGTGGAATAATTCTTTTGACAATCATTTCAATGGGCGAAGTGAAGCTGGATAATTTTTTCTTGACCGACGGACACTTCTTTTAGAATCCCACCATATCCTAAGTACGAAGCATCGGTTTCTACAACCTTAGGTAAGGAAGGGTCGGCTAGGTGAAGGCAAGGGATTTCTAGGACTTGTTTCTTAATGTGCTTGGACAATCCTAGTATGTTCATCGGACCAAGAGATAGGCTTTTTCTTTAACTTATCATGTAAAGGTTTTACAATACGGTTAATGTTTGGACAAAAATCTAAAACATAATTCAAACTTCATTCTTTATAGTCGGGTTTTGTCAAGAATCTTATCGAAAAATTTATTGACAAATTCTAAAGATCTTTCTATTGGGGTAATGGTACCTTAGGTAATGTGATGACCCAAGAAACGAATCCTGGTTTAGAATAAAGAAATCTTGGATTTGAAAACTACCAAACCATTCTTTTGTACAACATGGAAAGAAGTTTTGAGATGCTTAAAATGTTGTTCTATAGTCATAGAATAAATAAGCACATCATCAATATAAACAATAAAGAAATCAGCATAAACATGAAAAATATCATTCATGATCTTACGGAATTCAAAAGGAGCATTTTTTAGACCAAAAGGCATGACTTTCCATTCATATTGCCCAAATGAGATAGTAAAAGCGAGTCTTATATCGATCATCGGGGTTATCCGGATTTGCCGAAACCCGATTTCATATCAAATTTGAAAAACACAAATGCACGATTCAATCTCCGTAAAAGGTCCCTTTTATTGGGCATAGGGTACCTAATCCATTTAAGGGCCTTGTTTAAGGGTTTATAATTGATTACCGGTATTGGGGTTCCTCTTTCTATCTCGGCATTTTCATTAACATAGAAAGCTGCACAAGACTAGAGTGATCGGGATTTTTGGATAAGACCTTTAGTTTTTAAATCTTGAATTTCTAACCTACAATGTTTTTGTAGGTCGGCATTCATTTGAATGGGTCTAGCTTTGGTAGGGATTTGTTTATTATTAAAACTCGTTTCATAGGATAGGTCAACACTATGGTTTTTCCTATTCTAGAAAGCATTTGGCAAGTCGGAACGGATCTCCTTTTCAAGCATGCATTGAAAATCTAAAATTTTCTTTTTTAGAAATTCATTTTGTAATTGTCTCTGGTTTTTTTATAAAGAAACTTCATGCTTTAAATGTATTAAAAGTCTGTCGTTTTCCAACGAACCATAGTATTAAATTCAAAGCTATAAATAGAACATGCTTTGATGATGTTAAGATTCCTAGTCCTAGGTTTCTCTAGAAAAGAGAAAATAAGTTTTGTATTTCTATTTTTGAATGATATGCAATCATGCTTCATAGAATATGGAGTGATCGAGTTAATGAAAGGTGTTCCTAAGATCACCATATGATGCATATTATCAACCAATAAAAAATGATTTTTGATCCTAGTAGTTCCGTTGACCACGGAGGCTTCGTCTTACCATGTATGGTCATTTTGGAATTGTTTACTGCAGAAAGACGTTCATTTGTATGCATATGAAACCGTTTTGGAATAATGCCTTGTTTAATACAATTCAAATCAACAACAATATCAAACAAGACAATTGTGTCAATTTTGAAATCATTTTGAAACACAAGAGTAACCTTAATTAAATACTTCCTAGAAGTAACTTCACGAAGAACAAACAAGAAGTCTTCTAGAACGGGTTCTAAGTTTTCAAGGTTTTGTAATTCTTGGTTTTCGGGGTTTTTAGAGGCGAGTCCGGCTTTTCGTCCGCTTGTTTTGCAAATAGATTTTTTAAGAGACTAGAGTATCCGGTTTATCTTTCCTTAAGCTCTTTGAGCTCGGTTTTGATGACTTTAATCTCGGATCGAAGGTCCTAAATTGAAGTCAAGGGTTTTTTAGTGTTTTTCTTCCTACCTATAATAGCAATAAGGCCATACGTGCTAGTACTGGTAGAAGGTAGGATAGAGGGTTTTGGTTTTGCACAAGGTTTATCTTCTACGGACTTTAAGAGCCTATCTAAGTATTCCTTTTGTAATGCGGGATCCTCAATCTTCTTAACAATGTCTAAGATAAGGTCCTGGTCTTTAGTCAAAACACTCACAATATTTGATTGAGGAGTTTCGGGAGCTATTTGCTTACAAGTACTTTACGAAGATATTCATATCTTACTTAGTTGATCTCTAATGGCTCGAGCAAACTCGGGTTTGTTGGTTTGTATTCTGTTGTTGGTTAGTTCTAGAAACCCGAAAGGGTTTGAACACTAGGTATTTTGAGCTTTTACTCGGTGGTTTCTATTTTAGCTAAGGAAATAGTCTGGTTTTGAGGTAGGAGGAACAACTATCTCGCTAGATATGGGATTCCATCCTAACAAGTTGTTTTCCTATGGTTTAAAGATTGGTATTGGTAAAATTGTTCGTTGAATAATATTTTTGATGTTGATCGAGTCATCATCTTTGGGGATTTTGTAAGGACATGCTTCTATTTTGGTTTCTCTATAGGAGAAAGTCGGTTTCCTAGGTGGAGGATGGTCAAACTGAATCATCCGTCCTTCCACTTTCCAAATAGGGGTTTTGTTCCTAGTAGTTATTGGTTTTACAATTTTGAAAGGATAAGCAACATTATTTACGAAGCATATATCTTAAACCAATCAAAGAACAATATATGAACTTTATGATCATTCATTCACAAACTCATAAAATTCGTTTTGAATATCCTTCCCGTTAGCTAGAAATTTTTCGAAGAACCAAATTCGTTTTTCGAATTATGTTTTGCATAGAAATCATCATGCAAATATTGTTTTTCTAATGTAAAACTATCATGAGACAAGGTATTACATTCATGTGCAATATTATCGGTGATAGAAGATGCGATAGGAGATAAAGGAGGAGAATCCTCTTGGTTTGAATATCCGGGTTTTGGAATATTTGTACAATAATCAACGTTTTGTAAAACTGGATTAGGAACATCCGAGGATGAAAACCTACGTGGTCTGTCTCAAAAATGGCGGACTTTGATCTAAGTCGGTATCTCTCCTAACATTTGGTAAGTTTATGACTCGAAGGAATCTCGGAAAATCTTCCTAGGTCATAAGTTATAGAACTAGAGGCAACATCGGAAAATCTACTACTCGGTAAACTTTCTATCAAATGAGAGTCTAACACTCTCATCCATATGTTGAGTTATAGATCCGATTTGTGTATTTGGTTTTAGGACCTCGAGGACTCGTAAAGATCCGGGTTTGGTTATTCCTTCTAAGATCCACTCATCAAGTAGGATTATGTCTTTCCACCTAATAGGTCTAGGAATAATAGTATTGGATTTGGTCGGATCGGTTTGCAGGAGAAAGGTTTCACTTTTGGTCGATTGCCGTTTGTGTTTAGATACAAATACGGAATTCATAGCCTTATAATGAATTTTTATAATCAATGCTACTGGGATTAATCCTTCCATCATATTATAATTATGGGTTTTGATTTGGAGTACTAAAGACTCCATAATGTTTTTGTCATTCAAAGAAACAAGTAAAATTTAGGTAACAATCAAAAGAGATAGGTCCATTGCATAAACTGGACTCAATTGAACTAAGCGAGAGAGTCCCGAAAATTTATAAACCTATTGTCTCTAAGGATCTGCTAGGATTGAGGTGGTCAATTATTCTTTTGTAAGTGGTTTAATTCCCACTTGAACTAACCGATATGAATGTATTTGAAATTTTTGTCTTTATGCTTTTGAAGAGATTTTGAAGAAAGGAGATAAATTGTTTCAAAGGGTTTTGAAAGTCTGAATATCTCTTTCCTTGATTTTGATAGTAAAATCTGTTTTGAAAAGACCATATTTTTAGGTTTTGTAAATTTCATCTTTGTGAATCTTGGGTATTGCCCAATCATTAATTTGTTTTTCAAAATCTTCTATAATATATTCTACACTATTGATTATCTTCTTAGAATCGGAAGAATCGAAGCGGAAGATGCGAGAAAATGAGGTAGATCTACATAATATAGAGTCCATACCTAGACTATGGTTTGGAGGTTTGGATACGCGAGTTATGAAGGCGATTCCTCGGCTTTATCGCCCTATCCGTCGAGACTTACTACCGCCAAACCAACTCATTTGTCTATACCCTAGCTCGTAACATGATCTAGACATAAAAACTATAAACTATAAACATACAACCCTACCAACAACGTAGACTTTGATACCAATAATCCGGGATTTTATATATATATTACTCTTATTATTTAAAATTGATTTATTTAGTTTGTCATGTTTTATGAAAATTTTCATCAAATTAATTTTTTATTTTTCTCTTTTATATAATTTTATTTTTTTAATATATATGATTTAATTTTCTCTATGTGTAGATTTTCAAAAAAACCATAGAATATGATTATTTTATCTTTTAAAAAATATATCGATATAATTTATATGATGAATTCTTATAATTTTTAAATGAGAGTATTAAAAAGCTAAATTTTATTTTAAATAATTTTTATAAAAATATTTTTAAAAAATAATTAATCAATAAAAAATTGGAATTCACTTGTTTTATTTTTTTCCTTTAACTTTAATATATTTCTTGCAACTTAATTATTTTTTTTAAAAAATATTTTTTGATTTATACTGCACTCTAAACCCACTAAGTATGATCTTGATGTGTGTGTGTGTGTGTGTGTGTGTGTGTGTGTGTGTGTGTGTATATACGTATATAAAAAGAGATAATTGGTTTTATTAAAAAAAATAACTATATATCTACGGACATAACACCAACCATTTGTAATTTTTTTTAATATTCTAAAACCAATTTCTTTCAAAAAAAAAATAGTTAAAATAATATTTTAAGAGAGTCACCCAATGATTTAAATAAAATGTTTTATATTTATATTATTGATTGTTTTGTAAATAAATATATATAAAAATGTACATATTTTTTAAAATAATCTTCTAATCAACGTTAAATAAGAATGAAAAAAAAATCATTTGTTTGTTTTTATACAAATTTTTATATTAATTATCACTATATTTATTTGTTTCTTTATTTATTGCTACAATCTTATGAAAATAAAGAATTTCTTAAAAATTTTGGATTAAAATTTTATTTAAATTATTGAAATTTTTTATTTGAGAATCAATGCATAAAGAAGACCAAATCATGTTTTTTAACTACAAAATTTATTTTTTAAAAAAAAACATAAGGAAGAATAAATTATAAATTATAAATTAGGTGGATTTTTTTAACCTTTAATTCAATATATTTTAATTGACCTACAATATACTACAAGCTATAAAATTAAAATAATTTTTTCAAATTATTTTACATGTTCATTTTATCTAACCAACTTCGTAGCACGGACAACCAATTAGTTGTAATAACCTACCCTAAAAATAAGATTAAGTTAGGAATTTATATATTTTTTAGATTAAGAAAAAATAAGATAATTTGAGTATTTTAGAGTTTATTAATTGAGATGGATCATGGTAATGGATATTATGAGGCTTGATTGCAAGTGTAAAAATGAGATTAAAAGTAAAAAAAATGAAATTGAAAAAAAAAATTGGGCAACCTTAAGAGAAAAACGAGACAACCATTTTGTCCCTCCTTTTTCACTTCTTCTCCCCCTTTCTCTTCCTCCTTCACTCTCTCTTCTACCCCATTTCTCTCCTCCATTTTCTTGTGTTAAAATCTTGTTTAAACACCCAAGAGAATATGAAAACAACATAATCAAAGGGGGCATTTGGCTAGATTAAGCTTAGAGGACTTACGGGTTTTTAGGATTAAAATTGACGTTGAAGATCCATTTGTCAAAGGTAAGAATTTTTATCATTTGATTTTTAAATTGTGACATTAATATGCGTTTATGGATTATTTTAGAGTTTTTTTCATATTGGGTTTATTATTTGAATTAGAATTGACTTAAGTTAGGGTTAACGAGTTAAATTGAATTAAGGAATTTGATGATTTAAAAATTAATTATATTAATTGAATCTTGAAATGAGTTAATGGTGATTTAAGAGATTTCAATTAATTAGATTATAAGGTTAATGATTTATGAAGTTAATTTAGATTTGAATTCACTTGGTTATATTATATGGATTATTTTAGGATTTAATAGATTAAATTGAGGGTTTTGTATATATAGGATGTTGTAGAGTTTAGATTGGGCTAAATTTTTAGTATGTGGTAATGAAAATATTCTTGTGATGATAAAAACATTTTTTGAAAAGGTTGAAGATTATAAATAGTAAAATTCAAATTTTGGAATTTATTAGTTAATTGTTGTGTAAAGAGTTTAATTATGAGTTTATTGATTAGAGTAGAAGATTTATTCTGAATTGTTTTAATGATAGAAATTAAATTATTTTGAAGGTTAAGGAAAAATAATAGATTGTAGAGATTAGTTGTTTAAAAATTGAATTGGAAATTGATGACGGATTATAGAGATAAGACATGTGAAAAATTGAATTGAAAATTGATGATGGATAATTGGTCTTATTAAAGTATAAATTGGAGTGTTAGAGAAATATTGTAGAATGAACTTGGGATATAGTTGTTGGATAATTGTCTAGAATAGGTTGAGAGAGTAAGAGTTTAGTTAAAAATCCTTAATTTGTGTCTTTTCGATAAATTATGTTCTTGTAAATTGTCTTGTATTTCGATTTTTAGAGTAATTAATTTGCTTTTAAACTATTCTTTGATATGTAATATTAGTGATTATTCGATCATTTTGTATCATTAGATTCTTCGGAATGGGAGATCCATCTCGACAACATTGACTTTGCATAATCTTTCGATTTACACTATGAGTGGATAATATATAGTATATTATATTTTTAAGTTCCTTTAATATATTCGTCATGCATCATTGATTTAATTATGACATAATCATGTTCATTAAAACTTAGATGGGAATGAAGTTGTATTTGAATGATTTTGATATTAAAAATGATTTGACATGATTATGAGAAATATTGATTATGTATTTTATTATGCTTATGCAGTTTGAATAAGTGTTTTTCTTAAGTTTTGATTCAATTCTATGAATTTAATTACTTTAATTTAGATTCTTGATTATAATTTTATTCGTATAATTTAAGTAAATATTTTATTTGTAATTTTGAATATGAGTTTGTATTTAAGCTTATACTTTGAGTATGATATTTGATATTGAATTGCATTACCCATGATTTTGAGCGTAAATTATGTTTTGATATGTTGGATTTGTATTTTGGAATAAATGTAAGTTTACTCTATTTTCTATTTATTTGACTACCTTGGGGTATCTAGCTATGGGAGACGTAGTTTGTGACCTCACTAATACATAATGCCCTAGCTAGCGGGAAAGGTATAGTGTTAGCCTATGTGTCGACCAAATACAAAAACCTAGCTACGAAAGGGATAGCCTTTGAGTGTTCACATTAAATAATACGTTATGTTTATTTCACCTCGAGTGTAAATTTGAATACTTGTTTTAATTTGATTATTTTATGTATAGATTTTGATATAATTTGAATCTATTATAAGTAATTCAATGTGTAATTTGGATTATAAGTGTTTCGATATGAGATCTTGATTTGAATTTGAATTATTTGAAAATATGATATACGATTTGATATTTGAAGTATGCATTTGACTTTAAAAAATAAGTATCACATCTTGAGTCGATTTTAAATTATTGTTCGTTGATCCGTTTATCTTCTTTAGATATGTTATATAATGTCTACTCACGCAGTGTTAATTTGATCACATTCCATTATTTCAATTTTGCGAGTTTGTGAGATCGTTTTTTTACTTCCATGTAGCTGCTTATTTTGAAGCCAAAACATCGATCATGCAACTTCTTTACTTGTAATATTTTAAACTTGTATTTTGATATTATTGTATCCTTTATAAGCTTTGCAATTATATTTGTAAGAGTTGTGTTAGGTTGATAATTATTATGTTTGATATATTTAAATAACTCGGATGTGGTATTATGGATTTAGACATCATATTGATTAATTAGGTTATGATATTATGAATTGGATGAGAATTATGTTATAATATTGACTAAGGATTTTATTTTGAGACATGCAAGAATACTATGAAATTACCGCTTGTGTTGTAGTAATAAAGTATTGACTATTAGGCGATGATATTATAAATTGAAAATGATATTTGATGTATTATAAATTTGAGAATTATGGTATATATATATATACGACTTGCTTGAGGTGAGATGGATCCCACGACTCCTTGAATTCTCAAGCCGATTATGGCCCACTTCGGGGGACATAACACTAGTAAAAAAAAAACTAAAAGATTTAAGATGAGTTATTATTCACAATACTATTCACTCTTACTCGTATATATCATTTATTCAAACTCATATGCACTATTCATTTTCATTATGGAGTGACATTTTTGTTATTTTTAGCTTTTTTCGAACATTCATATACAAATTTGACGTTCGGTTTCATGTTAGTCCTTAATATTTTTAAAAATATTTCTAGTCCCTCAATGACAAAGTACTCATGGTTGCCTTTTCTTTTTTCTTTTGTTGTTTTTCAACTATTTATTTTAGTTTTATTATTATATGGGTGTAAAAGTTATGAAAAATCATCAATTTCTTTTTTTAATTTTCCATACGAGTCGAAGATTATGAAAATATATAGATATATTTTTAGAATTGACATATATATATATATATATATATATATATATCGGATTATATTATTCTTATTATTTAAAATTGATCTCTTCAATTTGCTACTTCATATGAAAATTCTCATCAAATTATTTTTTATTATTTTTTATGTAATTTTATTTTTTAATAAATATAATTTATTTTTCTCTATGTAAAAATTTTTGAATAATTTTTTAAATAAATAAATAATCAACTAAAAAATAAAATTCATGTGTTTTATTTTCTTATTCTTTGTATCATCAAAATTTATTGGAATCAATTTTATAGTTGTTTTTATTGCAGTTTATTAACTTCAATATATTCCTTATAATTTTTTTAAAATATTTTTTTATTTATGCTTGTATACTCGATTCACTAAGTATAGTCACGATATATATATATATATATATATAGAGGATCATTGATTTTATAAGAAATTAATTATGCATTTGCACAAACAACACCAACTATTTGCTATTATTTTTCTTAATATTCTAAAATTAATTTCTTTCTAATAAAATATTTAAAATAATATTTTAGAAGAGCCACTAAACAATTTAAAAATAATTTTTATACTAATATTATTGATTATTTTTCAATAAATATATACGAATCAAATGTATATAATTTCAAAAAGTTAATTGTCTCATTAGCATAATTTTTATACAATTTTTTATATTAATTATTATTTTATTTCTTTAATGCAATCTTATAAAAAAAATTAAGATTTTTTTAAAAACAATTTAGATTATGAGGTTTTATTTAAAAAAGAATGCATAAACAAGAAATATGCATGAAAACATAAAAAATTAAATACAAAATTTTGATTAAATTTATGAAATTAATTTTAGAATATTAAAAAAAACAATACTAAACGAGTTTGTGTTATATATGTGGACTCATAGTTAATTTTCAATAAAACCAATGATCTCAGTTTTTTTTTTTTTTTAATGATGACCATAATCAATGGATCAGAATATGCAACATAAATAAAAGAATATTTTTTAAAAAATCTTAAACTATAATTTATTGAAGTTAGTTGATTGTAATAAAAATTATTATAAACTTTATTTTGATATATTTTTATTGTATAAAAAAATAAGCAAATAAAACACGTAAATTATAATTTTTAACCGATTATTTTTTTAAAAAAAACTAATTCAAAAATATGTATATAGAGAAAATAAATCATACTTATTAACAAATAAAATTACATAAAAAAGTAGAATAAAAAAATTATTTATGAGAATTTTTATAAGAAACGACAGATTAAAGAAATTAATTTTAAACAATAAGTGTTGTATTTTTTTAATTACAAAATTTATGACAAACGTAAAGAAAAATAAATTAAATATAAAATTTTGATTAAAAATTATAAAATTAGATGAAATTTTTTTATCTTTAATTTTATATATTTTATTTGATTAATAATCTACTAAAATAAACATGTTTTGTTTGATCCGTAGTGTAACGCGGAAAACCGACTAATAAAGATATCTAAAAAAAAAAAACTTTAATCAAATCCTTAAAGAAGTTTTTTCAAGAAAATATCTTTTAGGACTTTTAATATCTCTATTTTAATGCTACATAATGAAAAAAAAATTGTTGGATAAATAAAGTTATGTATCATTACTATCTTGCTATATTTTAAAATTATTTATTTATAATTTTCACAAACGAAGAAATCAGTGAGGTCACGAAAAAGACGATAACACGTGTGAAAATTGATTCGGTAATATTTTATAATTAAAAAAAAAAGACTCTGGGCCCAAATCAGAAGAATTTTATTGGTCTTGACTTCTACGCGAAACTCAAACAAAATTGGGTGGGCCCGTGTTTTTTATTTATCCTTGTGGATTTTGGCCCACATTTTATTTTTTTATTGTAATAATTTTGGTCCAATAAAACGAAAGGAAATTACTTCACCTAAAAACAATAGACTGAAAACACCGAAGGAGAAACAGAGGGTTGTAATTTTAGAGGTCTCTCAAAAAGTAGGATTTTTTAAGCTCAATTTTGCAGGAAAAGAAAAAGGAAGAAGAAGAAGAAGAAGAAGAAGCCAGAATGGCAGAGAACACAGTGCCTCAAGTTTCTTACAATTCATCATCTAGTTTATACAACAATTCAACTGACATTGAAACTGCAGCTCAAGATGCAGTCTTGCGTGAACAAGTAAGGGTTTTTCTACTTTCTTGCATTCTCTTCTTTATTTCCCATCTTATTTTAATCAAATTCTTATCTGTTTTTGCTTTGTTTTCTATGTTTTGATAGGATATGGAAACACAAAGAGTGATACAAGGCCAAAGGTTGATGCTTTATTGATTTTGTGGTATTTTTAAATCAAAATTATCTGGCATTGAATTGTAAATTGTGTGTTTCTGTGAGTGTTTTAGAGACGCAGGAAGTGAAGGTGGAGCACCTTCGAAGGATAATACTGATATTTTCGCAGAACGGAGAGACCCTAATGCTTTAAAGGTTTGAAATTTGAATTTTTTTGTGATTCAATAATTGTTTTAGTGTTTATTGCGAAGGATTTTTAATGGGCTGTGCATTTTTGTTGTTGTTATGGATGTTACTGTAGGAACATCTATTGAAGATGACTACTGAGCATCGCTCCGAAATGGCTTTGAAGCGGGGGAAGCCTGCTGGTGCTGAAGAAGGTTGATAATGTACTATAATCTCTCTTTTTTATACTATATGGTTGCATCTTTATTTTTTATGTTTTTCATTCTGCTTTTGAATTTAGATAACTTCTTAGCGTGTGTAGCTGTAAAGAATTTAGGCCTGGCATAGTATGAGACTAAATTTTCTGTCTGAAAGGAAGATGACAAGTGTTGATGGAGTGGAAGCTGGTTGTGTCATTAGTAAGAGTGTTTGATGGTTGAGACAGCAATGGAAAATAAAAGGACTGTAGACCTATTAGGGAAAGTATAAGATAATGAGGAAAAACTGGGATACTTGTGCAAACTTGTACATTAATAAGAGGTTGATGAAAATCTCAAGGTTTTTGTTGGCCACTGAATAAGCTCTTGCTGGTATGAGAAAATATTTTGACTTGAAAATAAACCATTTACCACCAATGTTCTAATTAATGGAAGTTAAACGTGGTTTTTGTTTGAGACAACCATTCAATTTCGAGTTGGTTGCAATTTCTTTGACTCACTTTGTTTGCAAAGTGCTGTGCTAGAAAAAGAGGCATCGGCAACTCAACCAATAGCTGAATTATTTATTAGAGTTGCTGTGGGCAGATGGCCTGAACCGTTTTGTTTCTGGCAGGTCATATAGAAATTGGGAATGGATATGGTGTACCAGGTGGAGGTGCATATTATGCTTCTTCAAGGCCTGTCCTCGATAGTGAGTCAGAACAGAAGTTGGCTACAAAGGAACTGCCAGAGTTCCTGAAGCAGAAGTTAAGAGCAAGGGGTATCCTGAAGGAAGACACAGGAAAAAGCCATCCATTGAGAACTGATAATGCAAGTTTATTTATTTATTTATTTATCGGTTGACTTTGAGCCTCTTGTTTCTTTCTTTTTTGCTTCTGCCTATTGCTTTTTTTCCCTACTTGTTTCTGGCAGCCTTTTGTAAAGACGCCTGGTTGTGAGGATTATACATATGATTTTGGTGACAATTTATGGTCTTTTTTACTTGGCTATTTTTGACATTTTGGAAAGTCTGAAATTTCTCTGAATGTAAACCTATCTTGCGCATCCTAATTATGATTTTTCTTGATGTCTTCTTTTCAAGCTATCATCTGCAGTCCTTTAACATGATGCCTCATAAATTTGAATTGCAGAAGTCGGGGACTGGTTCAACTCAACATGTTGAAATCGGGAAGTTGCCTCCTGGATGGGTGTGTCTTGATTGCTATATATATGTTTTCCTGATTTATTTGATCTGTCTAAGAATGAACTGCTTTACCAATCTTTGTACATGAGAATTGTGGATTGGAAATTTTGGTACATGCCAAATGTCTACCAATTCCTATCTGGCTGGCTTGTATTTGGGGAATTTTGGATTTAGTTTGTGGTACTTAATGTTCAGAGTAGAATCCTAGAGAGAGAATTTCAGTTAATATGCTTCAAGCACTTCTTCATCACATAGATATAATGCAGTGTATTAATATTGAACTTCATAAAGTGTAATGAATTTTAATTTTCTATGATTACCCAAGTTTTGCATGCCCTATGCTGCCTTATGCATTTTCTTGCCAGCACTTATTTTTTTCCAGCTGCTGAGTTCTGTCTATCTCTGTTTAGGTGGAAGCAAAGGATCCTGCTAGTGGTGCTTCATATTATTACAACAAAAAAACTGGAGAGACCCAATGGGAAAGGCCAATTGATACGCCTTCAGCTACACAGACTCCGTCTCCTTTACCTGTTTTAAAAGATTGGGTGGAGGCATTGGATGAATCTACAGGTATGCCATATGTAGTGAGCTATATTTCTTTATTAATGAAATGCAAGGAAAAAAAGAAAAGAGGGGCTGGGAGAGGGGACATACATAGTCACAGTTTCTAGTATTACCTTGCATATAACTAGAGTTCTGCTACTAGCCTTTTGGGAGCACTGATGGATTAAATCATATGTATATCTCTAGTGTTTCTAAGTTCTAATGTTTAAGTTTAGGATTGTTGTTAAGAGACTTCTCAGTTATCAGGCACAATAACATCTCCTGTAGGAAGTGTAAAAAGTCTGATTCTGTTGACATCTTGGCCTCACCCTAGATTGTTCTGTGTTCTAATATTATACAATCGAGCTATATCTCTTATAGGTAGATTTTGTTGTGCTTTATCATTTGTTTAATATTTTGTGCATGGTTAAACTTCTGGCAAGAGTGTGGAACTGCAATAAACTTACTATAAAAGTGTAGAACTTCACTGAAGAGTCAAGGACATCAGGAAAAGAAACGAGCATCCAAGTTATTTGCAGTTTTTTTTCTTTCCCTCTTTGCTTCAAGCCTTTTGTTTTCCATGTGCAGGTCATAAATATTACTACAATACAAAGACCCACGTATCACAATGGGAGCATCCGAATTCATCACAGCTAGCCTCACAATGCTCTCACATCACATATTCTGGAAATGCTTCTGGTTGGAATCAGGATAATAGATTATCTGAGCCAAAGAAATGTTTGGAATGTGGTGGGTGGGGAGTCGGTGTTGTGCAGGCATGGGGTTACTGCAATCATTGCACACGGTAAATTAATCAGCATGCTATAAACTGGGTTCTCTTCCTTTTCATTTCATATTACCAGAATGCCAAAAAAGAACTGCATAAGCATAAGCATGTGCAGTAGTTGAAACTCAATTTTATCAAGTCATGTATTCTGTTTTTTATTTTCTTTTCCTTCCCTTTCATATATCACATTGAACTTTTTATGGCTCAATCTTCTTATGACTCATCTTTTGCTGAAGTTGCAGTTGGTGTTGGAAGTTTTGAAAGTGTATTTGCATGGTTTATATGTTTTTTTGTATTAAGCAAGGCACATTGAAACTATTCATTATTTATTTACATATTTTTGAAATGCTATTGAATTGCAGAGTTCTCAAACTTCCACAATGCCAGTACATAATGTCCATTTTGAATAACCAGCAGCAGAACAACAATCTTGCAAATTCAAAGGATGATCTTGACAAAAATGCTCCAAAACAGAGGTGCTTGATCTTACTTAACTTACTTGGAGATCACATCTTGCTCCAATTACTTTGGTTTTGCTGTTGAATTAACTTCTGAATGACCATTTCCCTAAATACAATTTAAATTCTCCTGCAATCAACCAAGAATTCTCTAAAAAGATCCAGTTATGTTATAATTATAAAGAAGAGAATATTTTGTTCAAGGAATTAGATTGGGGGTATGTGACCCACAAAAAGGGATGTTGAACCAGGGGTTCTAAACTATGGGCCGTTGCTTGGTGCTATAGGACAATCTTGCACTAGCGATCACAGGAATGCAGGTTCAAGTCTTGAAAACAGTCAGTCCATGCAAAACTGTTGAAGACTAGGCTGTCTCCTAATCTTGCATCCGATGACCACATTTCTGTTCTGGCAATGACTCTGTGATGGTCTTCATAGGAGTGGAAGTCACTTGTGCTGCATCCGACTTCCATGTCCTTCCTATTCTAAAATAGTACTAAAGCACATGCAGTGGAAGCTAACTTGGGGACACTGATAAATTTTCATGTCTGCTGTGTGAGTGGATAGGTGATGAAGTCCTGCATTAGGGAAAAATTAACTAAAGAAGACTTTTTTTATATGTATCTTTGTATCCCAGTCCGTTAGTTTGACACTTTCAAGTTAATATCTAACCTTTTTGAAGAAATATAAACCTATTGGAAGAATAAGGGGATAACTATAACTTTTTACTATGAATGACCACGAGGAAAGAAATAGTCTTGTCACCTAACTCAATTGAGATTAGAATTAAATCCGCTCTTCTGCTTGGTGAATTCTTACACTTCGAATATGGCCTCATTGACGACAAAAGAGAGAAGATAAAGAAAGAGGATACATAAAATTGAATACACGCATATGCACACAAGTTTATATGCTTGCATTTGTAATTGATTTTAAATTGCCAGGTCCAATTGGAAACCTCCTGTGGGAAAGGGAAATAGAAAAGAGAGCAGAAAACGTGCCTACAATGATGATGACGAGTTGGACCCCATGGATCCAAGCTCTTATTCAGATGCTCCCCGTGGTGGCTGGTATGTTATAAATATTTTATTTTATGCCCATCACTGGTCTCCTCTTTTAATCTCGTCTTCTGTTCACTCTGCAGGGTTGTGGGCCTCAAAGGAGTTCAGCCCCGTGCAGCTGATACTACTGCTACGGTATGCAAGCTTTCTTTTATTTTCCTTTTGCTGAGGGAGTTACTATGCTGCTACATATAGAGGTGAAGATGTAGGCTATGTTGATTCTGGTCAATATATGTCAAAATAGCAAGGCCATGGAGGAAATTTGCCTTTCCTTGCACATGCCCTCTAATCTCTGTTTTTCAACATTGAAATTGTGCGCTGCAAAATAATTCTGCCAAATATTAGTGTCACCTAACATTGTCACAAGTGCTCTAATAGCTCCAAATATCATACATTTTGGTCTCAATTACATGCTGATATTTTTGGCCAAGAACATTAAAATTGACGCTGCCTGTGCCGCTATCCCTTTCTCTCGAAATTCTCATGTTTCATGTTTGTGTGCTCAGAGATAAAATCACATCTGCTTTTATAGCATATTTGTTCATTGTTCTCACATTTTGTTTGTTTTATGCTTCTGTGATTGTCAGGGTCCCCTATTTCAACAGCGGCCATACCCATCACCAGGAGCTGTCTTGCGAAAGAATGCCGAGGTTGCTTCACAAACCAAGAAATCTAGTTCTCAATACACAGCTATATCCAAGAGAGGAGATGGTAGTGATGGCCTTGGAGATGCTGATTGAGGTTCTAATGTAAACGGACTTGATTTTAAACTTTCTTCCAGTGCATCCATCATTAATCTTACATGTGGTGCAGCAGCACTACATGTTCTCTCTGCATGGAAGAGTTTTCTTCTGCGACCTACATTACTGGAACCAGCTGATTGATCGTTTGATACCTCCTAGCCAATTGACTTTTCTTCGACAAATATATCATGTGTGATGGTTAATTAAGCTTGTCTCCAACACGAGCATGTCGAACTGGAAGTTTATATGGGGTGCAAAGAACCCTTCTGCACAGTTGGAACAAAATGTAGAAAAAAGAGAGGGAATGTCTTCAGTTTGACCCATGCCTGAGTTATACACAAGATTAGCTGGACTAGAACTAGTTTGAGAATCAATTTCATAGATTTTGCAGCTTATTCTGATCCCTGTTGTGGTTTAGACAATGTTGCTGGTATTCTACTGCTAGTCTTGTAAATCTCTCTCAATCTCTCCCATCTTTGTATTTTTCTTATCAAATTCATTCACATGTAGGAGTAACTAAAGACTGTATTCTACTGATGGAGTTGGAGGACAGTGGACAAAAATGGACAAAAACACTCATGCTGATAAGATCATGTTTTTTCTTACTTTTCCACTACAATTATTATGGCAAAAGCACGACCAAGGTAACAAGCCAAAAACAACTCAGCCTATGCTCCGTACTAGTAAATGTTTGGACCTATTGGCTATTATAGTGTTAGTTTTTTCTTTGGTCTCGTGCTTGACTACAGTCCTATTCCAGAAGTGGTTCATCATGGTGGACCCTTAATTACTAGTTTTCCAAGAACCAACGGTCATGCGATGCTCTAGAGTCTGGACGGTGAAGATTCAGTGATAATTTCCAAGAGTTGCTCCTCTTCGAAACAAAGATTAGATGACATTCAAACGGAATTAAATAAGGCAATTGACAAATCTCCTTTTTAGTCCTAGTGATCAACACACCCAAGATAAAATATAGTCGCTTATGCTTAGTAAAAAAGCAATCAAACAATTCTCAAAAAATAAGCAACAATTACTAGTAATAAATTATAAATTAGTCTCTCTAAATTTGAGAAATGAATTAATTAGTCTTTTCTTTTTCAAAAACTAATTATTAATTCTTTTTGCTCATTTTATGTTCTTTTTTAAACACTAATCAAATGATTGAATAATTAGTTTTTAAAACTAGAGGAACTCATTTTTCAAAACTAAAAAAAAAACTAACTTATAATTTACTCCAAAAAATAGTAATATCTATCATTCAATTGGATGGTTTTTAAACTAGTACAATGGTTAGGATTTTAAACACATAACATTGATTAAAAAAAAAAGGCTATTTAGTTGTCAATTATTAAAAAAAAAAAGTGAGAGGGAAGAAAAATAGAAAATATTGGATGATCTTGTGTTATTATATAGATATCTTATACTATACTAATAACAAATAGACATGTTTGGTATCAACATTAGCAAAATCATTACCACTTGCTTCATTAATCTAGGGATGGCAATGAGTCGGATATCCGACCCATTAAGTCAATCTCATATCTTACCTGCTAAAACATACTATACATATTATTCTATTCATTATCCATTAAGAATCACTTACTTATTTTTTTACTCAGCCCATATCAATTGTATTAGACCCTCCTCATATTCTGTCTATACCCGTTTACTCTTTTTTTTTTTTCTTAAATTGAAGACTTTTTTTCAATTTTTTTACTGATTTTTTTTTTTTTGTTACAAAGTCTTTTTGTTTAGACTCTTTTTATAAAGTAAGAATTTCCTATATAATTTTTTATTTTTTTAATGAAATAAAAAGATAATAAAAATAAATAATATGAAAAGATTGATGAAAAATAAAATATTCTTAAAGTAAAATAATAATAAACTAACTATATTGAACACTTGGTTAAAAAATTAATTAATTAGTTTTTGAAACAAGATAAACTATTCAATTCATTTTTATAAAACTAGAGGGAATAATTTATAATTTATTCAAAAAATGAATATGTTATCTGAATAGATTATTTCAGAGACCAATGCAGAAGAATGAAACGGATAGAAATAAGGATAAATTATACTGCATTCTTAATAACCGGGTAATCCTCTACCCCAAATTCCCATCCCATGCATGCATTTCTGGGTTTGCACCGAGTTGACTCTTAACGGAAATCCCAAAACTTTATCACTCAAGTGGTCTCTTTATGAGAATGAGGAGAAAGTTACTCCATTGCGTAATTGCATATAACACATAAAAAAAAAACAAAAAAACAAAAAGGATCCAAGAAATTTGAAATGAAAATGATCAATTTATACCTCTAGTTTTGTAATATAATATCAATTCATTTTTTTATGTTAATGTGTAAAAAAATGAGTATTAATAAGATAAAAAAAATATTCATATTCATGAATAAATTATCCATTAACATAAATAGATAATATTATTTAACTCATTATCTATTAAGGTATTTTTAAAACATAATTAATGGTTGAGCGGGCTGAATAAGATGTCTATTTTATACCGGACCCACTAACATCCCTACTTGTACTTAAAAAACTTTGTAATATCATCCAACATTATATTACAATGAAAATAATTTTAATTGTAACTAAATATCAATCTCAAGTTAGTTCATTAAATGATATTGATTACTAAAAATATAGATCTAATTAGTGGGTTTTAAAAGAAACCAACTACTGTTAATTAGTGAAAATAATTTGGAAAATGTTGCATGATTCTTGTAGTAATTGATAGCGGTAAAATTAAAAAATCATGCATAAAATAAAAAAAGAGAGAAAGGAGAAAATAGTGATGTCAAAGGCCAATAAAATGGCAGTTAGGTGCAAATTCCAAAGGTGCAAACAACAAGACAGAACTGATAGTGACACTTTTAAACAAAATTAAATACAGTTGGCGTATTACACACCACGTGTATTTTAGGATAAACAACCCACTTCCCTTCCATTTCTCCTTCCCATTTTTTACCCCTTCGCACACTCCACTCTAGACTCTAGTCAAGTCTCTTCTCTCCCACTGTCAGATCAACAACTCCTGTTTAGGTAACTTAAAGTTTTGATCTTTAACTAATTCTTGCTTTCTTTTTATAGATATCTGTCAATTCTTGATGTTTCTTGATTGTGATCTTGAAATATTTGTTTCCTTATCTGGGTTTGGTTGTTTTGTTAGATTATGATCTCTTTTTTTTTTTTTTGGTAATGTTTTTGTGGGTTTATGGAATTGGTTATTATTTGCGATTGAGTTTAGAAAATGAAATAAAGATGGAGTCTTTAGTCTCCTGTTTGATTAAGTGATTGGGAACTTATTAAGTGGAAAGAAAATTTATGCGAGAAAGAACCCTTTTTTTCTGTCAATTCTCTTATGGTAGATAGTTTTTTATATATCTGGATCTGGGTTCATTTTTTTTTTATTATTATTATGTTTAATTTAGACATTGAATTCCTTGAATAATTAGCATTCAACAGTACAATTGTTGGTTTTTTTTTTTTTTTAATTTATTTGTGTGTGTGTGGAATTCATTGGCTTCCAATAAAAGTTTTCTCTGATAATTGATTTTAGCTTCATGAGGGTGTGATTGGATAAGCTTGAGAAATTGATAGACTTTGATGTGTTTTGCTTAGTATCATGATGGGCATCAAGAGAAAATAGGAGTCGTCACAATGGTTAATGGTGTAATGTAGTGTAGGACTTTTGCTGTGTTTTTTATTATTGTTTGATGCGGTGGCTTTCATTTTCCTTGAAGGCATTATTCACTGTGATATGTGTTTGTTGCTAATCATGTTTTGTAAGGCGCATCTATTCGTTTTCTGGGGAATGTCTAAGCAGGAGGTCATACTCTCTTTTTTTGTAGTGATGTACTATGATTTTCGTCCTCGTTCCACGTTACGGTTTGAGGAAATTGTAATTGAAAAAGCATGCTTCCTAACCTTTTTATTGTGTTCCATGGCATGGTGAGGAGCTATTTAGAAAACTGGCTAGATTTTCCAGTAAACAATCACACCATGAACAAAGTGATATAATAGGAGGGCCATGTCCATGGACATAGGGATTATTACTGTTTTTTGGGTGAGAACTTTCAGACAGTGGTTGAATATTTTGCCAGATTGCTTTGTTAATAATGAGTAGTTTATAGTTAATGTGGTGGTTTCCTCATTGTCAGGCAATATGCTGTAGATAATAGTTAAAGTTTGAGACATAATTGGGATGTAAGCTGTGTTTCGTGTTTTTGGCCCTTGCAGAGGGAAAGGGTAGAGAAGTGGAGGGGATGTCAAGCAGCAGAAATACCCACTGGTGTTATAGATGCAGGCGGCCAGTTCGGCTGCGAGGGCGAGATGCAGTTTGCCCCTACTGCAGTGGAGGATTTGTCCAAGAACTTGATGATATGAATCGCATCAGTCCATTGGATTTTTTTGGAATGGACAGTGATGATGATCGTGACCAGAGGTTTGGGCTCATGGAAGCTTTCTCGGCCTTTATGAGGCAGCGAATGGCAGATGGAAGCCATAATCATGATATCAGATCTAGATCAGATTCAATTCCTGAACATAATCCAGGTCTTGGTCCTCTGTTGATCTTCGGTGGCCAAATTCCTTTTAGGTTGTCTAGAAATGGTGGGTTTGAAGCTCTCTTTTCTGGGGCACCTGGTGTTGCCTTTTCAAGGGGTAATGCCGGTGATTATTTTATAGGCCCTGGACTTGAAGAATTGTTTGAACAGCTTTCAGCTAATGATCGACGAGGCCCTCCCCCAGCAACTCGCTCATCAATTGATGCGATGCCAACTGTTAAGATCACACAAAGGCATCTTCGCACTGATTCACATTGTCCAGTCTGCAAAGATAAATTTGAGCTGGGTTCTGAAGCAAGGCAAATGCCATGTAATCATTTATATCACACAGATTGCATTGTACCATGGCTAGTCCAGCACAACTCATGCCCAGTTTGTCGCCAGGAGCTACCACCACAAGGATCAAGTAGCGGACACAGTTATCAAAGCTCAAGCTCTCGAAGCAGAAGCAGCAATTATAGTGGTAGGGAGAATAGCAGGGAAGGAAGACGCAATCCATTTTCTTATCTGTGGCCCTTCCGCTCATCCAATTCAAGCTCTAACCATGATGAGACTCCTGGAAGCAGCTCACCAACCATGCATGAAAACAACCACCAGATGGGGTATTCAGGATGGCCTTTTAACTAGGATGTTAGTATGTTCTAAACACGGAATGTTTTCATTGTCTTAATGATCATGGTGCCTAAATTTCTAGTTGATCTAATATCTTGGAGTGAGTGGTTTGAGACCTCGAAGTTGCAAGTGTGGAGTCTGTTGTTTGAAAAGTGATTGAGGACCTTTTCGTGTCTTCGCCGCAACATTTACTGTAAATGACTTCTATCTTTCTTTGCCTTAATCACTTGTGCTTATAATAATACTCTGTTTGTATTTTTGGTTGTGCCTGATGGTGGTATCGGATCTCATGTTTTTGCACAAATGCTCTTGTTCATTGTCATCTTTTTGGTTGCCTCGGCTCGCTTGTTTCATTAACCTGGCAATGGGATCGGAAGGACCCATTTCTAAATCAGGGTGGAATCATCCACCCAAAATAAGAGAATGGAACTTTTGCATTTCAATTCTCTGTATTTTATTTTGTTTGATGAAAGAACAGACAAATATCATGGTTATACCAAGCAGCACGAGAAGCACAACTTCAAACTCTCTTTAGAGTTTTATTGTCGTGTCAAAATCCACAGATTCAGAATAAGCCAACCCCACAACGCCCAAGTTACAACCTAACAATTTTGAACCCATTAATGTTTGATATTTTTTGGAAATTAATTCTAATCGAAAGGCATTACTCACTGCAATATGAAAAGGTAGTCAGAATGTGGATTCACTTGCCCATTGAGCCTACTACCTGTTGAGTCTGCTGCTTGAAAGGCTATATTTATTCCTGTGCCTGTGAAGAATTCTGCTTCTTGATGGTAACCAGTTGTAACAGCATATAAAACGTTTACTTAAATCTTCCAAGCATAAAGAAATCCACGCAATCAATAATCAAATTATGGTGAGGACCTTTTCTTCTTTTTGGTTCTAAGCTGCAACTTTTACTGTTAATGACTATCTTTCTCCATTTAATTACTTGCGGGCTTATAAATAGTTCTTGGTAATGAAGTTACTTTGTGATGTATAATCTGCTACGGTTACTTTCGTCTAAAGGAAATTTTCCTTGCCTCACAATCTACCAGTGGCATTTTGGTTGGCCACACCAGAAGCATGTCTTGCACTTGATGCATCATATTACCAAACTATGCATTGTTATTGCAAGGAAACCATGCACCACAAATATATTAGTCTTCTTCACACAAACAGAATGCAGATTAACATGCACCATATACTCAAATCTATAAGCTCAGATCAACAATGTCAGGGGAGCTCCAGTTGGGTGTGGATTGGAAACAATCCAGCAGAATAAAAACATTCTATGGCCAGAACAACTCAGTTTGTTAATTCCATGATGGCAGTGACGATATCACCATCTGCTGCCTTGAGAGCTTTCACAGCCTTTGATCTGGAAACCCCGGCTTGCATCATCACCAACTCAATGTCCTTGGGCTCCACACCAGTCTCGTCTACATCTTCATCATCTTGAGCCAAGGACGATGACTCAGGCTGTGATACGGCTGTACTTGGATTAGGTGCCTTGAACTGCTCTGCAGCCTGGGTCTGTAGCTGTGAGCTCAAATCCTCGACCTTTGCTTCCCCAAAGACAATATATGTGTCTGAAGTGGGACTCTTGAAAACATCAGGTTTTGAGATAACGAACATGATCTGATAAACAAAAGCATAGTGCATAACGTATTTGCAAGATCTATCAGAACCTCAGGTAGAAGATGTGATTAATCAATAAACGTATTTCCAAGATCTATCAGAACCTTAGGTAGAAGATGTGATTAATCAATAAACAACAATAAGATGAGAAGTTAAGCACTGACATTCTTGCTCTTTTTGACTGTAACTCGGCTGACACCTGGGAGTGGTTTCATTCCAAGTTTCAACATTGCCTTGCGACTCTTCTTTTCACTTCTGCTCTGCTTACCCCGACCACTCACATCTCCTTTCCCTGCCAAGATTAATACCCCTGAGTCAGTAAACATATCATACCCAACGTCCAATATTAAAGAGTCATAAAGCGTGGATTGCAGATATTCTTTCTCCTTGTTTTTCTTTGGTCACCATAATATATTTCCAGCAACTTCAAAAGTTTCAAAATGTTCAAAACCATAAGATAAGAATTTGCTTACAATTCCAAAAGACGCATGATCTGCTTTATTGGATGAGTTGTTCAACAACGGAAAGCTCTTAAAAATGTCATAAAATGTTGGCAATAATACTAAAACTTGTTTCTAAGAATACCCCTATAAATCCAAAATAGTGTTATTCTTTAAAAACGAGCTGACATATAGCCCTCCACTAAAATTCACAAAAATATCTGCCATACTTCCCATTTCCCAATAAAATCATGTTCTAATGCCTCACACATGAATGCTGAATGAAATTTATTATGCCTAAGTTATGAATCTAAAGTAATCACAGAGCAAAGAATGACAAACTCTGAATCAGAATAGCTCTAAGCTCTATATATTACACTAACTTAGTGCATTGACCAACAAGTGAAAATCCAGATTCATAATCTAAATTTCTCACCTTCATCATCCTTGTCATCATTATCGTCATCCTCATCAGATTCATCCTCATCATCTTCATCCTCAACAGTAGGCTCATCATGCTGCAAAAACACAATTCCTAAAGTTCAAACACAGTCAAAGAGAAAAGAGTGTCTATCTATGAATCAGGCTAAAAGCCAGGTATCATCCACTTGGAAAACAAGTTCCAAATGCACTACTCTTGCAAAGCAAAAAAACGTAAAGGCTCGAGCAGTGACGCAGAAGAAGCTCTTAAACATTTTTTATTTACACTAACATTAAAAAGCCTAGTATGCATCCACAAAATTCCCAAAATTTCTTTCAAATCAAGCTAATTATATTGCACCAACGACTAACAAGACTGCAAAAACTCTTACTAGGTCATGCCTGCTAACATTTAAAGTTCAGATTCCAATCTTAAACAGAAGCAAGCATAAAAAACTTGAGTTTCTCAAATCATATAAAAAATTCTAGCACTGGATCATTTCCCTTTCGATTATTCTCACATAAATCACTCCTAATCTTTCACTTTCAAAGCAAGAAAGAAGACAAGTCAGTTTATTTCAAGAAACAAATCACCGAACCCTAAAACGAAACGCCAAACATAGCAAAAGAAAAGAAAACGGAAAAGAAAGAGAGAAATGGGGAGTGATGAAATTACGGTGAGTTCTTGTTGTTCAAGATGAGCAGCGAGGAGTTCTTCTTGAGACTGAGCAGTCATCTTTTCTTTCTCTTTTACTGTTGTTCGGACAAGAAAAAGTTCCAATGAACCCTAAACTAAACACCCCCACCGACTGTCGAACCCGTTTTTATGATAGTACCAAACTTTTCGGGTTTGGTCTTTTCTTTGGGTATAGGTTCTGGTTCCGGTTTTGTTAGTTTTTTACCTCTAACTTTTTATTGTGGATTTTTTTTTAGGGGAGAATTTATAGATAGATTTGGAAATTAAACACTAAGTTAACAACAATATTGTATGTAGGCATGGACATTTAATAGGTTTTTTTTTTTCAGAGATAAGAAATTTGAAAAACTAGTCATATAAAGTGGGTTTATAGATTCAAATGATACTCAAAATACAATTTTATTATATTTGATTTTTTTCCTATAAAGTATTTTTTTTGGCTTTTATTGAAATTTTTCATTTTGTTTTGGTCCCTATTTTATGATTTATTTTATTCATTAAATTTTTATTATATTTTATTTTTATTTTTACTATACTAAAACTAAATACAATTTCACTATCTTAAGCCTTTTTTTTTACTTTTAGTGAAAATTTTCAGTGTTTTAATTATTGTTTTGTGATTTTTTTTAGCCAATAAAATTTTATCATATTTGATTTTTATTTTTATTTTATGCATAACTAATTTTTTTGGCCTCATTGTTCACAAGCTTGTTTTTGGTTTTCGGTAAAACTTATTAATTATTATTATTATTATTATTTTGGCTCTTATTTTATTTTGAACTTTACTTTGTTTTGATCATTTAAGTTTTGTCTTGTGTAATTTTTATTTTTATTTTTTGCCAAATGGGTTTTGAAATATTTCAATTTCATTCAATTAACAAACTACAAATGAAGAACATATAGTACCAATTAATCATTCAAAATTCAAAAAAATTCCATATTATTATTATTTTAATTATCAGTTATTATACATATTTTAATAAAATATATGTTTATATCAAATAATATCTAAAAGCAATATTATATCACTCGACTTTATAGGTATTTATTTTAACTAATATTGCAACAATGCATAGAATATATATTTTAATCCATCTATTCTCTGAATTTATTTTTACGTAACCTTTTTAAATAATTGTTTTGAATTCTATATTTTTATATGGAAAAACACATGAGAATGCTGCCTTTTTAAATAATTGTTTTGAATTCTACATTTTTATATTTTACATGGATAAACACATGAGAATGCTTCATAGCTTCCTCCCCTGTTGCAAACTAGTAACTTATATGACAAATAACAAGTTGATTTACTGATTATCATGATGCAGACATAGCAACGAGTGGTAAAAATCAAATTTTAAAATCTCTCTCGTATTAATTTTTTATTTCATTTCGTGATTAGTAGTCTTTTATTTATCAATGTTAAAATTTAAATAAACATGGAATATTAAATGAAGTTCAGAAAATTGATGAAAAGCTTACATCTGTCATCCAAACATTTAAACTTTGATTACAGCCATGAAGGAAACAAATCGAATTAGCCACTATATTCGTTGTTTGCATAAACTTGAGTTCTGTATCCCAATTGAACTCTCGAACATTTCATTATTTCCTTCCATTTTTCAGAACTCTGGCAGAGTCTAATGAGGATCACAAAAAAGAATTCTCTCTTTATTTGACACTTCGCACTGTATCCACTCATCATCTCCTAGGGATTAAAAAAAAAAAAAAAAAAAAACCACCAAACACTTCACAAGCTTGGAGGAACTTTTAAATCATCTTTGTATGAAGTTGCAGGTTATTATGAGCAATGGTTAGAATTTTTCCAGTACGGGTACTCAAGGTTATGATGGAACACAGACGGAGAGTAAATAGGGCAGGGCATGGATCAGACGGTCAATGAAGCTAGAAAGATGACTGATAACAGGGCTGAACTAATTTTGCCTTTCACTGGCAACACGAGTAGAAGACAGGCAACTACATCGCACAATATAATATTGCAAAAAGGAAAAAAAAATATTCAAGAGTACTTCCACCAGCTAGAAGGCGAAAATCAAGAGATGCTGTTGGAGAACTATACCAGGTTCTCTATAGGCTGTAGCTCCAGCTACACTAATTCCAGTCCTTTGCCAGCTTCCAGTTGATCCGTAAAAGGAAGGAAACTTGGAACGTAGTCATGTTTGGCCTCTTCACCAACTGCTGCCTCCTGACCATCCATTGTTGGCTTGTGACTCCGAAGAACCTCTCTTGGGGGTAGTACCCCATTCAGAACTCCCATGGTCAGTGGCTCCACCACGGCCACTTCCACCAGGACCCTTGCCACTTTGTACTACACCCTTTTGAGAGCTATTACCCCACCCAGAACTCCCATTATCAGTGCCTCCTGCTCCACTTCCATGACCCGAGTCACCCCCATTGCCAGTTCCACCTCCACCAGCGTCCCAGCCCCCTTGTGTTGAACCTCTTTTCGCGCTAGTGGTAGTACCCCACCCAGAACTCCCACCATCAGTGCTGCCACCGTTTCCACGACCCCAACCAACATTATCACCACCACTAGCTCCGCCACCCCAACCACCATTATCACCACCACTGCTCACACCAGTTCCCCAGCCACCTGGGAAAGCTTCCCTACCAGGTGAGTTTTGGACTTTGGCACCTGGGAAACTGCCCCAACCTTCGCCACCATCCTTGGTACCTGAATCCCATCTGGACTTTTCATATCCAGAATCCTGCCTCTCATTGCCACCACTATTTCCTCTGCCGCTGTTATACGAGCCACGACCACGTCCTCGCCCACTATATGGTCTTGGTGCCCCACTCTGATGACCATCTCGACTACCACCACTTCTATAATCATTTCGACCTGTGAAAATGAAACATGGAAGAGCATAAGAGATCTTTACATTAAAAGAAATTAGGAAGAAAACCAAAACTTGGTGTAAGCCTGAACACAAGGCAAAAGCAAATATGGATGACAGCCTAAAATGCTCATTATATCTGAAATGGATCTGGCACCTCCCAAGTCTGCCAAAACAGCCCTGGAGACCTGTTGTACACCCAAGAAATCTTAACCATCAAACAGACAAGTGTCTTTAGCAACAAAAATGATTTAGTCAATGCAGCCAATATGGATCACTCTTTTACTCAAAATCAGGTTAACTCCACGTGATTGGGTAGTCCTGGAGAATTCAAATCCCACTAAGATCGAAATTTAATAGACACAGAAATGCAAACTTGGAAAGTGTACAAAGAATCCCATTCATTTTTCCTACTAGAATTTATATGCAGGGATCATGTAAGAAATCAAAGAAAACCTCATGCAAGCTCTATTCAACCAAAGCCTTCAGCAAAATGATATCTTAAGATGGTTTGCATCAACGCATTATATGTCCACCTTTTTTTTTTTTTAATGCTTTACCTGTCCTGGAACCTGGACCCGAAGAACGATCTCTGTCAAAAGAGTGCCCCCTCCAGCCACCTTCATTGGTTGAACCACCCCAGGAAGAGCCCCCAGTTGCAGGGCTTCGCATTGGGACCATAGCAGCAACTGACCTAATTGATGGTGCCGATTCGTGCAAGGGATCGTCTATATGCTTTTGAAAATATGCCACAAGCCGATCAATGTCCTCAAACATACGCTTTCGAAACTTGAATCCCTTGGGATATAGACCGACATACTCATGATGAGGATTTGTACTCCTTATATAAGTGAGAATGAACGTGCCTGGGTGTTCATGAGAAATGCCAAACGAATAAACTATCCTAGTAGGCTGTTGTGATTTCTCAATCCTAAGGAGCTCATCAACTTCTGCTTTAGTGCCACTTCTGAACTTGCGATAACCTAGCATTGCCTTGAGGTAGCCCACCAAGGGATCAACATAGCGGTCCATCACCTACATCCAAAAGTAAGTCAACACAAATCTAGCAATTTCACTTAATGAAGGACAAGAGAACACATGCCATTCCTTCACCAAATACTATGCAAAGATCAACCATAAAATGTTGTGTTCTTTTTTCTTTTTTTCCCCCGTTCAGGCAACAATTACCCAAACAACTACAAGAAAACCTTTAAAACGAGAAGCTGGAATAAAATAAACCAACCTCATCCAAATCCTCAAAAGTGTCCTCTCCGATTTTCAATGTCTTCCCAATACGAAGTAAACTTGTGATATCTTTGTGTTCTTTCCCCCTTCAACTATGTCTTTGTGAGCATAAACTCCATCATAAACTTTAAGAGTAAGAGTTAAATATGAGGGCCCACGAGAACTAGGACGAATAATACTTTCTCCAGGATCCTTGTCGGATAAGAACTGCAAGACAAAAATTATTAATGAAAAAATAAATTTGGATTTAACAATCAATTGAAGAAAACAGAAACGAGCCAATTTTGATGAAGAAAATAATTATTAAAAAAACATAAAATCAAAACCCAAACTACATTTTCAGAGTAAAATGCAAGTCCAAAGCAAAATATAGGTAAAATTCAATCCCAGTTTATGCGAATACCACCAATGAAGAGGATTCAAGCAAACAACATGGAGAAGAGAAATAATGCAAAACTTCTTTTCAGAATTCTAATTAAAGCAAATGAGAAAAGATAATCTTCACATTCTGATTTGATCTACCAAACATGCAATTAATAGTATACTGTTATAAAGAATCAAGAAGATACCTCCATTGCTTCATCAGCCGTTATATTCTGGAAGCGTGGATGAACAATCATCCTAGGCTTAAAATGTTTCTTTGCATGCTCCCTATCTTTTCGAACCTTATCCTGCTCACTCCTCAGACTGCTTTGGTCTTCATGATAATAGTCATCAAGGTTTCGGACTTGCTGATATCGGTTACTTCTCATCTCACTATCTTTGCAAACAAGGAATACTTGATATCTATTCTTTTGAATTGATTTGATCTTGCAAGTCAGTATATCATCTTCACGCAGCTTGTCGGACAACTCGGGTATATCCCTCCAATCATCAGCATAGTCCTCCTTCATAAGAATCCCAGTTAGACCAGATTCCAATGCACATATTGCCTTTCCACCTTGCACCCTGCGAACCGTGGCTTGTATAATTCTCCCTTCAGCAAGGGTATCCTCAGATTCACCTGAAATCATATAAAATTCCTCATCCTGAGTTGGTTCTTTATATTGTTTCCGCCAATCCTGGAAACCTTGTATTAATTCCCTTCTTATATCCATGAAAGTATCCTTCTTGTTGTCCCGCTTCTTGTCTTCAAGATACTTATCAAAAGCAAATGTTTTCAATAAATTAGGCCGCTCCTTAACGTGCTCTATTGCCATCTCTAGTGCATCATCGTCATCATTTACATCACCACTGTCCTTTTCATAAATGTCTTTTGCCAACTCCTGTGCGAGACCATAGGATTCTGGATGTATCCTCGTGTCATCCAATACGTCAATGAACTGGCTGCTGCTAGCAGCAAGGCCACTCCTCCGGACACGCAAAAATCCAACAGCATTGACAAACACCTTTTTACCAAGACCATGAACGGTCACAAAGTCCTTGCGAGTGAAAATCGCTCCAGTTCTTACCAGAGACCTCTGCAGAGATGCTGCCTTTCTGGGTCCAAGCCCAGAAATGAACTGTAAAGGAGCAAATAACCACTCATGGCTTGTGGCCAAATTAATGTCAAGGCCCACCTGGTTTGTGGCATCCACCATAACTTGTTCTATAACCACATATTTCTCATCAGGTGTGAGAAAGTTCTCCAAAGAGTTTAGTTTCCAAGATAAAATCTCCCTAGCCGGTCCACATAGGGTTGCAACCATAGCCAGAGGATTTTGAAGATAACGGCCTAAAGCAACAGCACGTTTAACAATGCCTAACAATATAAGAGAAAACAAGGTTAACTAAATGTATAATTGATGTGAAAGATTAAGAACAGCAGGAAGGCAATATATAATACCTGACTGGCCAGGCAGTTGATCAGAAGAAATCCGAGAATTTTCATAAAGACGAGGGAGAGACTCGTCCCCATACACAATGCTCAGTTCATCCATCTCATGTCCAACATCTCTGGGGTTTTCCTCCACCATTTTAAAAATGATCTGATAAAGGCAGGATAAAAATAAAAAAAGCACCAGTGGAACATACTAATGAGAATCATATGAATTACTTGCAAAATCAAGCGAAAGTTAGAGCATAGCAGAACCAGCTATGAGCTGCCATGAAGCTTTGAAAATGTCAACAATGGAAAACAATGATTTTAGAGGGATGAATAATGAACAAAAAGGGGATAAGAGATCCCTCTTCAGGAACGAAAGAAACTAAGCAAAACAGTACAACAGTTTCTCCCAGGGATGGGAGATTCATCTTCAGGAACAAAAGAAACTAAGCAAAACCAGTAAAACAGTTTCTCCCGCCTCTCTGCATATTTGCTAAACCATATGTAAAGGAATCTGTAACAAGGCCCTAGAAGGACCTAGAATTCCACTCCCATCAAACTCAGCTGAACAGGCGAAATGAGAAATGGCAAAGGCCAGCAACAGGAGAGTTTCAGCAATAAAACAAGAACAAAAATATATCCCACAGTCCTGATAGCAGGAGCTTCCTGCTGCCAAAAACATGGCAGGCCTGAATGTTAACGCATGCCAGGAGAGTAATTGTTTTCTTCAAATAAAGTAATAGCTTAAAAATTTTTCAACCACTTTTAACAAAGTGTAGCGAACTTGTTATCTTTTCTGCTAAGCCTATTTTCAAAACAGGTTGCAGGCACTCCTCCAAAACGAGCTGTGATAGATTATATTAATTCAACTACTTTATATAGTAATATAAAGATAGCATGAATAAGTTCAGTGCACCCATAACAAGTCACAGCATCTGGAAAGTGATTTATTTGCAAAAGGTACCAAACTCACGAACAAGTTAACTATTGTTTACCTCATAAATATCATCCTTCAGTCTAGTACAAGACAAGTGCACAGCTCCCAGAACAACCACATGTGGCTGGTGGTCTGTCATAAATTTCAGAACACGTTGCTGATCATTTTTCTTGCGTTGCTGATCATTAACATTCTGAGATCGCAATGTAAGGGACCCAGTGTAAAGTACATCTAAAACCTCCCCAGATGAATCTAACATCACAAAAGTAGTTGCTGGCTTTCCAGGACCCCAACAGCAAGCCATCACCCTTGGTGCAGCTTCATCATCCATGGAAACATCACTTTCTTTCCGTTGATATGGGCCCACAGAGACTTTATTCCACAAAGCCTTCCCATATTTCCAAAGCAACCAGTTTTTAGCTCTACTCGTCAACAAGGATCTAGCCTCTTTCTCCATTGAAGGTAACAAAAAACCAAAGAGTGCATCCTTCAGTATCAAACTTCTTTGCTCATTCCACAGTTGAGCATATTTACTTACACCAATACTCAGGTAGCGACCATTGCAGTCCTCGATCAATTGATCCATAACTTTTTGTGGAAGCTTAATGGTGACTTGAAGAAGTTTCTCCTCTTCAGCCTTTTGGATGAGGAGCCACTGCGCATCCTCAAACACCTTGATTGGCTTTTCCCGCAACCACTTGACACCTGCAAACTGATGAAAAGAATCTATAGCAGCATTCCCATCTGCCGTTGGACTTGTAGACACTACAGCATTTTCCATAAAAATGGAACGGACATATCTCCTGACACAGGGCTCACAACTTATCTCAACTGCAGCCTGAAAGAATACACACAAAAAGAAGAAGAAAAAAGGTTTAGAACTTGACCTCATGAGCAAGCATCATCCAGCAGAACTTTTTGTAGTTGCAAATGTGGAAAATAAGAACATTAACGCATACCATGTGCCTTGCCCCTTTAAGAACTGTTTGGGGACTTTCAAACATTGCACATGTGAAATTTGAAGCCATCTCCTCTGGTGTTTCCTTGGCATCCTGCAACTCGTCCTCCTAGAATCAAATGAAACAATAAAGTTATGTTTCTAAAAAAAAAAAAAAAAACATCAGCAATCACTAGCCTATGCAAACTCACCATCTTCAATAAAGATAACTGCATTCCCAGTTGCTCAGCACTGTACCCAAATTTGTTTGCAACTTCCCATAGGCCAGCTTTACTACAGATGCTGTATTGTGATCTCCGCATGGGCCTCTTGTACTGTCCTTCATCCACACCAACCTCACCTGGAGGAAAATGCAGGTTAAATTTTGCATCAACATCATCAACCTCTCTTTCCGAGTCTGCACTCTTGAGTGATTTAAGAATTGACTCAAACAGCTGCTGATTTAAATTGAGTCTCGTTTCATCGTATATCCGTCGAGATTCTTCTTCAAATCGCTTATTGTAGTATGAATTGAGGGCACTCTTTCGTTTCTGCAAAAGTAGCCACTTCCTGTCCAAGTCTTGGATGGCCCAAAGCACCTAAAAGGAACCATGTGCACGTTTAGAACTTAAATTTTTTATCATGAATCTTGATCTATGAGCTTCACTCTGAGACAAATAAAGGTGACAGTCCCACGATAAATTATTACCTTGTGCCACTTGAATGTGGGAATTCTATCAGTGTCATCAGGATTTTCATCATCTTCATGTTGCTCAGGATCTTTCAACAGGCTTAAACACTCCTCCTTTCGATACATAGCAATGAAGGGGATCTAAAATCCAGAATGTAACACGAATAGACAAAGGTGAAAATTGGATCAAAAAACAGAAGTTCAATTATAAAAATAAAAATAAAATATATATATACACTAACATCTAGCTTCTGAATGTGATGTAATTCCAAAAATCGGGTGACATCATCTTTGTTTATAAACAGTCCACTGTTGGCAAACAAAGGTAATGATCCACTTGCAATCTGACCATATATCCAGTTGCTCTCCTCCAGTATGCTGAAATCATCCAATGGAGGAGGACCAGTGCTTTCCTCGGATACCTATAAAGAAAAAAGGAGCAAAGAATAGATGCCAACGTGAAGACAACTGAGAGAAATCCAAACAGTAATGTATTCTCAAAAACAGACATGTAACAAAACCTGCATTCTTTCAGGAATATCAATCATCCGAATCCGATCATCTTTCTCAGTCATGTATTTTTCAGAAAGAACAGTTGGCTCAAATTCATCTTCCAATCTCCTTTCTTTCCATTCACTAGATTCCAACCCTTGCTTGCGTATCTGTATGAGTTCATCAACGTCGCCAAATATTTCTTGAGCTTCTTGCAAAGCAGAAGATGAAACTCCAGATGCCTGCCGAGATTTCTTTTTCTTTAGCTTCTTCCGTCTACACAATGAGCAAAATAACTAAAAGGCACTTATAAAGTAACATAAAGCACACACTGCACGGGTAATGGAACCATACCTTACTAGAGTTCCATCTTCGTCATCTTCATCCACAATAAAATCAGCCATCTCATCCTCATCGCCAATGTCTGCATCCTCTTCCACTTCTTCTTGCTCCTCCTCTTCAGGCATATCCTCAAGAGGAATCCCTATGGTATCCCAAGACATGATTACTATGCCAAGCATTCGATATACAAAATACCAATAAATAGAAAAATAAAGTGTGAGGTGCACTACCTTCATCATCACCAAATAAGCTGCGCTTCAGTTTCTCCTCAGCGGTTCGCCCACCTTTACCAGTTCCATCAAACTCATCATCAGAAAGCCCATATCGGTCCTCATCTGAATCCCTCTGAGCTTTCTTCAAACGCTTAAATTTTTTGCTATCCTGACACAATTTTGAAGCAAAGCCCTCATAATTATAAGGCAAAATATTTACCGATACAAACAGTACAAGAATTAAGCTTGCAATATTATTGATGCCAATGATGACAAAGCTCAAAACCTTTGGCCGATGATGGTACACATTGTTGTCTCGCAGGAGCTCGTAATCATCTTCATCGAGGACATCTTCAGCTTCTCTAAGGACATTGAAACAAGCACCATGAACGCCCCATTTTTTAAAATCACAATTCCATAAAACAACCCACAAACCTTTTCCCCATCACTCAGTCACAAGTTTTCCTTCATCATATCAAAAGAACAAGAAATCATCATATAAAAAAACTACAAAAAAACGCACCTTTTCTTCTTTTTTTCTTCTTCTTGTGCCTCTCTTCACCACTATCTGCCTTATCCTCTTCTTCTTCCACCTCATCTTCTTCCTCAACATCATCCACTATAAAATCATCCTTCTCATATTCATCCTGCCCTTCTTCTGCACAAAAACCACAAAACTAAATCACATATTGCTTACCCCAGGTCAGCACTTCCATTTCAATAAAAACACAAAACCACTTTTTTCCCAAAAAAAAATTATTTCCCTCGAAATAAACATTCTAATCAGCTCATGCAAAGAAACCCTAGAAACCAAAAAAAAATAAAACCAATTACCCCAAAGTTTAACAAAAACCCACTCAAATTAAACCCTAAAAAACTCAACAAAAAAAAACACCAAAACCAAAGCTTCAAGCTAATGCAAACCATCGTCCTCATCTTCATCATCGTCATCACGGCCAATTCTATCTCCATCAACAGGCTCTCTCTCTTCGTCTTCGAACTCCACCTCATCTACAAAAACCAAAAAAAAAAAAAAAAAACCAAACAACAAACAGAAAATGCGTTCATAAGCTACAAAACTGCGACCGTTTATAGGGTTTTTAGAGTAGAAATAGCGATTTTTCTCACCTTCTTCGTCAGAAACCACGTTTTTTCCCATACTGATTGATTAATCAAAGAGAAATCGAAAATTAGGGCAACAGAGAACCAAAGAAAACACAAGGAGAAAGAAAATGGAGGGACTTGAGTGTGAGAGTGTTTGCTGTTAGGATTTTTATTATTATTATTATTTCCCCACGATAGTGAAGAAGGAAGAGAGAAATTAGAAATGGGAGAAGAAGCAGCGGTCTGTTGCTTGGATTTTATAGTCAACTGGTTGGGCTCTCTTTGTGGGTTAATTTTTTTATTTGTATATTTTGGGTGTTTTCGCCGACATGGTGAGTTGGGCTCAAGTCTTTATATATATATATATATATATATATATAACGAGCCTAGCTTGTCTTAGGAGATTTGGGCTCAGAAAGAAGCTTGAGAAGCCACCGTCCTAGCCCAATACAAATAATTCAATGATTTTCCTTGGACCTCGAGGCAAGATACCCACAAAACGAAAAATCATGACCTAAAGGGGACATGACTAATAGAACTGGCTGCATCGTATAAAAGTTGTTTTTTAAAAAAAAAAAAAAAACCACGCATGTTTGTGTAGCGTAAAAAACTAGTTTTTTTATCTCCGCTATATTATGAATTAGATAAAATATATAAAATTATTTAAAAAAATTATTTCAATTTCATAATATATCTTATGATGTAAATCTATAAAAATATATGAAATCAAAGGTGAAAAAAATTATTTATAATTTTTTAATAAAAAATTTTGTATTTAATTATTTCTTATTTGTGTTTTTCATAATTTGTTCTTTAGAAAAAGTATGTATCCTTCTCAATCTATAAATTATTAACTAAAATTAAATTAAATAAAATTTTTTAAAAAAAAGTATTAGTATTTCATAAAATTGTGTCGAAAAACTTAAATAATAATTATTAAAAGCTTACATAGAATTGAATAAATTATTTTTTATTTAATTTTGATGAAAATATCGATTTTTGAAAAAATATAAATTTAATTTTTATATATATTATTTACAAAAGAATGAATAATATTAAAATAAAAAACTATATTAATTTAAATCATTCATTGGTTAAGCCAAAACATAATTTTAATTATTTAACTTAAAATAAGTTAATTTTTAAATATTCAAAAATAAATAAATAAATAGTAAATGCTTAGTGTAGTAGTGATTGCATAATTAGTTTTTTTTTTTAAAAAAAAACATTCAATATTTTTTTATATAGCATAACTACATTAAGTGAGTTCGAGTTTTCGAGTTTAAAACACAAAATACTATAAGAAAATATATTAACTTGCAACGAATTTATTGACTAAATTAAAAGTTAATAAACTAAAATAAAAATAATTACAAATTTGATTTCAATTAATTTTGATTATATTAAGAAGAAAACAATTTATAAAATATGTGAATTCTTTTTCCCTTTTTTTCTCCTCCTTAAATTTTTTTTTTTAATTTCTATGCTATGCATAGCTAGTCCTTGAATACAAGCCTCATACGTAAAGCAATCATCTTCTTTTTGTTTTTAACATCCGACTTTCAACTATTAATTAATTAATTTGAGTTTTTTCTGAAAAAAATCGAGAAAAAATTATTTAAGATACGGTTTTAATCTAAAAATGTATTTTAGACAAAATATATATGTTAATCATGTCATTATAATTTAAAGGTTATGTAAATCTATTTTTCAAAAGAAAAAATAATCATGTTCAAAAAATTTATTCTAAAATCCATACATATAGAAACATAAATCAAAACTATCGGTAAATATAATTTTAAATTAATTGGATGAGAATTTAAAAAAAAATGATAAATTAAAGCAGTAAATTTTAAATAATAAAAATAATTAACAAAAAACGAGTAAAAACAAATGGACTAAATCACAATATAATGAAAGTTTAAAATTGAAAAAAAAATTAAAATGACAAATTAATGAAGTAAATTTTAAATAATATAAAAAAATTGAGAAAAAATTATTTGAAATACACTTTTAATCTAGAAATATATTTTAGACAACTTATATATATTAATCATGCCGCTATAATTTAAAAATTATCTAAATTTATTTTTCAAAAGAAAAAATAATCATATTCTAAAAATTTATTCCAAAATTCATACATATAGAAAAAAATAAATCAAAATTGTTAGTAAATCTAATTTTAAATTAATGGATGAGAATTTTAAAAAAATTACAAATTAAAGTAGTAAATTTTAAATAGCAAAAATAATTAACAAAAAATATTAAAATAAAATGGGACCAAATCATAACATAATTAAACATCAAAATTGAAAAAAAAAACAGAGAATTTAAAAAAATGACAAATTAAAACATTAAATTTTAAATAATAAAAATAATTAACAAATTAAAGTTGAAATTGAAAAAGAAAAGAATTTAAAAAAATGACAAATTAAAGCGAGTAAATTTTAAATAATAAAAATAATTAACAAAAAACATTAAAACAAAATGGGATTAAATTACAATACAATTAAAATTTGAAATTAAAAAAAAAAATAGAAAAATTGAGGACCGAGTGTTACAAAAATTACGAAATAATAAAAAGAATAATAATTTATAAATTTGTGAACGAGTCTTTCAAATAGTGAATAAACGAGTAAATAATGGTTTATTTTAGTTTTATTAATAATTATAGTATTTCTATAGTATTAATATTGGACTTGTGTGTGTGTGTGTGTGTGTGTGTGTGTGTAACATAAAATATCATTTTGCAAAACTACGGTGATTTGATGATACTAAAATCTTCTATAAAATACTACATGCATCTAACTCCCTCACATAGGAAGCCTAATTTGAAATTTATTAACTTAGTATACATACAACGACTCTAAAACCATTGGTAAAAACAAGGAACATGAGAAGTTTTTTTTTTTTTTAAGTACAAAACATATCGTATCATAAAATCATGATGATTTTAGAAGACATAAAATATCATATAAATCACTCACATCCAGTTTTGTTAATTTTATTTACATGAAACATTGAAAAGTTTAACTTAGATGAAGTGCGAGATATATAAATAATTATTTATTTTTTGTGTATAAAAGAACAATACATCAAACAACTAATAATTTTTTGTTTATCGTATAACTAACTAAAGCAATGGACACTTTTTTTATCACATAAATTGTTAAAAAGCTAAAATGTTTATTGAAAAAGCCTAAAATGTTAGAAAATATAAGGAAATGAGAATTGAGGGATGCATGGTGGAATCTCGCATCGATAGTATATCATATTGCTCTCGTATGAGAGGAAGCCTTTTGGGTTGGACTTAAATTATAATTTTTACTTGGACATTATTTATAGTAGTATAGAATAATTTTAGAGATTTGCATAATTAATGCATTGCATTTATGTACTTAAAATTGACTTTTAAAGAAATTCGTTTTCGGAGAAACTTACTTTTACATTATTATAAACTTCAAAATTACATCTAACACGAAATAGGTAGCGAGCGTACTAATATCTAATGCTTTTAGTAAATGGATGTACAAATACACTAGCAACCTACACCATCGAAAAAATCATTACATGGAATTTTAGCAATTACTAAAGATTAAACCATCTAAACATTGATGAGGCCGTCAACGCATACTAATCGAGCAAAAACAATGCATCTCATACCACAATCATAAGTAAAACTTCATTTTCATATTTATTAGATTTGTTTATCTTATCATCAATTATTCAGAGTTTTAATCATATCTAAATATTAAAACATCGTAAATCCGAGTATAATAATATTTGTAATTGTAGGAATAAAGTATTTTTAAATTAGCTTTCATATATGAAGATTCAATTTATAAGATGTTAGATAGTTATAAATTTACTGGGTAAAATTTTATCTCTTTGATGATCTCATGGCTAATCTTTGGATTCAAACTCCTCAAGTCACCGATCAAGGGATTGTTGGGTTTCCCTCCTAGTTAGAGGATGGCTCAAAGGTTTGCATACATAAACCCAAATATTGAAGCCCAAGTGGAGGAGGAATTTTTAATTAATTAAAATGTAATTTTGGTATTTTCAAATAAACCCTCTCTTTTCTTTTTATTCTGAAATCAAATTAGGGAAGAAGGTGGAGAGAAAAAGAAAAGAAAAGGAGAGTGAGCCACAACTTTAGAGAGAAAGAGGGAAGAAAGTTTTAGCACAAACTAGTCACATTAAAATTGAGTTTTTGAGTTTGTCAACCATTGGATCAAGCTCAAATTTGGTGATCACGTGCAGGAGAGGTAGACACATATTTTGAATGGTGGAGATCTAGTTTTGAGTATTGGAGAGTGAAATATAATTCTCATAATAGTGCTATTTTTTGGTGAAATCGAATTTGGTTTCTTCTTTTTTTTTTTTTTTTGTATCTTCTATTGATGTGGTTTTGCCAAGGGTATAGCCTTTGATGTTTATGGATGATGTATTTCTCAAGTTTCATCTAGAGAGGACTCTTTGTATTGCTCATTATTGTTGATAGTGGAAGTTATTTTGGACTCCGATCCCATGGTTTTTTCCTTTCTCAAATTGAGAAGATTTTTCACGTAAAATTTATGTGTTCCGTGTGTGATTGGTATTTTATTTTTCAGATTATTAGTTAGTTATTTTGGTTTAGGTATTTGGTTGTAACATGTGTTTGATTGTTCAAGCAAGGATAAAGAGGTTCTGCTTGTGTTATTTGTGTTTTTTTGCCCAACAAATGGTATCAAAGCTTGGTTGCTTGTTTTCAACTTGAACAATATGAGAGTAACATTAAAATGATAAGTCCAAATAGAACTAATTATTATATCCGAAATAGAAAAATGAAAGATTTGTTATATGTAAAGAGTTGGCATCTACATGTATTTACTTCGGATAAACCTAAGACAAAACGAGATGAGGATTGAAAATTTGAGAATGAACAAGTTTGTGCTTTTATTCGTCAATACATTGATGATAATGTTTCTAATCATGTTGCAAAAGAGGTGAATGCTAAAACTTTATGAAAAAGTTAGGAAGATCTCTTTACTAAAGAAACGAAAAATAACAAGATGTACTTGATTAAGTTATGGATGAATTATAGGTATGAAGAGAGAACTTTGATAGTTGATCACATTAATGAGTATGTGGGAATTGTTCAGCAAACGAAAGCCATGAACATAGAAGCCGATGATAAGGTACTTGGGTTGTATTTAGTTAGATCATTACCGGATTCCTAGGAGACATTCCGTACGTCACACTGCAATTTTGCTCCGATAGGAAGATAACCTTGACCTATGCTAGAAATGAGGTTCTCAATAAAAAGGTTAGAAAGAAGATTTAAAATTTTTCTTCCCAATCGGTGTGCTAGTTACTATAGAAAGGGAGAAGAGTAAAAATAAGGATCCAAAAGGTAGAGGCGAGAGCAAAAGCAAGTCCGGGGGTAATTTTGTAAATGTGAAGTGTTATCATATGTTGATATAGGCCACTTCAAGAAATATTATCAAAAATTAAAGAAAGACAACAAGAAGAACAAAACCAAACATAATGACAATGATGTTGATGAAGATCGAGTTAATGCGATTGATGAGTTTTTAATTGCATGTGATACTAATAAAGTTAACATAACATCAAATGACTATAGTTTGATGGTTGACGGTGGAGCTTCGGCACATGCTATATCTCACGGGGAGTTTTTTAGCTCATACACGCAAGGTGATTTTGGAGCAATAAGGGTTAGCAATAATGAGTTATCCAAAATTACCGATATTGAAAATATGTGCTTAGAGACTCATATTGGAGTAAAAATGGTTCTAAAAAATATGAAGCATGTTCTCGATTTTTACTTGAATTTAATCTTAGTTAGAAAAATTAAAGATGAAAGGTTTTGTAACACATTAAAAAATGATATGTAGAAGTTCGTCAAAGGATTTTATAGTAGTGGCAAAAGGAGAGAAATGTTCCTCTTTATATGTCATGCATGCTAAATTATTGAATGATGATGTGAATGTTATCCGAAGTGAGGAAGTTACTCGAGCTACGACATAAAAGATTGGCTCATATGATCGAGAAAGGCATGATAGTGTTGAAAAAGAAAAAATTATTGTATGATATGCAAGATAATCACTTGAAAAAGTATCCACATTGCTTAGCTGAAAAACAAAACGAGCTTCTCGAGGAGCCATCCACCTACAAAGAAATAGAATTCCCTTGAGTTCATACATTCAAATATACATAGTCCTATGAAGACAATGTCAAAAGGAGGTTCTTATTACTTTGTGATATTCATAAATGATTACTCGAGGAAGGTATGGGTTTATAAGATCGAAAGATTAAGTTCTTAGTATTTTTTAAGTAGTTTCAAGCTTTGGTAGAAAGACAAATAGGAAGGAAACTTAAATGTATTCAAACCGACGGTGATGGTGAATATTCAAGCTTTTTTATGAGCACCGTAGGACTCAAGGTGTTAAGCATCAAAAGACTCCACCAAAGACATCTTAGTTGAACGGAGTTAGTCGAAATGATGAATAGGACTCTAGTTGAGAGAGTCGGATGCTCGCTTTCTCATACGTAGTTGCCTAAGTCATTTTGGGGGTGAGACATTAAATACTTTTATTTATTTAATAAATCTTTCATCTTATGTGTCTTTTTTATTTGATGTTTCAAACAGGGTTTGGAGTGGTAAAAATGTATCTTATGATCACTTAAAAGTTTTTAGGTGCAAGGCATTCATGCGCTTTCCTAAAGATAAGAGATTTAACTATTATATGAAGGTAAGATAGTGTGTTTTCTTAGGATATGGTCAAGACAAGTTTGGCTACAAGTTCGTATGATCCAGTTGAAAAGAAGATAGTCGAAGTCGTGGTGTCGTATTTCCGGATGATCAAACCATACAAGATATTGAGAAGATGGAGTAGATAGTGGTCGAGTCTTACGATGATCGGTAGATATAGAGCCGGTTCATTCCGCATCGGTAGTTGAACCGATTAAACATGAGGTGTAAGATGATTCACGGACTAAGTAGGGAATACAAAATGATAATGATCTATAAGACGATAATCAAATTCATAATGATACATCGAGTGATAAACAAAATCAGATAGTTGAATAAGGTGATGAACATGTTCCATCAAAAACTTCATTCGGATGATCTAATAGAGATCAAAGACCTTTTACTAGGTACTCTATCGATGATTATATGTTGTTGATCGATAGTGAAGAACCCGAATCCTACAAAGAAGCAATAAAAGATGAGAAAAAAAATGGATTGAAGCCATGAACGATGAGATGAAGTCTTTACATAATAATAATACCTTTGAATTGGTAAGATTACCTAATGGAAGAAGAGCTTTGAAAAACAATTGGGTGTTTAGAATCAAGCATGAAAAACATGCCACACATCCTAGGTTCAAAGCATAATTAATGGTGAAGAGTTTTAGTCAAAAAAGAGGTATTGATTTTGAGGAGATATTTTCTCCAGTAGTGAAAATGTCATTTATTTGAGTTGTTCTTAGCCTAGTAGTAAATCTTGACTTAGAAGTTGAATAAATGGATGTCAAGATAGCCTTTTTATATGATGACTTAGAAGAAGAAATTCACATAGAGCAACCGAGAGGGGTTTTAGTTAAAAGGCAAGGAAAACCTAGTGTGTAAATTGAAGAAAAGTCTTGATGGTTTGAAGTAAGCTCCTAAGCAATGGTAGAAGAAGTTTGACTCGGTTATGGAGAAGCAAGTATAATCCTCGTGAAACTCCTTAACTACATAGCTATACGTACTAAAATATTTATATTGGCATATACCGAGTCTCTGTGTCATTACTTGTGCCATTTTCATATTTGCGATGTGCATAATGCGTAGTGTTTATCTTCCACCATGTTTCAATTAGTGCCACCTCACTACTTTGGAAGTCAAACATGCCACCTAGCTCCCACTCTGTCTCCATCATTTGACATTTTCTACCATGAGCTTTTGACACATGTAATACTCATAAATGAGAGGGAAAGTGGTATAAAAATATGAGAAAGATATCAACTTTGTCATTTTTGTTTAAACAAAACCGTAGTTACCAAAAAAAAAAAGAGGAAAAAAACGAACTTGAGAAGAGGGAGATACGGAAAAGAAAGAAAAAGAAAAAAGAGGAAGCTTAGGTAATCTTTAGGAAAGCTAAAGCAAAGTAAGTAGGTTCACGTTAATTTACGTTGCTCTAAATTTCTTGTATATATGCTTACATGAGGTGGTTGGTAAAGGCTTTCTATTATGTTGTTTATATTGGTTTATGTTGATTATGTTTGTAATATGTGTTAGATGGCTTGATGTTCATTTATTGGGAAAACTTTATGATTGGTTTGTATATGTATGATAATGGACGAGTTGGTATGTTGATGTATCCATGTGAGATCTATGTTTGATGTATGTTTAAATGTGTGTGGATGGGTTTGTTTTAGATGGGTTTGGTTAAAACAAAATGGGCTTGGACATCTTTAAGGGAACCATTCGACCTAGGTACCAAAATGGCCAAGTTTGGATTTCTTTTTATGGAACTAAAGATCTAGAACTCCATGGTAACTCAATGAAATAGAAAGTAGTGAGTTAGGGTGAAAAGAAATGACCTAGAAACAAAAGACAATCCTTTGCCCCTTTTGGACCCATTCGACCTAAAACCCAAAAATTTGGGTTTTGAGTTTCATTCATCCAATTTGTGAATCAATGGTTCAAATACACCTAAATAAGTATAAAATGAAGTGTAGGAAGGTTAGATTCTAAGAAAACAAAAATTTTGATTTAGACTAGGAAACACTCGGCCTAAACCCTACTTTTTACAAATTGAGTTTCAATCATCCAACTCCATAATAAATGGTCTAATGACACCTAAATAAGTATAAAAGGAAGTGTTATAAGGCAAAGAATGCAAGAAAAATTAAAATTAAGACCTAGATCTATTAGAAGCAAAATTCGACTATTAAGGCTCAATTTTAGGTTAGGAAGGAAATCCCACTTCAAATGCACTCCAACATATTCCTAGGAGTCAAATACGGAAATTGATTAACCCTAATAGGTGGGTCTTATATTCCTTATGCGACCACAATGATTTCAAATGTGGTATGAAAATGAAGGGTTTGGTACCCATGAATTGGTGAAATGTGGTAAACAAAACATCACATGCATCATATACGTTTATGGGTGGTTTGACTTGAGAAAAACAATTGAGTTGAGAAATGATGAGGTTTGGTAACCGACTTGGTTTGGAAAATTGGATATGTTTAATAACTTAATTGGATTAAATAGGTATTAGCAATGAAGTCTGCGTGCGCGTTCTACTAATTGATTACACCGTTAGGCAATGGATAATTTCACTAACCGTGTGCTACAATGAGGGATAATTTCATTGTTAGATGTAGGTGATTCGATAATCATCAAATAATGAGAAATAAAGCAAACTTGCTAATACCTAGGGTACTCGAATTAAAATCAAAGGGGAAAGGCTAAGTAATAAAATTGCATTGCATCTCACGTGCATCATCCTACTTATTTAGCTTCGGCTCACATTGTTATTACTCCATGCCTTGATAGGTAAAACCAATGGTAAGTGCTTGATAAAGAAGCTATCGGTTCCTCCTAAAAAGGGCTCCTGTATGATATGAAAAATGTAGGATTCACTTTTGCGTATGATTAAGGGACGGTATCTATTAGTGGAGAAATAACATTGTAAATATTTTTTTACTTTTGTAATTATCTTTATTAAAGTCGTGTCAATGTTCTATACTTTATTTATTGGTCATGTAAAAATGGGAGTAGATTTGAAACTTTAGTCTCTAAACTCAGTAAAGCACCTAGCCACGCTTTTTAGGTAATTGGTAAGGGAGCTAGGGGCGTCCCAGTAAGGCTATACGAAAACCACATTAGGTTATTGTGTTTATGTGTAGAAATTTTCTAATGATGAGTTTATTATATTATTACTTTATGTAGATGATATCTTAATTGTTGGGAGGAATACTTCAAAGATAGTTGGCTCGAAGAAGCGAGTTGAACAAGTTCGACATGAAGAATTTAGGGCCAGTAAAGCAAATTTTGGGCATACGTATTGAATGTGACGGAAGCAGCTAAAAGATTGTACTTATTTCAAGAGAAGTACATTAAAAGGGTACTTTAGAGATTTAAGATGAAAAAGCTAAAGTGGTTAGTTCTCCTCTTACAACTCACTTCTACAAATGAGGAAAATGAGGAGATGCAAAGAGTTCCATATGCTTCGGATGTTGGGAGTTTGATGTATGCCATGATGTGTACAAGACCTCGCTATTGCTTATGTTGTTAGGGTGGTTGGTAGATTTTTGTCAAATCCAATAAAAAAGCATTAAAATGCGAGTAAAGTGGATAATGCGATATCTCAAAGGTACAAACGAGTTTGAAATTGTCTTATGGTGCTAGAGATTCGGACTTGATTGGCTATATAGATTCGGACATACCATGAGACATTGATTCTTGTAAGTCAACATCCGGATATTTGATTACTTTTGCGAAGGAGTTGTGGTCGGGTAATCTAAACTGCAAAAGTGTGTTGCTCTTTCCACCACCGAGGTAGAATTCATTGCGAGCAAATGAAGCTTGTAAAGATGTTTTATGGATGATGAAATACATCCGGGAACTTAGCTTCAAGTAAGATGAGTATGTATTGTTTTGTGATAGTCGAGTGTTATCCACCTTAGTAAAATTTTTACATGTCATGCTAGATCGAAGCATATTAATGTTCGATATCATTGGATTAAAGATGTTTTGAATTCTAAATTGTTAAAACTTGAGAAAATCCATACTAATGATAATGGCTTTGATATGTTGACTAAAACATTACCAAGGGAGAAACTTGAGGCTTATCATTCAGTCAACGGGATAGTGAATACCTCCACCTAATCGTGATGAGGAGATTTGTTGGGTTTCCCTCCTAATTAGAGAATGGCCTAGGGTTTACCTACGGGAGCCCAAATCTTGGAGCCCATGTGGAGGAAGAATTTTTTATCAATTGAAGAGTAATTTTGGTATTTTTAAATAAACCCTCTCTTATTTTTTATTCTGAAATTAGATTAGGGAAGAAGGTAAAGAGAAAAAGAAAACAAAAGGAGAAAGAGTCGTAATTTTAAAGAGAAAGAGGAAAGAAAATTTCAACATAGACCGAGTCATGCTAAAATTGAGTTATTGAGTTCGTTAATCATTGGATTAAGCTCAAATTTGGTGATCACGTTCAGAAGAGAAAGATACGTATTCTGAACGGTGGAGATCTAGTTTTAAGCCTTATAGAGTGAAATATGATGCTCATGCTCATAATAGTGTTATTTTCCGATAAAATCTACACTTGGTTTATTCTCTTTGCTTTGTGTATCTTCTATTAATGTGGTTTGCCAAGGGTATAACCTTTGATGTTTGTAGCTGATGTATTCTTCTAATTTAATCTAGAGAGGACTCTTTGTATTGCCCATTATTGTTGATAGTGGAAGTTATTATGGACTTCGGTCCTATGGTTTTTTTTCTTTTCAAATTGAGAAGGTTTTTTACATAAAATTTATGTGTTCCTTGTGTGATTGGTATTTTATTTTTTAGATTATTAGTTACTTGTTTTGGTTTGGATATTTGGTTGTAGCTTGTGTTTAATTGTTCAAGCAAGGGTAAAGAAGTTCTGCTTGTGTTATTTGCGTTTCTTTATCCAACATGATACCATATGAATGAAAAATCCATGTCATGCGATATAGTCAAAAAATGTACTACGGGTATGTATTGACGATGAGAGTTACTTTGCTTTGCATATGAGACTCCACATACAAAGGCATACGAGCATGGCCGACTTTATAATATATGTTGCCCTATGCAAAATAATATTTTAGAGACTCTTTTATAAAATAAATAAATATTAAATTTTATTTTTCTTGCTTTACGAGATGCAAAATCTCTAATTAAATTTTTGTATTCAAGTTTACAAAGCAAATCATTTTCAATTGATAATATAATCAAATTACTTAATCTTTTTTGTGACATAGTTGAACGTAAATAAGATTTTATTAATTTTAATTTTAAAAAACTTCTTTTAGCCGAAGCTCTACGAGTAATGGGGATAGTTAATAGTATTCTATATGCTATCCATGCATTTAGAAAAGAATTTACCTTTTTTATCAAATTTAGTATGGCAAGTGGTGTTTTTATTTCCATAGTTATAATTTCTTTTAAAACTTTTAACTCGAAAATAAATCTAAAACATCAATATCGGAAAGCATATCGTGCTTTAGAAAGTTTTCAAGATTTAAATTTTTTTAAAAAATATAATCATCAAGTGATTTTAATTTTTTTACATTATAAAGAAAACCAAAATTATCTTTATATATTTTAAATTGTTCAAAACTATTTTGAACAGAGGAAATCGCATGATCAACTAAATATGTAAAATAATTAATTCTAAAAGATTCTTAAACGAGATAATTTCATATCTTCGTTTTCAATCTTATTAAATTGTTTCTTTCTTCTTATTGTATGCTTTTCAAGAAATTTTTGTTTTATATTCAAGAAATTTTTCATCTTTTTGTAGAAGAAGAAAATAATGAATATCTGCGTTGTGTCACTCCAAAAAATGTCATAGCACTAGCACATGAATTAGCCATATCACAAAGAACTAAATTAAGACCGTGACAACCACATGGTGTATAAAATGCTCTAGAATTTATATCTAATAATCTTTTTTGTACACCTTGATGTTTACCTTTCATATTAGACCCATTATCTTATCCTTGCCCTTCTCACATCATTTACGTCAAGTTCAAGAGTTTTTATCTTACTTGTAAGTTCATTAAAAAAACCTTCACCAAAGGTATCATCCACCTTTAAAAAATCTATAAAATACTCTTCTATTTTTATTGGAATTGTCGAAATATCTACACATATTAATATAAGAGACATTTGTTCTTAATGATTTGCATCCGGAGTATAATCAAGTATAACTAAAAAATATTTTGATTCTTTGATTTTTCGATAATGGTATTTCTTATTTCTAATGTTAAAATATTTATAAACTCATTTTGTATATTATGACCAAGATAATGCATATGAATATCTCCATTTTGAATATGTCTAAGATGTTCTTGCATTATTAGATCAAACTCGGTAATCATTTCAATTAAACTTAAAAAATTTTCATTATTGTCCCGATAAATCTTCTCATTTGTACCATGAAAATGCCAAATTATTTTTTGAAAGAGCTTTTATAACATCAATAATTCTTAATAATACATTCCTTCAATGCTCTTTTTCTTTATTTATTTTCTCTTGTAAATGCTTATCAATTGTTTTGTTTTTAAGCAATCTCATCCGAGCATCAACCCAAATGTTCATATTAATAGCATGGTCATTACTTGTCTCGTGACTTTTAAGTTTGGCACTAAGATTTTTTCAATCTCCACACTTTTCATTTGCTAATTGAATATTTGATTTCAAACTAAATAATTTACAACAATAATAAAACACTTTATCTAACTCTTTTGAATATACTAGCCATTTTCTATCATGTTTTTCTCTGTTTGGTAATTTTCGAATGTAATGAGTCGTAGAAAAATGTCTATAATTTTTATCTCTTGGAAAATCTAAAATTTTTCTAATTGGATTTTTCTCAACCGATAAATCAATCGGTTTTGAGTCTAAATATTTTCACCGTGCCGGATCGTAAATAGTTTTAATTGTTGTTGCATCTTCATCATTAATATTTTCACTTTTATTGATTGAAACATCATATTCTAAATTTTCATCATATTCTTCATTACTTTTTGGTGAATTTGAATTGTTATCTTCAAATTTTTCTTCATAATTTTCAACCATATTTTCTTTTGAATCTTTATCTTGTTTTTTTAGTATTTGAGGTTTAATATTAGTAACAAATCCATCAAGTGCACCTTTTTGAGATTGAATTAGTTCTTCTACTTTTCTTTTTTTCTTATGTTTTTCATATCCAGATTCATACTTTCTAGTAGACATTTTATTCAAATAATAAAATTAAAATATAATTATAAAAAGAGTAAGAAACTTTGACACTTGATTATATTTGCTTGACACACTTAATCAAATAAACCTGGAGAGAATCACCTACAAAAAAAAAAATCGAGAAAAAAATAAAATATTATATGATTTATGTATATAATTTTATCTCGCATAAATTAAAAAATTACCTTTAGATTCTTACGCCAAGCTAATTAGAAAATGTTTTATAAGAGATCCCCGATTGTTTGTAGAAAGAAAGGAATATAATAACAAAATTTGAAAATCTAAAAATTATTTCACTCACATATATTTTTTGAAACTTTTCTATAAGTAAAAGTGTCTTGCTAAAATGAAAATTGAAATCATTTTATATATAAACAATTTAGTTTTTTTTTTTTTTTTCCAAACATGGGACAGTTAATGTGTAGCCAAAAGCATCTAACATCCTTATAAAAGCTGTGTCATTCATCTTCTCTCAGAACACGTGACATGCCTTTTCTGTGATGGAACTGTGAAAGCTACGACATAAACGGAATAATACCAAATGAGCTAAAGATCGAATGATACTTCAATTTTTCTTTCTTTCTTTCTTTTTATAACATTTGATGAAGAAAGAGATGGCATAAATTACAAGGCAATATGAAAATGAGAAGCTATTATGCATTTCTGGTGCATTGTTATCCATTTACGTGGAACTATCATTGTGCGTAGGTAGATGTAGAATACGCATGAGTAAATTACAAATCAGTCCCTTTTGTTTTGATAAATGAATGAATTAGTTCTTTTTATCTCAAAAACTAATTCTTTGATTTTTTTTTGTTATTTGTTTAATTTATTTTAACAATTCAAAAAAAATATATGCACATAACGTGGAAGAATTGAAGAGGAAAAATGACATTTTTTAAAAACAAAATAAAATCAAATTGAACGTGAACAACAATATTTAACAAATTAAATAATTGATTTTTAAAATAAAAAATTAATTTATAACTTACACGACTAGACATTTATTGGCTTATGAAATTCAAGGAAATGATCGTACAATGGAGTGAAAATGGAAATAGTACTTGTAAATGCATCAGTTATGTAATGAATACAAGTGTAAGTACATCAGTTATGTTGGGATTTAGGGCACTTTACTTTATTATTGACCCATGACATCATAAGATAAGAAAAAGAATATGATTAAAGGAAGGATTAAATCAAAGCATCGCTTTATGCTTATGCTTAATTGGAACACGCTTATCAGACACGACATTAAAGAGGGAGTTTTAGGCACTTCACTTTATTTTTTTGTCCATTCATTAAGACTTTTCACTCATCAAAACATATAACAAAACAAAAAATAGGCTTGTCGTTAGATTCCACTAACAGCACTTCCTTAGGTAATTTTCTTTCTTTCTTTTTCAAAATAGATATATTATATTTTCAGAACAATTCCATTAAAATATCAGCGATGTTTGATCGAGTCTGATTACCCACCCAATCTATATATAAATTAAACGAAGCGTCTTTGATTTTCCTCTGAGCTAAGCTAAATCATGATTAGGTTTTGATGGTTGAGATTAGTTCATGTATCAAATCCAATGGTCAAAACATCATTGGCTATGATGAAAGTCAATGTGCTTGCGGTGCGTTATCCTTTTGGCTAAAAAGTCTAAAACACAAGCGAAGGCGAAGCAAAACGACGAGTAATTGGAAACTAAAAAACACATGGATCACGGGCGTCCGTGTGGGGCGGCGAGACCCACCGATCCCCCGTGACTGGCGCGTGTGCTTCATTGGTTCATGACTGTATTGGAACGCACTGTACTCAGCTGCCAGGCGTACTTTCGCTTTCTTATTATAATGAACGCTTCCCCCTCCCTCACGTCACTCCCGAATGTTTCAAATCTTACCAAATCAGTCCTTCTAGTTTTGAAAGCGAGTAAATAGTCTTTCCAGTTTTGAAAAAAGGAATTAAATAGTCTCTTTTGCTTTAAAAATTAATTCATTAGTCTCTTCACTAATGTTGATTAAGATTAATTTAATATTATTTAATTTAAATAAATGTCTTTTTTTTTGTCAATATTTTTTTTTACTTTTTTATATTTATTAAAACAAAACAAAAAGATAAATTTTTAAAAGGAATTAAATATTCTCTTTTTCTTTAAAAATCCGCACTTCTAAAGCATGTATTAGAAAAGCCCTAAAATTAAACACACAGATAGTCACGTTTTCTCCCTTGTTATTAAAGAATAACATAAAAAATTATAACGGATAAATGAACATTAGGCTTTTATTTATCATAAACACAGGCACATGTGGTTTTTTTTTTTTTAAAAAAAAGTTTTTTAGAAATGTCTAATTAATGAATAGGTAAAAATTTAAGAAATTCAAAAAACAAGAAAAAGGTCAATATAAATCTAGTCTCGTGTCTATTATTATTATTATTATTACTACTACTAATGTTATTAATATAGTTAGTAATTTTAAGGTTTGTCTGTCGGTGAACGATATTTATTTACTTTCTTAATTTTTTTGGATTTAAACTTTAGAATCCACACTTAAAAAAAATATATTCAATATTTCTAAATACATTGACTGATATAAGAGATAAATCATTAAAATAACCCAAATAAGAATTTAGTTTTAATCCCTGAATAAATCTAGCTCCAAAATATTATTACGGTCGGAAAAATATCATAATACAAGTAGCTATCTGTTTTAAACCAAGTGGCTGAATGTACGCGTTCTTTTTTCTTTGGCAATTTGGACAGCACAGATTTTGTCTATACCTTCCTTCCTTTCAATTTGAATATCTGGACTTTTGGACGCTACAGATTTCCATAAATTCTGTTTTGAATTTTTCTGCTTATTCCCATCTTTCGGACAAGGTTTCAAGCATTCCGTACGTGTCCTAAAAGAAAATCATTAAACATGTTTTGGTTGAATGTTTCTTTTGCAAATTTAAACATTGCCCTAAAAGGCTCTTAGACTGACCAACCAAAAGCATCTTTAATAAATTCAAATTTGGAAATTTTAAGATCCATTGCAACGATATCATTTAATGTCATTAGTCATTATCGTTATTCAACGTCCAAGAATGATATAATAGAGTTTAACAAAATCTAAAAAAAAAAAATTAATCATTTTTTATAAATCTGAAAAGATTTTATATTAGATGACATATGTCAGTTAATAATAGGTAATCGAATTACAACCTGTTTTACCTAATTTAAAATAAAAAAATAAAAAATAAAAAATCAACAACTTTATAATTTAATAGTAATGAGTTTATTATACTTGTAAGAATTTTGAGTTCAATTTTTTATATTAAAATATTTAAATCTATAAAAAATCTCGTTACTGGAAAAGACAATAAAGAATTTTTTATTTTTGTAGGGACAATCAATTTAGTTTGTAATATAATATAATTCTCCTTCTCCTGCCATTCGAAATCCACTTGTTTCTTTATGGTTTTAACTATGCATATTCTTAAAGCATCTTATATGATTTAATTTGCATAATTAGCGATGTTAAATTATAAAAATAAATTAACAGAAGTAAAAAAAATTTATTATATCATTTAACGTATGTTATGCTGATGGAACGCATGTTAATTGCGAGTGCTTTTTAAATAAAAACACATCAAATTGATGTGTTTTAGATAAATTCCTTTCCAATTGAATCTCAAAAAAATCAATTATACTTTAATTGATGTATTCAAGATAAATGAATTTTTTACTGCATTTTTTTAAATATTAAAATCCACAAACTCCATCGTGAATTTTAAAGGAATTTTGAATTACACAATAAATTAGCTCATTTTTTTTAAAGTATAAATAAAAAAACTCAAATTAATTTACTATACTCGAGAAAACAACCGAATTGGTACGTGTAATTGTAATTATCAAAGATGATTTGAAATCTAGAAACCACTCTGCACTATTTATTTATTTATTTTTTTCAAAATGAGCAATGATACGGGTGACACTATACTACATGATTGATGAAAAAGCACGTAGTGGTAAATATTTTATTTGGGTAATTAGGAAGAGTCAAAAATGGTTTTCCAGTCCGGTTCCACTAATCCAACCCAACCCATATAGGCATTAATGGTGGCTGGGTCTTCTCTAATAAATTACCACACCTCCCTCTGCTTCTATGGAACCACACATCTAGCTGGCCTCCTGCTCAGTGCGCAGGCGGTGCCCCATTTCCATCGACACTCACTGGTCTGGTCCCTACCCCCCTTTTTTTTTTTTTTAACAATCCAAATATGATAATAATTCTTATAATAAAAATAATTATTTGTATTTTGTACTACTAATTTTTTTAAATAATTCTACTTCAAGCACAATTAAAAATGTTTAATTCACAATTTTTAAATCTAACTATATAGCTTGTGAACGGAAAACCAAAACTTCATCATGTCACAAAAAGATTATATTCATGCACCTATAATAAATGGTAAAATAGCCAACTTCTTTTAGGTTTCCATGGAGATAATATTGGGATAAAAGTAGGAATATCGATGAAACCATTTTTTTCAAAGATTAATTTCTAATCTTCAAATTGTTATGTGCTCACACAATTAGTTTGCTCAAGTTTTATATTTAAATCATGTTTTTGAGTTAATTTTTCTATATTGAAACTAATTTCAATTCTAAGTTTCATTAAATACAAACTATTAAGATTATAATTATAATACTAATTTCTTTCTTTACGACAACGGTTCAAATTTTGAGTCGTGATACAAAAAAAAAAAACATACTTTCTTAATTTTAAATAACTTTTGCATTGAAAGATAAAAATCACCTAATACATTATAGATATAACATCCAATAACTTTATACTTTACGCGTAGAATGTTGTTTATATCATTTTGATCTTAAAATTGTTATGTGCTTACACAATCAATTTACTTAAGTTATCTAATTAAATGATATTTTATATTAATTTTTTATATATTGAAATTAATTTCAACTCTAAGATCTATTAAACACAAACTATTTAGATCATAATTATAAAGTCTCATTTTTTACGACAACGGTTTAAATTTTGAGTTGTAATATATGAAAGAGACATACTTTTCTAATTTTAAGTAATAATTGCATTGAAATTGCGTTAAAAGATAAAATCCCGCAATCTAATATCATATATACGTAACATACGGAATATTGTTTTTATCGTCATGCCATAATAGAATTAGAATTTTTACATTGAATATCGTCGAAATAATAAACACAATATTTAATGTTGAACATAGCATCATTTTATCTGTATACATAGGAGTATGTCTAAAATCCAAACCAAAGTATTGAAAATTGAAATTGTATTAGAAATTAAAATTTTAAAATGGAATCTAAAAAGTGAAAATAAATTACCAAAAAAGGAGGAAAAGACAGCACGATTAAAAAACAAAAACAAAAACAAAAGATAACAGATAAACCACCACCATCTCTTTAACCAAAAAAGACCATGCTTGTCATGTACAGATAGTTACTCCACTCTCTCTCTCTCTCTCTCTCTCGCTTTCGCTCACTCTCTCCAACCTCAAACCCTAACTATTACTCTACCACCACCATTCCCATGTAAACAAATTCAAACTACAAAAAATAATATAAAGAATTTACTAGTACTACAAGCAAAAGGGTCCTTCTCTTCTCTTTCTTCTCCTCTAAAATTCCCTTCTTCTAGTACTCTATTTCTCTTACTCTTCTTCTCCTTCTTGTTGTTCTTTCACTTTCTTACTCCAAACAAAAAAATGGGTTCAACAAACAAAGACCCAATTCACCACCCAACAACCCAAGTCCATTTTCATCATGAAGAAGAACAAAAAGGACCATAGTTTAGACGGGGGTTTTTGTTTTGTGTTGTGATATTGGCTACATTATGGGAAAAGTGGGAAATGGTGTTAATGGCAGTGAAGAGGAGCAAGGAATAGGTACAAGTGATGAGAATGGAGAGCAAAATGTAGAGGGGAGATTTTGTTGTTTCGGATGTAAAGGAAATTTTATTGTTACTAGGTTTATTGGGTTTAGATGTGTTTTTGTACTTTTATTATCTATCGCCGTTTTTCTTTCTGCTCTTTTTTGGTTGCCTCCTTTTCTAAAATTTGCAGATCAGGGGGGTCTGGATCTGGATTACAGGTTCAAAGGTAGGATTGATTTTCATTTTCTTTTATTTTTCTGGGTTTTTGGATTGTGGGTGTTGGCATTTTGAACTAGGGATAGATCTGGATTATTTATTTTTATTTATTTTAGTTTTTTTTTTATATGTTTGATTTATGGGTTTTGTTGGGTGTCGTTGTTGAGCAGTGTCTGGTTGATAGGAAAATGTGAGAAAAATGTGGAATGGGGAATTTATCAATTTAACTCTTTTTTTTTTTGGTTGCTTGAATTTAGGGTTTCGAAAGTGGTTATGATCTGTTGGTGGGTATTGGGTTGGTGAGAAAATGAAGGGCAAAAAAATTGAAGTAATTTTTTTTTTTTTAACTGGAGGAGAATACTGAGGAAACAAGGTGGACTCTATGGTATTTAGCAATTAAAAAGTCTAGTTTGAAAACCTTATTGTAGTTTGACAGTTTTTATTTATTTAGATTTGGTCAAGCTAGAAATATATGAAGAAAGATTTGGGTATCAAAATTTCTATATCAAGGTGGTGGTCTTTTGCATTTCTAAATTGAGTAAAGGTCTGGATTTTGTAGGAATGTACCTACATTTTGGGACGTGGATTTCTGAAATATGGATTGCTTAAGAATGAAATTTAGATGGCTGGTGTATGTTGTATGATTCAGTTTTAGTAAATACAATCACAAGAAATTCGAATTGCACAAAATTATTGCTCAATTATGGGCTTCCTGAAGCTAAATGGGTTTTTGCTTATAGTACCAAAACTGGACTTTGTATACTGTATATGTGTTCTGTAATGATATAGAAGTTACCATGTTCTTGCTAGAGTTTTTTCTTTGTTTTAAATAATTTCTCATGGCAATATGTCTCTACTGAGTAGTAAACAGTGTTGTATTTTGCTCCATATTTGATTATATTAAGTATGAACTTACATGCTTCAAATGTATTAGCCTCTCCACCATCACCTCCGCACTTAATAGTGCTGATATTTGGATTGAAGCTTTAACATAGTGTTGGAGTCTGCTGCTGTGCAATGTTCCATAGATGTTAGGCCTTTATATTGTAGTCATGCATGGCTGGTTTTTAGGCTCTGCAAGTGAGGTTGGTGTGGAGTTCTGTAATGACCAATGGGTTTGGCATGGCTATAAGTCCCAATGAATTGGGAAAAAGGGGTTATTAAGCTTAGTTCAGCTGCATATCTAGTATCTTGTGGATAACTTGAAATGAATCGGTCCTTTAATTTAGTTACTTTTGGTGTTTTTCACTGCTGCTTTTGGAAATGGATACTGAAAAAGCATGTGTAGTGTTTACACCTTTGTGTTTCAATTACATGGCACCTTTTATAGGATTCATTTTCATTTTGGACTAGGAATCACCTTCAGTCACATGGTGCAATGCTTTTTGAAATTGAGATGTTTAAGTAAATATATTGGAAAGCGAAGTGTAAAATGGTTCAGTTGAGAGTATCCTTGTTCATTACAGGCTTTGAGGGATGTATCGTCAAAGCTGCTTGTGTTATTGGATGCCTTTGTGTGTTAAACATCAATGGATTTGTAGATATCCTTTGATGCTTATGCTACGTTGTCAGTGTTGAACAGTGAGTGAATTATATCTCAAAAGAAAAGAAAAGAAAAGAAAGAAAAGAGAAAAGGGTTGGTTTTAAAGCCGTAAAAGAAAAGGGCAAATGAAATTGTGCCTTTCATGCTATATGTTAAGCGGTTGTATGTAGTGAATGATTCTGCTTATTCGATATGCATATTGTCTTCAGACTCCTGTTTTTCAAATTATCTCATGGGTTCAAATCATGAAATTCACTCTTTCAATTTCTGGTATTAATGTGTTCAATCTTTATGTTCTCAGATCATGATATAGTAGCAAGTTTCCTAGTCAATAAGTCAGTTTCCTTGCTAGAGGACAATAAATTGAAGCTTCAAGATGATATTTTTGATGAGATGAATGTTCGCAATACCAAGGTATTCACTTCTTCGATTACTCTTATATTATTCAATCTATACTTTCTCAATTTTGATTCAAATTCATTCGTTTAATCAGGTGGTTGTCCTGTCTCTAGAACCTTTGGCTGGATCAAACATAACAAAGGTTGTGTTTGGGGTTGATCCTCTTAAAAATGATTCAAAAATATCATCAACTGATCAAAGTCTAATCAGGGGCCTTTTTGAATTGTTTGTTGTAAACGAAGCATCTCTCAGACTGACCAAGTCCTTGTTCGGGGATGCATTCTCTTTTGAGGTGCTAAAATTTCCCGGAGGAATTACAATTATTCCACCGCAGAGTGCTTTTCTTTTGCAGAAAGTGCAGATACCATTCAACTTCACCTTGAACTTCTCTATCTTACAAATACGGGAAAATTTTGCAGAGCTGAAAGGTCAACTGATGGAAGGACTAAATCTAACGCCCCGTGAGGTTTGTCAATAATTTGCCTCTTCTCTTTTAAAATGTGACCTTGTTTGCACTGTACTTTACAGCAGCGGTGCAGTATTCAACTTTTGAATGCGTTTTTGTGAATGTAGTGTGGAGTGTGTGTGTATTATCAGTGAGAGATTGCGACTTAGGATTCGGTCCTTCAAAGTTGTGTGAAAAGTTAGTTGGTAGGAATATGTAAAGGAAGGATTTCTTTTCTACATTTAGACTCTTCTTTTCTGACAGGGAGAATACTGATTTTGAAATAGAAATTGCTTTCTGCAATAACTTTTTATTCATCGAAGATTCTATTCTGTGGTTGCTCAAATAGACATATGCCTGTCAGTTTCTCTTGAGAATTGATTCATTTACTGCTCTAGCATTTGCTGTGCAGAATCTGATGGTTTTCTATTGTGGATGCAGAACTTGTATATAAACTTATGGAACTCACAAGGCTCAACGGTGGCTCCCCCTACTACTGTTTTGTCATCAGTTCTACTGGTCATTGGGAATACCCCCAGGTTAAAGCAACTGGCTCAAACTATCAGAGGTCATTCAAAGAATCTTGGCCTGAATAACACTGTTTTTGGTAGAGTGAAGCAAGTTCGTCTATCATCCATCTTGCAACATTCACTCCATGGTGGTGAAGGCAGTGCCCCTTCACCTTCTCCTACACCTCTTCCTCACCCCACTCACCACCACCACCACCACCACCACCACCACCACCACCATCACCACCACCATCACCACCACCACCACCATCATGATGTCCATGCTCCTGCAATTTCACCTGTACCACCAACTAAGAGAAATGCACCTGCCCCTGCGCCTGTTGATGGTTCACCTGCACCTCATAAGAGCAACGAAGCAAAGCCTCCTGGTTGTCAATATGGGTGTAACAGAAGGTTTCAAGGGAATGGTGGAAAGGGGTCTCATTTAGCCCCTTCAAATGCACCTAGTGGTTCTGCTCACTTTTCTGCTACCTCACCACAACCCAACAATGGTCCACCTGCAGTAGCGCCAACCTCTTCCCCGATTTCGCGAACAATTCCTTCATCTAGTCCTTTGCCAAATGTAGTTTTTGCCCATTCTCAGCCACCATCAAGGGGTAAATCTGATGAGCATTCTGACACAATGCCATCAGTTTCGCCATCACCATCGCCATCTTCATGTGAGTGCATTTAATAATCTTTACCAAGTACTTCATATCAGAGATAAAAGCACATATTTAACACTATTTATTTTCTTTGTAAATGGATGAAGAATTTTTCTTTGCCTGGACGTTCATCCTCTTATTATTCATTGGGGTTTCTTTTACTGGATAGATTTAACACAATTATTAATAAATAATAATTTAGGTTAATTTTTCTTTGCATGGACGTTAATCCTCTTATTATTTCTACCTTCATGCATCAATGAGTTGGAGCTGTTGAACCATTATTGCTTATATTCACTTGAATGCCAAGTACTAATATCTACTTTTGCAGCTTCTGCAGGTGCTCTCACTGTTCAATGGACATTTGCACTATCCCTAGTTGCTCTTGTATTACAATTATAACAAAACAAAAGAGGAGCGGTTTACTTCCTAGTTAAAATCACTTCCCTGGGATTCAAAGCACTCAACTGTAGTAGCATCATTCAATTCAGACAGAACGAACAAACTGGAGGAGTTTTAAGTGGGAGCAATGCAAAGGGCGTGCCTCACATCCGAGTGAATATATGTTGTTTTTGTGCGTGTAAATATTTGATTAAAAGTCCAGCATGCAGATGCATTTCAGGTCAAAGTCACAGAGGTGGCAGGCCTTTGTTGCATTGCTGCTGTTTTGTGTATTCTCTTCTGCAGAAATGTAAGGAGGAAAAGAAAAGGAAAAAAAGGCCAAAAAAAGGAAAAAAAAAAACAGAACGAACTTATCAAATTACCATTTTGTTTTTCATCCCTGCCAAGTCAACCAGGTATGATTTTTGATCCAAAGTGTCCCTTATGCTCCTTCTGTTTAGCTGTTGAACTTTTCAGTCTTTTAAAACACAATAACTGGATCTTGTGCATGGTATGTCGATGTTTTGGCAAATTCTGTTCCGTTTATCTCTTTTGAAAAAGAGAATGAAAGGGGGAAAAAGAAGAAGAAAAGGGATGCAGTACTTCAATAATTATTTTGTATTATTTTTGTCCAATTTTTATATAGGAGCATGGGAGGAGGGATCTGGTGGATGAGTGTTGGGTGGATAGGAGTCCATCATAATTTGGCCTTAATGTCGCTGGTCAGAAGAGTACTTTGGTCAGTACATTTCAATACAATTGTTATCAGGGTTGCATCTCAAGGTAGCAAGAGCAGTCTCAATTTCAAACCACCACTGCTTTAAGAGTGATTGATTGAGCTAAAACATTAGTATTTGGTTATTTGTTAAGTCAATTTTTTTCATGGAAAGCTTCCTACTGACCAGTAACACTGGCATGGAAAGGCACAAAGCACATGCTTCATAGTTTTTTGCTGCTTTGAGCAGAGAACAACTTGTGAGACAATATTTTGGCCACTGGATATCAGGTTCGAGTGACAGTTGCCAACATAGTTTGCAACAGCTGCCGTTGCATCTTGTAACCTTTGCTATTTAATGATATTACACCCGTTACCATTATTTGTTGCTATAAGGATTCTAATGTTGTTTTATACAAATAACAACAATAGTGGCTGCTATAGGTATATAACATGCATTAACCACTGCATTTAAAAAAAAGAGTGTATATATTTTATTATTTTTTAGTGATATTAAACTATTAAAATTATTATTACTTTTTTTTCTTTGGTAATAAATTCAAGTAATATGGTATGATATTACAGCATTATAGATGTTATTAATTTATTGTCTTAATCAGTAAAATTACTAAAATATTAAATTAGATTAAATTTATTAATAGTGAATGCATTCAAGATTCCAGTTGTTATTTTATTATTGTAATAAATCATAACTTGTGATCGGATTGCGGTTGTTTCTACTATTATGTTTGCGATATGGAACTTTAGTTACAGACAACGTGCAAGAGTCTTGCCTTCCTTGTCTTTAGTTGTGGCCACTAGTCGGATCTATGGATCCTGTTTCAGTATCAATGGCCTAGAGCCATCAGGCTTGCATTTGAAAGGTGTGGCTTAGAATTTCTTATGTTTTGGTTTTGTTTTGTTTCCTTTCTCGTTCCTTGTTCTTGTAGCCACTAGTCCGGGTGTATGGATTTTGTTTCGTCTGCCAATCGATTCGAGCTGGCTATTAAATCCGTACAAAATTTGCATCCGAAAGTGTGGGCTTGAAATTCCTCCACTTTTGTTTTGTTTTTTCCTTAGTAATAACAATTAAAAAAACAAGCAATTGCCCTAATGTGGACTGGACTGGAAAGATCAAGGAGGGGCTTGATGGGCCAAGATCTGTCTAGAGCTTCTGGAGAATGCATCTTTTCTACTGGTCCTTCGGTACCTTTTGCAATCGGTTTTTTTTTTTTTTTTTTCTCTTGCTCGTTAGCCTTGTAGCCTAAACCAGAGATTTTTCTTCAGAGTTAGTAATTTCTTGCTATATATATATACACACACACTTCAGAGTTTTCTGAACTACTTTCAAAATAATGATACTAATAATAAGATTATCTTTCAAACTTGATCGACGAAACAAATATTTTAGATTTAAAAAATACTTGATTTTGTTAATTAAACAGTATGATTTTTTTTTTTTTTTTTTTTGAATTTGTTTCCTCTCTTAATATTTTATTGAAAAATTCACTAAAAATAATACTTGTGAAATTGCACGGGTTCCTTGCTAATTTCTTTCCATCCCTTATCACGAGTGAGTGAACTTGTGTAAATGAATAAAGTATATGCTTTATTTTTCGAAATAATACTAAAACATGGACTAAAAATTGGAATTGTGAAAATGAAAGATTCTTATAAACAAAAAAATCCTAAGCATGGTATTATACTAACGACAAAAAAAATTGCAGTCTAATTAAAAGTTTTGATCCAAAACAGAATTCTTTTCATGCAGATGATAGGAATTCCAGAAATTTTATGTTACTCATAAAATAAATGATATTTTTATACTAGTTTGTTTGTTCGTAAATCAAAATTAAATATTTTTCTTTTACTGTCTTAAAGATACATTTTAAAAAAAGACAAACACTCATGTCATGCATCTGCATAAAATAGGTTCTTGAAGAAAAACATAAACAATAAAAAAAGAATAAAAGAATAAATAAATAAATTCAGACAGTTTGTTAATGAATGGAGGTGGATCCAGATCCGAAGCGACACAAACTTGGAGGAGCTCTCTCTCTCTCTCTCTCATCACTCGGAAGTGAAAAGTGCTTTGAATTCCATTTCTAAACCAGCTAAAAGACACACACTTGTTGTCTTTTTTGGTTCTTTCACAAAGAAAAATGTCAGAGCTCGTCCATTTGCATACACTCTCTTTCTAACAAAAAATGAATCTTTTTTTAAATAAAAATATCTTTGTGTAGAGAAAGGGATAACCATTTCCCTATCTGCATAGAAACCTCTCTTACTCTTACTCTCTCTCTCTTTTTTGTTTTTGTTACATTGGAACCAACAAATCTCACTCTTAGATTCCCTTGTATCTATAAAGGCACTGCAATTTCTTACTTTTTAACAAAACGTGGAAATTAGTCTCTCTTGATTGAAGTAAAGGTGATTTCTGCTCATTTTCGATTGAAGATTCGATCTTTATCTCTTTTTCAAGTTAATCACTTGGAATTTTGATCTGGGCACTTGTTGTTCCGGTTAAAATATAAAATTTTGCATCATTTCTTCAGGTTCTTAATTTTTAGCTTTCTGGGTCATCTTAGTTATGCTTATGCTTATCAGTTAGTTTGTAAACTTTATTTTTTATTTTTAAGTAGGTACTAACGGAATGCAAATTCGGTTTTGGTAGAAATCAAGAAATATCATCAGGGTGTGATTTGTTTCTGAAAGAAATGGCAAATTTGGGATTGTTTACTGGGACCAAGACAGTGAAGTCAGTGAATGTGAGTTTTAGATTACCATATTATACTCACTGGGGTCAGAACCTAATTGTGTGTGGATCTGAACCAGTCCTGGGTTCATGGGATGTGAAGAAAGGCTTGTTATTGAGCCCTGTGCATCAAGGTGAGGAGCTCATATGGCGTGGAAGTGTTGCAGTACCTACTGAATTCAGTTGTGAGTATAGTTATTATGTGGTGGATGATGAGAGGCGTGTGTTGAGGTGGGAGATGGGAAAGAAGCGTAAATTGGTACTGCCTGAGGGGATAAATGGTGGAGAGAATGTGGAGATTCATGATCTTTGGCAGGTAATGCTTTGTGCTCTTTCTTTCATCCCTTTTCATGCCTTACGAATTGGTGTTTTCCATTTTCATTTCGTAAAAAATGTCGTTTTGCAGGATTCTTTCTCTTCCTATTATTATGGAAATGTATATGAAGGCATTGTTCTGACATATGACGCAACAGATTTCTTGTAGATAGAAGTAGTATAGTAATCACAATGGCTTCTTCATGGTTAGAATTATATCGGTTTCATACTGATTAGTTGGTTAAAAGGAGCGTAGGATTTACTAATAAGAAAATGTTGGTTTCTTCACATGTAACTTGATGACCTAAAGTTCATTTTCATGGAATCAGACTGGTGGTGATGCCATACCTTTCAGAAGTGCCTTCAAAGATGTCATCTTTCGCCGAAGTTGTAGTTTGAAAGTAGAGAGACCCCTTGGAATTCAGAATAAACTGGATATGGAAGGTAATTATACATACTTATTTACTACTCAATCATTGTTGTTGCTGTTGTTTGTGCCTGATTTCTGTTTGCTAACCCTTTCCTTTGTGATTTCTAAACTACAATAGATGCAGTCCTTGTCCATTTCAAAATTTGCTGCCCGGACGTAGAAGAAGAGACATCAGTAAATTCTCTTTCCCCCTACTGAGCTGCTCACATTTGTCAGCAAGCAAAGTTATGCATGCTCTTTTTGGCGTTGCTCCTATTTATGAAGTTTGATATGTCCAGGTATACGTAATTGGCAGCACCGCAAAGTTAGGGCAGTGGAAAGCTCAGGATGGGCTTAAACTTGACTATGCTGGTGATTTAGTTTGGCAAGGAGATGTTGTGATGCAAAAGGGTGATTTTCCAATGAAATATCCTTTTGAAGTATTTCCCTTCAAACAGTTGGATGTTTTCTGAATTATTTTGTTATGGTTACACACTGTGTCTGTGTCTGTCTTCCTTAATGGTTGTTTACGTATAAGTACTCTAAATACGGAAAGGCAGGAAACTTTTCTTTGGAAACTGGTGCACATCGCGAACTTTCTATTGACTCTTCTAGAGTTCAGCCAAGATATATTTTCCTTTCAGATGGGATGATGCGAGTAAGCTATAAATATTGACTTATATGTCACCATATGTTGTGGTGCAGGGTTTGTTGTGATTATAGTTCATCAATTTTTTTCTTAGGAAATGCCTTGGAGAGGTGCTGGTGTTGCAATACCAATGTTTTCTGTCAGATCAGAAGCTGATCTTGGGGTTGGTGAGTTTCTTGACTTGAAGCTTCTTGTTGATTGGGCTGTAGAGTCAGGGTTCCATTTAGTCCAGCTTCTACCAATCAATGACACGTCTGTTCATGGCATGTGGTGGGATTCATATCCGTACAGGTGTGCAACAAAACTACCATTTATAGAACACATAATTTATTATCATAGGGGACTCTTTATAGTTTGTTTTAAGGCATAGTTAACTCGATTTTTCAAGGACAGAGAAAATGCCTTCAATTAAATCATCCGGTAAGAAAAGCAGGTGCTCTGGCATCATGAATTTCATCGTCTGTTCTCTCTAAATTTTCATGGTGTTGCAGTAAAAATGCAAAGCAATTTTTTTGATGTTAAATTTTTGTAGCATACAAGGATTTGATTGGTAAGCTCCTTTAAAGTTTTCTCCTGCCTTGTTTTCTTGATCATGCAGCTCACTGTCTGTGTTTGCATTGCATCCACTATACCTGAGAGTAGAGGCACTTTCAGAAAATCTACCAGAGAATGTCAAGGTGGTTTCTTAGGCTGTTCACTTTATTCTATTCAACATGATACGATAATAAATTTTCTTTATTATATGCTGGTGATTTCAGTGAACTATATCCTTACCTTTTCAACTTACCTTTTATCCATCACTTGTAATAAACACCCTTCCTTTCCTTTTATTTTTCTTGCAGAAAGAAATTCAGGAAGCTAGAGAGCAACTGGATGGAAAGGTAGTTTTTTTGTGGTTCTTCGACTTCACGAAGGAACACATTTCTGATGTTCATCTCTGTTGTTTTTCAGTCACATGTTGTGACCCAATTAAGGAATTGGTATAAGAGAAATTAGCCAAAAAGTGAATCATGATGTTGTATGCTAGCTCTATAGGACTGGCTTTCGGGATCAGTTCTGCAGTGCTTTAGCTCGTTAGAAAGGCATGAGAGCAGCATGCCACAAACATATTATAGATCTATTTTGTATCCCTTAATAGAATTTTGTACCTCGATGTAGTTATTGGATGGGAGGGAACAAGTGTGCTTTTTAGGCAATCTCAAACATCAGTTTAACGGGGATTATTTTTCTCTTTCTGAATAAAAAAAAGAAAAAAGAAAATCCCAGAACTTGTTTTGATTAATTATGTTACTGTGGCTGAACCAGCTCTTGTATTAACATGTTTGAGCTTGGATCTGTGCAGGATGTTGATTATGAGGCCACGCTGGCTACTAAACTTTCAATCGCCAAGAAAGTGTTTGAACAAGAGAAGGATTTGATACTCAACTCTAGTTCCTTTCAGAAATATTTCTCTGAGAATGAGGTCTTAAGGACTTATATTTCTTTTTCCTTGATTAAACTCGCTTTAGAGTCAATTGGTGTTCTAATGTATGTTTTACTTGATTACAGGAATGGTTAAAGCCCTATGCGGCCTTTTGTTTTTTGCGGGACTTTTTTGAAACATCAGATCACAGCCAATGGGGTCGTTTTTCCTGTTTTTCAGAAAAAAAGGTTACTATCTCTTTGGCCTTCCGTTACTCTAAGTTGAGATTAAATATCATTATTAAATTTTATTGGATCTTTCATACATGATAGCAAGGTAATAAGACTTTTGATTCAATTTGCGTAAACAAAGTTATGTTACTTAAATTCTCTGACAAAATCACACCATTTTTTGTACAGCTTGAGAAACTTGTCTCGAAAGACAGCTTGCACTATGACTTAATTCGCTTCCACTATTATATCCAATTTCATTTACATTTACAGGTAAGTTCAATTGGTTTGCTGATATTTGTCTATCATTTGTAATTGCTCTTAAGCCAGCAGTCGGCCTTATATTGTCTGTATCATAATGAACTGCCAGTTGTCAGAAGCTGCGGAATATGCAAGAAAGAAAGGAGTAATATTGAAAGGAGATCTACCTATTGGTGTAGACAGAAACAGTGTGGATACCTGGGTTTATCCAAATTTGTTCCGCATGAATACCTCTACTGGAGCACCTCCAGATTACTTTGATAAAAATGGGCAGAATTGGGGCTTTCCAACTTATAACTGGGAGGAAATGTCAAAAGACAACTATGCTTGGTGGCGTGCACGTCTAACACAGGTTTTGCACTCTGCATATGATGATCCTGAAATTGTTGTGCCTTTATTTTTTTTTCTCCTGATGACCAATTTCTTTGTTTCAATGACAGATGGCAAAATACTTTACTGCGTACAGGATTGATCATGTTTTGGGTTTCTTTAGGATCTGGGAGCTTCCAGAACATGCTGTGACAGGTCTGATTGGAAAATTCCGACCGTCTATCCCTCTAAGTAAGGTATAGTAGCATACTCCTAGCATTCCTGCATAAAAGGTAAGTTCAGATGATGCAAGTGCAATTTAGGCTTGCTATGGGGAACTAGGATTCTTATAAAGCCCAGGCTACCCTTGCAGGCTGCAGCACTAGACCTGCAAGCACTTGCAAAAGCAATTCCCTACTAGTCTCATAAGTTTAAATAATGGTTCTGCTGCAGGAAGAACTTGAAAGAGAAGGAATTTGGGACTTTGATCGCTTGAGCCTCCCATATATACGGCAGGAATTTGTACAGGTTACTGAGTTTTCTTTGTTGGCTGTAATATGGTCTATACTTCAGATGGCTATCAACTTATTGCATTTGACTTATGACCTTAAACTAAATCAGACATTATGAGCATGTTGATTTACACTCCCCCACCCCCTTTTGTTTTTTTTTTGCTTCAGGAAAAATTTGGAGCTTCTTGGACCTTTATTGTGTCAAATTTTCTGAACGATTATCAGAATGGCCACTATAAGGTAAAGTTATGTTTTAGTTGATAATCTTTGAGGTTCACCTCTTAGCATTTTGACTGAACCAGAGTTGGTCTGCTGATGAATTTGGGACTCACATTGAGCCTCAAACAGTCTTGTGAATTCATGTCCAACCTTTTTATATGAACTGACTGAATTTCTGATATTAAATTTCTTCCATTAAATCGCTTATCTGGTTCTTTCAAGTTGTTTTATGGTCTCCATTCTGTTAAAGCTCCAAAATATGTGCTTCTTCTTCTAGCCATTAGATTTATTATATCCCCATATAGAGTGTATTCTTATCTTTCATTTCTAAAATTCTGTTGACTTGTTATAGAAAATCTATGAGCTTGTATTTTGGGACCCAAGTTTGGTTGTGCTACTTAAGCTTCATTTTTCGGACTTACTGTCTGGAAAGCGATTCTGAATTCTTATCATCTCATATCAATTTATATCTGCTTCAATTGTAATGTATCATATTTGGTGTTTTTGTTTGGGTGTGAAAAATTGGTTGACTCATTTTTCTTTAAATTACTCTAGTTCAAGGAGGATTGTAACACGGAGAAAAAGATTGCTTCCAAGTTGAAGATGCTTGCAGAAAAGTCCATGTTATTGGAGAGTGAGGACAAGATACGCTGTGACCTGTTTGATCTTCTGAAGGTAACATACAGTGGAAAAATATTTCTATTCCCTTAAATTTTGGAAGTATGGAATTTATGACAGACCTTTCTCTTGATTGCTTTATGTTGTTATCACTACTAGTCTCGATCTTTGGTTTTGATCTGTTAATTCTGTTTGCAGAATATCGTTCTTATTAGAGATCCTGAGGATGCAAGCAAATTCTATCCTCGTTTCAATCTTGAGGATACTTCAAGTTTTCAGGATTTGGATGACCATAGGTACTCCCAGTGCATTTATTTTGAATGACCTATAGAATAATGTAATCTAAAACTGTTTCATCCCCTTTTGCTTATTAATATTTGGTGTCTAGTAACCAAGCATTAGTTTGTTTCCTTTTTTTTTTTTTCCCTTTAAACAAAACCTCTCAATTTCTGATGATATAGCATCTCTTACCGGTTGTAATGCAATACAGCAAAAATGTTCTCAAAAGATTGTACTATGATTACTATTTCCATCGACAAGAAAATCTATGGAGGCAAAATGCTTTGAAGACTTTGCCTGCTCTCCTGAACTCATCAGATATGCTAGCCTGTGGGGAGGATCTGGGTCTCATTCCTGCTTGTGTTCACCCTGTATGTTTGTCCAATCCTTCCCAACTTCAATTCTAACTTCCCATATCACCACTCCTTTTTAGTTACTTCGTTATTTCAAATCTGCATTCTGTGAAAAATAAGTTTGATTGGATAATGTTATGCAGGTCATGCAAGAACTAGGATTGATAGGTTTACGCATTCAACGTATGCCCAGTGAACCTGACGTGGAGTTTGGTATTCCTTCGCAATACAGCTACATGACAGTAAGTTCTACACTTAATAGTGTTATATTTTTCTGTCTATATTGTGGCCATATCATTGGGGTGCATGTGTTGCCTTGCTCAGTTCCATTAGAATGTAATATATAATTGGGCTGGTAACCTCAATTCTTCTGTTCATGTGCAGGTGTGTGCTCCATCATGTCATGACTGCTCGACCTTGCGTGCTTGGTGGGAGGAAGATGAAGACAGAAGATGCCGATATTTCAAGAATGTGGTGGGGTCTGATGCAATCCCGCCTAATCGATGTGTTCCAGATATAGCACATTTTGTCATAAGGCAACATGTTGAAGCTCCATCAATGTGGGCAATCTTCCCTCTTCAGGTACTGTGACTTGGTTCAATTATCAAACATCAAATCTTAGGGAATCTGCATCATAACCAGTGAAAATTTCATTTCATGTATTAAACTGATATTGATCAAAATATTCATACAAAACCATGGGTTTTTCTTTAATGATCAGGATTTGTTAGCATTAAAAGAAGAGTACACAGCACGTCCTGCAACAGAGGAGACAATCAATGACCCAACAAATCCAAAGCATTATTGGAGATACCGTATGTGTTGCGTTCCATTTCTTTAGATAGAGTTGGTTAGATACATGGTTTTGATTGGCATTTCAATGTATGAATTCTAGCTCCTCTTGTTTCCAGCTAATAAACAAAGCTGTATATTTCTGTCATATTCTCAGGTGTACATGTAACGTTAGAGTCTCTGACAAAGGATAAAGAACTCATAGCAACCATCAAAGGTCTTGTTCGTGGGAGCGGACGCTCACATCCTCCTGTTCAAGAAACCGATGAGCAAGGGAATCAAGAAACGATAGTAATGATTCCAGGCAAGCATCAAGTTGCCGAAGGCAAGGAAAAGATTTCCATTGGAAAGGAACTAGATGGGGTTCCAAGAAAGGAGACTTATGTCTTGTGATATCTTCCACGATGCACATATCTTGCAGTCATTAGGGCTGAAATCATACATAAGCCTTGTACAATATGAGGTAACTATACTTGTTCGCATGAACCGCTTGCGAGAGTCAACATCCTCCTGAAAATTTCTCTTTTACAGTAGAAACGGTCCATTAGAGAATAATTAGTGGACTTAATGGTATGTCAACTTATAATTTTAAAATTTATCCTTTTAATAAATGCATACTATTAGTAAAACAATTCTCTAATGCACCGTTGCTGCATAAGCTTGTACAATTATGACTTAACTGTTGGTTTCGGGAATAAGTGTACATGTTCCCTTCTCATGTCATCATCTTGATTTAGAATAAAAGAGAATGTTGCGAGAAGTTGTCGTCGTTGATGCTCGCTTGTTAAGATCTTAACGAGGAATAATTTAGCCTCGATTTACAAAAACGGATTTGAAGATACTTTTCATACTATGAATGATATCTAACATTAATTACTTTATCAACTAAATTAGTTGAAAACTCATAATGTTCAACGAGTAAATCATAGGGAGTTGCCATGTAACAGTAGAATCTTGTAGCTTATAATGGTTAACCTAGTTACATTTATTCTTGAAAATTGTTTTATGGTTTCCATTAACATGGTGATCATTCTTTTACAATGATGATAATTATTGCAAATCGGCTTTGGGATATGCAGAGGTGTTTTTTCGGGGGAAATTGAACAAAAAGTGAAAAAAAAAGGATGTCAACAAATTTAAGTTAGTTATATATATAAATAAAAGAAAAATATTACGCCGGAAAGAGTGGATCTCAACCGGTTTCACAGGATGTCTCAGCTGCAACGCCAAAAAAAGGGGGAAAAAAAACTGAATAAATTATAAATTAATCTCTCTGATTTTTAGAAACGAATTAATTTGTTTTTTTAATAAAAAAATAATTATTTAATCCTTCTCATAAATTATATGTTTTTTTCCGTTTATTTAAAAATAAAAAGAAAAAATTTATAAAAACATTGATAAGAAAATAAAATATTTTTTAAAATTATTATTAAATTAAATATAATCAATACTGGTTAAAGAATTAATTTATTTCAATGAAATAAGATGATTAATTAATTAATAATTTGCTAAAAAAAGGGGTTAAAGAAAACGATGAATATAAGGTGAATAAAAATCTGCCACGTCTTAACATGACTATCCTAACCTGCCTATTCTGATTGGCCCGTGATAATAACGGTAGGCTAAAATAGGAAAGTCAGAAAAAATAGGAAGGGGGAGGGGGTACGGAGAAACTGAATTTTAAAAAAGCGGAGGGAAGGAAAGGCAGTTAAAAAGAAGGAAAAAAAAAAGGAAGGGTGGTAGGGAGTGGTGGAGAGAGGTTTTTTGGAAATTTTATTTTCCGGTGACCGGACTCGACGCTCCTGTTGCTTTTCGTCTTCCCTGAATGCCTTAATCAGCGTTCAGGGTAATTTTTTTCTTATGTTGTATTTGCTTTGATCCTAAGAAACTTAATCAATAGAAAATAAAAAATGATCATATGATTACTTTTTTTTTTAATTGACTTGTTAATGTTGTTTTATCAATTAGTTGTCAATTTTACGACATGATCCTTATATAATGTTTGATAAATTTATTTATTTTGATCTTGATTCCAGAAAATTGTGGCGATTTATCTGCGAAGGAGCGAGAGATTAATAGGTAATTTATGTGATTTTAGAGGATCTTAACCTCTAAAATGTAAGATGAGAATTTTGATCATTGCATTTTTTTTTTAAATCTGGTTTTGCAGGTGATGAAGGATTCAAAAAAATTGGTACATTTTGGCCTAAATTTTGTGGGCTGTACATAAGTGAAACGAAAGGAATCCTAGCACTTGGCTTTTCCCACCAATATTGTGTAAGAAAACATTGTCTCTCTGTGCTTCTCAGTATATCTTGGTGCTTAGTTTTCTACATTTTCTTGCTTTTCGTGGAAGATTTGTCACAATTATACCAAGGCTATGTGAAAATCTTATGGGTTCATGGCATATTCGATGTCCTACGTCTTCAAATTGTTAAATTTCCATCAAGTTAGATGACATTCCAAAAATTCAGGCAATCTTTTGTAGATTGTTGTAGGAATTTGAATTGCTGTAATCGGAGCAAAGCATTGTAGATGATGAGATGCACACATGTTGGTCACAAAAACAATTTTTTGAGGATTATAGAATCACCTTTGGTTTTTGAATCCTAGATTTGTGATGCTGTTTTTGATTGTTGCCCATTTTCTTGCATTTTCTTTTTCTGTTGAAACATGTATGTTGTTGGTGACTGATTTTGGTGACGTGCCCGTTCTGGATATGTAGAAATATGATGGCTAATCTCCCATGGAAGACTAAACCTCCGGGAATCCTCTGAGAAGAACTGCCCTTGCACTACTGCCATTCTCACCTGCATGAGATTCAACAAAATGGCAGTGGCCATTGATCAACATCATGGATTCAAGCCATTTAACCGATCTCAGAGATGTAGACTCCAATCCTTAACTAACTTTGACTTAAACATTCTTGAACTTGGCCAAACCAATCTTTCCAGTTTAAAACAAGCATTTGAAGCTGTTAAACTTCACAGAAGCTTCTCCAGTCCATGCTTTTCCTTGGCCACTCGGGTCGAAGAAGGGTTCGACGCTACTCCACGGATTGAGATTCTTGGTGGCCATGGAGCCCCGAGAGTCCGTGCTCTTGTTGTTGAGGTTGCCATCGCTTTGGCCTCTGGTGTTGATCCCATACCTGTAGCAAATGGACTAGGTGGTGCTTACTTTTTGCGCAGCAAGAACGGAGATAATATTGCACTGGCAAAACCAATTGATGAAGAACCTTTAGCCATCAATAACCCTAAATGCTTTGGGGGACTGATGCTCGGCCAACCTGGTATGAAACGCTCGATTCGAGTTGGCGAAACTGGAATTCGTGAATTAGCTGCTTATCTACTAGACCATGGTGGGTTTGCTGGGGTTCCTCCAACAGCATTAGTAAAAATTTCTCATGTCAGATTCCATGTTAACCGTGCAGAGAATGTTTCAGCTCCTCCCTACAAAATTGCCTCACTCCAACGTTTTGTAGATCATGAATTTGATGCAGGGGAATTAGGTGCTTCTGGTTTTTCGGTTGCTTCAGTTCATCAGATTGCGATTTTTGATGTGAGAGTCCTAAATCTCGATAGGCATGCTGGAAATATACTTGTAAAAAGTAACGATCAGAAGGAAAAATATGCCGCTGGGGCAGCTGAGCTTGTGCCGATAGACCATGGACTTTGCCTACCTGAGTGGCTTGATGATCCTTATTTTGAATGGTTGCATTGGCCTCAAGCCTTGGTTCCCTTTTCAGAATCTGAACTTGAGTACATATCCAATCTCGATCCATTTATAGATGCAGAACTCTTGAGATCTGAGCTTAGTTCTTTAAGGGAATCATCTATCCGAGTTCTTGTCCTTTGCACTATTTTCTTGAAGCAAGGTGCTGCAGCCGGCCTCTGCCTTGCCGATATAGGCAAAATGATGACTAGGGAGTCTTGTAGTGGAGATGAAAATATGAGTGTGTTAGAGAATCTTTGTTCGAAAGCAAAGGAAGCCGTCGTTAATACATCAGATGATGAGGAGAACAATATGGATAGCGGAGAAGAAAAGGATGAGTTTGAACTATTTCAATTCGATGATGAGACCGCGCTCGCTTCTGCTGAAGCAATGGATCTCCCTCAGCTTTTACAGTTCCCTCCTGAGATGGCTAAGCCACCTAAAATTCCAAAGTTCTCACCTGTAAGATCAGTGCCTAGGTCGCACGACGAAGAATTATCTCCATTGTACGAGAAAAATGATCACGAAGTCGAAAACTATAGCAGCGGTGATGACAGCAAAAAGACCATCAAAGAAAATGGTGGAGACAACAATGGGTATGACGGCAAAATTGGCGGTTTTACGAGGAGCAAGAGTTATTCAATCGGAAATAGCGCTTGCGAAGCTGATGGCATTTCTTTTGGAGACTTGAGTGAAGGTGAATGGGAATTGTTCTTGGAGTGTTTCGAGAAGCTGTTGCCGGAGGTTCTTGAGAGCTCAAAATGTGGCAGCTTGAAGCAAAGGTTGGGAACTTCTTGCAAGTTCTGAGAAAGTCGAGGGGTGCTTGTATCTAGTTGGAGAAGCATGTAAATTGCCCCCATAGATTGTAGATAAACATTTAGGATTAAAAAGTGATTGGCGTAATGCCATCCTTTTCCTTTATTTTTGTTTCTCTCTTTCAATTTTCTAATTTCACACTGTATACAAAACTGTGAATATTGTCCATTACATGCCATTGATTTGGTTTTCTTGCTAGAAGTTGTATTTGAATTTTTCGCAGTTCTTGTAATTTTAAGTAAATGGCTCTGTCAAGGATGGTTTCAACTACAGAAACCAAGAAATAGTTTCTGCAATGATCAGGATCACATGGTTTTTATGCCTATTCTTACAAGGTTCCAAGGAGATTTTGGTAAAATGGAGTAGATGTAATCATAATTTTAAAATCATAGACCAAGTTGTTAAAAACGATTGTGATTATGATTGCACATGTAAAATAACAGTAGTGGCCATCAATATTATAAATATATTAATAACTATTAATAAGCAATTTTAATTCATATATTTTTAACCGTTTTAATAATTAAACATAATAGTTTAATATCTATAGTTAAATTTATTAAAACAAAAGTTAATAACACTTTTATTAATTTAATATCACACAAACAAATTATGTATACAATAGGAGCATTATTATTGCTATTTGGAGCAATATTATTGTTATTTGTGTGAAATGTTATTGAACTCTTTATAACAGCGTATGACAATAATTAATATTTGTTATTTGAAACTATAGACGTAATAAAGAATCGTGCTGGAATAATTCTTTCAAATTAAGTTGAGAGTTGATGCTTCTAAAAATAATGCAATTTCTGAAATGAAATGCCAATTACCTCATGTAATTTCTGCAAGGTAAACTAGGATGAATTTCATTTCATATATTTCATACCAGAATCCAATCACCAACTTTGTAATAGGGCTTTAGCCCAATGAAGATCAAAGCTTGAATCCAGTACAAAACAAAGCCTGTCAAAACAAGCCCACTAGAGATATCCTACCTGGCAGGCTGGCACTCTTCGATCTTGGTAATAAAGAAGATAATAAACAGTAAAACCAACCCTGAAAGGAATAAAAAAACAAAGAAGAAAAAGCTAAACAATTGAAGGCCGCACGTGCAGCTGAACTGAACCTGACAGGTGATGATGACCCACTAAAACTGCCAGACTAGTCCACTTAAAGAAACAAAGAGAGGGGAAAGAAGGATGCTTTGATACTTGTCGAGAATGAGCAAAGACAGAAGACAGAATTATCACCAGTTTTTATTTGGGTTTTTGATTCCATTACATGAAACATATGTTTCTTTTTTAGTACACTCTAACCTAATCTAATCTAATCATACATGAAATGAAAAATATCCCAAATTCTACTTTCTTACTTAATCTCTCTAATCCCATCAACAGACCTCCTCAGTGTGCTAAAATTGACCATTTTTTCTTCACTAACCCCAACTTGCTGCTTATCTTTTTCTTCTTGATCACCTCCTTCTTTGTGTTCTAAGCTCTGATGATGAAAACAAAGACTAGAATCATCTACTCTTTCTTGGGTTGATGCCACCGAGTTGAAAGATCCAAATTTGGGTGTGAATTCTTGAGAATTGCCGCTGAATTGGGTGTCAAAAGTGAAGGAAAAGTTTGGATTTGATGGGGTTAGTTCTTCAATTTTGTCAAGTGCTGATGGACAATTTTTTCTTCTCTTGGATTCTCTGATTGTTTCTTGCTCTTCTTTCTTGGATTTATGGCTTGAAGAAGTGGATAGTAATGATGGGTCTTGGCTGGAATCTTGAATTTTTGATGTTTCTTCATTGTGGTGTTTCTCTGCCATTATTTTGGGTCACTAGGAGAAGAAGGACATAAAGATAAAAAAGACTTTTCTTTTGGACAGCTGTTTAATATGGTATGTCCTGAAATGACTAAAGAAGGTCTTTACTTGTTGATGTAATTTAAAAAGATTCTGTCCTCTGCAAACTGCAAATTAAAAAGTAACAAGTAGTGTATGGTGATACTGTAAAAGGCAAAAAAGCCCACATGGGAAGGACCCAAGTGTTCATTTTTTTTAAGGTTTAACACTCAAGGTGTATGCACCTTTCAAGTCTATTTTTTTTTTTATATAGCTAAAGAAAATTTTTTAATATACAATTTCAGTTAATTAGATAATTGTTGACTAAAAACATCAAATTCTAAATTTGACCTATGTTTACTTATGAGACTACAATTTTGTAGTTATCTAAATCTTAATTCTATAAATCCTAATAATAATAAATTAAGACGACTTGTTAGTTATCATCAATGTAATCATACGACTAGTTGTTGAGTTTTTTTTTCACACACACACATATGTATTTTTTTGAATTCAAATATTGAGAGAGAGGAATATATTTGTTTAAATGTATCATACTCATGTAGATGATAAGTTCTTAAAATTATTTGAAAAAAAAATCGATTAATATAAACTAGAAGAATATCCTGACCAACAAATAAAAAAAATTGTTAGTAATGTTAAAATAAAAAAAGACAACTTCTTAAGAATCTAAATTAATATATTTGCTTCATATTTTTCCTGCTAAAAAAAATCAATTCACCTTTCAAATGATTCAAAATATCAACCTTTCCTTTCATTAAAATATGAGATAATTTGATGCACTAATTGAAAGGTTTGGATGGCATTTTTGTTTTTTATCATATAATTGGATGGCATGTTTATACTCAAATGGAGAGAACATGAAATCGAAAAGGCATCAACCTATGCGAATCGAAGAAGCTCAATATACGGCCCGTCACAGGACCCTATTTCTTAAACAAAAATCAATTAGGTAATTACAAAGAAAAGCGTGAACTGAACCTTTTTTTTTATTATTATATATCTCTTCATAGGTTCATTAATTTTCCATATATACCTTTATAGTTTGAAAGTTCTCAATGTTAACACTATAGTAGATTTAAAAAGTTTTCATTTTTTTTCCTAATTTTTAATAATTAACTAGCATAAAGATGACTTCGTAATTTTATTTCTTTTAAATTATTATTTTTTTCTTCAAATCCTCATATGGGTTATGATATCTCAAAAAATACTCAAGAGCCTAAAATAAAAAAAACCTCAAAAATAAAAATAAAAATAAAAGGTAAACTATTTAATGGTTATAAATAGTATTAAAGTCTATTGGAAACTAGAAAGGTAGTACTGAAAAATTAAAAAAAAACACTAAAACAAAATGTGTTTTACTATTTATAATACTATTTATATACTCACAAATCACTATTTATTTCACTATTCATAGTATTTTTGTAACATTTTAGTCATCAATTTTTCTATGCATTTTTTTTTTCAATTTTGAACTTATAAAAAACACTGAAGCAAAGTATATATTTACTATTCATAACACTATTCACATACTCACAAATCACTATTCATTTCACTATTTATAACATTCACTTTGGTCCTTAATTTTTTATGCATTTTGTTTTTCAATTTCAAACTTCAATTATATTGTGATTTGTTTCCATTTTGTTTTAGTGTTTTTTTGTTAATTACTTTTGTTATTTAAAATTTATTATTTTAATTTTTTTATTTTTTAAATTCTCATCCAATTAATTTAAAATTATATTTACTGAAAGTTTTGATTTATTTATATATATATATGGATTTTGGAATAAATTTTTAGAACATGATTATTTTTTCTTTTGAAAAATAGATTTAGATAATTTTTACATTATAGTGGCATGATTAATATATATAATTTGCATAAAATACATTTTTAGATTAAAATTGTATTTCAAGTAAATTTTCTCAGCTTTTTTAGAAAAAAACTCAAATTAATTAATTAATAGTTGAAATTCAAATATAAGAAATAAAAGGAGATGTTTGCTCTGTGCATGAGGCCTATATTCAAAGACTAGCTATACATAGCATGAAAATAAAAATTATTTAAGGAGGAAAAAACAAAAAATTCATGTATTAAATTTGTTTCTTCTTCATATAATCAAAATTAATCTAAATCAAAATTTTATTAATTTTTATTTTAGCTTATTAACTTCAAATTTAGTCAATATATTCATTGGCAGTTAATTTTTTTTTTATATAGTGTTTTTTGTTTCATGGTGAAAACTGCGAACCCACTTAATATAGTTATGATGTATAAAAAAATATTGAATCGTTATTTTTTTAGAAATTAATCGTGCAACTCCTACTATATTAAGTATTTAATATTTATTTATTTAATATTTTAAAATTAATTTATTTTAAATTAAATAATTAAAATTATGTTTTGGCCTAACCACTCAATGATTTAAATTAACATAGTTTTTTGTTTTAATATTATTCATTCTTTTGTGAATAAATATATACAAATTAAATTCAAAAACCGATATTCTCATCAACATTAAATAAAAATAATTTTTTTTTCAATTCTATGTAAGTTTTTATTAATTGTTATTTTAGTTTTTTGACACAATCTTATGAAATACTAAAAATTTTTAAAATTTTTTATTTAATTTTATTTTTAGTTAATAATCCATGGATTAAAAAGGATAAATATTTTTTCTTAAAGAAAATTTATGAAAAACATAAATAAGAAATAGTTAACTAAAAATTTTTGATGAAAAAGCTATTTATAATTTTTTTTCTTTTGATTTCATATATTTTTATAGATTAACACCATAACGTAGATTATCAAATTGAAATGATTTTTATAAAATGACTTCATATATTTTATCTAAACCGCACCGTAACGTAGGCAAAAAAGCTAGTTTTAAATTATAAAGGTAGCAATGAAATATTTAGGTGTCTATAGAGTTTTAGGGTAGCAACAAAATATAAATTATATATCCACTTGGACCTTTTCATAATAAAAATAAAAAAAAATTATCTCATAAAATTATTTATAAAAGGTTTATTAGATCAGATTTCTAAAGCTTAAGAGTTGAAAAAAAATACATTGTAAGTTGATCCAATATTGATACTATAGAATAGAAACTTCAGGGGGAGTAATTAGAATTTCTCCAAACCTCAGGGTGTAAATTCAAATTAACCGAAAAATGAAAAAACAAATTCGGAAACATCTAGATATATGTGACCAATGAGCAAATCGGCGAATAGGTTTTGGACTTTACTTTGTTGGTCAATTAAAATGTCTCGTCGTCGTCGGTCACGGGCAACCGGATCCTCGTCCGCCGATTCCACCACCACCATGGCAATCAGCATTGAAGATCACCAACTCCCATACGACACACACAACCTGTACGATGTCAACTTCTACGATGACAAGATCCACACTTTAGTCACCCACACCCCTTCCTTTGTCAACACATGGGTAGCCGACGCCCAACAAAATCTCCACCAAAACAGCAACCCTATTGATCATCCCCTTCTAGTCGGCCTAGACATCGAGTGGAGACCCAACAGGATGCGTCACATCGAAAACCCAGTTGCCACAATCCAACTTTCCACCGGCAAAGACTGTTTGATCTTTCAACCTCTGCATTGTCCCACAGGTATCCCGCAATCCCTTTATGATTTTTTGAGCAACAAGACTTATACTTTTGTTGGGGTTGGTATTGGGAGCGATGTGGAGAAGTTAGTGGAAGATTATGAGTTGAGTGTGGGGAATGCTGTGGATTTAAGGGGTTTGGTTGCTGAGAAATTTGGGGCTGTAGATTGGAAGAATGCTGGGCTAAAAAGGTTGGTGAAGGAGGTTTTGGGGAGAGAATTTGAGAAGCGGAAGAGGGTTACTTTGAGTAGGTGGGACAATGAGTGGCTTACTGCCGCTCAAGTTCAATATGCTTGTCTTGATGCCTTTTTGTCTTACAAGATTGGGGAGAGTTTGTATGCTGCTTGATGATGGGATTTGAGGGGTCTTAGTTTTATTTAAAGATTATGTATGTATCTGGGATGGTTTTTTTTTTTCAAAGTAATTTTCAAGTTTCAATGTGTGGTGAATGCTGTTTCAACTGTTTTTATGTTGCACTATGAATTAATTATGAAGTTGGAGTTCTTTTAAGTTGTGTAATTTGTCACAATTATTCTGCCCAGAAGAACTAGTACTTTGTGTAATTGGTGTAAAAATAACGTCCTTTATATAACATAACATAATGTCTGTTATATGATGAATTCGGATATCATTATAGAGAGGATAATGACACGACGTTTTACATAAATAACAGCATTAATATACATGCTATTATTGATATATAATACGATTAATTGGTAAATAATCGCTGTTATTTAAAATAAATGACAGCAGCATTCATGATATTTTAACCTGTAATCGGGATTTGTAATCGTGATCGCCACCTTTTTTACAACCATTTCCATTTTGTGATAGTGTTGATGGACTGGACCTTTCAGGCTGTCTTTCAATATTTCATAGATACGTAAAAGAAAGGCAATGCAATCTCCAAAAATCATCTCTAAGTACAGCCCTCTCTGCTCAAGAATGGTGCTTTCTGTTTTGGATGTCATCAATAGCCATATACTCAGTTACCTCTTCCTAAAATTGTTTTAGACAAAAGAATTTGTACAGAAACATTGCAAGAAATTGGTGTGGCTCTTTTCAGTTAAACAGATGCAGACCTGACCTTTTCAACTGGCTGTCGATCCTGAGATTACATTTCAACCTCATCATCTTGGTATAGTATAAGATCCTGAGAGATATAGTCAGTGCTAACTTGATTAAGAAAAGACCAACAGAAACAATAGCCACAAGCTTCCTCCGATACTATTGAAGAAGAGATTCCCCGCCGCAAGGAGACAGGCTGGTATGGAGCTCGGGAGGTGCATCTATGTAGCTGAAAAGAGATTACTGTTAAAAAAACAGGGGCAGTTGCAACCTTGATAATTGCTTTAAGATAGGCATTTTATTATTTGAAAATATTCAGCCATATATAAAGCAAACAAACTAATGTGTCGCTGTCATTTTAGTTTTCTACTGCAAAGTTGAGCATTTTCACATTCAACTATCATTTTCCATGTTTTGGTAGGTTAGGCGGTCTAAATTTGTACGTCAGAGATTAAATTCTCTCTAGTGATCTTAAAGGGACATCCTAACGTTGATGTCTATTGCATTAATATATATATATATATATTCTCATAAGTAGTAATATGAAGATTTGTACATCAATCAAGATTAAGTTTTCTCTTTGCATGATCTTAAAAGGGACACCCTAAGACTATTTCTAATGCATTCAAGAGTGTAATATAATCCCAGGAGTGGTAAACTGAACATTCGACCTCAAGAAAGGTATCTTTTGAACCAATTTATATGTTAATCTGAATTAAATTTTCTCTAGTAATCTTAAAATACCCCCTAATATCGATATTTAGTGCATTCAAGAATATACTGTATTCTTATGAGTGATAACCTGAAACTTCGAATTCAAAAATTATAATTAAATTAAAAAATATAGTAAATCTTCATAACTATCAAGTCAATTCCTTTGAATTTAAAATTTAAAATTCCATTTAAGAGTTGATGGGTTCTAGCAAATTTATAGGTAAACATAGCATATAAATTTTTATTGCACGGATCTTCATCACCTTTGATAAATGATAGGAGCCAAAGCAAAATTCAAAATAAATGGGCTACAACATGAAAAAGCCACACATGGGCTCACACAAGACAAATTGGGTCAAGAAAGAAAATAGTCCAATTTTGGTCTATCGGAGCTCTGCTCAACCTTTATCGCTCAAACGGCTAAGATTCCCTCCCTTCAAATGCTCTTCTTTTTTTTTGTAGTAGTTTAAAATCAGCTTTGTTATTTTTGTTGAAGCATCTCTCTTGTGAGGCTACCGTCTTGCTTCTAGATGTTTCCATTGTCGAGTTGTAACAACAATAACCAACCGTACTTGCCTATAAATAGGCACTTCTTCGTCTTTGTAAAGTGAGTAAAAATATACATAAATGTTTTTTCTCCATTTATCATGGTATCAAAGCAATACCTTCCTTTAGTCAAATCTTCCGTTAAGCTTTCCGTAGCTTTTTTTCTTTTGCTCTCGCTTTCTTTAGAGTGTCGATGTTTCCCTTTCAATCTTCCATCATGTCGGGAAATACTTCTTATGCAAATGTTATTGGAAACCAAAACCAAAAACAAAATCATACAATCATAAGGCCGGAAGAACCAAATAGCAAGCCCTTATTACCTACATCCAAATGAGAACCCCGCTCTCACTTTAGTCTCTTCTCCTTTGATTGGAGCAAACTACCATTCCCGGTCCAGATCTATGAGAATGGCTCTCTTGTCCAAAAAAAAATTGAAGTTCATTGATGGCACCATTACCATGCCACCCAAAGATGATCCAAGCTATGTGTACCGGGATAGGTGCAACACAATGGTCCTATCTTGGTTGATGAGATCCTTGTCAAACTCTATAACTCAAAGTGTAATATGGCTAGACTCGACTTCGGAGGTATGGAAGGACTTAGAGGAAAGATTCTCTCGGTAGATTGCTTTCGCATTTTAGACCTACAAGAAGAAATCTATAACTTTCGACAAGGTACTCTCAACATATCAAACTATTACACTCATTTAAAAATGTTGTGCGATGAGTTTTTTTAACTTGAGACCCCTTCCAAAATGCAAATGTGAGCCACAATGCACTTGTGATTCACTCAAAATTGTCAAATCATGCCGGGATAGTGATTGTGTCATAAGGTTTCTAAGAGGGCTCAATGAATCCTACTCTATTGTGAAATCCCAAATTATGTTGATGGATCCTTTACCGGACATTAAAAAGGTATTTTTCATGGTTGCACAACATGAAAGACAACTATATAACACTCATCAAACTCCATACCAAACCAACTCCCCGAACCTCAAGCTTACTTTGCCAAAACAGACACCGAAGACCACTTCCAACGGAATAAAAAACCTATATGCACCTACCGCAACAACCACGGTCACATGGAAGACAAATGTTACAAGAAGCATGGCTTCCCACCTAACTTCTCACCCATACCTCGATCAAATCAACATTCATTCAGGGATTATACTAAAGCAAGATTCAAAATAGCTCATTAAGTGGAAACTCACCTTGCTTCGACCTCGAAAATGAGACTCAGTCTCCATTTCCACCACGAACTCGATGCAGCAAACACTAGTTTCACCCTTACTCAAGAGCAATACAGATCAATCGATGAACTCGTTAAACCAAAATTCAGAATCAAAGAATGGCCCAACACACACTCCTCAAATCAACACGGTTTTCAATGACGATCAAGGTATAAGCTCACCTATTTCATTTTCTTCTCTATGGTCATCCACATGGCTCCTTGATTCCGATGCCACATATCACATTGTTTGCAATCCTCGTTTATTTTCCAATCTTGTGCCTATTAAGGAAGTCACAGTGAGGCTATCCAATGGCCAATATATACATGTTACACATATAGGAACAATTAACATTTCATCCATTACTTTAACCAATGTTCTATATTCCAACATTTTCTTTCAATCTCATTTCCATTAGCAAACTCACACATTCATCCCACTCGCCAACTAACCTTCACTTCTCATTCATGCCTTATCCAGGATCTCCACTCCTTGAAGACGATTGGTTTTTCTGGACAAAACAACATCTTATATTATCTTTAACCATAATCTCTTGTCAACTCTTCATCTCTCTCGCAATGTCACATCTCAACAACACAGCCTATGGCATCCAAGACTAGGACATCTCTCCAATAATAGACTACAAATGTTATCTACTATTCATCCTAATATTCATTTCCATAATGTTACACAATGTGATGTTTGTCATTTCGCCAAACAAAAACGATTATCTTTTCAACTCGGTAATTCTCTTGTTAAATCTTGTTTTGATTTAATACACGCCGACATTTAGGGACCTTACCATACTCCTTCTCTATATGGCTATCGCTACATCCTAACCATTGTGGATGATCATAGTAGAATGACTTGGATATACATGATGAAATCCTAATCCGAAACTAGGCGACACATTAAAAATTTCTTTGCCTATGCTTGAAAGACAGTTCAACCAAGCACATCAAATGTATCGAAGTGACCAAGGCCTAGAGTTTTCTATGATAGATTTTTTCCATGAAAAGGGAATTATCCATGAGACTAGTTGCATAGAAACTCCTCAACAAAATGGAAGAGTCAAAAGGAAACATCAACACATACTAAATGTTGCTAGAGCATTGAAAATTCAAGCTAATCTTCCCATCAAATTTTGGGTAGATTGTGTTCTACATGCGATATTCCTCATCAATTGTATACCCTCTCCTATACTCTCTCAACAATCTTTTTATTTTGTTATGTTTAGAATTAACCCCGATTTGTCTTCTTTGAAAGTATTTGGCTCTCTCTGTTTTGCTTTAACGAACAAGCATTTATAGATAAATTTGACACAAAAGCCGGAAGATGTATCTTTCTTTGTTTTTATGAAGGTACAAAAGGCTACAAAGTTTTTGATATAGACTCATAGGAATCATTCCTATCCAAAGATCTGATTTTTTATGAAAATCATTTCCCTTTCCAAAACTCACCGCCCGAGACCACCATCCCCACTCCCATTCTACCCCTCATACATCCTACCCCTCCCTATGACTCCATTACCACCCCTCCCCTATCACTACCCACCTCTACCCCAATGCCTCCACCTCTCGCCTCCCCCTACAACAAACTCCACCTTACCGCTCCACCGGAACATCCAAACCTCCTTCTCACCTCCATGACTATGATCGTCCTACAATTCATCATACCTCCTTACATACCCTCTCTCACGTTCTCTCCTATCACAATCTTTCTCCCACACATCACACCTTCTCTACTACCCTCACATCATTCACCGAACCTAAAACTTACAAACAAGCTATGCGACATCAAGAGTGGATCGACGCCACACAAGCAAAATTAAATGCTTTGTAAGAAAATGACACTTGGGAACTTACATTTCTTCCACTTAGGAAGACCGCCATTACCCGTAAATGGGTTTATCGACTCAAATTCAACGCCAATGGCACCTTGCAATGATGCAAAGGTTGTTTGGTTACCAAGGGTTTCACTCGGCGGGTTGGCCTCAACTACACGAAACATTTTCTTCGATTGCCAAGCCTACCATAATTTGTGCTCTACTAGCCTTGATCGCCTCCTAAAACCGACATCTCCATTAGTTAGACATCAATAATGCTTTTCTTCATGGTGATGTTCATGAAGAAGTCTACATGCAGCCTCCTCTCGGTCTACCTCTGCCCCATTCCGATCTTGTTTGTTGTCTTAAGAAGAGCCTCTATGGGCTCAAACGAAGCTAGCAGATAATGGTATGCTAAGCTCTCCTCTACCCTTCTCTCCGATGGCTTCAATCAATCCAATTCGGATCCCTCTATATTCATCAAGCGCTGTGCCTCCGGTTTTATCATACTCCCGGTCTATGTTGATGATGTTACGTTGGTCGGCAATGCTATCTCCCTTATCAACCACACTAAGCAATATCTTGATGTCGCCTTCAAAATCAAGGATCTCGGTCAAGTTAAGTATTTCATTCATCTTGAATTGGCCGGATCCTCCGTTGGCATTAATATCTCTTAAAGAAAGTACACCTTTGAATTGCTTCAAGAAACCGGTTTTCCGTATTCCAAACCTCCGTCCACTCCTATGTTGCCTAATATCCGTATCACTTGCGGATGGGGAACCATTTTTCGATATCACTCTCTATCGTCGTCTCATTGGCAAACTTCTCTACCCGATGACCACAAGACCCGATATTAGCTTCCCCGTTTAACAACTTTCCCAATACCTAGATAAACCAATAACATTTCATATATAGGCCACTCATCGTATCTTGTATTATCCGAAAAGCTCACCCGGACAGGGGCTCATCTTTCATTGTGATTCTTCATCTCAGCTCCGTGCTTTCTCCGATTTTGATTGGGCCACCCGCCCGCATTCTTGTAAATCGATCACGGGGTTCTACGTCTTTCTTGGGTCCTCCTTGATCTCATGGAAGTCCAAAAAGCAAGCCACCATATCTAAAAGCTCCTTTGAAGTCGAGTACGAGCTTTAGCCTCTACTATTTGCAAGCTCCAATGGTCGCTCTACCTTCTTCAAGACCTTGGTATCCTCCATACCCAGCCTTCCTACCTTTATTGTGACAACAAATCAACCATCTACATTGTCGAAAAATCAATCTTTCATGAACGAACCAAACATATCGAAATTGATCGCCATATTGTTCATGAAAAGATCGGAGCTGAGGTCTTTCATCCGCTTCCCGTTTCCTCTCAAGGTCGACTTGCGACATATTCACAAAAGCCCTTCCTAAACCCCTATTTTAGACCATGTTGGCCAAGGCGAGAGTACGGGATGTATACTCTCCAGCTTGCGAGGGTGTGATAAATGACGAAGCCAAAGCAAAATTCAAAATAAATGGGCTACAACATGAAAAAGCCACACATGGGCTCACATAAGACAAATTAGGCCAAGAAAGGAAATAGTCCAATTTTGGTCTACTCGGAGCTCGGCCCAACCTTCATCTTCTCTTCCCGATTACTCAAACGGCTAAGATTCCCTCCCTACAAAAGCTCTTCTTTTTTTTTTAAAATAGTTTAAAATCGGTTTGTTATTTTTGTTGAAGCATCTCTCTCGTGAGGCTACCATCTTGCTTCTAGATGTTTCCACTTTGTTGAGCTATAACAACAATAACTAATCGTATTTGCCTATAAATAGGCACTTCTTCGTCTTTGTAAAGTGAGTAAAAATATACATAAATGTTTTTTTTTTCATTTATCAACCTTAACCGATATTTTGTTAAAAGATACAATGTTCTATGTGTAGACTCAAATTTAGCAAAAATGTTGTATGTGATATAGTATTTGTTAAAATGAATATTGTAAAGAGATGGATAATTTAATTTTTTTATTATGATTTAATATGTAAAAATATGAAATTTATTGAAATAGAAATTTATCTATTAGGTAATTTGTAATTAGGTGAAAAAAAGAAAAAAGAAACGAGATAGTAACAATAATAGCAAATGACCCCTTCGTTTTTCAAGAGGTCCAAGTTCGTGGGTTGCACATAGGAAACATGTATATGATTAACATCATCCGATAGCATTGATTAATGGATGTTAATGGAAGGATTCAATTGAGGAATAAAAAAACTATGAGGATCCGATTGAGAACATTAGTGGTTGAGAGGCTACATTGTCCATTCAATTGATACATGATTTGACTAAGCATTTGTTGATTCCTTAGAGTGAAAGGAGTCCTACTAGACTTTGAGGATCCGTAAAGTGTTTTTTTCGATAATTAATTAGGAATTCTACTAATGAAAGGATGTTGTAAATAATTAGAGTCTAAAACGGATTTTTTTCTTGGGTTTCATAACCTATAAATAAATATGTCGTGATAGTTGGTAGAAATCATCACATCATCTTTGTTTTCTCCTCTCCCATAATATATCTTCGGCAACCCTTCACCTCTCTTCTATTAAAGACGACAAAAACACAAAATCTCCAACCATGGATATCAATAAACTTCGATTAAGCTTTCGAGCAATGACATGGATTCCGATCATTATCGGATTACTTTTTATGAAATAGTACGGTTCAACACGGAGATTACTTCCTCTCCGTCTCGCCTTGAAGAATGGATCAATATGTTGTTGGTTCTAGACATCGAGGACTAGATTGTGCGTAGTTCTCGACCCGACTTGGGCGGATAAGTTTGATGCAAAAGGTTGTCGTATCCCGGATATAGCAACAGAGCAATTCCGTTATGACTTTGATTGCATTATTTTTCGGTCTCATCCTCTAATCTTACATAATGTGTAACAATCCTTCGACGAGTTTCATTCTTACCACTCTGTAGATTTTTTTGTATTTAAAATATTGACCTTTCTTCGATATCCGGAGGTCTTTAACCCCAATAATTATGAAGTACGGTTTAATGAGATGGTTTTGAGGGTTTTCTATAGAAACTATGGAGAAATTATCCGAGGTATCGAAATTCCACACCATACAAGGACCCCTTCCATTCATTGTATGCCATGTGTAAAATTTTTTCCATGTGGGATAAAAGAAACCTGGATAAATAAAAAAACCCTTCATCTTCTCCTTTATCCCCAGTCTCTCTCTTTCTCCGATAGCTTGCTACCCAACTCCTCCTTCCTCCGTCGCCCAAACCTTCACATCAAACATGGCAACACTCGCTGATTATTTTCTTTCAGCCCTCTTCAAAAGTCTAGAGAGGCCACCGGAGAACAACCCCGGAGAGGTTTATCACTAGAAGCACAAACTACCCTTCGAGCACCACTACTATGGCGATTCATTGGGTTCGTGACGACTGCTGCTGTAGGATATACGATGTTGTATGCCAAGAAAAACCCGAAGCCGGCGCACTGTGATGTCGTAAAGTGGCTACCGATACTCGTCGATCCTAGAGACACTCATCCTAGGAAGTAGTGGCTGTAATTTTTGTTCTTTTGTTTTTGTAATATGGTAAGAGAATTAGTTTCTATTTGACATCCCGACTAATTATACTTTCTATTTTGTTAATCTTGTTTGATTTTCATCTTAATTACCAAAGTTGCTATCTACCACAACCAAAAACTTGGTAAGATCATTTTTAGGATCATTCATGCTCAACTCGAACTAGTTAATCGATCGAAAAATTTCTCTAATTTTCTCCAATCACAACAAGACATGTTTTCATCCTCATTTACTCGTATGCATTTTTGAATTTTAACTAGCTAACACTAAAAAAAGAAGGAAATCAAATGGAAGCATCACAGGGTCGATCAATAATCTATATATTAAAAAGAAGTAATTCTTAAACAAGGGTAGAATAAAAGAAATATAACATCAAAATCATGACATGGCTCAATCCAAAAAGCAATTTCACCATTTCGACCACAAGCACTCGTTGACATTGAGTGAGCAAAAAAACGAAGATGATCAAGTTAATTGCTCGCGTGTGGACAATCCTGTTCGAGTCTAACTTATTGTTGTACCACATGCCAATACTTCCTCCACCGACCTTGTTTTGATTTGCCATTGGAAATTCGACACTTCTTTCATCGATGCCCTCTCCACCTATACAAAATTCAAGCAAATTTTGTTAAATGTGGAGCTTGTAACAAAATTATTCGGGGCTTCTACTTCTACCGCAAATGGTGCAATTTCAACATGGATGTTGAGTGTGCTCTATCATCCACAATAGAATTTCAAAATCGAGAACACTTTTCCCATTTTAGCCATCTGCATCCACCGATGCTTATTGACATAATGAATAGTGATGGAGTTTATCGCTTCTGCTTGCGATAAATGCCTTTCGAGCCAAGGATTTATCCGCGGCAAATGCGAGCTTTATCCTCCACAAATCCCGCTTTGAGCCACCACAAGAAATCCGACACCATTTTCATCCATCCCATCCTTTAATTCTCCAAAATATGCCATCTAATGTCTTATCCGTATGCTTTGCCCGTTTGAAATTTCTCGGTAGGTTTACCTACATCCGTTCCCATTGTTATTTTGAGTTGCATATTGAATGTGCTACAATAATGCCTATTGTTTCTTATAACGGACACCAACATCTCCTACCGTGCTTGGAGAATACGAAATGGAGATCCGAGTATAGCAGTTGGGGTATCTCCTACAAATCATCCGTGTTTCATTATGCGGAGTGCAATTTCAATCTCCACTACACATGTGGTCCATTGCCTTATACCATTAAACCTAAATGGTAAGATCTCCACCACCGGAGATAATCCTCACTGCATAACTCGGAAGTAGCAAAGCACAATGGTTATTTCGAGCACAAGTGACAATGAGGATTGCAAAAAAAGGAACAGGAAACCAAAGATGTAGTGGAACCGATTCATCCGGATCGAGGTGAGAATGAAGAAGAGCTTATTGAAAACAACTGCGAATGGAAGAATTCCTTCGATTAGAATTGAGAAGGTTGGGTTCATGTACCAAGCTCGCTCTAGGATCCGTCTTGGAATTTTATTTGTCTTCATAGGGTCCTCAATTGCTGGCTTCTTTAACCTAATATAGCTTCCAATAAACACTAGCGGAACCGAAATTCCAAACCATAAAAATACCGAAGCAAACATTGTCCCAAATGTCACGAGCCCGGATGATTTTTGGCCCCAAAGAAAACGGCGAGGATTACCTTTGGGAACATGACTACGATCCCGAGAGCAATTTTCTTCCATTTTGATCCTTTGAACATCTTAAATAATCGGGTTGAGGCATAGCTAGCAAAAATGCCCGTGAAAACCCAAAGTAAGAGCATGGCCGTCATGAGACCACCTCGTTTAAAGGGGAAAGGAATCCAAGAATGGCAAACATCATGTAATTTAATTTTCAAAAGGGGAAAAGCCTAAACTTAAATAAACTTAATGTGTCATTAACAATTTCATAATAAATAATAATAGGATGTACTCTCCAATATACACAAAAAGTCTCAATGTGCCATAAACAAGGCTAAATAAATAAAGAAAATAGTGACCCCGAATGTCTCTTCCATTCATCACTAGAAAAATGTCTCAATTTGCAATGAACTACTTATACCACTTTCTTTATATCAATCATCTACATTTGAAATTGTATTTATAAGTTGAGCATTTAAAGATGAACCCTATAAACAAATATACATATTCACGCATGTTGAACTTGTAAAAAAATTTATTTTTAAAACACAACTATAATAACTTACTTGACTCAAATGTACTATAGCCTCAACACCTTGTAACATTGTAGTAAATGGCATGTTTGAACCTCCCATATTCCAATACTAATATAAATAACGAGTTTTAATTAGCTTAAAAATAAAATAAAAAATAAATGTAGTATAATAAAAATTTAAAGATTGTGTATACCCGGAAGGAGGCACAAACTTGACTTAACATATGCATATGTGGTGGTACTTGGTGGTATGAAATTTGCATCGAACTTGCAAGATGATATTGAAAATTATGAATGTTATGTGTGCTCATACTTGGAAAGGATCCCGACTAGACAAGAATATATAATAAATTATAAATATCATAAAAACTTCATGTAAGAAATATGGTAATGGATTAAAAGAGTACCTCATCTTGATCATTTGTTTTTTGCCTTGTAGGAACTTTGCATTGAGAATTTTTACCTCTATTTTTCTCTACAATTGAAAAGGATAATAATCTAGATATATTATTATATACATCTATAATGAAAATGAAACTATAAGTTAGAAGGTATTCATACTAAAAGTGACAAATCTCATTTTTTATTTTGCAAACTTGTGATTGTTGCTTTTGCTTTTGTCTTTGCCTTTTTCTTGGATTTTTCTAAGTATCCTTTGAATCTTGCATTGGAGACACCTTTGGTCATTGCACGAGGGGGTTCAAGATAGGATTAACATCAAGTGTCTTTTCTACATTTTGCCCATCATCCATTTCATTTTCCATTTCTTGACCATCTAAAGAAATGCTCAATTTGGCCAATTCATTCTCAATATCTTTATCAATTTTCTTTAGTCCATCTTGAACAATCTCTCTTGCTTTTACGTTTCCTTGACTCTTCAAGATGATATTGTAAGCATTCCGCATCATGTTATTTCGATAAACCATCTCATAATCATCATTCTTACCATCCATACTAGCATTATGCGTCCCCTCTTCTAACCATCTATTTCTTGCATTTTTACACCATCTAGTTACACATATTTATTTGGAATTTTGTCAAAGTTCTTAATGATCAAGATCTTCAATGCATGATGACATAACAAACCCATAGACTCAAATTTGTTCCAAGAACAACTTATCTCCATAGTGGATGTATCCAACTTTACATGATGGATCCTTAAGTCATCCATTCCTTAAAACTCAAATTCATAAACACCACCATCGGAAGATAGTTTTGACCAAAATTTTCCTATGGCATTCTTGAACTCCTCCTCAAATAATTTGAAAAGTTTATAAGTATAAAAATTTGCTGCATGGTTTAAAATCCCACTACCTCTAATTACTAGAGGAGGCCTACTTTGCTTGATAATGAAAATCCTCTTGAGCCTTAAAAGAATGCCATCTCTTAACAATTTCCTTAAATGATTTAACAAATTCCTTAAGTGAAGTAGTTTTGTTTGCCACATCTCTCAAAACATTGTTAGTGCTTTCATTCGGTTGCGATGATAGAAATCCAGCTGAAAAGAAATCATTAGACCAAATGGTGCTCTAGTTTCGCGTTTCTCATATAATTGCTTCAACCATTTGTGTTCTCTAAGATCAAAGGCATCTAACATTTTCTCCCAAGTTTGTTCGAACTCGGTTTCGGATTCACAACCTTTCAAGCACTTATGAAACAAATTTTGAAAATCGGGATTTGAATTCGAGGCCACCAAGAGAGTTTGGAGCATTCTTAGTCACAATGTGCCATAAACAAAGCCGATGACAAGTATTAGGAAAAACAGTTTTAATCGCATTAGCCATTGTTTGGTCTTGATCAATAAAAATGACAACTGGTGATTTCGCTCCCATAGAATCCAAGAATGACTTGAATAACCAAGTAAAAGAAGATTCGGTTTTATCCAATAAAAATGCACATCTAAACATGATATTTTGCCATTGATGATTAAAACCAATAAATGGATCACACACTAAGTCATATTTTTTTGTGCGATACGTTGTGTCAAAAACAACAACATCACCTAAATAATCATAATCAATGAATGACTTCCCATCCCTCCAAAAGAAATTGTCATTCTATTTTTTTGATCCACTTGCACATCATAAGAAAACATCGAATCTTCACTCTGCTTCTTTTTTAAATGATTAATTAAGTTTTGTGCATCACTAGGCTCAATCAACTTTATTTTTTCTTTACTAAAAAAGTTATAACAATCTCTCTTAGTAAACCCAAGGTACTCACTACCCCTAACTTCTCTTTCCATATAAGCAAAAGCATCCCTCGTTCTTATACCGAGCATTAACCATTGTGCTAATAACATTAGCCTTTGGAGTTGTTAATGCTCTATTTGATCTTAATAGGTGAGCTTCGAAGGTGAAGCTAGTTCATGATTATGTATTGAGACAAAATGTGTGATAACCCACAAACCATCTTTAATTGTTAATCCGATCACAATCACTTTTTGTTTCAAATCTATTACACCGATTTGTTGAGAGGGGTTTTTTTCAACTTTATGAGCTTTGGAACATCGAAACTCCCTTTGGAAAATTGCATGAGACTTTCTATCGCTATATCTCGGCTTAGAACGTCTAACACCGAAACCCGTTCCAATAGCATACTCATTATAAAAATTATATGTCTCTTCCTCATTGTTGAATACTTTTTCTATCAAATTATCATACTCATTGTGACTTCGGTTGACATAAAGAGCATTCTCCTCTATGATCACATCATCAACATTAACTTCGAGCATATATCTACATAAGAAAAAAAAACAAGGCAAGAAAAAAATCTATAAATTAAATAATTTCAAATTTAACCAATTAAAAATATATCTATGAACTCTACCATAAGTTTCGTTGTAAGAATCTTCCATTTTCAATTTACAATCTCCTCCTTCATGCTCAAAGGCACTCGCTTGAAGTAGTAATTCTTTCAATCCTTAAAAATCAAAATACATACACGAGTCTTTAAATTGGATACAACATGGACTTTTGGTGATTGGCTTTTGCAATGTATGATCTCTCGAAAGATTGAAAAGTACTAAGGTAGTGCTTTGGCCGGACACTTGTCTTTTACGGGTTTGGAATTTGAGATAAAGAAATATTTATCAACTCGGTTCATTTTTATAATGGAAAAAGGTACTCCACTTTACTAGGCACTTGTTTTCATTGCTTAAGGCAATGATTTATTTATTAGTAAACTTATTTATGGAGAAAGAGACGGGGGAGGAAGGAGGAAATAGAAGATGAAGGGTTTTTTTTTTTTAAATTTATCCGGGTTGCTTTTATCCCATATGGAAAATTTTTTACACATGACACATAATGAATGGAAGGAATCCTTATATGATGTGCCTTTCGTCATTCGTGAGAGCAACCTTGGGGCCATTCCTCTCACAACGGATCAAATAATCTTCATTGCCTCGGATAGCTTCTTGCCATATCGGCTTGCCATTGAGTTACGAGAGTGATTCTTCACGGTGAGCACTACTCTTCGGTCAACATCAAATCGTTATTGCCGCTCGATCGTCGTTCCTTTTTAGTTTCAAGTTTTTGGTTTAGAATTAAATGTTTCCACGGGTAATTTTATTTTATTTTTATTTTAGGAGTTAGGATTATGAGTTTTGAAGTTAGGATCTTTTATCTAACCCAAAAAAGCTATAAGATTTTTAGTTTTATTTTATGATTATATATGTCTCTTTGGTGATTTTTAAGTATTTTATCCGTGTCTATACCAATAATTCTTCGATATTTTAAAGAGTTGTGTATATATACTAACAAATAACAAAAAAAAAAACTTAATGCGTGCTTAAATCGTATTGAGATTTTTTTATCATCACATTTATGTACATCCCGGCTTTGCATGGCTATATGTATATATTACCGGTAATAATTATCCATATAAAAGAGTCGTGTATATATACTAATCAATAATAAAAAAAACTTTGTACGTTCTTAAATCGTATTGAGATTTTTTCATCATCACATTTATGTACATCCCGGCTTTGTGTGGATATATATATTTATTGTTAACTGGAGAGAAATTAGGGGAAAAAGCTTTTTGAATATGAATGAATGAACTGTACAAGCATATTACGGTATATATACAACAAGGGTCATGTTCCTCTCGCTTCTCATTTAACAAACCTCATGTTTAACTAACACTAACCGATTAGCTAACTTCCTCTAACTACTTAACCAACATGTACAACTGGATAAGATTACATTTAATCCTTCTAATACTCCCCTTAAGTTGGTGGTTTATACAAATCATAAACCCCCAACTTGTTCATGAGAAATTAGTGTTGCTTGCTACCAAGACTTTTGGTAAATATATAAACAAGTTGATTTCTAGTCTTGACAAAATTAGTCTTGATTAATCCTTCTTTTATATTTTCACGAACCAAGTGGTAATCGATCTCTATATGTTTGGTTCTTTCGTGAAAGATCGGATTCGAAGCAATATGTATAACAATTCGATTATCACAAGTGACCTCTGCTAGTCGTAAGTCCGTGTAATTCAGTTCCTTCAACATTCCAATTAACCATGCTATTTTGCGAGTAGCTAAAGCCATTGCCCTATATTCGCTTCAGTGAAGATGGAGAGATAGTGTTTTATTTTTTTCCCATGACAATGAATGAGTTGCCAAGAAATACATAAAATCCTATCAATGACTTCTTTGTCATAGGATAAGTTGCCTAATCCGAGTCACAAAAGACCTTAAGTTTCATATCATTGGAAGATGACAGCAGAATGCCCAAACTCGGACTTCCTTTCAAATACTTAAGTATCCTTAGAGCGGATTGTATTTGAGACAACTTTGGTTGATGCATGAACTGGTCGAGAATCCGGACGAGCATAACAAATATTTAGTCTTGTTACTATCAAGTAGATTAATTTCCCAATTAGCCTATGATATTCGGTAGGACTCGGTTAGTATCTCATCCGGATAGCTACCTTGAATACCTTTATTATATCGGACAATAGTGAGCTTTAAATTATGCTCTAGAGGCATTTCCATCGGTTTTGTACCAAGTAGACCTACATCTTATAGCAATTCCATCGTGTACTTCCTTTGGTTCAAACAAATCCCTTTCTTTGATCTAGCAACTTCAATTCCTAAAAAATATTTCAAGCATCCTAAGTCTTTAATATAAAAGGTATCATGTAAAAATTGCTTCGACTTAACTATCCCTTCTACATCATCTCTTGTAATTAAGATATCATCAATATATACCAATAGAATAACCCTTTTACCTTATGTGTGTTTTATGAACATGGAATAGTCATGTTTGGATTGAAAAAAGCCTCGCTATAATTATTTTCTCAATGAACTTGGAGTTCCACTGTCGTGAGGCTTGTTTTAACCCATAGAGAGACTTGAGTAATCGATATACAACATTCTCCCTCCGATTGCCAAGTCTAGGAGGTAAAGCCATATACACTTCCTCATGTAAATCACCCTATAAAAAAGCATTAGTAGCATTGAGTTGGAAAATAGACTAGTCATGAATGGCGACCAAGGCAATGACAATCCTCACCGTAACCATTTTCACCACTTGGAGAAAAGGTTTCTCCATAATCAATACCCTCTTGTTAATTATACCCTTTAACCACTAACCTAGCTTTATACCTTTCTATACTCCTATTGGAATTAAACTTGATCTTGTATACCCATTTACAACCTATGGGTTTGTGTACGAAGGCAATGGAACTAGCACCTATGTTCTATTCAAGTCAAGTGCTTGAAGTTCCTTGGTCTTAGCCTCAACCAACTATGGATACTTAATGGCCTCTAAATAGGACTCAAGCTCTCGAAGAGGAAAAATAGAAGCAAGAAAAGGCTGCATGAGAATGGGATATAGATGTAAGAGAAAAGGAGTCCGAAATGGAATGTTTGGTAGTAGAGGAAAAAGAAATAGAGTTGGATTGAGGCAATGTAGGACAAAGATAATGATGAGACCAAGCTGGATGTTTAGTAGGTACTGGAAGATTTTCTTAGAGGATGACTCGGAGGTAGAGGATGTGGAGAAGAAGTAGTGGTAGAAGAAGAAGTAGAGGGTGAGGACAAAGGTACAATGGGATCCAACGTAGTGGCGAGGAGAATGAGAAAGGGATATGTGATTTTGGAATGAACCATCATCATATGGCTAGTCATAGATAGGAGTAGGAAGGGAAGAAAGAGATCGAAGAGGAGAAAAAAAGGGGAAATCAAGGAAGTGGTATAGGGAAATATAAACTCATGAAAAAGAACATCACGACACACAAATATTTGATGTGTCCGCAAATCCATGACTTTATATCCTTTTTAAGAGTAGGGATATCCTAAGAACAAACAAGCTTTAGAACGAGGAGCAAATTTGTGAGCACGAGTAGAACTTTGGCATAACAAAGGTATCCAAAAACCCTTAGATGATCAAAGGAGGGAGGTTTGTGGAATAAGGTTTCAAAAGGGGTTTTCCCATGTAATAGTGGGGTAGGTGTTCGGTTGATGAGATAGGTAGATGTCAAAACACAATCACCCCAATACCGAATAGGTAAATGAGATTGGAACATGAGAGCTCGGGTTATATTTAAGATATGTCTATGTTTTTTCTCCACAACACCATTCTGTTGTGGAGTATAAGGGATAGTAGTTTCATGGATAATACCTTTGGAGGAAAAAAATGTTTGACGAAGGTTTGTATAAATTCCGAACCCCTATCCGATCCGATTCTCTTAATGAGACAGAAAACCGAGTAAGGATCATGGCATAAAAGTGTTAAAGTAATGGGAAAACTTGGGACTTGGTTTGTATGAGAAATGTCCATGCCCCTTTAGAAAGGTCATCAACAATGGATAGAAAATATTTCTCTTGAGTATAGGTGGGATGTTTGTAGGGACCCCATATATCAACATGAATAAGATCAAAGATATTCTTAGAAATAGAAGTACTAAATGAAAAAGGTATTCTTGTTTGTTTAGAAAGAGGACATATATCACATATCGGATCGGAATTTGAGGTTGACAAACTAGGAATCATTTGAAGAAGAGAAAGAGAAATGTGACCAAAACGTTTATGCCAAAGGGTTATATTGTCGGATGTATATAAAGAATTACATACAACCGTATGACAAGAAGTTTGGAAAGAAATTATTTACACAAGCGGAATGAAAATGAGAAAATGTATAATTGGATATGGTTGAATTAGAAATTGGAATAAATAAGTCCGACATGACATGATAAAGACCATCTTGGACTCTACCAATCCCCTTTGTCTTCCCGAGTTGTGAGGTCTTGAAATAGGCAGAAATGAGGATAGAAAGAAGTAAAACAAGCTGTTATTAGTAGTAAATTTGGCTACTAACAAAAAATTAAACTTGAAGTCGGGGATGTATAAGACATCCCGAAGAGTCATATATGAAAAGAAAACGGAATTGATATGAGAAACCCGATTCTTAGTGCCATTAGGTAATATAACGAGTGTAGTACGAAGCTAATTTCCTAGGATATTTCAAGCAATTGAGTGAGCTAGTCATGTGAACATTAGCTCTTGTGTCAATTATCCATTCACCAGCAGTAGATATAACATCAACAAGACTATAAAAAAATTCACTCGCCATGTTTGCGGTACTGCTCAATACCGGGAGGGCTCCTTTTTGATGACACATTTTTTGACGAGTAATTCTAATATCTCGTTGGTATTGTGATTGGAAAAATATGGGAGTAGATGTTGATTGTAAACCGGAATGGTGGTCCTCAAACGCGAGTGTAAAGCATCTTAACCCACTTATCTTGTATTGTGAGCACTCGTATAACTTTTTTCTATCTCCAACGGAACTAGATGCGTTGCCATTTTGTCTACCTATGTGATTCCAAAAAATCTCCTAGGTGCATTTGGATATCCATGTAATTTGTAACAATTGTCTTTGGTATGATATGGAGTATGACAATAATCACAACTCACTTCCTTGCGCCAAGAGTTTTTGTCATTAGACCGCTTTATGTGATATTAAGTGCTCTTTCCGGCGAGTAAAAAGCGAAGGCATGTCCCGATGTAGAGTAATTCCCCTTTGTGATTCCTCATTTGAGATCATCGAATAAGCTTGTAAATGTATGGGCATGAGATTCATTAGCAAGATTTATGATCTCACGACTCGATATTGTTCATTTAATCCCATTAAAAACTACATCATCTTGTGTTGTTGAGTATATTCAAGAAATGGCCGAGTAACTTCATTGCTACGACTTGGACATATACTTGTTAATGTGGGAATTAGTGAATCATATTGGTCCCATAGCCGGCTTAGCTTTGAGTAATATGTAGCTACACTATCGAACCTTGAACTAGCAGATTAATCTCTTTGTGCAGAGCAAAAATTGTTACTCCATGCTCGTTTGTCAAATCATTTCTTCAAATCCTGCCATACTTCATATGCATACCGGTAATAAACCAATCCATTAAGCAATTGCGATGAAGCTCGAGTTTAATATCCATGCATGAACCAATGCATTGCATTTCTTCTTTTATTTGTAATCTAGAGAATCTATGCTTGGTCGAGGGCATTTTCCGATAACGAAGCCATCCTTGCTCTTAGCTTCCAATGAAATCATCATTACTTTGCTCCAAGAACTATAATCTTCTCCTCTCAACGAATGCATAACCAACACTAGATTCGATGTATCGAAAGATACAAGAGCGAGAGGATCGTTGATGTCGCAAGGAAGAACACTATGAGTGTGAGTTTGAGCTTAATTCATCATGAATCATACTTTGAAGAATCAATTCATGCAATATGAAGTATGAATTAGAGAAAGGAGGAGGAATGAAGCGATTCAAGAAGGAGAGTGAATCTAGGGCTCGATACCATGTTAATTGGAGAGAAATTGAGGGAAAAATCTTTTTGAATTTTAATGAATCTACTATACAAGTATATTGCAGTATATATACAACGAGGGTCATGTTCCTCTCGCTTTTCACTTAACAAACCTCATGTTTAACTAATAGTAATCGATTAGCTAACTTCCTCTAACTACTTAACTAACATGTACGAGTTGGACAATATCATATTTAATCCTTTTAATATATATATATATATATATATATATATATATATATATATATATATATATATATATATATATATATATATATATATATATATATATATATATGATGGGTATTTGATTTGTTTGTTTTATATTTAACAAAATTGTATTACTCAATTTTGGAAACCCATTCCTAATAATGAAAGCATTTAGCAAATTTTAGAAACCCAATCTTGTAGCCTATTGAGGTATCGGTTAGTGGCCACCCCACGCGAATCATTATTAATGACCAAATCCCTTCCATAGATGACGTGTCATCCGCATCCTACCCCAATTGTATCAACCGAAATATGGTCTCGGGCAATCCGAGTTCAAACTAGTATCGGGTTTGGGGCACCTAGGGTTTAAGCCGGAACCGGTGTCGAGTTTGGATTGGTACTAGGTCCAAGTTGCTATGGATTCAAATCGAGACTAGTGTAAGGGTTTGATGTTAGGGTTGAAGCCGGGACTTGTGTCGGTGTGCAAATCGGGACCGTGGTTTAGGTCGGGACCAAGTTCGAAGAGTCACGGCCTTGAATGGAAACCGATTCCGAGGAACAAAGATTCCGACCAAGATCAAATGTGGGGTTAGAATTGGGATTGGGTCCGGGAAGTCTAGGAGCTAGTCCCAATAACTCAAGTATCCCATTGAAACTAAATGCCTTAAAAAAAAAAAAAAACTAATCAACTAAATAAGTTTTCATAAAGATTTGGTATTATTTTTATGAAATCAATGAGATAGACATTCAAACACTTCTTCCGGTGAAAAAATTGATGGAGAAATGGCATAACTTATTATATATATATATATATATATAAAATGGCATAAGTTTTCACCTATTTTATATAATAAAATTTACCAATTATGTCCTAGTATTTTAGCTATATATTCTAAAATGAATCAATTATATTTCTATTATTTAAGCATGAGTTTCCAATATATCATTTTGACTTGCACATAATTTTTTTTTTTTTTTATGAAAATGCCCTTCGAGTCAATTTTTTTCTTTATTTTCTTTCTTTTTCTTCCTTCCCCAACCATGACTGCCACCTTTTTCCTCCTCCTCTCTCCTCCTTCACCACTAAAATTAAAATATTTCCCTAACAAGTTAAGGTTATATTGGTATGATTTTACAATTTGATTTAAGCTATTTTTTAATTTTTGACTCAAAGAATAGTCGTAAGTACGTTAGATCGAAAAAAAACTCTTTTTTAGATTGATTAGGTTTCTCTATTTTTCATTTTGTTTTGTATTCCTTCTTTATGAGATGAGGTTATGCTAACGTGGAATGTCCACTCTTGAAAACATGACACTTGTCATACTTATTATCTTAATAGAGAGACTCGGTCTAAACAATTAAAAAAAATCAAAACAATTCAAAGAGTAGAGAGACCAACTTATTATTTTTTCTTTTTTAATATATATATATATATGTCGCTCGTCGAATTTAATCTTAAAGCGGAGTGTGTCGATTTTTAATTTGTAATTAAGTCCTTCGCAATGAAATGCTATAGGATTCGATTTCGCCTAACAAGCCACTAACTCTTTTCATGGGTACTTAATTTAAAAAGTGAATAATAAAATAAATAGAATTTTATCAATCGAAAGAGATGAAATTCATTAAAAGTGTAAAAATAATAAATTGAAAGATATGACATTATATTGTTAGCTATCGAGATGTTCATTGCCATTCTAACAGATCAATACTATCTAAGTTATGAAGATAAAATTACTAAAAATAGTAAAAGACTAATGCATTACTTGCAAGAAAATAGGAACTAACTCGTTACAAGATAAGCTAAATGATTTAAATAAACTTGTCTAAGAAGTTTTATGTTGTTGATCATGTACGATTCCGTTAGTCCTTCCCTCTTAAATAGCTTTTGGCTGAAAACTATCTTTTATTTAAATTCAAGCACGAACAATTATTTAGTAATTATCCCTTTGTTTTCTTCGTGTATATTACCTTCGTCAAAACCGGTCGAATGCGGGACCAAACACATCATTTTATTTAAATCTTATTGCTTTATTAAAATATGGTCGGTTATATTACCAAACACATTGTTTTACTCAAGAATTAAGACTTCGTTGAAACTTGGTTTGTTATAAAACCAAAAAGCATCGTTTCATTAAATACTTATGGCTTCGTCGAAACTCGAATGGTGACAAGATCAAAGGCATTATTTTATTAAAGTTCTAAGGTTTCGTTGAAACTTGATTTGGTTATAAGATCAAAATGCACCCTTCCACTTATGCCTTACTCGTTTTGTCATAACAAGACACCTCATCCGATTAACGTATAATCTTGAATTTTGAGGTGCCGACATTATATATATATATATATATATATATATATATATATATATATATATATAGAATCTCATAATAAGTAAAAAAAAAAATGTCATATGTGAGACTCCATTACTCGTAAAACTCTAATATATACAAATATTTTCCTAAATATTACAATAATAGATTAAAAATAATAAAATTATAAAAAAAAAGAAAAAAAAAACAATCTAACATGCAATTATTAAATAACCTGTCTTCACTCACGTAATGATTTAGGAATGGAATCGAGGCCACATTTGAGATTGGTTTCAAGACATCTAACCATCAAGCTAGGCCTACATCTATCATTAATTTAGGCATTGTGTTGGGACTTGATGTTTGAATTAGCCTATACGCGAGTTGTGACTTTCGAAGATTAGGTCAAGATCATATCTGAGGCATTCTAGATAGACTACGTATAGCACTATATTCATAAACTAAGCCAGTAAAAGTTTGGGGATTCCATTGAGATGAAAATAATGTTTAGAGACTCAATAGAGACATCATAAATAATTGGAGGACCCTTTTAAGTTTGCCATCAATTTTTTCTATGCAAGATGTACTCGAAGGTATTCTATCATGAAACTCTTCTGGGCAATTTAGCAGAGCCTATCAGCTGTTTTTTTCCCTTCTCACAAACCAATATAACTATATCTTATTTCTTTATTTAATTAACAAACTCTTAAAAAAAAAAACTCTCCTCTCCTATCTGCCTTTACCATTACCCTTTCTCTATACCTCAATCAAGAACTTTCTCTTTTATTATCAAGAAACTTCTTTTCTCAATCAAGAACCTTCACTCATAAAGTTTGATTGAATATTCATTGGTGTTTTCAAGAACCGTTCTAGAAATGGCTATAGAGGAACTAATGGTCACTGAAGATCCTACCATCCTTGCTAGATGGGTATTTGATCTGCTGGATCATTATAGAATCGTTAAGAAAACACACGAAGTCTTTCAAAGAATGTTAACCGAATTTTTTTCTGCTAAGATATAAAGAATGTATCGACGTATCATCGTTGCTTTTGATTCTAGAAGATCCAATTAAGAAGACAATCCTTTTCAATCTTCAATCATGCTACATCATCCGACAACGGGCACCCTTATATTTTGAGTGCGAAGGGACTCTAGGGTTCCACTGCTATTGAAGAGCTTCTTAAGGTTTCCATTCACTAGTTTTATTGGTATAAGCCTTTGGGAAAAGACCCTCTACTTGGAAGAGAAGCACCACCCGAGTATGCAGATTCAATTGGACATATCTGACTGGTCCTTTAAAGAACTTAATGATAGATACGAGATGACCCTCAAACAACTTATGGAGAGGGTGCTTGCTTGCACTTACACAAGGCCACTGCATGTTATCCATGGAAATTGGGAAGCAAAAGTTCTCACACCCAAACAAGTGAATTTAGCAACCGGTGACTACATGGCATTTTATCATTTGGCTTCCACCTACGTTAATATCACTACAAGAAAATGACAAATTAGTGAAGGGCTAGATTGTTGCTAATTCTTAAAAAATCATCGCTAAATAAAATTAGTGATGATTTTGCGACGGTTTCAAAACCCTCGACAAAATGCTTCTCATTAATGTTTAGCAACGGTTTTTTAAGTCCGTCACTAATTTAGCTAGAAAAAAAAATTGCTATTTTAATTAAAATCATCACAAATTTTTAAGAAAAATCATAACTAAACTTGAAAAAGTTAGTGATGGTTAGGTTAGTGGGTTTTAGGGATTAAAATTTTTAATGACAATTTTTAAACCATCGCTAATTTTTTCAAAAGTTTTGAAAAGAGCCGTTTCCCTCCAACGATAAAAAATTTAATTATCGCTAATTTTATGATATTAGTGACGGTTTTTATCTAAAAAAATGTTGCTATTTGCTTCGAATTAATAAAAATAAAAAAATTAAAATTTGTAACGGTTTTGAAAATTGGCTCTAATTTTGGAAAACAAAGTTATTAGTTAGCGATGGTTTTCGAATAACCGTTGCAAAAAACCTTTGCTATTTGCTTCTGAATTAATAAAAAAATTAGTGACTAATTCAAAAATCGTCGATAATTTTGGAAAAAAATGTTTTATAGCAACATTTTTTGAAAAACTGTTGCAAATATCGATCAAAATTGATGGATATTTACCATGGTTTTTTAAATCATCGCTAACCCTTTTAAAATGGCTTGATAGCAATGGATTTTTTTAAACCGTCGCTATGTTTTGTTTGTTAGCGACGACCCGTTGCCAAATTCTATTTTTGTTGTAGTGTGACTAGCGGCCACCGATTAATTTCTATAGAACTAAAGAAAATCTGTTTTGTTAGTTTAATATGATTAGTTGTATAGCTGGATTCTCAAATCTATTAGAAATGCTTGTCAAAACCTAAAAAGTGCAGGTTTTGGTTGATTGTTGAATTGATCCTGAATTCTTAACGTTCACATTCTTACGCCAATCTTGTAATCTAACTTTTTGTGGGATGAATTGAATTTGGCAAATGCTAGTAACTAGAACTTAGGCTTGTTATTATTATATTTTCAAGAATCTCAAATTGGCCAATTTTTAAGTTAACCCAAAGCTGGTTATCATGCAATCAATTTCTCAAATTTGTACTTTTTTGTAATCAAGTGTGTGTATACATATTTATTTATTTTCTTCTTGACTTTTAAAAATCTAATAAGCCAATGAAATTTTAGTTGTTTGTTCAAATTTCTGTTAAATGATCAATTGTAATTCCTTATTGTTAAAAAATAATATTTATATTTTGATTATGTTACTAATTGGTACCGATTAAATTATTGATTTATGTTAATCAAATTGCTAATTGATTAGTCATAAGGAGAAAGCTAGTTTGAAAAATACTAATTTTTAACCCAAATAAAAAAAAGCAAAAAAATCAGATGGGCAAAAAATATAATTAAGCTAAAGAAATTTACTTAGGTGCCGTTTGGTAATCGGGAATAAAGTGGTGTGAATGAGAATGAAAGTTTTATTCCCATATTGTTGTTGTTTGGTTAAAATGAATAAAGTGAGAATGAGAATGAAAATTTACACACAACTTCACAACTTCATTTCCACATAAGATATGGGAATAAAAATAAGGAATGGAAATGATTTTTTTTTTCAAAATAATAAGATATTTTATTTATTTATTGTCTATTAACTACTTTAATCACCACTATCACCACCAACAACACAACCACCACCAACATAACCACCACAATCACCACCACCATCATCATCACCACCACCACCACCACCATCACCACCACAAGCACCACTATCACTATCGCAACCACTACCCCCCACCACCACAACTAGAATCGCCACTATCATAACCACCACCATCATTTTTATTATTTTTATAATCATTATAGTTTGATAAAATTATTTTTTCAATCATTATTTTTATTTGTATAAAAAATCAGATATTAAAAAATTTAAATTGCATTCCGATTCCTCATTAGTATTCCAAACACGGTATGGGAATACAAATGCCATTCCGATTCCTTAATTTTCATTTCGATTAATGTATTTTCATTCCCACTACTCTATTCTCGATTATCAAATAACACCTTAGTGTTATTTACAAAAAATATATTTGATCCGTAGTATGGTTAATTTGGTTTACATGAATTAAGAACATCAGCAAATTTTGTGGTTTTATTTTTATTTTTAAAATTTTTGTAGTATTAATTAAGTTTTTTCTTTTACTAGATCACTCTATATATATACTTGTTACAAAAAAAAAAAAAAATCGTGTTATTTTCAAAATTTTACGTTAGAAGACTCGATTTTCTCCGAATTTTGTGAAGTTATCTATAGATTATTTAAAAGTATTATGTTTATGGTATTTTCAATTTATAAAACAATATAAGATTTAAAATGCATTAAGTATATGTAATTATCCATTTTTTTTTTATGAGGTGTACTTTTGTGCCAGCTATTCGATTTCACTATTGGATATCTATTTAATTTATTCAATTAAAAAAAATTTGTACTTATCCTAAGGAAGTGTGTCATTCAACCACGACATTTCTATTTATTGATATTTGATGGTACACATTCTCATTTAATAATTTTAATAGGACTATAATTTTTTTTTGAATAAATAAAATTAATAAGAAATGTGGGAAATACGGCCCTTGCTTGACTGAGTTCTCTCTCTATATATTTCGTCTTTTGTCTCAATTGAGTTTTCAAAGTATTGAAAAATCTCAATTAAGTTCTATCTAAATTTCACAATAAGGATAATTTATTTCTTATTAAAGAGCTAAAGAATGAAATTAAAAAAAAAAAAGAAGCCTTTCTTTCTTTCTTCGGGTGAATTTGGGGTTGGAAATTCAGTAAACCAAAAAGAAAACAATTCTTGACTACCTGATAAGAAAAAAAAAAAAGTCTTGGCCCATGTATATAGCAACTTAAGTTATGCAACACATTTCATCAATGATCGGACGGCATCTATTTTTATATATTCTCATAAATGATTTTGGATTTCAATGTAATGTTTTCTTATAGTGAAAAGAATCCTGCTAGATTTCAATTATAAAATCATTTAATAATTTTAATTGGCAAACCTAAAAAAGATGTTGATTCCTTATGGTGAAAGGAGTCCTGCCCGACCTGTGGATCCACAAACTGTTTATTCCCATAATTAATTAGGAATTATACTAATGAAAGGATGTTGTAAATAATTGATTCTGTTTTTTTGTTTCATAGCCTATAAATATGTGGTAATAGCTGGTAGAAATCCTCACATCATCTTTGTTCTCTCTTTTCTCTCACAATATATATATATATATATCTTTAGCAACCCTTCACCCCTCTTCTATAAAAGAAGACAGAAACACAATATCTCTATCCATGGATTTCTACAGCAACACTCTGACCATGGATATCAACAACAACAGACTTCGGATTAAACTTTCAAGTAGTGGCATCGATTCTGATCATTATCAGATTATTTTTTATGACATATTCCGGTGAGATTACTTCCTCCATCTTGCCTCGAAGAATGGATCAATAAGTGTCTTGGGTCTAGATAACCGAGGACTAGATTATGCGTAGGTCTCGACCTGACTTGGGCAGATAAGTTTGATGCAGAAGGCCATCATATCCCAGAAATAACAACCGTACAATTCGGTTATGACTTTGATTGCGTTATTTTTTAGTTCTCATCCTCTAATTCTAACGAATCTTCAACAATCCTTCAGCAGTTTCTTTCTCACTAGGTTGTAGATTTTTTTGGATTTAAAATATTCCAAAAGAAACAGCATCTAAGTCTTCAACCTTGGCGTTAACTCTCTCATGTTCGAGGTCTGCGATTTGGCCTCCATTCGATATCCAGAGATCATTAGCACCAGGAATTATGATGTACGGCTTAATGAGATAGTTCTGAGGGTTTTCGATAGAAACTACGTAGTGCCTTCCGTCATTCGTGAGAGCAACCCCAGGGCCATTCCTCTCACAACGGATCAAATACTCTACATTGCCTTAGATAGCTTCTTGCCATATCCGCTTGCCATTGAGTAAGAGTGATTCTTCACGGTGAGCACTACTCTTCGGTCAACATCAAATCGTTATTTCCGCCTAATGCAGTTCCTTTTTAGTTTCAAGTTTTTGGTTTAGAATTAAATGTTTCCGCAGATAATATTGATGTTAATTTTATTATTTTAGGAGTTGGGATTATGACTTTTAAAGTTAGGATTTTTTTTTATCTCACCCAAAATAGCTATAAGATTTTTAGTTTTATTTTATAATTATATATGTATCTTGGATGATTATGGTTAAATTATTAATTTATGTTAGTTATTAGGAGAAATGCTAATTTTTAAAATAAAAATAAAATAATTGTTAACTACCTTGCTAATTGATTAGTTATTAGTTTTATTTTAAAGACTTTTTTTAAGAGAATAAATTCTTTAGGAGTTAAAAAAAAAGTCTCCATTGATTCATAAGATGATTCAAAAATACTTTTATTTGTAAAAAAAATTGTATTACTTACTTTGAAGACCCATTTCTATTAACAAAAGCATCAAAGTCGAATTTAAAATCTCATTTATTGAAAAAAGTTAAATCTTATCACCTCGTTTTCGAACAAAATTAATCATATATTCCAAGTAATGAATTTTAGAATCGTATTTTTTGAAAAAAGTTAAAAAATCTCCATTGATGCTTAATTAAGTTGATTCAAAAATACTTTTATTTTTTTTAAAAAATTGTATTACTTACTTTGAAAACTCATTCATATTAACAAAAACATATATTTGAATTTTAGAATTGTATTTGTTGAAAAATGTTAAATCTTATAATTGATGAAACTTGACAAGTCTTTAACAAAGTATATTTCCTAACTATATAAAGTTATATTTCGTATGATTTTTGCAAATTAATTTAAATTTTTAATTTAACTTTTAATTCAAAAAAATTTCATAAAATATTTTCTTTAACAAGTAAAGTTATGTTTGGCATGACTTTTGTAAATTGTTCCAATTATTATTATTTTTTTTAACTTTTGATTAAAATAAGTGCGTAAATATGTGTGGCTAGAAATAAATTTTAACTTAAATCAAAAGTTTGTTACAAAATTAAATTGATTTTTAATTAAAAATTAAAAATTTTTACTTTTAACTTATGAATTCTAACTTATACTATATTTTTTTTTATAAAATATTATTTTAAATCAAATTTACCAAATTTTATTTTAAATTATTTTAGTCATAAGTTATTTATAAAAAAATAACTTTTGAATTATAACCCAAAATAAAAAATTATGTCAAACGGACTTTAAATGGATAGAAAGTGACTTTCACGTGTGAATTAACATGGAAATTTAATGGATAAACAATATTGGCCAAAATTGCAATTTTGGATCTAATTTGGGACTTTTTATACTAACAGTAACATAAGAAAGTGTCACCACGGAAGAGACTGAAAGAATGATATGCAAACATGTTACTACAAATGCAACATGCACAATCTTCTAATAATACATTACCGATTAAAACCTTGAATATATATATATATATATATATAAAAGAAAGGTTGAGAGTTTTGTATCCAGGCTTTAATTAATTCACCTCGATCTGGATTGGAAGAAGGAGACACATATAATCAACATAAGAAAGTGTCACTAGGTAAGGGACTCAAAGTAAGATATGCAAATAACATATTATTACTAATGTAATTAACATGCATAATCGTCTAATATTACATCACTAATTAGCACCTTAAAAATATGTAAAAAAAGAAGAAGAAAAACCTGAAGAAGAAGAAGAAAGGTTGAGAATTTTGTATCCCTTCGTTAATTAATTCACCTTCATCTCGACTGTAAGAAGGAGACACAGATAATAAAGCGGATGGTACTTTTATAAATAAAGCAATCTTGTTATTAGTAGTTAAAGGATTTACCAATCATTTTGCTAACAATCAATAACTAGAATAATTAAGTGTGTAAATAGGCAATGTTGAATAAAACTAGTAGTAATAATTCCTTTGAGTTTTCTACAGTACTAATTACGGCTTTATAACATGTTGAGTTGGAAAGTGATGTGTGGATTTGTTTTATACTTTATTTGTCGTTACCCAACGTCGGACGGGACTCCTCGAAAATATCTAAAATTAGGTTGAATATTTATAAATTTATTTACAGAGTTTAGAGTCGCCACCTAGTATTGAAGGAACTAGGAACCTAAAACGGATACTCGGTTCGGAGATTTTAAGGTAAGGAGTTAGTTATGCTTTTGGGAAGATATCGATCACCCAAAAGCGACATTTCCAATAAAAGGTACCATGTATGGTTTATCTCTAAATTTATCTCTTAAAATATTTTATTTACGTCAAATTATTTTCTAATTCTTAATCTCCTATTTTTTTTAGACAAATTAAATTTTTTAGTTTTGAGCGTGGCATCGTATTGAAACGATCGTCGGTCCCTTTCATCGGGCGACGCGTCGATTCAAACATCGTATCCACCTTAAGTCTTAACAAAACTGGTGTGTCGAAGGATATCTTAATTTAAACAATGGTTTTTTAGTTACGGTAGTCCCAATCGGATAGGAGGCTTCATCGAGAATTTTAGATTTTTGGTGACGTCGATCCCTATTAGATAGGAGACTTCGTCGAAAAAAAAATATTTTTTATTTTTTATTTTTTAAAGAAAACTTTAAAATTTTAATTAACTAAAATCAACTTAAACAAATTTTAAAAAATTAAATATATCGAAATCATCATCCGTCCCTAATAAATAGGAGACTCGTTGATACAATATTTTAATCATAAAAAAAAGAAAAATCTCATGTTAAAATAAATTGCACAACTATGTATCTTTAAATTTTCTAACATACATATGTAAAATAAAAAAAACTACAAAACACATAAAATAAATAAAACGAGTCCAAAATTCACCTATATTGTAAAATTACCAAAATGCCCCTAAAATGCCAAGAGTCACCGCCAAGTGACTGTTCGCCTTTCGGTGACCGTTCGGTGTGTGGACCACCCGGTCTTGTAGATCAGATCGTTACGAGTCTAATGGTAGTGTTATCGACCGGAGACGACGCCGGAGGAGGGAGATCGGAGCGTCCAAAGGTTCGGTCGGATCTCCCTTTTCACCGACGATGAATCCGACCTCTTCTCGGGATTTCAAGCACACCGGTCGACTCACAAGGTCGAGAGAAGAAGTTCTATGGTGGTTAGGACCTCCAATTCTTCCTATATCGGCCAATTTTTCCGGGTTTACAAAAACGGGTCGAAAACGGGTATCTTTCAATGAAACCATTTTTTGGTGTCGTTGGGTCGAGCTTTTGAATGGAAGCACTTAGGGGAGATGGGCGATCAGTTCTGTAGTTGTGGTTCTTGTGTTGGTGACCGGAGTTGAGAGAAACGACCGGGTATTTATTTGGGTCGGGTCGTGGTGGTTTGATCTTCAATTTCTCTTTCCTCCGTGATTGTTTCTATCTTCAACCGGTGTTGATGGACCGATCTAGTGATGGGATACACGAGGGTGTGTTGATTAGGGTCAAAATCGGATCAAAAAACGATCAATTGAGGCTCAAAAGTTTCGACTGGGTAAATGGGTAACCGGATCTAGTTTGATGGGTTAGGGCGTGTTTGGCTATTTTCAATTAGGTTTTCGATATTTTTTTTGTGTTTTTTTTTCTAGCTACATTTTTTTTCTTTTTTTTTTGGTCGCCCTTTTTTTCTCCCCCTACAAATTGGAATTCGAAAGCTTTTTATAGGTCGAAAACGTCATAAAATTTCTCCCAAAAATCAATTCAAATTCAAATTTTAATTATCGAATCTTAATTTTGAGATTTTTCTAGCTAAAAATAAGGAGATTCTAATTAAAAAAGATTTGTGGAAGATTTCAACAGATTTTTGAATGATTTTATGGAGATTTTATATTTTTTCCTTTTTTGTTTTTTTGTTCTATTATTCTTTTTTTTTTTATTTTTTCCTTTAAAGAAAAAAATTGGGTTATAACGATTGCCCCTCTTTACAATGTTTATGATGCAAATCTTAGCTGAAGTGTGAACTTCAAAATAGATTTGTCTAGTAAGCTTGTAAATATATTCTTCTTCTTTTTCGAAAAAATAAATGTGCAGTTCATGAAAAATAAAAGATGCAAGTACATGGCCTTGTTGTAAAGGGCAGCTTACCCTAGAAATTTAAACGTGCAAATGCGTGACCTTATTGTAAAGGGTAGCCTACCTTAGAAAATAAACGTGCAATGCGTGGCCTTATTGTAAAGGGCAGACCTACCCTTGAAATTGAATATGCAATGGTCTATTCCGAGGCGACCCTACCGAAAGAATGGTTTATTATTAGGCGAACTTGCCCGAGTGAATGATCTATTATTAGGCGATCCCGCCCAAAAGAATAGTCTATTTTGAGGTGACCCTACCTAAGCGAATGATCTATTATTAGGCGATCCCGCTCGAAAGAATGGTCTATTGTGAGGTGATCCTACCTAAGCGAATGATCTATTATTAGGCGATCCCGCTTGAAAGAATGATCTATTGTGAGGTGACCCTACCTAAGTGAAGGATCAATTATTAGGCGATCCCGCTCGAAAGAATGTGTGAGGAAACGTGACCCCCTTTTTTGAATTTCGAGTTTGATTGAATGTTCCGTTTATTTTTTTTGTTTTTTTTAGTTGAAATTGACAACAATCTTACCCGAGAGAAACATAGGCCGTCCCGCCTTGTCGGTACTTAATCCCCCTTTGCCTCATTTCAAAAATTTGTGTCGGATTGTATCTTGCGATGTTGTCAAGATTTCCTTACCCCCAAGGCTCGGATCACTATTCATAATGAACTTGAGTCTTTTCTCCCTTCCGTTTTTTTCAACCAATTGGTCCTTGCTAGATTTTAAAGATGATAACCCACCACATGTTATGATCCACCCTCGTGAAACCATACTTGATTGCTTTGACTACTTGCTAAACTTTGACCGAGTCATTATCCTCCATTAGAATCGCTTTTTCCCCTAGCTTGATGGCTTTGACTCGCTTTGATTTGAGCACAAAAAGCATACCATTTAGACCTATGTTCCTTCGGTTAGCATAGCATAGTGATGCCATTGTCTAACAAGTTGTTGAACCCCATTAGCGTTTCTAGACTCTTGGTCTTGCCCTCAAGTATTCTCAATGAAATGCCATTCGGCCGAGCTACGAAATGCCCTAAAGTGTTGGTCGAGATCATACACTTATCATTTTCTTGACATAATCACCACTTATATTTGAATGCTTGTTTCTTGATGCTTGCATCACAATTTGCAAATTGATCTTAAAATTTTTTTCATCTTTTGAAAAAGATCATAAGCATTTAGTTCTTATGGATTTGGGTCGTATATTTGAATGATTCTCTTAAAACAATTTAGATTATTTGAACGAAATATAGATATGTTCCGATGAAAGTACTTTCATTCATCGAAGATATTTAAATTTATTGATCAAAAGTCAAATCATGATATTCAAATGCTATGATGCAAGAAAGTTGGGCTAAATAAGCAAAAAAGTGTTTGGGTCATGCAAAGTTTGCATAAAAGTTGACATTTGAGGAATTTGAAGGTAATTAATCTAAGATAAGTTCATTTTGGGTAAATGAAAAAGTTTTGAGCAGAATATTTGAAAAAAAAGTGGGTTTGAAGGATAATTTTGCCTTAGAATATCTTGATTCTGTTTGTTTTGCCCCCAAGGTTTGTTGATGAAGACTCATGATTCAACGAAAAATAACATACCGACTCATCATATTTTCTTTTCCTCAATCATCATCATTTTTTTTAGATTAGAATCCAACAACCTAGGTAAACTTTCTTTGATCGAAAGGACTTGCAAAAGCACGTAATGCGAGCTATGACATTGGGTTTATGAAAGAAGGATATAAAGGCTCAAAACGTGTTTAAAGGTTTTTGACATAGAATCACTTTGTTGTCCATGAAAATCTCTTTAGGTCACGTCACTTGGACTTTATCACTTTAGTCGTTAGTTGGGTTACTATGTCATTGAGAAAATTTTTCTAGGCTTGCCACTTAGATTTTGTCATTTTGGTCGTTGACTTTGTTTTCTAGCATCAACTTTCTTTGTCTCGTTTGTTGATTTTTGACTCCCATCTTGCCTTATAATTTTTATGTTTGGGAAGTTTTTTTCTTTTTCCTCTTAAGATAATTGATGGGATTCTTTTGATAGAAATTTTTGAGAGTTTCATCGACCATTCATAGACTATACACTTTGCCCTCGAGTGTGAGGGGTGATCCCGGTTCGGGTTATTATGAAGAAAATCATCGAGCTCAAAGTAGGACGACGAAGGATAAAATTTATGTAAGACATATGAAAGATGACCTTTCCTCATCTCAAAGACTCGATTCACCTATGTCATTACACATTAATCTCTTTTAAACAATGATGATTAATTTAGAAAAAAATGATGAATGCTATCATGAGTATAAGATATATTTTTCATCACTATTTGAGACACCAATCATCGAGCCTTTCCTTTGGGCTTCATTATGTTTTCTTAGGCAACACTTTTCTTTCAAGGGTTAAGTTTGAGAAAGGATAAAGGATTTATTTTTTTCTTAACAAAATGGAGAATTTCATTCATTACTTTCTACTCGTAAAGGCTATCCGGAGGATATATCTTTGAAGAAATTATCTCTAGCATATATCATCATTTTTTGAAATTTGATCATTTTTTTACAAACATTTCTTTGAATGAATTTCCCTTATGCTTCCTTAATGGAGAAAGATGCGAATGCCAAGTAATACTTTCAAATGAACATTTCTTGATTTCAAATCGGATAATATCAAATTGCAAAAGAAAACTTAATTATTCTTTCATTCAAATATACGTCTTAACTTATGCATAACCAAAATATTCAAAACATAGTTTTCAAAATCCGACAAAATTAAAAGACAACATTTGCGGATCGATGAACATGCATTATCACCATATCTTTCGTGCTCACACCATCTCTTCAATTCATACGTTGGCAATCGTGTGACTTGGCAGTTGATCCATGCTCACATCATGAGTATTTGAACAACTATTAAGGTTGATCTCTGTCATTTCTTAATCAAAGCCGAGAGCCTCTTTTTGAAAGTAGGATAATTATCGATATTGTGTCCAGTAGCATCGAATGATATTCGCAATGTTCATTTTGTTGGTACCATATAGGATAAGGAGGAAGCTTTTGTTTGATACGAATTGGGGTAATCGATCCGAGTACTCACTAGATGTTCAAACATCTTACCCAATGAGATAGGTAAGGGTGGTAGTTGTTCAAGTTCTTTTTTGTAGTCTTGGTTGTGAGTTGGTGGATTTTGAAAATGCATGGTAGCTTGAGGGAATTGATTTACTTGGTAAGTTTGGTGAGGTATGTAGGATGGGTTCAATTGATTTGATAGGTATGTTTGGTTCATGGTGTTTGTTGGGCTAGGGGTATAGTGGGTGAATGAAGGTCTTTGGTTATAGCTATCACGGTTTTTATGATTTCTTTGGTTACTCCTTCGATTTTTGGATGGATAAGATCCAGTCTCAACTCGATGTATCTCCTCATCTGTTCTCTTGTTACCATCGCCCTTTGTCTTTTCGAACCATGAGAAATCTTTCCAGCTTTAATTGCTCGCTTCACCCTCTCAACTATGATAACAATATCAATAAAGTTGGTTGAAACATTACCAATCAAATACTCAAAGTAAGGTGCTTTGAAAGTATTAAAAAATATCGAGATTAGCTCATATTCGGTAATGGTGGATGGATTTGAGTCGCTACCTCGTGCCACCTTTGCACGATACTCCTTAACGGTCTTTTTAGACCTTTTTTATACCTTGGAGATCCGAACGATTCGCAGCCACTTCCATGTTAAACTTGTATTGCTTGAGAAAAACATCAGCTAGATCTTTCCATTCTCTCGATCTTGGACCCCTTTAACCTCATATACCAACTCAATGTTGATCCGCTTAAGCTCTCATGAAAGAAATGTATGAGTAGTTTTTCATCGTGAACAACATCTACCATTTTAATGCAAGTATACCCTCAAGTGGATCATAGGACACTAGATCCCGGTATATTTAGCAAAATCGACACCTTAAACTTTCTTGAGATTACCACATCGAGCACTAGACACATTTCAAGCAGCTTTGACAGGATCGTAGACATTAACCCCTCTATTACCCTTAGACGTTCTTCTAATGCTACGAGTCCGTCCATACTTAGACCTTCAACTGCCTTATAACCATGAGTTTCTTCTTCTGCAGGATCTACATGGGGCATATGTGGCATTTGTGGGACTCGTGGGTCCATGGGATAAGCAAATGCCTTAGCAGGATATGAGCCATCGACTCGAAAAGTTGCTTAATTGGAATTCCACGATTGATTGGGCAGTGGAACAACATGAGGTACCTAGAGTTGTTCCCGTCCTTGATTCAAGCCACTTTCCCCTCTTAAGGTTTGTTCTAATAGGGATGTTATCCGAGCCACACTCTCTTTCAGCGAGTCAAACTCTTGTCGACCGATTGCTTCCTGTCGTGGTCTTTCTTCATTTTCCATTTGACGAATTCGAAGTCGAGTGTCGTAGATGTGTGGAGGGGATCGAGTGGAGCGGCCTATGTTTACTCTACCGAGAATGCAAAAGAAATATATACAAATAAATACTTAATGCAAATGCATGATTTTGAATTGGGTTGGATACCTTTTTTTATTTTGTTGCACATTAAATCATGACAGAATCCCGTCGAGGATGGGTTAGAGCGAGCTAGTACTCGCCGAGGGAAAAATTACCCCATAGATACTTTGGGCGATTAGGGAGATATGTATGGCCCAAATTTCAATCGTGACTTGATTTTGAAATGATGAAACTACTCTTATTATAAGCACACGAAAGACGAAACTTTTCGCAGTCTCGATACGAAATTTAAGGATAGACAATCTCCTTCATCATTTCGGGCTCGCTCAAATCTAATCTAAAATCCTTGACCTTATTTCTGACTTTTTCGATCATGATTTAATACGAAGGACAACCTTTATTAAAATTACAAAAATACCCTCGGAATATCAAGGGTCGGTATCGACATCATTTGATAATGATTCGTGTTTTAATCGGGTCAACTCTAATAGACAAGATCTAGCTTTTCTATGGTTGGGCAAAGCTTGACTAGTCCTAAAGATATTTCAAGTTTCTAGACTGTCTAAATTACCGATGGGGTAATCCAACCTCTAACATTATACACTAGAGGTAGGGGAAGGTTATTCCACCATTTTCGATGTATAATGTGAGTTTTAGTTCAAACGAGAGTCCGGAAAGCATCGGTATACTTTCATCATACTCGTCTCCAAATCACTCTATCTAATTTTTATTAGGGTTGAGCTCGGGTTCGAGCTTTTAGAGATTTCCTTCGTAGTTTGTGCAACGAGTTAAAAGAAAAGACGTACAACCCAATTCAAAAATAAATATACGGACAAAAAATTTAAATATATACACAAATAAATAAACAAAATTCAGAAAATAAAATGACAAAAATAAACATAGGAGATAAATTAAAAAGTAAACCTATAGCGTAACTCTAGTCCCTAGTAGAGTCACCATTTTGTCGCTACCCGACATCGGACGGGACTCTTTGAAAATATCTAAAATTAGGCTGAATATTTATAAATTTATTTACAAAGTTTGGGGTCGCCACCTAGTATTGAAGGAATTAGGAACCTATAACGGACAATCGGTTCGGAGGTTCTATAGTAAGAAGTCTGGTTACGCTTTTGGGAAGATATCGATCACCCAAAAGTGACCTTTTTGAAAAAAAGATACCACGTCCGGTTTAGCTCTAAATTTATCTCCTAAAATATTTTATTTACGTCAAATTATTTTCTAATTCTTAATCTCCTATTTTTTTTAGACAAATTGAATTTTTGTGTTTTGAGCGTGGCATCGTATTGAAACGATCGTTGGTCTCCTTCATCGGGCGACGGATCGATTCAAACATCGGATCCACCTTAAACCTTAACACAACCGGTGTGTCAAAGTATATCTTGATTTAAACAATGATTTTTTGGTGACGTCGATCCCAATCGGATAGGAGACTTCATCGAGAATTTTAGATTTTTGGTGATGTTAGTCCCTATTAGATAGGATACTTCATCGAAAAAAAAAATATATTTTTTATTTTTTACTTTTTAAAGAAAACTTTAAAATTTTAATTAACTAAAATCAACTTAAACAAATTTCAAAAAATTAAATATATCAAAATCATCGTCCGTCCCTAATAAATAGGAGACTCGTTGATATAATATTTTAATCATAAAACAAAAAGAAAAATATCATGTTAAAATAAATTTCACAACTATGTATCTTCAAATTTTCTAACATACATATGTAAAATAAAGAAAACTACAAAACACATAAAATAAATAAAACGAGTCCAAAATTCACCTATATTGTAAAATTATCAAAATGCCTCTAGAATGCCAAGAGTCATTGCCACGTGACCGTTCGCCTTCCGGTGATCGTTCGGGCGCGTGGACCACCCGGCCTTGTAGATTAGATCATTGTGAGTCCAATGGTGGTGTTATCGATCGGAGACGACGTCGAAGGAGGGAGGTCGGAGCCTCCAAAGGTTTGATCGAATCTCCCTTCTTCATCGGCAATGAATCCGACCTTTTCTTGGGATTCCAAGCACACCGGTCGACTCGCAAGGTCAAGAGAAGAAGTTCCGTGGTGGTTAGGACCTCCAATTCTTCCTATATTGGCTAATTTTTCGGGTTTACCAAAACGAGTTGAAAACGGGTTTCTTTCAATGAAACCGTTTTTCGGTGTCGTTGGGTCGAGATTTTTGAATGGATGCACTCGGGGAGATTGGCGATCGGTTCAGTAGTGGTGGTTCTTGTGTTGGTGATCGGAGTTGAGAGAAACGACCGGGTATTTATTCGGGTCGGGTCGTGGTGGTTTGATCTTCAATTTTTCTCTCCTTCGTGATTGTTTCTATCTCCAACCGATGTTGATGGACCAATTGAGTGATGGGGTACATGAGGGTGTGTTGATCGGGGTCAAAATCGGATCGGAAAACGATCAATTAAGGCTCAAAAGTTTCGATCGGGTAAACGAGTAATCGGGTCTAGTTTGATGGGTTAGGGCATGTTTGGCTATTTTCAATTAGGTTTTCGGTATTTTTTTTTTGTGTTTTTTTTTCTAGCTACGTTTTTTTTTCTTCTCTTTTTTTTTGGTTGCCCTTTTTTTTTCCCCTGCGAATTGGAATTCGAAAGCTTTTTATAAGACGAAAACGTCTTAAAATTTCTCCCAAAAATCATTCAAATTCAAATTTTAATTATCGAATCTTAATTTTGAGATTTTTCTACCTAAAAATAAGGAGATTCTAATTAAAAAAGATTTGTGGAAGATTTCAACGATTTTTGAATGATTTTATGGAGATTTTATATTTTTTCCTTTTTTTTTGTTTTATTATTCTTTTTTTTTCCTTTAAAGGAAAAAATTGGGTTATGACATTATTGGTCATGAATTATCTTAGTTTAGGATGTTTTCTATATTTTAGTTAAACTATTTAAGTATTTAGATTTTTTTTTAATGCAATATCTACGACTTTTTGTTATTTTGTAAGCTTTTAGGTGAGTAATTTGGGCTAATTTAAGGAGGTTATCAATTGGACATAATTAGTTCCTACTTGGGTTCGGATTTTTGATTCTTTTAGATTGAATACTACTCGATTTTTGAGCTATAACTGAAGCTACAAACCTCGAATGGTGCATTCTTGGACTATCCGGATAGCTAAGAAACGGACCTATAGCATCCGTGAGAAGCCAACTCCTAACAAAGCCGTTTTAATGCTTCAAAGTAGGCTTAAAGTTACATACATGGATTAGTTATAGAGTTGGAAACAGATTAGGAAACAAACTGTCGCTACCCAACTTTTGACATGACTCTTTTATTTGAATTATTTATGATTTATTCTAGGTATGTGAATTATTATTGATTTTGGAAGTCACCACCTAGTATTGAAAAAACTAGAAACCTAAAAATAGTATTGGTGTAGAGATTTTAGGGTAAATAGTTGATTATGCTTTTGGGAAGATATCATTAATCATCCAAAAGTGTCGTTTCCTAAGAAAGATACCAAAAAAATTCTATTTTTACCAAAATCAATCCGAGTCAAAATTCCAAGTTTTTATACTTTTTATGTCAAACTATGTTTTTTTTTTTTTTTTTGTGACATTTTGTTGAACTAATCGTTAGACTCTTCCTTTAAGGGACACTTTAACTCAACATCGGATCTATTTTAAGTCTCAACATAACTTGTATGTCGGAGAATGACCTAATTATTAAGATATGATTGATTTAAATTAATAATCCCTATTAGATAGGAGACTTTGTTAAAAATTTTTTAGTGTTTTTCTATTTTCTTTTCTTTCCCTAGCATTCTATTTTTTTGTTTATTTCTTTTTTTCCTAACATTTCTTCTTTTTTTATTATAGAATTTTTATTTATTTTTCCCTAAAATTCGTTTTCCTTTTTTCCTTTTTTTTGTTTATTTTTATTTTTGGTTGGTGGGGAATTGTCGTCGATCCTTAAAAATTAAGAGATTAGACAATTCATCTACATATTAACTATCTAACTGAATTGTTGAAATAAATCGTACAATTAAACATGAACAAAATAAATTAAAGGAAATTAAGTATAAATTAAATGAAAAATAAAAATTCATAAATAAAAGAAATTCGGGTTTAATTTATCTAAAAATGGACTAAAATTAAAATAATGAGCTTTTGGAGTTAGTGGGTCCTCGACCGATTGGGCAAGGCTCATGGGGTTGGATAGCCTCTCTTCAAAGTAGGCTTAAATTTAGATACACGAATAAGTTATAAAGTTGGAAACAAATTAGGAAACAAACTATGACAACTAAAGGAGCCGACGTGGGGTCTGTGGTTTCTAGAACATCGGCTCTAAAAAAAAAAGGAAGCCTATTTTAAAGAAAAAAGAAGTCATACATAAAAAGAGAATAGGGAGAGTAAGGGGAAACATAATGCACACAAGAGAGCATGCAGAAGAGAAGATAGAAGACAACTAAGAAAGACTTGACGATTTCAACTTCTTGAAGTTCGTTTCTTTTTTCCTTTTGTTTATCTATCTATTTTAGTGTTTTGGATAGAATGTTTTATTATTTTTCAATGAATGTTTTGTTTATTTTTTCTCTCTCCGAGTTACTAATTTTATTATTCTAGGACAAGGATGTAGTCACTAAATTTTCTATGATGAATTGAGATTGTAATTGCTTGAATGAATTTTGTTAATGCAATTTAATGTTTTCGGATTTCATTATTGTAAGTAATTGACCATTATTTATATGTTTAAGGTATTAATTGATGGAGCGAAAATGAAAGTTTAATACTAGTTCTTGAAAACGTTAAACCTTGGTAGTATGGTTTAGAAATAAGGACACACCACTCGTGATCTAATTGATAATTTTCATTGAGTGTAAGGAACTTATATTAAAATCTACAGTCACAAAAATAGATGTAGGATTAATATGAGCATGGTTGTTGAGTTTGGAAAGAGATCATCATGTATCTTAGGAAAGTTGGTCATTATAATTAACAAAATTAATCATTCAATTTGGTTTTGAATTCACTGTAGGAATTTAGTTTATGAAATCTGAGTCCTAGAGCTTTTTGCTATATTTTTTAATCTAAGTTTATAATCTTTATCCATTAGTTATTAAAATTAATCACTTTAAATTATAGTTGTCTAGACAATAAGAGGAATTATTTTGCTGATACTTGAATCTCTTATTCGTAGGAACTATATCTGATCAACCCTATTCTATATTATTGACCCATACGCTTGTGGATGATTTTAGGATAGTAAGATAGTCTACTAATCACACGAAAATATAAGTTCATATCATTCAAGAATTGAATCGGTGCCACATTCAAGGAATTCATTGATCAAGTCGAGATTAGATTCTAGAATTAACAGATGGATTGGCCTTGCCTACTTCAATTACAATACTTGGTTGGACCAAGCCAACCGGCTATTTCTGACAAGTCTTTCTTCATTTTTAAAGACATCTAAGTATCAAGCCAGGACTGCATCTATCATTTGGACATTGTGTTACGACTTTATGCCTAAATTGGCCTATATCTGATTTTAGGGAATTGTGTTGAGACCTAATGCCTAAATTGGTCACTGTCAGAATGGTGACTTTTCAAGATTAAGTCAAGACCGCATCCAAACCGTTCTAGATGGACTAAGTATAGCACTACATTCATAAACTAAGCTATATATATATATATATATATATATATATATAGATAACCTTTTCGAATCATTATATTGAGAATTTGAATTCCTCTTCAATTGTTTTGAAAATTCCTTATCCCTTTTTCAAGGGAAACTAATGATATTGAGTATACGAGATTTTTGAATATTCAATATTACCATGATTAATAGAAAAATAACAATATTTGCAACCCTATAGAAATTATATTATAAAATAAATTTATTACATATTTTATGAATTAAAAGTAGAAAGAGAGAAACATGATGTCTTTGAGAAATTTCTCATTATTAGTGTTATGTTTGAGCTATTGTGGTCTAAGGTTTCTAAATAACATACAAAAAGAAGGTGTTTCATAGAAACTACGTTGTACCTTCCCTCGTTTATGAGAGCAACCCGGCCGGGGACTATTCCTGTATTACGCTCGATAGCTTCTTGCCATATGGCCTTGCCGTTGAGTTACGACAATGACTCTTCAGGGCGAACAGTCTTTGACTTGTTTTCAAGCTATTAGTTTTGAATTAATTGTTTGTTCATCTTTTTTTTTTTTTTTTTTTTTTTTTTTTTTTTTTTCAGGAATTAGGATTATGGTTTTAAAGGTTTTCAATTGAAACTATGTTTATGCACCTAGGTTTTGTTTTGGTTTTTATTTTTGACTGATTCCAAGATTTATTTTCAAGTTCTTAGTTTTTAATTAATTATTTGTGCATCAATTTTTTTATTTTTTATTTTTTTTTGGAATTAGGTTTATGGGTTTTAAATTTAGGATTTTTATATAATCCAAAAATTTAAAGATTTTCATTTTTATTTTATGATTATGTATATATTTTGGATAATTTTTTGAAGTATTTCATGTGCGGCAAATTTTTTTCTATATTAGGAAGTAGACTTGTTTTAATCCTTAATTAATTTCGTAATTTTTTTCCCAATTCCTTTGCCCAACATGACTTGGAATTTATATACTTGGTTTGTTTGATTTTCATTGTCTATTGATGTGAGATATCATTGGTAGAATGGACCTTTCATGGCAAAAAAAAAAAAAATTCAATTGAGCTTTTTTTTTCTTTAATGTATCTCGTTCCCTTGCTGTGACTACAAAAAATTACCAAATAGCGAAGGAATTTAGTAGCGAATTAGATTTAGTCACTAAATAACGATGGAGCAAGCAAACAAACTATGACCGTTGTCGAGGTATGGATCTTAGCTATGAAACATCGACGAATCGGTGACGGATTAGGTCCATTGCTATATTTGGCAGCAAAATATTCGTAGGTATTTTAGAGATGGTTTAGTGATGGAATTGTGAGAGACATCGGTGATGAAATATTGATTCCATCACTATTTATTGGGTTTAGGATTAGCAACGAAATTCCATCGGTAATCGCATATTTCTCTCGCAAATTAGCGATGGAAAGTCCATCGCTAATATTAAAAAACGAGCGAGACTTTTGAAATTCAAAATCCCCAAATTAGTGATGAATTAGCATGTCATAGTTTCTTTTTCTTTTTCCTCTCCATCTCTTCTCTAGCCACTACTGCCTTCCCCACCCAAAACCACCATAAACCCCACTCCACTTCTTAGCAACCCTCACCCATTCCGGACTATCTTTTTCCTAAAAAGCCTCAAATTTCCTCCCTCCTCTTCATCTCATCCTTGTCCGAAGGTAAGTTCTCTCTCTCTCTCTCTCTATATAATAACCTAAAAAAAGGGGGGCTAGTATAAATAGGGGCGATGAATCGCCCCATTTTTAGAATTTCTTCTCTTCTTCTCTCCCTCTCTCACACCATTTCTATCCCAAAATTCCTCTTAAATTCTCATTTTAATTCCTAAGCTATCTCATGTTAAATTAGCTTAAGAGAACCATCAATTAGAAGATTTAAGTGAAGTTTAGCTAGCTTAGAGCTTAGGAAGCTTGAAGAGCTAGGATTGACTTAGGAGTTAAAAGACAAATTGTAAAGGTGAGATTCTTGATCAATTGATCTTTAAATTAGTATGTTTATATGTAATTGGTGATTACATTGAAGTTGAATTGCATTAGGTGTTGTTTGAACGAGGAATTGACTAGATTAAGATTAGGATTCTTGAGACTCATTTAGGGAAAAATGATTCTAAATGACTATAAAGACTTGAATGATGTTTAATTGTCTTGAGGAAGTGAATTAAGAACTTAATTTGAAGTGAAATTAAGTAAATTTGAGAAATTGAGAGGTTGAAGATGATGAATAGTGAAAAATCTGAAATTTAGGTTTTAATTGAAAGGAATTTAAGCTATATAAATACAATTAAAGGTGAATGGAATAAGTTTTGCATGACTTAGGATGGAATTGATAATTTAAAAGAAGTATGATTGTTTAAGGTTTGAATTGGAAATTGATAACTAAATTAAGAATTGATGATGGGATTCAATTAGGCAATTGTTTGGATTATTGAAGAGATTAGAGAGTCTACTTTAGGCTATCGGATCAAGTCTTTTTGATCAATTCCATTTTTTTGATAATCTTGAATTTTTGATTTTGGAATAATTCAATTGTTTTTTATTTATTCTTTAATATATGATATTGATTATTGTCCATTATTATGTGTTGCTAGATTCTTCGGAGTGGGCAACTCCGTCTCAACAACCTTGATATGTTTAGTCCTTTCAATTCTTCATTATATTATGAGTGAATATTATGTAGTGCATTCGTATTTTAAATTCTTTTGAATTATGTCTATCATGCATCAATGATTTAAGGATGATTTAGAAGCATTCCATTAGAATTTAGATGAGAATGAACACCATGAATTCTAAAATGATTTTGTATCAAAATTATTTGATGTGAATTAGAAAGAGATTTGATGTCTTTTCGGATTTGAACATGTATAAGTTATAATTGTTATTTTGATTATCCGTATAATTTCGAAAGTGTATACATGGTGTTTGAAATACTGATTTGAAAAAAATGTATAAGTATGTTTGATTTGAAAGTGTTTTCGAGACCTTAGGGAACCTAGCTACCGGAAAGTAGCCTTTGAACTTAATGATATGAGGCTCTAGCTAATAAGAGAGGTAAAGTGTTAGCCGTGTGTCCGCTAATACACAAAAACCTAGTCACGAGGGGTGTGACCTTTAAGGGTTTACACCCAATGATATATTATTATCTTATGGGTGTATAAAAAACCTATATATATATATATATATATTATTTCGTATGACTAAGATATATGTATGTGCAAATGTTTTGATGATTCGATACGAAATGGTTTTAAACCATTTAAATTTGTGATATACGATTCGGTTTTATAATGTGCATTATGTTGAAAAAATTAGTATAACATGTTGAGTTGAATTTGAAAGTATCATCCTTAGCTTGTTTCCCTCCCTTAGTATGTTATATAATGTCTACTCATCGAATTGTTGATTACTCACTCCTCATTATTTCGGTTTTTCAAAACATTGAGGGATTGCCTATTGCTTCCTTTTGACTACTTTTCATGAAGTTGGCACTTTGGTTGTGCAACTTATTGTAATTATAATTCCTTAGAACCTATATATGATTTGATTTATTGTATTTTCGAAGCTCTGTATTTATAAGCGTGGGTGTTGTAGTAGAGATTAATTATGAATGTTGATTTGGAGAAATGCAAAGATAATATTGTGTTAAAAGCTGATTATGAATAGCCTAATATTATCAACTATATGGACGTTAACAAATGATTATTAATTTGGGATAATGTGAAATAAAATGAATTAAGGATTTGGATTAGTACTTGAGGCTTGTTTAGATCGAGGTGGGCCTCATGATTCTCTCAATTCTCATGCCAATCATGGTCCACTCTCGAGGTCGTGACACACACACACTCTCTCTCTCTCTCTCTAGTTTTCAAAAAACAATTATGCTATTTTTCATAATTGTTAGGTTAATTTGATTAATTGATTGAATTTTAATTTTATTCATATTTAATTATTAATTGATTAGGTTAATTTTTAATTAATTATTATTTAAATTAATTAGGTTTGAATTAGGGTTAATTTAATTACGTTAACTTGAACTAGAGTTAAATTATTTAGGTTAATTTTTATTAATTGGTTATTTTATTTTATTTATATTAAAAATTGTTAATTATTTATTATTTTAACTTTAATTAGGTTTGAATTAGATTTAATTAAGTTAATTTGATTTTTTTAAAAATTAATTAGGTTAATTTTGATTAATTTGTATATTTCTAATTTTATTTATATTGTAAATTGTTAATTATTTCTTACTTAAAATTTAATTAGGTTTGAATTAGGGTTAATTTAATTAGGATTAATTTTTTATTAATTGATTGATGTTTAATTTTTTTATATTGTAATTTATTAATTATTTGTTATTTGATATTTAATTAGGCTTTAGTTAGAGATAATTAATTTTTTATTTATGATTGTTGAAGTGTGTGTCGAGATATGTCATAGCGAATTGAACCTAAGAGGTCGAAACCCTTGAGAATTGAAAAGAAATAAGATTGATTTAATACTCTACGATGGAGTTAGAAAAACGAGTTTGAGATTTAATTTCAATGGTGTAATATCCTTGATCTTTTTACCTCCTTAAATATTTATATATGAGTGAAAGAATTTATTTTAAAGCCGGAAATATTTATTTAATGTATAAAATTAATTTATTGCATTAATATTTATATCTCCATGAAAAATTAAATATTATGCAAGTATAAATATTAGGCAATGTAAATGGGTTGTTAAGTCATCAATTTAATAAGTCTAATTATTAAAAGTAATAAAGATGAATAATTTAGGTAGTTAATTGAATTAATGAGAATTTTTTTTAAAAAAAAACAATGTCTAAAGATTATAAATATTTCATAATTAAGGGTTGTAATATTTATTGATAAAAATGATAAATTAAGCTCCCTAATAATTTCTAAGATTTGGCCAAGGGAGGAAATTATGGAGGCAAGATTAATTAAGTTATTTAGTAATAACTTATCAAGTACCAAATTAGATTAATTAGCCCCATTATTTGGTGAAAGAGGAAAAGGAAGGTAAAATGAAAGTTTAGCCTACTTAAATGAATATTTGATAAGGAAATTACCTAAAGTGAGATATTAAATGCAAGTAAGTAATCAAATGTCCTTGATATTTTCTCTTATAATAAAGGCGACGAAAGGCCAAATAAAGAGGGGGAAAGAAACTTAAAAAGACTTCTAGAGATATGTGGAAAAAATTAGCCAAATAAGGTATTAAGGCATACAAAAAATCAAACTTGGAAAGAAAAAAGAGAGAGAAACGATAAGAGAGAATGAAGAAAGAGAAGAGAGAAAGAAAGAAACAAGAAGAAGAAGTCGTGAGTTAGCAAGAAAGAAGAAAAAGAACCCAAATGATGGAGAAGAAGAAAAAAGAGGAGATGGCTTAATAAAAGAGAGGGAAAATTTGGGTAGATTGGTTGAAATACTCAAGAGGAAAAGAAGAGAGAAAGCTTACAAATTCTTTAAATGTGATTAAGATCAATCTAATTTGAGGTAAGTGAAGTCCCATTTACACTATTTGAATGCAATTAATGTGTTGATTGATGGCAATTATGGATGTTTCAATTGATTGAATAAATGCCCAATTGATTGGGTAAATGTTAGTTTTAATGAGAATAAGTTCGATTATTTATGTTTTGAATCGAGAGATGAATGGGTTTTTTAGAGTTGAATTTTAATTGAAGTGTAATTGAGAAATTGTTGGTGATGTTGAGGGATGAAGCATTCGATCAAAACCCATCTAAAAATAGAATGGATAGTTTGATGTTTAAGTGTAAATTTGCTTAGTTGTGGGGTTGTATAAATATGATTAATGTGAAGCTATTTATGCTTGATTATTGTTTAGCTATGGGTAAGTTTAGAAACACGAATTGAAAGCTAGAAATCAAGTTTGTAAGAATCAATGTTCTTAAGGATTAGGTTTTGCCTAAATTTTGTACTTCTTATTTATAGGTCTTAGAGTGATTTCTAGATAAATTTGTGAATGAAAATAGTTGATATATGTCTCTTCTAAGTCTCTGTAAAATGGCTTTGTCATTAGTTTTGTAGATGAAGAGTTATATTCGTTTAAATGGAGACTGTTCTAGATGACATGCTACTCGGACAAATTAGTTCTTAAATTTTAAAATTATATTAATCATGAGTTTGATATTTTGATCCAATTTTTGGTTCTGTTTTGAAGTAATATGTCTAGTTTCTACTAGTACAAGGATAGGTTCTAATTATGTCTAGAAGTGGAGCTATTGCTACTTGTTTAGAGACTGTCTCGAAATAGGCTTACTAGAAATATAATAACTTTTGAAAAATGAGCATAAATTGTGTATATGTTGCTTAAAACTAATTTTTGGATATGTTTTGAATTTATGTTTCTAGAACTTCAATTATGTTTGAAAAACTACAAGGTGTTCAAGTGGAGTTAAAGTGCTTGTGTAGGAAAAGTAAGTTTTATACTTGTGGTTGATGTGCTTTATTATATTGAACAATAATTATGCAAGGTATTAGTGACATGATTATTTGGTGAAGGATCCATGTGGTAATTTGTTAGTTTTATGTTGAACTGGGAAGGAATGGTTCATGGTGGAATTTGGCCTAAAGGCTATTTTGTGAACTTGATGTTCATGGATTGGTTTAAGGTTGTTTTCATGTGTTGTTAGTGTTTCATAAAAGTATGTTTTGTGTTCAATATTTGACTTGGTTATTGATTATTTAATGTTCATAGATTATATGTCATGCCATTGCTTGCAATCATATCATGAAACGATTTCCATCATATTCATGGTTTTCAAAGATAAAATCAAGTGCATGGATTTTCAAGAAAATGACTAGGCATGTCCCAATAATCGTCACGAGCTTAATCATGGCATACAAATAGAATGATCAACTCTCTCTCGTGTGTCATAGTCACAGGTTTAATCATGGTTCACAATTTGAATGTCACGAGCTTCACAGGTGTAACACCTCCGACCTAGGACCTAGATAGATCGAGGATATTATCGGCATTGACTTACATTTAGAGTTCAATGAATGTAAGACAATAAGCTTCCTTTAACATTTTCAATTTATTAGCAAAGTGAGCAATTCTTGTATGGGTTCCCTAATAAATATGGAATAATAAGTCTACATTAGATAAAACTTAGGTATAAACTTTTTCAAAAATTCAACTAACATTAATTAATATTCCTACACTATGTATAAAAATATTAAATACCATATTTTGGTTAAAACTCCATATTCTTAAAATTCAAATCAATCATTTTAATAAAATACCTTACATTAAATTAAATTGAACCATGTTTCTTATTTTTCTTAAATTCCTTTTAGAAATTCATACAAAAATTAGTTTAGGATTATTTCATTTCTACATCTTCCATACAATATAGTAGGATTATTTGATATTAATTTTATTTCAAAAATAGTTTAATTATCATGTATTACTTTCAATTAGAAAATAATCCATGAATAGTAACCATTAAACCAAGATTTAATGCCATTAGTTTTATAAAAATTTCATAGGCTAGGAAATTATTTCAAAAATTCAATATTCAATTAAAAAATAATCCATGAATAATAACCATTAAACCAAGATTTAATGCCATTAGTTTTATAAAAATTCCATAGGCTAGGAAGTTATTTCAAAAATTCAATATTCAATTAAAAAATAATCCATGAATAATAACCATTAAACCAAGATTTAATGCCATTAGTTTTATAAAAATTCCATATGCTAGGAAATTATTTCAAAAATTCAACAAAGCATTTAATAAATTCATTTAGACCTTTAACTAATACTTTGGCTATTTAAAATATTTTTTTGGACTTAAGGAACTTTGGTTCCTAATTTATTTAAAACTAACCCATTAAAGGCATTTGTTTATTAACCATTAAATTCACTTTATACCTTACCTTACTAACTTAGTTAACCATACAATTTTAAGTTCACATTCTTTTATCATTAACTTTTAGTTACTAAACTAAGTAACTATTTAGCTATTACATTCATTCTACCTTTAATTAGTTCCTTTATATAATCAATTATCTCATTTAATTCATATTGATTAGCCAAATAACCATTAGTTTAACAAGTTATATAACTAATCAACCCATACCACAATATCAAACTTCAACTTTTAACAATACCATACATTAATACATACCAACATTTGCTTAGCCTACCACCAAATATACATAACCCAAAATTCAGTTAAGCAAAGGTAAAGTTCCTCACATTATAAAACATTAAGCACACAAAAAGGCAAGTCTTCATCTTTCTCGACGACGATCCTTAATCATCTTTCTTTTCTCATACATCATAAGAAATAAAGGTGAGCGATACCTAGTAAGTATAATCCATGCAATGCATGTAATATACGTGATGCATTTAAAAATCACTTTTGTACCTTTTGAAATTCATTTTTCTCTTCGGGCACACCGTTGATTATTTATATAATCAATCCTCTTTTAAAACATGCAATTGTGAAAGCTTTATAAAAGTAGTAGAGATCTTCCCATTATATTTATCTTTACACACTAAGAGTATATGCCATATCATTCCTTTAGTGTGTCCTCACTTTCCTTTACATGCCAAGAGTATACACCATATCATTCCCTTGGCATGTTCTCATTTTCTTTTGTATGCAAAGAGTATACACCGAGATCATTCCCTTAGCATGCACTTTCCTCAAGAGAGGGTCATCATTCCTCTCCTGTAACCTCAAAAAGGTACCTAGCCATTCCTTTTTGAAAACATGTCCTTTTCCTTTTTCTTTTTCATACCAACCGTGAAGAAAAATCCTTTTCATGGTTATGATATGCAAATGCATTTCTTTACCTTTCCTTTTCCTTTTCCTTTCATCAAAATCATGAATGTAAAACCTCTTTCTTGATTTATGATATGCAAATGCATTTAATTAAAAATTTAATGTAATACTATAAATTTCAACATGCATAATTTCAAATTCTCAAGAATATGTAATATAAACAATACATCAACTACATGTTCATATAAAATAAGTATGCATGCGGATATGAACAGATCAATAAACACAATTGATGCCTTAAACACATATTATGGCTGAATGTTTTAGCAATATAATGCATCTATTTTTTCACATGATTACAATTATTTTTTATGTCATTTTATACCTCTAAACCTCAAAATTACATCAACATCACATTATCCTTTTTTACCTTTATTTTTCATTCTTGGCCAAAATTAGCCAATGGAAGGACAACTTCCATTTCTTCCTTTTACCTCAATTTTTCACTCAATCTTCTTAAATTAACAAGTTCTTCATCATTTTAACATCAAGTAGGTTAAGTTTCCATTCAATCTAAATCTTCTTACTTGGTCGAAATTCATCATAAAGTGACCAAGTTTCGGTATTTCTAATTTAGCATCATAAACATTTTTAAAGCATTTCATTAAACATATTGCAAACATTAGGTCTTAAAACTTCTAATTTTTTTTATAAATATACATCTATCAAAATAATATAAAAAAATATATTTATGATTTAATATAATAATTTTTCAATTATAGAGGATCATGTGCAATCATTGCAAGAAGTAGATACTAAATAGCAGCATGAAGGTGATTCATCATCTCCAAACATCGAAATGACCAAGAGGCGAGAAGAAGCGAAGAGTGTATAGTCTCGAAATAGATACATCCTAGTATTACTCCCATTCTAGTGCTAGTTAGCCTTCGCCACATCGCAATACCCTAGTGGTAATATTTAAAAGGTTACCGCCCAATACAAAGATAGGATCAAAGGAATAGAGGTTAACTATACTCAATGGTTCTAAGAACATAAGAGTAAATTTCATACTCTACAGAGTCAAATGGAGATGGTTCTAGTGGCGTTATGAGGCCGGCAATAGACTCACGTCACTCCTACTTACCCCTCCAACAACCCAAGAGTTATTCATTCTTCTTAATATCCAAAGGCTAGAAGATGATGGAAGAGATCATGGTGATAAGGACTAGCTTTATATATATATATATATATATATATATATATTCAATGTTTTTGTACACTCGAACACATTTATATATTTATTTTATGTTAATTTTATTAAATAATATTTTATGTTTTAATAAGGTGCTATTTTTAGTTGTTTGCTACTATCAATAACATTAAATGGCTTTTAATTTAAATATATAAAAATCTTCATTTAGTGATGGATCAATGACCAAATTAGTGACCAAAATTAAATCTCTTTGGGACGGATACATGTACAATCATTAAATAGCGACAGATTTGCAAGGAATTTTAATGAGTATGATTTAGCGATGAAATGCTATTGCTAAATAGCAATGGCTAGACAAGGAATAACGATGATTTTGCGACGGATTCCAAACTTGAAAGATGATTGTTTACTTTGATTTAGTGATATAGATGCCTCACATTAGCGATGGATAACCCATCACCGATCAACGAAGGATATAAATTTTTGTTGTTAAAAAAATAGCGATGATAATTGTAGCTACTGAAAAATATTATCGCAAATCCATTGTTAAAAGTAAATAGCAACGAAAAAGGATGATTTAGCTACGAAAAATTCCATTGCTAGTTTATTATTTTTTTATATAGTTTTTTTTTTCAAATATTTCGTTTTATTGTACTTTTTTATATCTTGAATTGAGAAGGTCCATTCCTTTAGAATTGGACATTGATTTACATGGTCTGATTCTTACTATTACTTGATTTTTTTTCTTTGCTAAAATTAATTAGAATTCGAATTAAAGATTCGGGATGTCCCTTTACTAATTTATTTATCTTAATGTATCCCTCTACTAAATTTTCAATAATCATATTCCTTTACTCTTAATTCACGTCCGAATTTCATCCTTCCATCTAATTTTTCAAGCAAGAACAACAATTTCTAGCTTAAGACTCGACATGTGGCATTAATTTTAAAAAATTGAAAAAAAATAAAAAATCTAAAAAAAATAAAAAAATCCCAAAATTTTTCTCTTTTTCTCTACCTTTATGCATATAAATAAATAATTAATTTAACCCCTTAATTCTTCTTTTTTTTGTGCTTTCTCTTAAATTCAAAAAAAAAACAAAAAAGTTTTTATGAATAGGAAGGAATAGAAGATTTTTTTTATAATTATTTCAGCAATTTATTATAAAAATTTATTTCAAATCTAAACCCAAAATTTTTTTTATTATTTATTTCAGATTTTATTATGAAAAGTTATTTCAAATCCAAACTCAATTTTTTTTTTTTAATTTTAGAAATTTATTATAAAAATTTATTTCAAATCCAAACCTAGTTTTTTTAATTTATTTTAGAAATTTATTATTAAAACTTATTTCAAATACTAATAGAAAGTTCACAATTTTTTTTTTTTTTTTTTTTTTTTTTTTTTTTTTTTGGGTTTGGATTTGGAAGAAATTTTGATAATGAATTTTTGAAATAAAAAATTGCTTATATTTCTCCCTATTCTTAAAAAAATTTCTTTTTTTTTTTTTTTTGAATTTGAGGGAAATAAAAAAATTGAGGGATAAAATTTATTATTTATTTTTATACATAAAAGGTAAAGAAAAAGAGAAGAATTTGTGGATTTTTTAAGTTTTTTTTTTGGACTTTTATTTTCTTAGATTTTTTTTTTGAAAAATTTAATGCCATGTGTTAGCATCTTATTTGTCTAAAAAGAAAAATTATCGTCATTGTCCGAAAAATCGAATGATGGTCGAAATTCAGATGTGAATTAAGAATAGAGGGACATAATTGTTGAAAAATTTAATAGAGAGACACAATCAAAATAAATAAAACTATAAAAAGACATCTTAAGCCTTTGACCCCTTAGAATTTACTTTGAAGTGTCATTCTAATTTCATGGTTCCCTTCTTTTGGAAAGGCACGAGAGAAGCAAGGAATTTTTTAATGAAAAATTGAAACACGAAGAAGAGTATTATGTAATACAATGATTACACCAAACACAAGTATTTTATCCTTCTATAATAAAACATCCTAAAATGTTTTTTTTTTTTTTTTTAAAAAAAAACCTCAAATGTAGAATCTATAAAATAATTTTATGGTGGAAGCTACATTTTTATGTTAATGTTCTTTCAAATAAAAAATTGTGAAATGAAAGTACAATTCTTGATGTATTTAGTAATTTCTTCTTATAGAGACGTCCAGAATAAACAAAAAGTTGTGTCCCATATAGCACACATAAACCCCCAACCTTCACTCACATCTTCTTCTATATATATAGCATTTAATAATTTTAATAGGCAAACTTAAAAAAATCCCCCCAAATATGGAACTGGCTTGATTGAGATATCGATAATTTTTTTTTTTTTTTAGTCTCAATAGAGTTCTTTTAGTGTAAAAAAAAATATCAATCAAGATCATACATAAATTCTTCAAAAAAAAAAAAAAAATGAAGTTAAAGTTTCCTACTAGAAAAAGTCTTTAAAAAAAAAACCTATAATTTGAATTGTCTACATGAACGCATATGATGAGACTGGAGAGATTCAATTAAGAACTTATGAAAATTTGTGATCCAATTGAGATGAAAACAATGTTTAGAGACTCGATAGAGACAACATATATAATGGGGGGACATTTTTAAGTTTGTCATCAAACTTTTCTACGCAAAAAGCCCCCAAAGGTATTCTGTCACGAAACTCTTCTATCTTACAAAAATGAGCAATTTTTTCATAAAATAAAAAAAAATGAAAATAAGCAATTTAGCAGAACCTGTCAGCTTTTCTGATCTTTGCAATGTTGAATGTTCAATATTCTAGTTAGCTTCTCACAAACACATATATAAGTGTATCTCATCTCTTCATTTCATTAAGAAACTCTTACAAAAAAAAAAAAAAAAAAAAAACTCTCCTCTCCTCTCTACCTTGATCATTAATTACCCTTTCTCTTCTACCTCAATCAAGAACTTTCTCTTTAATTATCAATAAACTTCCCTTCTTAATCAAGAACCTTCACTGTCTTTGAAAAAGTCCAATTAATATCTTCGACAGGCCTACAATCTTTTTGTGAGAAACTGGTTTGATGTCCCATTTATGGCCAGTTTTTCAAATCGAAAAAGGTTCTGTAACTATTTTGACTTGTCTCTACAAAGAATGGTATTCAAGGAGTTCCCCAAGTGGTATGCAAAGCCTAGTGACATTCTTCAAAGAAACTGGAGGTTCATTCCACTTTCTCCTGATAAAGTAATGTACGCGACCCTAAATTGCTATTTTGCTTATGAGTTGGCAGTTCGACTCTCAATTCCTTAAATGACTGTATCATCAGTATTGATCCTTTAATTAACAGGTATCAATTCGTTTATTCATAATTCAAAATTTTACATGATCAATTGTTTAAAGATTAGTTCTTGTGTGAAATTGTACATTTGTTTTCTGTTTTCTCTTCATCTGCAGGTGCAGGGCTCAGAATTTCCCAGGACTGTCGATTCTGCTGGTTGGTATTTGATGTTTGTGGGAACTGGAGTTCTTTGTGGTGATGCTTAACTGGATTCTGCTGTTAGTGTTTTGTTATGGCTTCAATGGCTGATCATTAGCTTTGTTTTGGTCTTTAGACTTTCATGGCTAGTTATGGCTCCTCTACTTCTGTTTAGTAGCAGTCTTGAGGGCTTCCTTTGTATGCCTTTTTCTAGGGTGTTTTTGTTTACCTTGTGTCTTTTGTAGAGGCTGTAAATGGATCATGTCTTGATTTTCTCGAACCTTCAAGAGTTGAATGAAATCAATGAAGTACTTTTAATGAAAAGAAGTGATTTTTATGGTGTAGCTCTAATATTTGTATTCATTATTATTTTTCTTGAGTGATGAAATAACTGTGGAAAGCTTGCCCCCTTTAGCAAGCTTTCAGTTTTTTCTGAGTGCCAATAGATTTGCATTTACATATGGTTTATCTCAATTAAGCTCTCGAAACATTGAAAAATTCTCTATTAAAATTGGGTAAATTTATACAAAAACACCATATAGTTAGGTGACAGAAACACTCTGCACCTCTATTTTCAAAAAATCACACTTTGCACCCTCTTTTTGTATGATGAATTTTTAGTCTAGTGAATTATGAAATAACAACAATACCCTCATATATATAATTATATCTCGTGCCAAATAAAACAAAACACATCCCATTTCCAAATTACATTTTCTCTTTCCTATTATTCTCTCTCTTTGAAGAGAGAGAAATGTAATCAAACACTGAAATTTACAACCAAATATGTTGAAATCAAACACTTTTCTTGTGGGCTCTTATTGATTAAATGTTTTTTCGTCATTTATTCTCAAAATAAAGACGAATTGAGGACGATTCAAAGTTAAAATGAGGTATATGAAGTGTAACCTATTTTTTAATTTTTCAAAATATAAATATATTTAATCCATGTAATATTGGGATTAACATTACATTCATCTAATCCCAAGCAAAACTCAAAGATTTTGAGTGTTTTAAAGGTTTTTTTATCTGCGATTGAAAATCTCAAAAAAATCATAATTTTTAAATTATTCAATGTTTTGCTTCTAAATAGCTTGTTTATCCTTTAATTGGTTATTTTTAGCAAGACACATTAAAAAAATTGGGACATTAAGGTTTTTTAAGTGAAATTTAGAATTTTGAAAAAAAAAACCAAAATTTTAATGTTGATTTTTTTAGGAGAATTTGATTGTTTATGCTTTCATTTATTGTTTGAGCAAAACCCATTAAAAATTAGGGTTTAATCAAGATGAGTCTAGGTCTTTATTGCGGTGAAGATGAGTTTTTGTTAGATTCGACAAGCGTTTGGTCGCTCGTTGTGATGATGATAATGTTGCTTTTGTTGATGATGTTGAATTTTTATTTCTAATTTGTGAGAATTGTGAGTAATTTTTAAATTTAGAAATCTAGCTTGAAGAGAAAGTTCACGGTTGTGAGGAGAATATGGTGCTTTTGGTGTTGAAGGACAATTCTTTTCAAGTTTGATTATTATTTTCACCATAAAATTGGCTAAATAACGACTAAAATTAGTGATGGACATGAAGTTGTTTACATATAATGGTGGATTAGCAAAAGATTAATGATTGTTATAATTTTTTTGTCATTTTGGGTTAATATCGATGGAATGTCGATGAATTAATGATAAAACATTACTGTTGTTGAATTGTATAGTAAATTTTTGACGGTGTTAGCGATGGAATACCAAGCTGAGTTGAGAGAAATTTTAGCTACGAATGATGTTTTCCATCACTAATTTTGGGCGGGATATGGGTGGATGATTTAATGATGGATTTTAACGATGGATGATTTTTTAATCGCTAATTAAGAGAAAAAAATAGCCCAATTTAAAAAATAAGCAACAATAAATGGTGTTTTTTTGTCTCTAATTAAGAGAAAAAATGTTCCAATTTAGAAAACAAATAGTGATGGGAACTTATTTTTGGTGACGAAATTGAGTTTCTTGTAAAAAAAAGTGAAAACATGGCATAATTAAAAAACATCAAATAACAATGGATGATGTTTTTTGTCACTAATTTTGATGATTTAACAATGAATGATATTTTTTCATCCCTAATCAAGAGATAAATAGCTACAAAAACTTATCTTTAGTAACAAAATCAAGTCTCGTCACTAAAAATTGAAAAAAAGGTGTAATGTTGAAAAATAAAAAATCAACGGATGATGTTTTCCGATCACTACAAAAAAAGGAATTAGCAACGATCTAGACCATCGCTAATTCCTTCGAAACCATTGATAATTCTAATTAGCGATGGTTTTACGACTGATCCTAAAATCGTCCGTAAAATGCTAGTTGCTAAAATTTTATGACGGTTTTAGGACAATTGCTAATTCCTAATTACGTCGTAAAATTTAGTGATGGCCATAACTATCACAAAATTTAGAAAAATCGTTGTAGAAAATGATAGTTAAGTAAGGAAATTGTCGCAATTTGGCAACGGTTTTAACGATGGTTTATCTGGATTGTTGCAATATATAAAGAATTAGTGACGGTTAAAACCGTCACTAATTCGGTCGCTAATAACGTATTTGTAATCATTTTTTTTAACCCTCATTTTAAATATATGAAATTAACCAATAACTATTATTAAAATTTCATAATTTTTATTATAAAATTTATTAAAATGTAATAAATAGTATTGAATTTTTAAATTCTCATAAAAGGTAGAAAGTTTGTTGTTGTTATTACAAGAAATAAAACATAATAGCTAGGATAGATTAGTAGGATCGTCACTCGAAGGTTGGGCGGAATCGTCTAGAGGTTGGGTGGAATCATCGTCAATGTTAGGCACATCGGATGAACTCGCCTTGCTGCATATGTTGCGAAACATCGCTGTATATGCTCTGCAGGAACATCTGCTGCATTTATTTCATCATCACATGTTGCTTGTCGGGTGTACTCCTTCAACTTATTTGTTATAGCCAGCGAGTGTTATGACAATAGACCGTAGCTCTTAGATCTCTTCCGTATTTGCGGTAGTTAGATCCTTGACTTCCTTTCACCGTGCCTCATCATCAACATGGAACCGTGAAGTTGCCGAATTGGAGGTCGTTCGATGTTATAGTAATAGTGAGATATGTGTGACACGAGTCCGTACTTCCTCTTCCTCTTACTATCTCCTACACCAACGACGGTTCTTAAAAATCTCATTAATATTGATGTCGGACGATGAACCCTCCTAGTTTATCAACTACTAGCCTCCTCGTCAATCATTCTTTCTACGATCTTTTACATAATTGTGAAAGATATAATATTACACAACTATGTGAAATAATGTTATAAATTAATATATTTGAAATGACTTTATAAACTAATAACTTACTCCGATAACTCTTGACCGTTGATCGAAGAAGATGTATTGATCATCGACCTTTTTCTAATGGGTCTCGAAAAACCTCATGCGGATCGGGTTCACGATCCAACACCTCACGTTGAAACAAGTATACATAAATGTATAAAATATACTAAGAATTTTAATTAATTATATTGAAATCATTATAAAAATAGTGTGTATATATATATATATATATACACACACCATGCGTATTGCGTGCTCTCTATGGCTAATCGACCCTCCGTATGTCCCGAAAGATCGGCTCCGACGACACCGGTCTCACTTCGCCGTTCTATAATGCCATCTCGGATCGGGTAATGGCCTAAAGTTTTACCCATTTCGTATGCCATGCATCCTATTTGTCTTGTGAGATACATATTGGCTTTGGGCTTCTTTTGAAATGAAAAAGGAGATTGGAATACCGTTTTTGTTTCAAGCTTTCCCATGCTTTCTTAACTTTGCTCTCAATGTTATTATTCCACCTAAATGATTTATGCAAGAATAATAATAATATTCATTAGTACATTTAATTGGATATTATTATTTGTTATTTAAATATGAAGTAATGTAAATAATTAATTGAATAAATTAGAACCTTAAACTCTTCCTAGTAGAAGTTTTTTTTTTTTTTTTTCGGACTTATGCTCATCCATGTCCATCCGAAAATATGAACATACTCGTGGAATGCCTTATAGATCGTGCGAGCGTAAATATCCGAAGGATACAACCTATAAAAATAGACATTAATTTAACAAATAAATGAATTCATAATTATGGTCATAAAGAAAAAATATGCTTTATAAAATTAAGCATAAGACATACTTATTATGACCAACGAGAATGACCGTAACTCGCGGATCGAGTGTGGATCTAATAGGTTCCAAAGCCGATAGAAGAGGGACGTTTTATGATGCAACTTATTTAGGAACAGAACAATTATCTTATTATGATGATGAGGGCAACGGCGACGAAGAAAGGAAAGATGGGCGGGGACATGGAGGTCGATAAGGATGCGGCTTAGGTTGAGACAAGTCGTACGTCGAAGGGTTAATCACGAGAGCGAGTGGGAGGGTGGTATGGAGTCATGTACACCGACGCGCGGAGGGAAGGGGGAGGGTCCATCCAACTAGGAAAGGAAGAAGAATAACGTCCACGTCCACGATCCTCGCTCGAATCGGTATCTAAACCGCGACCTTTATCGTATGACATGAGCTACCGTATCCGAGAACGTCCCCTACCTTGAGGAATTATAACTTACACATTAATTTTTTAATCACTACTTAATTTTGTAATTAATTAACTCATTTACTTAATCAATAACTAAATAAACTTAATTACTAATTAGTTTTTTAATTAATAAATAAAAATTTCAAAATAATTAATTTTTTAATTACTAATTAATTTTGTAATGACTTAACCGCTTTACTTAATCAACAACTAAATAAACTTAATTACTAATTAATTTTCTAATTACTAAATATAATTTTGAAAATTATTAATTTTTTAATTAGTAATTATTTTTGTAATTACTTAACTCCTTTACCTAATCAACAACTAAATAAACTTAGTAACTAATTAATTTTTTAATTACTAAATATAATTTATAAAAAAATTAATTTTTTAATCACTACTTAGTTTTGAAATTAATTAACTACTTTACTTGGATCAAAAAATATTTTTAATCACAACTAAATAAACTTAATTACTAATTAATTTTTTAATGATTAAATATAATTTAAAAAAATTAATTTCTTAATCACTACTTAATTTTGTAATTAATTAAATCCTTTACTTAATCAACAACTAAATAAATTTAATTCCTAATTAATTTTCTTATTCCTAAATAAAATTTCAAAAATAATTAATTTTTAATTATTAATTAATTTTGTAATTACTTAACTCCTTTACTTGAACAACGAACTAAATAAAATTAATTACTAATTAATTTTTTAATTACTATGTATAATTTTGAAAATTATTAATTTTTTAATTACTAATTACTTTTGTAATTACTAAAAATTTAAAATATTTCTAATAACTTATTAACAATTTTCTAAAATAATTAATTTTTCAAAATACCATCAATTAATCTAACTAAATTAATAAATAACATTTAATAATAAAATAAATTAATTAACAATTATCAATTAACAATAACAATTAAAAATTAAAAATTAAACTAATAGCAATAACGATTAAATTAACAACAAAAATTAATAACAATTAAATTTTCTTAATATTAAATTAACAATTAAACAATTAAACTCTCACAAGTAACAAAAATTAATAACAATTAAATTTCCTTAACAATTAAACTAATTAAATTAACAATAAATAATAAATTAACTAAATTAACAATTAATAATAACAATAACACGAGTTGACAATGAAAATTAACATTAACATTAAATTAAGTAAACAATTGCAAAAAATTAAAAAAATTAATTTAGGGTTAGATGAGGGAGAAAATTTCACCAACATAAGGAGAGAGGGAGCTACATCGGTGGCGGGGCTTCGCTAATATTGTTACGGCCAAAAAATGGACGATTGAGGAAGGGGTAGAAGGGAGAAAGAAAGAGGAAAAGGAGGAAGAAAGGGTGAGAGATGAGGGGAGAAAGGGAAGGAGGAGAGAGAGGAGGAGATTGGAAGGAAAATAAAGAAGAGCGAGAAGATTTTAAGAAGAATAGAGCAAATCGGTGCCGGAGAAGAAGAGAAAGAGAAGAGGAAATTTTTGGGAAATTTTCGGGCGAGAATGCTATTTAGGGATTCAAAGATTTAGTGATGGTCTCAAAATCGTCGCTAATAGTCCTAAAAATTGAAATATAGTCTGTTTCCCCCACGATTTGAAAATTAGCGATGATTTTTAGACCGTCGCTAATTTAGTAATTTTTCAATGGTTATTTGCAAAAAAATCATGGCAAAAACGGTTGGGGAATTTTTTTTTTAAAAAATGAAATTATCGATGATTTTTTTGGGAAAAAACCGTCGCAAAAATGCTTGAACCAGAAAAAGATAAGGAAAATTAAAATTAAAACAGTTCAAAAACCCATAGCTAATTTCCATGATTTGCGATGGTTTTTTTAAAAAAACCGTCGCAAAAAACGATCAAAGGGAAAAAAATTATACATAGCGACGGTTTACGATACCCTTGCTAATTATTTGGTCAATTAGCGACTCGTTTATTGATAGCCGTTGCTAAAAACTAGATAGCTTCGGTGGCCCGACTTACGCCTCTATCGGGCTTCGCACCTCTCCCACCACGCTTTCCCAAGAGCCCACAGTCATTTAGGATCGATTTAGAGACGATTTTGAAGACCCTTGCTAAAGCGCTTTAAACCGTCGTAATTTTAGTAAATTAACAATGATTTTGAGACCATCGTTAATTTTTTCTCACAAATCCCTGTTTTTATTTTTTATTTTAGTGGATGCTTATTTTTGGATTTTAGTGACGGATCTTGTTTTTCTTTGGTAATAAGTAAAAAATGGTCCAATTTAAAATAACAATGACGAATACTTATTTTAAGCGACAAACTCCAATTTGTTGCTAAAAAAATCCCTAAATCTACAAAACCCTTCTTCCTCCATTTTTCCTCTCCATTCCTTAAAAACTAACTGTAGCACCTCCTCTATATCTCAACCACACCGCCAACCCCTCCACCAATCTCAGCCATGCAGCCAACACCCCCCAAATCCGACCACTAGCCCCTCCATTGATCCTAGCTCTAATAAGGGATGCTATATGAATTTTGCTTAAAACTCATTTTTAGGTAACTTAATATATTATAGCTTCATTGATTAGTATGCATTGATTTCTTACTAGCTTTAAAATTTTAGTATCATTTGATTCTACTCTATAGTTTTAATTATTGCTCAATATATAGATAAACATCTTTCTAGCCTATCATTCTAACTCAATATCTTAATTTTATTTCATTTTTTAATTTTTTTTTAAAAACCCTAAAAAGAAAGAGAATTTAAATTTAGAGTGATAGGCCCAAATTAAAAATTAGTTATTCAAATTTTGCAAAATAATAATAATAATAATAATAATAATAATAATAATTACTCTTGTTTCAAAAATTAATTAATTAGCTTCTTGATTAGTGTCGATCATGATTAATTTAATATTATTTTTTATTAATTATTTCATATTTTTTACTTTTTTAATTCTTTTTCTATTTAATACAACATAAAAAATGAAAAAAAAATAAGTTACCATAAATTTAAAAAATAAAAATTAATTAATTTGTTTTATCAAAAGATGGTTTCAAAAGAATACTCAAGGTTTTTATAATATATATATATATATATTCTGCTTCTTTTTTTTTTTTATCATAAAATGATCCACTAGTTCAATAGAAATTAGTTACAAAATTATCACTTTGTAACTGATTTATAATAATTGTACCCTCTCTTCAGTGCTCCATCTCAATTATCAATTTTTTTCTTTTTTCAGTTAATTTATAATATTTTTTTTTGAACAAATACTATTATTATATTTATGAACCATGATTTAGATGATTGTGAGACCTTTATTTTCTTATTTTTCAACTTCTTGGGATATGTTAGCTTTTGATCTAAATGACCCGCTAATTTGTTATCAAATTGCTATACTTTCTTAAAAGTCGTTATTTGGAATATTGTTGCAAGTATCCAGATTTCATTATTTCTCAAAGAAGAGACGATCCCATCACATCTGAGGAAAAAACAGATTCCACTACTTCTGAAGGAAAAGAAAAATGTTAATGATTCTCAAGAAAAAGGAGTTCCCATTAGAATGGCTATTGTATGCTTTTCTACACGGACTGAGGGAATGAATGCCTTAATTAAAATGCATCGAGGATGGTGGTCGATTTATAAAAATACGCATTGTTTTAGGCTTAATTTTTAATATTTTCATACACTATATGTATTTTTATATAATTTGATTTGATTTTATATTATTTTTATTTGAAAAAAATAATATTTCATGTTATAATTTCATTTTTAGTTGTTTACCACTACATTCAACATTAAAGTACCACTAATAACGAATTAAAAAATAAAAAATTATGTTTCTTGCATTAGTGATAGAATAACGATCGATTAGTGATGAAAAAAATAATTAAATTACATCAATAAGTGATGAAAAATATGAAAACTGTCAATAATTTTTATCACATTAGTAACGGAATAGCTACAAAATATTGCTAGTTGGTGATTTTTCGTCACATTAGTGACAAAAGAAAGTCTTTATAGCGACATGTCCGTCACTAATTTCATCACATTAGCAATGGACATACTTCATTATAGCAATAACTTTACCATCACCAAATTAATGACGGATGCTAACTTCTATCGCTAAAATGATTAGCGACAAATATTTTACCAACACATTTTTTTTTATCACCATTCCATTGCTAAAGAAAAATAAAAATGGAATATATAGGTTTAAGGATAGAAAAATCTATTGCTAAAGGCTTAATTCTTTGTAGTGTTGGAAGAGTATTTTGGTGGTTCTTCAAGTGTTAAGTGACTTGTTATTCTTTGTTGTTAGTATACGTGTTATTTGCTATTACTAGATGTAGATTTGGACTAAATATGTTTAGCTATTATTAATACAAGTTTACCCTAAATTAGAGAATATTTTTCAAATATTGGTAGCTCTGTGAGGTTCATTATTCCGCACAAAACAAATTAATGGGTCAAAAATAGATTGGTATGGAATTCTCCATTGAGAGCTCTTCTACAGAGGTAGTTGTTAACAAACAATACAAAAAGTTTGTGCTCTTGCTTCATTTTGACAAGAACAAGTTTGCTGGTGCGGAGGCAACTTTTAAGTCGATTGGTGAAGCACGTAGGGGTGCTTACGGATGAGGAACTTTTTGGGGAGTTTTTTATTTTTTTGTATGATTGAATCTTTTATTGTTTTGAAATGCTTGAAATTTTGAGCGTTTTGAATTAGAGTTTTTAGTGTTTTGATCTACATTTGGATGTTTGGAATTGAATTTGGATGTTTAATCACTGGATTTGAGTGTTTTTAATTGAATTTTCGGTGTTTTGCATTAGATTTTCAATATTGTGCTCTATTTCCTTTTCGGACTTGAAATGCTTCCAAAAGGCATTGTGGCCATTAAAAAAAAAAAAATCACAAACTTGTAATATTTTGGACTTTTTTACCCAAAATTTTGACACTGAATTATAATATAGGGTGTTTTTTAAAATAAATATTAAAATTTTATTGTGTAAAATGCAAGTTTTGAAAAATAGAAGTGCAAAGTGTTTTCACTAACTAACTACAAAGTATTTTTTGTAATTTAAACATTAAAGTATTATATAAATTATTCAAATATTTTTTAAAAAATAAAAATAAAAATCATCTCTCTTATTTTTATTTTTTAAGATTTGATTCATTCTTTAACTTTCTGTCATTTATTTTAAGAAAAAAAAATAACAATTACATAAATTATCCCATGATGAAAATCATTAAATGAGATTTATCTAGAGGTTCTCAATTTTTCTTTTTTTATCCTTTCAGATTATTTTTGTTTTTAATTTTCTGATTTTTTATATTTTTAATGTTCAATAAATAAATAAATATAATTTCTAACCTTAAAAAAATATGAATTTTTTCTCAAAAACAGATTGAATTTTTTCCAACACATGCGTAAAAACTGAAATCAAAAGACCAAATTTTTAAAAGGGAGGGGCAATACTTAAAAATCATAAGATGAAGTAAATCTCACAAAAAAAAAAAAAGGTTTGGAAAGGTCAAAATATAAATTAAAAATTCAGATATTGATTTTTAAATTAACAAAATTTTAGATTTGGCCCTTTTAGCCTTTTTTTTTTTTTTTTAATGGAAAACCTACAATTTGAATGGAATACATGAACTCAATTGAGAATTTATTTATGGAAGATTGGGTATCGAATTGAGATGAAACAAAGTTTAGAGATTCAATAGAGACTGCATATACAGTTGTGGGCTTTTTCTACGCAAGAACCACCCAAAGTATGCAATTTAGCAGTACCTTTCACCTTTATATATAAGTCTATCTGATCTCATCATTTCATTAACAAATTCTTAAACAAAAAACTCCTCTCTCCTACCTGTACCATTACCCTGTTTCTTCTTCCTCAATCAAGAACTCTCTCTTTATCATGATACCATCATGAACCTTCACTCTCTTTGATCAAGAAGTCTCTTTCTTGATCTAGAATTGTCTCTCTCTTCCTAATTCTCTAAACTCCAGCTTTAATGATCATGGAAAAGTTTGACCTTCGCTGTGATTACAACTGTTCGAATCAAAATGATGGCTATGATGTTTTTGATGTGCAATGTGACGACATGCACTGTAACACAATCATTACTGGCAATCCTCCATGCCTTTTGAAATGGATTCGTGACTTGCTTCAGACTAACCTACGAGATGATAATAGAAGACTTAGGGTCTCTATGGACATGATTTGGCACCAATTCTTAAACGATACCAACATCAGAACTCCTGTTACCATTCAGTTCTGTCATGAGAGTCGTTGCATCATCTACCATGTTTCTCCTCCGGAAAACTTTCCAAGATCTAATCTGGAACGCTTCTTGAATCACGATTGTGTAGATTTTGTTGGTTTTGGAATGCAGAAAAAAGTCCAATATCTTGGTAAGGTATTCAATCTTAAAGTGAAAAACTGGTTTGATATCCCATTTGTGGCCTGTTGTTTGAATCCAGAATTAAGCTTTCGTGAGAATTTCAATTTGCCTCTACCAAATATGGTATTCAAGGAGTTCTCGAAGTGTTATCCAAAGCCTACTTACCTTCTTCAAAGCAACTGGAGGTTGATTCAACTTTCTTCTGAAAAAGTAATGTATGCGACACTAGATTGCTATTTTGCCTACAAATTGGCAGTTCACCTCTCCATTCCTCGAAAGATCGAATTAGAAGTATTGATTCTTTCATAATTTTTATCAATAATCAAGATTCAAAAATCATGCATGATAAGTTGTTTAAAGATTAGTTCTTGTGTGTGTGTGTGTGTGTGTGTGTGGGGGGGGGGGGGGGGGGGGGGGTGGGGTGTGGTGTGGGTTGTTGGGGGTTGGAGGGAGGGATTGTAACATTTTTTTATGTTTTCTCTGCACCTGCAGGAGGTCAAAATAACCGAGGACAGTTGATTCTGCTGGTTAGTAGTTGATGTTTGTGGCCTCTGGAGTTCTTAAATTTGTGGTGGTGTGTGAGTGTTTTGTTACGGCTTTAATGACTCAGTAGTTTTGTTTTGGTCTATAGCCTTTGATCATGGCTAGTTATGGCTCTTCTGTTCCGTTTAGTAGCTGCTTTAGGGGCTTCCTTTGGACCAATTTTCCGTGGTTTAATAGTTTTGGGTTTCTGGGTGTTTTTTAAAGAGGATGTAGTTGGATCCTGAGTTGATTTTGGTCTTTGTAATCTAGCCTGCTGATCTGTTGTATGCCCAACTTTCAAGAATGGAATGAACTCTCAATGAAATCTTAATGAAAAGAAGTGATTTGCATAGTGAAGCTCTGATCTTTTTGTTCTTTATTGTTTTGACAAAATCTCCGTGAAAAGCTAGCTTGCCCTCTTTAGCAAGATTACAGGTTTGTGTATTTGTTACAACTATCATCGTTGGTTCTGGTTGCTTGCAGAAAAGAAAGTGATAAATAATGGCTCTAAAATACTTACAGGAACTGAATCTGCTGATTTTGCTCTGCTTTTTTACCCCTTAAAATTGGTTCAATTAAGAGAGATAACAATAGATGAAAGAATAACTTTTATAGAAGAAATTGAATCATCAACCCAATTCTTATTACTGATGTGGTTGATTCCTGTGTTAAAGATGTCCAGATTATGATCATCGTATACTATGGTCAGCAAATTCAAAAAATTATTGGGTTAAAGGTTTAGGATATTCTTTTATTGTTTTAAATATTTTAATCGTATCCCTCTATTAAAATTTTTAACTATCGAGTCCCTCTATTCTTAATTGTATCTCGTATTTGGTCCGTCCGATTAGTTTTTTAGGCAACAGAGACAACTTCCAACTTAAGAGTGATAGGATGATGACATGTGGCATTAATTTTTTTCCCTCTCAATTTGTAATGCTAGTAAAGATTTAAGTCAAATGAAAAAACAAAAACCCCAAATTGCCTCCACTTAAAAAACCCTAACATATATTCCCTAGGATTGAATTTTCCCTAAATCCCTAAATCTAACTTAACTTTCTAGTGCCTAAAATCAGTTGAAGAATTATCTATAATTTATCAAAGAAACAGAACCAAAATCCTCAAATCTTTCTCCAATTCCGTTCTCTCATACCTAAACATTGCTCTCTTCAATTATGGCTCATCAATTGAAGCATCTCTTCTTCAATTATGGCTAATCGATCAAAACACTCGTCACTTTACTTTTCTTTTTCTCGCATTCTTTAACACTCAAAATGTAGTCCCTCTATTTTCGGGTTTGATTCGTTCCTCTAGTTACAATTATGTTAATAATTTGTTTTATTTTAATTTTTTTAATTTTTTTTATTTGTTTATGTGAATACAATTAACAATTTTTTTTTTAAATGCCACAAGAAAATGGATTCTCCAAGTTCGTCCAATGAGTCAAGAACTGGAATAACAATTCCAATCTATGTTACAATGCCTAAAAAACCGGAGTATGATTATGAAGGGGTCGTTTATTCTACAAGTGTGGAGAACGATTTCCAAGATGGATATCATGGAGTGATCTTCACCCTACTGTGAAGTTTTTATATTGTTTAGTTCATACTATAAGTAATTAGAGAAAGTATGTGAAGGATCATGGATCTTATGGAGGTGTAAAATAAATAAAATTAATCATACATGTATGAATTTAAGGGAATGAATGAAGAATTACCTCTTGTAATGCGGATCTAAATTCTTTTATCGGAAAAGTCGTTTAAGTGTACGACCTCCATTGATGATCCACATAGTCCAAGTACCCATAAAGAAACATTTAAAATCAATAGGTTGCTATCTTTACCTTTATTGATTTATGTAGTGTTTCCTATAGAAATCTATTTTGGGCAATTTTTACGACAACCTTAAAAGAGAAGGAAAGAGTATGACGTGCTAGGGTTTTTGGGGAAACTCGTTTTCTCCTTTTCTTTTCTCGCTCTTTGCCATGTGCCTTAGTGGTTTTTTAGGGCTGGCCGAATTTCTCTTTTCCTCCCTTTTTCTTTTGTTTTTCTTGTGTTGCCACACCTCTGTCTCCCACATATTTATAGGAGAGTTTCCTTGTCCTCCAAGGACAAGGAGAGGGCGGTATTGAGTCTCTTTAAGGACTCTAGATTGTTACTTCCTTATCCTCCAAGGATGAGGAATTATTTTACATGGGGACTTTTGATCATTATCTTTAAAACATTCATCCTTATCCAATAAGGTTGATGTTTATCCTCCTACCAAAATATCTTAATGCTTTTAATTAAACCTAATAAGCCAAAACCAGTTTAGCACAATTAATTCATTTGAATTATCCAAATAAATATTCTTGGATTATTTTAGTCGGGTCCACATTAGGAAATAATTTTTCGAATACCTTCGACCTAAACTAGGAAAATAATTTTCGTTTTAGGTTATTTATTTTCAAATTTGGAAATATCTTCCAAATTAGGAAACTAATTTCTAAAATAGAAAACTTTCCATTTTAAGAAACTTCCTAATTAAGGAAACTTTCCAATTTAGGAAACTTCTAATTTAAGGAAACTTTCCACTTTGGAAACCCTTTCGATAATAGAAAACTTTCAAAGTTGGAAACTTTTTTCAATATCTTTGCTTCTTATTCATCATGTGAATACTTGAACTTATGCATGTGACTCAATAGGCTCATAGATATGTTGGCAATGTATCGAGAACAAAAGACTTCTCTTTTATCTTTTGATACATAAATCAAGATTGGCCTCTAGCAAGACATCATGATTACCTAATTCTCTAGGAGGATTAATTAATCCATTATTACCTTTCATGAGCATGGTTATCATACAATTCGGTCTCATGTCAACTTATCACGAGTGTGATCTCAAACATAGTTATAAATCTTATTCGATTATGATCACACAAGTTTTCTTCAATTTTCAAATATCTTAGCTTTTAAAGTAAACCAACTATACTTTATTGGTGTACTCCTACTATGGCTATAGATTTTTTGAGCGAGATATTTATCGAATTGTAATGTGATAACTCTTTTAGCATATAAAGAATGACATATCCTATCTTAGTCATACACCTACCTCCATTAGATTCCTAGTGCATCTAATGAATCACTCACGTGCAACCCTTTAATAGGTTCATCGAAATGAGTGTCAAAGTTCATAAGTTCTCTAATGAGAAAATCGTGATGACTTGAAGTCTAAAGACTATTTATACCCATCTCTTATGAGATTCCTATAGACTAAAACCAAGTGGGTTCTTATGGTGAGTCATGTCCGAGTGATCTATTCTTTAACATAAATCACCTAAGTATTTACGTTGGTATCAACATGCCAATATGTGTGAGATCTTATACTTGCTATCATATAGCATAACAATAGCACTTACACGTCTATCCACATATAATCAATATCCATTTTTGACAATGCTACGACTTGGAACATTTAATGATATCATTTATATACATTAGCGTTTATCTCACATTTTTCAATCAATCACTATTGCAAATGCATATCATAAGGACTTCTATCTAATTCTACTGAATTTGCAAGCATAAAATATAAGAATTAATAGAATGACTTCTTTATTATTACTAAAATAAATAATTCAATGATACATTAACTCAAGCCCATCCAAATATGGTTAGATCTTGAGCACCTATACTAACGGAATGTTAGATGTGATTTCGATAAATGGCGTAAACCATTTATAGTAGGTAGAGCAAAGGATGTGATTTTAGGTATGAGACAAAGATAAAAAAAATAAAAAAATTGTTCGCTAAAAATAAATAGTTGATAAGAAAGAATCAAAGATTTGATAGTGAAATTGTAGAATTAAAAGCTGATAATCGAGAATTAAGGATTAATTGGTATTCGAGAAGGAACAACTAGTTATGGAAATTTTAATACTTAAAGCTAAAAAGAACTATGTGTTGGAAGAGACGGATATTTCAAATAAAAAAAATGAAAGAATACGAGAGATGCATATGATAAAGTTTTGTTTAGATACCAATTAGGAATTATGTTATTCCTAATGTTTATTAAGATGTTGTTGATTTTTGATTAGCTAGGACGATAGGAATGTAATGTTAGAGGTATCAATTACAAATGTAATTCCTTGTACGACTTAGCTTTGATCGTTATAATTGCAACCTAATTTTGATTAAATGGTGAATTTATTACGGATGTAATTCCTTGTCCAGATATTTGTATAAAATTGTCCAAGATTTATTTGTTGATATTGTTGCCAAAGTTAAGTGTTCATTCTTGTTTTAGTTATGTTTACTAGTAGAAACTTGCCCACAAACTTGTGTTTGCCGACATAAATTTGAGCGTAAATTTGATCAAAAACTTATCCGGAACTTGTGTTTGCTAGCAAAAATTCAAGTAGAAAGTTGTCCAACTTTTGATTGAAGGTGGAAATCATTCCAAAATATCGGATTAAAAAGCTGGATTCAACAACTTATACCTAACACAAACCTCGATGAAACTTGTCCAAAAGATTCAACAACTTAATTAAAAACATTGGATTAAAAATAGTAGGTTTAACAACTTTTGTTCCATAACATCATCTTTATGTTTAACATAAATAAATAAATAAATAAAAATAACACTTATAATTTCGTTCATGTCTATAAAATAGCATAAATCATTCCAAAATCCAATGTAAACAACAAAAGAAGAAAAATAAAATTAAACATCTTCAACTCTATATTCTGCAGATTTTGAAGACCCCATGTCAAACATAATCTTCATCTCATAATGATTTCCATACAAACCAGCATCAAAACAACCAATGACCTTCAGCTATATCACAAATTCCATCATTTCTTATTTGGCATTTGAGGGAAAGAGATGACTTTCTCACCATTTTTTCCAGTTGAAAAAAAATGTCCTTGATTTTATACAAGTTTAACAAAGAAAAGAAAAATCAAAATCAAAACTTACATTCCATATAGAAAAACTAGTTTCTTACTCAACATAAAGGCCATGTACAATAATCTTCATTTTAAAATTCCTTCCCCTACCTCGACGGATCTTGAAGCGTTATCTCAAGTCGAAGTTGGTGATTAAGAATCTGCTTCTTGAATAGACTCAAATCTCAACACAGTTCTCTTTTCTCTTCCTCTATATCTAGCAGATCTTAATCTACTCGGCTGAAACTGAAGTTGGTGATTGAGAATCTATTTTTTGAATAGACTTAGATCCCAATCTAATTCTCTTTCCCCTTCCTCTACCTCTAATAGATCTTAAACCACCGGCTGAAACCGAATTTAGTGATTTGAAATCTATCTTTTGAACGAGATATAAATCATAATCTAGTTCTCTTCCCCTTTCCTCTACCACTATTAAATCTTGAACCATTGGTTGGAATTGAAGTTCGTGATTGGAAAATCTATTTCTTGAACAAACATAGATCTTAGTCCAGTTCTCATCTTATTTCCTCTACTCTTGACGAGATCTTGAACAACTAGCCTCTTCGTTTACTTTTCTCTTTTTTGATTCAGCATTTTTCATCTCATAAATAACAATAGAGCTTGAGTGAGTATTATCTTGGATATTAACCGAGCTTCTTTGATTGTTGTTAATCATGAAAGAGCAACCTTGACTAGTACTATTTCCTTAACCTTCCTTTTGTTTGGCTTGGTAGTATAAAGAATATTAAGTTAACAAATTAAACATAGTTTATTTTGTAAAATTATAAAATAACTTAGGATCTCACTTTACCTTTTCAAGCAATTATCGTCTTGTAAGTGTATCATCCCAAGATTATGGTCATTCATTTATTGTAGGAGGTGTAGTTGCTTAAACCTAAAAGTACAAAAAATCATGACTCATTGAATGCATACATAACATAATTGTAATCTAAAGAAATGAATAATGTTAGATAAACTAACCTTCCTTTTTGGATTTTCAAAACATGTTAGACTATTATGTCCTTTTTTGTGACATACCCTATATGTCATTCTTCTACCCTTTCTAGACAGTTTAGAGCTTTGCTCTCCTTCCCAAGGTTTTAGAATCCTCTTCTTTTTTCTTCCTAGTAACTTGTCAATCTTAGGTGGAAGAATTGTAGGTTTGTTGGTCTTTGTTTTATACATTGACCTATTAACCGGTTCTATAGGATATTGGTATGATTTTAAAAAAATGCTCAACTTATAATATTTATGAGCATGGTCTTTTATGCTTATTTTTTTGTTCAAGAAAAAATGCATAACATGTTCACATGGGATACTAATCAAATCCCATTTTCTACAAGTACAACTATAATTTTCAATATTAATAATATACCTATCATCGGTACTTACCCTTGCAAACAATTCATAGTCATGTCCACCATTTTATTCAACCTCAAAATTATCTCTCATTTCATTGTTTATCTCAATTTTTTTTTCCATATTTTCAAACCAAATTATCTCTTAAACATCTTTTCTTCAAAATTCCTTCTACTAATGACCCATCTCATAACAATCAATCTAAAGAAACAATACTTTTATACCTTAATTGCACTATGATGCCATTAAAGGTCTCACAAATGTTGTTATCTACAACATCATCCTTCATACATATGTTGAAAAATACCCTACACCAGTTCTTAAATAGAACTCTCTTAAAATCTTCTAGAGCTTCCTTCTTTATTTTTTTCAACTCTTTCAATTCTTGATCAAACACTTCTTTAGTTATTGCCTTACAACATTTCTAGAACCGAGCATATAGCTATTCTCATTTATGTGTCTTTCTCCAATTTGCAAAAATATGCCTAGTACACCAACTAGGTTTAGCATAGGCCATCAACTCAGCAATTTCTTTTGCAAGTCCTTTAATAAATAAAAAATTATTAATAATGAAATGTACTATAACATCATAATCATTTTAAAATCAAACAACTGGAAAATGTTATAAATTTGAATATCACCATCTCGTTGGTCCGAAATAAATGTCCAACCATCACCATTGTGAAGATAGATATGTAGATCATCCATTAAAAATTACGAAACCATTTCCATGTTTCATAATTCTCGTATATCACTATTACATATAAGATTGATTAGATTGTTGGAATCTCTCCCCTGCAACCAACGAACTCCCCTTACAATTGGCCTTTTAAAAAGTATCCATCAACACTAATAATTTTTCTACATCCTTTTATAAAACCTTTTTCTCATTTCTCCGAAGCAAACATACATTCTTATGAACTCATTAGTCTCTAACTTAGATTCCACAATAACAATACTGCCTTTATTAGTTTTTTCTAATTTCTTTAGTATAATCTTTAAGTTATGCAAATTCCACCTCTATGTCTCCACACAATAACTTTATGATTCTATTCCTTGTAGAAATTGCTTGAGTTAATAAGATCTTCGAGTCCTAAATTTCTATGAGCTTACATAATAATTTCTCTTAAAGTCATCTTTAAACACAATCTTCCATGTCTTTTGATTAACTCATTAGCTAAAATCTTGTAATTAACATATTTGCTCATGAAGTCGATATTGCATCCGTGTTCTAGCTCATAAGTCTTCATAACCCGACTTGATGTCCCATTACATAGAGAACACAACCAAGTCCACTTTCATTCAGCCCTAATCTTAATACAATCATCCTTTACAAACTTCGCAACTCTTCCGTGCTTTATTGAATGCTTTTTAACAACTTGTCTAAATAATTTTTTATTCAAAAATACATACCAATCAAAAAGTGAGGGACTTTATTATTACCATCATACATAATAGTTTTCTCTTTCATCCTTTTACCATGTTCTACATTTGAATCATCATTAATCATCGTTAAATACATCACTTTTTTCATTAGAATGATACTAATTTTCCCTTTCCATTTCTATATTTCTCTTAAAATAATTATCTTCACCAACCCCATCTATATTATCATCTCGCATTCATATTTACATATCCATTTGTATATCCATCTACATGCCCATCTCGTATTCCTAATGGCTTCTTCCTTGCCCTTACTATGTTTAACACAACTCCTTGCATGCTTTACCTTTTCATCATTATTGTCACTTATCCAAACACGTTCAAAATCAACATCTTCTTCATCTCATAATCGATCCTCTTATTATCATCTTCATATTCATTAGTATATTTCTACCCCTTCATTGTCCCTTCTTCTATTTTCTCATGTTCCTCCTTATCATAATTCTGCTTCTTTATTATCCCTTTCTCTCGTTTGCTCATGTTCCTCCTCATAATCTCGCTCCTCTCGCTATCCCTCCCTCTCGTCAGCTCATTATTTCTTTCAACTACTTTCTCAATAATTTCAACTTCATTTTCTCCAACACCATCATTTTCAACCATATAGTGACTTGAACTACCACTAATAGAAATTGTATCATAATCAAATCTACCATTCATATCAATACCAAACTTACCACATACAATCTTCGAATTATCCACATTAAAATAAGAATGTTTATTTGTCACCATGTCCATCATATACATCAACACATTCAATTTTCATTAAAAGGTCTTTCATAAGACATACACTTCGTCATCATATATCAACGATGAGTGCATAATTAACATGATTTTTATATTCTATTACATTGAAATTTCTAGTACTTATTGTATTATATTATATTATTTAAGAACAAGATAATTTTTTTATGTTTTCTAGGAAAAATGATGAATCGAAGTAAGAAAACTTAAAACCTAAGGAGGAAAGAGAGAAAAATCAAAGAGGCTTAAAAAAGTCATATGCCCGTGTGAAATAACCAAGGAAATAGCTACTGGTCGTGTGATTTATAGGATAAAATCATGTGGAGTCTCAAGAAAGCAAGCCATATGAGTAGAAGCATTCCACACGAGTTGTATGGGTGATTAAACCTAGCAAAACTCATGGAAAGAATGACCATACTAGCAGTAGGTTTTACACATAGTTATAATGTAAAGTCACACGCTTGTGTCTCTAAAGCAAAGAAGATACACACGGGTCAAAAAAATTCAATACGGTTTGCAAAACAAAATCCGCACGGAAAGAAGCTTGGCCACATGTAATAAAGAATAAAGTTACAAGGCTAGGTGCCCTAGTTAGCAAGGGGTGTAACAATTAATTTCCAAGGCTTCAAATAGTGTGATATCAAGAAGCAAACCATGTGACTTTATATGTAACACCCCCAACCTAGGACTTAATATGTTGAGAATATTACTATCGTTAACTTACATTCGAAGTGCAATAAATGCAAGCTAACAAGACACTATGACTTATTCATAATACTTCTAAGTATAAATCACACTCGCAAAAGTCTAATAATGATGATTAGGTTATATATTTTGGTTCAAATACTCTATTAATTTTTCATATTTTATTATTTTATTTACATTTTTTGAATTGAAATAAATGGATCCGTGACGATCGATTTTCCGAAATTCTTTGTCTATTAACTTATTAAATTATTTAGTCATAATCTATTATTTGATAATTAATTATTTTTATTTTTCATTAATGACCATTCATTTTAATTATTATCCAGCTAGTTTTATTTTTTTATGATATGGCAATGCTTGCATGAAAATAAATACCTTAAAGAAAATTACACTAGCTACAACTATACTACTATTTTACTATTGATATTTTATTTACATACAAACTACCATTAACATACATAACCAGTTTAGTACCAAATACTACAAAAATGACTTACCGACTAACTACATTCATTCCTTTCTAATAAGTCATCTACTCTTTCATTACTTCAACTATCATATAGAAAAACACGGACATGGCTAAAAAGTAAATTAAGATACCAAGTACTATAACCGTTATGGTGTGTATGAATCTATCCTCCAACCACATCCAATATACATGCATCGAATAGTTCCTTCGGTAGTTAGCTTAAATCTGGAAAACACCATATTTACCAAGCATTAGCTAGACCATAAGCAAATAGGTGAGCGACATCTCGGTAAGTTAACTAATGCATGGAATGCATGTGAATGAAAATACATTTATAAATCATTTGCATACTCGTATAAAATCCTTTTTTCCATGTCATAAATACTTTTCATGATCAGTCTAAAAATTATTTTTTGTCTTTGAACATGTCTTATCACTAGTACTTCATGATTTCCATAGTATGTTTTGCAAACCGCATCTATTTGCGGATGTGCCCTATCGAATCTCTAAAAAAGCACATTTGCACTTGCTCGGCCATGAACCATTACCATGAAAGTATGAAAAATCCATTAAGTCCACCTCATAAAAAGTCATGAAAATCACATTCCATAATATATTTCTAATTGCTATTGGAAAATCATAATATAAAAACATATTTTTATGACTTTAAGACATCTTTCATAAAATTGGGCATGCATATGCATTTTATTGGAAATGCATAATCATTATGTCTTCATGAAATGCGTACCATAAATGAGATGCATTTATGCCTTGATATTGTATAATTTAATAACATAAATGCACCATAAACATTATCTAAACCATTAAAACATCAGCACTATCACACAATATAAACCGAATAAATTCCATAGCCATCAACATCATGAATTCCATACAACATACACATATCAAACACATCAAATAGCATTCAAGTAATCCAATTACACATTAATTACACAAACCAAATCATAAACCCTAAGATTCCTTACCTAGGCCGAATGGAACCTTAATTTAATCTAAACATTACCTTCCAATTTTAATACCAATTTCTCATCCAAGCTTCATTTAATTAAACCTTAACATTAAAAATTACTCAATTAGGCACTAATCGATCGATTCATGTGTAAACTTCAAATTAGACCTTATCGGGCCTAAACCTTAGTATAGGTAACTAGGTTAATTTCCCAATTTTGGTATCATTTTTCATTCTACCCATCTCTTTACATTATTCTTAGTCTCATTGAGTTAATTGAAGTATTAGAAACCAATCGAGCCTAAACCTTAATGTTTTTCAATTTGAGCCGAATCTCACTTTAGCCTTAACCTCATTATTTTCTTCTCATTTCATCACCAACTCCTAATAATAAGTCATTCAATTACACCTTAGCATTAAGGATCAATTTAATTGATATTTATAGGTTAAATGCATGCATAAAACCAAATTGGGCCTCGATGAGCCGAAATTATGCCTAAGCTAATTTAGGTAAAATTCCTCAATTTTCTTGGAATTTTTCATCTTTACTCATCAAATTACACTTATTCAAATACTAATTAACCAAGAATTCATGATTAAGTGGAAGAGTTAAAACCCTAAAATTTAGGGATTTAGGCTAAATGCTTCCTTAGGGAAATCATGGAATTTTTTTCTCAAATTTAATGCAATTACTTATTCCTAAACTTTAATTCACAACTAATTAACACATAATCATGCCTTAGAATATCAATTAAATCAAGAATCAAAAAGCCCTAATTCACTAATTTAGGTCAAAAGTTTACATCTTCCTAACCATAGAATTTTTTGATTACTAAAATTCAATTTCAAGCTCAATGGACCTATTTTAATCCCAATTTAATTGACATTTATAGGTTAAATACATGCATAAAACCAAATTGGGCCTCGATGAGCCGAAATTAGGCCTAAGCTAATTTAGGTAAAATTCCTCAATTTTCTTGGAATTTTTCATCTTGACTCATCAAAGTACACTTATTCAACTACTAATTAACCAACAGTTCATGATTAAGTGGAAGAGTTAAAACCTTAAATTTTAGGGATTTAGACTAAATGCTTCCTTAGGGAAATCATGAAAATTTTCTTCAAATTTAATGCAATTACTCATACCTAAACTTTAATTCACAACTAATTAACACATAATCATGCCTTAGAATATCAATTAAATCAAGAATCAAAAAGCCTTAATTCACTAATTTGGGTCAAAAGTTTACCTCTTCCTAGCCATAGAATTTTTTGATTTCTAAAATTCAACTTCAAGCTCAATTGACCTATTTTAATCTCAATTGCATGAATTTCTAGCTTAATTTCATTTCCTTCAAATTTTCATCATCAAGAACTCTAATCCTAATTTTCAAAGTTAAGGCTCCATGTCATAAATTAACATCAATTAAATCTTCTTATAGTGTAGGTGAAGTTAACTTGCTCAATTAAGGTCCCAATTATCCTCGACGGTTGAATTATTTGAAGAATTTCTTTCCTCCTTTTCTCCACACAATTCGGCCTTAACCTTGATTTTTTCCCTTGATATATTTTATCTTCTAACTTGATTCCCTTGCTTAGTTAGTTCATTTAGAGTGTTTAGAGGTGATTTGGTGAGTTTTTAGGTGGAAATTTCTAGAGAAAATTTACAAGAGTTTCCTTTGTATTTAGTGATTTTTCTTGTATTTTTTTGAATTTCTTGCACTCATATTTATAGGCAAATTTTTGGTGGACCTTTGACCTCGTCTCTACCCTTGGTTTGCTAAAATTTGGTGAGATCTTAGCCCTTAACTCATCTTTAAATCCTAACCCTTCAAACGAGTTCATCATGGCCATTAAATTTTCTTTTGATTTTAGCCTTCCATCTTGCTTAATTCTCACCTCTTTTTTTTTTTTTATCTTAGTCAAAGCTAATTTAATAACCCCTAATCATGTTGTTAGAATTTGGTCGGAAGGGATAAAAATCTTTTAAAATTTTGCTTAATTTTGGTCTCTTAATTTACTAATCTTTTCTCTAATAACTCCTCCATATATTCTTCAATTTTTCAATTAATTACTTTAAGCCCTTCCTTTAAAGATATCTTAATAACTTTTTAACTCCTAAAGTTCATAGCTAATTTAATTTGAAAGTTCAAAATTTTAATTTTATGCAATTAGGTCCCTAATTTTTATGTAATTAGGTCCCTAACTCTAAACTTTTATTCCAAAATTTTTCAAAATTCAATTTATTTTCATAATAAATTTAAAATATTTATAAAAAAATTTAATCAACATTCACATAATTTTTTTTATACCTTTACTTAAGCCTCCAAATTAACTATTTAGTGTAAAAATTACACTATTTCTATTGAAAATATTCCTTATGCTTAAAAAAATTCATTTAAACTTATGAAATATTCCTACACATCCTAAATGATTTTTCTATATCATTTGGATAATTTTCTTACACTTTTAAAGCACTTAATTTAATTAATTCACCTAAAAAAATACTATTCATACATAGTAAAATGCAATTAAAATATTCATAGAATATCAAAAAATTCATCCAACAAGCATGGAATATTATAACACCTTCTAGAAAATATTCTAAGCAAAAAAATATTTTTCATGCACAAAAAACATGCCTAAAATAATTATTTCACTTAAAAAGTTACTATTTATGCACCATAAAATCAACAAGATATTCATGGAGTGTAGAAAGACTATCTTAATTGCTTTGAATATTCTTTCAACCCTTTGTGGATTATTTCATCCCTTTAAAATATTGTTCATATGTTTTTAATACTTTTAATTATATTAAATTTTAGTTTTAGTGGGTATCGAGTACTACTTATGTATCAAGCCGTATGGCCACGTGATGCCGACACATATGTGATGTCCTAGTTTTGGCTATAAAGAACAAATTTAGGGTATTATTTAGTCTCTCCTCTCTTCTAACTCTTTTACAGCCACCATTAATACAAATTCTCTCTTTGTATTATGAATAATTAAACTTTATTCTTTGTTGAATCAAGTCGAAGCTTTTGGTTAATCATCTGTGAGATTACTAATTTTATTTCTAAAATTATCTCTATTGGGTGTTTAATGTTTTTTTTTTATTTTATGATTTCTTTATAATTGTATGATTGAATCAATTAGAGTGCACGCTAGTTGTTTATTCATATTACTTATTGCTAACTAAGTATTCAAGTCTCGTGTAATTGTTTGTCCAAACTTGCTTATTATAGTAACTAAGGGTTGATGATTATTTGATGTTTTTGTTCAATTTCTTAAAACATATAGAAGTAGATTATATCTTCTCTAGGACTTAGGAAGGTGGCTTAGCTTCACCATTCTTTCTTATTTAAATGTTGTTATTGGATTAAATCTATCCAAGCACTTAATAGGTTATTCAATAGTTAAAAAATTAATTAGGTATCTTATATTCAAGTAAGGACTAGATAAGGAAATACTAAAGTTAACATATATATTATTATCTTACGGTGAATATTCATGTTTATGATGAGTTAATTATTTAATCAATGATTAGTGACTAAACCGAAGTGGATGTTGAAGTTCAACCAAGGCCTCTCTCATATTGTTATCTTTTACTACTTTACACGTAAAACCCCTTGACACATAAAACCCCTTTTACATTGCAAGAACGCTCAAATAATTGAAACAATTGATTGATTCCCTTTCCTCCGGATTCGACCCTTACTTCTCTTGATTATATAATCATGATTAAAATTTTTGTAAAGAAACATTATAAATTACTAATTTATTGGTAGTATAACATGCCATCAAATTTTAGTATCATTCGTTGGGAACTCGTGGCTAAAGTTTATTGTTATTGGATTTTTTTTATTGTTCTTGGGCTTTAGTTATTGTTGGTATATGCCGTGTCTCAATCGGGAGATTTGATTTGTAATCTCGAACTAGAAAGATAATCAAGCAAATCGAGGAGCGAGGTTAGCTTCGATTGGGAGAATTGAGTCCTCTAAAAGAGTGGTTTCACTAGGTATAACCATAGTTCTTAAGTTCTTATCATCAAGTGACTCAAAAGGAGACAAAATGGCTATAAAAAAGGAAAATAGGACATTAAAGAAGTTGGTTGCTCCCGATCTTAATGAGCAACCCCTATGTATTCAGTTCTTGAATCCGGAGGTGACATTTGAGTAGAAATTGAAACTAATATACCGCTTTTAAAATTTTAGGGTTTAGCTAGAGAAGACACTATAAACATTTAAAAGAATTTCATATTGTTTGATCAACCATGAGACCACAAGTAATATGAGAGGAACAAATTAAGTTCATGGCATTCTCTTTTTACTAGATGGGGGTGCTAAGGATTGGTTACATAATCTCCTTACAGGATCGATTGATTATGGAATAGGATGGAAGCAAACATTCCCGATGAAGTTCTTTCCTGCTTCAAAGGTTGTCAGCATAAGGAAGGAAATCAGTAGGATTTGACAATTTATTAAAAAAATCTTTATGAGTATTGGGAGTGTTTTAAGTAGTTTTGTTTGAACCGCCCACACCATTAGATTTCGATCGGCTATTAATTATTTATTTTTATGGGAGTTTGCTCCCTATGGAGATGAGCATGATAGATGCAGGAAGTGAAGTAGCACTAGTGGATAAAATGTTTAATGCCGGTAGGGCTCGATATCAAATATGGCCGCTAACTCATAGTAATTTAGTGTTAGGATTGATCATGCATCGAAAAGGCTCAATGAGGTAAAAATTTCAAGTTTAGAGTAGCAGATGTCGATTTAACTTCCTTGGTGAGACAGATAGCATTTGATAATTTATAAGTGATTAAGGTTTGTAGAATTTGTTCTACTACCTAACACATGACGTATGTATGCCCGACATTACAAATGGGGCACATGAAACAGTACATACGACTAAAAATTTTAGGAGTAACCGACCAAGGCCATATGATCCTTACTCTAACACGTACAATTCCGAATAAAGAGATCACCCCAATTTGAGGTATGGGGAGAATAAACAAGATGGGAAAAATTTCTATTAGCACGTACAACAAGTGGTACCAACCTAGGTCTTTCCAATAATAAACCTTACCATATTCTAAAAACTCTCTAGAAGAAATAGTGAAGTCTCTTACTCTAAGCACTAAACAATTCCAATAAGAGACTAAATCGTTCTAGCAAGAAACTAGATCAAACATTTAAAACCTAAAAAATCAAATGAGTCAACTAGCAACTATTATGAGTTTTTTAGAGGCTCAAGCTAAGGGGAAATTATCATCCTAAATGGTGATAAATCCCAAAGAGAACATGAGTGCAATGACCTTGATGAGTGATGCTTAGATAGAACAACTAAGCAAAAGGATGTCTAAATCACTAGAAGAAGAAAGAGTAAAGATAAAGAAAGAAAAGGAGATTGTAACTATTGACGAGGCTACACCAAGTCTTAAGATAATTCTTGATCCTTCTACTTCATTTTTAACTAACCATGTGCCATTTCCTAGTAGGTCGGAGAAGCCTAGGAAAGACGGATTGATGAAAGAAAAAGCGAAGGAGATTTTTAAGCTATTCAATAAAATAGAGCTAAACATACCTCTATTGGAGGCCATAAAGCAAGTGGCTTGATATGCCAAGTTCTTGAAGGACTTATGCACCAATAAAAGAAAGCTAAACATGAATGAAAAGGTAAGAATGGGAGAGAATGTTTATATGATTTAGTAATGAAAAATCCCTCCCAAATGTATGGATCTAAGTATATTCACTATACCATGTCAAATCGATAGCAAGCATATTAGATTTAGGTGCATCAATCAATTCAATATCATATTGTATTTATGATGCATTAAATCTAGAGCCTTGAAAAAAATAAAAATGTGATAATACAACTGGTTAATCATACTAATACCTATCCGAAGGGGTATTGGAATATGTTTTTTATAGGTGAACCAATTTATGTTCCCAATGGATTTTTATGTCTTGAAGATGGAAGACGAATCTCCCTCTTATTAGGGAGGCCATTCCTAAAGATAGTAAGAACAAGCATAAATGTCCATGAGGGAGCTCTTACTATGGAGTTTGATGGTGAGGTGATTCGGTTCAACATCCTCGAAGAGGATAATGCTAAGGTATAAGAAAGCTTGAGATCGAGCTTAACAATGGTCGAAAAGGATAATGTTAAGGTATAAAGAATCTCAAGATCGAGCTTAAAATGAAATATCCCCCTTGTTGGGGAAAGATAAAATCAAGCCAATGATGTAAAAAAAATGCTTATTGGGAGGCAACTTAATGATTCTTATAAAAATTTATGTTTTGATTTAATTCTTAAGTTAGTGTTTAATTTTGTATTTAATTTCACCTACACTTGACTTACTTGAAAGGATGTGTAGCATAGGTAATTGGATGTGTAGATTTAGCTGAGTTTCTAAAGAACAAAGAGAGACACATGGGTAGTGGCAAAAGACATAATTTGAAGAAGAAAGTCATACGTCCATGTAACTAGAAAAGGATGGAAATTAGAACTAGAGAGAAAGACAACACAAGCAATAGCCATATATATAATTTGTAGAAGAAAAAGACACACCCCGTATACCTCAAAAACTAAATGAAAATTAAAGGAAGGAGCAAAGAGACATGAGAAAAATGAGGTACATATGTTTTATGTAATAATTTTACACAGTCGTGTGAGATAGAATATAAGTTTGTTGTATGGGTAGAATAGCTTTTACAAGATTTGCAATAGGATTTCCACACAGTACGTGTAGAATTTAAAACATTATACTAGTTGGAGAGAAGAAGAAGCAAATGGGCGTAAGTAAAGACACATGATTTGCACAATAATATTACATAGGCATGTCTCCCATCGGACCAAAAGTCACACAATTTTTCTCTTTAAAATGCTACCTTTATATAAACCAAATCCTAAACTATGTAACTTTATCTTCTCCTAAAATTAGATTATGTCATCAAACCTTCTTCTCCATTCTTCCTCCTCTTTCAAATCTATAAAGACTTCATACATAACCATCCATTGAACCACCATTACAAACCATACTTTCATAAATCAACACCTACACTCCATCAAAACACCTACCAAAGAACCCCATATTCACTACAAAACTAAAGAACCCTCACACTTTTTTCCCCTAAAGCTTTCCCAAAAAAAAAAAAAATCTACCTGCAAGAGACAAAGGAAAGTAAGTGGCAATACAACGAAGGAAAAACATTAGTCAAAAGGAACCGAGTTGTAAGGGAAGGCTATCCTTCTAGATCTTAACCAAGAATAGAGTGTGAGAATGAAGAGTAAGAAGCACACTATAAATGTGTTGAAGGAGAGGAAAGCGATAACAAAAAAGTATGTGGATGTACAAGCTCTAAAAGTTATAGGTTTGCTGAGAGAAGTGAGGGAGATGCTACACATTAGGGGATGGGTGAATTTGTTGAGGATGGATGCTCCTTCTTACAAGGAGTTAACATGAAAGTTCTTGAGTTCATCTAAAGTGGAAACAATGAGGGAGGAGCAAGTAGTCAATTCATGATTATTTCGTATTTTGGATAGCGAATAAAAAATATAGTATGGATGTGAATACGATGGGAGATTTTTTTGGTTAGCTATATGATGGTATAAGGCTACCACCTATAGGTGTTGAGAAAGGGACATTATGGGTTCACCATAGGAGGTGTACAATTTATCACGATCAAAAGCACCATTGATCATAACCTTGACCTATCGGTACATACATCGAGTGCTAGCATGGATGTTATGTGAAAGGGAGAACAATAATGGACTCGATAAGTAAAACTAAATTGACAATCCTTTACTTTATCTCTCAAAAGATAAAGGTCGATTTCATGTATATTTTGGTGAATTGATTCTCAATTGTCAAGAAATCAACTCGAAGCAAGAATTGTTATGGATGGGTTCATCACCCAAATTATAGAAAAAGTGAAGATGTTCAATAAGACCACCACAACCTTAAAATAATCAAAAGGATTGGAGCCATCGACCCTTAAAAAGTTGATAAAAATCCAGCTTACTAAAGAATAAAGCAACAAGATATCTCATCCGACCAACCAAGAGATAAAGGTAGAAAGTTGAAAGTGATGATAATGGTGAAGACAAGGATGAGGCACAACCCACAACCAAAATGGGTGCCTCAATTAGATATGTAGAAAGGGTGGAGCAATTAGTGTCACGGCTAAATGACTTCCAAATTAACATCAATGACCATTTTGACATGTTGAATGAATAAGTGCGGACAATCAACCACAATGCAAACAGATCGATTTAAGTGCCGAATGAACAAATTCAGGCTATAAACACTAATATCATATCCGGCTTCCAAACAGTCAATGCCCAACTTATCCATCTCTAAGACTATCTTCACCATGCATTTTCCACCATCACCTTCATACTAAAGATAGCCATCCAGATTTTCTTTCTTATCCATATCCTTATCTTTTATGCTATTTTTTTTAATTTGCTAATTTATGCTCATATTAAGGATAATACATGATTCAAGTGTAGGGGTGCGTTGAGCATTGAGGTTTTTATTATTTTTATTTTATTTTATTTTATTTTATAGCCATATATATAAAGAAACAAATGCTTAATTGTTGAATTCAATAAAATTTGATGAGATGAATGAGAATGTTTGGGATATTATTGTTATAGAAATGCATACATGCTAAAGAGCCTTATGTCTTCATGATGGAACATAATTTTGAAAAAAATACTAACTTTGAAAGCAAAGCAAAACCTATGGAAACTAGACCTAAGCACAGTTTAAATAAATGAGATTTCCAAATGTTTATTTGAGAAAGAAAAATAAAAAAGTATGCCATTAGAAAACTTAGCCTAAATAATTAAGAATTCTACTCGATGATTTGAGTTACTTAGTAACTAGGAGTATTCATCATAAATATTTACTTCTATGTCAAATGGCGATTCAAATTATGAGTATACAAAGTACTCTAAATTGATGACCTGCTAAGTAATCGATTACCTTCATCACAAATGTCGATATTCGTGTAAAAAGGTAAGTGATCATTTAGGAAAAAAGCTATAAAGGCCTTAGAAAAATAAAGAATTTAGAATGCTTAAAATGAAAATTTTTTGATTGAGGAAAATATCCGTTTACTACCTTGCTTATAATGGTAGAAAAATGGTATAAGGTAGAGTTGGTGTTGCATACTTGAATTGTGTTGGTTATGAAAATGCATAAGTCAATTTAGAGATATGTATTAATATGATAATAATATATTAAACACAATAGAATTGATTGTTAAATTTTGTTGAATTCTAAATTAAGCATCAATATTTAAAGAACAATCATATTGGCATAATATTTGTTTGAACAATTTGATGGGTTTATCGTCCGAAAACCCTCATGAGACATAACTTTTCCACTCGGCTCGGGGTTTAAAGGCTCATTGCATATGTTAAATGCAACCATGATTTCTATGAAAGTGAGTTAGGTTTTATTTTATTTGTTTTGCTCGAGGACTAGCAAAGTTTAAGTATAGGGATATTTGATGAGTGCATAATTACTATAATTTTTATGCTCTATTACATTAAACTTTCTATTACTTATTATATTATATTATATTATTTAAGAACAAGATGATGATTTCAAGTTTTATAGGAAAAACAATAAATTAGAGCAAGGAAACTTTAAAACCTAAGGAGGAAAGAGAGAACTGTTAAAAAGACTTAGAGGAGTCACATGATCGTATGAAATAACTAAGGAAATAGCTACCGTCTATATGACTTAAAGGAGAAAACCATGTGGCGTCTCAAGCATAGCAAGCCATATGGCCCGAGGAAGCATTCCACACGATCGTGTGAGTGATTGAACCTATCAAAACTTAAGGAAAGAAAAAGACCACACGAGTAGTAGGCTTTACATGTGGTTTACGAGTGTAAAGTCACACGTTCATGTCTCTAAGGCAAAGAAGACATATACGAAGCGTAAGAAATTCAACACGATTTACAAAAGAAATCTACACGAGTAAAAATTTAGCCATACGTAATAAAGAACAAAGTTACACAATCATGTGCCCTAGTTAGCAAGCCATATAACACTTAATTTCTAAGACTTCAAATTGTATGATATCAAGTAACAAACCATGTGACTTTATGTTTCAAGCTATGTGATGCCGACACATATATGATGTAACCCTAGTTTTGAATATAAATAGCAAAACTAGGGTATTATTTGGTTTTTTCCTCTTCCAACTCGTTTATAACCATCATTAATAGAAATTCTCTCTTTGTATTATAAATAACTAAGCTCCATTCTTGGTTGAATCAAGTTGAAGCTTTTGGTAATCGCTGTGAGATTACTAGTTTTATTTCTAAGCTTATCTCTATTGAGTATTTTATATTTTTCTACATGATTGATTTATAGTTGTATGATTAAATCAATTAGAGTGTACGCTAGTTTTTTATTCATATTACTTATTGCTAGCCAAATATTCGAGTCCGTGTAATTGTTTATCTAAACTTGCCTATGGTAGTAACTAGGGGTTGATGATTATATGATATTTGTTCAATTCCTTGGAAAACATAGAACTAAGTTACGTCTTCTCTAGCACTTAGGAATGTGGCTTAGCTTCACTTCTCTTTCTTATCTTAATACTATTATTGGATTAAATATATCTAGTGCTTAGTATGTTATTCAATAATTAGAAAATTAATTGGATATCTTATATTCGATTAATGACTAAGTAAGAAAAGACTCGGAGGTAATATACATATTGTTATCTTATAGTGAATATTCATGTTCAAAATGAGTTAATTATTTAATCAATGATCAACGGCCAAACCAAAAGTGAATACCGAAGTTCAACTAAGGCCTCTCTTATATTGTTATCTTTTACTATTTTATATTATTTTCAAGCATCTTAAATGCACAAAACCCCTTTTACACTACAAGAACGCTTAAACAATCGAAACAATTGACTAATTCTCTTTTCCTATAGGTTTGACCCTTACTTGTCCCGATTACATAACCGTGATCAAAAGCTTTGTAAGGACATATTATAAATTACTAATTTGTTGGCGGTATGACTCACCATCAATCAATCTCATGCATTTTGTTAAATTTTTAACCAATTTTATATCTTTACAATACACACTTGTAATATTCATATAATCATGTTTCTTAGCAAGCTCCAATAAACCAAAATAAAACAAGCCATCTCCTTCAACGTTAACATCACTCATAATGCCCCATTCATACATCACGAGATAAACCTACACTTTCAAAAGTTCTATCTAATCCTCCCCCCCCCAACCCAATATGAACTCTTAGCTTACCCATCCGGAGGGACAACTATGGAGGGACAATAACGGATAAAAAAACATTAACAAATTTAATTAAATGAAGAAAATTCATAATATGGATGGATGAATATCATACAATATTTTAAAAATAAAAAAGAAACTTAAGAATTAACCTATTGAAAACTTGTCGTACCTTATCTCCACTCAAGTTTGTAACTTAGTGTTGTTGGAAAACTTATGTTATAGAGAAAGGGTAAGCGAGAAGAAGAAGGATGAAGAATTAAATGGAAGATAAAATAGGTTACAGCAGAGCTTACCTCATAAATTATTGAAGAAGAAGAAGAACTTATAGGTTGCTTGACAAAAAAACGAAGAAGAAAAAAAATTGTGGGCTATGTTTTGACTTTCGATTATTACTTGAAGGCGAAAGAGAAAGAAAACTAGAGTTACGTTAGAATTGGGATGAAAACATTTAGGACATAAGAGGTTTTTAAGTTGGGGTAATTTGAGGTTTTTCTTTTCAATTTCACTTAAATATTTATTGGCATTACAAATTGAGAGGGAAAAAAATTAATTCCATGTGTCATTATCCTATCACTCTTAAGTTAAAAGTTGTCTCTGTTGCTTGAAAAGTGATTGAAGGTACCAAATGTTGTTGCAATTAAAAATAGAGAAACACAATAGTTGAAAAATTTAATAAAGGAACACAATTAAGACATTTAAAATAGTAAAACGACATCTTGGACCTTAGCCCAAAGATTATTAAGTCTAGTAAGGATTGGGAATCTTAGTTGCCAACCCAGTCTCTTTGTTGCAATTACTCTTTGAGATAACTACAAATCACTCCCTAACCTTTTAGGAATCTCTCAAGTCAATCCTTATGGTTTTTATTCTAAACTAGTTCAATTTGAGCAAAACTATAGGGATTAATTTTAAAAAAATTGACTTGATAGTTAAAAAGGTACATATGTCCCTTTCCTTGAATTCTTAGATCCGAACTTGAAACCAAAACCCATATATCTTTATTAAATTCATATAAATGTGTTAAATCAACATAATGATGTATCTTTAAGATGATCGAGAGAAAAGATTTAGTTTGTATTGTCGCACAAGTTGATCAGAGAATATATTTGATGGTCCAGTAAAAATTTTTTTACTAAGAATTCTCTTTGGACTTTAGTCGTAGCATTCAAGTACAAGAAGAATTAAATTGGAGCATCGTGTCTAAAAACTTATATTGGAGTTGAGTCCAGTTTGTATAAAAGTCTGACAAATGTCATGGTAAACAAATCTTAAGATCTATCAGAAGAAGAATCCAAACCCTTTAGTATACTGTAGGACTTTTTTGTTTTAAAATTCTCCAAAACTAAGATACTTAAATAATGAAAATATCGACGAAACCTCATTTAGTCCTAAATATGACCCCATTATCAATTGATTTACAACTTTTATAATTTTATCAATTTTGCCCCAAAAGTAATTGAGATTAAACAATGCCACTTTTTGTTCCAGATCACTGTTAATGGTAGTTAAGACATTCTATGAAATATAAATGTGATTTGCATTTGTTAGTTAATTCTTCTCTAAAAAGCACCTTCAATTTTAGCTCGACTTTTATGAGTTCTAAATAGAATGAAATTTATGATTTGGGACATAATATTATAATTTTTCTCTTGTTATGTCGATGCTAAAGTTTTACATTGTGAGGAAATTAAATACGCGCGTAGAAATTACATTTAAATTTAATGTAACCTGGTAATTATCTCTAAGAAATGAATGAATGAAAGAATGACATTGTCTAAGATTGATTATATTTGGAACTGACTTTTGATTAACATAAACTAGCTAAAAAATACCCGTAACCAACAAGTAAAAAAAAAAAATAGTAATGTTAAAATAATAATAAAAAAGACAACTTATTACAAATTATACATAAAACTAAAATAAAACATGGTTTTACTTTTTATTTTCACTATTTAAAACATTGTTTACACACTCATACATCACTATTCTCGTATTCACAAATCACTATTCATATCTTTTTTTTAGCACTTTGGTCTTCAATATTTCTATTTTTTTTTTAATTTTAAACTTTAATTGTATTGTGATTTGGTTCAATTTTGTTTTAGTATTTTTTTTAATTATTTTTATTATTTAAAATTTACTACTTTAATTTATCATTTTTTTTAATATAGTCATATTTTATTAATATTATGATCATATTATAATAATATTATTTTTCTACACTAAGCATTTACTATTTATTTATTTTTGAATTAAATAATTAAAATAATGTTTTGATTTAACCACTTAATAATTCAAATTAATCTAGTCTTTTATTTTAATATTATTCATTCTTTTTTAAATAAATATATAAAAATTAAATTCATATTTTTCAAAAACCGATATTCTCATAACATTAAATAAATAAAAAAATTATTTTTTCAGTCTATGTAAACTTTTAATAATTGTTATTTATGTTTTTCAAAATAATCTTGTGAAATATTAAAGTTTTTTTAAAAAATTATTTAATTTTCTTTTTAGTTAATAATCCATGGATTAATAAGGATAAATCCTTTTTCTAAAGAAAAAATTATGGAAAACACAAATAAGAAAAAGTTAAATACAAAATGTTCGATTAATTTTTTTTCATCTTTGATTTTATATATTTTTTATAGATTCACATCATAAAACGGACTATGAAACCGAAATAATTTCTCTAAACGATTTTATATATTTTATCTAACCAGTAACATATTGTAGGCAAAAAAACTAGTACGAGATCTAAATTAATATATTTGCTTCATACTTTCCTTGCTAAAAAAAAAGTTTCGTATTTTTTTCAATTACATATAAATGTTTCTCTAAGTTTCAATAACTTATCAATGTTCTTCTTTAAACTACATAAACTAGTTAATAAAAAAAATATTTCTTTAATCCCTAAACTTTTGAAATTTGATCAAGTAAAACTCTCTTAAAATAATTCAATGAGATCAAGTCTACTTCAGTTAAAAGGTCCAATTGATATAATGGATATTATTTATATTTAAAAATATAAGATACCTTATTAACTAAAAAAATAACTAATACATAAAAACCCGATAGCACAAAATGTATAAGTTAAAGGACCAAATTTTTAAAAAAAATTTGAGGGCCAAAAGTCTTCTAAATAAAGGACTGATTTGAAAAAATAATTTGAGGACCATAATAATTTTATTTAATAATCAATGACTAAAATAATTTTTTTGATAAATTATTTTTTATCTGGTATTAAATAAGTATTAAATGGTCTAAGAGGTAGATAAATTGGGTTTGAACATAGAAGGTAATTTCTTAATTAGTATATGCTTGATAGTTTAATATATATTCTACTCTTTTCGATATTTTTAAATATAAATTATGCATCCATTTGGACCTTTTCATATTAAAAATAATAAAAAAATTATTTCATCAACTTATGTATAAAAAGGTAGATTTCTAAAGCTTAGGAGTTGGAAAAAAAAAAAAATTGTAAGCTGATCCAATATTGAAACCTTTGGGATAGTGATACAATAGACACTTCAGGGGGAGTAATTAGAATTTCTCCCAGCCTTGAGGTGTAAATTAAAATTAACCAAAAAAAAAGAAAAAAGAAAAAACAATTTCAAAACATATATAAGAAATTTTATATTATTTAAGGAGCAACTAGTATATGTTATTTTATAGAGAGAGATGAACATAAAAGGAGAGAGAAAAATAAATTTCAAAGATAAACTATTTAATGTTTAGAAATAGTATTAAAGTATTTTGGAAATTACAAAGTTAGTACCAAAAAATTTTAAACTATAATGGTAGCAACGAAATATTTACGAGTCTATAGAGTTTTAGGATGGCAATGAAATATTGATGAGTCTATATAGTTTTTAAAAATGAAGTACAACCCCCTCCCCCTTCCCAAGCAAAATAAAAAAAGAACAGAAACCTATTGCGCAAAATTTATAACTTACGAGACTGATTTTTAAAAAAAAAATTTTTTTTGAGGGCCAAAAAGGACTATTTTGAAAAAATAATTTGACAACCGGAATAATTTTTAAATAAAAAATAATGAAATTGAATTTTTTGACAAATTATTTTTTTAACTGATATTAAATGAGTGTTAAATGAATAAATAAATCGAGTATGAGTTTATAAGGTAATTTCTTAATAAATATATGTTTGATAGTGATATATATATATATATATATATATATATATATATATATATATATATATATATTATTTTTTATATTTTTTAAATATATCCATTTGGCCCTTTTCATATTAAAAATTAAAAAAATTGTTTCATAAAATTATCTATAAAAGGATTATTTGATCAGATTTCTAAAGCTTAGGAGTTGAAAAAAAATATATTTATTGTAAGTGGATCCATTATTGATACAATAGAATAGAAACTTCAGGGGGGTAATTAGAATTTCTCCAAACCGCAGGGTGTAAATTAAAATTAACCAAAAAAAGAAAAACAATTCGGAAACATATAAGACTGAGTCTATAACCAATGACCAAATAGGCCGATAGGTTTTGGACTTTGCTTTGTTGGTCAATTAAAAGGTCTCCTCCTCAGTCATCGGCAACCGGATCCTCGTCGGCCGATTCCTCCACCACCATGGCAATCAACATTGAAGATCACCAACTCCCGTACGACACGCACAACCTGTACGATGTCAACTTCTACGAAGACAAGATCCACACTTTAGTCACCCACACCCCTTCCTTTGTCAACACATGGGTAGCCGACGCCCAACAAAATCTCCACCAAAACAGCAACCCTGTTGATCATCCTCTTCTAGTTGGCCTAGACATCGAGTGGAGACCCAACAGGATGCGTCACATTGAAAACCCAGTTGCCACAATCCAACTTTCCACCGGCAAAGACTGTTTGATCTTTCAACCCCTGCATTGTCCCACAGGTATCCCGCAATCCCTTTATGATTTTCTGAGCAACAAGACTTATACTTTTGTTGGGGTTGGCATTGGGAGCGATGTGGAGAAGTTAGTGGAAGATTATGAGTTGAGTGTGGGGAATGCTGTGGATTTAAGGGGTTTGGTTGCTGAGAAATTTGGGGCTGTAGAGTGGAAGAATGCTGGGCTAAAAAGGTTGGTGAAGGAGGTTTTGGGGAAAGAATTTGAGAAGCCGAAGAGGGTTACTTTGAGTAGGTGGGACAATGAGTGGCTTACTGCCGCTCAAGTTCAATATGCTTGTATTGATGCCTTTTTGTCTTACAAGATTGGGGAGAGTTTGTATGCTGCTTGATGATGGGATTTGAGGGTTCTTAGTTTTATTCAAAGATTATGTATGTATCTTGGATGATTTTTCTTTTTCTTTTTTTTTCTTTTTTAGTAATTTTCAAGTATTTCCATGTGTGGTGAATGCTGTTTCAACTGTTTTTATGTTATACTATGAATTAATTATGAAGTTAGCGTTCTTTTAAGTTTTGTCACAATTATTCTGCCCAGTACTTTATGTACTTGGTATTGTGGTAAGATCCTGAGAGATATGGTTTAAGAAAAAACCAACAGAAACGATAGCAACAAGTCCGATCTTGTTGAAGAAGAGATTCACCCGTAGCAAAAAAAAAACTAATGTCTCGCTTTCTTTTTTAGTTTTCTGTTGTGAAGTTCAGCGTTTTCACATTCAACTTACGTTAAGTGGTCCAAAATTTGAATTTATTCTTCAAATCAACCTTAACATCAATCAAAATTAAGTTTTCTCTCTTACTAACTTTGAAGGGACATCATAACATTGATATCTAGTGCATTTAAGAGTATAACGAGTTGGATACCCGTACTATGTTATGATCAGATAATTGTGTATGCAAGGTCAACGATTTATATAATGTAATGTGGATAAAAATCTTATTTTTCATAATTAATGTAAATTGATTTTAGAACATAAAAAATAACAAATAACTAGAGTTATGTGTGTAAATATATAATTAATTTATAACAAAACCAATAATATATATTTCAATTATTTTATTTAAAAATATTAATTTCAAAATATAAAAAAATAAATTACAAATAATTAATATTATGCATGCGAGATACATAAGTAATTTCTAACAAAACTAATTATAAATAAATTATGTATGTTTTTTTTTATATTTTTACTTTTTTTTTATTCTTCCTCTATTTATTAAAACAAAAAATAGAACCATTGATATAGTAAAAAAGAAAAAAATTATTTTTTGAATCAAAAGAACTAATGGTGTTATGTATGCGGATATATAATTAATTTTCAATATATATATATATATATATATATATATATATCTTAGTAGATTCAAAGTATATAGTATAAATAATTTTTTTTAATAAAAAACCATCTAGGTTGCATGGAATATATTAAAATCAATAATCTAAAATAAAAACTACTACAAAATTGATTGTCATAAATCTTACTTCTTAATTTACGATGAAAAAGATTCTTAAATTGCAAATTAAATAATATATTAGTTCATTTCATTTTGAAAAATGAATGAATTAATTTTTTTATCGGTGTTAACCGTGAATAATTTATTTTTTTATTTCTAAAAAGTCTTTTTTATATTTTTTCTATATTTTTTTAGTCTTTCTTTATTTTTTTTAAATAAAAATATTGAAATAGAAAAAAGGATAAAAAATAGTTTTTGAACCAAATGGACTAATGATGTTATATATGTAGATACATAATTAATGTTCAACAAAGCTAAAAAAAAAATCATATTTATCAACAAATAAAAGTTCATAAAAAATTTAATTTGATGAGAATTATATAATAAATGATAAATTTAAGAGATTAATTTTAATAAAAAAATATATAATTCGATATATGTGTTGTTCTAAAATTTAAAAACATAAGAGACCAAAAACATTTTTTAAAAAATATGAAGAACAAAAAGTATATTTTGAAAAGAAAAAAAAGACATAAAAAAAGACTAAATTAAAAACATGAGATTTCAAAATATTTTTAGAAATATGAGGATTTAAAAATATATTTTGAAAAGATAAAGGACAAAAAAAAACCGTAAGGAAATCAAGAAAATACCATTACGTAAAATAAAAATAAAAAATTACTAAAAGCCAAAAGAGGGCCTTGGCTACGTAAAGTATAAGGAAAAACAAAAAAGGGTCTTGAATTAAAAAAAAAAAAAAACTTGTTTTACTCGTTCAAATTAACGAGTAAAACGGGTTAGGTAAAAACAAAAGGTTTCATTACATTATTCTAAATATATTTGTCGGCCTTAATAATATACTTATTACGAATAAAACGATATTGCTCCTCCGCACCGTCGTTATCGTAACTCTTTTATCCGGACAAAAGAAGAAACTAAAACCCTCTCTCATCCTTAAAGCTCACAGTCATCATCATCTTTAGGTCGCCTTTCTTTCTCCGAATACAAATGATGTAAACAAAACCACTTGCTACTTGTTAGCAGTATGTTTTAGAGTTTTGGTACCGATATTGATAGAGAGTTTGCTTGCTTGGTTTCCTTCTTTTAGTTTTAGTCTAGGTAGGTAGGCCAATCGTGAGAAAAAGAGATCTCTTAATAGTGTTTTACTTGTTCAAATGAATAGTAAAATGAGGGGTAATTTGAAAAGTTCACTCGTTTATTCATTGTTTAAATGAAAGTAAATATCCCGGATGTTTTAGTATTTAATAGAATATGTTCTTCCGAATGGTAATATAAAGATTTGAACTCAAGAAATTTAGTGCATTCAAGAGTACAATATATTCCACTCGAGTGTTTACTTTAAGACTTGAATTCAAGAAATCAAGAGTATAATATATTCTTCCAAGTGTTAACTTGAAGATTTAAACTCAAAAATTAAAAAAATAGAGTAAATCTTTATAACTACCAAGTCAATTCCTTTCCATTCAAAATTTAAAATTCCATTTAAGAGTTGATGGATTCTAGCAAATTTATAGACAAACATAGCATATCATATTCTACTGATCATAACTTGATAAATTGCTAAAATATACAATGCTCCATGTTTAGACTCAAAATAGCAAACATTTTCGCATTTTGTCGGTGGAAGATTGTTTTATTGTGATATTGTGTTTATTAAAAAAAAATATTGTAAAATATATATATCATCTAATTTGTTGATTAAGATGTAATATGTAAAAACATGAAATTTATTAAAATATAGTTTTTTGCTTTTTTGGCAAATTTGAAGCACTAAATTCCTATCTATTATAATATCCTTTTAAAAAAAAAGGCTACGTATAAAATGAGTTGACAACTCGTTGCTCCTCCACCTTTTCTTCTTCTTTCTCCTCACCTATGCCACTTCTCTCCAAAAATTTCCTCCCATTTCTCTCTATAATTTCTAAGCTAAACTCTTGTTAAATTAGCTTAGAAAAACCCTAAATTAGTTCATTTAAGTAGAGTTTAGCTAGCTTAGAGCTTGGGAAGCTTAGAGAGCTAGGATTAACTAAAGAGTCGAAGGACAAAGTGCAAAGGTGAGAATTTTGAGCAATTTATCTTTGAATTATGATAATTATGTGTAGTTAGTGATGATATTAAAACATAATTTCCTTGGATTGTGAATTATTGAGGGATTGTTTTGATTAAGGTTAGGGTTTTAAGACCCATGTAGGAAAAAATGATTCTAGGTGATTGTAATGACTTGAATGTTGATTAATTCTTGGTTAAGTGAATTAAGAAGTTAATTTGAAGTAAAATTGAGTGAATTTGAGAAGTTGAAAGGTTGAAAATGACGGATAATGATAAATCCAAAAATTGAGAAAAATGAGGAATTAAGTCATAAAAGTATAATTATAGGTAAATGGAATGAGTATTGGGTGAATTAGAATAGAATTGATCATTTAATCGAATTAAGGATTTAAATTAGAGGATTATTATAGAATTTAATTAAGGATTGATAATGAGATATAATTAGATGATGGTTGGAATTACTAGAGGGACAATAAAATTAGTCGAGTTCTATTCCTATGAGTAATCTTGTATTTCTAATTCTAAAATAATTCATTGTTTGGATTATTCCTTAGTGTATGGTATTGTTGGATGATCCATCATTTTGTGATGCTAGATTCTTTAAAGTGGGGGACTCCATTCTAACCGTCTTGATTTTGTTCAGCTCTTTAAATTATACTATGAGTGGATCTTATATAGTGTACTATGTTTTATATTCTTGAATTATATTCGTCATGCATCATCGATTTGAGAATGATTTAGAAGCATTATATTAAAACTTAGATGGGAACAGTACATCATGAATGTTAAAATGTTTTTATAACAAAATGATTTGATATGGACTAAAAAGGGTCTTGATATGTGTTTTCAAATTTGAATAATTGTGTTATAAGTTTTATTTTGACTATTAGTATAATTTTTGAAAATACATGCATGGTATTTGAAATACCGATTTGAAAAATGTATAAGTATGTTTGGATTTCAAAAAATATTTATGAGACCTTGAGGAACCTAGCGATCGAGTGGTAGCCTTTGAGCTCAATGATATGAGATTCCAACTAGCAGGAGAGTGTTAGTGTAGGTACTCATGATCCAACAATGTTTAGATGGGTTTAAGTTATTATATTATTGCACCATTTATTTTAATGATAATAAAGAAGACATTCTATTAATTCTTATGTTTTTTATTGACTATATACGGATAGACTTATGAGTGCTATGCTCATGCTATATGATAACGATAGGAGATCTCACTCCTATTGGCATGGTGATGCCAAAGCAAGCACTTAAGTGATTTATGTTAGAAAACATATTACTCGGACTTGACTCACCATGAGAACTCATTTGATTTAGTCTATGAAAATCTCATGCGATATGGGAACAACTGGTCCTTGGACTTAAAGTCATCACGATTATCTCATTAGAGGATTTATGTACTTTGAGACTTGTTTTAATGGACCCAACAAAGGGTTGTATACGGGAGATTCGTTGGATGCACTAGGAATCTAATGGAGGTAGGTGGATAACTAAGATAAGACATGTCATTCTTTGTATGCTAAAGGAGTTATCACATTGCAATTTGATGAATGTCTCGCTCGAAAAATCTATGATCACAGTAGGAGTACATCAATAAAGCATAGTTGGTTTAATTTAAAAGTTAAAAAATTTAAAATCGTAGAAAACTTGTGTGATCATAATCGAACAAGACTTATAACCAAGTTCGAGATCACACTCGTCATAAGTTGATATAAGAATTAAATTATATGGTAACTATACCCGTAATAATGGATTAATTAATCCTCCTAGAAAATTGGATAGTCATGATGCCTTGCTAGAAGCCAATGTTGAGTTATGTATCAAGAGATAAAAGAGGAGTATTTTATTCTTGATACATTGCCTACATATCTAGGAGCCTATTAAGTCACATGCATAAGTTTAAGCATTCACATGATTAAAGAGAAACAAAGATATTGAAAAAAGTTTCCAATTTTGAAAGTTTTCTATTTTGGAAAAGGTTTCAAAAAATGAAAAAGTTTCCTAAAATAAGATTTTTCTATTTTAGGAATCAGCTTAATTTGGAAGTTGGTTCCAAATTTGGAAGTAAATAATCAGGAGTTTTTTAATTTAAGTTAAAGGGTATGTTGAAAAATTGATTTCGATATGGGTCGCTAAAATTATCTAAGATTATTTATTTAGATAGTCTAAATAAATTAATTGGGCTAGAATGGTTTTACCGAATAGATTTAATTAAAAGCCTTAAGATATTTTGGTGGAAAGGTAAACATCAACCTTATTGGCTAAGACGAATGCTTTAAAGATAAAGATCAAAAGCCTATATAAAAAATAACTCCTAATCTTTGGAGGATTAGGAAGCAACAACCATAAGTCCAAATAGGACTTATTTGTTGCTCCTCTCCTTGTCTTTAGAGGATAAGGGAACTCTCTCCCTATAAATTGGAAGAGAGGAGCGACATAAAGAGTGAGTTTTTGGGGAGAGAAATTCGACACACTAAGAAAATTAAAAGGGACACATGGCTAAAATAAAATAAGAAAAAAATTATTTTCTCGCCTAACTCTAGCACACTACCTCCTCTCTCTTCTTTTTGGGTTGTCGCAAATTTGTCCGGATTAGATTTATATAGGAAACACTACATAAATAAAAAAAGGTGGAGCTAACACTCTATCAATTTTGAGTGCTTCTTTATGGGTGCTTGGATTGTGTGGATCATTAATAGAGGTTGGACACTTGGATGGTTTTTTTGCTAAATAGTTTATATCTAGGCTACAAAAGGCAATTCTCTATTTATTGCTTTAATTCATATATATATAGTTAGTTGAATCAATAGCATGATCTTGGGCCCTTTAGATGGAGGAAAATTTTTTTTATTCTCCACCTCCATAAGATGCATGATTCTTAAATTGGTATCGAGCCTCCATTGAATCTTTAATTGTATGTTATGTTAATTATGATTAACTACATGAATTAACTATGCCCGATTATGAATCTAGTGTTTTTGATATTTTATATTAACTTAAAATAAAAATTTAGGTTAAAAGCAACAGGATGTGCGAGGTTGACATTGGATGTCGGCTCTCGCGTGCATAAAAAAACCACTAGTTGGTTACATGCTAGAAATGAAGCAAGCTAAGCCGGCCGTGTGTCGGGCATACAATAGGCTAGTCCAGTCATACACTAGACGCGCAATAGGCCGGGCACTACATGCTAGGCGACGCATGAGGTGTGCAAGCCGGGCATTGTGCATAAGGCATGCATCCTGTGCACCTATGCCGAGTGCACAACAAGCTAGTCCAGATCACGCACTAGGTGTTCCACGGAGCCGGACGATACGTGCCAAGCTACTCTTGAGGCTTGTAGGCTAAGTAATGCATGCAAGGCCGTATTCGAGGCATGCGAGGCTAAGCGTCCGAGCGTAGGGCATGCTAGGCTCACCGGCCCTAGTGCTCAAGCACGAGGCACTCGGGCCGTGCACCCATGTGTAGGATTTACCAAGCTCGCGGGCTTGGCATAGGCATGCCAAGCCGCAAGCTTGGCACGCACACCACGTTGCGGTGCCAAGCATGCAAGGCCACCGGTCATGGGTAAGTGCACATGAGCGTGCCAAGCCGAGGGCTTAAGCATCAAAGCCCGTGGGCCTTTGAGGTCCAAAAACCCATGAGCCTAAAGCTCGAAAGGGTTTAAAATTTAAATTTAGAAAAATTTTGATAAATTTATAAAATGACAAAAAACATAGATTTATAATTGTTTTATGAATGAAATATGTTTCGTTAGTATACCATGTATCAATGTGATTGAAGCATGGGTGAATGGTATGGATAAGTCGTCCTAGTTTTATGGAATGAATGTTTGTAATTTTTTGGATAAATACAATACAAAAAAAGACAATCGGCGAAGGAATATTCCATCGCTAATTGTCCAAATTAGCGACCGAACAACGATGGCAACTCTAGCCGTCATTATTTTGCTTGTCACTAATTTTTTACGATGAAAAATCCATTATGTTGCAACATTAACGATGGATAATTCCATCGATAAGCTTAAAAAATTCATCGTTAATCTCATCGTGGGATCTCTTGTTTCTTTTATAGTTATTCCATAGCAATTTCCATCACTAAACAAGCTATCGAAAATCCATCGCTATTTTATGATAATTTTTGAAAATGAATTTATCACTATTTCGTCGTTATGCCATCGCGAATTTTGAAAATGCATTTGTCATTATTTAGTTGTTATTTGATTGTAATTTTTTTATATAATTTTATAATTTTTTTAAATTGTTAATATCGTATTGCATTTAATAATGAATATTTAATATTATATTTAATAATTAACAATTAAAAGTAATAAAATATATATTAAAAATAAAATAATATTATCAATACCATTCTAGAATATGCTTCATAAAAAAAAAAAAAAAAAAACAAAGTAACTAAATGCCCTATCACTCATCCCGCTCATCTAATCTCATATCTTCCTCTTAATATCGTGTGGAGGGCTCGGCAGGAGGATTGACTAGAGGCTGAATGGAAGGAACGATAGACTCGCCGATTGATTGACGGATCTATAGGCACCCTAGTTGATTGTGGCAGACCTCATCACTAAGGATGTCATTGAGTCATACTAAGATTTCATAGTATAAATAGTCCGATGTCGCTTCGAGATCTAGCTTTGGAGCTCATTTTGTATAACCTACATCCCCTTCATTATTCCTTCGTAGCCTTGTAGTCCCTCCAAAACTCTTCGTTAGCTAGGTCGACAGCGTAATTCGACATTACGGAGAAGGAGTCGCTACCACATGACCGGGATAGATAATGCATCGATTATGTGCTTATACCATAAAACCTTTTTTCTTCTCCCGGACAACCTCGAGGTATATGGCATTCTAGTCAACTTCTAACTCTATGATTCTTGTTGCCGTCCGAGCCGCACCGCTCCACACGATTCCGTGTAATCAAAATAATGATATTTTAAAAAATAGGATTAAAATAAAATTTAGATTATCTTTTTGTATTTAATATTTGAAATTGCAAAACAGCTTACCATTGTCTACCGTGAGTGCGGATCAATGATATAACCATCTTGTCACTTGTGATTCATCCGGAATAACTTAAAACTCTTTGGCTCACAACCCAATTTTGCCATCCGAAAAAAAAATCCATTATAGATAATGTAAGAAGAAAATTAAAATTTTCTTAAATAAGTAAATATTAATAATAATAATAAAGAGTGTGCAATTTACCAAGCGATAGACATGTTCTTCTAAAGATATAAAGTCCTTGTATGCCTCGAAGGACCCACACCGAGACCACCAATCTCCGACAACCCGCTTCCGTAAAGCTTGCTCGAACGAGCCACGTGATCAAGTTTTCCGAAATTTGTTCGCCATGCATCCCAAACCTCCTCACTAATATAAACGAGTCGGTTTTCCTTCACACCGATCTTATAGATGAAGTTAGCATAGTGTCTCCCGGCTAGACCCTCTCATGCCACTTTAACAAGTGCCTCGATGTCCACATCCAATCAAAATATTTCCGCACGAACAAAAACGTTAATATTAAATAACTTTTTTGATGAGAAATTTTAATTTTAATTTTGAAGAAAATTGATAATACATTATCCAAAATTCACCGAAGTAGAAGTCTTTAGTGACGTCGGTGATAAACTTCTAGGACGATCCACTATTGTCTACTTGTTTCTTAAAAATCTCATAGATCTTTATAGAATAATTTCTATTAGGCGGAGGCAAATTATCAAACAACAAAACAATAAAAGAAATATTAAAAACAACATAGGAATTATTGAAATTATATATTACAGTAAAAAATAATTACATACTATCTTGGATTGATAGAAATACGTCGTCGACTAAAGGAGGTATGAGAAATTTTTGGAATGTCGGACATGCGAGCGGAAGGGCCACTCTAGAAGGTTAGCAATGGAACCTCGAGTGCCGATGTAGGAACACTCGCCACTCGCGGATGTGTTGTATCCATAACCGCACAAGTCGTGGGACCCATGTAAAATACCTATCATCGGAGACACTCGATCGATACTAATAGGGGATCCTAGTGGACTACCATCGGATATTGATCCTCATCCATGATTATCGAAATGTGATCTAATAGTGATCGTGGAGGGATGATGCAAATCATGATTACCATGAGTTATTCGTCGTATAGCCTAACGTTAAACAAATAAAAAAAATATAACAAATATATTGTCACAATAAATTAATAAGTAATTAAATTAAATACATAATTTGTTATGGATACAAAACATTTACTTTCAATACACAACAAACATTTAGTGGATGTCAAAAAATCGATATTATTAACTACATGTAACAAATTAAAAAAAAAGATAAAAATTACATCCTTTCTTACTAATACAACAAATGAAATATAAATTTAATTAGAACTATCATAATCATTGTTTAAGTTATCATCTCTATTGTCCGATGCATTTTCACAATTATTATCATCGTCAACCACACCTACTTCTATATCTATAAATGATTTACTTGGATCATTCAATAAAGTGACATCCTCGACTTCCTTAATCAATTTGTATTGAATTTCCAAATCGTCTTGCTGAAATGGTTCAGTATTTTATTGGATGATAACTAATGAATTAGGGAAGTCAAACACGGACATAGCTTTGATCTCACACACGACCCACCAATTTCAATTCTCGCACCTTAAACTAGGGTACTCCATATAATACATTTTAGCAACCGTGATGCTAGGATAAAAGGTTCATAATTATTCAAGGTTTTCTTACGGTTAACATCCATAAGTATATACCGTAGATGAACCCTTGTTCCATGTGGTGTAGGATTGAACCAATCACATTTGAACAATACTCGTTCTTTTGATTGGTAATACAAGATACTCTATTTCAAAAATTTTCGTTAGTATCCCATAATAGTCACTCTTAGTTGTACTCGTAATTGCTTTCTTTAATGCGGAATCCCTTAAATGTGCAAAACCTATAATAATTAACAAAATAACCACTGTACAATCTTACAATAAGCAATAGACCTTGTGTGAGATCTTTCAAGAACTAGTCTTTTATAGAAATTGCTTATGCATTTTATGTCCGTAAATTAAAAATAAAATCCCCTATAAGTTTAGTTATCTTTCAATTAATGCTATCAATAAACTAAACATATAAAATGATAATACTTAGATATTGATTTAACTATGAAGCAAACCCATTTTCAATTAGAACATCGACCTCATTCCCGGACATGAAGGGATTGTTCAGTTGCATTTCGATAAGAAATCCACTAAAGAGAAGAGAATGAATAATAAACATGTTTTAGTCTTTACTTGTTCTACTAATATTATTAAATGTGATAAAATAGGTATGATATAGAATTTGAATTTTGATAAACTCACTCAATGTACTTCTTCACACTTTAACAATATATATTGATTGGTTACTTTGTGTTTGAGTTGTATCAATTTTTGTAATGTGTGTTGACTAATTGGTCGACCTTATTATTTGAATACGACTAACATCTCTTCAATGTGGTCACTTTCTTCTCCGTCGAAGAAGTCAACATTACGTAGCACTTTCGATGCCTAGTATGTATATAAGCTCAAAATAATGCGAGCAAAATAAAGAGGCTTCTTTGACCAAATATGCATTGCATATTGATCCTTCCACTTTAACCTTATTTTTAATATTATTTTTTAGCTTTTGTAGATACCCGTAAATATGAATTATTTTAACTTTCAAAATGTTAGAAATTTATTTAATTTTACATTTAAATTGAATGTTAATATCTTTCAAATGGATACATCCATCGATATTACACAAGTTCGAGCAATAGATGCCTCATATGGTAGATGGATTGTAAGATGTTATATGGAGTTAAAAAAGTTGGTTGAAAATATACGTTTTAGTTTGTATAAAATGATAGGTATTTCTTCATTAAGTCATAATATATCTTATTCTCTTATCACTTTAGAAGTCAATTGCTTAAAAAACAAATTCAACTCTGTAAGTTTTTACCAAACATTTCTTGACAAAAACTCCTAAAATGCAATTGAAAGTAACCTCTACATGAAGACATGACGAGTCATGAATTTTTATCCTATAAAGTTTTTCATACCGCATATCAACACATCTACCTAGATTGGACACATACCTATCGGAAAACCCGAGTTCTTTGATTCATTTAAGCAATTTTATTTTTTATTGTTTAGATAGAGTAAATACGAGCTTTAGGATACTTTCTAGATACATCATCTTTTGCTAATTCGGCCTTTTATAGAAAAGTTTTAAGCCTTCCCCGGAGTTAGCATTGTTGTCAATCATACCCAAGCACGTTCATGATTGTGTTAAAAATATTATCAAATACATTTTTCTCAATATGCATGACATATAAATTATGTTGAATGAGATTTGTACTCCCATAAGACAAATCCCAAAAACCACTTAGCTTCCTCCATCTATACATCCGAGAGATTCTATTATTATGATCATCTGGACCATCATTTGTCACCTTCAATAACCTTCACTATTTCACCATCTATAACATCTCTACTTCGATTGCATTAGAGGAGGGCTAGATTTAACAAATTTTCTTATAGTGAATGTTTTCTAATTTCTTCTATATGGATGATCATGAGGAAAAAACTTTCGGTGGTTGTCAAACCAAGAGGTTTTCCTTCCATTAGGAAGGGAGAAAGCATCAATTTTCTATATAATAAGGACAAGCTTGTTTTCTTATAGTGCTCCAACCGGACAACATCAAATATGCGGGAAAGTCACCGATAGTTCATATAAATACAACTCTTAGTAAAAAAATTCTACTTACGATACACATCGTAGGTCACCATATCCACTTCCCATAAATGAATAATCTCGGATATGAAAGGTTGTAAGTAAACGTCCAACTTATGTTTTGGATTTGTTGAATGCGAAACAATCATCGTTAGGAATGTATAGTCCTCCTTCATACACATCTATGGTGGAAAATTATATGGAGTCATAATGACTAGCCACGAGGAATATTATACACTAGATTGACCAAATGGTTGAAACCCATCGGTGCAAACTCATAATCTAATGTTCTTTCTTTCAGTTGTAAAAGTAAGATTAATTTGATTGAAACTTTGCCATGCACTAGAATCGGAGGGATGATACATTACTCCTTAATCATCTCCCCCATGTTCAATATGCCATGTCATGGGCTCAATGTCATATTTGATGCATACAATTGTTGCGGACATAGTGTTATTATATTGGGAAAACAACGGAGCTATAGCATAAGCTAAGGAACAAAGGTTGTATCAACAATCCAAGTATGTATTATGATGCTACCATCTAATTAAAGAGATTATTAGTCGTGGCGATATGAGGATAAAAAAGATCCACACCGATGATAACATAGCTAGCCCCTTAACTAAGCTTTTATCACAATTGAAACATGAGACCCTCACTCGATCGTCAAGCTTAAAGGACATTGTTGGTTAGCTCTAGTACGAGTGGGACATTGTTAGTATAGGTATCTAAGATCAAATCATGTTTGGATGGATTTAAGTTATTATATTATTATATCATTTATTTTAATAACAATAAAGAATTCTTTCTATTAATTCTTATGTTTTATGTTGATTAATTTAGTAGAATTAGATGGAAATCCTTATGATATGCATTTACAATAGTGATTGATTGAAAGATGTGAGATAAACACTAAGGCATATAAATGATATAATTAAATATCCCAAGTTATAGCTTTACCAAGAATAGACGTTGACTATATACGAATAGACTTGTGAGTGTTATGCTCATACTATATGATAGCGAGTATGAGATCTCACACCTATTGGCATGGTGATGCCAAAGCAAGCACTTAGGTGATTTATATTAGAGAACATATCACTTGGACTTGACTCACCATGAGAACTTATTTGGTTTAGTTTATGAGAATCTCATATGAGATCGGTACAACTGATCCATAGACATGAAGTCATCACGATTATCTCATTAGATGATTTATGCACTTTGACACTCGTTTTGATGGATCAATAAAGGATTGCACGTGGGCAATTCATTGGGTGCACTACGATCTAATGAAGGTAGGTGTATGACTAATATAAAACATATCATTCCTTGTATGCTAAAGGAGTTATCACATTGCACTTCGATGAATGTTTTCTTGAGAAATTTACAACCATAGTAGGAGTACATTAATAAAGCATAATTGGTTTGCTCCAAGAGTTAAGACATTTGAGAATCCACGAAAACTTGTGCGATCATAATCGAACAAGACGTATAACCAAGTTCGAGATCACACTAAGATAAGTTGACATGAGGACTGAATTATATAGTAACCATGCTCATGAAAGATAATAATGGATTAATTAATCATCGCAAAGAATTGGATAGTCATGATACATTGCTAGAGGCCAATCTTAATTTATGTATCAAGAGAAAAAGAGAAGTCTTTTATTCTTGATACATTGTCAAAATATTTAGGAGCTTATTGAGTCACATGCATAAGTTTAAGTATTTACATGATTAAAGAGAAGTAAAGATATTAGAAAAAAGTTTCCAATTCTAAAAGTTTCCTATTTTGAAAAGGTTTTCAAAAATGAAAATTTTCCTTAAATGAGAGCTTCCTAAAATGGAAACCTTCTTATTTTAGAAATCAGTTTCCTAATTTGAAAGTTGATTCAAAATTTGGAAGTAAATAAGCTAAAATAAAAATGAGTTTCCTAATTTAAGTTAAAGGGTATTTTGAAAAATTATTTTCTCGATGTGGGTCGTCTAAAATTATCTACGATTATTTAGTTAAATAGTCCAAATAAATTAATTAGACCATAATGGTTTTGGCCCAATAGGTTTAATTAAAAGTCTTAAGATATTTTAGTGGGAGGATAAACATTAATCTTATAGGATAAAGATGAATGTTTTAAGAATAAACATCAACCTTATTGAACAAGGATGAATGTTTTAAAGATAAAGATCAAAAGTCCACATGTAAAATAACTCTTAATCCTTAGAGGATTAGGAAGTAACAACCATAAGTCCAATTAGGACTTATTTGCCACCCCTTTCCTTGTCTTTGGAGGACAAGAAAACTCTCTCCCTATAAATAGGAGGAGACGTGGCATAAAGAATGAGTTTTTAGGGAGAGAAAATTTAGCACACTAAGAAAATTAAAAGGGACACAGACTAAAAATATGAAAAAAATTATTTCCTCCCTAACCCTAGCACCTCATCTTCTCTCTCCTCTTTAGGTTGTCGCAAACTTACCCGAATTAGATTTCTATAGAAAGTAATACACAAATTAGAAAAGATAGAGCTAGCACTCTATCAATTTTGAGTGATTTTTATGGCTAATTAGACTACATAGATCATCAATAGAGACTGAACACTTGGATGGTTTTTCCGTTAAAGAATTTAGATTTGTGCTACAAGAGGTAATTCTCTATTCATTGCTTTAATTCATATATATATAGTTAGTTGATTCAATGGCATGATCTTAGGCCCTTTACATGGAAATTTTTTTTATTTATTCCGCACCTCCATAGGATGCATGATCTTTCGGATAGGTAAAGTGCTAGCTTGTATGTGGATCAATATACAAAAACTTAGTCATAGTGGGCGTGATCTTTGGGTGTTCACACCCAATGATATGTTATTATCCAATGGGTATATAAAAACCTATATATGTGTTTTCATAAGAGTAAGATGTATGCATGTATAAATATTATGATGATTTAATATGAAATGATTTTGAACCATTTGATATATGATATGAGATGCGTTTTGGATATGCATATGTTTTGAGAAACTAACATAGCATGTTGAGATGAATTTAAAATTATTGTTCTTAGTTTGTTTTCTCCCTTAGTATATTATATAATGTCTACTCACCGAGTCGTTGATTACTCACTCGTATTATTTTAGTTTTTTAGGATATTGAGAGATTGTCTAATTCTTCCTTTTGGTTGCCTTCCGTGAAGTTGGCACTTTGGTCGTGTGACTTACTTTAATTGTAATTCCTTAAACCTATGTATGTTTTGATTTGTTGTATCCTTAAAAACTCTATAGTTATCGTCGTGGGTAGTGTATTAGAATTTGATTATTTGTATTAAGATTATAAGAAATGCTTATTAAGCTATGGCAATGTTAATTGAATTAATACTTGAAGCGATATTGATTTGAGAACTATAGTATAAGTCCAATAATGATATTTAAGGATTTAAGTTTAGATATCCAAGGCTTTCTTGGGTCGAGGTGAGCCTCACAGCTTCCTTAATCCTTGCGCTAGTCATAGCCCACTCTCGAAGTCGTGACAAGTGTTGGTATTAGAGTATAGGCGTTAGAGCCTAGGATAGCTCCGAGCATAAGTTTTATTCTAATCTATGTTTTTTTCTTGAATCATATAGTTTAATCCGTTAGTGTGCATTTTATTCTTTATGTTTATAGTCTAGTATTGCATACGAAATGTAGGATTTTATCATGTAAAAATTCCTCACATGGCTTAGTTAAATTGACACACGACCATGTCAATTCCGCCCTTCCAATCGTGGCTATTGGTTACTTCCTATATGGCATTCCTTTCCTCTTTGAGCAATTTTATAGTGACACATAGCCATGTCTCTTTTATATTCAGACCGTGTCAATTATTTTTACCCATGTGGCCTTCTTTTCTTCTTTGAATTACGATTTGATTGGCTAGATATGAATGTGTCTAATTTGTTGCACAAATCATGTCAAATTCTTTATATTTATATCTCCCTTTGTGTTAAAACATGTATGAGCATGTTGAATTTCTTTTACAAACCTTATTGACCTTGCTACTCGTGTCTCTCCTTATGTTTAAAACTTTTACGGACATGTCACTTTTTTACACAAGACATGTCTATCTCTTTCTACTAGTGTGACTTCTTGAGCTAAATCACACATAGGCATGTTAGTTTGTTCTTTAAACCGTACGTACCTCTTCTCGCCTATGTGCATTTCTCTTTTAACTTAATTTTTCACATTTATTTTGTTTGTTCTTTGTGTTCTTGAATTCGCATATGCCTTGGCTTAGGTTTATTCATGTTAATTGCTATTTTCTTCTTGTAAACCTAAGATAATTATCTCATTTAAGTCTAAGTAAGATAATAAAATAGGAAACAAAGATTATAAGAAGTAGGCATTGATTATTGGCCTTGTTGAAATGTGTTAAACTCGAATTTATCCTATATAGGTTACTACGGTGAGGACTAGGTTAGGTGATCATAGAGGAGATACCAAAGTTAAGGCATCATCTAGACCTCACGAGTCATGTGGCAAATCTAATATTAGGAAAAAGAAGACCCCGATATAATGATCTTAATTGACGTCATAACTAGATTTCATGCTATGTAACACATTATAGAGACGATAGTTGAGGGAATTCAATAAACGTTTTAGATCATGGCAGGATTGATGTCCGCCAATCAATTATTGGATAAAGTAAGTACTTTCAAAGTCGACACCCGATCGAGATTAGTAGGGTTTGACCCTTATATGATAGAGTTTTTGAAGTTAAAGTCATCAACTTATTCAGGTGATAAGGATGATGAGGTCTCAATGCACTTCATTGATGAGATAGAGAAAAGGTTGGTTGTGATTCGATGTCTCGAGGAGAGAAAAGTTGAACTCGGTAGCATTCGTACTTAAGGGAAGTGTCGGTAAATGGTGTAAATAGGACAGAAAAAATGATTGGTTTTAGAGATAGTTTAAGAAAGCTTTTCTAGAGGAGTAATTATCGAAAAGTATCGGGAAAGAAAAGGTCAAGGAATTTAAGAGGTTAGTGCAAACTTTTGACATGATAGTGACGGAGTATGAGAGGATGTTTACAAAGCTAAGTTGATATGCCCTAGAAATAATACCAACCGAGGTCAAGAGGGCAAAATTATTTGTGAATGTGCTAGTAGATCAACTTTTTATAATAGTGGTTCCCTAAAGGTTTCAAAGTTATTCAAAAGTCGTTAATTGTGCTCGAAAGCTCAAAATGAGAAAGATAAAGAGTAGAGCAACTAAAGAGGAAAAAAAAAGAAAAAAGGTCAAGAGTGATACCTCATCATCTAGTAGGCATAAAAGTCATAGTAGTGGGCTTAGTTAAGATGTGAGTATGCAAAGCTATACTAGCCCTCAAAGGAGATATTCGGGATAAAGTAGTCATGGTAGATCATGAATGAGTATGAGTCAAGGATCATCTCACTCGGTCTATTAAGGTTTTGAAAAAGATACTCAAATTTTCGGGTGTGTGGCAAGACGTATCTAGGAATATGCTCTAGGGGGCATGAGCATGCTTTTTCTGCCATAAACAAGGTCATTTACTACGAGATTGCCCTAGATATAAGATGGCATAGGCTACTACTTTAGGAGGGGTACAAGCTCTCCTATGGCCAACCCATCCTAAGTAAATATGGTGATAGATTTAGTGGCTAGTCTAGTTGAGGGTCTTGTTGTAGAGTACAATAAGGTTCGAGGATAAGTTGGTAGAGGTCCTAAGAGCTCAAGAGGTCGAGGTCAAACAAGTACCGATGGTGGCCAAGCTCGAGTTTTTGCCATCATCCAACTAAATGCTCGTACATCTAATGCCGTTGTATTAAATATCCTCAAAGTCTTTTCATATGATGCAAGAATATTATTTGACTCTAGGGTAACCTATTCTTTTATGTCCCCATATTTTATTAAGAGGTTTGATATAAGACTATGTATGTTAGAGCAGCTTTTGATGATGTCAACACTAATGGGAGAAAGTATAATAGTTGATTTAATGTTTAGGAACTATGATATATGGGTAATGGATAGAATTTAATTTTAGATTTAATATTATTAGAGATGAATGATTTTGATGTAATTTTAGGAAATGATTGGTTAGTGAATCACCATACTTCATTAGAATGCTACAATAAGATAGTATATTTTTAGGAATTTAGGAAAAGAAGGATTTTTTTTATGAAGAGTGGAGTGTAGCTCCTTCTAGCCTAGTGTACTGCCATTAAGGCGACTAAGATGAGGAAGGGGTGTGTAGCCTATTTGGTTTTTATGAAGGAGACTAACGATAATGTGATTAGTTTAGACCAAGTTCTAGTCCTTAGGGAGCTTTTCAATGTATTTCTAGATGAATTACCCGGTTTACCTTTAGATAGAGAAATAGAGTTCGATATTGAATTACTTTCAAGCATTAAACCCGTTTTTATACCTCCTTGTCGGATGACACCAAATGAATTAAAGAATTTAAAGGTTTAGCTTCAAGACTTATTGGATAAAGGGTTTATCCAACCGAGCACTTCTCTATAGGGTGCTTTGATTTTGTTTATCATGAAGAAGGATGAGCGTTTGAGGTTATGCATTAATTACCATTGGTCGAATAACATGACAATGAAGAATAAGTATCAATTGCCAAGGATAGATGATTTGTTTGATTGGTTACAAGGTGTAATATACTTCTCTAAGATTGAATTAAGATTTAGATACCATCGATTGAGAATTAAGAGAGAGGACATTCCCAAAACCGCTTTTAAAACACCTATAGCTATAATGAATTTTTAGTGAAGTCGTTTGGCCTTACCAACGCTCCGGTAGCTTTTATAGATTTGATGAATATAATGGTTTAATGCTCTCTTAATAAGTTCATAATTATGTTTATTGATAATGTTTTGTGTATTCTAAGAATGAGAAGAAGCATGAGAATCATTTAAGCTAATTTTGCGGATATTAAGAGATCGGAGATTGTATGCCAAATTTTTGAAATGTGAATTTTGATTGGAGAATGTGGCATTCCTAAGGCACCTTGTGTCCTAAGAGCAGATTATGATGGATCCAAAAAGGTAAAGACATTAAGTCATGGTCAAAACGTACTTCGATGATGGAGATTCAAAGCTTTTTAGGTTTGATTAGGTATTATCGGAGGTTTTTTTTAAGACTTTGCAAGGATGGCAGCACCATCGACTAAGTTGACTTAAAAGACTATGAGATTTCGAGTGGTCGATAAGTGTGAAAAGAGGTTACGAAGTCGAAGACGTATTTGACCACAGTACTCGGCCTTGACCTTACCTTTTGATAGTGGTGGATTTTCCGTGTTTTATGATGCTTTGAGAGTAGGGTTAGGAAGTGTGTTGATGTAGCATGAAAGGATAGTAGCTTGTACTTTGAGGTAGTTGAAGAAACATGAATAGAACTACTCTACACATAACTTGAAGTTCACAACAATGGTTTTTGCCTTGATAATTTATAGACATTATCCATATAGAGAAACTTATGAAATCTATACGGATCATAAGAGTTTGAAGTACATATTTGATCGAAGGATTTAAATTTGAGACATAGAAGATGGATGGAATTACCGAAGGATTATGATTTTACCATCTCATATCATCGATGTAAAGCTAATGTGGTTACGTATGCCTCGAGTAGGAAGTCGGCTAAAAGTTTAGCCTATTCATTGGAAGAGAAATGGCCATTAGCATCGAAGTCAATATATTATGAAATTTTATAGTAGTATTTGGAGTTAATGAATCGGGTGCTCTATTAGCCGATATAAAGATTAGGTTTGATGGATTAGATCCGAGAAGGTCAAGTGAATGATGAAGAGATACAAGAGATTTATAATAAGATGCAAGTAGGAAAAAGTATAGGTTTTAGAGTTGAAAATAAAGGCACTTTGTGGTTTCATCGAAGGTTGTATATGCCAAACAATCCAAAGCTAAGAGAATAGATTTTAATAGAGGCTCATAGTATGGCCCATTTTATGTATCTCGATTATGTTAAGATGTATAAGAATCTTTATGAGAATTATTGATGGATTGAAATGAAGAAACATATCATAAATTTTGTTTCACGGTGCTTGACATGTCAGCAAGTAAAGTATGAGCACCAAAAATTGATAGGGATGTTGTAGGAATTACCACTATTGAAGTAGAAATGGGAAAAAGTGACAATGAACTTTGTAATGGGTTTGCCTCAAACTCAAAGAGGGTATGATTCAATTTGTGTGATTGTGGATAGCTTGACTAAGTCCTATAAAGACTACCTATGGGTATGCCTAATATGCTCGATTATACATTGATTAGATAGTGTTCTTACACGATATCCTCGGTCTCTATTATTTTAAATCGAGGTACTCAATTTACATCTTGATTCTAGAGAAAGTTACAAAAGGCATTTGGTATAAGGCTAGATTTCGGTATGATATTTCATCCTCAAATAAATGGTCAATCAAAAAGGACAATTTAGACCTTAAGGGATATGCTCGCAGCATTTGTGATGGATCTAAAAGTAGTTAGGATTATCATTTGCCATTGATTGAGTTCTCGTACAACAACGAGTTATCACTCTAGTATCGGTATAGCACCGTATGAAGCATTGTATGGTTAGAAGTATCGATCACTAATATGTTAGGTAGAAGTCAAAGAAAAGGAACCTTTAGGGCTAGAATTGATTCAACTCACTATTGAGAAGGTGAAATTGATTCAAAAATGCCTTAGGACTACACATAGTAGATAAAAGAGTTATGTAAATTCTAAAAGGAGACATGTGGAGTGTTACAATAGTGACTTTGTATTTCTTAGAGTTTATCCGATGAAAGGAGTAATTTAGTTTGACAAGAAAGAGAAGTTAAGCTCAAGGTACATAGGACCGTTTGAGATTATGGGTCGAGTTAGAGCGAGTGGCTTATGAGTTGGTGTTGTCGCAATAATTCTTAAACGTACATCTAGTGTTCCATATTTTTATACTAAGGAAATATGTACACGATCCATCTCATATCTTAAAGTCATAATTGATGAAATTAAGTCCTAATTTTTTATATGAGGAGCAACTAGTGGCTATAGTAGACCATTAGGTTAAGAAATTACGGAATAAGGATTTGTGTATGTCAAGGTCATTTAAAATCATTCGATCGAAGAAGCCACTTAGGAGGCCGAGGAGGAAATGAAGAGGAAACATCCTCGTTTGTTCATCTACTAAGGTTCGGGTAGACTCAAAATTCGAGGATGAATTTTTTCAAGGGGAGAATGTAATAACCTAAAAAAAATGGGTTAGGTATAAAAGGAGACGACAACTACTACCCCTTCACTTTTTCTTCTTCTTTCTCCTCATCAACGCCATTTCTATCCAGAAATTTTATCAAATTTCCCTCTATAATTTCTAAGCTAGACTCTTGTTAAATTAGCTTAGAAGAATCCTAAAATACTTAATTTAAGTAGAGTTTAGCTAGCTTGGAGCTTAGGAAGCTTGAAGAGCTAAGATTAATTAGAGACTTAAAGGAAAAAGTGCAAAAGGGAGAATTTTTAGCAATTGATCTTTGAATTAAGGTGATTATATGTAGTTAGTGATGATATTAAAATGTAATTGCATTGGATTATGAATTGTTTGAGGAATTGTTTAGATTAAGGTTATAGTTTTAATTGGAAAAAAGTGATTCTAGGTGATTGTAATGACTTGAATGACGATTAATTATCTTGGATAAGTGAATTAAGAAGTTAATTTGAAGTAAAATTAAGTGAATTTAATAAATTGAGAGGTTGAAGATGATGAATAATGACAAATCTAAAAATTAGAAAAATAATGAATTAAGTCATAAAAAGTATAATTAGAGGTAAATGAAATGCTTATTTGGTGCATTAGAATTGATTATTTAATCGAATTAAGAGTTTGAATTAGAGGTTTATTATAGAATTAAATTAAGGATTGATAATGAGATATAATTAGATAATGGTTAGAATTGCTAAAGAGACTATAGAATTAGTCTAGTTCTATTCCTATGAGTAATCTTTTATTTTTAATTCTAGAATAATTCATTGTTTTGATTATTCTTTGGTGTATGGTATTGATGGATGATCCATCATTTTGTGATGCTAGATTCTTCAAAGCGGGTGACTTCATCCCAATTGTCATGATTCTCTTCAGTTCTTAAAATTGTAATGTGAGTGGATATTATATTATGTACTATTCTTGAATTTTATCTCGCCTTGCATCATCGATTTGAGAATGATTTAGAAGCATTTTATTAGAACGTAGATGAGAACAAATATCATGAATGCTGAAATGTTTTTGTATCAAAATGATTTGATATGGACCGATCTTGATATGTGTTTTCGGATTTGAACAAATATGTTATAAATGTTATTTTGATTATTCATGTAATTTTTGAAAATGCATGCATGTTATTTGAAATACTGATTTGAAAAATATATAAGTTTGTTTGATTTTCAAAAAATATTTTTGAGACTCTAAGGAACCTAGCTACTAGGGGGTAGCCTTTGAGCTCTATGAAACGAGGCTTCAGCTAACATGAGAGGTAGAGTGCTAACTCGTGTGTAGGCCAACGTATGAAAACCTAGTCTCGGGGGATATGACGTTTGGGTATTTGTACCCAATGATATGTTATTACCCAATGGGTGTATAAAAACCTATAGATGTATTTTTATATGAGTACGATATATGTATGTATAAATGTTTTAATGATTTGAAGTGAAATGGTTTTGAACCTTTTGAGTTATGATATGAGATGCGTTTTAGATAAGCACGTGTTTTGAGAAACTTGCATAGCATGTTGAGATGAATTTGAAATAATGGTCCCTAGTTCGTTTTCTTTCCTTAGCATATTATATAATGTATACTCACCGAGTTGTTGATTGCTCACCCCTCATTATTTTAATTTTGTAAGATATTGAGGGATTGCCTATTGCTTTTTTTGGTTGCCTTTCATGAAGTCGGCACTCTTGTCGTGCAACTTACTTTAATTGTAATTCCTTGAACCTACGTATGTTTTGATTTGTTGTATCTTTAGAACTCTGCGAGTTATAGCTTTGGGTAATGTATTAGAATTTGATTATGAATTGTATTGAGGTTGTAAGAAATGCTTATTAAGATATGGTAATGTTAATTGAAATAATATTTAAAGCGATATTGATTTGAGGACTATAGTTTAAGCTCGATAATGATATTTGAGGATTTAAGTTTAGATATTCGAGACTTGCTTGAGTCGAGGTGAACCTTATGATTTTTTCGATCCTCGTGTCCGTTATGGCCCACTCCCGACGTCATGATATATATTGTGTAATTTGTAATTAAAAGTGAAGTTTTGATGTTGTTACATTTACATTTGAGCTGACAAAATGATCTAATTTTTATTGATTCAATTAATTTTTTAAACATTTTCTCATGACTAAAATCATTTACCATGAAAAGAATAGAGAAAATAACAACAATTAACACATATGTGGATATGAATAAGCTAACACATATGGATATAAATGAGAGATCACCCATTTCATAAATATAGTGGGTAACTAGAAAGGAATAACCATATTTAGATTTTTTAAAAAAATTTCCTTTGATTCTTAAGAACAATGATATTTTTTTTGTATTCGAGTTATTATGTGCATTCAATGGAAACCAAATAATTTGAAGAATAAATATGTTAAATCTATTAGGCTTCTTTTACTAAGTAATGTCATATATGTTGTTAGGTTCGTGTTAGGATTGGGTTTGGGATGTTTGGGATTTGGAACAGGATTGGATCCGGAGTCCTTAGGATTTGAATTGATATTTGGTCTAGGTTGTTCGGGGTTCAATCTTGGATTGGTGCCAACTTTTAGATGGATACCGAGTTTAGATTGTCTAGAGTTCGGGTCTTGGGGTTTGAACTGGTGTTGAGGTTCGAACCGATGCCTAGTTTTGGACATTTGAGGTTTTGGCCTCGATTAGGTCTAGGGAGCTAGGGATTCGAAAGTGGATTACTTTTGAGATTCAAATCGAGGCCAAGTCTAAAGAAATCAAGGTTCGGACTCGTATTTGGTCTTAGATTCCTATGGTTCTAGTCGAGATAGACTAGGGTTCAAACTAGGATTACCTAAAAAACTAAAAGAACTAGGATAAACGAACAATAACCATTGTTCATTTACCGTATTTGAGTTCTTTGGTTTGATTTTTTTCTTTTTTTTTTTGGTTTTGAATAGCAGTCGGGCCTTGGTCGCTTTTCAACCTAACCGAGCACTGCACTGCCTTCATCATTTCTTTTTTTTTCCTTATATATATATAATATCATGAAATTAGGTGTAAAAAATATGAAAAAATAAATCATTATTATTTTTTTTAATTTTATGTGCAGTTTGAAAAGGGTAGAATATATATGATATTTTTTAATATTTTAGTTTGAACATATATATCTAATTTTATTACTCTTATTGTTTAAAATTTATTTCTTCAATTATTTGCTTCTTAGTAAATTCTCATCAAATTAATTTTTAATATAATTTTATTTGTTAATAAATTTGATTTTTTAATATATGAATTTTAGAATAAAATTTTACAACGTCGATGTTTTATTTTTTTAAATATATTATTATAATTTATACAATAAATTATTTTTATGCTTTTTAAATGAGTGTTTTATTTTTTAAATTCGATTATATATATATATATATATATATATATATATATATATATATATATATATATATATATATGGGAGAGAGAGCTAAAAGTATGTTTTAGATAGTTTGACTCAATTTTTTTAAAAAAATTTAATAATCGATTAACCAAATTCACAAGCTTTTTTTTCTTTTTTTATATATATTTATTCAGAATTTATCGAACTAATTTTGTTATAGTTTTTATTTTAGTCTATTAACTTCGATATATTCAATACAATTTAGGTGGATTTTTTTGTATATTTTTTTATTTATCTTATATACTTTGAATTTGTTAAGTGTGTGTGTGTTTATATATCCGCACACATAATATCAATTATTTGTTATTTATTTTTTCATATTCTAAAATTTATTTTTTTAAAAAATAAAATAATTTAGATAATGTTTTGAAAGAACCTCCTAATTATTCAAATACAAAATTTTATGGTAGTCTTATTAAATATTTTGTTAATAAATATATATAAATCAAATAATTTCGTTAAATATATAAATTTGATTTATATTAATCATCGAAATAAAATTTCTATTCGTACTCTACCATATGAATACTTAGCCCTATATATGCAATAGTTGTTTGATCGTAATATAGCATGGGTGTCTAACTAGTGAGGTCTAGAGTGTACGGGATTATAGCGAGGACTAGTAAGTGAGCTAGGACCGGGGCTTGGACTTGATAGGGTTTGAGCACCCAAGTTTGGACCAAGACCAATTCTAGAGAGCCATGTGATTGAATTGAAGCCGAGTGCTAGACACCTAGGGTTCAAACCAAGGTTGGAGGTGGGGCCGAAATGGTACTGTATTCAAAGAATCTATAGGTTAGTTCCAATTAGTTTTTTTTTCCCGTGCTACACTTGCGGTTTGAATAAAATATATAAAATCATTTATAAAAATTATTTTAGTTGGATAGTCTGTTTCATTGTGTGAATCTATAAAAATATATGAAATCAAAATAAAAAAATTAATTATAATTTTTTAATAAAAAATTTGTATTTAACTATTTCTTATTTGTGCTTTTCATAATTTTTCCTTTAGAAAAAGATTTATCATTGTTAATTTATGGATTATTAACTAAAAAGAAAATTAAATATTTTTTTAAAAAAAAAGCTTTAAAATTTTATAAGATTGTATAAAAAAAATAAATAAAAATTATTAAAAGCTTACATAGAATTGAACAAATTATTTTTTTGTTTAATGTTGATGAGAATATCGATTTTTGAAAAAATATGCATTTAATTTTTATATATTTATTTACAAAAGAATGAATAATATTAAAATAAAAAAATATATTAATTTGAATCATTGAGTGGTTAAGCCAAAATATAATTTTAATTATTTAGTTTAAAATAAGTTAATTTTAAAATATTTATAAATAAATAAATAAATAGTAAATGCTTATTGTAGTAGTAGTTGCACAGTTAATTTATAAAAAAACAACGATTCGATATTTTTTTATATATCATAACTATACTAAGTGAGTTTAGAGTTTTCACTATAAAACAAAAAATACTATAAAAAAAGCTAACTTGCAAGGAATCTATTAATTAAATTTGAAGTCAATAGACTAAAATAAAAATTATTACAAATTAGAAACAAATTAATAAAACATGTGAATTCTTTTTTATTTTTTTGCCCCTCCTTCTTAAATATATATTTTTTATTTCTATGCTATGCATGGCTAGTATTTGAATATAGGCCTCACGCGTGAGCAACCATTTTCTTTTTATTTTTCACAATTTACTTTCAACTATTAATTAATTAATTTGAGTTTTTTTCTTAAAAAAAAAAAAAACCAAGAAAAGATGATTTAAAATACACTTTTAATCTAAAAATGTAATTTAGAAAAATTATATATATTAATCATGCCATTATAATTTAAAAGTTACCTAAATCTATTTTTCAAAGAAAAAATAATCATGTTCTAAAAATTTATTCCAAAATCTATACATATAGAAAAATAAATCAAAACTATCAGTAAATATAATTTTAAATTAATTGGATGAGAATTTAAAAAAAAATGACAAATTAAAGTAGTAAATTTTAAATAATAAAAATAATTAACAAAAAATCCTGAAACAAAATGGGACTAAATCACAATATAAGCAAAGTTTGAAAATGAAAAAGAAAAAAAATTAAAAAAAATGATAAATTAATGTAGTAAAATTTAAATAATATAAAAAAATTGAGAACAAATTATTTGAAATACACTTTTAATCTGAAAATGTATTTTAGAAAAAGTTATATATATCATGTCACTATAATTTAAAAATGATCTAAATCTATATTTCAAAAGAAAAAAATTATGTTCGAGAATTTATTCTAAAATCCATACATATAAAAAATAAAGCAAAACCATCAGTATATATAATTTTAAATTAATTGAATGAGAATTTTTTTAAAAAAATTATAAATTAAAGTAGTAAATTTAAAATAATAAAAATAATTAACAAAAAAAAACTAAAATAAAACTAACCAAATCACAATATAATTAAAGTTTGAAATTAAAAAAAAAATGACAAATTAATGTAGTAAAATTTAAATAATATCAAAAAAAAAATTGAGAAAAAATTATTTGAAATACATTTTTAATTTAAAAATGTATTTCAAAAAAATATATATTAATAATGTCACTATAATTTAAAAATTATCTTAATCTATTTTTCAAAAGAAAAATATTCATGTTTTAAAATTTTATTTAAAATCCATACATATAGAGAATAAATCAAAGTCTGTTAGTAAATAAAATTTTAAATTAATTGGATGAGAATTTAAAAAAGATGAAAAATTAAAGTATTAAATTTTAAATAATTAAAATAATTAAAAAACACTAAAAAAATAGAATCAAATTGCAATATGATTAAAGTTTGAAATTGAAAAAGAAAAGAGAATTTTTTTTTTAAAAAAAAGATAAATTAAAGTAGTAAATTTTAAATAATAAATATAATTAACAAATTAAAGTTTGAATTTGAAAAAAAAAGAGTTTAAAAAAAGATAAATTGAATTAGTAAATGTTAAATAATAAAAATAATTAAAAAAAAACTAAAACAAAATAGGACCAAATCACAAAACGATTAAAGTTTGCAAAAGAAAAGAGAATTTTTTTTTTATAAAAAAAGATAAATTAAAGTAGTAAATTTTAAATAATAAATAGAATTAACAAATTAAAGTTTGAGATTGAAGAAAAAAGTATAAAAAAATTGAAAACCAAAGTGTTACAAAAGTGACATAAATAGTGAAAAGAATAATGATTTATGGGAGTGTGAATAATGATTTGTGAGTATGTGAATAATGTTTCAAATAGTGACATGAAGAGTAAAATATAATTTTACTTTAGTTTTTTTAGTAATACCTCAAGTATACAATTAAAAAACTAAACATATATTTTGAAAAAAAAATCAATTAAACAAGTTCTAAAAAACTAATTAAAAAATTAAAAAATTAAAAAAAAAAAAAACGAGAGACCGAAAGTCAAAATAATATCAAATTACACCTTTAGCTTTTCAAGAGGTCCCAGCTCGTGGGTTGCACTTAGGAATGTATATTATTAACGTCTTCCGACAGCATTGATTAGAAATAACTTTTAAGGATTTCGATTGGAAATAAATTTTAAGGATTTTGTCCGTATTTAGTCTCTCTACTTTTGATTATAAAATAATATCAAATGAACTGTCGACAAAGTCTTAATGAAAAGAAGTGATTCTCAACGAAGTCTTAATGAAAAGAAGTGATTTGCATAGTGAAGCTCTGATCTTTCTGTTCCTTATTGTTTTGACAAAATCTCCATGAAAATCTAGCTTGCTCTCTTTAGCAAGATTACTGATTTGTGTATTTGTTAGAACTATCATCATTGGTTCTGGTTGTTTGCAGAAAAGAAAATGATAAATAATGGCTCTGAAATGCTTACAATTGCCGAATCTGTTGATTTTGCTCTACCTTTTGCTCTTATTACTGATGATATAAAATTGGTTCAATTCTTATTGCAGAAAAGAAATCTGTTGATTCCTGTATTAAAGAAGTCCAGATCGATTATGATCATCGTATATTCTGGTTAGCAAATTGGAAAGATTATTGAGTCTAGTAAGGATTGCGAATCTTGCCAACCCAACCTCTTTGCTGCTATTACTCTTTGAGATAACTACAAATCACTTCCCAACGTATTAGGAATTTCACAAGTTCAATGTGAGCAAAACTATAGGGATTAACTCTAAAAAGTTGACTTGATAGTTAAGAAGGTATATATGTCCCCTTCCTTGACTTGTTACATCCGAACCTTGAAACCAAAACTCAGAGAAATTTATTAAATTGGTCTTAATGTATTAAACCAATATAAAAGATGTATCTTTAAAATAATGTGAAAAACAAAAAACAAAAACTTTGTTTGTATCTTTGACCGTCTAGTAAAAAAAATTACCAAGCATTCTCTCTAGACTCTAGCAGTAGCATTCAAACCTTAAGCTCATCGGGTCTAGAAATTTGTATAGGAGTTGGGCTCAGTTTATATAACAGTCTGACAAATGTTATTGTAAACAAATCTTAAGCTCATCAAAAGAAGAATCCAAACCTTTATATATAAGTCTTTCTGGTCTCATCATTTCTCTTAAAAAATTCTTAACAAAGACTCCCTCAAGAACCTTTCTCTTCTCCTCTCTACGTCTGCCATTACCCTTTCTCTTCTCTCTCAATCACAAATTATCTTTCTCAATTTGATCACATCATTTCACTAACTAAAATCCTTCTCTCTGCCTCTATCGATCATTACCTTGCTATTCTCCCTCAAGAACCGTCTTTCTCAATCAATAACTTTCTCTTGATCAAGAAACTATCATGAAGCTTCACTCCCTTTAATCAAGAAGTCTCTTTCTTGATCAAGAATACTGTCTCTCTTTTCATTCTCTTCTTAGTTCTCTAAACTCCAGCTTTACTGATCATGGAAGACTTTAAGCTTCACTGTGGTTACTTGGGAGGGAATTCTTACTATGGCTATGATTCTTTTCTTGTGCAATGTGACGACATGTATTGTTACACAGTCGCTACTTCTGATCCTCCATGCCTCTTCAATTGGTTTGTTGAGCTGTTTTGGATTAAACTACCAAATGATGGTAAAAGACTTAGGGTCTCTATGGACATCACTTGGGACCAACACTCTCACAATGGCAACACGAAAAGTACTCCTGTCACCCTTCAATTCTGTCATGAGATTTGTTGCATCATCTTTCAAGTTTGTCCTCAGGAAAACTTTCCAAGATCTTCTCTGGAACACTTCTTGAATCACGATTATGTAGATTTTTTCGGTTTCCAAATGCTGCACAAAGTCCAATATCTTCGTAAGGCCTACAATCTTGTTGTGAAAAACTGGTTTGATATCCCACGTCAGGCCCGTCTGTCAAATCCAGCAAGATTTCGTAACTGTTCCAATTTGTCTCTACAAAGAATGGTATGCATGGATTTCTGGAAGTGGTATGCAAAGCCTACTGGCCTTCTTCAAAGCAACTGGAGGTTGAATAAACTTTCTACTGATAAAATAATGTACGCGACACTAGATTGCTATTTGGCCTACAAGTTGTCGGTTCCCCTCTCAATTCCTCGTAAGATAGAATGAGAGGTATTAATTCTTTATTTCCTTTTTATCAATTCTTTAATCATGAGTTAAAAATATTATGCATGATCGGTTGGTTAAAGATTAGTTCTTGGTGGTATTTATGTTTTCTCTGCACCCGCAGAAGCTCAAAATTTCCAGGGACAGCTGATTCTGCTGGCTGATATTTGATGTTTGCGGGCTATGGAGTTCTTTGTGGTGATGCTTAACCTATTCTGCTGTTACTTTTGCTTTGGTCTTTAGCCTTTGATCATGGCTAGTTAGTAGCTGCTTTAGAGGCTTCCCTTGGATGAGTTTTCCTTGGTTTAATACTTTTGGGCTGCTGAGTGTTTTTTGAAGTGGATGTAATTGGATCCTGTGTTGATTTTGATCTTCGTAATCATAAATTTAAGCACACGCGTGATGTGTTTTGTACGTTCAGGTCCAAATTTAAATTTTATAAACTTAGGTGCGTCCAAACTCTTTCAGATTTAAGACCAAACTCTCATCCTCCTACCCTAGAAGAGAATTATTGCAAATTGCAGAATTATCCTACAATAACAGTAAATCAATCATCTTGAGACATATCATTCAAAGTTTTAAGGATTAATCAGTTGAAAAAAATGATCTCAGAAATCAATATCACTGTTACCATTACAAACCATCCAAGTACACTAGCATGTAAATAGTATACAATATAAGAATAGTTACTAATTATCTCAAATTTATAATTTTGAAAGGAAGTTTAATTTCATTTCAAAAGAGTAGTTCTAAGGTACAACCATGTTATCATTGAAAATTGTAGATAGAGTCAGTAAAAAAAGTGTCTTTAGTTTACCAGGTTATGAGTTTGATTCTCATTCTCGAAGAACTCTTTCCTAATTTTTATGTTGCATGATACATGAATTATTGGTGAGTTCAAATAATCTGACTTTTAAAATTGATTGACTCTTGGAAAGTTTTTTTTTTTTTTTCCTTCTTCTTTTTTGTGTGACACTAAAAATGAGCTCCTAGTAGAATAAAATATTCCAACTCTTAGAATTAATCAAAACTAATTGTGATACGGCATTGACCTAACTCTTTTTTATATTGCATTAATTATACATGAGTTGTTGGTAGACGCAAAGAGTTTGATCCTTAAATCAATCAAATCTTAAAAAATATTTTTTTCTTTTATGTGACATTAGATATAGGTTGTTGGTAGACTCAATGAGTTTAATTTTTAAAATCTAACAAAAATCAAACCTGATATAGGGTTGACTTAGTTCAAAACATAATGAATTTATTCTCAATTCATGTAAAAACTGACTCTTAAATATACTACCACCTATAAATAATAATAATAATAATAAATGAAGTTACAACTATGCTTGAGATACCACCTTTTGCTATACAAAGTATGCCCGCATTACCAAAATCTGTAATTGAAAGATTTACAACTATGCTATACCACCTTTTTTTTTTTTTTTTTGGACGAAAACATAAAAGATTTACTTAAATTTGTCGCATTTGCTACCCGCCTCCATGGATTATCTGTATTAAATTTGGCAGGTTAAAGCTAGTCTGGATTTTGCTGTTGAGCCCATGTGTTTGATCCTCATGCATCCCACGCAGCATTGAAGGAAGACATGATAGCTGCCACTGCCAGCTTCTGAAATGCTACGGAGTGAGATTTGCCATGCTCTTGATCTGGCTATGGCTTTAGAGTTGGCTGATGCTGTTGTTCTTGGTCTCATCTTTTCATTTTTGGTCCTCTAAATGTACTGGAAAATTAGTTTTCATGCATTCAATAAAATTAAGAGGCTGATGACAGCATTAAGCAAAACGAGAAGGTAGATCTTAATCATGAAGGATGTGTAAAAATTACTCTTGACAAAAAATGGTCAGGTTCCAGTTAATTGTGTTAATCTGATATGTAATTGGATTCACCTGGTCTATTCAGATCTTCTAGCTTTTGCATCCAGTTCTGATCCCTGCTTCTCTTTCATCCTTTCAGGTTTCTCTTCTACTTCTGACTCGTTATTCTTCAGCTTTGCTTGTCTCTTCGATCACAATCCTTTCATAACTGGTAGAAAAACAAAACCCCGAAAAGAAAATACGACTAAATTCAAAAGCTACGAAAAAAGAAGACAGTAGCGCCTATAACTCAAGACTCTTGAATTGTAGAATTTCTAAGAGAGTTTTGCTCCATAACTGATGCAGACCGATGAGTCTTGAAATTATAAAACAACATGAGTATAACAGAAGTTGAAAAAAACTATTAACTCAATTTTGAGGTTTTTTGAACTTAGTTCGATATCAAACGTTCTAACGAGCAAACTCATAGCTTTGCTATAATGTAAGAGTGTTTTTGGCTAAAAAACAAAAACTATTTCGGCCCCTCAAATTGACTTTTACTGTTTTTTAGGATTTTTCCTTGGTTTTTGAATTTTTGTATTTGTTTCTTTTTTGAGTTGATTTTGGAATTTCCTATTTATGTATGATTTAGAGAAAAAAAAACACTACGTTTTTTTCATTAATAAAACTTTATGAGAAGTCTCAATTTTATTTTAATTTTTGATATTCTTTGAATCAACGAATTTGAAATCTATTTTTTGGTATTTCTGTTCAAAAATAAGTTGTAGTAGACCAGCATCTAGAATTTATGTGTGAGTTTTCAAACCAACGATATTTATTTTCTTTTTGTAAGTTTTTGCTATGTAAATAACCTGTTTAATTTGAAGAAAATATTGGCTCTGTCAAACTCCAGCCAAGGAATTACTAACAGATTTAGACATTAGTTCCTGAACCCTTTAATACCAAAGCATTCGTAATTGTTTTAAGAACCAAGAAGATCCAATCTAGATAATCTTACTTTGTTTCAACTTTAGATATTATTGTTGATCGTTCGCCTTCAGTCAACCATTCATCCCTAGTTACAGTACATTTATCTTTTCAATATGAAAGAAGTAATTAGTGGGTAATCTAACTCTGACTGGAGCCAAAAAGATGAGCCAAGAAAATTACAAAACATGGGAGTGGAAGAAAGATTGATTTATAATTTTTCTTTGTGTGTGAAAAAAAAATTATTAATTTTTTAAAATTAAACAAACTAAAAGAAAGTAAAAAGAATTTCTAAAGCTGAATCCAATTATCACTTAAAAAAATATATTAAAAAAGTAGGTCCAATATCAGTACGTAGGTTTATTTGGATGCAAATGCACAAAATAGGCCTATAATATTAGTCCACTAAGTTTAATTCAAATGCTCACATTGTATTTGTTTGAAAAACTAAGAGACTTGAAAAGTTCACTGTTCATAGTTATTATTTATGCACATCCATCTTCACTAATCTTCGCTATTCACTCCTTTGGATCCTTAGATCATTCGTCATCATTTTTTACCGTTTGTTCACATTAGATTCACTATAGTTATATTTAAATTATACAAACTATTACATTTTGGTCCCTTGATGTTTCCATAATTATTATTTTAATCCAAATCTTCACTATTCATAATAATTATTATAAGCATGATTATTTTATTATTTTTAAGTATACTATTATCATGGATTCTTATGATTTTTAAATAAGAGTAGTGTAGTTGGATATTTATATATATTAGAATCAATTTTGTAATAGTTTTTATTTCAATTTATTGACTTTAATATATTCGTTAAAACTAAGGTTGTTTTTTTTTAATTTTTTTTTTATGCTATGAACTCTTAATGCTGGGTATGATCATAACGTGTGTGTGTGTGTGTGTGTGTGTATAAATCATTTGTTTTATTGAAAATTAGATATGTACCTTCAAACATAATACCAATTATTTGTTATATATATCATTTGTTTTGTTGGAAATTATATATGTATCTTCACACATAACACAAATTATTTGTTATTTATTATTTTTCATATTCTAAAATCAAATTTTCTCATATAAAATAAGTTAAATAATATTTTGGAAGAAGCTGCTCAATTATTCAAATATAGCCTTTTACGCTAATATTATTTATTATTTTGTTAATATATATATATATATATATATATATATATATATATATGCATACTTTCAAAAAAAAAAAAAAAAAAAAGCTTCCCATAAACATTAAATAAGGATAAAAAAAATTTGTTAATTTATATACAACTTTTTATGTCAATTATTGCTTTATTTTTTCGATGCAATCTTATGAAAAAAGAAATTATTAAAGCATTTTTTTTAGCTTTTACATTCAATTTTCTATTTATATTATTGTAAGTTTTTATTTAAGAATAAATGCATAAAGAAGAACAAATAATTTTTTTTTTAATATGAAATTTTAAAAAAATACATAAAATTAAAGAATTTTACCTGTTCAATTTGACTCGTAGTGTAGCACGAGCAAACAACTTATACCTTACTAAAACATCTTTCTTCCGCCTCCCTTTGTAGTCTCTTCTTTTTCTTTACACACATCCTTTTGTTTTATATTAATTTGTAGCACATGTTCTTCTTTTATCATCATCATCATCATCATTATTATATCTTTTATGTTGAAAATAATAATCTTTTATCTTCTTTCCAAAAAACCTAAGTCTACTTCTCTTTTATATATATATATATTTCAATTGAATCTGATAGAAGATTGAAACACAAATATAAGCATCAATAGAAAATAACGATGTTTTTCTTTAAAAAAATAAGTATAACAATGACATAATTGTCTCACAAAATTTATTTATAAAAAAATGTGTAAATTACGAAAAACACCATATGGTTAAATGGCATAAACACTATGCATGCCCTATAATTTTAATTCAAAAAACAACTTATATTATAATTTCATTAACAATGTCAAAATTCTGAGAAAAAAAATCTAAATTATTACAAATTTGCAATTATTTTTTTTTGAATGACTACAATGTTCTTTGGAAATATTTTAGAGAACATCATGTATTTTAATTTCATCTTCAGCTACATTATTACATGATAATAAATGAATATCAGCTTCATCAAAAGGGAGGAAAAAAAAACAAAAGGAATTTATGGAGCTCAATAACTAAACAATAGAACATAAAACATAGCTACAGAAAATAGGGTCGTTTAATGATCATGTCTTGGGATTATTGTTCCAATCTTAACAACACATTTACATTGACTAATATTTATGCTTGCTTAATATTTAACTTTTCATGCAGACATAAATATTAATTTAATACATTAAATAAATATTCATACATTAAAATAAATTCATTCACTCATATATAAATATTTAAAGAGGTACAAAAATCAAGAATATTACAAATTTGACTTAAAAAGTAGTCCGGTAGTCGACCCAAACTAAGTGTATTCTAGGACTAATTTATGGAAAAAAAAAAAGATTTGGTATATGGTAATACAAAAATTAGTTCAAAAATACTCTCTCTCTCTCTCTCTCTCTCTCTCTCTCTCTCTCTCTCTCTCTCTCTCTCTCTCTCTCTATATATATATATATATATATATATATATATGATTTAAGTCTAATTTATATAGAAGTGAGAAGAATGTTATATAAATAAATCTTAAGCTCGCACACCCTTTGCTATATGGCAGGACTCTTTTTTTTTTTTTTTTAAGTTAGAATTCTCCAAAACTAAGCTACGTAAATCATTAAAATATCGAGGAGACCTCATTAGTCCCAAATATATGACCTCATTATCAATTGATTCCCGAACTTTGTAATTTTCTCCCAAAAGTAATTGAGATTAGACAATGACACTTTCCCACTTAATTTGGGGATCCAATTGAGATGAAGACAGTGTTTAGAGACTCAATCGAGACTACCTATACAGTGGGGATACCATTTTAGATTTGTCAAGGTATCCTGTCATGAAACTCGTCTGAAATACCCAGAAGAGCGATTTAGTAGAATCTGTCACCTTTATATATAACTCTATCTGATCTCATCATTTCTTTGAAAAATTCTTAACAAAAAACTCTTCTTCCCTCACCTCTCTAACTTTGCCTGTGCCATTACCCTTTCTCTTTTCTCTCAATCACAAATTATCTTTCTCAATTTATCACATCATTTCATTAATAAAATTCCTTCTCTATGCCTCTACCATTACCCTTTCTATTCTCCCTCAAGAACTGTCTTTCTCAATCAAGAACTTTCTCTTGATCGAGAAACTATCAAGAACCTTCACTCTCTTTAATCAAGAAGTCTCTTTCTAGATCAAGAATACTGTCCCTCACTTCTTACTTCTCTATGTTAGCTAGACTCCTATCACGAACAGCTGCTAGACTTCTTATCACGTACAGCTGCTGTTATCCTTATCACGTACAGCTTATGTTATCTTATCCCCTATCTATTTGTTACTTGTTACGTTGTACATTCTTAGTCAAACTACAACTCATGTACAGTATATATATTTACATGATACAATGAAATCAGGGACAAAGGAAAAAACCTTTAAATCAAAACCACTACATGGTATCAGAGCCAATGGCTAACCAAATTGTTTCCGTATCTTCTACCTGAACCACACCCACCTCAGCTCCTAATACTACCTATAGTTTTGCTATTAAACTCAACCTACAAAATTACCTTACATGGAAAACCCAGTTTGCTCCTCTTCTTAATTACCATGGCATGAACAATTTAATTGATGGCTCACCTGGTCCATTCGTAACAAGAACTTCAATCACAAATTCAAATGAAACTGTTTCAATCCAGATTATACACAATGGTTTAAAAGAGACCAACTGTTGCTATCATGGATTTTTTCATCTCTATCTGAAGAGGTTTACTCATACATTATTGGTTGTAATACATCCTTTGCTGCATGGAAAGCACTAGAATGTGCTTTTGGTTCTGTATCTCAAAACTGTCAACTTCAACTTTATGTAGAACTCCAAGAGTTGAAAATGAATGATCTAAGTATTTGTCAGTATCTTCAAAAAGCAAAATCATTGGTTGATGAGTTAGTTACTATTGAAAGATTAATTTCACCTGCTGAATTTAATATGATTGTTTATCATAAAATTGGTATTGAATTTCATCCTATTGTTTCCGCTTTAAATTTACGTGCTAATCTAGTTTCATTCAATGAGTTGTATAGCCAACTGCTTTCCTATGAGATTCTGTTGAAAGCCTATCAAGCTTCTTCTCCCACGGTAAATATTGCCATTCGGCCATCCTTCCAAAAACCATTAAGGTCGATTTCCATGAATAGCCAAGGTTATAATTTTCAGCAATCCAACAGTAAAAGAAAGTGCCAAATATGTGGTTATCATAATCACATTGCTGATGTATATAGATAATGGTATGCTCTTAGACAATTTACTCGTCCATAAGCACATATCGCATGGAAATCGCCATATCAAGGATATCCTAAATATCCACCTTCTTCACCAAATCAAAACATGATCCCTCCCCCATATCAAGCTTGGTTTCCTGATACAAGTGCAACATATCACATGACACTACATCTTCACACAATAGTTGAACCACAAGCATACAAAGGAGGGGATCAAGTCACAATTAGTAATGGACAATCAATGATGATTTTTCATACTGGTATGGCTTTTCATCCTTCCATTAAAAATACTAACTTGATGCTTAAGGATGTTCTTCATGTTCCCTTTTTATCTAAACCATTATTATCTATTCAATAGTTTGCCAAAGACGATAATTGTTACTTTGAATTTCACCTTTTTTATTTTTTGGTTAAAGATTGACGAACAAGGAAATCCTATTGCAAGGCGGGAGTTATGCGGCATGTATGAACTTAATCCTAGCAAGTTGCAAGCCTTTTTGAATGAATGTGCATCCTTCCAAACATGGCATGATAGGCTAGGTCATCCGCGGGTGCGGACAAATTTCAAGAATAATTGCTGATAATAAATTCCCTACTTCTAGTCATTTAAATCGTTCTTTCGTTTGTTCCTCCTATAAGTTAGGGAAAATGACAAAGTTGCCTTTTGCGTCCGTTGAGCATACTAGTTGTAACCCTTTTGAAATCATCCATTCGGATGTCTTGGGTCCAACTCTTGTGCTTAGCAATTTAGGTTTTAAATATTTCATCTTATTTTTTGATGATTATTCTCATTTAACTTGGATTTTTCCATTAAAAAATAAAAGTGAAGTTTTTACTTGTTTTTAAAAATTTTGAATCTTATGTAAAATTGCAATTTAATTTGGACATAAAAGCTTTTCATTCACATTTGGGAGAAGATTTTCAAAAATTAAATTCGTATTTTAAGGAAAAAGGCATCATTCATCGCATTACATATCCTTACACGTATGAACAAAATGGGTTATTTGAAAGAAAAATTAGGCACATCATTAACACGGAGTCGACACTACTTGCTCATGAATCAATTCCTTTTAAATATCGGTATTATGCTTTTGTTAATGTCGTCCATGCTATCAACAATCCGCCTAGTACATGTCTCAAACAAAAGGTACCTTCGAACTTTTACATCACAAACCACCGAACTATTTAGAAAACAAGACTTCGGTTGTGTAGTTTATCCTTATCTTATACCATATAACAAAAATAAGTTTAACTTTAGAAGTAAAGAATGTCTTTTTTGGGTAAGTCTCCCAATCACTCGTGGTCACTTTTGTTTGGATATTAACCAAGATAAGGTCTATATGGTTAGGCATGTGTCATTTAATGAAACTCTGTTTCCCTTTAAAACATGCAATGTGTCTTCTTCTCCTCCACCACAAACGACGTCCCCTTGGCTAATTCCGCATGTCCCGCCTAACTTTTCCTTGCAATCAAGTACGTCTCATTCTCCTCCTCTCGTCTCCTTCTTCTACTCGCCCCCTTTTCCTACTCGCCTCGCCTCTCCTACCTCATCTCATCCGAGCATCCCAACAACCCGTAACGTGCAGCTAACTCACCCTTATCCCAAAAACTCGTTACTCATGAATCACCCACTACCGCACCACCATCATCCAAGTTCACAACCTCATCCCACTATAACTCGAAACTCTTCCACCCGTAACCTCTCATAGGCTAGAACTCATTGTAGATTTAAGCAAATATTCCTCTCAACCCGAGCCCACCAATCCAAATCCCACTAGAACACATCCCATGCTACTAAGATCTAATACTATGAGCAAACATGCGACCCATCTCTCTTCCAAACAAAACCCGAAACTTAACTTTCTAACCATTGAACCATCCACTTTTCATCAAGCTAGTTAATTTCCTGAATGGCAAAGATGTAACCCCCGTGAAGATCCTTAATTATATATATATATATATATAGCCGAATCTTCAAATAAGTGAAGGTATGATTGTGTATATATGTTATTCGAGTATTTTAGGATGACGACATATTAGGTGTTTAGGTGAGGATTTATGGAATGAAATTTTTGACAATTACACCATGAGAAACTAATGCTTGAAATGTATAATTTATGTTAAATTAAAGCAATTTTACTTGAGATGGATGGTTTAATTATTAGTAGAATCAAGTATGCAAAATTAGTGTTCTTGAGAAGTATATTCTTTCCAAATTTTATGTGACTTATTCATGGACCTTAGAGTGATTTATGGGCGAACATTAAAGAATAAAAGTTGTTTATCTAAGTACCCCAATTAATGAGTTAAAAGCCAGCTCACACACCTTGGCTAGCCAAGTCCACACAAACCCGCCACTTGCTCCTTTTTGTCACTCCTCACTTTACACTTTTCATATTACTTTGGGACATTTGTATACATATTAACTACAAATAAATGAAGTGTGTGTGTGTGTGTGTGTGTGTGTATAAGTGAAGTATATGGATGCTATTTTTATTCCAAAACCATGGCTTACAAAACAAGAGAGAAAAGCAAAGTGAGAAAGAGTGAAAACATGATAAAAGAGGAAAGGAAAGAAGAAAGAAAAGAGAAAAAAAAGGAAAGCCTAAACAATCTTTAGAAAGTTAAAGCAATGTAATTAGGTTTTATTTATGCTTTTAATTTCCATTTTTATGTGTTTGAGTTATGTATTGGTTGAGTTATTTGTTGTATTGTTGAGCTCGGTTTGTGTTGGTGGATTTATGATGTATTGGCTTGATCTACTTGTGAATGTTGTGTAGGTGATGAATTGTGATGTTTACAATGCCTAGTGCATGTCCAAGTATGTGATAATGAGTTAGACTGGACTTGGATTGAAATTTAATTGGACTAAAACATGGTTAATGTGGGTTGAAATGAACAACTAAATCGGTGTTAAAGAGGAGTAGTTTTTGTCCGACTTCGGTATTGCTCGTTCAAGGACCTTAGGTTAATTTATGGGTGAATCTTAAAGAATAAAAGTTGTTTATCTATATTTTAAATAACTCCCTATAAAATATTTTTATTATTAGGTATATATAGAAAAAGTTATGTCCATTTTAGTACGGACTATGCTTGGATGAACTACTGCTGGACAGATTGAATCTTAAACTTCAAAATTATGTTATGAATTGTGTGTTTAGAATTTGAACCTAATTTTTGGATATGTTATGAACTAATATGTCTAGTTTATAATAAAAAAATTATAGGATTTAATTATGCTCAGAAGTTGGTACGTGCAACATAAATTTTATGACTTGACTAATATGAGTCAACGGTAATTGATTTTCCTTAGGGAAATATTATGAAAGTGATATAGGAATATATCAAAAACCCTATGTGGGTTAGATCTCGAGAATGATTTGATAGTCTAGGGTCCGGCACCTATAGGGTTTTTAATAGGGTAAACATAACTTGACGTGCATCATATGCATTCGAAGATGGATTGAACCGAGTAAATAATTATTAAGGTTATTCGATAGTAACTAATTATTGAGGTTATTTAGTAGTAAATGATTGTGAGGTTATTCGACAATGAATCGATTATTGAGGTTATTCGACGAGTAAATGATTGTTGAGGTTATTCGACAATCACCGAGAATATAACCGACATAAGAATACCCGTGGTACCCTTTAACATTTCAAATTGATGAGAATAGTGGCGGCAGGTAGAAAAACGTTGCATAACACATGCATCACTCTACTTACCGAGCTTCGGCTCACCATGTTTGTTCTTGCATGCCATGACAGGTAAAAGAGACGATAATACTAATAAGGACACTACCGGATCCTTCAAAAGGGCTCATGTCCGACACAAATATACTTGGAATATGTTTTTGTTGTAATTTGGGGGTACGGTATCAATAGGGGATTAAATGTGTAACATCCCCAACCTAGGATCTAATAACTTGAGAATATTACCGCCGTTAGCCACATTCGAAGTGCAATGAATGTAAGCTAACAAAGCACTATGTTCTTATTATAACGTATGTAAGAATATTTACGTGATAAAAATCTTTTAATGACATTCGAGTCCTATTTCTTACTTTAATTTTGCTATAAATTTTTTGTTTTTATGTCGCGTTTATTTATCATGATATTTTATTTTAATTTATTTCATTTTACATGTTTGCTAAACTTCTAACCATGTCAATATACAATGGATAATTTAAAATAATTATACTATTACTACGATATTATTATTTTATTATTACTGATTCGATTACACACATTAACTATTTACATACATGATCGATTCTATGTCAACTACTCTATGTAATGGGTCTACCCGAAAGCCAAACCCTCATCCAAGCTATATGTGTCCGATGCCTTCCTCGGTAGTTAGCTTCGTAGAGAAGTGAGCCGTAGTATCTTATTTATCTACACCACAAGGAACCGTATGAGCTATAGCTCAATAAGTTAATGTATGCATGTAGTGTACGTACATGTGTATATATGCATAAAACACTAATATGCATAATGAATCCTTTTTCCTTATGTCATAAATAGTCTGAAAATATTTTTTCTATTTTTGGACATGTCCCATTTAGGTACTCCGGGGTTTCCATCACATATGTCCGGCGAATCGGACTCGTCCACGGACGCGCCCTACCGAGCCTCTAAAAGTGCACGTCCGCACTTGTCCGACCCTAAACCATTACCATCACCGTATGAAAAACCCATGAAGTCCTTTCCTCAAAACCTCAAAGTCATGAAAATCTTTTCCTTTAAAATCATTCCGATTGTTATCCGATAACCATAATATAAAATATATTTTTATGACTTAAAACATTATTCATGAGCTAAGCATACGTATGCAATTTGCAATGAACCAACAAGTTGTATGAATTCATGAATGCTTACTTAGAATGGTCATGTAACCAAGTCATAAGAATCAATATAAAATTAAGCGAGCATAACAAGCATAGATAACATCAATCTAATATAAATCAACACGACCATTATTGGCATATCAATCATCATAACCCAATTCTCATCATTAATCACATTCAAGCATAACCATTATTCATAACCTAATGCATTCATGTAGAATTTGAAAGAACATAACCATAACATAAAGAAAGATGAACATTTTTGTTCCATTTCTTTGTTCATTAAACTTACCTTTCACTTTACTTTCCTAAATTCTTTTCTTTGGGTTCTTAATTATTTTTTCATATTTGATCTTTACCAAATTAAGTATCATTTCATGATCCAACCTAACTAGGTATTATTTCATTAATTTATGAGGTTCAATTTCGGTTTGAGCCTTAATGGGCCTAAGGCCCAATTGTTCTTTAAATTTTTATGAGACCTTTTCATTGTAAACCATCCTTTTACTATGTTTTGAGTCTGAATTATCAATTTTAAGGTTTAAAACTAATTCTCCAAAATTCCTATTTAGGCCTAAACTTGACCTCTTTAGAATCCTAACATTTTCTCCTCATTTTGCTCCACCATTTTAACACTAAGTAGCCTAGATATGTAAAAAACATAAAAATTGATTTAATTGAAATTTGAGACCCGAAATCTGGTCCAAACCCGTATTGGGCCCAAGCCCATAAAACCCATTTTCTTCAATTTTTGATGAATTTTTCACTTCAACTCATCAAAATATACTTATTTAAGTGTATATGACTCACCAAACTATAATAGGATTGCTTGGAATTCCAATCTTAAATATCTTTAGTTTAGGCCGAATATAATTTCTACCCATTAGTGGATTTTTCTTCAATTAAAGTAAAATTTTTCATTTTTAAACATTAATTCATGCTCAAATAAGTCATAATCAAGTGTCAAAATACTAATTAAATGAAAGAATTCGAAACCCCCAAATTTGGTTCATCCAAAACCCTAACCCTAACCCTAATTTTTCTTAATTGAACAATTAAATCCAATCAAGTAATTAAACATAAAATTGACTTGAAATTAAGCATGCTTGTGGTGTAGGTGAGGTTAACTTACTTGTTTGAGCTTCGATTAGACTCTAAAAAGATATATTGGTGAAGGATTTCTCTTCCTCCTCTTTTCTTCTAAATTTTTTAATTTGATCTTTGAATTTTTTCCTTGAGATTTTTGGCTTCCCAGTTAAAATTCAAGCTTCTTCCACTTATTAGATTTGGATATAATTTATTAAAAATATTTTGGGTGATTTTTAAGTGAAAATTTTATAAGAGTTTCTTTTTTTGTTTTTCAATTTTTCTTCCCCTTTTTTTTTCAGCACCCTTATTCATATGAACTTTTTTGGACTTATTGATCTCATCTCCTCCCTTAATTTGGGAAAATCTCAACCCTTAATTCAATTTCCAATCATTCATTTGCATTTGTCTCAATTTTTAGCCATTTATTCACCTTTTTATTTAACCCTTCCATCTTGCGTATTTTTTACCATAATTTTTACTAGAAGTCAGACTTAATTAATTTCTAGGTTGACCAAATTTGGGAGGAAAATGAAAAATTTTGGTCCTCCCGAGTTTCTAGACTTTTCCATAGCCCATTCTTTCCTAAGTCCCTCTTTTATGCAAAAACTCACTTATAATCCTCTTTTTGAGTGTTTAAGACTAATTTTTAACCATTAAAATTCTCACATAATTTAATTTGGATTATTAGACTTTTAATTTTATGCAATTTTGTCCCTACTCTTAAAATTCCATTCTATACTTTTCAAAAATCAAATTTCTTTCTAGAATAAATTTAAAAATTCATTAAGGGAGTTTGATTTAAATATTCATAATTTTTTTCCCTAATGTGAGCCTTCAACTTATTTATTTAGTGTGAAAATTCTATTTCTTATAGAAAATATTCCTTGCACTTAATAAAATTAATCTAAATTTATTAAGTATTCCTACACATTCCCTAGGATTTTCCTATGCCCTTTAAAAAAATTTCTCATACTTCTAAGTCACCTAATTTAATTCTTTATCTCTAAAAACACTATTCCTACACTTAGAAAATTCAATGAAATATTCACCCTATGTAGAAAAGTTCATAAAATCATATAAAATAATCTAACACCCTTCTAAAAATTATTCTAAAAAAGCAAGATATTTTTCATACACAAACAACATGCTTTAATTAATTTTCTCATGCAATAACTACTATTCATATACCGAAAAATCACTAAAATATTCTTTAAGCATGGAAAAACTATTTTGACCCTTCTAAATATTCTTTTAAATTTCTAGTAATTATTTCTCATTCTCAAATATATATATATATATATATATCACACGGTTTTAATATTAAACTTTTATTACATTTCTATTTTAGCGGGTATCGGACATTACAAAATGACCTCTTAAATAGTATGTAAATTTATTTTTTGGTTAACGGTATTTGCTACTCGATATGTAATTTTTTTACACTTTTCGTCTATACTATGTTATTAATTTTTGAGCATGTACATACAAAAGTTAAGTCAAAATTAGATTATGTCGGCATAACGCACCTCGCTTGGCCACCCCTATTTGGGTAATAGAGAGTGGATCGGGGCGGGGCGCCGGAAAAGAGCTATGTCGAAGAGATTAATGCATTATTGTCCAATAACACTTGGGAATTGGTTCCTAAACCATTAAATGCTAATGTCGTTTCAAATAAGTGGGTGTACGGGATTAAATCAAAGCGAGGACGGTTCCATTGATCGGTATAAGGCACGTCTTGTGACAAAGGGCTTTACACGAGCAGGAGGGTATTGACTACAAGGAGACGTCTAGTCCGGTAGTAAAAGCTACAACAATCGAACGGTGCTTGCACTTGCCAATATGCATGAATGGTCGATCTAGCAACTTGACATATCCAATGCATTTCTTTATGGGCATTTGAAGGAGACAATCTATATGACTCAACCTACCTGGTTTATAGATGAAAAAAGGCCCGATTTCATGTGTAAACTGAACCGCTCACTCTATGGGTTAAAGCAAGCTCCACGAGCTTGGTTTTCAAGGCTTGTGAAATTCCTTCATCATCACAGGTTCCTATCATCAAAAGTCGACTCTTCTCTTTTCATATACAATACCAATAATACTATCATCTATAGCTTAGTTTATGTAGATGATATTATTATCACCGACTCCTCTAAGGTGTTAATTTCTAATGTAATTTCGGCTTTGAAATAGGAATTTCCAATGAAGGACCTTGGTGCTTTACACTACTTCCTTGGCATCGAAGTCATCCGGACTTCACAACATCTTTGTCTGTCGCAAGCAAAATATAATAAGGATGTCTTGGATAGAGCCGGCATGCAAGACTCCAACACTTGCCTTACACCAATGGCCACGTCCCCTATTCTATCTAAGCACATGGGTACACAACTCCCTGATGATATGGAATACAGAAAACTAGTGGGAGCATTGCAATATATCACAATTACAAGACCTAATATAGCCTTTGCTGTTAACAAGCTATGTCAATTCATGCATTCGCCAAGTGACGTGCATTGGAAGGCTTTAAAATGTCTCCTTCGATATCTTAAAGGTACCCATGACTTGGGCTTATCTTTTCCATCAAATTAGTCACTTGATATAACTTGCTATGCGGATAGTGATTGGGGTGGTGATCCGGATGATAGACGCTCTACTAGTGGTTATGGCATTTTCTTGGGTCCTTGTTTGATATCATGGCTTGCCAAGAAACAACCAACCATTGCTCGCTCATCGACCGAGAGTGAATATAAAGCAATCGCCAATGCAACTTCAGAGTTCTTGTGGATTAAATCCTTGCTGACCGAACTTGGGTTTCCCATTTCTTCTAGTACCTTGTGGTGTGACAATATTGGTGTTATCTACCTCTTATCAAATCCCGTGTTTCATGCAAGAACCAAGCACATAGAATTAGATTATCACTTTGTGCGGGAGCAAGTCGCTAATAGGACTCTGAAAATCAAGTTTGTTTCAACTACGGACCAACTCGCTGATCTCTTCACCAAGCCCTTGTCGTTGTCCATATTTTAGCTACTCCGTAGCAAAATGCTGCTCCATCTGCCCAAGGGCTTGCCGGGGGTGTTAGCTAGACTCCTATCACGAACAGCTGCTAAACTTCTTATCACATACAGCTGTTGTTATCCTTATCACGTACAGCTGCTGTTATCTTATCCCCTGTCTATTTGTTACTTGTTACGTTGTACATTCTTAGTCAAACTACAAGTCATGTACAGTATATATATTTACATGATACAATGAAATCAAGGACAAAGGAAAAACCTTTAAAATCAAAACCACTACACTCTAAACTCCAGCTTTACTGGTCATGAAAGACTATGAGCATAGCTGTGATTACGTGGGTTGGAATTATCAATATGGCTTTGATGCTTTTCGTGTGGAATGTGACACCATGCATTTTTACACAATCGTTAGTGGTAATGAGATTTGTTGCATCATCTTTCAATTTTCTCCTCGGGAAAACTGTCCAAGGTCTTCTCTTGAACACTTTTTGAATCACGATTATGTAGATTTTGTTTGTTTCCAAATACTTCACAAAGTCCAATATCTCTGTCGGGCCTACAATCTTGTTGTGAAAAACTGGTTTGATATCCCCCGTTAGGCTAGTCTGTCAAATCCAGAGAGGTTTCCTAACCCTTCCAATTTGTCTCTACAAAGAATGGTATGCATGGATTTCTCGAAGCGGTATGCAAAGCCTACTGACCTTCTTCAGAGCAGCTGGAGGTTGACTAAACTTTCTCCTGGTGAAGTAATGTACGCGACTTTATATTGCTGTTTTCCCTACAAGTTGGCAGTTCGGCTCTCAACTCCTCAAAAGACCGTATCAGAGGTATTGATCCTTTAATTAATATGTATCAGATTGTTTAATCGTAATTCAAAATTATGCATGATCAAATGTTTAAAGATTAATTCTTGTGTGGAATCGTAAGTTTTTTTTTCTCTGCATCTGCAGGTGCAGGGGCTCTGAATTATCTAGGACAGTTGATTCTGCTGGTTGGTATTTGATGTTTGTGGGAAATGTAGTTCTTTGTGCTGATGCTTAACCGATTCCACTGTTAGTGTTTTGTTATGGCTTTAATGGCTGATCATTAGGTTTGTATTGGTCTTTAAGACTTTCGTGGCTAGTTATGGCTCCTCTACTTCTGTTTAGTAGCGGTTTTAGGGTTTCCTTTGTATGCCTCTTTCTTTGGTGTTTTGGTTTACCTTGTGTCTTTTGAAGCGGATGTAAATGGATCCTGTCTTGATTTTGAAGAGTGTCGGAGAAAGGATTGGAGTGAGGACGAGTGATGTGTGTGGGAGAAAGGAGTCGTTGTGGAGATTTGTGGTGGCGGAGGAGAAATGAGATGTGGTTTCGTGGCGGCGGCTGCTTCAAAAGATTTAAAATTAATGAAGTGTTAATAATGAAAATAAGAAATTTGTGCAGTGAAGCACTAATCAGTCTTGTTCTTTATTATTATTATTTTGAAAAAATCTATGTGAAAAGCTTGCCCTCTTTGGTACGATTGCAATACCTCTGTTGTTTTTGCATCTGTTTTCTTGATGCTCAAGCAAGCTGACAACTTTTTATCTCTTTGGCTTGTTTTATTCATGCATGTTCAAATTCCACAGCTACATGCATGTTCATGAGTTTGTTTTTGTACAGATTTGTGTTACTTTGTCTCTTTGTTACAACTACCTTCTTCGCTTATTGTATCAGCATTTCAGTTAAGAAATCAAATTTATCTAGCTAGTACTCTACTAGACTGTACTTCCCCTCGTTTTAGGGTTTTATATAGTCATTCAGCCCTCTCTCTTCTCCTTATAAGCCTTTCATTATTGATCTCCCTAGTCCTTTTTCTCCGTGTATTGTCTTACTGCAGATAAGAAATTCAAAATCTTGCATGATATATGATGTCTTTAAAGTGAAATTTTACGACATGTTCCAATTCGAAAGCGTTGGTCACCAGCTCTCCTTCCATCCTTGAGAGATGGATAAACGATTTGCTTGATTCTAACCTCCCCAGTTCCAAAAATAGGCTTCGTTTAGGTCTTGAAATAAAATGGCCATACCTTAGATCCTTACATTTAGGAGTGTTTATTTGGTTTTTTTTTTGTTTGATTTTATAATATTTCGATTTGACTTTTGGTTAACTAAATCTATAAAATTAAAAATTAAAAACAAACCAAATAGTAATTCGAATTTTCAGTTAAAAAAATAAAATTTTGGTTTTTGATTTTGGTTTTGGTTTTTTCAGTTTAAACTATTTTAATTTTTAAAAATAGTATTAATAGATCAAAAATATATATATATATATATATATTATTTTAAAATTTAAAAAAAAAACATTTTTTTTAAATTTGATTTTCTGCTTAAACTGAACCTAAAATTTAAAAAATAAACCGAAATGAAAAGGCGAAATTGATATTTCAATTGGATTAAATTTTTTGGTTCAAACTGAAAAGTAAACGCATCTCTACTTACGGTGTCTCCCATCCTGGTGTACAGTATGCATTCCAGGTATCAATCCTTTTCCTGAAATGCGCATTCCAGCTACCACACAATTCCAAGCTTATACTTGCATTATCTTTCAATCATCAACCTCCTTCCCCACTAGTTTTCCAAAATTTCTTCAAAAGTTTCTAGCTCACCCTTTTGTGGATTTTTTGAATTGGACTTACACATGAAGGATTCATGTGCGATCTGCATTCGATATTAAACATTTTGCATCAATCAAATATCCACTCAGCTTCGTTTCAACAGGAGCATGCACCTTATAAGGATTTGGTATTAAAGTTGTTAACTAGAAATTATGAAGAAGCAGATCACGTTATCAAAAGCAAGCAACCGGAGGAACGCTGCATGCGCTTGATTGTTACCTGCCATATAGGCTGGCAATTGAGGAGCTTAATTATTTTTCTACTAGCGCTTAATTATTTAGGGCATCACGTTATTGAAAGTGTTCGATTCTTACTCTGCATTGAAATTTTATTTTTAATATTTATTCTGAATTGCTTCGCAATCCAAACAAAAAAATATCATAACTTCTTGGTGCTTCTATATATATATATATATATATAGGAATCATATAGAAATTTTGATGAAGCACAAATGTCAATATATCTCAATTATAACGTCTTGCATTGTAAATTCTAGGCTGATACAAGACGAGCAGAAGGCTCCAAGCTTTTCAGTAAGAATCAGAGAGGCAACAAAAAAAACACAAATCTGTAGAACAATTGAGCATACAACAGAAGTAGGCTAGGTTAGATTAAAAAGACCAAAACCCATTTACATCATCTTCAAAAGACACAAGGTAAACCCAAATGCCCAAAACCACTAAAACAGCTACTAAGCAGAATTCGAGGGGCCATAATTAGCCATGAAAGTCAAGACCAAAACCAAACTAAACTACAGACCAACAGCAGATCAAATCCCCTGGAGCAGAAAACATGCAAAACTACACACTAATAGGAGCTGGAGCAGAAAACATCATAACTGTTACAAGAACTATAATCTTTAAACTGTTGTGTGACAGAAAATACGGAAGAAGTTTTCAAGCGTGGCGTATCCGATTAGTTCAAGAGCGAGGGACTCCGATTTTTTCAAGTGTGAGGCACTAGGTGTTCCAATTGGATTAATTCACACACTGCGGTTTCATAAGCAGCTCTCCAAGTGCAGTGTTCAAAGTGCAATGTTCAAGGTTTTTCCAAACCTATCCATATACTTCATGGAAGCCAAATGACCCACATCCGAGACATGCATATCAACACGATAAGCCCTTTTCAGTGAGTAAGTCTTAGTGGCTATCTCTATTCCAACGAAATCTACAAGTGGAAAATTACAAGTGGCCGGTTTCCAAAAAGCTTCGCAAGCAAGGGTGAAAATTAGGGAAAGAAATTAGGAAATAGTAAATTATACATCCCTGATCATAACACAAACATACGAAAGAAAGAATGGAGACTTTATCTTCGGTCCGCTGCGGATTAGGTTACTTATCCAGTGAGAGAGTGCCTCTTTATTGCCAGTCACAATCATGTCACAATGCAATAAGTTGAAACTAACCCTTTTTTTTTTTTTTTTTTAAGTGGATAAAAAGGAGGTCAAGCAGTGAGTGGAGCAAGATAGAAAACAAAGAGGGAGGTCAAGCAGTGAGTGAAACAAGATTGGCAAGACTCTATAAAGTACTAGGGGTTGGAGGTAGAAAAGATTCGGAGGTCAAGCAGTGAGTGGAGCAAGATTAGCAAGACTCTATAAAGAACTAACATCAAAATCTTGCAAGAAGGTATTCTCAAGAAGAGAATTAGGGTCAAGGAGGTAGAAAAGACTCGGTTGGGAAAAGATTCGGTTTGGAAAATTTTACGTCAAGTCTAGCAAGAAAGTATTATCAAAGAAGAGAGAAGTTAAGAGAAATGAAAACGAGAAAGAAGAGAAAAGGATCAATTCAAGAAAACAGCAGGTGTGATTTTATGTGAGATAGGCTGGTTTAAAAAAAAATAAATAAATAAAGAATAACAACTGCAACCGCGATTAAAAAAAAAAAAAACCAGTCACATTGTTTTTATATATAAAAAAATCCAACTCAATCCGACAAACGCAATAACAAGTTAAGTCTAAGGAGTTGGTGAAAATTCGGAATGGTAGAATCCATAAGAATCAATAAGTTATGCAGGTAGGCAATCCTCCCATTGGCCATATACTGAACTGAAAGTTCCTCCAAATGGTTTCACAAACTCTAAAAGCATAGCTCGACAACAAGCATTCCAAGTCTTTGCTAGCTGCAAAAGAGAAATGGGTTCTGAAAGTTTCCGAAGGGCTGCGCTGAATTTCAATTTTGTCTTCTCCGACAAATCTTCTGGCTCTTTGCTGTTATGAGATTGTCCAATATAAAGAAACAGAAGACACTTTGAATGAGATTCTAGACAGCTTGAACAAATTGATCAAGTGCTAAAAGTTGAAAGCAGTAATTCAAACACAATAAGTTTTCTAGTTTCTCACCTCAAACCAACAGGTAACTTATCTAAGATGACTGGAGAAGTATTTGGATATTCAGGAGTAACAAGCACGCGCAAGGTAAGCACAGGGAACTGTGAGTAGCAATGAAAAGGGTCAGTGTATTAATGAATAATCAACAGTATTTGCTCCAAATCAGTTAGTTTACGAATCTGCCCACCGGAGATGAAGACATTGATTTAAAATCTCCACTGAGCGACACAGGAGTATAGGTACATTTGATAATGGTTCCTTCCCTATCTTCAGCTGATAAAGAATCATCTTTAGTTGAATCAATTTCTACTAAAGTTTCAATCAACCGCTTGTTTGCACGCCTGATTTCGTCCAACAGATCTTTGCTGGGCTGCATTAAGCAGTGCAAGTTAGAAGCATAAGATGAAGAAGCGAGCATAAGCATTGCTGATACATGGACGTTAAAAGAAATAAATCCTCACAATGAATATAATTATCATAATATATATATATATATATATTGTACTTGCATAAAAATCAGTGCAATTCGGAAGAATTGTTAGTTTTAGATTCAGTTCCTCATTAAGCCAAAGCAATTTGAGAGTTCTATCTCACGAAGTTGTTCCATTTAAGGATTAACAGGAACTAGATGTAGCTAGTAAACAGTGTTTCATGTACTTATGACCATTACTAGAATTAAGGATCTTTATCGACCTTACAATAATCTCGGTAAAAGGAGAAGTGTTAAATGAACTACACCAGATTATAAAACACCGGACATAACCTAGCAGAGACAGGACATATTGGATAGTACTTTCAATGAAGAACACTGAATACAAGAGTGAAAGTTGGTAGGACTCGATGCATACCTTGACCCTCGGCTTGTTGAACCTAGATGTTGTAGTTGAATCAGAATCAGATGTCCAATTCATTGGCTGCCCGACTGTGTCCCAGGTCATCGAACTAAACTGCTTCTCCATCTCTTTCTCATAAATGCCTAACTTTTGTGAGCCTAAATTCCATTCTTGGACATGGAATCCTGCCTCCGACACCAAATCCTCACCAATAGCTGCCTTAGAGTGTCCTTCAGCTACCCCACCAGCAATTTTATCGACCACATTGACAACTGAGTCGATATCATGGACGGCAGCATTTAATACCTCTGGTGATAGTGATTGTACCTGGGAAAACATTAGCAATCCACATAACCATGTAAACGTTATTTCCCAAGGAAAAATATTAGTTCTATAGGGATGGCGTTCCGTGAAATTACAGCAATTAGCAATCTATATATTTGGAACTTTAAAATGAATCAGAACATAGTCTAATCATATCAGAAGGAACACTAGTAGACATTTAGTTGCCGAAAAGCTAACATAGAAAATAGACTCACAGCTAGAAGGAAGCGCTGGAATGGGTTTGTACGAGATGTGTTGAGGGGGCTAGTAAACTCTTCGACTATAGGGGAGGCTGATATCCCAGGTGTTCCGCTTGCAGTGGATTGATTTTGACTTTGTGTCTGGTTATCAACTTGGTTTAATGAGACATATGTTGAAGTTGGAGTCAAGGGAGCAGAAGCTGGAGAAGCTAAAGGCAAAGTTTGCTGATCAATATGAGCAGACGAGAGCTGAGACTTTCGAGATGAACTGGAGTGTGACTGATGTATAGTTGTTGGCAGTGTTTGATGCAGATTTTCTGGAGATTCAGTAGCTGGAGTGACATATGTTTGGCTGTTACGCATCAGCATCTGGTCCTTTTTGTTCTGAATAGTTTGTTTCTGCATTTGCTGCTCGAGGTTCTGTGACAGCCTTGAGTGATGAGTCAAGGGAGAATCAAAAGCATTCATGATGTTATAGCCAGATAAATTAGCATTCTGTAGTGCACCAGCAAAATTTTGGCCTGTTTTCCTTGCAGACTGCTGTAACATACTCGGCCCATTCCTTTGTTCCAAACCCATTCCAGAACTATACTGAAGTGAGCTGAAGAAACTGGGTCGTGAAGTTGGAACCCTTGACTGCATTGAAGATATTGTGGAAGACGAACTGCCCAAACCATTTGTCATAGTTAAATTCACTGGAGGGAATTGGACTTTCCCATTCCAGCTTTGAGGAGGCTGAGATATTTGGGATTGACCGCTAGGCGGCAGACTAAGTTCTGTTTGTTGCTCAACTGAGGGAGTGCTCTTCTTCCGAAATAAGTTCACAAACTTCATAAGAGCATCCTGAGCACTCTCCAACTTCTCCTTGCAATTATTTACCATCTGATTCCGCTGTAATGAAAGAATCGGCATAAGTCTTTCTAGCCAAATCACATTCTTCTGGTACTTTTCAAATTGCTGTGCATCTGTTGCCTGCAGAAATGATCAACAGAGATAATAATTAGCAGAAAGTGCTGCTGGCAAAACCTAATAGATTTAAAGCTCAAACGTAAGTCAATCTATGGCATCTGAGAACATATGAGCTTCAGGCAACCAGAAATCAAATTGCTCACATACCTTGTCAAGTAAGGACTTCAAACTTTTGTGTAGGCTCTCAATTTGAGGACCATATTGTTGCTTAAATTCTTGAAGCTGAAAAGGAAATGAAGATATCCTAGTCAATGGCAAGAATCTCTGACTTCATTATCAACATAGGAATATATAAGATTTGAGTGTCTGAGATAGCTTTCTCCCATAGAGGGAGGGGGTGATGCTGTCACCACATGACCAATCCATGGTATACTGATGAAAATACCATCATTTTTTTTCCCATATGAAATGGTAATACTTTGTAGATTGAAACGACAGATATTCCTTTGTGGAAAAATATAATCAAAACTTCAAGAAATACTCAGTTTAATCAATAAAATTTACCTTTTTATAGACCTCATCATGCCCATCAGATGTGTTGGCAAGTTGACTCGATGATTTGGGCTCTACTGATGCTACAAAAGACAGATAACATTTGATATATATTGTTAGCCCCTAAAAAAGGAAAAAACAAAACAAAAGATATAACGAGAGAAAAACAGACACAAAAATATTAGTGGACTTCGGGAAAAAAAGGTTTTGAATAAGAAATTGATAGAGCACATTTCTACAGTTATACGATGAGATGGAGTTAAAATAACCCAGCAAGAAAGGCATAAAACTAGAAACAAAAGGTAACATAAGATGAAAAATAATAGAAATTCACCAAAACATTAAGCTCCCTTTGTTAGACCTAGAATTGTTACCCTGTTTGGTATTTTTATGCTGTTTTTGGGTCAAAAACAATGTTTGGAGAAGACTTGCTTTGCTTTGAAAGCAAAAGCACAAGACTGTTTAAAGAAAGGTCTTGGAAAACAGAAGAGGCATCGTCCTTGTGAAATAAAAACAAGGCATTCAGCTTAAATTGGATTTGGCTTTACAAGAGGACTGTTTGCAATCACAAGTAATGCAAAATGAAGAACACCATGATGTGAAGAAATATATGATAATCCAGCAAACATGAATAGAGTTTGGAAGAAGTTGATACCTGATGAGGGTCCAGCAAATGATCTCTGCGACTGAAAAAGCTTCTGCTGATCAGCTATACTCCTCTGCTGATGGAAGGAAGCTGATGTTTGAGGTCTCGGTTGGATCCCTTCTTGCAACAAGCCACTTTGTTTTTGAGAACCCAGAATCTGATGCAACTGAGCAGGCTGTGTGATTTTCTGAACTTTTTGTTCAGAAGCTGTAACCCCTGGTTGTTGAATCACGCTGCTTGAACTCTGATGCGATTGGGCATTGAAGATAAACGGTTGTGATCCAGCCATTTTTTGCTGAAGCTGCATTCCAGAGACATCTCTTTGTTGGCCCAGGGGCTGCTGGATTGACGATAAAATGTTTTGTTGGGGCACTGACCACTTCGGCTGCTCTGAAGCATCATGTTGCTGCCTGAGTTGCTGATTCTGTTGAAACATTGAGCTATTTGATGGCTGTGCAATTGGTGATTGACGATATTGCGTTGTTACTGATGGTAGCTGAGAAAATGGATTCTGAGTAGTTTGTGACGTAACATGGTGCTGCCGCCGATGAGGTTGGCGGTTAAGAATGTCAGGTTGGTTGACAAAACTCTTACTAGTATTCTGAACCTCCTGCTTTTGAAATTGAGACATTAGCTTCTGATCTGAAGACTGGCTCACTGGCATTTCCTTCTGAAAACTAGGGGAAATATTTGGTTGCATATTTTGTTCAACCAAATTATTACCGACCAAATGTTGGGAAAATTGTGCCATAGCATTTTTCTCCGAGCTTTGATCAGCATCATTTGCAATCAAGGTCTGACCTAGACCTGTGACAGAAGAGAATAGGTTCAATTAATAGTTATGGTTCCTTCACTCATGTTCTTATAATTGCTCTGATTATATACTGAAAACTAGTGCCTAAAAATTTCTATAGCTTCTGAAAAAAAAAAAAAAAAGAACAGTGCACTTCTGCAGCAATTCTGTGCATATTTGGCTTTCAAGATCTTTTAAGCCGCTTGTAATTCGCATAGCTTTCGACATTGTACTGGGGTTTTAGTCTGCCGATGGATATACATAACATCTTACCTGATGAATTTGTACCTGTTGTCTTGGAAGCTTCAGACTTAATGGAAGCAAATGAACCCATCTTCTTACCTATTGAATACATATAGCTCTCCTGAGCAACAAAGAAAAGAAATCATATTGAATAAATAATAGGAAAGTCGATGAAAAAAAAAAGGAAATGGGAAGAAGTAAATAACAGCATAGTAGCTAATTCCAGCATCTATGAAATCATAAGCATCTTAAGTAATTTCAATAGTCAGGTTAAAGAACTCAAGGGAGATCAGTATCTTGTTAGATAAGAAGCTCCGAAAAGTTTCGATAAGTCAGAATGCATATCATGGTTAAATTATCTTGGAAACAATTTACAAAGAAAAAAATTGATGATACTGATAGAAACTGAAACTTGATATAAATAAAAGATGAAATAAACATACTAAATTCTCTTTAATGGTTGCCAGATAAGAAGTTTTTGGATAACAGACAGCAGAAAAATAAACCAAATATATCTGTCACCAAATCATGGTTGCTAGGGAAAGAGATCTGCCAAAAGTTAGCAGCATACTTCCAAGATCACAGTCCAAAAACTGATTAGTAATCAACATTTTGCACACAAAAGATTGGTGAAGTGACATTGGAAAGTTGATTGATCTGAGCACCTTTGATGCTGAATTTCTAAAAATCTTGTCCTCAAATTGCGCAGCAATGTTAGTCAGTCGCTCTAGAAACTCAGCATCATAAGAAGGCTGCTGGACCTGGTCATGGTTGCTCAAGTTTTCCACACTGTCATATCATAGCAAAAAACACAAACTCAATAAAAGGTTCCCTTTTGACATGATACTAAATTAAAACTAAGACAACATAAACTCGTAACAAGGAATTAGCAATTCAAGCATAAAATAGATCAACAAACATTGGTAATTTATGTCAAACAAAGACAAAAATTGCAAAGAAAAAATAATTCTGAGGCTTTTTCCACAATGCTTTCAGTTTAAACCAAATACATTGGTCTTAAAATACCTTTCCCTAACAGATTTCAAGATTTATGTCGAATTTCCATGATAATGTTGATGAATCAACTGATAATGACATACCAATGCTTACACATTAATGTTTAATTTTCGGCGAACGATTGACCAAATGTTGAAGCATGTAGTCAATCATTGACCATAATGTTTCATTCACGTCGTCTGTTACGACCGGATGTTTCGACATCTGATCATGTCCACCAACGGATGTACGATCGGTATCAACTAGTAACCAAACAACCAAACAATCAAACAAGACTTGTAACTTGAGTTACATACCAACACACTGAATAAAAAAATTTTCCAAACATATAACTTGAGATACTCACACGCTCGAATAGTAACAAATGAACCAAACAGCTAGTCAATCATTGACGATGGATGTTTTCATTTACACTGTCTATCATGACCGGATGCTTCGACATCTGATCATGGCCATGAGCGAATGTTTGACCGGTGTCAAGGAACCAATCAACCAAACAAGACTTATAACTTGAGGTCTGTACTGACACTCAATAAAACATTTTCCAAACCTATGACTTGAGATACTGACTCTCAACTAGTAACCAATCAACCAAACAGCTTTTCCATCTCACTTCTAATCATACCAATCCCAAAAATACTCATACAAAATCGGCCTCCAGATGGAAAACAACAAGACATCAAAACAAGAATTACCCTTTTCATATAATCTAACAAAAATAAAAAAATAAAAGAAAAATCTTAATCAATAATTTTTTAAAAAAAAACAAAAAAAAACATACATTTTCTTGACAACTTTCTTTCTAACTTCAGGAGTCAATTCTGCTCTCCAATCCTGGCTTCGACTCGTCATCTCTTCAACGTTTAAACCCTTAAAACTTTTGTCGTCCATCATGCAAACCCCACTAAAAGAACTTGAAAAAATAAAAAACACACCAAAACACAAATATACTTTAGATCATAACAGATTCAAAATAAAAATAAAAAACAACCAAACAACTAGTCTATACAGCAGAAAAATACAGAAAAGCCCTTACGGTGAGGGGTTTTGAAAAGAAACAAAAGATGGTACAGTGCTGTACCCTTTGTTTCTTTGAAGCTGAAGACGAGTAAGATTGAGAGGCTTTGTTTAAGTAGATAGATTTGGTTTTGATTGGATATGTTTTTTTATTTTTATTTTTTTGGATTTTGGAGGAGACAAGGAGATACTGATATAGAGACTGTTTCGTCAAGGAAATCTGTGAGAATTTGGGATTCCTTACGTGAAGACTGAGAGACTGTGTAGTTTTTATGAGAGGAAGCTCGCTGCTTACACGTTGTCGGGCGTGCACGTAATGCGACCACGAATAGGGTTGGTGCCACTCGAAACTGATTCTCAGTAAAAGGAGTAGGCAAAAGGTAAAAGCCCAATGAATTTGTCTTGGGCTATACACCGAGGATATATAGGTAAGCTTATTTTACTGAATCTTCACCTGACTATTTTTAAGATTTGAATCTAAGATTTTTAAGTAAAAATTTTGAGTAACTGACTATTGAGGTTTTCTCTTCGAGAAATTTTTTTTTTTTTTAAGGTTATGGTAAATATACTCGAGAGTTTAATTTAAAGGTATATAAGGATAAGATTCGCTTTATCAATCCGATTAATGACAAGCTATTCGTAATTGTCGAACTAAAAAATTGATTAGTAAGTATCTTTTGTATTGGAAGGCTTGGAGGATAAATTTATTTGGTATGTATGTTATTTAATTTTTCTTGTTATATATATATATATATTATGTGGATTCTAAATGTTATAATGGAAATAGCTAGTTTCAATGTAGGTTTTTTATTTGATGCGTTTTGAATTTGAGTTGTTTGGTTGTGTTCTTAAAAATTATTATATCTCATGGTCATGGATGTCATTGTTTTTTATGTTTTAAATATAATTATTGGATATTGTTATTTATTCTTTAGACTTTTTTTATAAAAAAATTACAAAGAAAAAAAAAAAAAAAACAAGAAGAGCCACAAAGTGCATTATTTATCTTGGAAAGATTATCAATTTTAACAACCTTTAAATTAGTAACCAAATATTTTTGATTTTTTGTTTAGTCTGTAATACGACAAGAACAACAAATGAATATATTATTACATGAAATAAAAAGACAAGCAGAGATTGAATCAAACCAATTTCTTAATTGTGTTTTTGAACATTTTTCAATATTTTGACTTTTCAAACAAGTTTAAAAAAAAATGCAATATGACATGAGTACTCATGCTAGCTTGTCTACAAAGTGTTGTTATTAACTCAATCGATAATTGTTTGAGGAGAAGGAATGCAAATAATTGTTGTTGATCATATGAATTAGATACCATCTTCAATTGGTATATGGAACACAACAAGTGCTTACCTATTTTGTGATAATATATGATTAGTATACCACTTATTACACTCGTTTATTTGATTCATGGTTGATGTGTTATCGATATAGAAAGTGTTTTATGTAATTTTAATGATATGCATTTCAATAAAGCATAAAAATTATGTGAAGATGAGGAAAATTACAAGATAACTTGATTATAATTCTATTAAAGTGAGATCCCATGCATGAAGATAATTCAGAGATCATCTTATTGCAACAAGATATTATGACATGAGCCAAGTTTTTCACATTATTTACTAACTAAATTAATAGGAAAACTCATATCAGCATGTCTTCAAAGTGTTTCTCTTAACTCAATAAATGTATTTATGTATGTGAAGTGTTTTTATATAAAATTAATGATATTTATTCCTATAAAGCATATAAATCAAGCGAAGATGAGGTAAAATAAAAAATAACTTAAATATAGTTTCATAAGAGCGATATCCCATAATTTGAAGATCTTCTTATTGTAATAGAAATTATGATGAATCAAGTTCTCCATATCATTTACTAACCAAATTAATGAGAAACTCATGTCAACATATCTTTAAACTATTGCTCTTAACTTAATCGATAGTTGTTTCTCGAGAAGAAATACAACTAATTGTTGTGGATAATATGATTATACCATCGTGATCATTTTCTCGTATTAAACACTACATATGCTTATATCTTTTGTATTAGTATATGGTTAGTTTACCAAGTGTAACGTTCTACTATATTTGATCTATTGTCGATGTGAACATTCCAATTCATCTAATAATTTTCTTCAACAAGTATGAGCAAATCTATAATAATACCATTAGCATCATATCCTAATTGGAGCGAGGCAAAAAAGACATATATATATATATATATATATATATATATATATATAACTTGCATATATGTGATGTTATGTAGGAACACGAGCAAGACTTTATAAAATAAAATAAAATAAAAAGAAAGAAAGAACAAACACTTACACTAAAGCCTTTTTTTTTTTTTTTTGTTCTTAAAGAAAAAAAAACACATTTCTTTCCTAGATTTTTTATGCTAAAATGAATGAAAAACTTTTTATATGATTAGTTGTGGTTTTGATTGGATCTTTTATTGTTTTGGAAGAGATAAAGAGAAATTAGTAAAGAATGGTTTAAATTAATAAGAAAACATATAAGAAATTAGAGTTCATTTTGTGAAAAATGAGAATTTAGATTTTGTGATTCTATTCTATAAATGTTGTCAAGTATTTGAATGTAGTAAAAGATCATTCGGATACTAGCATTAATTGGTGGAAGAATAGTGCTAATTAAATACTAACAACTTTATTTAAAATTCACAATTTTACTATAATTTCCTTACAAACTAATTTTACATCATAAACATCTTACGAGTGTAATTTTAAAATTTTAATAGACCATAGATAGCTGGAATTATTCAGCTTTAAAAATTATTCCATTTTTTTATCTTACCAACATAGACATTATAGTGAAATAAGATTCATATATATATATATATATATATATATATATAAACCAAATATCAAATTAATAAAAAATATATATCTTTAACCGTTGATAGCAAATGTATTTCAAATATATTAAGTCAAGTATTATTAATAACTTTGTTTTAAATTTCTTATCCTCATATTTGTTTTTTATTTTTCTTTTTTCTTTTTCATAATTACACCTTATAATTAGTTGTTATTTGGTTATTATCTACAATTTATATATATATATATATATATATATATATATATATATATATTTACCAAATAGTGAGGATACCCTAGTAATTCATTAAAATATGAAAAAAAAAATACAAGAGAGACCAAATCTAGCTTGACCTAAACAAAACTTTGTGTGTGTGTGTGTGTGTGTGTGTGTGTGTGTGTGTGTGTGTGTGTGTTTTGGGAGGGCGGGGGTACCGGGGCAAACCTTGAATAAAACTAAATTACTTCTTAAACTTATAGAGACCTATTCTATCATGTCTATAATTTATTTTAACGGACAGAGGTAACTCAAAATAATTATTAAAAATACAATAGTTTTCATGATGATACGCCTCATTTGTTAATCCGTCATCTACCATATTTTGTTCCCTCCAAACTTGGATATAGTGTAGTTACTCATTAAATTTTGTACACTCTAAAAAGATGAATATAGAACCATGGGACTAATAGACTCTTAAAATGGTATTGCCGACCATTAAGGAGTCCGATTCGACCAAAACCGAATCTAAATTAATTTAAGCTTTTCTTGGTATGGATTTTGTAAATTAATTTTTGTTTTGTTTTTTAAGTTTAGACTCAAATTAAAATCATAATTATGTTTGATCTAAAATAAATTTTGACATAAATCAAAATTTGTTCTAAAATTGAGTCAAAGTTTGCTTTAATAAAAAGTTAAAAATTTTAACTTATTAATTTTGACTTGTTTTACCACCTTATCTTTGATTATTACTATTACTATTATTATTATTATTTGCCAAACATAATTTTAACTTAACTCATTAATTTTTTTCATAAGTTATCTATGAAAAATAACTTTAGAATTATGATTCAAAATAAAAAAGTTATCTTTCATAAATCATTCCAAACAAACTCAAAAAAAAAAAAAAAAAGATTGTTTAAAAAACAATGTATGACAAATAAAATCACTTATTTTGGCTTTTTGATCCCATATTGCATAGTGTATCTCCAAAGATATGAAAGACCTTCCTCCAAGCCATACATATGAGAGTAAGCATTAGACAATCTCTAAGATCTTTTTTTGTTTAGAAAAAAAGAAAATAGATTCTCTATTTTTATACCACATATCATATTTTGACACCAAGAAATGAAGTGGTTTCTATATATATATATATATATATATATTGGAGGCCCATGAGCTTTTGGTCTACACAATAAAGAGAAGTTTTCTTTCGTTACATAATTTTCAAAGAAACTTAAAATTAGTAGAACTCGAATCTTGTTATATTAAAAATATTAATTAAATACATAATCGTTATACTAAACCTGTTTGCATGAGTTGAAAGTATTTTTTTTTTTTACTTAATTAATTGTTATAATAAGTTATATGGTAAATACTATGAAAAAATCTAGCCTAAAGGCAGATTTCATTCAATCACAAACCATTGCATTAAATTGCATAATACATCAAGTATTGCGTGTCCTGCTTGAAGCTAGCAGCAACAACAACAATATAACCAAAGGGCAATACAAAGTAAAAGAAACATAATTTAAAAAAAAGTGAAGAGAACATTTAAAGGTTGAGGGATAAGTCATGCCCGGTAGGGCGATCACGTTGCTGGTTCCAACCGGAAGCACCAGCTCCTGAAAGATCAACTCGACCTGCAGCAGTACCAATCCTAGTAGGAGCAAAATTCAGATTGGAAAGTGAAGGTCCCCCCTGGTTAGAAGCACCAACAGATGGGGGCCGGCGAAATAGCAAGCTGTCTAGAGTTGGATATGAATTACGTGCACTTGCATACCAGTGATTGTCACGCATGTAATTGGCCTGTGAGTTCATGTTAGCTTGCCTAGGCCATCCTTTACGGGCATTGTACGATCCAGATCCTGCATGGAAAGAGTTAAGATAATGATGATAAGATGGTTTCTGGATCATAGATTGCATCTTAATTCCCAAATAATTGTTGTTATTATAAGGATCAAGATGGCTAGAAAATCCAGCCATGCCTGCAGTTGCAGCTTGGAATGGATAAATGGTCCCCAAAGGGTTTGCTTGAGTGTCCTGTTCTTTTTTCATCTCAGCTCGCTCTTTTTTGTGTGCATTTTGGTGCCCACCTAATGCTTGCGAGCTGGAGAATTTCCTATTGCAAAATTTGCATTGGTGTTGTTTCATCTCTGATGGCTTCTTTGCATCATTTGAGTCTTGTGAAGCCTTAGGAGACTCAGCACCAAACAGATCCAGAAGGTTGACTTCTTTTTGGATCCTTCACCAACCTCACCACTGTAAAGCCTAAGATCAAGCGAAGGATCTGATTCAGGCTCCATGGTGGGTTCCTCAAGAACCTTTCCTTTCATTTTTCTGTCCTCGACATCTCTAGTAGATGAACCCCTCTCTATAGACATTTTTTTTTTCTTTTTAGTATAATACTATTCCGGATATACTTTAAGCCCTCACAATGATAGAGTTGCAAGAAAAATACAACATTTATAGATAGAACAATGAATTCTCTTGTTTCATATATAGAAAGATATCTCAATTGAATTTACTTGAAATGGTAAGTTACTAAAGTAAAAGCAAGCTAATGAAGGTTTTTGAGAGTCCCCTAAGAGCATTAGTCAGCAATAATTCTCAAAATAAATCTACTTACAACTTTTTTTTATAAATCAACTTACAACTTAGATTATTGTTTATCCTTAAAAGTTTTGATATGTGTTAGAATTACTTTCCAAATATTTTTTTTTCGTTATCTCACCTGTCCAACTTGCCTACCCCCACAATAAATATTTTACCATGAAGAATTTGGTGTATACCCAACATGTTTTTGTACATGCTTCCTATGAATGTACATGAAAACGCTAAAGGCCAGTGAATCCAACTCAGATTCTCTCTTGATTATGGGATGAAAGATTTGAATTTTCTAGCAAATATGTTGAGATTTATATACTATTATTTTTTTATTCAATAATAAGGATAATTTCAAGGCAATTTGTACATTAATCGAGATCAACTCTTAAACAATTTTAAGGATATACTTCCTACATTGATGCACTTATAAGAATTTAAAAACAAAATCTAAATATTGGTGATCTTAAGATTTGAACCCAATTAAAAAAAAATACCTCTTTAATCACAAAATTAACACCTTGATGTAATACAACTCCATAAAAGAGAGAGATAAAAAAGGAAGAGAGAGAAAGTTAATTGAGATAAATATTTTCAAGCATATGAAGAAATATTTGAATAACTTTTAATAAGAATTATTTTTCTATCTCTCTTTAAAGTGAATATATGAAATAATAATTAGTAATTACTCTTAGAATAATATAAAATTTCTAAGCAATGGAGAGTATACACATGGGCTAGTAGCTATTCGAGTTAAGCAATGGAGAGTACTTCTATAAATTACAAATAAATAAACAAGGAAAAACTTGTAGAGATTGTCGCGACTTGACATTTAGGAAACTTTCAAAATTATTATACTTATTGAAAATTTGTTTATTGGGGAGGTGAGTTGTTATTGATTTCGAAGTCGCTACCTAGTATTAAAGGAACTAAAAAACTTAAAATAGATATTAATTCAAAGATTTTAGGATAAGGAGATATCTTGTCTAATCTAGTCCTAAAAATTTATCTTCTAAAAATTCTATTATTTGTCAAAATTAATCCTAAGTCAAATTTTAAAATTTTATTTCTTAAGCCAATTGAGTGTCATATTGAATTGATTGTTGGATACCAACGTTAGGAGTCTCGTCAATTGAATATCGGATTGACTTTAAGTCTCGACATAACCGATATGTCGAAAAACGACATAATTACTAAAGTTATTGATTTGAATTACTTAGCAAATTTGGTCTCCATCGGATATGAAACTCGTTAAATTTGCTTAAAACTCTTTCTTCTTCTTCTTTCTTTTTATTAATTAAACTAAAGGTGTTTTATTTTGAGGCATGTGAGAAAAATATTTTCAGAATTATTATTATTTATTTTATTTTTTTACGAAATCATATTAAATTAACGTCTATTCTCAAAATTTGAGAGTTTCATCAATTTAGCATCAAATCTAAATTAAAGCCTTAACACAATTGGCATGTCAAGGAGCGACGTAATTAACTAAAATACTAAAATTGTTTACATAGAATGCTAAATGAAATTGACATTACTAGACTATTTATTATTTATTAACATTTTTTATTGTTGGGTAAAATATACATCAAAGCCAATCATTGATCCATAATAAATAAAAAACTTGTTGGTCCGATATCACGACCAAATTAAATGCATATATTTAAATAAATTTCACAATTTAAGTATTTTTATATTTACTAATAGAAATAAAATTAACATTATTATAAAACCACATCATGAAATAATTTTAAAAAATAGTGAGGAAAAAAAAAAGCAGAAATGGTCATTAGAAAATTGAACAAAATTAACCCTTGGATTGCTCCTTGGCCTACCTCTGTGCCTTAGGCTTTTTGGATTTACCTGGACTCCACTTAGATCTTAAAGGCCCACTCTTTGATAGCCCACTTTTTCTTTCTTCACCATCAAAGGAATGGGCTCAGAAGGAAACCCACCAAGAATCACACTAAAATGCTCTGGAAGCTGAGCAGTAAAACCAATATTTGAGCTAAGCCCAATCTGTGCTTGTCCATTAACAAGCAAAAGAGGAGAAATTGGAGAAAATCGATTAGGCTTGGTTTTAGGAGGCTTTGCTCACCCTTCCCCTGAGGTTCCTCTACACTAGAGTACCTGAGTTTGGAACAGCAGCTTCACCAATAGCAAGAACTGCTGATGCGAACATTATCAAGGTCAGTTCTGGAACAGGAGAAAAGGAAAAACTACCCTGAAGGTTAGCTTGGTTTTCTTCAACACCACTGATGACTGCAACAATTACAATCAACTGGGAGGAGAAACTAACTGCCCAGTGCACAAAAATGAACCTCTTTTTCTTTCACGTAAGGAGTAACCTGAAGCTGGAATCAGGGAAAAAAAAAAAAAACAAAAACAAAAGAAGAGGACACTTGGGTTTTGAGCTAGTGATTGAGAGGTTCAATGTGTCTGTTGGGGTGCTAGATTGACGAGTTGTAGTTGTTGTTTCGGGTTTGTGAGAGTTTCAGCGAGATTGGTGTTGAGCTGCATTTCGGATGGTGTTTCAGGTGGGTTGTGGTTTCTGGCAGTTTGGTGCAGAGACGAAGAATAGGCGTTTGGATGGTGATTGATTGTGGTTTCTGTTTGGTTTAAAAGAATGAAACCAGAATGATAACCAAATATGAGAATGAAAATAAAAATTAAATATAGTTTCATTTTAACTAAAAAATGAGAATAAAAACAAAAAATAAGAATTAATTTATTTTTTAAAAATAATGATATATTTTTTTATTTATTATATATCAATTATTTTAACCACTACAACTATCACCTCCATTGACAAGTGATAATAAAAAAAAATTATTTATTATAAAATAAATAAAAATAATAGGAGAATTGAAAAAAATAATAATAAGAAAATGAAATCACTATAGTGTGAATACAAATGATAAGAACTTCAAAGTTTCTCTTATTCTCTCTAGAAAACTTATACACCAATTAATAAACAATCAAACTTATTTATAAGCTTCAAAATTGAGAAGAGAATTGAAAGGAAACATGAATAATTAAAAGTGCATCAATTGTATCGCCTTTTCAATTTCTCATATTGAATAATGAATTGAATCACATTAAGAATCATGAGTAGTGGAGATATTAAAAGTAAATGAACATTCATATAGATATTCATTATTTCATAACACTCCTCCTTAAATGTCCATTATATAAGAAACACGTCTCATTAAAACCTCACCAGGAAAAAACCCAATGGAAAAAAAATTCTAGTGAAGAAGAAAGAGTATAGCATTCCTTGTACACATTAATTCCCATATTGATCTCCCTCTATTGAAAACATTATTTAAGATCTCTAAGACGATGTATTCCAATCTTGTTAATCATTTTTTTCAAAATTTATGGTAAGTAATGCCTTAATAAACAAATCTGCTAGATTGTCACTTGATCGAATTTGTTGAACATTAATATCACCATTTCGTTGAAGATCATGTGTGAAAAATAATTTTGATGACATATGATTCATTATATCACCTTTGATGTTTCCTTATTTTAATTGAGTTATGCAAGCAGTATTATCTTCAAACAAGATTGTTGGAACTTCCTTGCTAGTGGATAAATCGTATGTCTCTCGATTGGTCATCTTAACCAAATACATTATCGACTTACCTCATGAATTGCTAGTTTTTCTACATAGTTTGAAGATGTGACAGACTATAGTTTGCTTCATGGAATACCAAGATATGATTGCATCTCCATATGTAAATATATAACCAATTGTGATCGAACTCGTATGGATCGGATAAATAACCTACATCTACATAACCAATTAATCTTGTCTTTAATTTATTGAAGTAATATAAAATCATATCAATTATTCATTGAAGATAATGTAGTATATATTTAACTTTATTTCAATGTCTCCATATTGAAACAAAACTATGACTTGCTAATAAATTTATAGAAAAGACTACATCGAGTCAATTATTATTAGCAAGATATATCAATTCACCAGATGGCACTAAGATATGGTACTTCGGAACCAAGTAGTTCTTCGTTATCTTCTCGAGGTCGAAAAGGATCTTTTTGGATATCAAATGAATGAACTCCCACTAGGCTAGTCAATGAATGATCTTTCTATAGAATCATTGTAGAACCTTTTTCTATACAAAATGACCGATGAACAAAAATCTCATTCTCTAAGTGTCCGAACCGTAGGTCGAGATAACATTTTGTTTTCCTAAAGTATTCATATCAAATTCTCTTTTTAGATAACTTATGATACTTGGAATATCTTCGGGAGTTCCAATAATATTTAAGTCATCAAAATATACAACAAACCCCTTTTCAAATAAAAATATATGAACATATAAGGTTTTATATATATATATATATATAACTTTCTTTCAATAAACAATCATTGAAGTGATTATATCACATGCATATGGGTTAGTAATAAACGAGTAGATATAAAAAATAAAAAATATAATATAAATTGAATTTCTAAAAAATAAAATAATAAAATAAATACTAAAATAATCCTAATAGAGATCTATATAATTTAATTGAATTCTTTTTTGGAGAATATGTATTACACACTTCTAGCATGTTAAGTCCTCTAGGACGTTCATACCGATATTATTTTAAATGAACAAATAAGTTATGATCACATTCATTAAATGCATGCATATGAATGTTTTTCATATATTTTGCCAAGCTAATGAGATAACAAAATATAATTGCTTCAATTATAGGAGAATATGTTTTCTCACAATCAATGTCAGTTCTTCACAAACACTCTTATGTTAAAAGTTTTGCTTTGTATCTTACGATCTCATCTTCATTATTTCGTATTCGCATAAATACACATTTATATTCCATTGGCTTAACGTCTTCGATTGTTTTGACTATGGGTTCAAAAACTACTTATTTGTAAAAAAATATAATTATGCTTGGATTACTCTTTTCATTCAGCCCAATCATCTTTATGTTGACATTCTTAAATAAATATAGGCTCAAGATCCTTATTTTCATTCAAGATATCAATTGAAATATTCTATACATTTTCGAGTCCTTATTTTCTCTATGTATTGACATAATTTATCAAAATCTCTTGATTTTTCTTCAGCATTTGGACTTCTTCGGAAGCCTATTATCATAAATATCTTAGACCGTTTTATGAATGTTTACATCCTTTATATTTTCATCTTGCCTTTTTTTTTTTTTACGAATTTTTATCTTTAGAATCGATCGATCTTTCACGCTTCGGGCGTGCTTTAGATTCATTAGATATATCATTAATAGACTTGTCCATTTAGGATATCAATTTTAATAGAAGCATTCTCAATTAGGACATGCAATTTTATTTACTCTTTTCGGATATAAGAATGCATCTAACGGTTGATTTATAATACCTTATAAATGAATTATCTTCCGAACTTCTAGTTCATATTGTTTTGCACCAAATTGATGTAAAGATAAAGTACTCTATGTAATTTAAAAAAAATTCAACTCGTTTATTTTGCTTATTCTCTCCCCTTAATGTTGTAAAAACTATTTCATCAAAATGACGAGTTGATAAATCAAGTCGTGAAAATACCTCTTGTTCATGAATCAAGAGATTGAATTATCAAAGAGGATTCAAATCCAACATATATTTCTAATCTCCTTTAAGTGCCTATTTTATTTTGTTATGGAGGAGCACTACGGATATACATCTGCAATGCCAAAAATTCCTAAATAAGAAATATTTGGCTCATGAACATAAATCAATTGAAAATGAGAGAATTTTTGATAACTTATGGGATCGATGCGAATAAGTGTTGCTTGCATGTAAGATTGCATGTCCCCAAATATAAACAGAAAGTTTTATTTTCAAATAATGGTTTAGCTATCAATTGGAGCCTTTTGATAAATAATTTTGCTAAACCTCTCCGAGTATGAACATGCGTAACACGATGTTCAACCTTTATTCTAATAGCCAATCAATAATAATTTAATGCCCGAGAAATAAATTCATCAACATTATCAATGTGACTTGTTTTAATTGCATAATCTGAAAATTATGTTCAAAATCAAATTTGCTAACAATCTCAAAAACGTCGGGTTTCGAGTAAATAATAAGCATATATGTGACCATCTCGTGGATGCATTTATTAAAATTGTAAAATATTTAAATGGTCCATATGGTGGATGAATTGATCCACATAGAGCACCTTGAATACATTTTAAAAATGTTGAAGATTCAATCTCAATTTTACTTAGTGATGGCTTAATCATCAATTTGTCTTGACAACATGCGAGAACATGAAAATTCATTAAATTGAAAAAATTTCGGCTCTTCAATAGATGTTCCTATGAATTTTTAATAATTTTTACATCATGAAAGACCCAAGATAATATAACTAGTCCTGTCATATAATAAAAGTATTTAAATTAATAAACTTCTAGTTTACTATAGTATTTATTTCAATCATTTTAATATTTGTAATAAAGAATAGAAGAGAAAGCGAGATAAATTTTTCAATATATATTTTCTACATGGTATAATGATTATGATATATAAGTATTCACATTTGTTATCTTGATATGATATGAATTTAGATGAATATCTTTGAAGCTCAATAAATTTTTATAAGAGTGTAAAGAGAATAGTACATCATTTATAATAAATTTATCCTTTCGGATAATAATATATTTGCTCTTCTAGAGCCTTTAAATTATGTCACTTTAAGTAATAATACATCGACTCTTCTAGAGCCTTTAAAGTTATCTCTTCAAATAATAATATATCCACTCTTCTAGAGCTTTAAAATTTTGTCTCTTCGGATCATAATATAATCGCTCTTTTAGAGCCTTTAGAATTTATCTCTTTAAATAATAATGTAGTCGCTCTTCTAAAGCTTTCTATTAGATTGATATCATCATATATAATATTAACATAAAATAAATAATCAAATAAATCAATACAAAATACATAAATAAATATATTCCTCATAAACACAAAAAAATAAATAAATAGTAAAATAAATTTATAACCATCACTATACGATATAAATTATAAGAAATATAAAATATTTTATTTATAAATATAAAAACTAACAAGCAATTAATTTCAATTACTATTATTTTGATATATAAAAGTGGGCTCTATATTTTACTCTTTATTTTTCAATAAGGCTTTAAAAGGCTCAATGAGGTACTTTGGTGTACAACGGTTACACAATCAATATTCATTCATTCTATATCTATAATATTTATTGTTTAGAATACTGACTTTATCTTCTTTTTTTTTATAGTTATCCACTTCTAGTAGTGAGATGTAATATTATGGTCATCACAATTATAATGATAACTATTTCGATTACGTCCATGGCTACGACCACATCTTTGTCCATGCCCAAAGTTATTATAAGTTGTCACATTCACTTCGGGGAATGGAGTGAAGCCAGTTAGATGAGATTTGTTCCTTTTCATCAATTGCTTGTCATTTTATTTAGCCATGAGCACACATGAAATCGATTTAGAATATTTCTTAAATTCATTTTCTCGATATTGCTACTACGGGAGCATATTCAAGACATAAAAAGTAGAGAATATTTTTTTAGAATAAAGTACTCATAATCAATCATTCTTATTCGAAACATCAATAGCCACAAAATTAGGTTTATTAGATTTGATATGATAAAAATTCTATAATGTAATATATAATATTAATATTAGAAAATAAGAACAAACATAATAATAAAATTAAAGCTTTTCAAATAACATATATTAGATCATTAACTTCTATATATTAAATCATTTATGTTTTCAAAAGTATATTCTATATATCATTATATTTAAAGTACATGATAAAATTAGATACATACCTCTTAATGATCTAAATAATTTAAGTCTTTTGATAGAGCACTTATGTAGAAGAAATCTAATGGTTGAAACAATTGATTAAGTCTTTTGGTAGATGCATACCTCATGGTCTATTGTCTCCATTGGTTAGAGCTTCGTGCTGATGACGTGTTATAAAATAAAATGAAATAATAGGAGAATTGAAAGAAATGATGACAAGAAAATGAAATCACTATAATGTGAATACAAGTGATAAGAACTTCAAAATTTCTCTTATTCTCTCTAGAAAACTTATACACCAATTAATGAACAATCAAGCCTATTTATAGGCTTCAAAATTGAGAAGAGAATTGAAAGGGACCATGAATAATTAAAAGTACATCAATTGCATCACCCTTTTAATTTCTCATATTGAATGATGAATTGAATCACATTAATCATGAATAGTGGAGATATGAAAAGTAGATGAACATTCATATAGACATTCATTATTTCATAATACTATTATTATTATTATTTTGTTTATCAATGTCATCACCACCACCACCATAACTATCTTTATTGAAAATCATAATTAAAAAAAAATTATTATTATTATTTTTTCATTATTTTTTCTTAACAATCACTATCACCACCATAACTATTTTTAGTGAAAAAGATTATTATTATTATTATTATTATTAATTTGCCAATATTCTTCCTTAGCTATCATAATCGTTTTTATTTTACTAGCATAATTGATGATGATAACACAATTATTATTATTATTATTATTATTCTGTCACAATTACTTTTTTATTATCATTCACTTTTATTACACCGGTATCATAGTTTGACCGTATGTTGGTAGTTGAATTCGTAATAACCAATCGATTGCTATACAACGTGGCAGGAAAATAGTTTTTGAAAATAAAAATAAATCATTATCTTGATTTTTTTTCTTTTTTTCCTTTGATTATATATAAATAATTGTTTATAGTGGATTTGGCTTTTTTTAATAGCAAAAAATATATATTTTTTAATTTTAAATAATTGATTATAGCCAGTTTGGTTTCATTTTCTTTTTTTTTCTTTTTATTATAAATAATCCTGATTGATTTTTTTTTTCAATTTCATTTTTTCCTTTTATTGTAGATAAAAACCGTTGATTTTTTATTTTTATTTTTTTTTAATTTCAACTTTCACGTCACGTGACAGCGCCTGATTAAATCGGTCAAGGCAAAGCCAACTAATAGCGTGGGGTCAAACTAATAAAATTTTGTCACAGGGATGACCGAAAGCATTAGCACGTCTTAAAAATGATAATAAAAGGGATTGACATCACTGAAATTTAATAATACAAAGACACACGATGTCCTATTTTTAATTACTCCCCCTATATATATATATATATATATATATATATATATATATATATATATATATATATATAAGAGACTCTTTAACATTACAAATGGATAAGAATTCTCTGCCATAAATAAACTTAATTAATTTGAAAAAGCTCATCTGGATATGAGATTTAGGTGGCAGAGATGAATTTGGTAAAAGATTGAATCAGGGAGAGCATTGGAAAAAGACTTGCTGACTTGGATTTATGTTTAGTTCTTGGTAAGAATTTAATCCAATTGATTACTTTTTTATAAAAAAAATGTCATTTATTTTTTATGCCTATGTAATTTTTTTTAAAAAAATATATATAAAACATGCCATTATTTATGTTGAAATGAAAATTTTACCTTTTGGAAATTCAAGACAATATTGTTCTAGTCCTTTCTGCTATTTGATTCTAATGATCAAATATATTTTCGCATTTGTTGTGATATATATATATTTGTTAGAAGTTGTGAGTTAATCTTTCAAATAAAAAAAACACCAAGAATTGCTAACTATGGTTGTGTGTTAAATTTTGTTCGCTACTATATAACATTCATTATTAGAAGATGGAATTGTCTAATTACATCACTTTATTTTTAATCCCATGCAATCTGAAAAAAATTTCAAACATGTCATTATTATTTATGTTGAAAATGAGTTTTTTTACCTTAATTTTGGAAATTCAAGGCAGCATTTTTTCTAGTCATTTTTTTATTTGATTCTAGTAATCAATGATATTTTTGTGTTTGTTGTGGTTAAGAAAAATAAAATAAAATTTATATTAGTAAGAAGATGCAATTGCATTGTAGGAAATCTTTCAATTGAAAATACCAAGAATTGCTAACTATTGGTAGTGTGTTAAATTTTGCCTGCCTACTATATAACATTCATTATTAGAAGATTAAATTGCCTAATTGGACTATCTTTCTTAACGCTCGTATAATCTGAAAAAATTATCAAGCATGTCATTGTTTATGTTGAAATGAAGTTCTACCTTTGAAAATAAGACAATACTTTTCTAGTTCTATTTTGTATTTGATTTAAGTAATCAATGATATTTTTGTGTTTGTTGTGGTTTAGGAGAAGAAGAAGAAGAAGATTTTATCAGTAAGAAGATGTAATTGCATTATACTTAATCTTTCATCTGAAAACTCCAAAAATTACCAAGTATTGGTCTCCTATGCATTATCCTTCCCTTGGAAAAACCCTAGGGCTTTGGTATGAATTCTAAGATTCCGTGGTGGTGTTGGGCGTGGTGGTGTTGGCCATCATGGGGGGCGTCAATCAAGATACGTGTTATGAACCATCAATCAAGATTGCACCAAGTGCAAAATGGTCCAATCTGTGACTTGCATGGTTCTTAATGGCAAAGGACTTGAGTTGTCACTTAAGCTTTGATTAGTCATTTCTCTTGTCATAAGTATAGAATTAGATAATTAACATTAAATTTTATTTAAAAAAAAAAAAAGTTTTGTGATGAATGGTTCTTTTTTAACTTTATATATTATTTATCGTTTGTTTATCAATTCAATTTGGAATATAATCTTTAACTCGTTTCTCTCACTTGCAATCTATGTTTTAGGGTCTCGTCAAATATCTTGAATTTCATAATTAATTTTTTTTAGACTATTGAATCTTTTTAAAGTTTGATAGCATATAAAGTTAGATTAATAAGAATGAATTCTATCTAGAAACTTAAATCTTGTGATGATTTTTTTTTTCGGTTTTATTTATTATTTATCTATTTAATATACACTTAAATATGTTACATTTTGTTGAATGTTGTTTTTCCTTACTGTTTTGTTGTAAAGCCCATCGGTTTGGGCTACACAAACTAAGCATCCCCTAGTTATTGTTGTTGTCTTGTCCAACTCTTGTTGCCTTTTCTTTTTTTCTTTTTTTTTTCTTTGTTACTAATTTGTAATTCGAATTTTACTCTTAAAAACCGTTGTTCATTCCTTTCAAGTGTTTTTTTTTTGGTCCTCTTTTTTTTAGAGTTTGATATCTTGACAATTTGCTAATTTGAGAGGAAGAAAATTTGAGCGTGCTATTTCTCATTGTTAATTAGTTAGCAAAGAAATCCACTGCATTGATGATGGTTTAAACCAATTTACTGAAAGCAATACATGCTAATTACACATGGTTACTTAATTTGTTTTCTAATTAAGCATAGCTACTTTGTTAAATATATTTATATTGCAATCAAAAAGCATGTATTCATTTCTTAAGTATAATATAAATTTATATTGTGCCAAAAAAATTTAAGGCTTATTTTAATTACTAGTATAGCATATGTATGTTGCCGCAAGTAAGTATATATAATATGTTTTAATATTTTAAATAATTAAAAAATATAGACATAAAATAAAAATTAATTAATAGTAATTTAGAAAAAAATTTTAATTTAAAAAAAATGCTTATATTCCACAATTGAGTTTAAATATATCCTAAATTTTTTTTTATTTTGATCAATAAAAAAAGGAAAAAAGAAAACATGCGATTAATTTTATAATTTTTTTTAAAGAATCAAAATAAAAGAATGTGCTAAATCATTTATATTAGAGTGTTTAATTTTACTTGATGATTTTATAAAAAAAATAAAAAATTAATCATTAATTATGAACAAAAAATTTATTTTAAGTAAACAATAAATAAAAATAAAAAATAAAAGCATAAAGAAAGGAAAAAAGAAAAGAGGCTAAATTGGGCTCACAACAGGCCCATGCGTCTGGGCTGAAAGCACACTCCAGTTATAAAAATCAGAGCAACTTTGTTGTAATAAAATTAAAGTTAGATTGTTTTATATAAAATTAAAACTCGAAGAACCAAACTATACAAATGTCCAAATATATATATTTTAATAAAATGACATCGTTTCAAGCTAAAAAGACATAAAATAGGGTTGTTTTATTCACTATAGCCAGAGATTAGTTACAATAAAATTATATTTTATTCTAATATACAAATAATTATAAGTATAAAATTCGAAAAATTCTATTTTACTTTAGAAGTAATTTTTGGCATCATATAAGTGACTCTCCATCCCAAATAACTCAGCTGCCATGTCATTAAAAGCATTTACTTGCATGGACTTACTAAAATAGGCTTACCTGGACTACTTAAAAAAATTAGTGGGAACAGGGTTTCTTTGTGCCTGAAAAAAAAAAAAAAAATTGAAAACCCCGCCTTTAATTGACACAAAAAATCTTTTAACATTCTAACTGGATGAGAATTCTCCACCATAAACTTAATCAATTTGAAAAAAGTCATCTGGATATGTGATTTACGTGGCAGTGATGGATTTGGTGAAAGATTAAATCAAGAGAGCTTTGGGAAAAGACTTTGTTGACTTGTGTTTATGGTTCGTTCTTGGTAAGAATTTAGGTAATCCAATAACTTACTTCTTTAAAAATAAAAAAAATTGTAATTTATTTTTTATGCCAAAAAATGATCAAACACGTGATTGTTTATGCTGAAAGGAAATTTTACCTTTTAGAAATTCAAGATAACATTTTTTTTAGTCATTTCTCGTATTTGATTCTATTAATCAATGGTATTTTTACGTTTGTTGTGGTTTAGAAAAAAAAAAAGATTTTACTAATAAGAAGATGTAATTGCATTGTAGGTAATCTTTCAACTGAAACGATAAGAATTGCTAACTGTTGATGGTGTGGTGAATTTTGCCAGCCACTGTATAACATTCATTATTAGAAGATACAATTATCTAATTACAATTGCTAACTATTGAAGGTGTGGTAAACAATTGTATAACATTCATTATCAGAAGATACAATTGTCTAATGACAATACTTTTATTTAATGCCCATCCAATCAGAAAAAAATTATCAAACATGTCTAATTGGTACCCAATTTGATGATAAGGATAGGACTTTCTCATGTTCCTCCTATACTTTAGTTGATAGGACTTTGTTTCTCCTATACGTTAGTTTAGTATCCTTAGTTATATAGCATACTTATCTTCATTGGTTGTTTCGTGTATAAGCCATACCGGTAAGTCATATTGTAACACAAGTTTATATAGTATCAGAGTGAAAAGAGATTTAATAGTCCACAATCTATTTCTTTCTCCTCACCATGCCGCTGCTTCACTAGACCAAGTTCTTGTCACCATTTCTTCTTCCTCTTCTACAGCTCTTCAATCTCTTCCTAGTCTCAACAGCCTGTCTATACTCAAACTCAATTTCACTAATTTCATCCAAAGGCAAACACAAATCCATCCTCTACTCTGTTGTCAAGGTCTTTTACACCATGTTGATGGCTTCCAACCTCGACCCATTGCAACACTCATCGATAATGAACCCAATCCATCCTATGCCGCCTAGGAACAAGATGATCAATTAGCCTTTATCAGGATTGTTGGCTCTTTGACAGAAGTCATCCTTCCTCTCGTGGTTGGTGCTTCAACAACCCAATGAACCCATGCTGCTTGGTTGAAACTCAAGATTGCATATAGTTTCGGCATCAGGATTCAAGTTAATCACCTCAAAATCAGCCTTTACTGCCTTGTTCAGTGGATAATTGAATCTAATTCTGAATACTTTCAGTATGAGAAAAACATTTTTGAATCCTACACTAACTTGGCTTGCCTGTCCCTGCAGATGATTTAGTCCAAGCCTTATTGCATGGCTTTGGTGCTTCTTACAAGCCTTTCATACTTTCAATTGAATCTCGACACGAACCTATTTCTTATGAGACTCCTATGGTCTTGCTCTAAGTGAAAATTTTCAGCTTCAAGAAAACCTACAGCCTGCTGAAATCCCCATCTCTATTCACTATACTAATCGATAGTTTACTAGTCATGGTCGAGGTCGACATGGCGGATGCCCTTCAAATTCTGATTCTAGCCAAAGGCCTTCATTTTCTCGTGATGTGTTGTATGAATTTAGCTTTGAAGTGTGCTTTAATTGTCATGGCAATGGAGATCTTGCCAATATTTATCCCTTTCTATAGTCCCATTTAGACACTCGCAACTCTAAACCTTCCTCTAATCTTGCTTACTCAACCTTTACAACACCTAACTCCTAGTGGATTGTGGACGTTGGCATGACTTATCACATGATGGTGCAATTAAAAAAAAAATTTCATTCACTATGAGTATACTCGGTCCCGAGGAGGTGTAATTAACTAACGAGTAAATAAGTTTCTATTACTCATGTTAATTTTTTATTTTTTCATCTTCATAATCGTTCTTTAAATCTTAATAATATATTGCATGTTCTTTTCAATAGTCAAAATCTTTATTTGGTAGTAGCTTTACCAAAAATAATTCTTGTTCTCTTGATTTTTTTCCTAATAAATTTTTAGTAAAGGACTTGGATTCACATCACATGCTCCACGTGGGTCTACTTGACAACAACCTCTACACTTTCCTCTTGGAAAATTCCTTGGGATGTCATCCTCCTATTCAAGCTCACAATATTCTTTAACAACTTCGCGTGCTCATCTTGGACATGCATCCTCCAAGACAATTCATCATGTCTTAGAAAGATGCTAAAATTGATGTTTCTTCGCCTTTAGTTTCATCATTATGCCATTATAACCTTAGTAAAATCATAAATTTTCATTTTCTCAAACTAGTTACGTGGCTAAAGAACCATTATAATTAGTTTGTTTTGACCTTTGAGGTCCTTCTATTGTATTTTTTATTGATGGATATTCATATTACGTTCCTTTTTATGATCGATATAGTAAAAATTGTTGGTTATTTTTTTTCATTATAAATTATAATTTCTAAGTTGCTTAATTAAATTCGGACATGCGATTGAAATTTTTTTTTTGATAATTCTATTAAACAATTTCGGTCGATTAGGAAGGAGTATATCGGGTGTTAACCAAATATCTAAATGAAAATAGCATTTCCCATAGAAGTGCCTGTCCAAAAATACTAGGACAAAATAGTTGTGTTGGACGAAAAAACTATCATATAGTGGAAACGAGGCTTAGGACTCCTTAATCATTCATCTATGCCATTATCCTTTTGGATAAATGCTTTTTATACAATGTCATATAGTTGAAATAGGTTTAGCACTCCCCAAACATGTGTTTTTTAAGTTATAGTAAAGTCATCAAAGATATATATGTTATTTTTTACTATTAAAAAAAATTGTCTCACTCCATGTCTTACTTGATGAACATATTTTTCCCTTTTGTCTTGTTAAGTTATAACTCATCGGTGCTTTCCAATCGCGAAACTATTACCTTGCTCTACCACTGCTACAAGTTTTCTCATATATACCATTTATCCTCTCATCCCACCAACATAATATTTCTTCATTAATACCACCTTAACAACAATCCTTCCCATTCACAACTTCCTTCACCTAGATGGACTCACAACCTAGCTCATAATCCAATTTTGATCTTCCCACCATGTTCCATTCCGGCCCAAACACGTAATCTTAGCACCTCGTAAAACTTATCTCTATGTTTATTGACCTTAGTTCTTATCGATTATAACCAATTAATGACTTCCCATCCACTATATATATATATATGGCTCATTTACATGGAAAAATCCACAAGCCTTGCCAAACATACAAAAGCCATAACTTCACCACATGGCTAGTCCAAAACAGTATAAAGACTACAACGACCATAGTTCCATCACTTGCCAAGTCGACCATAACTACGAAACCAAACTATTCATGGCTTATTCCTATAGAATGACCACTCTTGTGAAATCTAGCAACTTAAAGCCTTACACATTGTTTATGTGATTTCTCCCGATGAACTAACTACTTACTCCTAGGCTCGGTCCGGTCTTCAATGGCATGAAGCCATGGCCACTAAATTGCAAGCTTTGTTAGGCAATGACACTTGAAAGCTTGTTCCTCGCCAACCCACCTATAATGTCATAGGAAACAAATGGTCTATAAAGTGAAGACCAATTTTGATGGCACCCTTGATCGTTACAAGTGTAGGTTAGTTGCCAAAGGGTTTAATAGCCTAGTTATTAAACCCATAAATTTGAGCGTTGAACGAGCTAGACATTTCCAATGCATTCCTTCATAATCCATAAGAGGAGGATGTCTACATGACCTAGCTATAGGGTTATGTTGATGTTAAGTAACCCACACATGTTTGCAAATTAAAGATGTCATTATATAGGTTAAAATAGGTGCCTCATTAGTGGTTTAGGTGTAACGCTTGAAATTTTCTTTTTCATATTATGCATATGGGCGTTTTAATTTTATTCTTGATTTATGTATATGAATAATATCTTTTAATTATTTTTTATTATGTAAATTTTTTTGAATTAAAAGTGTTTAGAGACTAAAAAAAATAATAATTAGAGTTAGTTAAGTTAGATTAAATTTATTACGAGAAATAGATCAAAGTAATAGAATTTTTGTCTTTAATGAAAGTGTAAAAGTGAGGATGAAGTGAGTTTCAAGATGAACTAATGTAAAAAATAAAAAATAAAAAAATAAAAATGGTAGCCTAGTTTTTGAAAAAAAAAAAAAAAAAACAACCTTATTTCTCCTCATTTTCCCCATTTCTTCTTTTCCTTATCTTTCCTCTCTCTCAAACCATAGCCCTCCCACTTGATCTCCACCATTCCTCACCATTTCTAACCCATTTCACCATATATATTTAAAAAAAAAAACATTAGATTATGTTAGTTATTGATGATATAATTTGAAATTAAGTAAGATTGGAGATTGACAAGTTAGTATTTTTGAGCTTGAAATTCACACCACAAAGAAAGGTATGATTTCTTCTACAATTTTTCAATTATTTGATGAATTATTAGATGGTTATTGATAATTATGCGGTTGGATTATGATGATTTTATCATATAAGCTAAGATTGGTGAAGTTAGGGTTTTAAAACCTATTTGAGAAAAAGCATGATTTAAGAGATTTTAATTAATTAGATTATGATTAATTGTCTTGAATTAATGATTTATGAAGTTAATTTGGAATTTAATTGACTTGATTTTTTATATGAATTATTTTAAGACTTAATGGATTAAATTGAAAATTTTATATATGTAGAATGTTGTAGAATTTAAATTGGGCTGAATTTTTAGTAGATGGTTTGTGGAAGTGTTCTTATGATGATGAAGTATTTCGGGTGGTTTATGGAAGTGTTCTTATGATGATAAAAATAATATTTTGAAAGGTTAAAGATGATAAATAGTGAAATTCGAATTTTGGAAAGGTTGAAGATGATAAATAATGAAATACGAGTTTGACAAAAGCATTGTTTTACCTAGCATTGAGGAAAATGAATTTACATGCACCATGAAAGTTCACAAAATGTCATGTATAACCTTTCTTATTGGGCACTAACTCATGTTTTTCTTATGGTGCAGGTATTGGTGCAAATATTAAGGATGTTGATGTTGTTTTTGGTGTCTAGTGACTCATATGTTTGCCTTAAGTGTTCTTAAATGAACAAAGAATGAATTATGTTTTAATAAATAAATATAAGGTTATGTATGGATGCTTTTATGAATATAAATTGCAAGAAAGTTAAGTTTCTAAATGTTGAAAATTATTGCTAGCACTGAGTATGAATAGTAGGTTGAATTTATTTAAAAATATTGAATTGTAATGATGCTTTTAGAATTTAACAATGAATTGATATAATGGTGTTGAGATAGAGAATATATGATATTTTATGAAAATTCTTCTGCTATATTAATGAAATCATAATGTGATTATATTATTGTTGTTAGGTTTTAATTGATATGTTTAATGATGAACAAGATTAAATTAGAAAAATAGTTTAAAGATAATTAAAAAATATAGCTTTTAATAGTGACCCATCCTGTTGTGACCTTTCAAGTTAGGCGTATTAGACGAAGGGTGTTATAGCATGATATCGAGCAAAATAAATCCAATAGACCTACTTAGGAAATAAGGTTATTGATTTTATAGAAATAAATAAGGATTGAATGTTTGAGGTATGATGGCACCCATGAGTTCGAGGACTAAAAGCAACATCAACAAGTATTCTTGCTTTATATATATTATAGAATTGAGTTATATATATATATATATACTTCTTCTAATTTAAATAACTTGGTGATGATTATGCAATAGAATGTTAGAATTTAAACCAATAATGAATGATGATGTGATATAATGCTAAGGTTGAGTAAATGACTTATTGAATAATGATTGTTATTGAGCTAGAATTAGGATTAGATCTAGTGAACCAATGATGCTTAATTATGTGTGCATGATATTGGTAAGTGATTAGGTTTGTGATTGTGGGATTAAACCTAAATTGTTTGAATCGATGTATGAGGTGACTCAATCTTTAGAGGAGGTGATGGAATTGAGAGATATAATTAAGAATTATGAGTTATTAATTGGTGGAAATATTTTGAGGATTGATTTAGTGGATTTGAATATATAGGATTTGATGTAATTTTAGGGGTGGATTGTTTGCCAAAGTGTTGTGCTACAATTGATTGTCTTGGAAAGAAGGTGACTTTTCAACCACCTAATGAACAACCATTCGAATTTCTAGCCGATAGTAAAGTAAAGTCTCGTTTCCACCATTTTGATAATGAAAGCATGGAAGATGGTGATTGGTGGTTGTATTGGATACTTGGTCAATGTTGAAGATACTAATAAAGGGCTTATTGAATAATGATTGTTATTGAGCTAGAACTAGGATTAGATCTAGTGAACCAATGATGCTTGATTATATGTGCATGATATTGATAAGTGATTAGGTTTGTGATTGTGGGATTAAACCTAAATTATTTGAATTGATGTATGAGGTGACTCAATCTTTAGAGGAGGTGATGGAATTGAGAGATATAATTAAGAATTATGAGTTATTAATTGGTGGAAATATTTTGAGAATTGATTTAATGGATTTAAATATATAGGATTTTGATGTAATTTTAGGGGTGGATTGTTTGCCAAAGTGTTGTGCTACAATTCATTGTCTTGGAAAGAAGGTGACTTTTCAACCACCTAATGAACAACCATTCGAATTTCCGGCCGATAGTAAAGTAAAGTCTCGTTTCCACCATTTTGATAATGAAAGCATGGAAGATGGTGATTGGTGGTTGTATTGGATACTTGGTCAATGTTGAAGATACTAATAAAGGGCTTATTGAATAATGATTGTTATTGAGCTAGAACTAGGATTAGATCTAGTGAACCAATGATGCTTGATTATATGTGCATGATATTGATAAGTGATTAGGTTTGTGATTGTGGGATTAAACCTAAATTATTTGAATTGATGTATGAGGTGACTCAATCTTTAGAGGAGGTGATGGAATTGAGAGATATAATTAAGAATTATGAGTTATTAATTGGTGGAAATATTTTGAGGATTGATTTAATAGATTTAAATATATAGGATTTTGATGTAATTTTAGGGGTGGATTGTTTGCCAAAGTGTTGTGCTACAATTGATTGTCTTGGAAAGAAGGTGACTTTTCAACCACCTAATGAACAACCATTCGAATTTCGGCCGATAGTAAAGTAAAGTCTCGTTTCCACCATTTTGATAATGAAAGCATGGAAGATGGTGATTGGTGGTTGTATTGGATACTTGGTCAATGTTGAAGATACTAATAAAGAGCTTATTGAATAATGATTGTTATTGAGCTAGAACTAGGATTAGATCTAGTGAACCAATGATGCTTGATTATATGTGCATGATATTGATAAGTGATTAGGTTTGTGATTGTGGGATTAAACCTAAATTATTTGAATTGATGTATGAGGTGACTCAATCTTTAGAGGAGGTGATGGAATTGAGAGATATAATTAAGAATTATGAGTTATTAATTGGTGGAAATATTTTGAGGATTAATTTAGTGGATTTGAGTATATGGGATTTTGATGTAATTTTAGGGGTGGATTGTTTGCCAAAGTGTTGTGATACAATTGATTATCTTGGAAAGAAAGTGACTTTTCAACCACCTAATGAATAACCATTCGAATTTCGAGTCGATAGTAAAGTCTGTTTCCGCCATTTTGATAATGAAAGCATGAAAGATGGTGATTGGTGGTTGTATTGGATACTTGGCCAATGTTGAAGATACTAAGAAAGAGCTTAAAGTGGAAACCAAAAATATTGAAGTGGGGAAGGAATTTCTTGATATTTTTCTCCCAAGTTTGTCAAGTTTGCCACGAAAAAGAAATGTAGTTTGAGATAGAGCTCGAGCCCGGAACTATTTTGATTTATAATTAAGGCTCCTTACTGAATAGCACCCACAAAATTAAAATAGTTCAAGGTGAAATTTCAAGAGTTATTAAATAAAGGGTTTATCATTCCTAGTTGTTTACCTTGAAGAGCTCTAATGTTATTTGTGAAGAAGGATGAGATCTTGATGTTGTGTATCGACTATAGGAGTTTAAATTGAGTTACTATTAAGAATAAGTATCTGCTTCCATGAATTGATGATTTGTATGATTAGCTAAAAATGGTTTTTAGTCTTCTTTAAGATTGATTTGCATTCAAGGTACTATTAGTTGGGGATTAAAGAGGATGATGTAAAGAAGACAATAATCGGGACCAAATATAGACATTATGAGTTTTTGGTGATGCATTTGGTTCGACCAATGCTTCCCCAATTTTCATGGACTTGATGATTAGAGTATTCTATGAATACTTTGATAAGTGCTTCATTATTGTTTTCACTTATGGCATTTTGATCTATTCTAAGAGTAAATAAGAGCATGTAAAGAATTTAGGGATAGTTTTACAAACTTTGAGATAGCACAAATTGTATGTAAACTTCGGAAAGTTTTTTTTTTTTTTTGCTAGAACAAGTGTCTTTTCTTGGTCACGTGATTATGAAAGATGGGATAAGGATAGACCAAGTAACATTAAGGTGGTTCAGAATTTGTGACAATTTAGAAATGTGTTGGAGGTTTAGAGCTTCTTAGGAATAGTTGGGTACTATCAGGTGTTTGTAGAGGGCTTTTCAAAGTTGGTTGCTCCATTGATGAACCTAACTAAGAAAAGTGTTAGACTTATGTCATAATCCAAATTTTGGTTTATATTTATTTTTAGTATGATTTTATTCATTTTATTTACATTTTATTTTATATTACATTTTATATTTATGTTAGTCAATTTTACAAGTTTAATGTTTTATCTTTTATTTTTTGTAAAAAAAAAAAAAAGAAAGAAAGAAAAAAGGAAAATAAAAAAAATTAGTTGCATAATTAATCTTTTTTAGAAAACGGAATATATATATATAAAGACAGAAAAAATGATTAAAAAAAAATCTTGCATGAAATGATTAAATAGGGGTATAATTAAAGAAAATAAGGACTAAAATTGAAAACAATAAGATTAGAAATTGAAAATCAATTAGGGACAAAATTGAATCTTTTTTTTTAAATGATAAAGTTATGTTGAGTTATATTGATGTTTTGTTTTTTTTTAGATGAGCATGGAGGTGATAAATCATCTGTTGTATATCGAGTGAATGAAAACAATGTATTTTATATTTGATTTTTTTTTTTTTATTTAGAAGATGAAGTAGATACAATTTGTATGCATTTGAAAAGAGTTTTGGTGTGAGGAAGGGGAAAAAATCTTATACTAAAAGTTGTGAATTGATTTGTCAAGAATTGAATTATTCGTGTGGAGGGAGTTCTTTACCTAGTGAGGAAAGAAATAGAGAAAGATTAGAGTATTGATGTGTGTGTAAAGTTAGAATCATTTTCAAAGTGACTATGAGATATGATAGATAACTTCATTTGATGATAACATAATTATGAAATAGTTAAAGAATTACATAAACACTTTATATCCTCATCTAAAAAGGTATTAGAGTCTAATAAAAATATTTTTGGGTCTATGGTATGTAGATGCTGGTATAAAAGCTACAAAAGCTTTTAGGTATATTGTGAATAAGAGTAGCAATGCCCAAAGTGTAATCTTTATGAAACAGGATTGTCAAAATTTTATACAAAAACATAAAAAAAAATTGATTAGTCTTAAACCATTTAAAAAGATCTTAGTTAATATATATATATATATCCAACCAAACGATGGTAGTCGAATAATGAATTTTTTTTTTTTTGGAGGGATCATTATGTCTAGATTGCATTACGAAATTTATGGAGATGTTTTGATTTGTTACATCACATATGACACAAATAAATAAAATTTAATTTGTGCACCATTTGTAGATGATTAATAAGTTTGATCTACATGAAAATAAATTGCTTAACACTTTGTATGAATTGAGAGAGATGTGATCCCTTGTATTTAATCATGATTATTTTTCCTGATAGCTGTAAGTTAACTCAAAGAAGCAAAAGCACTAATTTTAATTGTTTTCAATCAAAACAATGACATTGTTTGACTTTGTTAGTCATTATAAACACAAAATACGGAAAATGCATATCTTGAACTTCAAAATGATTTCAAGAGTAGTAGCAGAATTAAATCTTTGATACCAAATTGTGGAATCTTGAAGCATGCATGCATGCATTCAAAATTTATACTCTAGCTACGTTTTTCAAATTTCAAAGTGAATTTCTCCTGGCTAGGATTTTCTCACGTACTACAAAGGCAAAATTATCATTTATTACCAGATTCAAATAAAATAAAAGACTAAAAATATGTTGTCTTGAATTTTTAAAAGGTAAAACTTTAGTTCAACATAAACAATGACATGTTTCGTAATTTTTTTTTTTTTTTAAGATTACATGGACATAAAAAAACCAATGATAATTTTTATTTTTTTTATAAAAAAAATAAATTAAGGAATTAGATTAAATTCTTACCAAGAAATAAACATAAATACAATACAACAGGTCTTTTTACAAAGCTTTCATGATTCAGATGAGCTTCTTCAAATTGATCAAGTTTATGGTGGAAAATTCATTTGGAATGTTATAGAGTTTTTGGGTCAAAGGCCGGGTTTCAATTTTTTCAAGCACAAAGAAACCCTGGTCCTACTTATTTTTTAATTAGTAGTCGAGGTAAGCCTATTTTAGTAAGTCCATGCAAGCAAATATTTTTAATGACATGACAGCTGAGTTTTGTGGGATGGAGAGTAACTTATATGATGCCAAAAGTTACTCTCGGAGTAAAATAGAATTTTTCAAATTTTATACCTATAATTATACATATACTAAAACAAATTATGATTTCATTGTAGTTAAACTCATGTTATAGTGAATAAAACAATGTTGGTTTATATTTTTGTGACTTGAAACGAAGCTATTTTACAGAAAATAAAAAATAAAAAAGTGATTTTTTTGGACATTTGTACACTTTTTTACACTTTGGTCTTTTGAGCTCTAATTTTATACAAAACCATCTCTAACTTTAATTTTTTTTACAATAGGGTTCCGCTGATTTTACGACTAGTTATGCTTCCAACCCAAGCACATGGGATTGGTCATCTCCAGGCCCATATCACAAGGGTCTAGTTTGAGCCCAACCTCTTTTCTTTTTTCTTTTTTATTATTTACTCAAAATAATTTATTATTTTCATAATTAATGGTTACATTTTTATTTTTCTATAAGTTCATTAAAAAAAATTAAACCCTCTTATAATATAAATTGATTTAACACCTTCTTCTAATTTTATTTTTTAATAATTAATTAATTGCATTTTTTTTATCAAAATCAAAAATATTTTTAAGATATATTTAAACTCATTATAGAAAATATATATTTTATTAAATTATATACAATACATATTAAATTAAATTAATTTTTATAATTAGTGTTAATTAATTTTTATTTTACACCAAAAATTTTTAATTTTTTAAAATATTAAAACATACTTTATAGATTTATTTGTGACGACATGCAGGTATTATGATAATAATTAACATAAACCTCATGGTTTTTTTTGGTGCAATATAAATTTATCTTATACTTAAGAAACAAACTCATGCTTTTTTATTGCAATATACATATACAAAGTAAGTAGCTACTCTTAATTATAAAATAAATAAACCAACCATGTGTAATTAGCATGTAATACTTTGAGTAAATTGGTTTAAACCATCATCAATGCGGTGGATTTCTTTGCTAACTAATTAAGGACGAGAAATTTGCACGCTCAAATTTTCTTCCTCTCAAATTATCAAATTGTCAAGATATAATACACGAAAAAGGAAAGAACAACCGTTTTTAAGAGTAAAATGTGTATTCGAATTACAAATAGTAACAAAGAAAAAAAGGAAACAAGAGTTGGCCAAGACAACAACAATAAGTAGGGGATGCCTAGTTTGTGTAGCCCAAACCAATGGGCTTTACAACGAAACAATAAGGAAAAACAACATTCAACCAAAGTATAACATAATTAAGATGCATGTAAAGCTTATTAAAGACTAAGAGAAATGGCTAATCAAAGCTTAAGTGATAACTCAAGTCCTTTGTCCTCTTCCTTCTCCTTCTGAGAAATGATAGATCTCTCATGGTTGCCATTAGGAACGATGCTAGTCACATATTGGAACCCTCCATTTTGCACTTGGTGCAATCTTGATTGATGGTTCATAATAGGAGCCCTTGATGGCCCCGCATGATGCCCAATACCACTACGGAACCAAGGGCTATAGGGTTTATGAATCATAGAATTCATATCAACCCCTAGGGTTTTGCCAAGAGATGGATAATGCATAGGAGACCTTATTGCCATGTCCCAAAATGGGTATGGCAAATAGTTCATATGCTCAGTCAGCAATTTGTCTCTCTTCTCTATGGCTCTCTCCCGTTTATGGGCATTTTGATGCCCTCCTAAAGCTTGTGAGGTGGAGAACTTGTTTTTGCAATACTTGCATTTGAACATTCTCTTACCTCCACTTGAACTTCCCTCAAAGAAATCCATCAAATTGAGATCGAGCTTATTTGATCTATTACTGTTCATATCTTCAGCAGCCCTGTTTTGCTCTATGGAAGACATGGTAAGAGTTCACAAGAAGGGTTTTAGGCTAGTGCAGTGAATTTGGGTGTGGCTTTGCAAGAGATGAGGGTGTGTGCTATATATTGAGGGAGAACTAATTTCATATCCTCCATGCATGGAAGGAAATCTCATATTGTATGTATCCATCAAGGAACAAAAATGGTAATAACCTAATGAATAGTTTTGACTTTTGACTTCTTGTGTCTTTGATGTTTAATTTTAATTTGAGGGTTTCCTTTTCTCTTTTCTTTATTGATTTTAAGATGTTCTTTTTCCCATTTCTAAGGCAATCATTTGAGGAGAAATTTTTAGATACAATATGAGTTATTCTCTCCTCTCTCTCTCTCATAAAATAGATTTTACTATGAAAATTATCTATGAATCTCGTATTTTTGTGAGAGAAAAGAGTAGAACTCTGGATGTACTCAACAATTCATGTGATAAGAAAATTGGTTCATTTTTGTTTTTGAGATACTAATTTGGCATTGATATATCATAATGAACTTTCCATTTTCATCCTAGTTAATTTTTTTCAAAATGAATTTATAAATTAATGTTAATATAAAAATTTTAATTTAATTACCAATTTCACATTAAATTCCTTCTTTTTTTTTTTTATCCCCTTCTAACCATCCATTATTTAAAAGTTAAAAGTTAAAAACATGATTTATTATTATTATTAGTAGTAGTAGTAGTTTTAAGGGTTTAGGAGAATAAATTAAGATGTTTTTCTATAAATAACTAAATACCATTGCAGTAAATGGTTAAAAATCAAAATGGGGCTATGAGAAATTCCAATTTTGATTCATATACAAGAAAATTAACATTTAGATTAAATTTATTATTATTATTGTAATATTAATAATTTTTTGGATAAAAGTGGTAATCGCACTTATTGATTAAGTTTTCTTGTTGGCTAAGATTATTTCTGGTCAATGAAGATTTTCCATTAGCGAAATCATAACTCTGTGGAACAGTAATTGTTAGAAGCGTCCATTTATATTAACTGACCCATCCAACTATGCTTGATTATCACAATTTATTTCCTAACATATATCAAATTTCGAAATTGAAGTTGTTGAACCATTCTATTTTTTTTTTAATCATAAAGTATTGAACCCTTTGGATTTCCTTTCTGACATATACTAGTAATTTTGTTCTATTGAAAATAAGTTAGTTTGAGTAAATCTAATACCCCTCCATAACTAAAACATTCTATTTGGAAATAATTTTAATTTCCAAATTAGTACTTTTACCTAATGAAATATTAATCACTTTCATTCCACACAACTACACATGGCATAAATAATTTATTATTATTTTTTTTAATTTGAATGAAATTAATAGTAATTCTTATTTCCTATCTCGAAAAATCAGGAAATTTTGTTAGAAATTTAGATGAAGTTTCTTTTCTTTTCTTTTTCCCCTTTCTTTTGATAGAAATTTAGATAAGTTTCAAATTCATAATAAACTACAATATGATGACATATTAGTTTTGGGTATTTAAGATGTAATTATCCTTAGTTTTAAAAATGGTCAACTTGCCATAAAAGGACTGTCCAAATTATATATTTTTAAATCATTGATATCTAATGGACCTTCCATACTATTTTTTTTTTTTAATGAGATTATTCCCGGACTGAAAAAGAAAAACATTTGTTAACTTGCCATACACATAATTTCACCACTAACCCCAAAGTAGGGGGCGTGTATACTGAGATCATTAATTCATAGAGTAAATTATAGATTAATCCCTCTCATTTAGAGAAAAAGATTAATTATTTTTTTCCATTCTAAAAATGAATCATTTAGTCTTTATATTTTTATATCTACTTGTAACATAGTTTTTTTTTAATTTATTTTGATTTTTATTTTTATTTTAAGAAATAGACAAAGGACAAGAATATAAAGAAGTATAGAAAAATTGATGAAAAAAAAAAGAAATTTTATAAAATAAAAATAATATTAAATTAAACATGATCAACACTAATTAAATAACTAAATAATAATTTTTGAAGCAAAAAAAAAAACTAATCAATTTGTTTCTTAAAACTAGAGGGACTAATTTATAAAAATTTTAGTCTTATATATCTTGCATGCTAAGCTATTAAGGGTTTTTCTTGAACAAAAATGAATTCAAATTTTTTTATACAACTTTAAATATTTAAGGACTATTGTCATATTAACTATGATATGTTGTATCGGTAGAAAATTTAGGGACTCGTTTGAAATTTGGTATTAGAGTTTTGGACTAAAAATTGAATAAGGAAAAAAAAAAAGATTAAAAGACAAAACTAAGATTTGTTATGGTAACAATAGTAGAATTGAAGAGACATATTATAGAAAAATGAATTCACTATAAGATAAAATGAATAGAAAACATAACAATTCTAAATAATCTCTCAATCTCTACAATATACTCGTATCTCAACTAATAAACAATCAAGCCTATTTATGGGCTTCAAAATCAAAGAGAGAATTAGAAGGGACTATAAACTATTAAAACATGCATGAGTTGCATCACCATTTACCATTTCAATTACTCATACTGAATGGTGAATTGAATCACATTAAGAATAATGGGTACCGAGAATATGAAATGGTCATAGACATTCATTATTTTATAACACTCTCCCTTGAATGTCCATCGTATAAGGAACATGTCTCGTTAAAACCTTACTAGGAAAAAACCCAATGGAAAAAAATCCTAATGAAGGAAAAAGAGTATAATATTTACGGTATACATTAATCTCAATGTTGGCCTTTGGCCTCCCCCATTGAAAGCATCATTTGAGATTTTTAAGATAATGTATTTCAATCTTGCGAATCATCTTCTCAAAAGTTGTGATAGGTAATGCCTTAGTAAATAAATTTGTTGGATTGTCACTTAATCGAATTCTTTCTTTAATGGAATTATGCAAGTAACATTATCTTTATATGATATTGTTGGAGCTTTTTTTATTGGTAGATAAACTGCATGTCTCTTGAATATGATAGATCATTGATATTAGCCAAACTCAATCTCGATTTGCCTTATGAATTGGTATTTTTGCATAATTTGAATATTTAGTCGTTGTTTTTTGCTTCATAGAACGTTATGATATAGTTGTATCACCAAATGTAAATACATAACCCGTTTGTGACCAAGTTTTGTATAGATCGGATAAATAACCTACATCCGCACAAACAATTAAACTCGACTTTGATTTATTTGAGTAAAATAAATACCATATCAAATTTTTCTCGAAGATAACATAGGAAATGGTTAACTCCATTCCAATCTCCATATTGTAGTAGAACTATGACTTGCTAATAAATTTATAGAAAATACTATATTAGGTCAAGTATTATTAGTAAGATATATCAATACACCGAGTGGTAGTAAGGTATAGTATTTCGGGACCAAGTAATTCTTTGTTATCTTCTTGAGGTCAAAAAAGAGTCTTTTTGAATATCAAGTGAACGAATTACCATTGGGCTAGTCAATGAATGATCTTTATATAGAATAATTATAGAACTTGTTTTTATATATAAATTGACTAATGAATAAAATGAATAAAAATATCATTCTCTAAATGCTCGAACCGTAGGTCGAGATAAAATTTTGTTTCCCAAGGTATTCACATCAAATTCTCCTTTTAGCAAACTTATAGCATTTGGAATCTTTTCAGGAGTTCCAATAATGTTTAAATCATCATCATATATAGCAATTATCACAAACCTCTTTTTGAATTTTTTAATAAAAATACATAACTAAATATGGTTATTTTTCATAACATTCTTTCATAAATATTTATTTAAATAATTATACCACATGCACATAGGTTAGCAATAAAGAGTAGATATTAAAAATAAATAAATAAATGTAAAAAGTATAGCATAAATTGAATTTCTAAAAATTAAAATAATAAAACTAATACTAAAATAATTTTGATAAAGATCTATATAATTTAATTAAATTTATTTCTCGAGAATATGTATTACATGCTTCGGGCGTCCTAAGTCCTTCTAGGACTTTCATATAGACATCATTTCAAATGAATAAATAAATTATGATCACATTTATCAAATGCATGCATATGAAATTTTTTCATATATTTTGCCCGACTAATAAGATAATAAAATATAATTGCATCCATTATAGGAGAATATGTCTCCTTATAGTTAATGTCAGTTCTTTGTAAAAACTCTTGTGTTAAAATTTTTGCTTTGTATCTTACAACCTCATCTTTTTTATTTCGTTTTCATATAAATACATTTTTGTATCCCACTAGCTTAACATCTTCAAATGTTTTAGCTATGGGTTCAAAAAACTACTCTTTTGTAAACGAACATAATTGTGTCCGGATTTAGCTATGGGTTCAAAAAACTACTCTTTTTATTTAGGCTAATCATCTTTATATCGATATTCTTCAATAAATTTTAGCTTAAGATCCTTATTTTCATTCAAAATATCAATTGCAACATTATATGTAAAAATCTTATCAATAAATATTTCTTTTCGATCTTATTTTCTCCTTGCATTAACATAATTTATCAAAATCTCTTGATTTTTTCCAAGCATTTGGACTTCTTCGAAAGCCTATTATCATCAATATTTTGGACCATTTTGTGAATATTTACATCCTTTATATTTTCATCTTGCCCTTTTCTTTTAGAGATTTTTATCTTTAGAACCGATTGGTCTTCCATACTTCGGACGTGCTTTAGATTCATTAGCTATAACATTAATAGATCGTCCTTCTAGGATATCAATTCGGATAGGAGCATTCTCGGTGGTGACATGCATTTTAGTTACTCATTCAAAATGCGAGAATGCATTTGGCGATTGGTTTGCAATACCTTATAAATGAATTATTTTTTGAACTTCTAGTTCATATTGTTTTGTATGAGGATTAAGATGATATAAGATAGAGCATTTGTATAGAAGAAATCTAATGGTTGAAATAATTGATTAAGTCTTTTGGTAGATACATATCTCATGGTCTATTGCCTCGATTGGTTAGAGTTTCGTGCCGATAACGTGTTATAAAAAAATGGTAACAATAGTAGAATTGAAGAGAAATATTATAAGAAAATGAATTCACTATAAGATAAAGTGAATACAAGAGATAACAACTCAAAATAATCTCTCAATTTCTACAAAATACTTGTATCTCAACTATTGAATAATCAAGCCTATTTATAGGCTTCAAGATCAATGAGAGAATTGAAAAGGGCTATAAACTATTAAAAGATGCATGAATTGCATCAGCCTTTCAATTTCTCATATTGAATGGTGAATTGAATCATATTAAGGAGATAATTAACATGTAACACCGATATTAACATAAACAATTTGAAATATATTTATCTTACGAAGAACAAATAATTTCATTATTATATTAAAATATAGACACACACATATATTCAAATGTTATCTTAAAAATTAAAAGTAAATTGTGTAGGACAATCAAACCATATAGCTAATCACTATCATGGTCATCATTGTTTCAGTCTTTATCTAAGTCTTCCTCAATATCTATTTCAAATTCTACTTAATTCTCCGTATTAATTTCACCCCTTCTAAATGTATTAACGCTCTAGTTGGATTAGTCAATGAGTAACCTTCATTGTCATCAACTTGGATGATATTGTTTTATCATTCCATTTTGTTTTCTTGAAATGATTCCATAATTATTTGGACCATTATAAATGATTCAAGCACATCCACCACTAGTTTGGTTTTATCTTACATGAGCTAATCAATCGTGTTTGATGCATTTCGATGTAGGATATGTTACATAATACACCTAATGTGCTTTTGTTGATAGGATAAAGTGATCGGATCTATTTGATGTCCTATGACTATTTACTTCTACTAGTCCGTACTGATCTTGAATTCTTATACCAATGTCAAGTATAGTATCATATCAATCACATTTGAATAATATGATTTTCTTGATTAATAAGGTACGATACTCAAGTTTTAGCATATCAATTAATCTACCGTAGTAGTCATTTTCCTCCATAACGTAACTAACTCTTTTTACACATACTCCATTACATATTGTTACTCTATCCAAACCATGAATTTTGTTATGGGATTTGTACCCATTCATAATGTATCTCGGATACGACTTAGTTATTCACAATGGCTCTTTTGTAAGATCTTTAATGTCATGATCGGTTATCATACCGCATCATGTATTACTTACCTATAAAGTGCAAATCCATTTTTTAATGTTAGTATGAAATTTCATAAAATCATTTTAATAATAAAAAAAATTTAAAATTTTTGATACTCACATATCCATGGAACGAGGATTCAAAATCGGTTTCAAGTCAAGCATCTATCACGTTCTTTGATATATTAGGACTACTTTAATAAAGTTGGATCACGAAATATTTATGGAAGAAAAAACTATTATAAGATTTTTATTGTGTGAAATAAAATAATTGATAATTAATAAAGTTCAGTATTGTAATTTTTGGTAATTATAGGACTTAGTGTAAAGTGTCACCTTATCACAATTCAACAAAATGTAGGCATGAGATCTTTTCTTGATATGTCAACACATATGATTTCCCTCAACCAAAAGGTCGACCTTTTAGATTGAATATAACAAGCATTCCTTCAATATTGTCACTTGGTTCTCGAGGACATTCAAAGTTTCGTGGCACTTTTCGTAGTCCGGTATGAACATGAGGCTCGTAGTAATATGTGTTAATATAGGTGCCCAAGACCTAACCTTGATTGGATGGTATGAGTTATTGTCACATTTCATTATTTATTTTATTAATAATAAAAGAAATATTTCTATTAATTCTTATTTTTTATATTTATTTACTAAATAGAATTAGATAGAAGTTCATTGCATTTGCATTAATGATTGTTTGAAATATATGAGACAAACATTAATGCACTTAAATGATATCATTAAATGTTCAAGTCGTAGCATTATCAAGAATCAATATTGACTATATATGGTTAGACTTGTGAGTGTTATGCTTATGCTATAAGATAGCGAGTAGGAGATCTCACACCTATTAGCATGGTGATGCCAAAACAAGTACTTAGGTGATTTATATTAGAGAACATATCACTGGAATTGACTCGCTATGAGAACCCATTTGGTTTAGTCTATGGGAATCTCATATGAGATGGGTACAACTGGTCATTTGACTTAAAGTTATCATGGTTATCTTATTAGAGGATTTATATACTTTGACGCTCATTTTGATGACCCAACAAAGGGTTGTATGTGGGTGATTCATTGGATGCACTAGAAATCTAATAAAATTAAGTGGATGACTAAGATTAGACATGTCATTCCCTGTATACTTAAAGAGTTATCACATTGTACTTCAATGAATGTCTACTCAAGAAATTTATGATTATAGTAGGATTATACCAATAGAGCATAGTTGGTTTATTCTAAGAGCTAAGACATTTGAGAATCGAAGGAAACTAATATGATCATAATCAAATAGACTAGTAATCAAGTTTGAGATCATATTATGATAAATTGACATATGGACTAAATTGTATGGTAACCATGCTTGTGAAAGATAATCATGAATTAATTAATCATCCTACGGAATTAGGTAATCATGATGCCTTGCTAGAGTTCAATTTTTATTTATGTATTAAAAGTTAAAAAAGGTGTCTTTTATCCTTGATACATTATCAACATATCTAGAGGCCTATTGAGTCACATGCATAAAGTTTAAGCATTCACATAATAAAAGAGAAGTAATGATTTTGGAAAGGGTTTCCAATTTGAAAGTTTCATATTTTAAAAAAGGTTTCGAAAATAAAATTTTTTCTAAAATGAAAAGTTTTCTATTTTAGAAATAAGTTTCCTAATTTGGAAGTCGGTTTCAAATTTGGAAGTAACCTAAAATGAAAATTAGTTTTCTAATTTAGTTTTAAGGATAATTTAGGAAATTATTTTCTAATGTGGGTCTCCTAAAAATATCTAACTAATTTATTTAGATAGTCTAAATTAATTAGTAATCAATTAGGCTTAAATAGTTGAGGCCAACGATTTAATTTAAAAGCTTAAAAGATATTTTGATAAGAGGATGAACATGAACCTTACTAGATAAGGATCAAGGTTTAAAAGGATAAGATTAAAAAAGACCATATGCATAATAACTCCTAATCCTTGGAGGATTAGGAAGCAAAACCTAGAGTCCACATGGGGACAAGTTACTGCTACTTCCTCATCCTTGGAGGACAAGGAAGCCTCTCAACCTATAAATAAAAGGAGAGGTATAGCAAAAGAGGAAGACTAAGGCTAAGGTTGCACGACTTGTTAGAAAAAATAAGGAGAAAATAGTTTTCTCCCTCCAACACACACGCCACCTCTCCTATCTCTCTTAGGGTTGTCATAAAATATCTCTAATTAGATTTCTAAATGAAAAACACTAAACAAGTCGGAAAAGGTGAAGCTCGCACTCTACTAATTTTGAGTGCTTCTTATGTAGGTACTTAGATCGTGTGAATTATCAATAGAGACCGGACACTTAGACGACTCCATTTCTATTAAGGTTAAAATCTATGCTACAAGATGTAATCCTTTATTTATGTTTTAATTCATGTATATATAATTAATTGATTCAACGGTATGATCTTGGGAACTTTAGATAGAGGAAAATTTTTGTTTTATTTCACGCCTTTATAGAATATAGGATCCTTCAATATGAATATAATATTGATGTTTCTTCAACTAAATATGCTTTGAATATTGACTCGTTAACTCGGCTTTGTTCTTCACATTGTTTTTTAATTTTTGAAGATACTTGCATTATATGTGTATGCTACTTAACAAATATTTTTCAAACATAAATTAATAAAGGGTTTAAAATCAATATATTTACCTTTCAAATGGATACATCTATTGATATTATACTAGTCCTACTATTTTTCTTCATACGTAAAGTGTACTAGAAGATGTTCCATCGAGTCAAAAAAACTTATTGAAAATATGCATTTAAGTTTGCACAAAGTTAAAGGTATCTCTACCTCAAGACGGGTCATATCTTCAACCTTAATGATAGTAGATGTCAATTCCTTAAAGAATAAGCTTAAGTCGGTTAGTGCTTGCCAAATAATTCTTGGCAATAGGTCACGAAATGTGACAAGTATTAACCTCCACATAACTACATGACAAGTCATGATTTTTCGTGTCATAGAATCCGAGATTTTTCATATTGACACATCTAGCCAAGTTTGATACATATCCATCGAGAAACCCGAGTTGTTTAATCCATTTAAGCAATTGTATTTTTTGTATTTATCTATCGTGTAATACATTTTAGGGTATTTTCTAGAATTTTCATCTATTTCTAATTCTAACAATCGATAATAGAGTGTCAAGTCTTTTCTAAAGTTTGCATTATCTTTTTTTCCTCGACACACTTATAATTGTATTAAACACATTGCCAAAAACATTCTTTTTTAATGAGCATCACATCTAAATTGTTTCGAATTAAATTGAAACTTCAATACGAAAGATCCCATAATATACTACGTTTCTTCCACTCACAAACCCTAGATATATTGTTGTTACACTCTTTAGAGCCCTCTTCTATAACTTTTAACAACCTTCAATTTTGTATTTCATGCAAAATTTTTGTTCCGAACATGATCGAAGGAGCACTCGCTTATCACAATTGAATTTTGCTTAAATGTATTCTTATTCCTCCTAAAAGGATGACTTTGTGCTTGAAAGTTATGATAACGAGTCAAACTAAGAAGTCTTTACGCCATTACAAAGATCGAAAGCATTAGATTTTTTCATGTAATATAGGTATGTTGTTTTACTCGCAAGTACTCTAACTGGACAACATTGAAGATGCAAGAAAGTATCCGATTGTCCATATGATAGTGGCTTGCATCTAGAAATTCTCCTTGTGGAATAAATCATAGGTAAGCACATCAACTTTTCACAATTCAATCAACCATTTAATTTGTTAGTGTAGGTGCCCAAGATCTAACTATGTATAGATGAGCTTGAGTTGATGTATCATTGTATTATTTATTTTGATAATAATAAAGAAGTTATTCTATTAATTCTTTTATTTACATGTTCAGTAGAATTAGATAGAAGTCCTTATGATATACATTTACAATAGTGATTGATCAAAAGATATGAGACAAACACTAATACATGTAAATGATATCATTAAATGTCCAAAGTCATAATATTATCAAAAATGGACATTGATAATATACGAATAGACTTATGAGTACTATGCTCATACTATATGATAGCGAGTAGGAGATTTTACACATATTGGCATGGTGATGGCAAAGCAAGTGCTTAGGTGATTTATGTTAGAGAACATATCACTAGACTTGACTCGCCATGAGAACCCATTTGGTTTTAGTCTTCGATGGATCCATTAATGAGTTACACATAGGCGATTTGTTGGATGCACTAGGAATCTAATGGAGGTAGGTATATAACTAAGATAGGACATGTCATTCCTTGTATGCTAGAGGAGTTATGACATTGCACTTCGATAAATGTCGACTCAAGAAACCTATGACCATAGTAGGAGTACACCAATAGAGCATAGTTGGTTTACTCTAGGAGCTAAGATATTTAAGAATCGAAGAAAACTTGTGTGATCATAATCGAACAAGACTAATAACTAAGTTCGAGATCACACTCGTGATAAGTTGAAATGAGAATTGAATTGTATGGTAACCATGTTCCCGAAAGGTAATAATAGATTAACTAATCCTCCTAGACAATTGGATAGTCATGATGCCTTGCTAGATGTTAATCTTGATTTATGTATCGGGAGATTAAAGAGGAGTCTTTTATTTTTGATACATTACCAACATATCTAGGAGCCTATTGAATCATACGTATAAGTTTAAGTAATCACATTACGAATGAGAGCTAAGTATTGGAAAATGTTTTCAATTATAAAACTTTCCTATTTTGGAAAGAGTTTCCAAAATGAAATGTTTCCAAAAATGGAAAGTTTTTCATTTTAGAAATCAGTTTCCTAATTTGAAAGTTAGTTTCAAATTTGAAAATAAAGAACCTAAAAGGAAATGAGTTTCCTAATTTAAGTTAAAAGGTATTTTGGAAAATCGTTTCCTAATGTGGACCTCGCCAAAATAATCTAAGAATATTTATTTGGATAGTCCAAATAAATTAATTGGGCTAAAATAGTTTTGGTTCATTAGATTTAATTAAAAGGCTTAAAGATAATTTTGATGGGAGGATAAACATCAACCTTATTGGATAAGGTTGAATGTTTTAAAGATAAACATCAATCTTATTGATAAGGTTAGATGTTTCAAAAATAATAATCAAATAGTCTATGTATAAAATAACTCCTCATTCTTGAAGGAAGAAACAACCTAAAGTCCTTTATGGACTCATAACTACCACTCTCCTTGTCCTTAGAGGATAAGGAAACTCTCTTATAAATATATATGAGAGAGAAAATTCGACTAACACAAGAAAGAAAAAAAGAGAGAAATTTTGACCAACTCTAAAATCACCTAGGGCACATGGCCAAGAGAGAAAATAAAGGAGAAAATAGTTTTCTCCTAAACCCTAGCAAGAAATATTCTTTCATTCTCTTTTAAGGTTGTTACAAAAGTTGCCTACGATTGATTTCTAGAGGAAATACAAAATCAAAAAAAGGTGGAGCTAGCACTCCATTAATTCGAGTGCTTCTTTCCGGATACTTGGACTCGCGTGGATCATCGGTAGAGGGCGGACGCTTGGACGACTTTGTTGGAAAAGAGTTTAGATTTGCACCACAAGAGGTAATCCTTTACTTATAGCTTATAATTCATGTATGTATGGTTAGTAGATTCAACGGCTTGATCTCGAGGCCTTAGATGGAGGAAAATTTTTATTTATTTCACACCTTCATAGGATGCATGATCCTTAAATTGGTATCGAGCCTTCATTGAATCTTTGATTGTATGATTGGTTAATTATGATTAACTACATGAATTAGCTATATTTGATTATAAATCTTATGTTTTTGGTATTTTATATAAATATGAAATTGAAATTTTAGGTAAAAATCGGTAAGAGCATGCGAGGTAGACGTTGGACGTTAACACTCCAACGTATGGTAACCTATTGCCGGTAGCACGCCGGGCGCATACTAGGAGACCTATCGGCCTACCAAGCGGCGTGCGGCGGACTAGTCACACGCCGGACATGCGACAGGTGGCTTACCGGCTCGCGCGCGGGCAATGTAGTAGGCCACTAGCTTAGTGTTTTCACACTAGGTCGATGGCCGTGGGTAGACGCATGCGAACCCGAGGGTTTGAGTTTTGAAACCCGTGAACCCTCGAGGCCCAAAATCCTATGTGGCCAAAGTTAAGCGAAGGCCTAAAAAGTTTTAAAATTAAAATTTAGAGAAATTTTGATAAATTTATAAAATGACCTAAACTACGGATTTATAATAATTTTATGAATGAAATTGTTTCATTAGTATGCCATGTATCAATGTGATTGAAGCATGGGTGAATGGTATGGATGAGTCGACCTAGTTTTATGAATGTTTGGTTTTTTTGGATAAATAGGACTCGCGTGTCCCGCCTTCTCTATTACTCTATTATATTTCTTTTCTTATCTTACTTCTCTCGAATGTAACTTAAGATTTCTTATTTCAAATAAATGTAAAAGTAGTAGATATGGATTAGAATAGATACAAAGAGAAGACGCAAAGGAATGAAGACATTTATGAAGAATTTGTAATAATTTTTTACCGAGGAATTGACCCACTCGGTCTCTTTGTGGCTCGAAGGGGCTAGTACTAAAAATCCATTACCATTCACTCGTCTTTGATTCATGCATAAGATGTATGAATGTGATGAGATAAATATTAGTATACATGATTAGGAATAATAGGATTATTGTTTAGTATGCATGCTAGGATGAGACCAACCTTATTAAATGTTTTAAATAAAATATTAAGTTAAATGCTTTTCAACGTTATGAGGCGGGAACTCTCTTGGTTATTGTTGGTTTGTTGAGATGACTCAAGGTCATTTCTTCCTCGATGGAAAAAAATCATAGGCCATGCGATGACCTCAAACGGTGGGTCTAACTTAAATGAGTTGTTGGGTTTATTGAGATAACTCAAGGTCCAATAAACTTATAAGTAAGGATTGATATTCACATAAGATGTGACAAGGACAAAGAGTTATCATACTAATGGAATTAGAAATTACATTAGATGTAATTGGTAAGGAGTTACCTACCTAATCCTTTATGTATGGCTTGTTGAAATAACTCAAGGCTAAATGCATGTTAGAATATGGGATCCTAACCCACTAGAAAAACGAGATAAAAAATTTTTCTCGAGTATTATATTTAAGGTTATAGAACTTGAAAAAATAATGAGAGTGAACATAGATTTTACTTCTTTAATTTATGCTTTGTTTTATGCAATTTAATTAACCAAACCGTATACTTTTCTATCCTATCAAGGTTGTTGCATAGTATGACTAGCGATACATTAATGAGATCGATGAATAATGAAAGGAATGCCTTAAATGACATAAACTTCCTTGACTGAAAAATGAATGAGATGAGTGTCCTCTAATATGAAAAATGCTCTATGCGATAGACGATAAAGAGCACCATGAAGGGGTGCAAGAAAAGAGTTCTCGATGCACCTCAAGTATTCATGTTATTGAAGTAAATTTTTCTACTTCTATTCCAACATCATGGGTATTTGATACTCGGATGTGGTGCACATATATGCATAAACTTAAGAGGACTCAAATAGGCTAGAAAGATCATGTTTCGGCGAGGTTGGCTTACGCATAGGTAATGGTTCAAGAGTTACACCATTAGCGGTAGGCACCAACGAGTTAGCACTACTATCTAGACTTGTGCTTATAATCGAAAATCGTTATTATATTCCTATTATAACTAGGAATATCATTTTCATTTCTTGTTTGGACAAAAATGGCTTTTTGTTTTCATTTAAGAACAAAAGTTGTTCCTTTTATAAAGATAATGTTTTATATGAAACTCTTGATGTGAATAATGGTTTATATGTTTTAAATATAGACACATTAGTGTATAACATAAATGTGAAAAGACTCAAAACTAATAATCAAAACAAAACATATCCGTGGCATTTTTGGCTTGGCCATATAAATGAAAATCACATATCCAAGCTACATAAGAATGGATATTTAAAACCATTTGATTATGAATCTTATGATGTCCGCAAATCTTATTTGCTTAGCAAAATGACAAAATCCCCTTTTAGTGAAAAAGGAGAAAAGGCTGCTGATTTGTTAGGCCTCATACATAGTGATGTATGTGGGCCCATATCCACCCAAGCTAGAGGATAATATGATTATTTTATAACCTTTATTGATGATAGATTGCGTTTTGATTAGATGTATCTCATGCAACACAAATCGAAGCCTTTGAAAAGTTCAAAGAATTTAGGTTTGAAGTTAAGAAATAAATCGGCAAAAGTATTAAGGCACTTCGATCGGATCGAGGTGGAGAGTACTTAAGCATTGAGTTTTTAGATAATTGAAAAAAGAATGGGATTCTCTTACAATGGGCCCCACCGAAACACCACAAATGAATGGTTTGTCTAAAAGAAGAAATGGGACACTCGTTAGACATGGTTCGATCCATGACAAGTCAAACTAATATCCTAATATCATTTTAGGGATATGCACTCCTTATCGTGACATTTATTTTGAATCGGTTTCCAACAAAATCTATTGATCGGACTCCATATGAGATATGAAAAGGAAAAAAAGTAAATTTATCTTTCCTTAAGATTTAGGGTTATAAAGCATATGTCAAACGTTTAGACGGAGACAAGCTTGAGGCTAAATCAATAAAGTGTAAATTTATGGGATATCCAACGAAATAAATGATATTACTTTTACCACAAAAATAAAAAGTATTTGTCACTAGGCATGCTTGTATTCCTTGAGAAGGAATTTAAAGATGCTAGGACCGAGTGGGAGAAAAGTTAAACTCGATAAGATTTAAGAAGACTCATAAATTGACACTACATTAGATGAACCCCAAGTAGAAACATTACAAAGCATTATAACCGCTCCACAAACCAATATACAAGAACTTCGTAGGTCTAAGAGGATTTGTCAAGAGCTAGAAAGATATGGCCTTTTAGTCTCAACACATGAAGATGTGTGAGATGACGAACCCAATACCTATGAAGAAGCAATGTTAAACATTGACTCCAAAAATGGCATAAGGCCATGAAATCCAAAATGGAATCCATGTACACTAACCAAGTATTGACTTTGTTTGATCCCTCCGAAGGTGTTAAACCTATTGGGTGGAAGTGGATCTTTAAGAAAAAGACTGACATGAATGGACATGTACACATGTACAAAGCCAGATTGGTTACTAAAGGATATCATCTAAAGCAAGGTGTTGATTATGATGAAACTTTCTCACCAATTACAATGGTTAAATCCATTCGGATTATGCTTACGATTGCTCGTATATCATGATTATGAGATATGATAGATGGATGTCAAAAATGCTTTCCTTAATGGAAAAATAAATAAAGATTTGTACATGACACAACCCGATGGTTTTATCACCAAAAGACATGCAAATAAAATTTATAAATTACAAAGGTCCATTTATGGACTTAAGGAAGCATCTAGGAGTTGGAATCAACGTTTCAATGAAACGATCAAAGAGTTTGATTTTTCACAAAACAAAGATGAATCTTGTGTATACAAAAAGGTTAGTAGGAGCTTAATTGTATTTGTTGTACTATATGTAGATGACATTCTACTTATAGGCAATAATACCACCATGTTGCAATTTGTAAAAGATTGGCTATCTAAGAATTTCTCTATGAAATACATAGAAGAGGCAAGCATATATTCTAGGAATCAAGATCTATAGAGATAGATCATGAAGAATGTTAGGTCTCTCCCAAAGCACATACATTGATAAAATACTAAAGAGGTTTAGTATGAAAGAATCGGAGAGAGGACTTATTTCAATATCACATGGCATAAAACTTTTCAAGGTTGAGTGTCCCAACACACAAAATAAAAGGGAAATGATGAGTCACATTCCCTACGAGTCGGCCATAGGATTTATCATGTATGCCATGTTATGTACACGGTTTAATGTCTCATATTCTTTGAGTATATGTAGTAGATATCAAGCTGATCCGGGTAAGAAACACCTGGATTATCGTGAAGAGCATTCGAAGTACTTATGAAGAACTAAGGATGCCTTCCCGGTCTATGAAGGAGATGAACTAGTCATAAAAGGTTCACGGATGCTAGTTTTTAATCCGACCATGATGACTTCAAATCACATTCGGGATTCATTTTTTGATTGAATGGTGGGGCTATTAGTTGGAAAAGTTCCAACCAAGAAACGATTGATCGACTCAACAACCGAGGTCTGAATATATTGCAATCGCACAAGTAGCTAAGGAGGTCTGTTTGGATTCGTAAATTTTTTTTTGGACTACAAGTGGTTTCTAGCATTATTGATCCAATAGTATTGTACTTGTGAAAATAACGGAGCTATAGCACAAACCAAGGAACTAAGGTCTCATCAAAGGTCCAAGCATGTATTGCGATGCTATCATCTAATTAAATAGATTATCGATCGTGGCGATATAAAGATAGAAAAGGTCTACACTCATGATAACACGAGTAGACCCCTTGACTAAGCCTTTATTATAGTAAAAACATGAGTCCCTCACTCGATCATCGAGATTAAGGAACGTGACTGGTTGGCTCTAATACAAGCGAGAGATTATTAGTGTAAGTGTCCAAGATCCAACCATGTATGAATGAGCTTAAGCCGATGTATTATTGCATTATTTATTTTGATAATAATAAAGAAGTCATTCTGTTAATTCTTTTGTTTACATGTTCGGTAGAATTAGATAGAAGTCCTTATGATATGCATTTACAATAGTGATTAATCGAAAGATGTGAGACAAATACTAATGCATATAAATGATATCATTAAATGTCTCAAATTGTAGCATTGTCAAAAATGGACATTGACAATATATAGATAGACTTGTGAGTGCTATGCTAATACTATATGATAATAGTAGGAGATCTCACACCTATTAGTATGGTGATGCCAAAGCAAGCGCTTAGGTGATTTATGTTAGAAAACATGTCACTGGACTTGACTCACCATGAGAACCCATTTGGTTTTAGTATGTGGAAATCTCATACGAGATGGGTACAAATAGTCCTTAGACTTGAAGTCATCATGATTATCTCATTAGAGGACTTATGCGTTTTGACACTCGTTTTGATAGACCTATTAATGGGTTGCACATGGTCGATTCGTTGGGTACATTAGGAATCTAATGAAGGTAGGTATATGACCAAGATAGGACATATCATTTCTTGTATGCTAAAGGAGTTATCACATTGCACTTTGATAAATTTACGCTAAGAAATCTATTACCATAGTAGAAGTACACCAATACGAGCATAATTGGTTTACTCTAGAAGCTAAGACATTTGGGAATTAGAGAAAACTTATGTGATCATAATCGAACAAGACTAATAACCAAGTTCGAGATCACACTATGATAAGTTGACATGAGGACTCGAATTGTATGGTAACCATGCTCGTGAATGTTAATAATGGATTAATTAATCCTCCTATAGAATTGAGTAGTCATGATGCCTTGCTAGAGGCCAATCTTGATTTATGTATCAAGAGATTAAAGAGGAGTCTTTTATTCTTGATACATTGTTAACATATCCGGGAGCTTATTGAATCACATGCATAAGTTTAAGTATTCATATTACAAATGAGAAGCAAAAATATTGGAAAAAGTTTCTAATTATAAAATTTTCTTATTTTGGAAAGACTTTCCAAAGATGGAAAGTTTTCAAAAATAGAAAGTTTCATATTTTAGAAATCGATTTCCAAATTTGAAACCTAATTTAAAAGTTAGGTTTAAATTTGAAAATAAAGAACCTAAAAGGAAAGGATTTTCCTAATTTAGGTTAAAGGTAGTTTGAGAAATTACTTCCTAATGTGTACCTCGCCAAAATAATCTAAGAATATTTATTTGGATAGTCCAAATAAATTGGGCTAAAATAGTTTTGACCTATTAGATTTAATTAAAAAGCTTAAAGATAATTTTGATAGGAGGATAAACATCGACCTTACTTGGATAAGGTTGAATGTTAAGATAAACATCAATCTTATTGGATAAGGTTAAATGTTTTAAAGATAATAATCAAATAGTCCATATATAAAATAATTCATCATTCTTAGAGTATAAGGACTAGAGTCCTTTATAGACTCATAGCCACCACTCTCGTTTTCTTTAGAGGACAAGGAAACTCTCCTATAAATATATATATAAGAGAGACAAAATTAGGCTAATACAAGAAAGAAAAAAAGAGAGAAAATTCGGCCAGCCCAAAATCACATAGGGCACACGGCTAAGGGAGAAAATAAAGGAGAAAATAGTTTTCTTCTAAACCCTAGCAAGAAATATTCTTTCCTTCTCTTTTAAGGTTGTTGCAAAAGTTGCTTGGGATTGATTTCTAGAGGAAATACAAAATCAGAAAAAGGTGGAGCTAGTACCCCATTAATTCCGAGTGCTTATTTCTTGATACTTGGATTGTGTGGATCATCAATAGAGGCTAAACACTTGGACTGGCTTTGTTGGAAAAGAGTTTTGATCCGCACCACAAGAGGTAATCCTTTACTAATAGCTTATAATTCATGTATGATGGTTAGTAGATTTAATTGATTAATCTTGGGGCCTTAGATGGAGAAATTTTTTTATTTATTTCGCGCTTTCATAGGATACATGATCCTTTATAATTAAGGACGGTAAGCACACGTCTAGGTTGATCTTGGGTTTTTAGGTCTTGGGATGATTATAGTTAAAAACATATATTCTTTCTTCATACACTTCCACCGTGACAAATCATAAGGAATTACAATCACATGCCATAAAGAATATTGTTATCTAGATTGACTAAAAGGTTGAAACCAATTAGTGTAGACTCTCAATTTCACATTCCTTATTTCTAATACAAAAAAAGGATGTGTTCGATCACAATGTCGCCATGTAAAGGAGTCGAACAATGATGCATGATATTTTCCTCAACTACATATTTGGCATGCCACGTTATGTCACCAACTATGGTAGTCGATGCATACATCCTTTGTAATCGTGGGATTAACGAAAAATAATATATATTTTTTTATATATAGAACATATGTTTCTGTAATTGATCCCCGCCTAGGACTTTGATATCGATGATGATCACAGATTTTACGAGTGATTCTCTCGATGTCTTTATCTAAATAAATTATGCAACTATTTATACGGGAGTGAATCTGTCGAACTAGTAAACCCATCATTTCTACTAACTTTTTCGTATTATAAAAGTCTTCCGGCATGTATTTATCAATAGGCATCAAATCTTTTATAAGTTGACATAAGTTGTCGTAACACTTCTTCAAAAAATGATGTTCGGACTTGAGATGTAACAAATGAGCCATTGAAGATAATTATGAGTGGCTTTCTTAACCAAGCTAGATCTCTCTATTAGATGGAAAAAATCATAAAATGCTTAGGCATTAGGGTTTAGGACTTCGTCCGTGTTAAACGGATTAAATGATCGACCAGCTACATCCATCATCATTGTGTGATATCGATTGGCTTAACGTTCATCAAATATTTATTCATGTTAAATAAAATTTACCGAATTTTCATCATAATTAACCGACTCGTTTTCTCCATAATGTCTCCACACATAATACCCGGACACAAAACCATATCTCATCAAAAGGTATTTAACGGTATTAGGATTTTCATAACTATGATTTTGATACTTTTTAAATTTACATAGACATCTAATCTTATTACTCGTCCATACACTCGGATGATTAACGGCAAAATTAATAAATTCATTAATCTCATTTACGAAACGTTGATTTAAAAATCCATCGATTAATCTATAGTCAATCCATGAACGATTAGAATTCATTTTAAACTAAATGTAATTATTTTAAAAATTAAATTACTAGTTTACTTCAATTAAAAAAAAAAATATTTAACAAATATTTAATTAATATTTTAATTCACTACCTAATTAATTCTTCTACTAAAAAATTTAATATTTTAATGAAAAAGCAATTGACTTAATTGAATAATTTAAAAAGGAAATTAGCAACCAACTTATTTAAACTAACACATAATTTTATATTTTTAAAAAAATTAATTTTTTAAACAAGAATATAATAATTAAATTAACAAATAATGGTCTTAATTTAACAATTACAAAACTAAATTAACAAGCAAATGAATGAAACTAACCCATAAATTTATAATTTAAATTAAATATTATTAATTTAATTATAAACTCTTAATTTTCTTATTTAACTACCGAATTGATTCTTTTAAACACAAATTAAATAACTTAATTATAAAGTAATTGACTTAATTAACAACTACAAAACTTAAATAACAAACAAATAAATTAAAGTAACGCGCGCGCGCGCACACACACACACATATATAAAATAATTTTCTTATTGAACTACCTAATTAATTGTTTTAAACAATATTTTAAAATTTTAATTACCAATTAATTATTTTACTTAATGTAACAAATAAAAAAATTTTAATTACCACCAATAAATATAATTAAACTAACAAACATTTAATTTCATAAAAAAAATTAAATATTTTATTTTCCCACAATTTTAATTAATTTGATTAACACGTAAATCACTCATTTAAAAATTAAGTAATTAATTAATAAAACTAACATCTATTCAATTTTTTAAAAACAATTAAATTATTTAAATACCAATAATTTTACTTAATTTAATTAACAATTAAATGAAATTTATTTAACAAGTAATTTATTAAACTAACACTTAAATAATTATTTAAACAAAAACTCAAATTAATTAAGAAATAAAAAATACTTATAATAATAAAATAAATTAAACTAACTAACAAGTAACCAATAAATCACTTATTTAACAACAATTAACAATTAAATTTTTTAAATACTAGCAAATAAACTTTATTTCATTAACAACTATACCAATAAAATTTGTTAAACACGTAATTAATTAAAATAACACATTAATAATTATTTTAAAAAACAAATTAAATTAATTAACAAATAACAAATACTTATAACAACAAAATTAAATAAACTAACTAACAATTAACAACTAAATAAAATTTATTTAAAAAATAAATTAATTATTTAAACACAAAATTAAATTAATAAGCAAATAAAAAATATTTATAATTAAAAAAATAATTTAAACTAAATAATAATTAGCTAACTAATCACTTATTTAACAACAATTAACAATTAAATTTTTTTAAATACCAACAAATAAACTTAATTTCATTAACAACTATATAAATCAAAATTATTTAACACATATGTTATTAAACTAACACTTTAAATAGTATTTAAACAAAAAATAAATTAATTAACAACAATAGCCAAAAAACAATTAAACTTACTAACAATTAACTAATAAATAATTAACATAAACAACAACAAAAAATTAAGTTATTTAAAAAAAATTGGAAAAAAAAAAAAAAACTTAATGCATGGGTTACCAAAGATGAGCTATTGCTAAGCTATAAGAAGGTGGGGCTGCTATGGCCACGGAGAAAAGGAGTCAAGGAAGGAAGAGGAAAGGATAGAAAGAAAAAGAAAAGGGAGGAGGAGGAGAAAGGGGGGGGGTGTGAAGAAAAGAAGAGAATGTAAGAGATTTAGAGGGAGTTGGAGGCAAGATTGGGGGAGAAATTAGGGAGAGAGATTCGGAGTTGCTAGAAGAAGGAGAGAGAAAATTTGAGGGAAAAAGATGGGCAATAGCTTTTAGGGATTTATTTTTTATTGATGGTTTTGGTCCCGTCACTAAAACCATTGCTAATGAACCAAAAACTTCAAAATGTTACCGTTTCCCCCTAATGATAAGAAATTAACGATAGTTTTATGAATCCGTCGCTATTTCTCACATTTTACGATGGGTTTTTCAAAAAAATGTCCCAAATCTTGTCGCAAAAAATGGGATTTCGGGGAATTAGTGATCGTTTTCATTAACCGTTGCTTATTCCCCTCGGTAGAAAGGAATTTTAGTGACACTTTATCCAAACCGTCACTAAAATCAATGTAAAAATTAGAATTAGCGACGATTTAGCTAATCCATCACTAATTTCCAAATTATTCCTTAGGTTAGCGATCGGCTAAATTCAGTCATTATTGATCAATTTAGCGACGGTTTAATGAATTGTTGCTAATCTTCCTTTTGAAAACCCAATTTGCTATTTAAATTTTTGGACCGTCGCAAAAAAACCATCGCGAATTAAAGTTTTTTAGATGGTGAAAACTATTTAAATCTATTTTTTAATGATTTTAAAAATGCACCTTCCATATCAACCTCATACATTTAAAGAAATTTTAATAAATTCCATATCAACCTAATATATTAAAAAAATAATAATAAATTTCCTCGAATGGAAGAAATATTTCTACTAATTAAAATGCTCATCTCTATTTGATCTGTTTATTTCTCAAAGTAAACATATGGATTGAATTTCATAGTATCATCCACATTTCACTGTATTGTGTTGAACAATCGATTTCGTAATAAAATTGACTAGATAGTTGTGCCATGCTACTTTGCTTGACAGAATAGGTACAACTATTTGGGAAAAAAAATCATTATGATTTGATGGTCTTTACCACTCTATAGATCTGCTAAAATACATTGAAATTATGTGTTTTTGTGTATATATACAATCATTTTGTAATTAAAAAATCTTATAAAATTAATTTTGATATTGAATTATTTATAAATAATATAGTAGCCATTTTATTAACATTTATTATTTGAACATTTGATCAAGTAAATTGTACATATCACAAATAAAAGAAAGCACACAAAATCAATACATCCGCGTACAGATTTAAGCTACTATCTAACGTAACAAAAAAGAATATTTCTTTAAAAGCAATTCTACCATCAAATAAGCAAAATTTTTAAAAGAAAGCATAAAGTATCTCCACTCAACAATTTTAGACACAAAAATGCAACCATCATATTATATTCATAAAATTATTTTACATGGATCTTTAATATGCCATTAGTCACGCTAACTGTTCTAGCTTTGTCTGTAATCACTTTTGATCTTGATTATTATTTATAGGCATTACCTACTCTTACTATTCTTAAGGGCATGTATATGGTATATCTAGTTTCTTATATCCAATACAATTTTTTTTTTTAAAGCACTCTTTTGATATAGGTAATCATGATGATATCTATCAGAAAAAATCAATTATAAACAATGATGAAGAAAGTCTTTGGATTGCAAAATAAATTATAAATTAGTCTCTTTAGATTTGAGAAATGAACTAATTAGTCCCTTTGGTTTCAAGAAATAATTATTTAATCAAGTTAACCAATGTTAAGAATTGCTTCTTCTTTTTTAATTTCTTCTTTTGTTATTTTTTGTTATTTTTTTATTTTTCTATTTCTTAAAATAAGAAGTCAAAATAAATCGAAAAACAACATAAAGAACTAAACTAATAGTTATTGAATCCAAAAGAACTAATAAATTCATTCCCGAAGCAAGAGGGACTAATTTATAATTTACTCTTGTATAGCTAGCAAGCTCCTCTTATGAAAATAAGAGGGGGAAAAAACAATGAAAGACAAAGAGTCTTAAATACTCTATTTGAAAAGAAAGAGAAATGAAGGAAAAAGGTAAAGAAGAAAATTTAAAGGAAAATCAGTCAACAATAAGTGTGAATTTTTACAAATTCATTTGGTAGCAATGATAGAGAAAAAAAAACAAAAAAAAAAAGTTTAAAAACCCCATGCATTTTAATGTTGATTGATGCGTATGCATTATCCATCATTTAGAGCACTGTTGTTAGGCTCCTTCCAATTTCTTATCATAATTGGCAAGTCTAGTTGGGTCAATGGGATGAAACTCAGGTCTGGTCTACACGGATACCCTGCCCAGTGAGCTAATCCGATACACCGTCCACTAAAAAAGGTTGTGACCATGCCTAGCCCATATCTGCTAGGAAATTATCCAGCATACCCGTATCCAGAAACATAAAAGAGTTTTTTTCTCTTCCCCTTAGACCTGTTGAGGTCTTCAAGAGATGCGTTCTCTAAGAAGTATAGCATGTCAATCATATTCATTAATCGAGAGAGAAGTAATAATTTCCAGCTTCATAAATCATCTGAACAAGATTGTAAAACAGAAAATATACCTCGAAAATTACTCCAAATGTATATAAAACCAAATCTAAATTAATAATGATAATTAAAAAAAAAAAGAGATGGGGGACAGCCATTGTGTCCTAAGCCCATGATGCAATCTGCATCTCGATAACTTTCACAGAACATCAAAGGTGTACAGATTGTTTAGGCCTACATAACTTCACCAACAGGAGCAGTGAGCATGATTGATAGTCACGTGTGCTTCCAGATCTCACTTGTAAAACTCAAAATCGGTGTCAGGCTTCTTCACATTGGTTCGGTAGCCTTTCTCAAAGTCCTTGGGGAGTATAACATACCTGTTCTTGCGTACTGCATGCATGCCTGCTTCTTGGCAAATAGCTGCAATCTGCAAACAAGCCATTCAATTGCAAGCGACAGTAAGAAATTTTCTCCGAGCCAAAAAAATAGCATAGAGGTATGGGGAGGGGAATTGATGTGAACAAAGAACTCAAAAAAACTGATGGGCTTGCTTCTAAACCCATTTAACCCTCCCTCTCATTTCGAATCTCCATCTTAAACTATTGTGGCCTAAGAGAGAACTGGTCAAACATTGAAAAGTTCCTAAAATTCCAAATGCAGAGCCACAGTTCTCCATAAAATATGGGATAAATAACCCTAATCCACAAAGTTTGCTACATCACCTCTTAATGCGATTTTCTGGTAGGATCACTACGTAATGCAAGAGTTTTTACGAGTTCTAATTACCAGCATCATCCCCTCATTTCCTCGACAAAAAGCATCTCAAAAGAAATTAATTAGCTTGCCATTAAAGAACTACTAAAGACATCAACTAATCCTTATGACCTTATCCGTGACATAATCAAAATAACAGTATATAGCTTTAACTTTACATCCAATCTCTTATTTCTACAAGCGTTCCTTTTTTCCCCAAATAAAACCCAAGAACTCAATGATCATAAGATCTACATAGGGCAGAAGCACTAAAGAAATCAGGTGAAATAACATATACAAAATAAATGGGAAAAAAAATGCAGGTTTTCCAAAACAAAAACCATCAGATAACAATAAATTGTAAAGCCAACTAACCTCGGCAGCACTAATTTTATCGGGTCGAGATACATAATCCTCCAAGTCCACCTCATCACCTAAATTCATTTTTGCAGTGCAAACCTATACAAAAACAAATTAACTCAAAGTCAATTTAACTGGTATTGAACCACTGAGCCTAGAATGCCAATGCCAATACATTGAGAAATAAGGTGGTGAGAAACAATGATGTCAGAACATAAGAAAAGGTTGAAAGAGGATAAATTCATAATCTTATGAAAAACAACAAATTGCCACTTGAAACATGAAAGGAAATTACCTGAAAAACAAGCCTCTTTTGCCGTCTATCAGGCAAAGGAAATTCAATTTTCCGATCAAGTCTTCCAGGACGCAAGAGTGCAGGGTCCAAAGTGTCAGCCCTATTAGTTGCCATTATCACCTTAACATTTACTGTCTGATCGAACCCATCCATCTACAGCATAATTCAATTATGAAAAGAAGTTGAGAATTGGCCATTAAGGCAACCAACAAAACAAGTACATCATCATGAAGCTATTTACAGTTGGGATGAGAAACTCTTTCTAAATATAAAAACACAATTTACATGCCAGACCACCAGTATCTATTGAGTGTGAATTATGAGAAGATTTTCATCACTTGTACCTGATTCAGGAGTTCCATGAGAATACGCTGAACTTCTCTATCAGCTCCAGTTTGAGCGTCAAACCTAGCAGTAGCAATAGCATCAACCTCATCAATAAAAATAATTGCTGGGGCATTCTCTTTAGCAAGACGAAAAACATCACGAACCATGCGGGGCCCCTGGAATAAAAGAAGGGAAAAGATATTATATTGCAGTGTAAATGAGTAGACATTCATCACCAATCTAGTTATGTCTACAAAGTAAAGCTACCAAATGTCAAAAGACTTCTTAAAACAATGATACTGCTTTTGACTCCTCAGATGCATATCACATGAGATGAGAAAAATTCATCAGACATGGATGTTATAGAAGAATGAATAGCATGGTTCTATCCATATCAGAGGATAGATAACTAAGTTCAGATGCTCAGAACTTTCATACGATGAGCTAAAACAAGCAAACAAATTTAACAAATAAAACTGTTAATGCTAACACTTTAACGAGACAAGAACATGCAAAACATACCTCCCCCAGATACTTTTGAACAAACTCGGAGCCAACAACTCTAATAAAGGCTGCAGTCGTGTGATTAGCAACAGCCTTGGCAAGCATAGTTTTTCCAGTTCCAGGTGGACCATAGAGCAACACACCACGAGGGGGGTCAATACCAATTTGTTTGTACAGTTCATGGTGAGTCAGTGGCAACTCAACTGCCTCACGAATTTCCTGCTTTTGAATGTCACATCCTCCAATGTCCTAGCAATATCATAGAAGAAAGGGGAATATGTGTGAGTGAGATTGAATTCTTGAACTCAAACAAGAAACTAAATGACACAAATTGCAGCTTGTGGACTACGTTACTTGATCAGTAGTGCAAGAACATGCTAATGGTCAGAACATAAGCAGTTCTCCAGATTCCAGTATTACAAAAATCCCAAACCAACAATCAAAAATCAGAAAACAAAAGGAAGCTCCCCATCGACACAAAATTAAACAATTATCAGACTCCAACAACAAAAACACTCAAAACATTAAAATATCATTTCTTTTCAGCAAATCCATATCTCTATCAACAACAGTATTAGCATTAATAATAATTTTTACAAAAGATCAAACCAAAATCAAGCATGAAAATATTTTTCAAATTCCCAAATTCAAACCCCTAGGCAATCAATCACCAATTTGGGAATAAAACAAACCTTCATTAAAAAAAAAAAAAAAAAAGAGTCAATCTACGAAAAATCAATTTTCATAGCCCTAATTACAGAAGGGCTAGCTACTCGAACACCAAATTAGAAACACAAAAAAACCCAAATTCCAAAACCCAAAAGAAAAATTAACTCTTGAAGCTTACTCTATTGAGTAACTAATATTAACTTAGCTAAATATAGAAACTAATAAACCAAATACACAAACCCTAATAGCAAAATCCCAGTTAAATTAATCACCAATTTACGAATTGAAATGAAAAGAAAAAAAACCCTAATTTCAAAACTCGAACTTTACATCATAACTGACACCAACTTTCCCACTCCACCAAAACAAAAAATACCATTAACCCCAAATTACCAAACCCTAATTACAAAACCACAGCCAATCAAATTACCAATTTTAGAAAAAAAAGTTCAAAACTTTTTTCACTTACATTATAAGTAACATCAGGCTTCTCACTCTGACTAAGTAGAGAAATACTCGAATCAGCCTCCGGTGGCAAAACATCAACAAGAGCATTGGAATGACGATGCAAAGCCACAGAAGCCGACGGCTTCAACAATTCCCTATTAATCGTACTCAAAATCCTCACATAGTAATTGGAACCGGTAGTAGACCCAACAATCCCATTATTCTGATCCACCATCTCCATAAACTGCCCGATTACAAGCGGCACCGACTGGATCCGCTTTACCTCTTCTTGGGCACGGAGGAGCTCTCGCTTTAGATTCTTCTGTTCATCTTTGACATACTCTTCTTGTATGTCGATGAATTCCAGCTGCCGTTGGAGAGATTTTAAGCGGCTGTAAAGATCGTCGTCGTCGGTAGGGATTGTAGATGGGTCGGGTGTAAATTCGGATCTTGGCTCTACGGTTGGGGCGGGTTTCGGGTCAAGTACCATTGTCGACATGGCGTATTGCTTGCTTGATTTCTTGGTAGGAGCGGAGGAGATAAAAAGAGAGTGCTGGGTTGTTGATCAAGAAATCTGAGAAAGTTGTTTTATTTATGAACGGCGAAGGAGATTCTGAGCAGTGGCAGGCTTTATATTTTCTGGGCCGAAAGTTTTGGGATGTTACTGGGCTTTAAATTTGTATTTTTAGCCTTTGTATTTTTAGATCGGCCATAATAATTTCAATTTTATTCCACCCACGGACACGTGTAATGTTACAAAATTTTAATAATCTATTTAAATTTAAATATTAATAATTAACTGTTTCACTGAAAAAACTATCAAATAAACAACTGTTAGGCTATATCTGCATACGCAAATATGTGTATATTAATTATTTAGATTTGTATAGAATTTTTAAAGTAAAAACAAATAAAAAAATAAAAAAAACTAATTGGCTATCTAAGAGAATTGGTTTGAGTGAAAAGGATTGTAATCACTTAAATAAATGATCTTGAGTTCGAATTTTTGTGTATTTAAAAAACTCTTTGGATAGATATTCTCATCTTATACGTCCGAGTCTTTAGGCTTAGGATACCTTGAAGGATCGAAAAAAAATAAAAAAGGCTAATTGGTGATAAAATATCTTGAATTATTTGTTAACAAAAATAACATTCTTCATTTTTTTTTTTAATTCCGATTTGGAGGGACACCCTGAAGTATAAAAAAAAAAAAAAAACTAATTAGTTATAAAGTATCTTGAATTTCTAGTCAACAAAATAACATTCTTTAATTTATTTTTTTTATTCTGATTTGGGCTTTGATATGTTTTTAATTGTAATTAAGTTTTTTTTTTTTCTATTGATCAATCTTAAGTTTCTTTATTTTAATAGCTCACATGTCTCTCATGTGCATCCAATTTCACTTAATATTGATGAATGAGACGTTATATATATAAAAGGTCCAAATTAGAATGGAAAAGAATTGGAGTTTTTTTTTTATTTCATGTTGAACAGAAATTTAAAATATTTTATAACCAATTGAGTAATAACATATGTGTGTGTATATTAATGATTTAGATTTTTATAGAATTCTTAAAGTAAAAACAAATAAAATAATAAAAAAGACTAATTAGTTATCTAAGAGGATTAACTTTAATGAAAAGGATTGTAGTTGCTTAATAAATGGTATTAGATTTGAATACTTGTGTATGCAAAAAGCTTTTTAAATACTTGTTCATTCAGGTTTTTAAGCTTATGATATCATGAAGGATCCAAAAACTAAAAAAGACTAATCGGTAATAAAGTATCTTGAATTTTTTGTTAACAAAAATAACTTTCATTAATTTTTTTGTTTTTTTAATTCTGATTTGGTAGGATACCTTGAAGGATAAAAAAAATAATAAATAAATAAAGAAAAAGACTAATTGGTGATAAGGTATCTTGAATTTTTGGTCAACAAAATAACATTCTTTATTATTATTTGTTTTATTCTGAATAGGGTCTTGATATTTTTTTAACCGTAATTAAATTTTTTTTATTCTATTGTTCAATCTTAAGTGTCTTTATTTTAATAGCTAATATGTCTCTTGTGTATATCCAATGTCATTTAAGATTGATGAACGAGACGGATATATATATATATATATATATATATATATATCACCGAATGGAAACGAATTAGAGATTTGTTTTCTTTTCATGTTGAACAAAAATTTAAAATATTTTGTTACCAATTGAGTAATGATAACGATGCTTATCTTTTATTAACAATTAAACATTTTGATGGAAAATTGATGCTTTTGCTTGATTTTTAGACATGGAAACAGTGCCAAAACACAAAAACAAGTAATAGTTTTTGAGCTAAGATAAAGTAACGATGATGACAAGTAAACTTCAAAGAAAAGAAGGGCAAATATGGCAAACAGCTGTTGCAAATGTTGCTCAGATTCTACTAATCAAATGACCGAAGTACAAAAAGAGAGGATAAAAGACATCCTCCTTGTATAAATCTACAGTAAACTAGAGCAAAATACACCACTGGTGATTCCTAAAGCAAGCATCCTGAGAGAAGCTAAAATCCTGAATGCCATGCAGATTCTTTTAGCGTCATATGGGGTCAGTTCTCTTCCTTAGTTGTAGAAGTCGAAGTTAGCTTCCGATTTCTTCACATTGGTTCGGTACCCTTTCTCAAAATCCTTGGGAAGTATGACATACCTGTTCTTGCGCACTGCAAGCATGGCGGCTTCTTGACAAATAGCTGTAATCTGCCAGTGGCAATTCAATTACAAACAAGTTAGTCTAGACAGAGAAAATAAGATGAATAGAACAGGAAATGCAGATTTTTCAGAACAAAAACCTGCAGCTGCTACAAATTAAATAGCAGAACCAACTAACCTCAGCAGAACTAATTTTATCAGGTCGAGAAACATAATCCTCCAAGTCTACCTCATCACTCAGATTCATTTGAGCAGTGCAAACCTGTACAAGAATAGACCAACTTCAAATCTATTTTAACACGTCATGAAAATAATCAGACAAGAAACAATGACGTTGGAAGTACTAAGGAAGAGGTTCAAATAGTCAAATCAAACTGCACCATCAAGAAGAATTTAGAAAATTACCTGGAAAATAAGCCTCTTTTGCCGTCTATCAGGCAAAGCAAATTCAATTTTTCTGTCAAGTCTTCCGGGACGAAGAAGTGCAGGGTCCAATGTGTCTGCCCGATTGGTTGCCATTATGACCTTAACATTTACTGTCTGGTCGAACCCATCCATCTACAGAATAATTCGATCATGGTCAAACGTCACAAACGATGTCAACAAGACAAAAAAACAGAATATGGACAGGAACAAGCTATTTGTGGACAATAACAGAACTTTTAGCACAAGTTGTAACAGGATTTCACATGCATGCCAGCTTCAGTATCTATCAAGACCATATATTATGCTTCTATCATATAAGATTTCCTTAGCACAAATTAACCTGACTCAAGATTTCCATCAGGATTCGCTGAACTTCTCTATCGACACCTATTTGAGAATCGAACCTAGCAGTAGCAATAGCATCAACCTCATCAATAAAGATAATTGCAGGAGCATTCTCTTTTGCAAGCCTAAAAATATCGCGAACCATTCGGGGGCCCTGAAGTAAACAAAGAAAGATCTGTTAGGACTTTCTGCAACCAATGTTTAATGGAATAGGAAAAAGCTCTGTGAGTATGCAAGACATACTTCGCCGAGATATTTCTGAACAAACTCAGAGCCATTGACTCTAATGAAGGCTGCTGTTGTATTATTAGCAACAGCCTTGGCCAGCATAGTTTTTCCAGTTCCAGGGGGACCATACAGCAAAACACCCCGAGGTGCATCAATTCCTATTTGTTTGTAGAGGTCAGGGTGAGTCAGTGGCAACTCAACCGCCTCATGGATTTCCTGCTTCTGGATGTCACATCCCCCAATATCCTGGAAGCCAGAATCATAAAAAAAAAACTGTCAGGTAAGAATAAATTCTTAAAATCCCAAGAGTTGGAGTTCCTAAAAACATGAACCAGGCCGATGTGGGGGTTCAATCTGACCGGAGGATGACATACATTATAATTGACATCAGGCTTCTCATTGTGGCTAAGAAGGGATATTCCCGAATCAGCTTGCGTAGGCAAAACATCAACAAGAGCATGCGAGTGACGATGCAGTGCAACGGAAGCTGATGGCGTCAACAACTCCCTATTAACCGTACTCGAAACCCTAACCAAATAGTTCGTATCAGTGTTGGACTTAACAATGGCATTATTTTCATCAACCATGTTTATAAACTGGCCTACTTCAAGCGGCACCGACTGAATCCGCCTGAGTTCTTCCTTTCCACGGAGTAACTCTCGCCTTAGATTCTTTTGATCATCTTTTACGTAATCTTCTCGGATATTCATGAACTCTATCTGCTGTTGGCATGATTTAAAGGTGCTGTAGGAATCGACTTCCTTGGGTACATTGACTGCTCGCTTCTCTCTGGCTCGTTCTATTTCTTTCTTTTTTTCCTGACTTCTTCCATGAATTTTCTGCCCTTTTTCATGATTTCTTTTCTGTCCTTTTCCATGATTTCTTACTAAAAAAAGGAAAAAAAAAAAAGAAAAAGGAGAGAGAGATTGGGATTTTTGATGGAATGTTGAGGATGAAGAAGAGGGCGAGGAAAATAAATACATAGAGTTGTGGCAGGAATCCGAATTCCGAAAGGTTTGCGGATTGAAGTAAAGGAGTGCGGGCCTGCTGATGTGGAGTTCAACCCAAAACTTTGTTCCAAGAAGCCCAGAGTAAAGGCTATATTGTTTGCCCAGCCCATTTGATAGTGTTAACTATATTTAATTACTATTAATTTATCCAGTTTTCTTTTCTCATTAATGCTTACATAGTATCTATTTTTTTTTTTTAACCTTTTCTATTTCTTAAAATAAATTAAAAAGTACATGAAATAGATAAAAATAGTTAATTAATTAGTTTTTAAATTTAAAACTATTTAATTCATTTTGCAAAATTAAAAAAAGGGATTACAATTCACTCAAACAAAACAGGACAAGCTTAAAAAATTCAAAACCAACCGGATTTATTAATAAATAAATAAATGAATGAATTTTAACACCATACCATGATTATTGGAGTACCCGTGCGGGAGTTGTCGAGCATGAATTGCAAAAGGGACCTAAACTGCTAAACATCTACAAATTGGAAATGAAGGGTTGGGATGTCCAACATTTTAGTAGAGGGATCAAAATAGACAATTTTAGAAACTTTGTGGATAACATTTGTAATTTATCCTTTCCGCAGCAATTCCTTGTCTTCAAATTAGTTTTTATTTTTTATTTTTTTATATCTAAATATTTTTTATATAATATATAATTCTTCGATTTGTAATTATATTTGTAATAAAATAAATATAATTTTTATTTTTCAATATAAATTAAGTGTTTAATTTATCGTTGCAAAGTTTTTAAGCTAAATTACTAGAATTAATCACAAAATTTGCATATTAAATTTTATTTATTTATCTAGTTTGTAAAAATATCATATGCAAATCAAATAAATGATTTAAAGATAAAATTCACATGATTTGGCCTCGAAATTTTTGACAAAAAAATAAATGAAAAACTTACAAATATATTCAAAGATAAAATCAACTCAATTAAAAATATAAAGACCATTGAAAATTACTCTATTATATAAAAAAAAATTGAGTTTATTTATTTATCAAACACTTCGGGCATAAAATTATTAATTTGTTAAAATTTACAAAAGCATAATTTCTCTTAAAACCTATTTCAAATCTACCATGCATGATCATCAAATTGATTTTCTCTTCTACCTTTGCGACTTATAACCTCGTTCGATGAAATGTCTCAATACCAAACGCAAAATGGAAAAAGAAAATTGCTTTCTTATGGGGTATTAGAGAACGAGTATTGATTTCTATAGTTGAAAAAACTAACGGGGACTTCTATAGTTTTTGTCGCAAACGACGCCGACACTCATCGCTTGATCGAGTACTTGAAGAACGAGAGCAATTGGTTTCCTAATTTCCAAGCAATGCTAATGGTAATTTTATCCATATTTCCTTATTCAATTTTCTTCTCTTCGCCGTTTTCTTTGTATTTCAACTCGGGAATATCTAGAATTTGTTGGTAACTTTTTTATTTTCAATAAGTCTTAAGTAAGTCATTTACCTAAAAACTATATTTATGTAAATTGTAATTATAACATAAAAAATGAATTCACTTACTAATAGCGGTTCATAGACTAATCTTTCATCAAGCATCATTGACCACATAAACCTATTGACTCTTTCTTTCATCCACTCTCTACATTCTTTCACCCATCGACGTAAAGAACCAAGAAACAAGAATTGAATCTTTATTTCATTTTCTATAGAGAAAGGAAAAGAAGTTCAAGTAAAGCCGATAAGCCATTACATGAATCTTGATACTTTCCCACCTTTTTCTTCACGACAAACACTCAATGAAACCTTCCTTGTGGGTTTTGTTATGGCTAAGATAGGTCTCCAATTCTACTCTGCTACGGATATCAATGAAGATATCAATGACGTTAAGTTGGTTGTTCTTGTGCGCGAACCAAGAAACCCCGATGATCGAATGCTATAAAGGTTTTAAAAATTGATAACCATGAACTCGGGTTGCCTTGATAGGTCGAGTTACTAATGTTTTCTCTCCTTTAATTGATATTGAAATAATTAGTGTTGGAGCTATGGTGCTTAATTCAAGAACTAGTAGTAATGAGGTTCCTTCCCTAGTTGTACTTAGTATCTTTGCAAAGTAAGATCGATGATTTTGAAAAAGTTAAAACTGTGATTTGGCAAGGTGGGTTAGGTTTATTTTCTCAACTTAGTTCAAGATCAACTTTTTTGAGGCTAGGGTGATTAAAGAAAAGAGTTGTGAAGGTGGACTTAGGAGTGTGGATGATATATTTCAATCGATTGATGGTAATGTGAGCAGGAAAGGGAAGTTGAGGTCTTTGAAGTTGCCTAAGAGGACAATAAAGTCTCAATTTTTTATGCATCAAAAGGAGGAGTTGTGGTGGTTGGTGAATAAAGAAAACTCGATGAGTTGCTCCTTTTTTGGGAGGAGAAAGATGGGGGATATGTGAATGTTTTGACAAATTATCATATGAATAAGAGGCCGAAGCTTTTACGTGGTGGGATTTTTGCGGATGAAATGGGTTTGGGAAGACTCTTACCGTCAAGAACCTAAGTGTTGATAGAAATTAGAGTGGGAAAATAGAAGCTACTGGAGTAGCAGAAGGGCAGAGTGAGGTTAGCGAAGAAGAAGGAGAAGAAGTATAAGATGGGAGGGAAGTAGATTAGAGAGGAAGAAGGTATGAATTTCATTGATAAAAAAACCCCCTCACAACCCATACATTCTCCTTTATTTAAGGGAGCAAGGATGCTCCTCACACTCGCTTGTATTCCGCAAGAATGTTGTGTAACAAAATTCCGTTACAATAGCAGAAATAGGCAATTTAAGGAATTTAACCGAATTACAATGCTAATAGACTAAATTACCCCTCTAGTTCCCTCTTTTATTTAAACTTCCCTCATTTAACGAAACGCTCCTCTCACTACCATTTTGAAACTTAACATTCCTTTTCGTTTCAAATCATCCTTGTCCTCAAGGATTGAAATTTAGGAATTAACGCAAAATGAATTATGTGTCCTCCCATGTGGCATTTTCTACTCCCGAATCCTTCCACCAAATTAGCCATTTCACCCTGACTTGATTTTCTTTCTTTGTACATTTTACGATTTAACACTTTTGTTGGGATGGCCTCTTCCATATTGCGAGTTTTCTAGAGGTGGCGAGTGGTGGAGCGAGATTAGGTAGGCCCAATCTTTCAATTGAGCAAGAAAACGTGAAAGATTGGATGTATCATGCTCCCTCCGGAAGATCCAAGTGGTATGCTACCTTTCCCACCTTTCGCAAGGCTCGGTATGGCCTATAAAATCGAGCACACAATTTCGATTTAGGCATTTAGACACGAAATATTTTTTGTATGGCTACGACTTCGAGTAAACCGGATCTCCTATTTGAAACTCCTTTTTAACTCTTTTCTTATCTACTTGAGTCTTCATCCTCTCCCGGGCTAGAATCAATTATTGTCTAACTAGCTTTAGCATTTTCTCCCTTTCTTGCATGTGTGACTCCACGATTGTAACTTTGGGTGCTTCCTTAAACATTGTTGAGTGGATTGGAGGTTTGAACCCATAGAGAGCTTCGAAGGGTGCCCTTTTCAAGGAGCCGTGATAGGCCGTGTTGTACCACCACTTAGCTAGGTACGACCGACTACTCCATGCTTTTGGCTTGTGGAAAGGCATGCATCCGAGGTAAGTCTCTAGACACCGATTTACTCTTTCTATTTGATCGTCTCGTTTGTGGGTGATGGGCGGTGCTCATTAGTAGGGTAGTACCTAATTGTTGGAATAGCTCTTATCAAAATTGACTAGTGAAGACAAGGTTTATATCCGAGACTATAGTTTCGAGTAGCCCATGTAGCTTGTATATGTTTTGGAGAAACTATTGTGCAATTGTCATTGCTTGTGTATAGGTGAGTTAGAGCCATAAAGTGGCTATATTTAATGAACTCCGTCCACCACCACCATGATGGTGTGTCTCCCTCCGATGGGCATACTCAAGTGCTTTCAAGCTTCTTTAGGTATTGGTAATGGTCGGAGTAAGCTAGGGTAGGGCACCCTCTCGGCCTTATACCTTTGGTAGATATCACATTCCTTTACCTCTTTCTTCACTTCCCGTTTCAAACCCGGCCGATAAAAGAGTTGCTTAGCCTTATAGTAGGTTGCCTTGAACCTTGAGTGACCACCATTAGGAGAGGAGTGTAGTTGTGTAAGAATTTACTATTTAAGATCCCTTATATCTCCCACATACAAGCTACATTTATACCTCAAGCAATCCCTTGGTGTATGATAATATGGTGGTAATCTATCTTGATGTAATGTAGCCCTAATTAAGTTTTGAGCGAGTAGGGTCTCTATTATAGTTGTGCTTAACTTCTTCTAGCTATTATGGTTCTAACACCGTGTTGACTTTCAACTTCGCAATGTTAGGTTCGATTCATGCAGCTTTGATAGTGCATCCGCCGCAACATTTTCTTTCCCTTTCTTGTAAGTTATCTTGTAGTTGAGGCCTAGCGACTTGGTGAGACTCTTCTTCCGTAATTATATGTGTAGCTTCTATTATAATAAATATTTAAGGTCTGTAATGGTACTGTCTTAATGATGAAGCAGTTAGCTTCTAGATAATGCCTCCATTTGTCTACTTCCATAAGGATGGCCGGTAGCTTCTTCTTGTAGGTTGACCTTGATTCCTTGAACACAAGGCCTTGCTAAGATAAGCTATAGGTCTTTTCCTTTGCATCAACATAGCACCCACTCCAAGTATCATAAGAATTTGTCTCTATGATAAAAGGCTCCTTAAAATTAGGTAATGCCGGTAGTGGAGCCCGGCACGTGGCTTTTTGAGTTGGGTAAAAGCTTATGTAGCCTCCTCACTCCAATGGAATGCATTTTTTTAGAAGATTAGGCAATGGTTGGATGATATTTCCATACCCTTGAATGCATTTTCTATGGTAACCGATAAGGCCTAGGAAAATTTTGAGGGATTTGAGGTTACTTAGGATTGGCCATTCTCTCATAGCTTGTACCTCCGATGGATCGGTAGCCACACCTTCCCTAGTGATAATATGACCTAAATATTTCACTCGATCCACCCCAAAAGAACATTTGGATCTTTTAGCATCAAGCCGATGTTGCCTCAATACTTGTAGCATAGTTCCGAGATGGCCTAGATGTTCCTTCAAACTGCTATCGTAAATGAGGATGTCATAGAAGAAAACCAATATAAAAATCCTTAGATAATCAGCAAACACTTGGTTCATTAGTGCTTTGAAAGTGGTTGGTGCATTGGTAAGTTTAAAAGGTATCACCTTGAACTCATAGTGGCCTTGGTGAGTTTTGAAAGCTGTTTTTGGAATGTCCTCTTTGGCCATTCTGATTTGGTGATAACCAAACCTAAGATTGATTTTAGAGAAGATGATAGCCTCGTTCAACTCATTCATTAGGTCCTCCACTAAAGGAATAGGGAATTTATCCTTAATCGTAATGTCATTTGGCCTCCTATAGTCCATACAAAACCTCCATGAGCCATCTTTCTTCTTAACTAGCAATATCGAAGAGGCAAAAGGGGAGTGGCTAAGCTAAATTAGGGAGGTTTGTAGTATCTCTTTCACTAATTTCTCCACCTCTGTCTTTTGAAAATAAAGGTACCTACAAGGTCAAATATTGACTCGGTTTGGTGTTTGGTTTCGGGAGAATGGTGTGATCTAAGGCCCTATGTAGTGGCAACTTTCTTGGCTCCTTAAATACATCTTGGTACTCCTCTAAGAGGGATGACAGGTAAGGGTGAGTATCCTTTTGTTTTTCTTCACAAATCATCATGAACCCGTGTCTTGTTACCCCTTCAAACTTTGCCTAAATAGTTTACGCACCCCTTTTCCCTTTAACAAGTTGTAAGTACCCTTCCTCTTTATTAGCCTTCAAAGTGATCTTATCATTCCCTTTATATATAGTCACCTCTCTTTTTTTCAAGGTCAAAATGTATAGGGTTAAAGTATTCCATCCAATCTAGGCCAAACACCACATCACATCCTACTAGGTCCAATATTCCCAAGTCAACTATATAGTTCTTACCTTGCATTACCCACTGAAATTTCTTATATTTAGACTCACTTTGCATTACGGCCCCATTAGCCATTGTCACTATCGGTGAAATGGTTTGTAAGGTTAGCGTTTCAACTCCCTTACTAGGCTTTTGTCTATAAACCTATTAGTGCTCTCACTATCAATCAATATGCTAATACTCCTTTTTCTCACATACCCTTTTATTTTGAAGGCAATAGGAGATGACTTACCACTCAAGGCATGTAGTGAGATGCCACCGTCCACCTCGGCATGTAGTGTGATTTCTTCATCTACCACTAGCTATTCTTTCTCCCCGACCTCATTGTCTAACTCGCTCCCATTATTTCACCTTCTCTAACATCATGTGCAATAATTATTTAACGTTGCATTGATGTCCTAGGTAGTATCTATCTCCATATTTGAAACATTTACTGTGCTCTCTCTTAAATTCATTTTTGTTGTTTGGTTTATGTTGGTAGCTTCTAGGTGGTTGTGAGAATTGGTTTCTATTGGTACTTATATTAGGGTATGCTGATTTTATGGCTAGGGTGTTAGTGTGGGAAGGTTTTTGGAGTTGTGAATGGTGTATGTTGGGTGGTTTTTTGGGGTTGTGGGTGTTTTTTCATGGAGCCTCATTTAGTTTTGCTTGTTCAAAGGCTTCTTGAATGTCCATAGGTTTGAACCTCTTCATCGCCGAGGCTTAGGTCTCCTCTTAACCCTCATATGAAGACCTTGACCAAATATCCTTCGGTAAAGCTCGAATTCATCCTTTTTACCAAGGATTTCGGGTTTTCAAATCTCCCGATATTCCTCTAGAGTTCTAGTTTATTTGAGCTTGTGAAACTACTCTATCACAACTATTTCTTCTTGCTCCCCAAATCTCCTACATAAGTCCTCCATAAATTCTTCCCAAATCGAGCCTACCTTTATCCTCTTTCCATTTCGATACCAAATATTAGGTTTGATGTCTAAAAACATAACGGCAGTCTTCACCTTAGCCTCATTTCTAACTTGATACACTTGGAACACCTTCGACCTTTTTAGCCTACAACCTAGGGTTAATCCCATCGAAGTACTAGAAGTCTATCTTTGGCTATAGTTCATTGGGTGCTTGGTGGTGGTTTGGTGAGTTTAAGTGGGTTAGGTTGGTTTGGTTAAGGTATTGGGGTACTGGTGTGTATGGAGTTTGGATTTCTAAAGATGTGGGCGGATCTTTTTCCTAGTATCCACCTTAAGATTGGAAGAGGTACTAGCCCCTTTTGAGCCTCCATGGTTTGTCGCTCGTAGATCTCTCACAGCCTCCACTAAGGTTTACAATACCTGTTGGTTTTGGTTGATCATCTCATGTGTTTAATTCCACTTCGTGTATTCTATTCATGGTTTTGGTGAGTGACGAGTGTGGATTGTGGCTACATCGACTTCGAGTGATTGAACCTAATTCTCAAGATTTTTTACTTGATCATCTAAAGTTTTTAGCCTAGTATCTTCGGCTATAGTGCGAAAATGCTCGATACCACTTGTCGAGAACCTAAGTGTTGATAGAAATTAGAGTGGGAAAACATAAGCTACTTGGAGTAGTAGAAGGGCGAGTGAGGTTAGCAGAAGAAGAAGGAGAAAAGGTATAAGGGAGGGGAGAAGTAGAATAGAGAGGAAGAAGGTATGAATTTCATTGATAAAAATCCCCTCACAACCCATACATTCTCCTATATTTAAGGGAGCAAGGATGCTCCTCACGCCTGTTTGTATTTTGCTAGAATGTTATGTAACAAAATTGTGTTAAAATACCAACACTAGGTAATTCTAAGAATTTTATTGAATTACAATGCTAATGGACTAAATTACCCCTCTATTTCTCTCTTTTATTTAAACTTTCCTCATTTAACAAAACGTTCTCTCACTACCGTTTTGGAACTTAACACTTACTTTGTTTTCTTTGATTGCTTTTGATAAGTTTGGTGGTAATACTAGTGTTGATGGAGACAACGAGAGAGAAAAGTATTGAAGAAATAGGTGAGTAGGATGAAAAAGTGTTTATTCCTCGCAGCGAAGAATTTTAATAGGGTGAGGGTAAGTAGTAAGAGTACCGAAGGACAAAGCGGACGAAAAATTAAATAAACCCTTTCGGATAGCTATGTAAAAGGGAGGTCTATGGGTAAGGCTGATAAGTCTATTAGTGTTTTGGGTTCCTAGACAACATTAATTGTTTGTGTGTCGTCCTGTTGTATTTTCAACTTGGGTCACACAAATAAAGGAACACACTCAATTTGGATCATTTAACTTATACGTGCATTACAAGGCTAAGAGGAGTAACGAAGTTGAAAATATTAAGAGGTATCATATAGCACGACCACATATTGGACTTTGGTTTCGGACTTGCACCTTTTAAGTAAGATTGATTGGTGGCGAGTCATTTTGGATGAGGGTCATATGATTAAGAAAAAGGTTCTTCCCGGAGTGAAGTAGTCACTAGATTGAAGGTCGAAAAGAGGTGGGTTGTTACATGAACACTAATTCGGAATGGATCATTTGATTTATTTTCGTTGATGGCCTTTTTATGGTTTGAACCATTCTCTATCAAGAGTCGTTGGCAAAGCTCGATACGAGAGCCATTTGCTCGGGAGGATGAGATGGATCTTTGGTGACTGCAGGTGATATCATATTGCTTGCTTGTTTTTCGTTCTCGTACTTGTAAAATGTGGTATCCACAATGAAGGGTTGACTAATACAACCATGGATGCATCTTAGGGTTTTTTACCGAGAACAAAAGACGTAGGTTTCATCGAATTATCGTCCAAGATCGTAGAGACTTGTGATGCAAATTAATAAAAGAAGAATAAAGATTGCAACAGAGAGCAAAGCGAGTAGAGAGATCCGAATTTGGGAGAGAAAAGAGAGAGTAATTTTTGTAATTTTATATCATAACCCTCAAGGAAAAATCCTAATACATATTTATAGTCTAACCGTGATAAAGAAAATACTAACAGGAAAACAACAAAATGTAAAAATAGAAAGAGAAAAATGGTTGCTTCAATTCGCTCTCCAATAGTCCCGTTGTGGTTTATTGGTTATAACGGACTCCTCTAACAAACTCCTTTTGCCTAGCTAAAATAGCCTTGTTAAACGCTCCGTATGACTTAAGCCCCAAAATGCATCGTATCAATACCCCATGTTTTCGATTTCCTTGTCCTTAAGGAATGTTGCAAAGCGAGTTTGAATTTCATCGACCCATTCCCAAGTTGCATCTACAGGAGATAAAATCTTTTCGGTGAATTAGCCACCGAGTTACTGCAATATTTCTCCTCTTCACGAATCGTCGATCAATGATAGCATTTGGTTGTAGGGTGAAGTTTAGAATGAAGGGAGCATTGAAGTAAATTGGACGAGATGCACGAAAGGTCCGAGTTTGGATACATGAAAGACATCATGAATTTGAGCATCCGGTAGTAAGTGTAACCTATAAGCAATCGCACTAATTTTATCCATCACCTTGAAAGGCCCATAAAATGCGGGTTGTAGCTTAGATTACCCCGATGAACCTGTTTGTTGTCTATAGGGTTGTAACTTCAGCAACACTTGGTCCCCAATTTGGAACACACGTTCGGACCTCTTCTTGTTAGTCAACTGTTGCATACGATGCTAAGCAACCTAAAACTTGTTTTAAGAAGGCTGATTAATGTTTTTCCTTTCCCGAAGATTGTTATCACCAATTGCATTCTTGGAATCCCCGAGCATAGTAAGGTAGAAGTAAAGGGGAGAATATCTATATAGAGCCTCAAACGGTGTCATCTTAATAGAACTATGATAAGAAGTGTTATACCGGAATTCGACTAATGGAAGCCACTTGACCCACTGGTGTGGCATATCCCCAATCATACATCGAAGATAACTCTCAATGCAACTATTAACGACCTCCGTTTGGCCATCCATCCGAGGGTGGTAAGTTGATGAAAGTTGAAGAGTGACCCCTTGAAGAGTGAACGACTTTTGCCAAAAATTACAAACAAAAATGGGATCTCCGTTAGAAGTAATAGTCTAAGGGAGACCATGTAATTTGTAGACCGAGTCCAAAAAAAGTTACGCCACTTCGAGTAGTATAAGGATGGGAAAGAGCCATAAAGTGCCCATATTTGGTAAGATGATCCACCACTACCATAATAACGAGTCTTGCCATAAGACTTAGGAAGGTCATCGATAAAATCTATTGTGATATCGGTGAATACTCCCTTGGGTATGGGCGAGAGGTTGTAGCAACCACGGGTAGGCTAGATTCTCGGGTTTGTAATGTCGGCAAGTGTTACAATTCCGAATAAATTTGCGAACATCCCTTCTAAATCCCTTCCAATAAACTAAGGAAGTCAACTTATGTGTAGTAGCATGAACTCTAGAGTATCCACCTAGAGATGAGGCATGAAAGAAGTTCCATAACTGCTATGTGAGTGGTGGATTAGTCCCTATCACCGACTTGCCCTTTCGTCTCAACTCGTTCTCCTCGCCAAGAGTATTTAGGAAATTATTGGTCGTCCCGAAGTTTGGCTTTCATAATTCCCCGTAATACTTCATCATTCTCCTTTTTTTCTGATTTCCTCTAAGAAATGTGAAGGAATGGCAGCTGATATTAGAGCGTGACACTCTAACGGTGGTCTCCTAGATAGAGCATCGACAACAATGTTACTCTTCCCTTGCTTGAACTGAATTTCATAGTCAAATTTCACAAGTTTGGCAGTCCACACTCGCTAAGAAGGTGTAGTAAGTCATTGCTATAATAGGTGCTTAAGACTTTGGTGGTTTGTTTTAATAACAAAGTGATGATCGATGATGTATGCCTCTCATTTCTTGATTACAAACAATATCGCCATCATCTCCTTTTCATAGATGGAAAGCAATTGATGTTTTGGAGCTAATGCTTTACCGATGAAAGCAATAGGGTGCCCATTTTACATAAGAACGGCTCAATACCATCCCCAGAAGCATCGGTTTCAATCATAAATGTCTCTTGAAAGTTGAGTAAGACAAGGAATGGAGTGGTGGTCATAGCCGCTGGAGCTTTTCAAAGGATTCTTAAGCTCGCTAAATTCTAAGAGAATGCATCTTTTTTAACCAAGTCCGTAAGTGGACGGGCTATCTTTTCATAATTAGCAACAAACCTCCCGTAGTAACCCTTGAGTCCCAAGAAACCTCTCAACTGTTTGATGGTTTTTGGAGGTGGCCAATCTCAAATGGCTATAATTTTTTCGTAGTCGTCATAACCCCTTCACTGGTGATAATATGTCTCGGATATTCAATGTGTGAGCACCCAAAGTAGCACTTCTTCATCTTGGCAAAAAGCTAGTGACCTTGAAGGGTCTTGAGAACTGTAGCCAAATAAAGAAGACGATCTTCTTTAGTCCCGCTATAGACAAGAATGTCATCAAAAAACACAAGTACAAATTTTCGTAAAAATGATTGAAAAGCAATATTCATCAAGTGCTTGAAATGTAGAAGATGCATTAGTGAGATCGAAAGGCATAACAAAGAACTCATAATGGCCCTCGTGAGTTTTGAAAGCGATCTTATGAACATCTCTTGGATCCATTCTAATTTACCAATAACTCGACCGCGAGTCTATCTTGGAAAACATCGTCGAACCTCCCAACTCCTCTAACAATTCTTTAATGATCGAATGGGAAATTTTCTCTTAATGGTGGCATGATTTAGAGCTCGATAATCCACATAAATACACCATGACCCATCTTTCTTTTTAACTAAAACTATGAGGCTTGCAAACGGGCTTTTGCTATGTTGTATGATACCAACCTCCAACATCTCCTTGGTCATGTTCTCAATTTCATCCTTCGAAGACCAACGATACCTATATGGTCTTATGTTTATAGGATTGGTTCCCTCTTTGAGCTTAATTCTATGGTCATGGTCACAATGTGAGGTAGGGTAATGTCTCATCAAAAACTTTGGAGTATTATTTGAGTAGGTTTTGTAGTTGGGGCCATGATTGTTTTGGTTGGGAGTTGCTTCCAATTATAGCATAAAGTGCTGGTGTAATTAGAAAGTGTTGGGTAGCTATTTCGAAGGGTGAGTGAGTGTTTTTTCTAACTCGTGATTGCTCACAAGCTTGATAGATCTCTCTTGTCTTCCCTCTAAACAACAAGGTTGCTGGTCTATAAAAAACCATTCGGAGCTCATTAAAATTCCACAAGATGTCTCCCAATGAAGAGAGCCATTGCACTTCTAAAATCGGATCATAACGAGTTTAAGGGCAACAAGAAAACCTCTACCGAAAACACCCAACTCTGCATCTTCCATTTAAGCTCGGGGATCATGGCATCACACCCGATGGAATGACCATTTGCAACCGTCACGATCCATCGCCTCAACTTCTTGCACTTCACACTTTAATTTATGGGCAACAGCGAGTACTAATAAAATTATGAGCACTACTTGAATCCACCAAAATGTGTAAGCGATTCTTGCCATAGTAACCTTCTAACCTTATTGTTCTCTCCCTTTTTGTCCCACACAAAGCATGGAGGGACATTTAGAAGTTGTTACCCATAGGGCGATCTTCAAACACCTCATCTTCAACTTCTTCCCCATTTGTATCAACTTGCAATTGTAACATAAAAACTTATCATTTCTTACATTTGTGCCCTAGTGTGAACCTTTCATCGCACCAAAAACATAAGCCCTTAGCTCTTCTTTCATTAAGGTTTCGCTGGTCAAGGACTTAAGGTTGTTTTGTGGGGGAATGTAAGGCCTAGCTTGGTCCTTGTGTCTTGGTATATTTGGTGTAGGCAAGATACCGGTGTTTTAGGTGAATGGGATTGTTTGTTTGTTAGCCTTCTCGGGTAATGTTGGTGTTAGTGGGAATGATTTTGAGAATTTAGGAAATAATGGAGTGGGTATTAGATTAGAGGAATTTCGAATAGCCTCTATGGTGAGCTCTTATAACCGAGATAAGGAATAGGCTTTAGCTAATGAAGCTAGTTTGAACATTGTTATAGGCATTTGGAGGGTAGTAACAAGACCGGAAATGAAGAAACTCACGACTCGAGCTTCCCGAATCTCAACCCGGGGATAAATCACATCAAACTCATCAATATAGTCTTGTAAGGTACCTATTTGTCTCGGGTTTCTCAAGTCGGCTAAAAGGTCATCATGTACCGGAGCCCCAAAACGAGGTCCCATGCTCTATATATATAATTTCTAGTCCTCATATGCAACTAATCATGAAGCTTGACATACCCTCGATGCCATTGTAGGGCCTTTCCACTTACTTAAGAGGCGACCACTTTCACCTTCATGTGAGGTGGAATATCTTCTACTTTAAAATGACATTCAGCTTTCATAACCCATCCTCGAAAATCTTCACCATCAAATTTTGGGAACTCAAGTTTGTGGGACGAGCCATAAGAGAAAGGAGTGTTTCTTTTGTCTCTAACATCTCTTTGATCGGATTGTGAGTTTCCTTCGGTATTCTTGGAAGATAACATTTCTCTATATTGAACACCGAGTCCTCCAATCAAGGATTTGAGTTCATCTATGGATTTTTTGAGTCCGTTCTCTTGGCATTGTTCAACTTCCTCCATCGGAGAAGTGAGCTCTCGCCGGACCACTCGAAGATGGGTTCCTTCGCCATTGTCCGAGGAGCGAGTGCTCGATACCAAATGATGCGGATTAATAAAAGAAGAATAAAGATTACAACAGAGAGCGAGAGAGATCCAGAATTTGGGAGAGAAAAGAGAAAGTAATTTTTGTAATTTTTTTATCACAACCCTAAGGGAAAATCCCAATACATATTTATAGTCCAATTCGTGATAGAGAAAATACTAATAGAAAAACAACAGAATGCAAAAATAGAAAGAGAAAAATGGTTGCTACGGTTGCTCTCTAATATTCCCGATGTGGTTTATTGGTTATAATAAACTCCTCTAACAAACTCCTCTTGCTCGGCTAAAATAACCTTGTTAAACGCTCCGTATGACTCAAGCCCTAAAATGCACCGTATCAACTTGTTACATCAAACTTTTTGGAGAAGAATGGAAACCGTATGATCATATGGAAAGAGAGGCCGGGGGCATTGTTTAGGAAATTGTTTTGTTTAACCGTGCTTTACATAATTTTACGACTTGGACATATATGTATTGATCCGGCCTTGTTTCCTTCGGATCCAAGATTTTTGCTTCACTCTAAAGTTGAAGATATTCAAAACTTTATTAATATTTCTTACTCGTTTTTCCGTTCTTTTCACTTTTTGCAATTTTAGTTGCATAGATTGTATGCCAACTATTCCGATATTACTACATTTTAGTTGGTTGCACTTGTCTTGGTTTCATTAGCTTTATAGATTTTCTTCTCCTTGGTAAATTGTTATCCCCCCTTCCTCGTTTCAATAAAGACTTTTACGTTTCGGTAATATCCTTCAACTTCATTGTTAAACCCGCATAAGGTGGGTTCTCTAGAGGCTCTAAAACTCGTATCTTTTGGTTGGAAACCCAAGATTTTGTCTTTGCATCCTACAATGGCACGATGACATTATTGGGGAACTAGAAATTAAAGTAAACATTTTTTTTTTCATTTTAACAATCAAAGTGTTCGACATATTTACTATTTCTTTATTGTTGTCTTAAACTTACATTCACTATTAATCATGTAGCCTTATTTTTTATCTACTAACTTTTCATTAATTTCTCTTTTGTCACTTGATGGATTGAACAAGCCCATTTTACTCTCGATTGATTCTCTTCTTAATTTTATTTTTAGGCCATTTTCATTATTTTCTTTTTCGGATTGAGCATTTAATGCTCCTATCTTCTTTCAATGTTTTTTTTCCTTCTTTCAATGTTTCTTCTTCTTCTTATTTTTGACGGGAAGTCAAAGTCACTTGTTATTCAATACCGATTATAAATTAGTCACTCTTTCTTCGAGAAACAAATTAATTAGTCTTTTTAGTTCAAAAACTAATTTTTTAATCTTTTTTACTATTTCAATATTTTTATTTTTTGTTTTAAGAAATAGAGAAAGAATAAAAAAATATAAATTTTTATACTAATATTATTGATTATTTTGTTAATATATATATATATCAAACGATTTTGTTGAGTAAATAGATTTAATTTACATTAATTATAAAAAATAAGATTTTTAGTTGTAGTACATCATACGAATTGTTGACTCTACGTATATAATGATTGTCCACTCATAATGTAGTGCGGATATCCAACTAGTTGAGACTAAATCCTTTCATATAAGCATGGAGATAGCTATCGGTATTACACGGATGCAATCATACAATAATTTTTTTAAAAATTGCAATGTTCACCTATTATGTGCTCTTTAAGACGCTATTGAAAGAAATTCTTATTAGATAAATGATGATAAAAAAAAAGGAAAAAACTTTAGTAATAAGATTATGAACAATTGGATTATGATCTTTATATGGGATCCCACTACAAGAAAATATGAAGTTGGCAACAAGATTTTAGCAATGATTTTCAAACCATTGCTAATAAACAAAACACGACCATCGTTTGAAAAAAACCGTTCCAATCAACCCATTGTAAAAGAATTTAGCGACGGTTTAAAAAAACCATCACTATTTCGGTAAATTTTGACTGTTATTAGTGATGGTTTTTCAAAAACGATCCTTAATCGACAATTTATTTCATAATTAGCGATGGTTTAAATAAATTGTCTCCAATGGAAAAGAAAATGTCAAATTTAGCGATGGTTTAATTAAACTCGTCACTACTTTTCCTTAGTTATAAGTAAATTTAGCGACGATTTAATAAACCATCACTAAATTTATTTATTTTTTATCAATTTCGAATTAATTAGCCACGGTTTTTGGAAAAAAACCATCACTAATATCACTAAATTAGAGATGGTTTTGTTGCCAATTTTTGACCGTCGGAGGGAAACGACTAGTTTTGAAATTTTTAAAAACATTAGCGACGGTTTAAAAACTCGTTGTTAAAAGTTTTAATTCCTAAAACCCCATTGAATCGAATTTTTTTCCCAAAATTTTTTCCTCTCTTCTTCTCCTTCTTCCAACCGCGATTTTCTCCCCCATCGAAGCTCCATAACTCCTCCAAATCTCCATCTAATCTCCTCCTTTCTCTTATTTTCCTCTCCCCTTCCATCTCTCCCCCATTCTTCCTCCCTTTTCCTTTTTTCTCCCCTTTCCGTCCTCCTCCCTTCACCCCTATTCACCGTGAACGAGTGCCATGGCGATAGCACGACCTTAGTGCGGTAGCTCCTCTCCTTCTTGGTAGCAGCTCCTCCATCATCTAATCCTCAAATTTTACTATTGGTAACCCATTAATTCTTCTTTTTTTTTCATTTATTGTAATTATTAAATTTTGTGTTAATTGTTGTTGTTAATTGTTGTTAATTCTTCTTGTTGTTTATTATTTATTAGTTAATCGTTAGTACAAATGTTATTGTTAATTATGTTATTGTTATTAATTATTTATTGATTAATTGTTAGTTAGTTTTAATTAATTTATTATTATAAGTAACTCGTTATTTGCTGGTTATTAAATTAAGCGCAATTGTTTACATCTAAATAATTTTTTAAGAGTTAGTTTAATTAATTATATGTTTAATAATTTTTATTTAGTTGGTTATTAAATTAAGTGTGTTTAAATAATTTAATTGGTCTTACAATATTTAATAGGTGGTTTTAGTTTAATTAATTAAACTATTAATTTTTTATCATGTGATTTTTAATAAAATTAATTAAATTTTAGGGAAATTAAATTATTTAATTATATTTGTGTTAGTTTATATATATATATATATATATATATATATATATATATATATATATATATATATATATATGTATGTATGTATGTATGTATGTATGTATGTATGTATGTATGTATGTATGTATGTATGTATGTATGTATGTATGTATGTATGTATGTATGTATGTATGTATGTATGTGTGTGCATGCGTGTGCGTGTTAATTCAAATTTAATTAGGTAAATTTATTATTTACTATATATATATATATATCCGTGCGTGTATGCTTGTGTTAATTCAAATTTAATTAAGTAAATTTATTATTTATTAATAAAAAATAAAAAATATTATTTAAAATAATATATTAGGTTGTTAATTGAGAAAATTAGTTTACAATTATATTATACAAATATTGTATAAAATATATAATTAATTATTACTTTAATTTAATTTTTTATTAATTAAGTTTATTTAGTTGTTAATTAAGTCAATTACTTAATAAGTAAATTTTATAATTTGTGTTTAAAAGAGTTAGTCTAATTAATTATGTGTTTAATAATTTTTATTTAGTTGGTTATTAAATTAAGTGTAATTGTTTGTATTTAAATAATTTAATTGGTCTTACTATATTTAATAGGTGGTGTTAATTTAATTAATTAAACTATTAATTGTTTATTAAGTGATGTCTAATAAAATTAATTAAATTTTAGGTAAATTAAATTATTAAATTATATTTGTGTTCGTTTAATTGTGTATATGAGTGTGTGTTTGTGCGCCCATGCGTGTGCGTGTTAATCCAAATTTAATTAAGTAAATTTATTATTTGTTAATTAAAAATATAAAATATTGTTTAAAATAACATATTAGGTTGTTAATTGAGAAAATTAGTTTACAATTATATTATATAAAATATATAATTAATTATTACTTTAATTTATTTGTTTGTTAATTAAGTTTATTTAGTTGTTAATTAAGTCAATTACTTAATAAGTAAATTTTATAATTTCTGTTTAAAATAATAAATTACGTAGTGAAACAAGAAAAATACGAGATTATAATTAATTTTGTACAATTAAATTTAAAATATTAAATTACATGCGTCGTTTCATTAATTTGGTTGTTAATTTACTTTTTTAATTTTTAAATTAAGTCCAATAGTTGGTAATTAATTTAGTAAGTTATTGTTTAAAAAAATGAATTAGTTGCTTATTTAAGTCAATTAGTTTATAATTAAATTATTAGAAATTTTTTAAAACTATAAAATTACGTGTTAGTATAATTACATTTGTTGTGAATTTAATTTTTAAATTGTTAAATTAAGTCAATTAATTAGTAATTAAAATATTAAATTTTTTGTTGAAATAATTAATTTTTTAGTTAATTCAAAATATTAATTAAGTTATTAAACAAGTTTTTATTGGTAACCTATTAGTTGAAGGAAATTAGTAATTTAATTATAAAAATAATTACATTTAGTTTAAAATGAATTCGGATCGTTTATGAATTAACTATAGATTAACCAATGGAATTTTAAAAGAGCGTTTCATAGATGAGATTAATGGATTTATTAATTTTGTTATTAGTCATCCAAAGTATATGGACGGAAATAAGATACAATATCCTTGTAAACTTACAAATGTCAAAATCATAGTTACGAAAAACCCGATATCGTTAAGCATCATTTGATGAGGTATGGTTTTGTGTTTGGGTAATATGTGTAGAGACGTCATGGAGAAAATGATTCAGTCATTTATGGTTATCTAGGGGTGATTTTGGCCAAAAACACGTCGCCTTAGTTTTGAGTCAGTTTTAGACCCGGTTCGATGCCAAACAAGCCAATGATCAAAACTCTCGATCGTAGCTACGACCCGGGGGTGATTTTTATTAAAAAAAATGTCATTTAGGTCCTCAAAACATACTTTTACTATTTTTTGAGATGATGCAAGCCAACGGGCTTTAGAATTCATAAAACGGTATAAGCTCGATAAAATCTCACGAAAAGTTATCGATCCAATTTTGAGGTTTTTTGGACCAATTTCCATGCCAAATGGGCCAACCATCAAAACTAATTAGCCAAAGCCATGATTCAGTGGTAATTTTGGCTAAAAAACATCATTTAAGCCCTCAAAATACACTTTTACTATTTTTTAAGATGATGCGGGCCAACATGCTTTGGAATTCCTTGAACGATATGAGTATGATAAAATCCGAAAAAAAATTATCAGTCCAATTTTGAGATTTTTTACATCAAGTCCGATGTCAAACAAGCCAACATTCAAAAATCATCGACGTTGATCATGACATACGAGTGATTTTGGTAAAAAACACGTCAACCTAGTTTTGAGCTCTTTTATACTAGTTCGATGCCAAACGGATCAACGATCAAAACTCCTTGGCTATAGCCATGACCCGAGGGTATTTTTATCAAAAAACGCCATTTAAGTCCTCAAAATACACTTTTACTATTTTTTAAGATGATGCAAGCCAACGAGCTTTGGAATTCATGGAACAATATGAGCTTAACAAAATTTGAAGAGAAATTTTTAGCCCCATTTTGAGGTTTTTTAGACTACATTCAATGTCATATGGGCCAACTATAAAAACTCATTGGCTAAAGCCATGATCCAACGATGATTGTGGCCAAAAAACACTATTTAAGCCCTCAAAATACACTTTTATTATTTTTTGAGATGATGCGGGTCAATGACTTTTGGAATTCGTGGAACCGTTTGAGCATGATAAAATCCGACGTAAAACTCGTAATTCTAGTTTGAGCTTTTTTGGACCAAGTTCGATGCCAAATACGCCAACATTCAAAACGCATCGGTGTTGATCATGACCTAAGGGTGATTTTAGCCAAAAATATGTCGACTTAGTTTTGAGTTTTTTTAGACTAAATTCAATGTCGGACGAGCCAACGATAAAAAATTCTTAGCAATAATACGACCCGGGGGTGATTTTGGCTAAAAAACGTCGTTTAGGCCTTCAAAATACACTTTTACTCGTTTTTCAAGAGGATGTGAGCCAACGAGCTTTGGAATTCATAGAACGGTATGAGCTCAATAAAATTTGAAGAAAAACTATCAGCCTAATTTTTAGATTTTTTGGACAAAGTTCGATGTCAAACGGGCCAACACTAAAAAATCATTAGTCTAAACCATCACCCAGCGGTGATTTTAGCCAAAAAAAATGTCGTTTTAGCCCTTAAAATACATTTTTACTATTTTTTGAGATGATGCGAGCCAACAAACTTTGGAATTTATGGAACGGTATGAGCATGACAAAATCTAAAGAAAAACTATCGATCTAATTTTGAAGGTTTTTGGGCTAAGTTCGATGTCAAACGAGTCAACATTCAAAACTCGAGCAGTGTTGATCGTGACCTAGGGGTGATTTTGGCCAAAAATATGTCGACCTAGTTTTCGGCTTTTTTAGATCTAGTTTGATGTCAAACTAGCCAATGATCAAAACTTATTGGCTATAGCCATGACCCGAGGGTGATTTTGGTCAAAAAACGTTATTTATGCCCTTAAAATACACTTTTACTATTTTTTGATATGATGTCGGCCAATGGGCTTTAGAATTCGTGGAATAGTATGAGCTTGATAAAATCTAAAGAAAAATTGTTTGCCTAATTTTGAGATTTTTTAAACCAAGTTTGATGCCAAACGGATCAACGCTTAAAACTCATTGGTCCAAGCCATGACCCAGCGATGATTTTAGCTAAAAAAAATCATTTAAGCCCTTAAAATACACTTTATTGTTTTTTTAGATGATGTAGGCCAACGGGCTTTGGAATTTGTGAAATGGTATGAACGTGACAAAATCGAAGAAAAGCTGTTAGCTCAATTTTGAGATTTTTTATACTATGTTCGATGCCAAACTCGGTTAATATTCAAAACTCATCGATGTTGATCATGACCTAAGGGTGATTTTAGCCAACAAAACATTGGCCTAGTTTTAAGCCTTTTTAAACCTAATCGATGGCAAACGGGCTAACGATCGAAACTCTTTGGTTGAAGCCACGACCTAAGGATGATTTCGGCCAAAACATGCCATTTAGGTTCTCAAAATATACTTTTACTATTTTTTGAGATGATGCGAGTCAACGGGCTTTAAATTCGTGAAACGACATGAGCTTGAAAAAATCTAAAGAAAAAACTTTCGGTTTAATTTTGAGGTTTTTTAGACCAAGTAAGATGCCAAATCGACTAACAATTAAAACGCATTGGCTAGAGCCGTGACCCATGGATGATTTTGGCTAAAAAAATGTTGTTTAAGCCCTCAAAATACATTTTTGTTGTTTTTTAAGATGATGTAGGCCAACGATCTTTGGAATTCATGGAACGGTATGAGCATGATAAAATCGACGAAAAACTATTAGTCCAATTTTGAGGTTTTTTAAACCAAGTTCGATGCCAAATGGGCCAACATTCAAAACTCATTGGCGTTGATCAAGACCTAGGGGTGATTTTGGCTCAAAATATGTTGGCCAAGTTTTGAGCATTTTAGACTTAGTTTGATGCCGGACACGCTAACAATCAAACTTGTTGGCTATAGCCACGACCTAGGGGTGATTTTGTCCAAAAACGTCATTTAGTGCCCTCAAAATACATTTTTATTGTTTTTTTGAGATTATGCGGACCAACGAGTTTTGGAATTCACGAAACAAGAAGAGGTTAACAAAATCTTAAAAAAACTATCGACTTAATTTTGAGGTTTTTTTTACCAAGTTCAATGCCAAACGAGCCAACCATCCAAACTCATGGATAGAACCCATGATATAGTGGTGATTTTGGCAAAAAAACACCGTTTAAACCCTTAAAATACACTTTTATTGTTTTTCGATATGATGTAGGCCAACGGGCTTTTGAATTTATGGAATGGCATGAGCAAGACAAAATCTAAAGAAAACCTATCTCGTCCAATTTTGAGGTTTTTTGGACCAAGTTCGATTACAAACTAGCTAACATTCAACTCATCGACATTGATCAAGACCTTGGGATGATTTTGGCCGGAGACATGTCAACTAAGTTTTAAGCTTTTTTAGACCTAGTTGATGACAAACGAGCCAACTCTCAAAACTCATTTGTCGGAGCCATGACCCGACGGTGATTTTGGCTAAAAAAATATCGTTGAAGCCCTTAAAATACACTTCTATGATTTTTTAAGATGATGCGAGCTAACGGGATTTGAAATTCATGGAACAATATGAGCTCAACAAAATTTGAAAAAAACCCGTTAGCTCAATTTTGAGGTTTTTTTAACCAAGTTTGATGTTAAATGATCCAATGCTCAAAACTCATTAGCCGACGCCATGACCTAGTGGTAATTTATGCCAAAAAACGTAATTTGAGCCTCAAAATACAATTTTACTATTTTTTGAGTTGATGCGGGCAAACGAGACTTTAGAATTTGTGAAAGGGTATGAGTATGATAAAATCGAAGAACAATTGTCAACCCAATTTTGTGGTTTTTTTGACCAATTTTGATACGTAATCGGCCAACATTAAAAACTCATTAGTGTTGATCATGACCTAGGGATCATTTTGGCCAAACACATATCGGTCTAATTTTGAGCCTTTTAAGACCTAATTCAATGCCAAACGTGCCAACAACCTTTGGAATTTCTAGAACGGTGTGAGCTTGATAAAATCTAAAGAAAAATTATCACCTAATTTTGAGTTTTTTTTGTCAAGTTCATTGTAAAATGGGCCAACGCTTAAAACTCATTGGCCGAAGCCATGATCAATGGTGATTTTTGCAAAAAAAATATCGTTTAAGCCCTCAAAATACACTTTTACTATTTTTCGAGATGATAAGGGCCAATGGGCTTTGGAATTCGTAGAACGAGTATGAGCTCAACAAAATCTATCGAAAAATTATCATACCAATTTTGAGGTTTTTTAGATCAAGTTCGATGTCGAACGAGTCAACATTCAAAACTCATCGACGTTGATCATGAACTAGGGGTGATTTCGGACAAACACATGTTGGTCTAGCTTTTTTAAACCTAGTTCGATGCTAAACGGGCTAATGATTAAAACTCTTTGGCTATAGCTATGATTAAGGGGTGATTTTAGCCAAAAAGCACCGTTTAACCCCTAAAATACACTTTTATTATTTTTTGAGATGATTGAGGCCAATGGGCTTTGAAATTCGAGGAGTGGTATGAGCTCGACAATATCTAAAGAAAAACTCGTCAACCCAATTTTGAGGTTTTTTGACCCACGTTCGATGCCAAACGGCCAACCATTAAAACTCATTACTAGAAGCTATGACCTATCGGTGATTTTGGACATAAAATGCCATTTAGGCCCTTAAAATACACTTTTACTCGTTTTTTGAGATGATGCGAGCCAACAAGCTTTGTAAATCGTGGAATTGTATAAAGGTGACAAAATCGATGAAACATTATCGACCTAATTTTGAGGTTTTTTAGATCAAGTTCGATGCCAAATGAGCCAACATTTAAAACTCATCGGCGTTGATCATGACCTAGGGTTAATTTTGGCTAAAAACATGTCAACCTAATTTTGAGGCTTTTTAGATCTAGCTCAATGCCAAACAAGCTAACAATCAAAACTCTTTTACAATAGCCATGACCTAGGGGTGATTTTGGCAAAAACAATATCGTTTAGGCCCTCTAAATATTTTTTTACCGTTTTTCGAGATGATGCGGAATTAATGGAATGGTATGAGCTTAACAACATCTAAAGAAAAATGTTAACCTAATTTTGAGGTTTTTTGGACCACATTTGATACCAAATGGGCTAACGCTCAAAACGCATTGATTGAAGCCATGACCTAGCAGTGATTTTGGCTAAAAAATATCGTTTTAGCCCTCAAAATACACTTTTATGATTTTTCAAGATGATGCCAGCCAACGGGCTTTGGAATTCATAGAATGGTATGAGCTCGATAAAATCTAAAGAAAAACCGTTAGCCTAATTTTGAGATTTGTTTTAACCAAGTTTGATGTTAAATGGCCCAATGCTCAAACATCATTAGCCGAAGCCATGACCCAATGGTGATTTATGCTAAAAAATGTCATTTAAACATTAAAATACAATTTTATTATTTTTCAAGTTGATGCGAGCAAACGAGTTTTGGATTTCGTGGAACAAGTATAAGCATGATAAAATCGAAGAAAAGTTGTCGACCCAATTTTGAGGCTTTTTTACCAAGTTCGATGCCTAATTTGCCAACATTAAAAACTCATTGTTGTTGATCATGACCTAGGGATGATTTTTGCAAAAAATACATCCGCCTAGTTTTGAGCTTTTTAAGACCTAGTTTGATGCCAAACGGGTCAATGACCAACACTTTTTGGCTAAAGCCATGATCTAGGGGTGATTTTGGCTAAAAAACACCGTTGAGCACCTTAAACTACACTTTTACTCGTTTTTTGAAATAATGCGGGCCAACAAGCTTTGGAATCCCTAAAACGGTATGAGCTTGACAAAATCCAAAGAAAAATTATTAGCCCAATTTTGAGTTTTTTTTTTACCAAGTTTGATGTCAAATGGGCAAATGCTCAAAACTCATTAGTTGAAGCTATGATCCAATGATGATTTTGGTAAAAAGAACCGTTTAAGCCCTCAAAATACACTTTTATTATTTTTCGAGATGATGTATCGGGGTGATTTTGACAAAAAAATATATCGACCTAGTTTAAAGCATTTTTAGACCTAGTTCGATGCCAAACGAGCCAACGCTCAAAATTCATTAGTTAAAGTCATGACCTAATGGTGATTTTAGCTATAAAAAAATACCACATAAGCCCTCAAAATACACTTTTACTGTTTTTTTAGATAATATAGGCCAACGAGGCTTTGGAATTCATGGAACGAGTATGAGCCCGATAAAATTTATAGAAAAATTATTAGCCTAGTTTTGAGGTTTTTAGGACCAAGTTCGATACTAAATGGGCCGATGCTCAAAACTCAATGGCTAAAGCCATGACTCAATGGTGATTTTGGCCAAAAAAAAAAAACAAATTTTAAGCCCTCAATATACACTTTTACTAATTTTCAAAATGATACGCCAATGGGCTTTAGAATTCGTGGAAAGGTATGAGCATGGTAAAATTTGAAGAAAAACTCTTAACTCAATTTTGAGATTTTTTTAACCAAATTTGATGTCAAGTGGGCGGACATTCAAAACTTATCGGTGTTGATCATAACCTAGGGGTAATTTTGACCAAAAACACTTCGATCAAATTTTGAGCTTTTCTAGACCTAGTTCGTTGCCAAACGGATCAACGATCAAAACTCTTTGGTCGTAGCCATGACCCATTGGTGATTTTGGTTAAAAAAAACACCATTTTGGCCCTTAAAATACACTTTTACTCGTTTTTAAAGATGATGCAAGCCAACAAGCTTTAGAATTCCTAGAACGGTATAAGCTCGATAAAATAAGGGATATAATTATTACCATGAAGCCAATCCATTTCCAGTAATGCATTGTAGCTTAAGGTCGTATCCACCTGTAAAGAAAATAGTGTTAATGGTCAACATCCTAATCATTAAGCTTGTCTGGGAAAATCTCCTTAGCTTGCAACACATTTCCTATAAACCCACTCATAACTTCCTTAATGGGTATGAAATCTTCCTTTATTTTGTTTATAACATACAATATATATAGAGGCAAGAAGTTCACTACATCCCCATTGTCTACTAATATTCTATTAATTAGCACTCCATTTATATTTTTTTCCTTGATGTACTAGAACTTCATATGAATAAGAGCCTTTTTCTTTGGTTTCTCCAAAAGTACTTTCATTAATTCCTATTCTTTCAACTCCTCTATCCTAATTTTGAGTAGCTTAATCTACATCTATATAATCTATTTAAAGGTAATTCATATTTTACTTCTCGGATGTGTCCTCAATGTTGACTATCTCATGTTATACTGGGATTCATCTATTTCCTTTTAATGAGGAATCATATCCTTGGGCGAGAAAATTTGAAAGGTAGCAAAGTAATCATGTTGCGTCCTACTTTCTAATTAACTTTTTTATCCATATGATCAGTTTTCTTACCAAATGATAAGTCTATCTTATCATCTCATGGAGCTTCTACCATCTTTTCATTCAAATCTCTTTTGTATCTTGGTTTTGCCAAGCATGTTCCTCTCTAGCTTCTTATGAAACCTTAGGCCTTCACTTTCTTCTTTATCAAACTCTTCTAGACCAAACTTGATTATCTAGTTGTTATTAGTATGATCAATGGTGAAATCTTGTATCTTCTCTTATGCATTCCAAACACCTCTTCCCCTTATAGTTTTTTTCTTTTTGAAAAGTGGTATTTTTTACGTTGTAGCCTCTTATGAACAGTTCTAGTAATTGCTTTTGCTCTTTGTTGAGCCCATTTTCTATCTTTTCTTATTTATCACTTACTCTTTATAGTAGTCCATCCATCATTATCATGGTTAAAGCCCCTAGGATCGGACTTTCCTTCCTTGATGAATCCCCGTAATGACTAGTAAGGTACTATCATCTTAAAGAATATGTTATTTTTTTTAGAGTAATATCATTGCGGTTATACATATATAGCCTTTTAAAAGGCCTCTCACCTTCCTTGCTAAGATTCATATCCCGAAGGTAAGATCATATGAGATGACCGGCTCATATTGTTTTGTATAATGCTCTTCACAAAGTCTTTAAGTTCTTAAAGAGCATAGCTACGTTTAGAGCTTTTTTATCGAGTTCCCCCAAGCAAGTCTTCTACAATCGGGGGTTTGGAGTTTTCAAATAATTTGGCTCTCATTGGCTCAAATAGATCAAAAATCCTAAGAGCCTTCAATTCATCCTTATTGGGTGTTATCTCGCCTTTTGATAACGTTACTCTTCCTAAACTTTTTGAAGGTTGCACAAGTATCTATTGTGTGGCTATCCGTCATATGCCATCTATATACGTGGTCGGTTGCCTACAACTTATCTATAGGTGCAAACTTTAGGAACCTTGTTTGCATTAGGTAATCAAAATACTCATTTGTAGTTAGAGTATCAAATGTCACTACCTACAAAATATCATTAGAAGTGTTACTTTAGTTATCAAAAAGAGACAAAAGTAACATATTCACCATGGTGTAAGTGGTCTATTGTATTGACACTAAAAAAAGAGTCTTTATATATACCTAGTGAAACTTTATTTTCTAGTGTCATTTTTAGAATTCTTAATCTCCTTAAAATAATAGATAGTGACTCCATTTTTTTTTTTAATTCTTTTTAGTCTAAAAGTCTCATATATCGACAATGACACTCTTAATGAATTTTTTTGAGCTTTGAAAACCAAGGAGGACCTTATAGGAGGATAAATTAAAAGAACATTATTTGGTTAACAAGTCATAACTTTTGATCTAAGTATTTGTTTGATACAAGCCTTACCAAACTCGAAAGGATAATTCAAAGGTCCGAGCCTAGTGGTGATGGACAACCCATCAAGAACCATTTTTAAGGTCAAAATGCACTTCAAAGACCCATTTTCAAGTCATTTTCTAATTGGAACTTCTTAACCAAACCTAGATTAATGCACTTTTTATCAACTATAATAGAATATTTTGTTGTTTATAGGCTCCCAAGCATTTATTTTCAATTTGTTGAGTAATAAGGCTCATGGAAAGCCTACAACTATTTTTTTAATTGTTAAATAAGGAGGCTAATGACATGTCCGTAATTAGTTACTATACATTAGAAGGCTCAAAGTTAGTCTATTGCATATTTTATTTGTTTTTAATGTGTTGCAAGACCCATGGCAAACCTTTTACAATCACTCTTGTATATGGCAATATCATCCTATTTGTGGTATACGAGATGAATACGAGTTCATCTATTTTGCAAGCTACTTATACAAGGGCATTTTTTAAAATTTTATTTTTCTCTATCTCACTCTATAAGGTTACACGAACACACTTGATTGGTAAGATTATTTGTACAAATGACTAAATATTCATGCTCAATTTATCTATAAAAAAATGATTAAGTAACTTATTTAATTTTATTATGTACTAATTCATGGTGTGTGTGTGTGTGTGTTTTTTTTTTTTTTTTGGTTCATAGTTCCAAGCTTCACACCAAACAAATAGGACCGATGATGGGCTCTCTTAGCATAATGCTTTGGATCATACAAAGATGGAGACGAATATTCTAGCAAGTTAGTGTTCTACCTTATCTTTAGGATGTATTTAAGAGATTAGTTTGGTTGGTTTGAAGCAAGATCCGCCAAAAGAAAACCCAATTGTTATTTTATTTAGTCTTTGCTAGAAAGTTGAAGCATTTTAGTTCAAAATAACCTAATTTCTTCAACTTAAATCTAACTACTCAAACATGAATGTTGTGATATGATTCTCGCCACTCTAATTTGTGCCTTACCATTGTCATTCTCGTTTCATTAGAATTACCAATCTCACTAAAATTGTGAGGACATTTCAACTTTTTTATCTTCAAGCAAAAACTTTTGATTATCTCTCTCAAAGCACTTTCATTCAAACCAAATATTTCCCGAAATTCCACATGTTTAGACTTTGACAATCCATTTGTCTCGTCAATCTAATTTGTGCTTTACAAGCATTATCTATATTTTCTTTCACAACTCTCATTACTTGTACCTATTTTACTTAGTTGTTTGATCATGGCTTCTACAAATCACAATGTTACCTCTCCGACTCTCAATTGGTCATCAACCAATCATTTTATCAATTCTTAAAAACCCCTCTCATAATATTTTATTTACTACTTTATTTATCATTCCCTTAGTATTGCAGTTTATGCCTATTTTTCTTAGGTTTTTGTTATCATCAAAAACTTTATTTAGTTATTTTTCCTTTAAGACTTCGTTTGTTTGCGAGAAAACAACTTCTATTGAAAAATCAATTTTTGAAGAAGCTATTTTTTAGAAAATTATTTTCTAAAAAAATTATTTTCTATCGTTTGGTAATTACATGAAAAAGCTGTTAGAACATATATTTTAGCGCTTGTTTGATACGGAAAATTAAAATACAAAAACGAGTATGTGATTGTTACATCAATAGGTTTTGAAAAAACTTGAAAAAGACATATTTACAATTTCACAATATAATATACAATTGAAAAAATTTAATAAATTTTCATAAATACCGACTCTAAAATTTAAATTCAAAAAATAAAATATACTTTTTTAACCATCAAACCAATTTATCAAAATTACTTGAGACAAAATCAAGTCAATATTCATATTTAGTAATAAAAAAAAGCTGTGTAATTCTAGCATTGTTATTCTAGTAACTCAATGCGAATCTTTTTTTAAAAAAAATTAAATTGATAATTTAGTCTAAAAAATAGTTTTACAAATTATTAGTTATCATTTGTAGATAATTATTCATTTGATTTCAAAAGATTAATGTTGGAATAACTTGTACCTAATTATTCGCTACAATTACCAACAAAATTTTTCAACCGATTAAAATTACAAATTACCGATTTAGTTGCAAATAAATAGTATTGAAAAAATAATGTATTTATTAATGAATTAATTAATTTTTAATTTTTTACAAATGATTTCAATCTTGTAATAATCATTTTCAATCATTGAAGTATAGTTTAGATAGTGTTTGAGATAATAGTAAAAAAAAATAAATAAAGATAAATTATTGAAATATTTATTATAAAAATAATTTTAAGGTGTAAAAATGGTTTTTAAGAATATTTAATGTATTTATAAATCAAAAAAATCAAATGTTAGTAGAACTAGATAAAAATAATTAAATAATTAATAATAATTGATAAGAAATAATTAAAAATTAATTTGATACATTTTAAATAAAAAGAAGATAGAGAAAAAATTATTAAAATATATCAAGAGAGAGGTAAATAACGCGAAAGCGAGACAGACTCGTGAGAAGAAAAATATTTTTCTCTTTTTTAACTCGAAAAAAAATTTCTTAAAAATATTCTATCATTTTCTATTGACTTTTTTTCTAAATACGAAAAAAATATTGAAAAATGAAAAAAAACAAGTTCTTGAAATTTGTTTCTCCCTAGACAAGCACAACCTAAGTGATAATTTTATTTTGGTCCCATATTTAACACTTAACTATGAATTAATCTCAATTTAATCAATTTAATTCAGAAAAAAAATAATGTATGGGTAAGAAAAAAAAACTAGCCAAGTGATAATTTTACTTCGGTCCCATATTCAACACCAGACTATGAATCAATCCCCAGATGTAATCAATTTAATCCAAAATCAATTTAATCATGTAAAAAAAAATAGTGGAAGTTCCAATTAAATATTATTACACTAAGTTTTGCTTGCTAGTCTTGATGCGTTTTGGGGACAAACTCGAGGAAAACAAGTTCAAACAAGTAGAAGAAGTCCAACGCAGGTTGCTGTTGAGCTTTGGTCGCTTCAATATTCTGAATTTCCAGCCAGGTATGACAAAGATACTCTTTCATAAACGTTGGGAGAAATTCTTTTAGCTTCGTCGAGAACAAGAAAACGTGTTGGTTCCTTTGATAAGAACAAAAAAGAATGCAAGGGATGAAAATTTAAGCAAAGATACAGGAGTTTGTTGCCTCGTATGTGGATGCCTTATTGGATATGCAACTCCCAGATGAGAAGAGAAAGGTTGAAGAAGGAGAGAGAGTTTCTGCTCGGAGTTTATTGATGCAGGCACGAACAAATACATCAACGACACTGCAATGGATCATGGCGAATTTGGTGAAGTACCCTCATATTCAAGAAAAGCTCTTCGAGGAAATTCAAGGGGTTGTGGATGCTGGAGAGGAAGAGATTAAAGAAGATTTGCTTAAAGCAGTGATTTTGGAAGAATTAAGGCGACATCCTCCAGGGCACTTTGTGTTGCCATATGCAGTAACACAAGATACAATTCTTGATGGCTTTAAGAGTTCCCAAGAATGGTAGCGTGAATTTCATGGTTGCAGAGATAGGGTGGGATGCTAAGGTGTGGGAAGACCCTATGATGTTCAAACCTGAGAGATTTTTGAATGATAATAATACGAATGGAATCGAAGTCTTTGATGTAACTGGCAGCAGGGAGGTAAAAATGATGCCTTTTGGGGTAGGGATGAGGATTTATCCGTGGTATCGTTTGGCAATGCTTCATTTGGAGTATTTCGTAGCCAATTTGGTTTGGGATTTCAAGTGGACAACTGTGGATAAAGATGATGTTGATCTGTCCGAGAAGCAGGAGTTTACAGTGACGATGAAGAATCCATTAGAAGCCCACAGGACTCCAACAGAGAAAGCTCGAGACAGTTAAAAGTAAGTTTGGTTTGTCTATTCCTAGAAGGTGTCAATGCGAGCTTCAAGAATAATACAAATAATAATAGGGTAATGAAGATCGATAATAAAGAAGCATTGCGTGTTTAAACGATGAATGTAAAGAGCCTTTAACTACAGGGATTCGTCCCATGAAGTGAAATAGTAATTTCCCGTAATACAAATCATTTACGGGTCCATCCAGATCACCGTGTTCCATCCCTTGGGCAATTAATAGCTTTTAAAGATGGCAACCATATAGCTACTGCTAAATCTTTCACAGAACAGAAAACGTAATTTCCTACAACAGAGAAGTGAAATAGTATGAGCCTGAACTGAAAAGGCAATACTAACAAGATAAGTTACCCATCAATCATGCATTTTCAAATGACAATCTCACGCTCTCTCTTTCTTTTTGTAAGGCACAGTTATTCAAGACAATAAGGATCAAAAGAGAGTTCAGGTTACACCAACCACTGATAGAGAAGGAAAGCCAAATTCAATCATATGAGCAGCAAAATTGCAAGATAACTAAAATTTCAAATCCAAGCAGTTATAATTAATCTCCGGCCGAAATTGATAGCCCAGATTTTCTATAATCTAGGAAAGAAAGCAGAACCAGTGACTACCTCACAGGTAAGATTAAAATGTCTGTAGTGGGGAAACTAGGGTAATGACAGCAAATCAATTGAAACCTGGAAGCCAACCTGAAACGCTGATAGAAATTACAGAACATTGGGGATTGTTTCAAGCTTCAATCATGGCATATTCAACTCCGGTTAATATAAATTGATGGACAAAACAAATTATTTTTTGGCGAAATAGACTAAGTAAGCCAACCGGAAGCAAAACCACTCGCAAATACAAACAGCCAAATCATCCAGCAGTCTTCTAAAACAGAAGCACAGGATTACTTTCTACATTATAGCAATGAACAAACTAGTCATAAAAGTAGAGCACAATCTTCCATGTCTGGTGGGATCATACTGACTCTGATACCATAGAACACAAGAAAACAAACAAGCATCATACAATAGAAGTGCAGGCAAAAGGAGAGAACAAACAGGACAAAGCTAGAGGGAACAACATCAGCCTACAAATCTGCTGAGACATTGAGAGTTACAGTTTCAAAATACAAACATCAACAGAGCTTGCAGTTCTGCACGATCTAAAAAAGCTTGACATACCTTGATAGGAGGCATCACCATGACACAAGTATCAGTGCCTGAAGAAAATGACCACACAAATAGTAATTCAGAAAAACAAAATGCCCTGAAAATTTCTCCAACACCAGAGTCCTCTGGCTCATGCATAAAATTGTGGTTAGGCTCAACAATATGGGAGTTCCAACCTAGTTCCAGCAAAAATGTCTGTCAGAAACAAGTTCATAGATATGCAGACCTAAGCGATGTTTACAAGATCAAGGGCATAAATACAGCATTCAAGCAAGACAAAGTGATTTGAACATGGCACTAATTCCATGTGGTATCAAGTTCTTGAATATGCAGACCTACGCGATGGTTACAAGATTGAGGCCATAAATACAGCATTCAAGCAAGACAAAGTGATTTGAACATGGCACTAATTCCATATGGTATGGGTCTATTCTTCCCCCCACATCCACTAATTGAATACAAACTCAAACTCATGACCAGAAAGCTATGGCCAAAATCATTGTCCATGATGTATATTTGAATCTTGTCATCAAGTTCCCTCTCTAAGGGAAAATATATTAAAATGTGAGCTAGGTGGACTGGGTTAGACTGACTGAAAAGACTCAAAAGAAACTCTAAGAATTTCCAGCAGGTGTAGAATTTGTTTCTGTTGATGCAACTATTTCTTCCAAGGCTTCCATGTCAATGGTCATATCATCGTCAATGTCAGCCTCCTCTACCTCGGTCATTATTTCATCCCCGTCTCCTACCACAGGTTCAACCCCATTTTGTGTCGAACCAGATTGCACCTGCAATTCTTCACTTGCTTTATCTGATTCGTCTGGCTTCTCTAATACTTGTGGATATGGGTCAGTACAGACAGCTAATGTGGATGTCACCATCAAATTCTAGAAATAAGAACTGAAGAATATTAGCATATCTAAGCATCAGGAAGATGACGTATTAAGGAACAAAATCAAAAAATCATTTAGTTAATATGAAATGTTAGAGATTAAACATTGAGGTGCAATAATCTCAAATTTTCAACATTCATCTTCTTATTTATCTATTATGTTTCTTGTGCCATATAATGAATGCAAATGATGAAACCATTCCCAATATTTCTCCTAACAGTGCTTCCATAACCAACACGTCAATTAAGTACATAGCATGACAAGCATCTGACGATGGAAGAAAGAAAGAACTACCCAGTCGACCAGAAGTCATTCTGTCATCAAAGTGTTGTTGAATATACACTTCCTGAATAACAAATTTTTGCTAGAAAAGTTTCCAATTCATCCAGGGCATTATGTAACAACAGAATTAGGGTCTATTAGGGATTGGAAATAGATATGTGAAATAGAAGAATATTAGGAGATGAGAGGACATCAACCCACATCTAGGGTTCAAAAGAAAGTATAAAGGAATAAGAGGAAGTTGCTCTCGAAAAAATTTATTCAATCAAATTTCATCTCCATTTGCAGTCCAAATGAGCCTTTTTGTTTATTCAAGAAGCCCTCTAGGACAATGGCCAGTCCTCATTTACATGCTGAACTAAAGTTAGAATAGTTTCGAATCCTAACTAGTATATGCTCCTAATTGGAGAAAGCATGGTTTTATGGCTTATTTATAGTATACAGTTTCACACAAATTTAGGAGTAGTTTTCCTCGGTTGAAGTAGAAAGAGATTTGATTTATGTATTAATAATTTGAAAGATGCATCATTCTCCCTATTCTACTATGTCCTCTTCTCTTCCTTCATGAAATCTCTCCCCCCCCCCCCCTCTCTCCAATCAAAAAGAAAAGAAATGGGGAAACAGCAAGAGGGAGGATGGGGGCTTTCTTCACTATCGAAATATGAGCCTGTATGTTGATTTATTTTGAAGTCTAGTTAGGAGGTGCTTTTCCAGCCATGGCACTGGCAACAAACATTTTTTCACAACCTAGAAAAACATACTTGCTGCAGCTTTTATCGTACAACATTTTTATAAAAAAACAATTTAAAGCTCTTTCAAACTGCTTTTGTTTTTTACTTACAAAAGACGAAACATACTTCAACTTTTCATATTATTTTTGTATGACTTTTTATTAAACAAATTACAAGTTTTTAATTTTCAATAACATTATCATGAATGTTATATACACTTTTCAACATTTTTTCAATAATTTTATCCAACAAAAATAGAAAAAACAACAGCAATCCAAAAAAAAAGTTCTCGTCTTGACTTTATAGGTACTTCAGAAAATACAACATTCTATAAATAAGCGGAAATTCAAAAAAATAAATACTCAAACAAGAAAATAAAAGTTGAATTTCCATGTCACTTAAATCAATTTTCCCTAATTGTCTATTTTTTTAATAAAAAAATTACTTTCATGATGATGGGAAAAAGAGCAAAATCACATCATGGAGAACAGCATATCTTCAGCTGGGAAAACTAAGCACTAACACAGGTACAACTGAAAACTATCAAATAGAAAGTGCCCTCCAATAGTTCAAAGTCCAACCCTTGGCACGTCAGAGGAAAAAAAAAACAAAACAAAAAACCTATAATTTTCCCATGAAGCAAAACTCTTTATCAAAGCCAGAAACACAATCCTATCTCACCACTGCTCAGATATAGATCAAATCCTCAAAAATACAAGAGTTCCACTATGTCTAAAAAAACAAACCACCTTGAAGATGGTTTAAATTTTCTATTTTCTTATTCAACTTTCTTCTCTTGAAATTCAGCCAGAAAGGATAAATGAGTGCTTCACAAGAAAATAAGATTGCATGAAGCTTCAAATTTAAGCTCTACTTTTATCATTCATAAAATATGAACAACAATGTTAAAATAACTTGCTATACTTGAGATGTCGATTAGAAAAATACCAAAAACACGTCCTGTAAAGGAGAGAGGTTGGAGAACTAGTTTTTTTTCTTTTCTTTTTGCAAGTTATGGTCTGGTTTATCAAGCTCGATGAGTTCCTATGAAATCTAAGCTTCAAGAAACAGAACTCTAATTCTACACACAAATCAGGCTTTGACAACAAGTCAAAATAATAATAAGAACACAGGTAATAAGATGTTGAATAATGCAATTAGGCTTGGGGCTTAAAATATTATTCAACCTTCATAACAAGAAAGGGATTATAAATGAGGTTAACATGGGCATGAAAGCATGTTTCCTCTAGCAAATCATTATATCCAATAAACAAATTTTTAAAGAACCAACGCACCTTTTCTAGGGCCAGGGCAAGCTTTGAGAGGTTTGGATAGATGCTTCTTGCTGCCAACAGAATCTGTTGAGCATAGAATTATACCACATGATGTTGTTCAATGTTATTTGATCCGTAATAAATAGAAGAATGAACAGAAGCAATAGAAAGAACAGGGAAGTATAGTTTTAACATCATGATAGCATTAACTGATACATTGTTGTCTTTTATTCAATAAGATTAACTTAGCACTAAGATAACACCGAAGATGTGAGTAAATTCATACATCAAACTAGACTAATAACTGGAATTTCATAATGTAAAGCGATGACATACAATTACATCAAACTTTGATGCCGCATGCTTCACTAGCTCCATCATACAACTATAAAAGTACTAGTTAGATAAAAAAATATAACAGGAAACCTATCCATGAACCTTCCTACAAAAACTTAATTGATCAAGATATTCTCTAATATGCTCATTTGTCTTTTTCTTTTTTTCTTTTTTTGTCAAAATTAATGGCCATATGCTTTAAACAGAGTACCTTTGTATGAATTAACTTAAATTCCCTTTCAAGAATATTTAAAACAAAACAAACAAATATTTTAAATGAGCAAATTTTGACGGAAAAAACTGATAGATGAGCATATTAGAAAATATGGACAAACAAAATGTTATCATTGATTGATTTATTTTTATAAAGAATACAATGGAGAAAATTTGTATTATATAAAGGTATATTGATGGGTTTTCAATACTCAACATGACAAATCTGCATGGCACCATAAACTTTTTCGGCATTTCATTCTTACATTTTACAAGACAATAATAAATGGATGAGGTAACAGAAAATTCAGTGCATGTACTTGTCTAAAGTTTCCAATCAAGTGTTTACTTTTTTCTTCTCTTTTCATTTGAGTGTATGTATCTCTTTTTTTTTTTTCCCAATAAAGTTTCTCCGTTATCAAATTGTTGACGACCTGTCCAATAAATGGAACATGCCATCCTTATTGAGGGACCTATTATTCACAAAAATGGGAAAATAGAAAAGAGAAGAAAAAAATTGAAAATAGAACAAAAAATAAAATAAATTTTTTTTTTTTTGGGTTATTGTAATTTTTTAAGAAAAATTAAAATCCTAAACCTGAAAATAACAATGAGGAGAAATTTCCTTGCTGAAACACGACATTACTCAATTTTCCCTCTTTATTGTTATTTTAAGATTTATTAAAACAATTTTTCTATATTGTTCTTCTTTAATGAAAAATGGGTCCCACAATAAGGATGATGTTTGTCAATTTATCCAACATATCACCAACAATTTTATAATGGAGACAATTGAAAAATAATTCAGAGTACAAACAAAATATAGAAAAGAAAAAGGAGACAGACACTTGATTTTCTTAAAAAATGAAGGTACATAAACTCAAATAGAAAAAATAAAAATAGAGACTTAATTAAAATTTTCAAGTGCTGAATTTTTCAAAACCTCATAAATGAACTCAAAAGACATTATTCAATCTGGAACAAGGATGATCTGCTCCTATCCTAATTATTTCTCAATATTTCATGTAAAAAAGGCTTCCATCAATTTACACCGTCTTTGGGAGGGTGGAAAGTGGGAGGAAATAATATGGGGTCAAGGAAAGTGAGGGAGAAAAGTTGCCTTCCATTATTTGGCAAAGAGAGAAAATGAGGGGAAGGAAGTGGAGAGCAAATTCTTCCTTGGACTCACCAAATAAGTGATAGGAAAATGAGTACGATTATTTAGTTAACCTCGCAATAAATTTTCTTTATCACAAAAATAAAGGATAAAAATGTAATCTCATAAACTTGCCACCCACTTTCATTCCCTCCAAATTTCTTCCATCGAAACAGCAAAGAAAAAAATTCTCCTCTCCATTAACTTTCTCTCCCCCATTTTCAACCCTTCCATTTTCCTACCCTTGTTTGGTTCCCAAACAAAGTGTTAAGATTTTTATCTAAAAGCTAAGAGCAACAATCAAAGAATAAGTTGTCATACTTATTCTCCATACTGATGAATCATCAAACATGGGTACCCTAAGAATCAGCCAACCGTAAAAGATACTAATCATAGCATTCCTGAAATTTACGTCAGCTAAGGTGATGCACAGATGTTCATAAATTTAGACAGCATCCAAAGCAAGTAACAAGGTACAATACTTGTTGCATAATCAACTATAATCATTATCCTGGGCCCAGCATTAAAGAACCAATTATAGGGCACATGCATTGATTTTCAAACCATAACAAATGCAGGATTAGTCTTTATTTACAAATATCAAAAAAACATAATGCACAAATACAAAAAGTAACGCACCTCACAAAGCCTCTGCAGGGTAAAAGGGGGACCTTCATCAAAACTGTGAAGAGCTGTGAAGCAAGAAACAAAATTATTACAAATAATCTCATTCAAGAACAATAATGAGTATCAATAATTTAGAATATTCAAGAGGCCCATCAATTATAGCTAATTAAAAATCCTAACTTCAGACCAAACACCTTGCACATCCATGGTTAGATTAAAAAAAAAATGAGCACCACATCTAAACTAAAGCTACAAGCAGCTTCAAACAAGCCCATTAACACCCATGGAAGTTGAGAGATACAGTTTGTTTATTGCAACAAAGCTCTCTAAAAACTCCTGCATCTCTTTTTTCAAGTTTCTTGTTTGAATTCAATGTTTTCACATCTGGTAAAAGGTTAATGTTTAAAATAATAGTTTTATGGTGAAAACTTATAAACATATTATATTTTCTTAGATTCTTTCTAGCTGTTCTTATAGCGTTTAATTTCTTCCCTTCCCTTCACAAGTTTAATTTCTTAAATGTTTATGAAATTAGTTTCTCTTTTTCACGCTCTTCTTGTTGTGAGATTACCTCAAATTTGATGCAATTTAAGTTGATAGAGGATAAAAAATGTAGGAGCGCACATTAAGGCAATTTGGGCAGTTTCAGGATATTTCTCACAGAACTAAAAATGTCAGTTTCAAATTGAAGTAGGATCTTTCAATTACAGCACCTAGTAAGCAGGTGCACTATAGAGGTGCCTAAGGAGGCAATCCTTAGGTGGGGCCATCTGGCCTTCCAACTACTTAATAGTGAAGTAGTTGGCCGGTCAACTTTTATGAAATTATCCCTATCAGGCAGTAATTACAGAGCTGACCTGGCAGTTTAGGTCCCCAAATCCCAAAATAATAGCTACCAAAATAAAACTATTTAGGCTAGACATGCTGCTTTAGTGTTATGTCCTCCCCAACCTTCCACACTTTATTTGCATTACAGATTGATGGCACCTAACCAAACTGAATTTAAGCATAAAGACTGGAATAATCTTCAAAAGAAAAAATAAATAAATAAATAAATTCAGTCGGACATCAGTTAATTTGATTTTATGGCTGAATAAGGCCCAAAGTTTTGGTAAACCCAATTAATAATAAGGGGCGTTATTTTCAAATTAACAGATAACAACCATAATGGCTGTTACCATTATCTAACACCATTATGGCCATTTTACGACAAACGTAGTTACACCCTCAATAACGATGAAAAACACAAAACGGGATTGTCTGAATCCATTAAACAATGGTCGACGCGCTATATAACAACCCTTATTTAAAACTATGGATAGAGAAAGAGGGCTGCGTATAAGATCAACACTACCAAACTTGAGGGGGCTTTCACCTGATACTGGTGCAATTGGCCACACCGCTAGCATAAAGGGCCTTTGTACATAAAAACCACTATCTGTCACACAACCAGCTTCACTCAAACTGCCCAAACCCACCACCAAGAAAATCCTAGTTTCACCATCATGCAAACAACAGATGATCTCTACTACAATCAACTACACCAACTCTACATTCCCAGTGGCAACCCCTCCACATCCACAAGCCACATAGCCCACCAGTCCCCCTCTGGATCTCCATCTCTTCCCAAACCCATGAATTCAATTTAGCCTCCTTTCACTAAATCATAATACATCTGATATGTATTTAACATAAGTTTTGCATGCAAAAAGAACCAGTGACTAAGTTTTATGGTACATTTGTTTTGATTAGGATTATGGTTTTTCAAGACATCTAGGCTCTTATTTATGTATATCAGATTAGCTTAATAAACTACTCCAACCAAAGAAAAAAGAGATATATAAATTATTTTAAAGTGAATTTTAAAATCTCCAAATTTCAGTATTTCTTGTAAACCTAGTCTATTTAGGAATTTGTCTTACTTAGAAATCCTAATACTGTATAAAAATTACGATTTGTTTGGGAAATTAGACTATTGATTAGGAGTCTATTATTATCTTATGGCTTCATTTTCTTGTTTGTTTTCCTATTTGATGTAGGAAAAAGAGCCAAAGATAGCAAATGCAGCCAAAGGATGGTTGTCTGGACTATATGATCAGGAAAGAGAACAAAGCTCTTCGACAAAATTCTCAAAATATCTGATCATTCTTTTTTAACAGCAGTAGCAGCCTCTACATACTAAGTAAAAAGAAATTGTAGCCCTTAAAAATAACTAAAACTTAGCCATCCAAACTTCCGTAGTAAGTAGTTCATAAATAAACAAGGAAAGGAAAAAACCATAATTGTTAAAAAAAAAGAAAAAAATGCTGCTGCAGTCAGGTGACCACAACTTAGGATTTGTCCTGCATCATATTTCCTCTCTGGTTTAGAAGTATTGGGCTTTGGAGCCTATAAAGAAGAAGCTACTCTGTGTGTTCATATGGATTTTGATAATGGTACAAATATGAGAGTTTGGGTTATCTTGAAGTCTTCTTGCCTAGAGTTCCTTGCCTTCTATATTCCCTTTTTTCTTCTTCTTCTTCTGGCTTCAAAAAGACTGCTGCTACAGTCCATCCCACGGTTACTATTCACAGCCTTGAATTCAATCCCATATTCTTCTACAACACATACCTAACCAACCCCAATTCTTTATACATCAATTCTAACCCTAATTGCCACCTAAAATCCTCAAGACAAAATCATGTGGAAGGCATACAGCATCAGGTGAGAACCACTGTATTTTGGTCTGAGTACCATGTTTATTGGCCTCGTCTACAGGTGACTGCCCGTAATTTTTTTTCCCCCTTCTATTTTTAGGATGGTTAAACTTTATTCAGCATGTTTTAGTGGAGAACAACAAGCACGGAGAGACCTTTAGCATTTATAAAATGTAATGAACCATATTATTGGTCTAGAAACACAAAAATTAACATTTAATTGCACTAAAACCACAGCAGTTGAAAAATAAAATACACTTCTCTTTTCCATGTTGGGTTGAACTCATTTTGTTTGGCTTAATAAGGGCTCAAGGAGACAAGTCTTAGTCGAGAATTTGCAACATATAGAACAGAATTTAGTTAATCTAAGATGGTGCTGCAACCAGTAATTTTAGAACCAATACATCACACCATTTAGAAAGCAGAAATAAAAATCTTCACTAACTCACTCATTTATATTAATAATTAGTTTGTCTGCTTACTTTATATTTGCATAGGTTGTAAAATGGGTCATAAAACTATGTATTTAAACATTATATTTGTCCCCACTCTCCTAGAAGAATTGTCCATCGCACACACGTGCATGGTTGACCCAACCAAACCATTGTGATAGACTCTGATATTTTGCATGGAGTTATTTAGGGAATTCTAGAGGTTTTCTTGTTGTTATCATTTTAGCTTTCCGTAAAAATTAAATAAAATGGGTGGAAAATATTATTTTAAAAAAAAAAAAACTGTGTTAAGGATAACCAAAGCCATTTCTAGGATGCATAGTCCCAAGAACCATGTAGCTGAGTCCACAATAATGGCCCCAGCCAAAGTCAATATGAGGCTCGGTGCAGCATAGTCATTATCCCCATCCTTAAATTCATAGTTCTCAATTGTATCACACATGCATTAGAAACTTAGACAGCTGAAAAAAGAAAAGCAAGGATAAAGTTTCGATACCTTCATCCAACCTTTTCACCAGCTCTGGGTAAGTTCCCCTCAGTGAAGCATTCTGCTCCTCAGTTGTCATTTTTGCCTCAGGATATTCCGACAAAACCTTCATGAATTAGAGAGGGAAGATGAGCATCATCACCAAGGAAACAAATATTATTTGTACAACGCACTATCTTTAGAAACAACACATATATATTGGTTGTCTTGCCATTGTGAAGTAAGAAGAGGACCACATGCAAGCATACCTCCCCATACCTGCTTCAGCTTAAAGGATAGCAGACTCTTCAGTTTGTCCCAATCATGCCTGAGATACAAATCATAAAAATATACATGATATTGATAGGAGTTATGATTTTATTAATCATTTTGCTTCTCACAATCATAGCATGCAGAATGAAAGAATAACATCCAGAGTAAAAGGACAAGAAAACAACTAACTTTCAAACTACAGTGAGCCTAAAGCTAATTGGAGCATGACACAGTAAAAGATATATTGTTGAAGTCTAACAGCAAGGCTTTCCATATCCAATAATAGATTTGAAAATATAATCTTAGTACCAATATAAGGTGGTATCTTGTTTTTCCATTTGGATTTCAATTTGAAAATAATAATCATGTAACTCCAGAACTAATTCAATTATGACAAACCTTCAACTGAATAGCGAATGGACAAAAATTCAATATTGAGGGTAATTTTTCTTATTTTGTGGGTAGTCAGTAGAACACGAAGGAAAGGAATAAGGAAACTAGATAAACCATATAAATCACTAGGAGTTCCTTGAAACCACAAGGAGAGGGTAAGAGACCCACCCACTAGGTAAAAGACAGCAATTTATCAACTTTTAATAACCAATCTAATTCATAAGAATATAGCTTACAACAAAATACAGTTTTTTCGCACTCTCTTATATAGCCACCTAAAAAGCCATAAAACCCCAAAACAAACAGAAAAGAAATAAAACTTTAAATGACATCCTACTTAAAATCAAATGAATGAAACAAAAAAATTCCATAAATCATGCAGATATTTCTAATTTATAAATTATTAAAGCCACAATAAATTTACAATAATTGTTGAAAGTCGAAGGAGCACACATTTTCTCCGAGTCTCATGTAATGTTGAAGCCTAAAACCTTGAGCTAAGAACCTACAATTGCATAATCTGGAAAAAAAATAATGAAAAATAAAAAAAACACAGTAGATTTAAGCTCTGTTTGACCCTGCTGTTAAGCAAGTTTGGTCCAACTTTTGAAAGTAGAAGTTTTGGTAAAGAGCTTGCTTTTAGAAAAAGCAGGCATGCTATTTCAGAAAAGCATGTAAAAGCTTATTATAAGATAATCATGCATTGCCCTGCTTCTTTTATAATCAACTAAGAAGGGTGCTTAACTTATAAGCACAGCAAGGCCAAACAAACCCTTAATCTCACTTCTAGGAAACCAATAGCAAGCACAAAATACATATCCTTTTAACTCTAGACTTTGCATCTATCACTTGGATATTTATACTCATCTTGTTCATTTGCAACTTCAGTTGTCTTCCACAATCCAATTGATCCTTTTTTAACCTCCTTGCACCTAAATAGGTTCCCTAAATTCCCCAAGATTTGCAATCACTTCGTTGCCTTCATTTTTGCACATCATCTTTTGATGCCTCAAAAACCAAGACCTTGGGATCTTCAAAGTTTTCTTCCTGCCCTAGTACCTAACACATATCTCACCATTGCAATTTTCTTCAAACTCTCCAGAAGACCAATTATGCTGCATGTAGTTCCATGATCAGCCGTCATCGCTGCAGACAAGCAACTCAACGAGGGTTCAAAACTAAATGCTCAACTCGCAGAAATCATCATAAATACAATGTCCCTCTAGATGAATCCGAGCCAAGACAATTGTCTTCCAACTCATACCAATAATATGCAAGAAAAACGTCATGATGTTGAAGTTATATATCAATGCTTCTTACAAAAAAAGTCTGAAAAAACTTTAGGCAGCATACCTATTGTAATAGGGGCAGAAAATATGAATGATTGTTTTGTAACTACCAAAGTTCCATTTCAATCAAGTTCTTAAATTTGGCCAGCATTTTCTAAAGCCACACAATATTGACTCTTATATTGTCTCCAAAAAGGAGATTACATGAAAGTCCATATGAATTCTCACCATGGCCAAATTTCCTGCCATAAGATTGGTTACTATAAACTTCAATATGTGTCCAATACCTTTTTTTCTTTGAATACTATAAGGCTGCCACCTGTTCACTCTTTTTCCCTTTAAATTGCTTTGATAATGTTTTCTTTTTAAAACTTATGTCTGCTTCAACTTTTCTATTCAAGCTACCAGTACCAGAATTATTTTTTTTTTTTTTCCACATATGCAAACATACATTGCTGTAAATCAACTTCACAAGTTACACCATTTTATCTTACCAAACAAGTCAGCAAAACCATTCCTTAAGGAAACAAATCACCAATCAATTAAAGCTCTAATCCAACAGGTCTGTTCCTTAGGATCTGAAGATGTCACCCCTCTAAGTAATAACAAACAGCATCCTTCACCTTGCATGAAAGTCAAAAAGGCACCAAACTAGAAAAATACCAAAGTAACCAAAAAAAAAAAAAAAAAAAATCCACTTCTGATGGACTGATGGGGGTTGACTACTGCCACATCGATGAGCAGCAACTGCATCCTACATGTTAATTTTGCTTCATCTATCTTTAAGCCAACCAAAATTTCAAAATCTAAATCAAAGGCCATCAAAACACTACCGACAAATTCCCACAAAAATCATTATTAAGAGTCATAAACAGAAAAGGGGCAAATTAATAATTGAACTTTCCAGTCTGATACACAAAAGGAAAAGAACAGGAGGGGAATCGACATGTTTACTTTTAGAAATGAAAATGCATTATCTGCAAAATGTTTTCTTATGTTATTGAATCCATGATGCACTTAAGCAACGCATTTGGTGCCTCAGGGGTGAAGGAAGGTAAAACAATCCCTGCAACAGAAAAGGAAAAATATGTATAGAAGAAAAATAGTAATCAAACAACTGCAAGACTTCACACAACGCTCAAAATATTTTCAATCAATATCCATAACGAACATTAATGGAAAGGCATCGTCACCATTTTCCTTCAATTTGTTCATGAAGGTTGATGGAAGAGTGGAGATATGACTGCTTAGGAGCTTTATAGGATTATTTGTGAGGATGACATGAAAAAAACACAAGGGGAACTGGTTCACAGTGATGAGTAGAAGTAACCTAAATTCTAACAAACCAGTGTTACTTCATATGTGCATATAAAACAAGCTTGCGAGATGATATATAAGAAATAATGTGATAACATCAAAGAAAATAACCATCCAACGGCAGAATGGTGTCAGCATAGCATATGAATAGGGTAGCAGCATCATGGCATGGTGGTTAATGGGTTACGTTGACACTGCTATGGTTCCGGAATTCAGTAATTTGTGTGACAAATGTGACAATTTAGTCTTCAAAATCGAGAATGAGAAACAAAGGTTTTTGCAAAAACTGCTATTTCAATTGAATCCATCTTGCATTTGATAAAACTAAGCACAAAATCTATGTACTGAAATCAAAATAAGGGAAACCATAAAAGTGCAGTACCAAAATTTGCCAGTACATGAAATAACTTGTAGAATGCTTCTCACTTCGTCCTCGTCTTCTTCAACAATCTCAGACTTGGATTCTTTCTCCCTACAATCCAAAAAACAATCACAAAAAAAAAAAAAAAAAATCAATCTGATAACTTGTTTTTTTTTTTCCCTAGCAAATCGAAAAAAAAAAAATCGTCACCAAACCTAATTTTTTCCGTTTTATTCTGGAAAATCGAAGTGGAACTTATAGAAACCTAAAGTCTGCAAACGAAAAAAACTAAAGAAATTAGTACCCAGGGTTTAAGGAAGAAGCATCCTCCCAACTGTCATTGGGATTGCGAGGGGTGGTGATGATATCAGCAGCGTCGTTTGCGGTCGAATTTTCAATTGACGGCGGCGTCTCCATATCTTCCGTATGTGATGAGAAGAAGATAACACTCGACCGATCGATTGATTTTTTTTTCTCCCTGCGCTGCTTTGTAATAGTAGCAACTAGCAAGGAGAGAGAGGGTGCACGTAGGAAACTGTGACGTGTTCTATAATCAAAGATGCAAATAAGAACTACCCATACATTAAGAAATTCTTTATATAATTGAATTACAAAATTTCCTTATTAGTTGAAAAAAATTAATTAACCAAAGTCAATTATAATTTATTTAATAGATAATTTTCACAATTTATATTTAAAAAAATCCATAACTAACCCCAAGTCTCTAAAAACTTATTCAATAGTAATATGTAACTTCAACCTTCTCTTCTAATTAACAAAAACAAAACAAATATTAAAGAAATTTTCTTAAAAAATATATTAAAATCTAAAATATAAAATAATTCCATTTATTCATTATTTTTCTATTTATTGATCACATAAAATAAGTTTTTTAATCACTCATAACCTATATAAAATATTATTAGCATTTTGTAGAAGTGTAGATTATCATTGTCAAAATCGAACTTCTTTCTTTTCTTCATTCAAATATCTTCTTTTTGAAATAGATTCGAAGTTCTATGCTCACTACTTTTCTTGATTTTGATCTGCTCATTCATTGTAACATCTAGTTACTTCTTCCATCATTGTATTCATTTTGAAGATCATCAAATTGTGGTTACTTCTTCCATCATTGTGTTCATTTTGAAAATCATCAAATTGTTGCTCGTATCATCTAATTAGTGTACACTCTTTTTGGTTGGACAAAAAATCATTCATGTTAAGTTATGGAGATTGATAAGGATGGAGGCCCACGATATAAGGTGCTATATAGATACAACATAGTGATCTCGTTAGTCGATTAGCGAGCGAGGGTCACCAAGACGGCGCCCCTTACGGGGACTCGGGGTAAAACCCCTAAAAGGTTTACAAAATATTAGGTCGGATGTATCGGTTAGTTAGACATTTTTTTACTTATAACCCTAGATGTCCACACTATAAATAGAAGTAACATCACTTATATTTATAACCATCAATTGATAAAAGCAAACAAGAAACTCTAGTACAATCGTGGAGTATGCATCATTTTCAAATCACGTAAAGTCCTTGTGTTATGTGATTGTTTTGGTCTCTCTACTTTATTCTTTTGCTTGATTCTTTTCCTAACAACTCATTCATCTTCCCATGCCTTTAGGGTATTGCATCTTAGTGTTTAGGCTTTTGTTGGCTTAGATTAAGACATTTTGACTAATATAGTCGATATAGACTTTGTTATATGTGTGGGTAATTCATTATAAATTCTTTTAAAGGTTTCATGAAAAGTATCTTATCATCTAACAAGTTCTAATAAAATTCTTATCACACCATCTCTTAAAACTTCATCGTGTTATCACCTTTTTTATGAAAGCAAGGCAAGTTTAAGTGTTTGAAATTGTGAATTAAATTATGCAAAGCAAATCAAGGATAAAAGAAGTAAAGTAAAATGATAATGTTAAAGAATATTTGACCATACCTCATATTATTTTTTTATTGCTCTAGACAAAAAGTGTTGTACCTTCACGAATAATATTTCTTTAAGACATCGAATTCACTAACTTATATAACTCATCAAAATCCATGTTCATCAAAATGGAAGCTCCTTCGAGAAAATACTATCTTTGCCACATATTAACCTTCATAATTAAATGCCCACTTATTATGATCTCGCCTTTAAAATAACCAAAAGCTTCTCAATATTTAATCTCCTTCTTGAAATGTTTTTTAACGCACCTTCTTATCATATGCTCATGCCTTTCTCTTCGATATAGCTCGCACATGGAAAATAACTACAAATTGCTTCTCACTAATTAGATTCAACTATTCATATCAAATCTTGGCCCATTTTAACTCATCTAACTCTACTTCATTTAAGACACTCGAAGATGGTATTTCTAACTTCAAAGGCATCATCACCTCCATTTCATATACAAAAGAGTAAAAAATTATTCCAAGTTGATGTCCCGACTATTGTTCGATAAGCATGTAGTTCAACTCATAACATTTCATGACTATCTTTGTACGTGACCAACATCTTCTATATGATTTTCTTCAAATTCTTGTAAATATAACGATGAGTTACGATGCTTGATCTTTCAATATTGATATAATTCTATAATTATTTTGTAATTAAAATTTCACGTATTATCGATTATCAAGATTTCGAAGAACTATAATTACAAATGATGTTTTTTTATCAAAATAATGTACTATTTTTTAAATAACATATGCAAGTAAAGTGACTTCCACCCATTTTGTGCAATAATCTATTGACATAAGAGTGTGCACGTGAGCTTGAGGTCGAGAATTTCAATCTAATTTATTTCAATCAAAAGCTTAAAGTCCTTTTTATTTATTTTGGTTAGTTGTTTATTCTTTTTCCACAAAGATTTTTATTTGAATTTAGGTTTCATTTTAGTCCTTATTGGGTTTGGATATATATTTAATTAGGAGTTCTTATGTGTTACAAATCCATAATTAAATAAGAATCCATAGTTCTTTAAGTCCATATTTAATTTAGACTAGACTAATAAGTCCTTATTAAGTTTGGAATGGATTTAAGTTATTAAGTCTAAATAGGTAAACAAGTATTTTAGTCTCTGTTTATTTTAGATTGGGCTTAAGTTAATAAGTCAATTGGAATAGGATTTCACTTGTTTAGCTAAATATGGCTAGGGTTTTTTAGGGTTAGTCGCATTTTAGGAGCTAGTATTTAGGCTAATATTTTGTAATTTTTAATGCGGTTTTGTTGAATTGATAATCGGAGAGAATTTTCTCCTTATTTGGTGTTCTTGTGTAATATAAAACATAATTCTTATTTGTGGCACTAATCACCCAAGGTGGTGAATTGATCAACCAACATTCAAGAATCAAAAGTGGTAGTATCTCGTATCTTTAGGTTCCCGACGTATTGATCCTTATAAGTCTTGAATTACTTTAGCTAGGTCTTGATTTACATATATCCTATTGTTAACTAAAACTTCAATTAGAGTGATTTACATATTGAGGGTTTTGGCTTATTTTCATTTTCTTATAAATATTTTTTGCTTTTTGGTTTCAAGTGAGGAAAAGGTGCGACGAGGGTTCAAATAAGGGGTTAAGCTTTTCAAATTGATCCAAAAATTTGACCAAGTGTTTGACCGGACCTAATTAAGATTTGATTAGAATTTCAAAATTAAAAGACAGAGTTGACACATAGGTTTGACCTACTCTAGGGTTCGGCTTGTGTTGCTTGTTTTTTACGGGTTTGGATTTCAATTTGTGTTGATTGATTATTAGGTTGTTTTGGAATTTTTATTATGTTAAGGATTTGATTGTGTTTGTGTTGACTTTTACATCAAGCTACTTTTTTTTATGTTCGAATTGTTGACATAGAGGTTGTCATACGGTGATATCTCGATTGCAAAAATTAAAGTGTTCAAAAAGTAGAATCACCATAGTTTTCTTAAAGGTGAAAACTCGGAAAAATCTAACAAATTAGTCAAAGAGTTTCAGCTATAGAGGTTGATTACAAAACTAGAGAAGACTATTGACTATCCTAAAATCTACCACAAGTGTATGGATGGTAGGAATGTAAAATAAGACAAGTCATATATCATTCCCATTAAGAGGAGTTTCGTCAATAGGGTTCTTTTTTAATAAAATTTTTTGAGAGTTTCATCAACTCTTTATGAACTTTGTACTCGCCCCTAGTATGAGGGGTAATCCTAGTTCGAGTTATCATAAAAAAAAATCATCAAGGCTCAAAGTAGGATGATAAAGGATATGATTTTGTGAGATATATGAAAAATGATCTTTCTTCATCTCAAAGGTTGATTTGCCTATCGCTGGTAAATGCTAATCTCTTTTGAAAAATAATGATTAATTTAAAAAGCTTTTGGGTTAACGAAGAAGGGAAGTGTGATTTGAGATCATGATCATTGTTATTTTGGACACCAATCATTTAGTCTTTCAAATTTAGGATTCATAATGTTTTTTTTATTTCAACAAAATAAGGGATTTCCCCCTTACTTTCTACTTAAAAAAATTATTAGGAAAATGTATGTTTAGATTCACTAAATCGAAGAATTACCTCTAAGCATCTATTTGTCATGCTTGAAATTTGATCAATCTTTGACTATCTTGAATAAATTTATCATTATAATTTCTTAATAGAGAGAAAAATTTAATGCCAAATAATACTTTCAAATGAACATCTCTTAATTTTATATCAAAAAATATAAAATCACAAAAGAAATAAAAGTATTTTTTTCATTCAAAGAATGACTTAATTCATACATAACCAAAACATCGTGGGAATAGTATTCAAAATCTAATAAAACTAAAAGATAGTATTTGTAAATCATGAGCATGTATCCTTACTATAACTTTCAATTTCACTCAATCTCTCCATCCCCTATGTTAACGATTATGGTTTAATAGTGGATTCATGCTCATATTGGCGGACCATTATCTAAACTCGATCCACCCTTTCTTAATTAAAACCAATAACATCTTTTTGAAAGTCGGACAATTACCAATGCTATGTCTAGTAGCATAGGATGATATTTGCATATCTCATCTTATTTGTATCACATAGGATAGGGAGGACGCATTGAGTTAGTAAGGATCGGGGTGACTCGGTCAATACATATCGGACACTAAAACATTCCACCCAATAGAAAAGGTAGGGGTGGTAATTGTTCAAACTCTTTTTTTATGATCTTGGTTGTTTAGGTGGTAAGAGTTTTGTGGTGTTTAAGAATCATTGAAAACTCGTCCGATTCCGCATTAGAGACACAAACAAAAAAGAAAGAGGTTTCCCTTATTTCTTAGAGGTCCGTTCATGAGCTTTTCGAAAATTGGTATGGAGATTGGGACTCATTTTAAAGATATTATAACCAAATCCTCTCTCACTAAGAGTGTATTCTGAAGCCTTAGTTTTTCTCTAAATTATGTCGTGCTCTATTTCCCTCGTTATATTCACAATATCATTGAACAACCATAAAAGGTTATCACTTAACTATTCATAGTATGGGGATCCTATAGTGCTAATAAAGATGTTAGCTCATTCTGATTTAGTTAATGGTGGATATTCTCGAAAGACTAGTGCTTGCCATCTCTTGGAATAGCTCCATATAGATTCATTACTCTCTTTTCTCAAATTACAAAGGTCGACCATACTTATAAACGCTTTCTTTCTTGCCCTCTAGTTAGTTGTTTCGGAATGGTCTCTTTTTCGAATTGGTTATTTAAGGTTTCGAGTGCACCCGTATTCTTTTTTTTTTAATCTCTATCTATTATCAAAAAATTGAGTTGATCTATATTTCTTGACCCTCTTTTTTTTTCTTAACGTCCTCATTATCTTTGGATGGCCTTGTAGGGATCCGAGTTTGAGCCAAATGATTTAGAGAAAAGGTCACATACCGAGGAGTGGAGAATTCTTGACAATAAATAGTGCCACATGGCCTCATAAAGCAACTAAAGAAAGTCCTTCGGGATGAGCGGCCATCATGGAAGGAGTATACATATATAAAGAATCGAGTCGAGGAATTGGCATTGTGGAAGGATAGAATGGATCCTTCACTACTAAAGCTTCACCTTCCAATAGTTTGGAAGGAGAGCATTCTCAAGCAAATCAATTAAACGCGACACTTCATTTCTTAGAGTGACCACTTTTTATTGGATGCTTTACTTCTCGTGGATTTCATTTTGGTTTTCCATCTCGATCAAGTTATTGGTGTTTAGGCTAGTTAAGGTTTCGTTAAGTGTAGCTCGTGTTTTCTTTGACATGCTATCGTTACTCGACTTTTGTGGGACTCTCAAAATTTATTAAGATTTATTTGGAAGTTTTTGTTTTTTTTGAGGATGCAAGTTATTTATTAATTTCAAAGTCGTTACCTAGTATTAAAAGAACTATTAACCTATAATAAGCACTCGGTTAAGAGATTTTAGGATAAGAATTTGGTTATGCCTTTAGGAAAATATCAATCACTAAAAAACATAATTTCCTAAGAAAGGTACCATGTGTAGTTTAGTTCAAAAATTTATCTCCTTAAATTTTTTATTTATACCAAATTATTTTCAATTCAAACTCCAAGTTTTATTTTCTAGGCCAAATTAATTTTTATTTTTATTTGTGGCATCATATTGAACCAATCATTGACCTCTCTGTTGGGAATCACGTTAGTTCAATGAAAGATTTATTTTAAGTATCGATATAATCGGTATGTTAGAAAATAACTTAATTACTAAAGTGGTTTATTTTAGCTAACATCACTCCTTATTAGATAGGAGACTTTGTTTTTTTTTCCTAATATTTTTCATTATTTTTTATTTCATTTTTTATTATTTATTTTACTTACCTAGGATTTTCTTCTTTTTTTGGCATTTTTCCTTATATTTTTTTCTTTTCTTTTTTATCTCTATTTTTTTCCTTATGATTTTTCTTCTTCGATTATTTTTATTTTTATTTTTATTTTTATTGGTTTTTTTTATTTAGTGAGGAATCATCATCAATCCCTAAAAAATTGACTATTCAATGATTCGTTCACCAATTAATTATCTATTCTGATTTTTGAAAGAAAACCTAAATAATTAACATTTCTATTTAATAATCAAATAAATCAATCAATAATTCTAATGGTATGTCGTGCTACTAATAAATTAGTTTGTATTTATATTTCTTACGTAACTCAACCGCGAGGGTGTAGATAGGGCAAGCAAGGGTCGAACCCACATGAAAACTAGCCTAATCAATGGTTTCTATTTACAAGTTTGAAGTCACTACCTAGTATTAAAGGAACTAGGAACCTAAAAGGGACATTGGTTTAGAGATTCCAAGGCAAGGTATCATGTATAGTTTAGTCCTAAATTCATCTCCTATAATGTTTTATTTGTGTCAAATTATTTTTTGTTTTAAAGCTCTAATTTTTCAAGTCAAAAAAATATTTTTTTATTATTAGACGTGACATCGTATTGAAACGATCATCGACCCCTTCTTTAGGAGACACGTCGATTCAAAAATCGGATCCACTTTTTTAGTCTTGATACGACGAGCGTGTCAAAGAACATCTTAGTTATCCAAAATCTTTTTTTTTATTGGTGAAAAATCATCATTAGTCCCTAAAAAAATATAGGAGACTTGACAATTATCTACCTATTAATTACCTAATCTAGTTATTAACATTTCGGAGAAAAAAAGTCATTAGTCTCTAAAAAATTAAGAGACTTAACAATTCACCCACCTATCTAATTGTTGACATTTCGGGAAAGATCGTCATCGATCCCTAAGAATTTAGGAGACTCGACAATTCACATACCTATTAACTATTAATCTAACTTTGAAATGAAATTTTAATAAAAAGAATTAACTATTTTTTTACTTTTTTGTTTTTATATTTTTTCAATAGAAAAGATCATCCTTAGTCCTTAAAAATTAGGAGACTCAATAATTCATCTATCATTTAGTTATCTAAATTAATTAAGAAAATTAAAGTTCTAAAATTAAAATTTAATTAAAATTAACTAATTAGCATTCTAAAATACATACATACATACATACATACATACATATATATAAAATTAAAGAAGATGTAAACATATATAAATAAAATTCAATATAAATCATCTAAAGTGAAATAAAAACATGAATAAATAAAAATAAAACAAACTATATAAATTTTTTTTGGACGAGTGAGCTTGTTGGAGGTTTGACAAAGGGGGCTAGACAATCCGACCCTTATTATTTTCTCCTTAGGTCAGGTTAGACCCATTATTTTAGACTAAGTCGAACCGAAACTAAATGGATCGAGTATTTTTTGGGCAAAACAAAAAGAAAAGAAAAGAAGCCCACAAACAAGAATTAAATTCTTTTCTCGTTTCTTTTTTCGATCAAACATGCCTACTACTCTTATCATTCATTTTTTCTCAACTTGACCAGCTAAAATTCATCCCCAAAGCAAGCAACTAAGTATTACCCTCGCTCCCTTAGTTACTACGTTAATTTTCATGCCTCATTAAACCAAACTAAGAACAACTTGTTACAATTTTTACATATCATACGATGAGAATGGCTTTCAATAAATTTAAGACATATTGATATATCAAAGCAGAAGAAAAGGTTATAAAGTTACCTTTTGAGTATGCAAGAGAATGAGACGTTGAAAAAAAAGGGAACAGATAGCTAGTTACAAAACCTAAAAAAAAAAATGCCTTTCTTGTTTTAAGCCTCGTTTTCTTTTCTTTTCTCTCGTTTCTTGATCCCCTTTTTTTCCCTCTCCCTTTCTCTCATGTTTCTTGTTACCTCTCTCTTTTTCTTTCTTTGTCGCTATCTCACTCTCTCGTTATGCTCTTTTTCTTTTCTTTTGTGCTCTCCTCTTTCTCTTTCTTTATTTCCTCTTGGCCTCTCTTTTCTTTACCGATCTCTCATCTCTATGCTTTCCCTCTTTACTTTCTCTCCTCCCTATTTCGTTCTTCTCTCGCTACTATTTATATGCTTAGAATGATTATGGAACGTGGACGTCGTGGGTGCAGGAGTTGTGAGGAGTGAAGATTGTGGTCATGGGTATGTTTTTTGGAGAGTTGAATGGTAAAAAGTGGAGCAGGAGGCTGCGGGAGTTTGTGGGGAAGGTGGTGAATAGAGGTCGTGGCGAGTGGAGAGTGGAATGGAGAGGGACGTGTGAGGGTAGAGAGGAAGAGGGACATGTGACGAAGGTGGTGGAGAGTGGAATGGAAGTTTTAGCGGAAAGGATGGCCGATCGTAGGGAGTGAAGAGTGGAGGTCGTGGGGAGGAAGAAGAAAAGGGACATCCGTCGGCAAGGTGGTGGAGAGTGGAGGTCATGGGGAGGAAGAAGAAGAGGGATGTCCGTAGGGAGTGGAGAGTGAAGGTGGAGAGTAAGAGGGACATGTGAGGAGTGGAGGAATGGCAACCGCCCGATCATGCCATTGTTCATTTCCTTCGTTAAAGAAGGAGATGAACAATAAAATATATCAAAAAATTCAAGGGCGAACGACAGTGTCGTCCATGCCCAAAGTGTCAAGTTCGTCCTATCATTCGTTCTCTCTTCTCAATTAGGTCCTCCTCAATTTAATCTTTTTGCAATTAAGCCCTTCGTAATAATTCTTTTAGTCCCTTTAGTTTTAATTGTTCTCAATCCCCTCTTAATTTATTTTAATAGTTTCTCCACTTTTTCGATATTTATAAATTGACCCATAATACTTTTAAATAAAATCACAATTAAATCCTTAAAAGTAAAATTGATCCATTTCTATCTTTTTTTCTCTTTTTTAATCATTTTTCATTTTTTTGAATTTTTTAAATTTAATTTTAATAATAAATAATAATAAAATAAAATTTAACCCAAATTTTTTGGTTATGACATATAGCATACGTTTGAAAAACTTGAATGATCTAGGCTCCGTTTGTTTGACAAAAAACTTCCATAGGAAAATTAATTCCTAAAGAAGCTATCTTTCATAAAATTTTTTTTCAAAAAAATATTTTCTCGCAGTTTGCGACTAAATTAAAAACTCGCTGAAAAATATATTCTACCGTTTGTTTGATATAAAAAATTAAAATTCAAAAATAGTATGTGATTGTTACATCAATAAGTTTTGAGAAAGCTTCAAAAATGCATATTGATAATTTCATAATATAAGATACATTTAGAAAATTTTAATTCAAAAAATAAAATATACTTTTTTAACCATCAAACCAATTAAACAAAATTAATTGAGATAAAATCAAGTCAATATTCACATTTAGTAAAAAACTATTCTAAGTAATCCTAGCAGCTTATTTTGGTAACTTAATGAAGAATTATTTTTTTTTGGAAATTTAAATGATAATTTAGCCTAAAAAATAGTTTAATAAATTATTAGTTATCATTTATAGATAATTATTTATTTGATTTCAAAAGATTAATGTTGGAATAATTTGTAACTAATTATTCACTATAATTACCAATAAAATTTTACAACTAATTAAAATTATAAATTATTGATTTAGTTGCAAATGAATAGTGTTATAAAAATAATATATTTATTAATGAATTAATTAATTTTAATTTCTTTTTTTACATAAAATTACAGTCTTGTAATAATCATTTTCAATAATTTAAATATAGTTTAGCTAATGTTTGAAATAATGGTAAAAAAATAGATATAAATTATTAAAATATTTATTGTAAAAATAAATTTAAGCTATACAAATGGTTTATAAGAATATTTAATGTATTTATAAATAAAAAAACAAATATTAATAGAAAAAATAATTAAATAATTAATAGTAATTGATCAAAAATAATTAAAAATTAATTTGGTATATTTTAAATAAAAAAAGTTGAAGAAAAAATTGTAAAAATATATTGAGAGAGAGGTAAGTAACACGAGAGCGAGACAACTCATGAGAAGGAAAATGTTTTTCTCTTTTTTAACTAGGAAAAAATTTTCTTAAAAATATTATATCATTTTTTTGTTACCTAAACATTATTTTTCGTTGACTTTTTTTCTAAATGCGAAACAAACATTGAAAAATGAGAAAAACAAGTTCCTAAAATTTGTTTTCTCCCAAACAAAACAGACTCTAATGTATATTCTAATGATCTAATGTATGTTGTTATAAAAGTTTAAATTTTATTATTATGTTTGTTCTTATTTTCTAATATTATTTTTATATCTTTTATTATATAATCTCTATCATGTCAAACCTCACAAAACCTGGTTTTGTGACCCTTGATATTATGAGTGCTTGATACTATGATACATTTAACTACTAATAATCTTGGACAAACAATCATGGGTGATAATCAAGAATAGTCGTAAAAATGTGCTAAGGCAATGATCTTCGTTCATCTTCATCTTCATATGGATTTGAAAATAAATATTTAATAATAAAGGATTCGCTTGAATTGTGAAAAAATTTAGAGGAAAGGTACGACCACCAAAAAATGTCAATTCTTCCAAAAGCTCATTATAATGGGATGCACTTAAGATACAAGATTTTAAAATAGGAAATGATTATCGTTTTGTAAGGATTAACTTGAACTATAAAAAAAAATTAGAAGAAAGGTGCAACCGCTAAATGGCGATAATTCTTCCTAAAGCTCATTATGATCGGATGCACTTAAGATACAAGATTTCAAAACAGAAAGTGAGTATAATTCCGTAGTATGTAGCATCAATTTTCAACTAAAATTATATGAAAAAAATATTATTGATTCAGTTATGTTAGAGAAAATATTTTTTTTCATGGCTCGAATATGCTCATGCAACAACGAATATTGAGAAAAAAGTTTTAAAAAATACTATGAATTGATTTCTTACTTACTTGTAGCTGAATAAAATAACGAGCTATTAATAAAAAATTATTTATCTCGCCCAATCGGATCTACTTAATTTCCTAAAGTAAATGTGACATCTTATAATAATTCTAGATATGGACGAGGATGTTGTTGTGTCTATGGTCATGACCATATCTATAGTCATGGTCGAAATAATTATTATTATAATCGTGATGGTCATAATAATATAAATCACCACTAAAAGTCGATAAACTAAGAAAAGAATAAAAGTGGATCAAGTTAGCATTCGAAAATGAATGTGATAGATGTAATATGAAGGGATATTGGTCGTATAACTATCGTACGCCAAAACATCTCATTGAAATTTATCAAGTCTTATTGAAAAAGAAAGAAAGAAATATAGAGATAAATTTTATATAAATAATGATTGTGACAATGTTCCTCCTTATGGTTTCGGTAATTTAACACATTTAGATGTTGTTAAATTTTTTTAAAGATTCTGAAAGAAAAGATCATTAGATCAATGATTAGAATTAATGTCTTCTTGTTTCTTTTTTTACTAAATAAAGAAGTTTTATATTTTCTTATAATTTATATTACATTGTGATAGATATATTATTATTTTTTTAATTTTTTTTGTGTTTATGAAAAATATATGGATACTATCAAGTTAACATTGGTTTAAATATCGTAGATGAGAATTTATGCCTTATAGATAGTGCAATAACACATCTTATACTTAAAAAAAGATATTTCTTCAATTTAATGATGAGCAAGGCTAATGTTAACAATATATCTAGTAGTGTCCATTTAATTGAAGGATCTAAAAGAGCAAATATATTATTACTTGTAGGGATAAATTTGATTATAAATGATGCATTATTCTATCATAAGTCTTATAGAAATTTATTGAGTTTTAAATATATTCATTTAAATGGATATCATATCGATACAATAAATATTACAAATATTGAATACTTATCTATTACAAGAATTACATCGGGTAAAAATATGTATTGAAGAAATTATCCAGCTTTATTTTTTGACATTTATTACACAAATATTCAAATAATTGAAACAAATGCTATAGTAAAACGAAAGCTTACTAATTCTTTTATTATGTGGCATGACCGATTAGGCCATCTTGGATTCATTATGATGTGAAAAATTATTAAAAATTCATATGGACATCCATTAAAGAATCGAAGATTCTTCAATCTAATGAATTTTCATGCTCGTCTCAAGGCAAACTTATTGTTAAGCCATCACCAAATAAAATTAGGATTAACTCTCCAGCATTTTTAAAATGTATTCAATGTGATATATGAGAATCAATTCATCCATCATGTAGATAATTTATATATTTTATGGTTTTAATAGATACATCCATAAAATGATCACATGTATGCATATTATTATTAACCTAGCATTTCCAATGTTGTTTGCTCAAATAATTTGATTACAAGCATACTTTTGAAATTATACCATTAAAATAAGTCACCTTGACAATATTGGTGAATTCATCTCTCAAACATCTAATGATTATTATATGTCTTTTGACATAAAGATTGAACAACATGTTATTAATGTTCATACTCGAATGGTTTTGCATAATTATTTATCAAAAGTATCAAATCGTTAGCTAAACCATTACTCCATGTTTATATTTAGGGACATGCAACTTTGCATGTAGCAATACTAATTCCTATCAAGTCCACAAGTTATCAAAAATTCTCTTATTTTCAATTGTTTCCTAGTCATGAGCCTAATATTTCTCATTTAAGTATTTTTAATATGTAGTATAATATCCAAATTTAATTCATATGCTTTATGTGAATATATATTCTATTAATTATGTTCATTCTGTGCTTGTGTTATTGATGATATATGTTTTGTTCATAAAATTTAATGTTTATTAAGTCTTATGTGTGAATATTGAATTAATTGACAAGTGAAAGACTCGAGTAAATATAGTTTAATGAAATGATTTCCATACATATATAACTTAGAATTTTAAAACTTAATTATTGACCTAAATATGTATTAATGTAGGAAATAATATCCTAATTATGTGTTCCACCTAGATGAAAATATCCAAGTGTAAATTGTCACCTTAAGATATGTAGCTCATTAAGGGCATTTTGGGTAAAACTTTTGGCCAAGAGAGAGAAATAAAAGTGAGAAAGTTTTGGATTAGTTCATTTGACATTTTCATTTCCTCCATCCCTCTATTTTGATACGACTTGAACATCAAGAGAGAAAGTAGACAAGAGAGACAAAAGCATAAGATAAAAAGTAAGAGAGACTTGAAATTGCCAAAAGGAAGTAAGCTCGGCCAAAAGGAGGAAATTGTCGTGAAGAAGAAAGAGGAAGAGATGGGTTGTTTTGGTTTAAAGTTTGGGCAAGGAGGAGAGAGGTGATTTTTTAGGGTTTTAAGGTGATTTCATCTTCAAACAAACCTAGAATAAGTGTAACTACAACTCACCACAAGACTTAGGATGATTATGTGTTGAATTAGTGAATTGTTTTCTTGAAAAACCTAAGGTTTCAAATTATGCTATTAAGTGATTAGTGTGAAAATAATGTTTGGATTATGAAATTGATAAATAATTGACTAATGTGAGGTTATGACATGCATCTAATTGTTGATTGAGTATATTAAATGTGGTGCTTGTGTAAAATTAAGAATTATGGGGCTTGTTTAGTTATTAAATGGAGACTTTTATATTATGATATGATTGGATAAGTAATTAATTGGTGAATGCCATTGTAATATTAATGGGTATGTATTTAATTGTAGATTTAGCATGAGTAATGTGGTGTTTATGTAATACTTAAAAAAAATTTGTTTTGAGTATATGACTAATTGTTGGATTAAACTTAATTGATGAATATTCATGGCAATGGTAATTATTATAGATGAATTGAGATTGGTTTATTCATGTTAGGTAACTTTGAAGGAATTGGACATTGGGTTTTTAATTTGGTGATGGTAATATTGATTGATGTAATTCGACCACGGCTTATGAATGATTGGTTAAAGTTTAAATGTGATTACTTGGTTTTTAAATGGCCTAGCTTGTTGGATAGATTCGGGTAGCATTAGGATATATGATTTGGCATGCATATGTGTATGGTTGCTTGGTTAATTGATGAATTTTGAATTAATAAGCTAATTCATATTACTTGACCATGTGTTTTGGTGCTTAGTGGATAATTGATGGCTTTGTTGGCATGCTCAATGTTAATTGACAATGCTTGATTAATTAAAAGATGTTGTATATTTAGTTGAATGGACCACATGAGGAATGTTGTTATAATTCGGTTTGGACTTGTTGTTTGATTGGTTTGAGGAAACATGGTAGTCTTAGTTTTGGCTTATGCATGTCGGACTTGTTTTGAGATTTTTTTTTATTGTATTGATCGTATTGTTTTGTGTTGTTGTTATGTGATGAATTCGTCTTATTGATAGATTGGTTTGCTTATGGATACTTGGCTTGATTAGTTGAATAATTAGAGGATATCATTGATGGGGGTGGTTCGGCCTAATTAGTTTTAAAGGAGGATTGTATATTAGTGTCTTGTGATAGATTCGTTTTATGGCCATAGATATGTTTAATATGGTTATGGCATAGTAAAATTCAAATTTGGTGACTAATTAAGATTGTTTGGATTGTGTTTTATGTTAGGTTAGGCATGAGCTTATTCGACCATGTGATATTTTGAACTATGTTCATGGAGATGTTGATCTTGTTTATATTGTGTTCATGTTATTTTAAGACTTGATGTTTTGGCCTTGTCATGTCATATGGAAGGTATTCATGAATGATTTAATATTATATAGTTCATGTTTATTTTTATGTTTGATGTTTAATTTTAATCGTGCTCACACTATGAAATGTTTTATGTTATGATTTCAAGAATTCAAGAAAAGACATGTATATAGTTTTTATGAGCATATGGTTTTATGAGGATATGAGATGGCAAGGTATGTTAAAGAGGGACAAAGAAAATGATCAACCCTCGTGAGGTTCATTGAATCAAATATGTATAGAGTCTTTATGGCAAAAGATGGCTAAAATCATATGTATTCAGCAGGATCCATTGAGCAACAAAAAAGAATTTCAATCATGTAAAATGATGGTTTTCATTGCATCTCATACATAGTTACATTTACTAAGATTTAGCTCACTATTTTGTCTTGTAGTGTACGTGAGCAAAATGATGCTTTAGGATCGATTGGATGTGTTAAGGATGCCGACTATGAGTTTCAAAGTTTGCCAAATCGTATACTACGAGTCGAGGTTTAAATTTTGAATGCTAAACCATTAATAGGTTTGACAATTTTTGGTTAGAATCTATTTAATCTAATGGTTAAAAATGATTTTCTAAAATTCTTCTATATAAACATTTACAAAGAACTATTTAGATATGTACATGAGAGACTCTCTCTAGAATTCTTTAGGACGTGTCTACATTTTTCTTGAACAACCTATGTAATACCTCGAATATAAGAACAAATAAATTAGTATATATTAAACATATGTGCAAATTATCTTGTGTACCTAAAATAATTATTTGAAGGATGCTAGAATATTTTGTGTATTTGAATGAATTTTTCTATGCTCGGTGAATATTTTATAAATTTTTTCCGTGCATGAATAGTACTTTTTATGTAAATTAATTATTTTGAGTGATTTGGATGTGCACGAAAATTATTCTATGAGCATAGAAAAATTGGTAAAGAGATGTAAGAATATTTCATGCACTTAAGTTAACTTTTCCGTGCTTGGCGAATATTTTATGTATGAATAAGTGCATTATTACGCAAAATAATTAATTTAAGTGGTTAAATATGTGTATAAAAATTATATGAATGATTAATAAATTACTATAGAAAGTGTATAAATTTATTATGAAAAGAAAAGTTTTTTTAAAGAAGGTGTAAAATTAATTATGCATACATAAGGACCTAATTGCATAGAATTAGAAATCCAATTGCATAAAATTAAAAGTTTAAGTTTTCAAATAAATTTATAAATTTATTTGAAAAGCAAAAATTTTTTAGAAAAGCTTTAAGGAAAGACCAAAAGTGGTCAATTAAAAAGGGAAGCACTAAAAGTAGGAGAAAAAATTAGAAAAAGTAATAAATTAAGGGACTAAAATAAAAACTTTTGGAAGAGATTTTCTTCCATCTCTTGCTACTTCAACCCTTAATAATTAAGGGTAATTAATGAACTTTGACTTATGAAATAAATGGAAGGCTAAGATGAAGTTAGTTGGAAGGATGAGATTTAAAGAAAAATGAAAGGCTAAGATTAAAACAATTGAAAGGTTAGATTAAAAGTAAAATCAAGGGTAGAGATTAAACCAAATCAAGGGCAAATATGAAGTCAAAAAATTAAAAAGTTTACCTAAGCTCATCTATCAATAAGGCTAGAAAGGAAGAAAGAAAAATGTAAGAAAATTGGAAAACCTAAGGAAAACTCTTGCAAATTTTCATAAAAAATCACGAGATAATCTCACTTAAACACCCGAAACCACCCTAAAACACTTCATCAAGCTTATAATTTTAGGTGAAAAATTAAAATTTCTAAGAATGGGAAAAGTGGGTCCGTTCGAATCTTGAAGGAGAAAAGGAGGAAGAAACATTTCAAGGCAAACCAAATTAATAAAAACTAATTTAGAGCTTTTAAGGTAAGTTAATCTCACCTACATCATAAGAGCATGTTAATTGATATTAATTTTAGTTTTACCTAATTAATTTGTGCTCAATCAGATTAATTTGGTGAATTCGGATTAGGGTTCTTAGTTAGGTCAAATTTTTTTTAAAAAATAGAGTTAAAGGTGAAATTGATGAAATTGAAGTTGAAAAATATTAATTGGGCATGAAAATAAGTAAGAAAAATGAAAATCTCCCAAGTCCATTTTAAAAGGACCACTTGGCCTAATTAGGGTAATTTAGGGCTTTTAGTGCTTTTGTTTATTTAATGTTTGATTGAGTGATTATGTGTTATTATAGTGTAATTAGATGATTTAGTATAAAAAAAAATTTTGAATAAAAAAATTCACCTAGTTTAACTTAGGTGAAAATTTCAACCTAAATGTAGAAACTAGCGTTTTTGGTATGTTTTGATGTTTGAATGTATAATTGTTGAAATTTGTGATTTCATGGTGAATTACATACAATGGATTGGTCAATGGTTGTATTATCTACTTTGAATGATTAGTCTTGAACGACGAGGTAATGTAACTTGTCAGTGCATTATTAATGTTAAGGTATACAATGTCATGGTATAAATACACACCATAGATGGCATGCTTTATATGCATTCATGAAGATTATGTATTTACATTTAAATGTGTGTGCATGCTAAGATTTAAAGTCAAGAAAAGAATTCCTTCATGGTTTTCCAAAGGAAAATGAAAAAAGTTTCATGGTTTTCATGGGGTTAAGTAAGTGCGGACGTGTACTTTTAGATACTCGACAAGTCCGAATGGGTATGAACGTGTACTTTCGCATGCTCGACATCGATCATGTGCAGTCGTGTAAGTTTAAATGCTCGGTAGATAGTTTGATGGGCATAGACATGTACTTTTAGATACTCGATGGGACGTGTCTAAGCATAGAAAAGATTTTTTAGAATGATCATGGAAAAAAATTTCATGGTATGGAAAAAGGATTTCGAATTGAACATGAAAATGATTTTTGATGTGCATTATACTTGCATACATACATAGCGTGCATGGTTAACTTATTGAGCAATCGCTCATTGAATTCATGTGCTTGTAGGAACCAAAGGTAAAGATTAATGGCGATGTTTTTGTTTAAGCTAATTATCGAAGGATCATCCCCATCGGTTCGTTATGTGTATCTCAATTGCGGGTGTAAACTAATCCTCCTTCACACCCTTTGTAACTCCCATGAACTTACTTAACGTAGCTCTACGTACGTAAATAATTTTTGTACAACTACTAAGTTGCAATTATAATTTTTGAGTCATGTTGTGTTTGGTGGGTTTAAAATGCTTGGGTAAAAAAAAATTATTTTCGATGTTTCGAAATTTAATTCCCGAGCCCAAAAATCTTTTGAAATATTCATAATTATGTAAGCATAAATTATGTGTCATTTCTTTTATATTTGTGGTGTGAAAATAGTTAAGGTTTATGGAAGTGTTCATAGGAATATCCTTTTTGGGAAATTAATTAGTTAGTATTTATTTTTTTCATAATGTATATTTAAAATGACCATACAAGTGAAAAATATGTCCCATTTAAGAGGTATGGTAAAAATTTTAGAGCTAGGTAAGGTTAGGAAGTTGGTTAATTTTAATCACCTTTTAATTTCTTTCTTTAGTTAGTGATGTGACATAAAATCTTCCACCATACTTCCAATTGTCCTTTCCCACTTAATTTTCAAAGATTAACCACTTCAACTAGCCTCTTTTTTGTCTCAATCAATTGATCTCTCTTACCACAAAAATTGGATACTTGGCATATTAAATATGAAAGAAATAATGGTTTAAAAGATGTGATATAAAAAAAAATGAAAGGAAAGCTTAAGACTTCCCATCTTTTTTGTCAAAAACGTATGTTGCAAAGAAGGAAGAGAGAGTGATGGTTTTGTGAGGGAAGAAAGGGAAGAAAGAAATGAGAAAAAGAAAGGAAAGAAAGGAAGGAGAAAGAGAAGAAAAAGGTTAAGAAATCTTAACCAAACACACATCATTGTAAGTAGATTTCATTTAGCATTATTTATGCCTTAAAATTTAAGTGTTCATGTTTATTTTATGAGTTTGTTTAAGCTATGTAATATGTGGTTATGGTAGTTTATGTTGATGTTAAAAATTTGATGTTTTGTGATGGATGTATAATGTTTTAATGATGGATTTATTTTGGAGGTACCACATGTTGAAAAATTTATAGTTTCAAACTTGATGATTTATTTCGGGATTTTAGAGTGGTTTCTAGGAAAAACTCAAAGAATGAAAGTTTTTTTATCTATGTGTCTACTAGCTCTCTATAAACGTTAATGATTTTTAGATTTATATATAAAGAGTTATGGCTGATTTGGTATGAATCGTTTGGATGTACCACATGCTGAAAAAAATTCTAGTTTCGAACTTTGTATGATTTATTTAGGAATCTTAGAGTGATTTTTTAGAAAAACTCAAAGAACAAAAGTTGTTCATATATGTGTCTACTAGCTCTTCGTAACATTTCATAATATATATATATATATATATATATATATATATATATATATATATATAGGAGTTATGGCCAATTTGGTATAGGTTGTTTAGATGTACCATTGCTGAAATTTTTTTAGGAAAGATATGAGTTTAGGTACTTAAACTTGATTAGTTAAGGTGTTTAGTTAGAATAAGTATTTAATTATACACCTAAGCCACCTTAATATAACCATATGGGTTTGGGAGATATGTATAAATGGACTTAGATATCCTAAGAACACTTAGTGGACCTTAGTACTAAAATGATCAAGTTGGATCATACTTTGAAAATATTGATGAAGACCCAAGTGTGGATTGAATTTCTAAAATGGTATAGACATAAATATTTTGGTGTCTATGAGATATGGAATGTGATTCATGATACATGAAATGGATTAACCCTATTAGACGAGTCTTAAATTCCTTGTGTGAACTTAATGGTATGAAATCGATGGGTTTAATACTCATGACTTGGTGGAATGTGACTCATGATACATCACATGCATCATATGCATATGGGAATGGATTAAATTGAGAAAAACCATTGAGTAAAAAACAATGAGATTTGGTAATCGAATCGAATGGAAATTGGATCGATTTGGTAACCTACTAGATAAAAGGGGTATTAGCAGATTCAACCGTGTGCGTACTCTAAGTTGTGTGCATGCACTCGTTAGATGATGGATTCTTGTTAACGAGTGGCTATAACGAGGGATAATTCCATTGTAGTAGAAAATGAGCTATGGTTCACCCGGATTAAATATAGAGTAGACTTGCTAATACCCAAGGTACCCGAAATTAAAATTGGATGAGTCAAAAGTGGGAGGAGTCAAAAAATCATTGCATATCACGTGCATCACCCTACTTACCGAGCTTCGGCTCACTATGTGTTTATTTCATGCCTTGACAGGTAAAGGTGATACTAATGCTAATAATGAAGTCGTTGGTTTCTCCCGAAAAAGGCTCATTTGTGACGCGAAAAAAAAATTATAGGATCTACCTTTGTTTGTAAATTACATTTTATAATTTTTGTAATGATATTCGGTACATTGGGTATGTATATGGGATTAAATTTGAGACTTCGATCTCTAAACTATAGTGCACCCAAATCACGCCTTTTAGGTAATCGACAAGGAGTCGGGGCGTTGCACCCTTGTTCTATTAGTGCTTGGTATTTTAGTATATATATCGAGTATGACTTCCTTGTTCCATATAATAGCAAAAGTTATGAACAAGCAAATGGTTACTTAATGATAGGAAATAGTTCGTAAATAAATAAACCACTTTTATAGTAGTGTGGTACTAATGATGTAAAATATGGGTAGGTTATACGTCAACTAAATTTTGGACATGTTGATAATAATATAATAGTATAGTGATGTGTAGTCATAGTATTTTCTTTTAATTAAATTACTTGTATGTTAATATTGATTATAAACTAAACAATGAAGTGGCCACAAAAATAATAAGAAAAGGGTAGTAATAAACGATTAAATCATCGAATAATGAGTACCGACTAAATGAATTTAATAAATTTATACAAGCTTATAGAAAAAGAATTTGGCAAAACGAGACCAAGCATAAATTCGATCAAATCAGTTCAAACTATTTAAATAAAATATTACAAGAAACAATTTAACAGTTGTATTTGGACTGAAATTTAAGACCTATTGGTTATATAATAGGCTTCCGCAAGATAACTCATACCTAGTAATGCCATAGGAAAAACACGAGTGCCTTATTGACTTGTATTCATTACACTTTGAAAATAGGTTAATGATGGTAATATCCTTAACTTATTTAGATCCTAGATTGAGGATGTTATAATCTGGATGCTTCTTCATTGCTCCATAATCTTTTAGAGGTTTCGAATTTATTTAACATTCTCAATTAACCTTCAAAAAATCTCTCTTGTTTTGCAGGATGTAACAAAAAGCATAATTTTTTATGTTCTAGTAAAAATGTACTCCATTCATAGATGAGAATTCACTCATATTTTCAATTCCTTAATATGCATGTTAGTGTTTTAACTTTCAGCGTCCTCATGATGATCTCTAACTTTTTCGTTCATTAAAAGAAATGAAAATGTCTAAATGACTTCATCAAAAATTTCTTGTTTCTCATTTTCTTTAAAGTTAGTATGAAATGCAAGAAAATGGACGTAATTTTTTTTATTTACTTGTGTAACAATTGTTTTGAATGATTATAATTGTAGAAGAGAAGATTGAAGATTGTAAGAGAAGATTGAAGATTGTTTCTAGTTTTACATTTTTTTTTCCAATCGATACTAATCTCCTATTTTGTTTTCAAATTTTTTTAATTAGTTTTTATTTTATTTAATAAGGGAAAAAATGAAAAAGATAACAACCACTTCTTAAACTTTTCTGAAAATTAATTCCCCCTTAAAACCAATATCAAATCTACCGAGATCGTCAAATGGGCGAGAGCTGATTTTGGTATTCTTTCTCTCGTGTGCTTTGATTTGAATGGTCGAATACATGGGCCACTACTATGTTATTACTCGGTTCCGTCTTTGTATCTTTTATGCTTCAATTCGCGTATATAAATTTGGAGTCATTTTAGTTGGTTATCTTTTGTTGATGGGTTTTGGAGTTCTCTTTATAGTTGAGTTGACCAAAAAGTGTTACGCTATGGATCTGCTTTTAGGATCCATAATGTGTTCGATGAAATGTCTCTATGCCAAAAAAACTAAAATGAAAAAGGACTGTTGTAGTTTGTAATGCAAAGAGTGAAAGAGACATTCAATTTATTTCCAAATAACTAATAGAGGGAATACACAAAAATAAGGATCAAATTTGGAAATTTTTTTAGTATAGGGAATAGTTTTTCAAAAGTGGTGACGATATAGCAGGATAATAACAGGCAACCTAAGCATTAGCTTAACTCAAATATCAAGGCCCAAACAAAGATGTCCAGCTCAATAAGAAGGCTAGCGGACGATCTCCATCGGGATAGTTAGAGCCTCCGGCATCACCAGGCCTGAAAGGTTTTCTAGTTCCCTGGTAGTATTAGAATTATTACTGATTGGGTTTTAATTTCAGTTTAAATAAGTCCTTAGTCTTCAGGAAGTTATTCACAGTTTTGACACTTTCTTTAGGGATTTCTGTTTTGACTTCCTTGTTGCACCTACCACGTTATTGTAGACATAGGCTGTTTTCTAGCTATTCCAGTTATTCATGTAAGACTATATAATAGCCACTGTTATTCAATAAAGTAAGAAATCATTCAATCCAGTTCCTGTGTTTGAGTTCTTTGTTCTCATTCTCAACAAACTGGTATCAGAGCCCCTATTGGGCCTAAAGAAAAAAAACTACAGTCTTTTTGAGTGATTCCCATAACACATAATGAGGAAGTGAAAAGATGGCAACAGAGTCAAGTAACTTTGCGCAACCTTGCGTCCCAAAGTTTGATGGGGATTATGAGCACTGGAATATGCTAATGGAGAATCTTCTACGCTCAAAGGAGTATTAGAGTGTTATTGAGATGGGGTATGCAGAGCCTGCACCTGGAGAAGTTTTAACTAGTGCAAAGAGAAAAATCTTAGAGGAGACAAAGTTGAAGGATTTAAAGGTTAAGAATTATCTTTTCCAATCCATTGACAAGTTCATCCTGAAGACAATTGCTCAGAAGGAGACAGCAAAGCAGTTATGGGATTCCATAAAGTTCAAGTACCAAGGAAACGCTAGAGTGCAGCGTGTTCAACTTCAAATCCTTCACAGGAATTTCGAAGTGTTGGAAATGAAACTTGAAGAATCTATCACAGACTATTTTACAAGAGTGATGCTGGTAGCAAATGACATAAGAAATCTTGGAGAAAACATGCCTGATGTGAAAATTGTTGAGAAGATCTTGCGTACACTTACTGAGAAGTTCAACTACATAGTTTGTTCGATTGAGGAGTCGAAAGATATCAACCATCTTTCAGTAGATGAACTGCAGAGTTCATTACTTGTTCATGAATAAAAGTTTCAAAAGAATGAAAGAGATGACCAAGCATTAAGAGTCTATGATGAAAGAATTAATGGAAGAGGCCGAGGAAGAAGCAACTACAAAGGAAGAGGTCGTGGAAGAGGATAAGTGTTCAATAGAGCCACGGTGGAATGCTTCAAGTGTCATAAACTTGGACATTTCCAATATGAATGTCCAACCTTAAACAAGGAAGTCAGTTATACAGAGCTGAATGAAAAAGATGCGATGCTGTTGATGTCGTTTGTTGAATTGTATGAGGCAAAACAGAATGATGCATGGTTTCTTGACTCAGGATGCTCCAATCATATGTGTGGATACCGAGGTATGTTTACCAATTTAGATGAAAGTTTTCAAGACTCAGTTAAGTTGGGAAACAATAGTAGAATGAATGTGGATGGAAAAGGAAATATGAAGCTACTATTAAATGGAGTTAATCATGTTGTTAATGAAGTGTACTATGTTCCAGAGCTTAAAAATAATCTCTTGAGCATAGGACAACTCCAAGAGAAAGGTTTGGCAATTTTAGTTCAAAAAGGAGTCTGTAAGATTTACCATCCAGAGAAGGGTCTAATGAGCGCCAACAGAATGTTCATCCTGCTAGCACAGACCCAAGCTCAAGTACCTACACAAGCTCAGCCAAAAAGATGTTTTCACACAAGCTCTCAAGAACTTTCCTATCTTTGGTATAGACGATATGGCCATTTGAGCTATAAAGGTTTAAGAACCTTACAATGGAAGAAGATGGTACGTGGACTTCCTAAATTTCCTACCTTAAGCATAACCTGCACGGAGTGTATCAATGGCAAGCAACATAGAGATACCATACCAAAGAAAAGCACTTGAAGAGCAAGTCAGAAATTGGAACTGATTCACGTTGATATTTGCGGTCCTATCTCACCAGAATCCAACAGTAGAAAGAGGTACACATGGTGTTTTATTGATGATTTTAGTCAAAAATCATGGGTGTTTTTATTAGTTGAAAAGTCAGAGGCACTGAATTGCTTTAAAAGGTTCAAAATAATGGTGGAAAAACATACATAGATGTCTGTGAAATGTTTACAGACTGATAGGGGAGGAGAATTTACTTCCAACGAGTTTAATGAATTTTGTAGACAAAAGGGAATCAAAAGGCAACTGACCACATCATACACACCACAACACAATGGTGTAGCTGAAAGGAAAAACAGAACAGTGATGAATATGGTCCGATCTATGCTTTTTGACAAAAGAATTCTGAAGACGTTCTGGCCGGAGGCAGTGAATTGGACCTTCTATATTCTAAACAGGTGTCCAACCTTAGCAGTAAAAGATATTACACTGCAAGAGGCATGAAGTGGGATAAAACCCTCAGTATGTCACTTCTGAGTCTTTGGTTACTTAGCTCATGTACACATGCCAGATGTGAGAAGAGGTAAGCTTGATAATAAAAGTTTTCCTTGTGTATTGTTGGGAGTTAGTGAGGAGTTAAAGGGGTATATATTGTTTGATCCTCTCACTAAAAAGATTGTAGTGAGTAAGGATGTGATTTTTAAAGAAGAAAAACAATGGGATTGGGATGTGTCATATGAGAAGCAAATTCTTTTCAACTTAGAATGGGGTGAGAATGAAGAAAAAAGTGAGGGAGATAGGAAAAGTGATGGAGGAATTAAAAATGTTAATGATGGTGAGGAGAGAAACAATGGTGTAGAGTTTAGTGAGGGAGATAGAACTAGAGATGAAATAGGTGAAAATGAAGAGAGAGAGAGGAGTCCTCTGGTGTGGATGCAAGACTATGTTACTGGGGAAGGCTTATCTGAAGATGAAGCAAACATGGCATTAGTTATGTCAACTGATCCTGTTTATTTTGAAGAGGCAATGAAGAATGCAAATTGGAGGCTCGTTATGGACTGTGAGATCAACTCCATAGAGAAGAATAAGACTTGGACACTCACTGAGCTGCCAGCTAGAGCAAAAAAATCGAAGTGAAGTGGGTCTACAAAATGAAGTACAATGAGCATGGGGACATTGATAAACACAAGGCAACGTTAGTCGCCAAAGGGTACTCACAGAAGCATGGCATAGATTACACAAAAGTGTTTGCACCGGTGGCAAGGTTGGATACAGTGAGGATGATTATTGCTTTAGCAGCACAGAAAAGTTGAAAAATCTTTCAGTTGGATGTCAAATCGGCCTTTCTTCATGGTGAGCTGAGTGAAGATGTCTATGTTGAACAACCGAAGGGGTATGAGAGAAGGGGCAGCGAACATTTAGTTTACAAGTTGTATAAAGCTTTGTACGGATTAAAACAAGCTCCACGAGCTTGGTTTAGCCGGATCGAGGCACACTTCATCAATGAAGGTTTTCAGAGGTGTGATAGCGAGCAGACATTGTTCACTAAGAGAAACAAGAAAGGAAAGATCATCATTATAAGTGTTTATGTTGATGATTTAATATTTATCGGTGAAGATAAAAATATGCTGTTTGAGTTCAAAAGTTCCATGATGAGAGAATTCGACATGTCAGACTTAGGAAAGATACATTTTTTTCTTGGGATTGAAGTGTTACAGGGGTTAGATGGTATCTACATATGTCAAAAAAAATATGCACTAGAGGTTTTGAAGAGGTTTGGTATGATAAACAGTAATTCGATTAATAATCCAATAGTTCCTAGATGCAAAGTCAACAAAGATGAAGATGGCGTTAAAGTGGATGAAACGTACTAGAAACAGTTGGTGGGCAGTTTAATGTATCTCACGGCCACAAGACCGGATATGATGTTTGTCATGTGCCTCATACGTAGATACATGTCTAAACCTACAGAACTTCACCTACAAGTAGCAAAGAGGGCACTTCGATAGTTGAGAGGGACTATAAACTTTGGAATTCGTTATAAGAAAGGAGGAAGTGGTGAATTACTTGCTTTTACGGATAGTGACTATGCAGGAGACATGGATGATAGGAAGAGTACAAGCAGGTATGTATTTTTGCTGAGCTCTAGTACAGTTTCATGGAGTTCAAAGAAGCAGCCAATAGTGACTCTATCAACCACAGAGGCAGAATTTGTGGCAGCTACAATATGTGCATGTCAAGCTCTCTGGTTAAAAAGGATTTTGAAGGAATTGGGGCATTCTGATGGAGGGTGCACACAAGTGAGATGTGACAACAACTCAACTATCAAGCTGTCTAAGAATTCGGTGATGCATGGGCGTAGCAAGCATATAGATGCGAGGTATCATTTCTTGAGAAATCTTACTAAGGAAGGTACAATTGCATTAGTTCATTGTGGAAGTCAGGATCAGGTAGGTGTTCAAAAAGTTTCGGATGTAAACTGACTGGAATTTGCAATAAGTTTAAGAGAAGGAATGAAAGGTTTTCTAGTTCCCTGGTAGTATTAGAATTATAACTGATTGGGTTTTAATTTCAGTTTAAATAAGTCCTTAGTCTTCAGGAACCTGTTTTGACACTGTCTTTAGGATTTCTGTTTTGACTTTCTTGTTGCACCTACCATGTTGCTGTAGACGTAGGCTCTTTTCTAGCTATTCCAGTTATTCATGTAAGGCTATATAATAGCCACTGTTATTCAATAAAGTAAGAAATCATTCAATTCAGTTCCTCTGTTTGAGTTCATTCTCATTGTGAACAAGGCCTTGAGCGACACCACGCTGCAATAATAGAAGAGCACAAGGCTCGAAGAAGATCCACCAACTACACACACTCCAAAGACTCGCAACAACTAAGATGGCAGGCTGTCCCATTCGAAAAGACGAAGAGCTCTTAAAAGATTAACTGCCCTACGAATAAGTGGTCAGAATACAAAGGTCTGGTCTCTCTCTCTCTCTCTCTCTCTCTCTCAAAAAGCTTTATGCAATTTGATTACCGTACATCTTCTCGACTTAACATAGAAAAATACGCCATAGGGACCTGAAAAGTTTCCCTCGTACAAAATATACACTATTAAGTTTACATTTTTTTTTCCGTATGCGAATTTAATTTAATTATTGGAGGATTATCCTAAATTAAAATGAAGACTTTATTTTACACGTATTTTCTACACATTTTCAAAACTCTTTATCACCATACGATCAATTAAGGGAAAAGTTTTACTGCAATTCACGGACCGAAAATCTTCAACCTTATCACGGCATGTAGGGAATAATTCTATCAAAAAAATAATTTGCATCGAAGGTTTTTTTTTTTTTTTTCCCATTGAGAATTCCTTAGGAAAAGAAATCATCAATTGAATTTTCACGGTCCCGTATTTTTTCTTTTTTTGGCGCTGAAAAGTCTGTAGGTAATTTTTTATTTCGTTCCTACAAAATCAGTTTCGATGTTCTTGAGCCTCCGGTGTGCTTGGATATATTTGGAACCTTGAATCTTTTTGTTTTGATTTTTTTGTGCTATTTTAAATGCTTCCGTCTTGCAGAATGCAATATGTTGTTCCCATAGTTCATGATGGACATGTTGTGGTCTACAGTTGTACCACCTCTCAGTATCATCAAACTTTGCACGTCTTTTTTTTTCTTTTTTCTTTTCGTTTCTGTGTTTTTATAGTCAGGATGCTTACAAGTTTTAGGTCGATATAATTAGTAGCATCACCGTACGTAGGGCAATATGCAAAAGTTTGGACACATGTCAACCTTCTCGTGTTACAAAATAACTAAAAAGAAGTGAGAGATTTTATAAGTGAACAGTGTATTTCATTGTTCGACTCATCATAATTTACTATTCATTTATTATAATTTAGGTTTTTTTTTTATATAATTTTTAAATTGTTTCATTTTGATGCTTAAAATTTTAAAATATAAATTTTAATTTTCTAGTTAATGCACTATATGTACTTTTTTCTTTGTTTTTTTCTATCAATTTATGTTCTTTTTCATTTAACTAGGTATTAAAATTTTTAAAAACTAATTTTTTTCATATAAACTAATGATTATATAATATATATGATATGTTTTTGAATTTTAAAATAAATATATACTACTTTTATTATCTGAAATTGATCCTTTCGATTTATTATAAAAATTTTTGTCAATTTAATTTTTATTCTTATTTTTATATAATTTTATTTATTAATAAATATGATTTATTTTCTCTATGTATGGATTTGAACAAGTTTTTTTTTAATACTTTTTTTATTTGTTTAATTCTTATATAATCAGATTTTAAAAATATAATAAACGTGTTTTATTTTCTTATTCTTTATATAATCAAATTTTATTAAAATCAATTTTATAATTTTTATCGCACTCTATTAACTTCATATATATTTTATAATTTAATTTTTTAAAATATTTTTCAATTTATGTTATACATTCTTGCTCATTACGTAAGATCATGATGTATAAAAAATAATAATATTAAAGTCATTGATTTAATTAAAAATCAACTATGCATCTACACACATAATACCAATTATTTGCTATTATTTTTTTAATATTTTAAAAATATTTTTTAAAAAAATAATTGAAATAATATTTTAGAATAATTGTCTAATAATTCAAATATAATTTTGTATACTAATATTATTCTTTATTTTGTAAATAAATATATATAAATTAAATGTACATATTAAAAAAAATCTAATAAGTAAAAAAGTTTTCATTTGTTAATTCTCATATAAGTTTTTATATTAATTTTTATTTTATTTCTTTGATGCAATATTAAGAAAAAAATATTAAGACGTTTTTTAAAAATTTATATTAAAATTTATTTATTATGGGTTTTTATTTAAGAATAAATGCATAAGAAAGAACAAATCATATTTTTTGGACTTTAAACTTTATTCAAAACAAAAAAAATATATATTGATACAAAATTTTGATTTAAAAAATATAAAACTAGATGAAATTTTATCTTTTATATTTAATTTAACATATTTTAATTAACCGACAACATAGTATATGTTATCAAATTGAAATAAATATGTTTAGTTAGATTTCCTAGCCTAAAATTCCTATTCATTTACTTTTCATATGTATAAAATTACTATTTACTTGATGATAGTTTAAATAAATTTTGTGTGTGGTTTTTTTTAGCATTAATATGCAAATTTAAAATTTTTTCTTATTTTCGTCCCTCATGTTGTAATATTGTTTTTTCAATCCTTAGCTTTCATTTTCATGCAGCCTATATATACGGACACACACACTTCGACTTATATTACTCTTATTATTTAAATTTCATTCTTTGAATTTTTTATTTTTCATTTTTTATGAAAATTCTTATCCAGGTAATATTTTTTATATAAAATTTTATTTACTAAGAAATATAATTTATTTTTCTCTATGATAGAATTTTAGAATAAAATTTTAAAACATGATTTTTTTTCTTTTCTAAAAAATAAATAGGTATAATATATATCATGATAGTTGCATATATATATAGAATACATAATTATTTTAAATAATTTATTCTAAAAGATTGAAAGTATATTTTAAATAATTTATCTCGGTTCACTAGGTGTGATCAAGACGTATAAAAAAACCATTGAATCATTGTTTTTATAAATAATTTACTATGAATATTTTTTTAACATTATAGAACAAATTTATTTAAAATAAAATAATTAAAATAATTTTTTAAAGGAACCAACTAATTATTCAAATACATTTTTTTTAAATGTTGATTTTATTGATTATTTTGTAAATAAATATATAAAAATCAAATGCATATACGTTTAAAAAAATATTCTTACCAACATTAAATAAGAATAAAATTTTATTTTTTCATTAGTTAATTTTTATGCAAGTCAATACATTAATTGTAATTTTATTTTTTGAATATATTCTTATAAAAAATATTTTTAAAGTAGTTTTTGAATTCTTAATTAATATTTCAGGTTTAAATTAATACAAATTTTTATTTAAAAATCCTTGAATAAAGAAGAATAAGTCACATTTTTTAAGCATAAATTTTATGAAAAACACACAAAAAGTAATAATTAAATAAAAAATTAATAAAAAATTATAAAATTTTGAAATGATTTATTATATCTCGCTCGTAGTGTACTCGGGGATGATTTTAAAAATTCATCTTCTCATCGGTGTTAAATAAGAATTTTTTTCATTAATTTCTTAATTTTTATAAAATTCTATTTATCAATTATAATTTTATTTTTTGGAATACCATATCATGAAAAATATTTTTTAAAGTTTTTTGTAAAATCTTAATTAATATTTTAGTTAAAATTATTATAATTTTTTATTTTAAAATCAATTCATAAAAAAATAATTTATTTTTTTAACAAAAAATTTATAAAAAATTTAAAAAATTATAATTATAAAATTATAAAATTATAAAATAATTTTGTTTTATCGAATTCACAAGATAACGTGGACAACCGATTAGCATAGATTAAGCCAAGTGGTAACATGCTTTTCACCGAATCAAAGGATCCGATCATAAGAAGCTTCACTGATTCCTATATCGAGCTTAATATTAAACACTTTGGAAAGTCAAGAATAAAGGCACTGTCCTTACTTTGGAAACCTACCATTAATTACGTCTTGGGTCGAGGTTGGAAATTCAGCGATGATTTAAAACCATCACTAAAGGCCATTGTTGGGCTTAACGAGCTCTGCTTCCAAGCTAACCAGTGTGTCCCATGGATAGAGAAGTGCCTGGAAAACAAGGGATAGAACAAAAATGGAGTTTCTATCCAGATGTTCTTTACGGCCTTACAATTAATAACCAAAAATTTTGCCTCTCGTAATTCTGGTAATAACCCAGTAGCCATCATCTACAGTCTCTTTTGTGACACTGGATCAACTCTGGACCGGTGTTGAACTGATAAGAGTTTGCTCCTATTACAGGATTGGTGATGGATGTGAAGAAGACTCAGATGGTCCTTTCTTATGGCGCAACGACGAACAATCTAGCCACATATGGCAGTTCTTGCCATTGCCATAACTACTTAATAAATTCTACAAGTTATTGTTTTCCAATAAAAAGTGCTCTCCTATCCTAGCCAAGCTATTAGCATATTGCCATTTCCCCAATATTATTAAATAGTATATACGAAAAGAAACAGCTCTTTTATGTAAGCTTGTCAGTCTTCCGACAATCATATGATTGATGACCTAACTTTTCTAGTCATAAACGTATTTCCTCTTTCAAAAGAATCTGACTAACTAAAGGAAAGGAAACTGTAAAAGAGAAGATTAAAAAACAAAAAATGCATCATGATTTAGTGCATGGCTAATGATTTTCTATGTTAAGGCTTTTTTTTAGTTTCATAAGACAAGTTGATGATGTAATTAATTAACAAATCATATCTAATGTAAGGATACATCCCAAAAAGAGATTTAGTCAATATGTAAACTATAAATCCAAAACAATTAGTCAATTGGTTGCTAGCCTAATTTATATGGGTGGGAAAAAGAAAGTTAATCATTGAATCTGTTTTTATATAATAGGATAATTCTTTAATTTGTCTTAATATCTCTAAAATTGAGTCAATTTTATCGTTAAATATACGCTAAATTTCTAATATATCATTATGGAAAGATCTTCGAGACTACACCATTAGAATTAATCATGTGATTTGTATATAAAAACCTTTTATTTATTTGACTTGTAAAGATATTTTAAAAATAAAAAATAATCATGTACAAAATATGTGATTAATCGATAGTTTGACTTAAAAATCTTTAAAAAAATTTAAAACGTAACTGATGTTTAAGGATAAATTTGGTTCAATTAAAAATATAAGGATACATTGAACCATAAATCAAAAATAAAATAAGGTCTACTTCTCTGGGGGGTTATATCACATGTATAGACCTTAAGTTTATAATTTTGATTATTTTAGCTTGTTTCTTAAAATTTTGGACATGTGATTTCGTACTGCGTTCTTAAATTGTGGTAGCTATTTAATAAGGATGAGTTGCCAGGATATGTATTTGAAGGAGCTGAACATCTACAAATTGGAGTTGAGAGGGTTGGTTTATTTAAATTTTAGTAACAAGGTCAAAATTAGCAAAGCTAGAAACTTGGAGGATCAAACGTGTATTTATCCCTTCTCACATACAATCACCAACACCTTCCCTTCCCTTTCTTGAGTTAATTAACTCTCTTGTAATCATAATCATCCGACATAAAATGATTAATCTGATACAAATCACAAAAACAACAGCTAATTCTTCTTGAATAATTTCTTTGTAAAACCCATTTCAAATATGTTATTTTTATTAATTTGGTGATTTTTTTAATGTTTGCTTTGATGAGCTAGCGAAGGGCTGCAGGCTATGCGGTTATTTTTAACGACCCATAAGCTGTTCGATGAAATGTCTCGATAGCAAATGAAAGGCCGAAAAAGAAAAATGATTTCTTCAGTGCTTTCGCGGGGCATCAGAGAACAAGTTGTGATTTCTAAAGTTAAAGAAAAGTCGCCAGAAAAACAGGGACTTCTACAGTTTTTTAATGCAAGAAGTCAATGGAGGACTGGTTCCACGAAGGAACGTACACAAGAAACAAAGGGGTTGACATCAAGAAAAACAAAGAGTGAAAGAGTCGTTTGCTTTAATTCCGTTGATCAAAATTTTACTTGCAATGGCATATCTTCACTTTTACAGATTGATGGAGTGTGCTAAGGCGATTGAAGGTGGTAACTTGGATCTTGCAGATTCACTTTTGGCAGAAATTGAATCTCTAGCTTCTAAAGAAGCCAGCAGACCAACGAGAAAAGTTGTCAAATACTGTAAGGAGGCTCTAGTTCGGCGAGTCTATGGAATTCGTCCTCGATATCCTTTACCCTTACTTCCTCTATTCGAGCCATTAGAATACATATATTATCCTTTCTACCGGTTTGCTGACATCACCACTAAACAAGCCATTGCCGATGCCTTCATTTCGGGAAATAAAAGACTCGACATTATTGACTTCTCCATCACGTTAGATCCTTGCCGGTGGCAATCTGTAAGTGACGAACTCAAAAGGCAGCATGGGGACCTAAAATCAGTCCGATTAACCAGCATCATATCGAAACTGTCAAAACACTCTGACCAGTGCCATGAAGAACACCAATTACTTATTCAATGTGCTGCAGAGCTTGAGGATGTAAATTTGGAATGGAGACAACTGAGATACAATAGTCCGGGTGATATTGTCAAAAGTATTTATAAACTCAGACGAAAAAGGAAGGATGAGATGGTGGTCGTGAATTGGGATTTTATACTCCACAAATTGCTTGCACAGGATGGCGCAATCGAGCAAGTGCTATCAAAAGTGAAGGATTTAAAGGCTGACGTCATGGTGATTGTCGAGCAGGAAGCCAATCTTAACAGTCCCGATTTCTCGAAACGCCTCGAACAATCATTCCAATACTACTCCAGTATTTTTGAGTCACTGGAGAAGAAGTACCTCATAGAACGTGACTGTCGCCAGGTGATGTGGGAGAGGTATTTCAGGCGACAGATTGGGAATGTGGTGGCATGTGAGGGCATTGACCGGGTTGAGCGGATTGAGTCCTTTGCTCAATGGCAACATCACCTATCTCAGGCTGGGTTTTGTCCAGTTCCCCAACATTTAGACAAGATGAAGAAAGATTTTCCATCCCATTTACAAGAATTTGTAATTGAAGAGAAGGATGGGCATCTCCTGCTTTGTTGGTACAGTTTCCCGCTTGCTGCAGCCTCAGTTTGGAAGTGCAGTGACCCAACTCAATTCAGTGTTGGTGTATAATCTTTTCCATCCTTTCCTCTCTCTTCTCTTGTTATACTAATTACCAAGCAATATATTCATTATGTGTTTTTTCACTTTGGGCAACTGGGAGAAAATGCTGACAGGTCCTAACATAATGCAATGTATGGTTCACAACTCAGAGATGGCGAGCTCCTCTGAGTCTGAAAATGACGAAGCCAATGATGATAATATAATGGGGGATAGAAATATATGGTCCACGCAGGTATCGTTCTATGTTTGCAAGATTTAATTCATTTGCTAGTTTTATCTTTATGGCCTGTAGAGATTACAGCAACTTCAAATTCCTAAGACATAAATTAGCAACTTGGAATATCTTTCTTGCTCAGAAAAATGGCAAAAAGCTCAATCGGAAAGGGTATGATCCACTGATTGTGATATACTTTTTATGCGAGCTTTGCAAATATATGTTTTGTTCTATATATGTTCCAGAAATATGCTATTTTTTTTTGGCAGCAAAGAACTGGATTTAATCTCTTAGCAAGAATCTTTTCAAGAATCATTATATTCATTATGGAATGTTCATGCCTAAATTGATCACTTACTCTCAGGGAAAAACCTTTTTTATCTTTGCAAGCCCCTTTTGTATATTTGATTAATCCGACTTTCATGAACAGATTCAAGAATATCCAAGTTAATCAATCCTTCATTTTTGCTTGCATATATGTTTTGTTCTATAAATTAGAATCAGGAACAAAAACAATTTTATTAGTTCAGATTTTAACCCATATCTTTGCATGATGTTAAATACTAATCTGATTAATCATTGTCTGGTAAAATATGGAAAGATATAAAAAAATTGCTATTAAAAAAAGATACAGTCCTCTTAATTTATAGAAATACCATTGCAGATGATTTGCAGCTCTAAATTTGTTTTCTTTAACTACTTCAACTTTGTCACTGTCTCTCTTACTATTATAATAATTTATGCTAGTATTGGTGTTGTTAATCTCTCAGGGTTCTTCAATGAATCGGATGGCTGCTTCTGCTAAGATATTTGACATATTGGAATACATGTGTCATCTACACAAGTTACCACTGGCTGTGGCATGGATTTACTATACCCAAGAAGGTAATACAAATTCAAAGGGAAAACGTATTCTATGCATCGATGATAATGCTTGCTACGAAAATGATACAGAAACAGAAGTATTTGTGGAGAAATATGCAAAACATCATCTTGAGGAAGGGAAAGGCATTGCCGGAAAAGCACTCCAATCAAATATTCATATCGAGCATGACATTTCTGTGCTTGATCCAGCTGACTGTCCTTTTGCTGGCAAATCTTTCTGGTGGTTAAGCATTAATGCTGCTTTTGCTATAAGGTTAACAAGTACCCGCACTTGCAACAATGATTACATATTGGAATTTCTTCTCCCTGAAGGCATGGAAGAAATTTCGAAACAAAAACTTTTGATAGACAAGGTCTTGTGTACCTTGCAGAAGAATTGTTGGAATCTGTGGATAGTTCAGGGTAGAGAACCAAATGAGGCTAACAGCCCTGGAGTTAGGTTTGAGGATGTCAGAATGTCTAACAACCCGCCAGCAGCTGTTTCTAGGAGCTCCCTATTGCCATTATCCAATGTCTTTTTAGACGCATATGAAATGGTGGCATTGGGTATAATTAATGCAACCAGCAATCAAGCAGAAGACACTAATGAACCTCTTGAGCAGGTGCTCTTCTTAACTGTTTTTGTCATTACATTCCTGATGATAAATGAGTTGCACTCTTCATGCATTTGTGCCAGGTTAAAACTTTGATGTGATAGGTCTAGTAGTTCATTTTTGCATGTATATGCACCCTGGATGGCTGTATTTAGAGATTCTAGTTGTGTGTAATGGTTTTCATGGTTGTTAAAACTGTTGACATAATTCTTCTGGAGGAAACTTTCATGCAACTTCAATTCATCCATTTTGAAGGGCATTCCTTGTAGATGTTTGAAGGATTTGGAGATCTGAAAAATAGATTGGTAAATGAACTCTGTCTGGTTCTTTTGGTTAAGACTTTTAGCAAACTGAGGAAGTATGAACAACTTGCTTGCTTAATAGTCAAAATAAAAATATCCAGTATAGCAAAATGGATGTAATTACTTTTGTCTTAACTTGATTTCTCAGTGTCTTATGGTTGCCCTGGGAAATGTGTATCAAAAGCGCATGTGATTTATCATTTTCTTGTTAATGGTATGTTTATATGAACACCAACATGATACATGTGTTTATATGAACACCAACATCATACATACATACATACTGTTATTGGCTTGGATTTGCTTCTATGTTGTCATTTATCCATGCACTTGGCTATCTCTTGATAGGAAATCAGACAAAATGCTGTAGTGCATGTTGCACCAGCCTTTATTGGTGATAATGAAAGCAGCACTGACCAGACAATAGTCGGTAAAAAACGACGAAAGATATCCATTGTTTGGGAGGGATTCAATAAGCATGAAGGAGAAAATGGTGAAGTATGGGCCACATGTAAATATTGTAAAAGGAAGTATCGAGCAGAAAGCACTAGAGGAACTTCAAATTTGCATAAACACTTGAAGAAATGTATGGAAAATAGACAGGGAGGTGTGGAACGACAATCATCAACTTTGGTCGAAACAGGTGATTTAAGGACTAGTTTCGTCCAAAGGAATTTTGTTTTTGATCCAGAAAGAACAAGACTAGACATGGCAAGAATGATGATTAAGCATGGATACCCACTGGATATAGTTCAGCATAAGTGTTTTGAAATTTTTTTGAAGAATTTGCAGCCATTGTTTGAACTTTATTCGCAAGACATTATTGAAGCTGATGTTCTTGATATTTACAAACAAGACAAGGAGAAACTCATTAAATATTTTGATAACATCTCTTCCCAGTTCTGTTTAACAATTGAATTGCAGTCATCTAGTGATAAAATGCTGACCTACTGTTGCTTGACCTTGCATTACCTTGATGATGGATGGGAGCTGAAGAAGAGGATTCTTGCTTTCAGGAACTTAGAATACAACTATGACGTGAGGACTGTAGATGAGGTCTTTAGAAGTGTGCTTACAGAGTGGAGCATCAACAAGAAAGTATATTTCGTACTCTTCGATATAGCTCCTCCAAATGAGTACGTGATTGGAGAATTGAGAAATAAGCTTTCTGATCAAGTTTCACTTGTCCATGGAGATTTGTTTTACTCATCTAGTTATGCTCAAATTCTAATTCTCCTTGTTCAAGATGGATTTTCTGAGATAAGGAGTGTTCTTTATAAGATAAGAGAATGTATAGAGTATGTCAATGGAAGTCCACTTACAAGACAGAAGTTCCAGGAGGCAATTAATCATGGGAGGTTGCAGGACAAGAAAATGACTTCTTGAGATGTTCCCACAAAATGGGACACAACATTTCTTATGCTCGAGAGTGCATTGGAATTTAGAGAAGCTTTTAATCACCTAGAGCAAGTTGATGATGATTTCAAGGTGAATCCATCTATGGAGGAATGGAACAAGGCAACAGTCATATGTCAGTGCTTGAAAAAGTTCCGCAAGTCTACATCCTATTTCCCGACAAGCATAGAAGGTTATTTCCTCAATGTTCAAGATGTTTATAAGAATTTGCTTCAGTGGAAACAGAGTGAACATATATATGTTTGCTCTATGGCAAATAGAATGAAGGTGAAATTTGATGAGTATTGGGGTGAATCTAGCTTGGCTTTGGGAATCTCAATAGTTCTCAACCCATGCTTTAAATTTGACTTGGTTGGGTATGGCTACCAGCAGATATATGGCGATGATGCTTACTTGTACTTATCCAGATTCCATTACAATCTTAAAGGCATATACCATAAATATGCAAATGCTATCAGTAATCAGGTACCATCTAGTTCTGCTATTGCTGATGTGAGTTCCTCTACATCATATAATCTTAATTTTGACGAGTGGCGCAAGGGTAAATATGAAAGCAACTCACCAAGGAATGAGCTTGATCAATACCTAGAACAGCCTTCAGCGAACTTAGATGAGGATTCTAATATATTAGCTTGGTGGCATGCCAATGCTCAAAATTTTCCAGTACTTGGAAAAATGGCACGTGATTTCTTGGCGAGTCCTATATCAGCTATTATATCAAAGTCTTCTTCAACTGAAGAAGTAATGAAGATGAGCTTAGTCCTTGAAGGTGTCCGTCCTGAGATAGTTGAGGCTTTCATATGTGGAAAGGATTGGTTGGAGAGCCCTTAATGGAAGTAAGTTTTTTTCTTTTTGTTTTTTCGCCTTCTTCTGTTTCATTATGATTTTCTTATATATCTGTCATCTCTTAATTCTTTTTTTCCCCTGTTTTGCTCTTTAAGAATGAAAAACGAATAGCCAAACAATTTTCTTCAGATAATGCAACTTATGATCCTCACAAGAAGGGGCTAGTATTTTGAGGAGTTATTTTTAAGAAAATAAATAGTTCTGAAATTATTGTTCCCAAATAATCAGTGCTCCCCTGTTTTATTTTCAAGAACAATATTTTGTCTTCAGAGAAATAAAATCAAAATACGATTACTTTGCCATCTGCATGACCTTTAAGAACTAGGCTAGAAAGTAATTCTCAGTGGCAACAAACAGCAACTAACAAGGTACATTCTTTTCCATGCTGCAGGGTCAACTAGGCTGAGTGTAACTAAGAAGGTACATTCCCATTCTTACTTCATTCTGTTTAACCAAACAGTTATAACGTGAAAATAAAACTTTCTTCTTTTTGCCCAAATGTAGATATCATGCTATTGGCATCTGATATGGTTTCGTTTCTCAAATTCTTCAATTTCAAATAGAAAATTTTCTCCTTCTTTAACCTGGACATATTGCAGATGTTCCTGATACATCCGTTCTTAAGGTTATTCTATTGCATCATCATTGTGACAGTTTTCTTAAAAATATGCCCCCTCATCTTTTCTACAATGTTTCTAATGATATATTAACCTTTTGAGGTCATTATTTTTGTCATCATAATCCAAGGAATATTTTCAATGGCAAGACAAGAAAGCCTAGCTCATTCTGGTTTTCATTTCCACATGTTAGATCTGATTCTTCCTGTGTGGAAAAGCACAGTTTATATCAGCTCTGCTTGGTCGAGGGTTTGCAAAGAGTTAAAAGAGGAAAAATGGCAGTATTTTTACGGAACTTTTGTTTGTTATGTGTAGATATTTAATTGGTCGGATTTTGCAGTTGACTATCCATAGTCAAGTCAGGACCAGCGTCGAAAGACTCGGGACGGACTATATCGACTAAACACCGAATTAGAACCCATCTGCAGAGCCACAAATCGGCAATGCTAGCTACGCTTGCGTCTGTGCTTACTACTTAGTATACAGATTATAACAAATCAATTGATTTTAAATTATATTGTTAAGACTACAATTAGTTGTTTATGAGTTGGTTGTCCGCACAACGACACGGATTCGACAGAATAAAATTATTTTAAAAATTTAAAATTTAAAATTTTTAATATATTTTATAAATTTTATGATTGAAAAAAATATAAATCATTCTTCTTTATGAATTTATTTTAAAATTAACAATTTTAATAATTTTAATTAAAATATTAATCAAGAATTGAAAAAAAAATTTAAAATTATAATTTTTACAATATTGTATTAAAAAAATAAAGTTATAATTAATGGGTAGATTTTTATAAAAATTAATAAATGAAAAAAATGTTATTTAATGTTGATGAGAAATTAATTTTGGAAACTATCTGCGTAATACTATTGGCAAATAGAACAAAATTATTTCAAAATGTTATAATTTTTTCAATAATTTTTTATTTAATATTACCTTTTTTATTTTTTTTGTTTTTCATAAAACTTGAACTTCAAAAAACATAATTTGTTATTCTTTATTCAGGGATTTTCAAATAAAAACTTGTAATAATTCAAACCTGAAATATTAATTAAGAATTTAAAAACAAATAGTTTAAAATTATCTTTTTTTTTTTTTATAAGAATGTATGCAAAAAATAAAGTTACAATTAATTCATAGACTTGTATAAAAATTAGCTAATGAAAAAATAAAATTTTATTCTTATTTAATGTTGGTGAGATTTTTTTTCCAAGTATATTCATTTGATATCTATATATTTACTTGCAAAATAATCAATAAAATTAGCATAAAAAATAGTATTTGAATAATTGGTTGGTTCCTTTAAAAAATTACTTTAATTATCTGATTTCAAATAAATTGGTTATATAATGTTAAAAAAAATTTATTGTAAATAATTTGCATTATGTTGAAAGATATATAGTTAATTTTTAATAAAATTAACAATTCAATAATTTTTTTATATGTCTTAACCATGCTTAGTAAATTGAGATAAATTATTTAAAATATACTTTTAACCTTTTAAAATAAAATAATTATATATTTATTTACATATGCAACTATCATTTAAAAAGTTTAAGAATTCATGATATATATTATACCAATTTATTTTGTAAAAAAGAAAAAAATTATATTTTAAAATTTTATTCTAAAATTCAAACATAGAAAAAATAAATTATATAATATCAATAAATGAAATTTCATACAAAAAATATTAATTGGATGGTATTTTTCAATAAAAAATGATAAATGCAAAGAATGAAATTTAAATAATAAGACTAATATAAGCTGAATTATATATTAATTTTAAAATGTAAAAAAATATATTATATAATCGTCAGTTTGTATAAAAAAAGTTACGATTGATTTTTTAAAATTTTAACACCCAATTAAATAAAAAAAATTGATTGGACAAAAAAGCAAAGGAAAAAATGATTTCAAAATTTTAACACCTAATTAAATAAAAAAAGAACATAAATTGATGAAAAAAATAAAGAAAAAAAGCATGTGTAGTGCATTAGTTAGGAGATTAAAATTTTTATTTTAAAATTTTAAGGACGAAAGTGAAACAACATGAAAATTACAAAAAAAAATATATATATATGAAAAAATAATTTATTTACTAAAATGCACCATTATAAATATTAAATGAACTGATATATCTTTTTTTAATAATGCAAAAGTATCTTATTTTAGTACTAAATTTTTTAGTATAATATATGTACTTTTTTAATATTAAATGGACTGATATTTTAAACTTTAGAAATAAATATTAAAGAACATAAATTGTTGATTCCTTTTAGCACCCAGTTTAATTATTGATTACTTTAAAATTTTAATTGTAGTTATTTTTTTTTTAAATAAGTCGTGGTACTGTTCAAATGAACAGTAAATGAGGAAAAAAAGAATTAATTCTAACTACAATTATTTAAAAAAACAAATAAGACGTAGGTACTATTTAAATGAACACTAAATGGGGGAAAAAACGAACTAAGCTGCAACAGCCGGGAAAAAAAGAACTTAGCAGCTGTTACTTAGCATGCATCAATTATTTGCAAGCAAAAGAATGTTCTTGCAACCCCATCATGGAGCATTAAATGCTATTGGATAAAAAGAGAAAGTTACGAAAAAGGAAGAAAACAAAGAAATGAAAGGAAAGAAACCAAAGGTCAAGGAAGTAAAACAATACAACAACAAATGGCATAAAAGAAAATAAAGCAAAAATATAAGGGCAAAAAAAAAAAAAAAATGCAACTTTAGTGGGCAAATCGCTGCATGCGGAAAAGAAGACCCAAAAGACCGGGAATGGTAAAACAAAATGAACAGTGTAAAGTTATTTGTGTGAAAAAAACTGTTTTGCACAGTGTAAAACAAAATAAAGCAAATTGTTTTGCACAGTTGTTTAACAAAAGTAAAAAAAAAAACGAAAAGAAAAGAAAGTTGCACTGTTTGCATCAACGGTAAAAATGAATCTAAATAAACAGATAAAACACTGTTATTTTTCCTTATTTGTTTTAATTTTATAGTAAATGTATTGAATTGATTTATAAATATATAGTATTTCTTAAATTATTGGTTCTTTTTTTTTTTTGTCAAATATAAGACTATTTTGGGGAAAAAAACTATAAATAAAAGTAAGAACATACTACTAATATTCACTAGCAAAATAATAATAATAATAATAATAACCCTAAGGGCTAGAACTTAATTTGTGTTTGATCAAGCAAGAAGTTGTCCAGATAGACATCGCAAGAATGGTGATTAAGCATGGATATCCATTGGATATGGTTCAACATGAGTTTTTCGAATTTTTTTGTGAAGAATTTGCAGCCAACATTTAAACTTCATTCACAAGGCATTGTGGAAAGAGGTGTTCTTGATTCTTGTTATTCACAGACAAGAGAAGAGAAGGGCATGACTTAGAATTTTGTAAGGTTAATAAAGATAGTTTTGGAATAAAATTTCAATATTTTTTTTTTTTTCCTGTTTTTGTTTCCGTCTTGCACGTCTCTTAAAAAACAAGGTACAAAAATTTCACTCATTTTTGTTTATGTGTCTCAGATACAGAAGTAAAAACGAATTTTATTTCCATCTCCACAAACCAAATATAATATTTTATTTATTTATTTATTTTGTACATATCCTTTCATCATAGAGTGTGGTATGGACAAAATTTTGAATTTCATATTATTAAATATTGATCCTCCTCCAAATGAAAGCTTTCTGACTTCCCACTTCTCAATGCGGACGTTTGTTATTTATCTTCTTATGCACAAATTGTTCATCTTCTTATTCAAGAAGGACTAAAGTGGGTGCTTTATAAGATAAGAAAAAGCTATTGAATATGTCATTGGAACACGACACTACAGACAAACGTTACAGGGGCTTGATTGGATTGAAAATGAAAGGTATAGGAGACTAATTGAACAAACCAAAGATTCTTGTGTGAAATTGAGATAACACTTAAACATCATGGGTTGAATTGAAATTTTGTACAAAAAAATGGCGGGCAATGCTTATTTTCGTTGGTGCACCTATTTTGACCTTAAAATGATCTAATGCTGACAAATATTTCTAGGGGCATTTTTGTAACTTCGTAACTGGTGGATTTTAATTACCGGGAAGTTTCGTATGTTCTTTATCTAGGGTTAGGGTTTATGTGATTGCAATTTGGAAATTTCCAGAGAGAGAGAGAGAGATAGAGAGCAAGCAAACAATTACCAATGGCTCTTCGTGTCTCTGGGCCAATTGCCTCTTCAGCTTCTTTACATGGTGTTTCGTCAACCAGGGTTACTCTTGCTTTCCCATGTAAGTCTCTGTCTATCGCCAATTTGAGCTCTTGCTGTGTTCATAGGAAAGAAAATGAAAAGGGAAAACATGGGCCTTGGTGAAAAGAAAAATGAAAAGAGTTTTTTTCCTCGTTGGGCTTTCTTTCAAACAAAACAAGTCACTGCTGTAGATTTAGTTATCCTCGTTTTGCCTCTTTTTGTGCCTACTTTTGATTTTATATATGCTCAGAAATCCATGGATTGGTACTGGTTTTCAGCTTGTAGTTTATCCTTGAAACCCATTGGTCTAGTCTCAAAATCTTTCAATGGAATTTGCCAAAGCACCCCCACTATTGCAATGGGAAAGGGTTTGTTGATTGTTAAGGCGTCGTCTGACGGTAAGGGGACGGGTCCAGATAGTGGGCAACCTGTGTCTGGAAGTGACGATGAAGAGGAGGATGTGCTTCTTGACAAACTTCCTTTGGATTCAAAGCTGCAGTTGAAACTTGAGCACAAGATGAGGATGAAGTTGGGGAAGAAGATAAGGCTTAGGAGGAAGAAGCTTGATCGGAAGCGAAGGATGAGGAAGAGGGGACAGTGGCCACCTTCAAAAGTAAATAAGTTGAAGAATGTCTAAACTCTCTCGCCTCTTATTTTGCAGGTATATTGCCAATCTTAACGAAGGATTTACATTTGCAAGTTTCTTTATGTTTTCTATAGATTTGGTTTGATTATTAAGTCTTATAATTGTAGATTGATTGATTTCCTCTTTTTATAAGATTGAATCAGAGATGGTGAAATCTACTTTAGCCGTTATGTAAATATATACTATGTGGCTCGTAAGGTGTAGAGATGAAGTTATATTGACTTTAAATTCTGTGAATCCCTGGTTGAGAAATAGGATAAAATGATGCGATGGTCATTAATTTCAACCGGAGTCCTTCAATTCCTATTTTCCTGATGTCTGTGCCCTCTATTCTATAGCCGTATGAATATTGAACAGCTCCATGCTCATTTTCTTTCATGGTTCAAATTGTGTTTTGGAAAGGTCTTTATGAAATATCTCTTTAGGTCTAGGAGCAAATGTGATTTCTAACATTGTTTACAAAATGTCATTCATCTCTGTCTTGTTTACTGTACCACATGATCTCCCAAAAACTTCAGTTCTCAAATGTGTCCACTCATTAGTCACAGCGGTTAGGTATAAAATCTTGTTTGAGGGAGCTATTTCCTTTCTCCGGTCATTTGGGCTGGTAGTGAATGTGGAATATTGAATCAGTGCTCCAGATTTTTGACTTGTCCCATCTCCTTGCTCTTATTCTCAGTAAGAAAGTTTTCAGCAAGAAACCTTTTCTTTCTCCTTGGTACGAAGTGAAAAAAACTTCCCAAATTGAAGAAAGGAAGATCAAACTGATTATTTTTGGTACTGGATTTAAGCGACAAAGAAGTTTATCTGTCCACTTTGTTGTTTGTATGAGCTTTCAGTTTTAGGATATGTATTTGTCGTAACAAATTTCATGTTTGATGTAACAGATAAACCAGACGCAAATTTCTACCATAGAAATTCAGCTGTGCCTGCGATGTTCGTCAGTCAGAATTAAAAAACATCCCTTCTCTTTCTGTGCAGTTTCCATGTCCAAGAACTTGCTGGAAGAAGATTATAGCCGTATAAATACATTAAGTAGCATATTAAACATTAACTTGACTCATTAGGCTCAGTTCCAATCCTTGTTTGTAGCCTGGATGAGCCATTCCATTAGCATTCTTGCCAGTTCTGTACATGACTAACCATGCCTTTAAGCACTTGGTAAAACTGTGCACTCAGTATATCATCTAATTGCCATTGTTTTGCTGCTTCAAAGCAACTACGGAGTGTGGATCACGGCTGACATTGGTTTTCCTTCCTCCCTTCTTTTTCTTGTGAGACCGACAAAATTGGATTCCATGTCTTTAAGCCCACTAGACCACAGGCCGCCAAGCAAAGTTTGTTCTCTTTCCTCCTTTCCGTTCTCCTTTATTCTCTCTCTTGCGAGACTGACAAAATTGGTTTCCGTGTACCTAAGCCCAGTAGGCCCCAGACTGCCAAGCAACTGGGCTCGTTTAAGACCTGGACATTGGCGTACGTATTTTAGATCACAATTGAGTTAATTTTAGCCCAAAGAAAAGCCCAGCTAAAAACATGGATGAATTACGAGCTGAGTAAAGGATTAGAAATCAACTCTCAAGATTCAAGACTTACTAAGTCTAGGCCCAAAGTCACTGATGTTGGACGTTCAATAACTAAATATTTGTTTATAGCTTAAAACTAATATTTGGATAAAAGTCCTTTTGAACTTCTGATTAAGCATTTCCTTTTGTAAATAATATATATTCAATAGGTTTCTAAAATCATACCGGTCATTTTGATTCCTCATTGAATTATTGCAAAGTATTTTTGAAGGAGTGGGGCTAAGGGTTTATACAAAAATTGTCACGAATGGTGTAATTTTAAATTAGAAAAGAAAATCAGGAAGCTAGAAAATCTGTGGGAGATAGTTGATCCTCATTTTCTAAGAAGCTCGCTTCTTATTACACAAATTAAACAAAAAAAAAAAAAAAAGAATAAAGCTATTGATCCTATAATATACATGCTAAATGCATTTAGCAAATAATATAAATTACTAATTAGAAACTTATTTAATATATATTTTGGGAGGAATAGAATTACTTAAGTTTTTGTGCTAAAAAAAATTATTTTTTTATAGAATAATAAAACAAAATTGAGTAAATTATGAATTAGTCTCTCTAGTTTTGAGAAACAAATCAATTAGTCTTTTCCATTTCAAAAAATAATTATTTAGTTTTTTTAATTCATTTTATGTTCTTTTCTAATTTGTTAGTTTTTTAAAAAGTAATAAATATATATTATAGAAAAATGGATGAAAAAAATATTTTTTGAAATAAAATAATATTAAATTAATTGTCATCAATACTTGTTATCAGATTAAAAAAATTTAACACAAGGAAGACTAATTAATTTATTTATTAAAGCTAGAGGGACTAATTTATAATATACTCAATTAAAATTTAAATTTTGCACAATAAAAGAAAAGGGATAAAAAAAAACGTAGTTGGAAGTTTCGAAACTCGTCTGAAGTTTTTTCCTTCCACTCTATTTTCTCTGGGTGAGAGCGAACCAAGGCAGAGCTCATTTCCTTATCCAAAAAATAAAATGAAAAAAACCACGCAGAAATGCCACTGACAACGTAAACAAGGAAACCAAAAAAAAAACAATAATGTCTCTCCTTCTCTTCTCCAATCCGCTAACCTCTCTCTCTTCAATTCCATCTTTTTCCTCATTTTCATCTCCAACTTTGGCCTTCACTGCAATCCCAGGTATCCATTTTGTCTCTAAATTTGCTTCATTTTGCAGTTTTTGCTGATTTGGGCTTAATCTAGTATGCATTTTATGATTGTTGTTTTTTGAGCACTTTTTAGTATAAGTTTGTCTGGTTTCACTTCATGCTTGACTGGAATTTCATCAAACACTTATATCTTGCTTACTGTAACTATAACCATTTCTTGAATGGTCATGCTTTGTATATTAGTTGCTATAAAGCTTGTTCATTTTTGCTGTTATAGCCCATAATTCAATCTGGGTTCTGCTTAAAATTTCTAAATATTTGATCTTTCACTTGGATTTAGTCTTAAAGACGCATATCTTAACTTGATGCTCATGCTTTCTGTATTAGTTACTGTGAGGATTGTTCATTTTTGCTGGTATTGCCCATGATTTAATCTGGGTTTTGTTTAAAACTAGTAAATCTTTATTATTATTTTTTTTACTTGAATTTAGTCTTGGAGTCCCATATCTGATATTGTGTTATTTTTCAGTTTCCAGGCTGCACGTTAAACCCTTCGAATTAAAGTTTAAGTCTTGGAATGGAGTTCAGTTTCAGAACCCATTTCTTGGAAACAGAATTGGTGAAGTTATTGTAAGAGCTTCTTCGGATATTGATGGAACAGCTCCTACAGAAAACAGTGACCCTCCTGTAGAAAGTACAGAGGAGGTCGCATCGTTTGATAAGTTGCCATTGGAGTCAAAGTTAAAGGAGAGAGAAGAACAGAAGTTGAAGATGAAATTGGCGAGAAAGATCAGGCTTCGAAGGAAGAGACTTGTTAGGAAGAGGAGAATGAGAAAGAAGGGTCGTTGGCCGCCTTCTAAGATGAAGAAGTTGAAGAATGTCTGAGCTATACCTCAAGGTTTTTCTTGCAGGTTTAGTGTCAATCCCTTTTGGTTCTCATGTAATTTTCAATTTGTTTTCGCTAGTTTAATATAATTTGATGTTCATGTATGTTCTGTTAATTGAGAGTTGAGAATCTTGAAGCATCATTGTATGCCCAATTAGTTTTCACAAGTTGAATATTGGTAGGTGTAAGAATTGGATTTCTTCATTCAATTCATTTACACTTGTTGATTGATTTGATGGTCCATTATTGTGAGAGTATAATTATCATATTAGATTGAGTTTAGTCCACGATAGAATCTGTCAATGCCAACTAGTGAATGAGGCTTGGGAATTAATTTTGGTTTCCTGTTGTAAGTATTATGGGAGGCCCTGGCTAAGCTTCCAACACAGAATGGTTTTAGGAAAATTGGATTCTTTTTGAACAAAGCACTTAATTCTTACTATTCCATCTAATATTTCATTGATGAAATCATCATCATGTATGGTAATTTGGTAAAGAGGACCTCGAAGCTGTAAAGAAGTGAGCAAGTATGCTTTTGGTTATCATGCAGAGAGCTATTGCATCCCATCTTCTTACGATAACCACTCTTATGAACATATCAAACGTTGAAGAGTTTGTGCAATAGGATAGAGAAAGTGATCCTTGGATTTTCAGGGATGATTTGAATATTAAAATATGCACGGTTAAAGTCCTGACTTTGAGCTGGACCTCAACATGGGAAATTAGAAATTTGGGTTCTTCACATGTTAATGTTGATTATTCTTAAGAACAAATAAGATGAAATCACTGGTGTAACTTCCCAAAGGTTTGATGATTTGTCTTAAGCAAGTTAGGTAATGAAATCTAATCAAATCTCTCACCAATCTAGGCTACCAGCACCAAAACATACTGGATTAATCTTAAATCCTCTAAAATCGCAGTTTTGACAACGTAACCAAAAATGCTGAGCTGATGTTAAGGCTTTGGCACACGGGAAAAATTGGATCTCACAGATGGAGAGACCGGAAAAAAAAACTTGGCATTCTATCATTACTCTTACGAGTATTCATGGGCAATGACAACATCAGAAAAGTAATGAAGAAGAACATTTATAGTTATTGAACATTTACAGAATATACAGCACGAGTTCAATGTGTAAAATCTAGTTGAAATTCCTGAATTTTTATTCGAACTGATGGCTATAGTCATTGATAAGGTTGCACCACCGAAATAAGCACCAACTCAGTCACCAACTCAGTCCTGGTTGATCCTGCTGCATGGAAAACAGTGCACCGTATTAGTTGCTATCTTATCTCTGAGAATTACCTTCCAGCCTAGTTCTTCTGACTTTTTACTCGGAAGACAAAATTTTGTAAATTTTGTTCTTGGAAACAAAGAAGAAAGATGGCCTTTAAAATGCTTTTGGCAAAATTATTTTCTTGAAAACCATCCTTTAGAGCACCACCAGCCATTTTTGATGCATAAGCTGCGTTATCTGCAGTTTAGACAACGAGCTCTAATTTCTTACATAATTAGTATGTGAAAATATATTCCAACTCTGAATTTTGGTGAATCTAAACATCAATTAACAGCCAAACATATTTTGGCTTTACATTTTTCATTTTTTATGATGAAGAGAAACGGTACATTTTCCAGCTGAAAATAACAGTAGATTCAACATAAAAAACCGAAAAGAAAAGCAGCAGACACCAGATATATTAATTAGAGTGGCAAAAAAATTTGTAAAAGAAAACTTACTTCCTTTCAGGACTTTCCAGCCAATCCTTTCCACAGACTAAAGCCTCAACTATCTCAGGACATACGCCAGAAAAGTTTGGATTCATCTTCACTACTTCTTCAGCTACAGAAGACTTTGAAACAATAGCTGATATGGGAGTCGCCAAGAAATCACGAGCCATCCTTCCAAGTATTGGAAATTTTGGAGCATTGGCATGCCACCAATCCAATACGCTATAATCCTTGCTCAAGTTTTCTGGAGTTTGCTCTAAATACTGATCAAGTTCGACTTTCCATGATTCCACCGAACTCGATTCTTTTTTACGCTTTTGCCACATGCTGAATCCGTGAAGCATATCGTCAGAATTTGGATTAAATGATGCACAGCAATTCACATCGGCAACAGTACTGGAAGTAGATGGTGTCAGATTATTAGCATATCTATAGTATACACTTTTAAGATCATCAAGGAATCTTGACAATTGTGATTTAGCATCACTGCCATAAATCTGGTTGTAGCTATACTCCACAAAGTCAAGTTTAAAGCATGGGTTGAGAATTGTTAAGATTCCCAGAGCCAAGCAACACTTGTTCCAATACTTATCAAATTTCACCATCATTCTATTCGCCATCGAGCGAACATGTATGTGTTGACTCTTTTTCCATTGGATCAAATTCTTAAACACACCACAAACATTCAGAAAATACAATTCTATGCCTGTCCAAGCATTGCATACGGACTCATGCAATAGCAATACTTTCAAGCACTCGAATATGATTGTCGCCATGTTCCACTCTTCCACGTATGGATTTGCTTTGAAATCGCCATCAGTTTGTTCAAGGTGAGCAAATGCATTTCTCAATTTTAATGCATTCTCAAGCATCAGAAATGTTGTATCCCATCTTGTAGGAACATCTAGAGAAGCCATCTTCTGGTCTTGCAACTTCAGTTGATTGATTACCTCCTGAAACATTTGTCTCCTATGCTGTGTTCCACTGACGTATTCAATAGATTCTCTTATCTTACAAAGCACACTCTTTATCTCGGAAAATCCATCTTGAATCAGAAGATGAACGATTTGTGCATAAGAAGATAAATAACATACATCCGGATTGAGAAGTGAGATTTGGTCAGAAAGCTTGCTTTTTAATTCACCAATCATCTGATCATTTGGAGGAGCAATATTCAACCATATGAAACACAAATTCTTGCCGATGCCCCACTCTATAAGCACACTTTTAATGATTTCATGTACTGTCTCTGCATCATAGTTGGATGATAGATTCTTGAAAGCAAGAATCTTCTTCTTCTGCTCCCATCCATCATCAATGAAATGCAAGGTCAAGCAACAGAATGTCATCTTTTTGTCATCAGACGCCAGCAGTTCAATGGTTAAACAGAACAGACAAGAGAGGCTATCAAAATATTTGATCAGCTTCTCCTTCTCTAGTCTATAAATAACAAGAACATCCTCTTCGAAAATGTCTTGTGAATGAAGTTTAAACAATGGCTGCAAATTCTTCACAAAAATTTCGAATAATTCATGCTGAACCATATCCAATGGATATCCATGCTTAATCACCATTCTCGCGATGTCTAGACGACTTCTTTCTTGATCAAACACAAAATTTCCATTTTTTAAAACACCAGTTTCAAGCAAAGGTGATGATTGTAGTTCTGCTCCTCCCTGCCTCTTAGACAAGCATTTTTTCAAGTGAGTATGCAAATTCGAAGTTCCCCTCGTGCTTTCTGCTCGATACTGCTTATCACAATATTTACATGTTGCCCATACTTCACCATATTTTCCTTCATGCTTATTAAATCCCTCCCACACACTGGATACCTTTCGTCGTTTCCTTATGACCATTTCTCTGTTGGCACTGCCATTGCTAGCCAACTCACTTTCAGAATTTACAGCAGGTCCAACCATTGCATTTTGTTCTGTGTTTTCCTGTCAACAGAATAACAACATAAAGATGGATGAAGGGTGAAGCTATTTATAGCCAAAATGTACCGATATAGACTAAACTAAGAAACTCACCGGTTCAAGAGGCTCAAGTGTTTCCCCTCCATCACTGGTTGGGTTAGACATGTCTAATGCCATGATTTCATTTAAGCTTGAAACACCATCTGATAGTACCAGTTGAGAGCACCTAGAAACTGGTGCTGGTGGGATGCTAGACACAACTACCCCTCCAAACATTCCTTCGGAGCCATTAGGCCCATTCATGTCCATACACCAAATTTCCACAAATTACCACATTTCTTCCGCAAAGTGCACAAGAGTCCATTAATTGACATATGTTTTTCTGAACTTTCTTTCAAATGTGGAGGGAGAAAAAATTCTAATACGTAATCATCGCTGCTGGTATAGGTGCTTGTTAGCTTGATTGCAACAGCAGCATTAAGGAAATACTTATGCGCATGGTCAACGAATGGATAATCCACTACATCCAACAGAGAAATATCAGGAACAAAATACAGATTAGATTGAAGTGCTTTTCCAGCAATACCTTGCCCTTCCTTAATATAACATTCTGCATATCCACCAACGAATCTATTCTCCCAACAACTGTTTACATAGCAAGCCATCTCCTCAATATGTAGAATACGTTTCTCCCTTGAATTTGCATTACTCTTTCCAACATGGCAAACCCATGTCAATGCCAATGGAAGCTTACGTACATGACATACATGCTCCAATATGTCAAATAGATTAGCTGAAGCAGCTATATGATTCTTCGAAAAGCCCTGAAAGAATAATAAAACAATTCTAATATCAGTAATTAAGAACAGCGGAAGCAACAAATTTCAATTTATGAATTAGTTGAACAAGTTTAGGAAAGCACAAATCATCTCGAATTCGATTCTCACAAATTAATGTATAGTTGTCACTAATTTTCTGTCGATGAGTTTTCTATAGTTTACAAACACAAGAACTAGGGTCTACGAGCAATCAAATTAGGCTATTGATGCAATCTTCACCAGTTTTGTTAGAAGAAATTACTGGAATATGTAGGATTCATTCCATTAACAAACAAGAAGATTGAAAATAAAATTACAAACTAGAAGAAAATGAAAGGAAACTTAGAATGCAACCCTTGGAGACCACATATTGCCTTCCCTATCATCTGCTTGTTCATCCTCAGACTCGGAAGAAGTTGCTAACTCTGACTTCTCAGCTAGAGGGAACATAGTTGCATCTTGTAATGTGATAGAATCTGTCAAAGAGATTACCAATTGTCCACATTTCTTAAAAACAAAGGATAAACAGAACAGAAAGGAAAAGAATGGGGGAGATAATTCACCATTCCTAAACTGAGTTGGGTCAGAATGTTTCCAAACCGAGGTGACAAGAAGGGGGCAATTGTCCCGATATAGCACAGGGTGCCCATCCTTCTCTTCTATTCTGTATTTTGGCGAGAAACGGAGTCTATCTTCCTTCCACCATTTGTGAACAGGATGAAACCTGGCATGAGAAAGGCGATGTTGCCATTGATACAATGACTCATGCCGCTCAAACCTGTTAATGCCCTCACATCCCACCACATTCCCTATCTGCCGCCTAAAGTTCCTCTTCCACAACTCTATGCAATCAACATCGCGGTAGAAATTGTCCTCCTCTAGCGAGTGAAATATAGTGGAGTAGTATTGAAATGATTGAACAAGCCGGTCCAGGAAATCAGGCCCGTTATGGTTGCCTTCCTGCTCAACAATGATCATGATGTCTGGTTTCAAATCCTTCATCTTTGACAGCACTTGCTCGATTGCACCTTCCTGTGAAAGCAACTTGTGAAGTGAAAACGACCATCTCACAACTAGCATCTCATCCTCGCTTGTCCTTCTAAGCTTGGACAAACAATACTCAACAATATCGTTCGCATTATTGGCTACCACTTGTCTCAACTCAAAATCAATCTGGAGAGAATTAGCACCTCCAGTGAGTTGGCTGCGTATTCGATTGAAATAGTCAAAGTTCTTCGACAGTTTTGGCATGATGCTGGTTAACCGAAATGATGGCAGGCCACCAGGCCGCTTTGCAAGGTCTTGCATCAAATCATGCCACAAAGAGGTGTATAGCATGACTGAAAAATCAATAACATGGAGAGGTTTATTACCAGTTCTACTAAAGGCATCAAGAATGGCATGTTTAGTGGTGAAGTAAGAAAACCAGTAGAAAGGATAAAACACGTAATTGTAGAAGTCATCTAATTTTGATGAAGGTACTAACGGCAAAGGATATCGAGGATGCAATCCGTTGACTCGCCGGACTAGAGCCTCTGCAAAATATTTGACAACCTTCCTTGTTGCTATGTTGACTTCAGTAGAAAGCAGAGATCTGATTTCGTTCAGATTTGACTCTGCAAGATCCAGATTACCGCCTTCAATAGCTTTAGCACTTTCCATCAATTTGCAGAAGAGAGGATTGGCCATTTTAAGCAACAAAATTCGATGAGCAGAATCAAATGCTCTTTCCGCCTTTTCTTTGCTTGGAAGGGAAAAGTATGAAATGTCACTCATCCCACTTGCTTCTTCTATATTCGTTAATTTCCTCCATTGACTTTGTTTGCGTGAAATAGAGCAAGAAATTTAAATATTAAAGAAGTCCTCTTCAAGGGGCCTTTTTTTTAAAAAAACATTTTTATACACTATAAATCTGGATGACAAATATACAGTACAGAAATCATAATCTTGGTTCCATGACCATAATGTTTAACCAATGGACCACAAGGATGCCTAAGATCCCAACAAATGAAAATATTTCTACCACTACAACTTAATTTCATGCTAATAATAATCCTTTTAAAAAAAAAAACATAAAAAACCAATCCTCCCGTCAGAAATAGGTCCAGTCTTCATGATCATAATCTCCCTAAATCAATCAAATCATCTTGAGAGCAATCCTCCATTAGCAATGCTTGGAGATTATCAAACCAGTTGTCCTCATTCTTGAAGTACTCGATCATGTCAGCATCCATAACAGCCATAGCACTCACTGCTGGTACTGAATTCTCAGAAGTTGCAAGCGCCGGCTGTTGATGTTCTTGAACGAAGTTTACTTGCTTCGGCTCAACTTGCAAGGCAGGTTTGATTTTGATGATTTCCGGTGTCTCAAACCCCATTATATTCTGAATATTATAGAAACTACCTTCAGTACTACTTGAGTCACCTTCGTCCTCCTCGATTGAAACTGTTCCCACCACAGGCCACATATCTTGATTTTGGATAATCTGATGCGGTTCATGATTAGCTGGTGATGGTGTAAGTTCTGAGTTGATTAGTGCATCAGTGTTGACACAGCTTTGAATAGTATGGACTATCTCATCATCTGAAGCAAGTTCGATAATAACTTCTGAATCCATCGAATTCCTCTTTCTTGATTCTTGTTTTGAATTACCATATTCACTCCTTTTGAGTTGAGAAATCACAATGCTTTCCGAAATAGATTCTGCACCATACTGCAGCATTATCCAACAACCATGCTGGTCTGGTTGTCGATAATTCTGGAAACGGAATCTTTTCTTCGTTCCTATAATCTTTCTACCGGATAGTCTGAATTTTATTTCATCGCTACCATCACCATGCCACGTACCCCCATTAGTACCAACAGTTCTATTCATCTTTTTAGCACTATTGGGAGTCTTTTTACTTATTGTTGTGAAACAATAGAGAGTATTATCACGTGACTTGTAACCTCCAAACTTGTTGAATATCTCCCAGGGTTCTTCTTCACCGTAAAGATTGTAATCCTTAACCAAGGCAGCAGATTCGTTGGATAAACCTCCGTTAACTTTCTTGTATAGATAATAGCTATCAATTGTTTATCAGTGGGGCGGAACTTGAATCCAGCAGGAAAGCGAGAAAAACTGCTTTGCATTGTTATGCAAAACAAGAATAGGGTTCTGATCAATCAATGAGAAAGAAGAACAACAAGAAGGAAACCGATCGAGAAAGAAAACTAAGAGAGGGGAGAGAAGAAGCTGGTTTTATTTATTTATTTTTTAGTTGATATACAAGGATAGGGCTGCGTTATATATATAGTGGCAGATTTGGGTAAACCGCATGAATTGGGGAATGAAAACGGTGCCTAAGTGAGGGGAGAGAAGAAGCTGGGTTTTGCACGTTTATCTCAAAGATTTTTGAAGTTTATTGACACTTATCATGCTTGGTTATCTATATATGTGCATTATCTACGTACTCTTTTATCAAAATTAATCAATGACGCGTATTCAATAGATTCTCTTTATCTTTACCTTTGCAGACAATAGTATTTAGGGGAATGCAACCCGAAATTTAGTATTTACGGAAAAAAAAAATTGAGCAAATCCGTTCATTAAAAGGATTACCACTTTCTTATTATAGAGATAAATGCTTTATTAATTATATACGTGCTCCAATCAAAACAAAATATTAAAGAGGAAATATTTACTACTATCATTTAAAAATTCTAAGAGTTCATCATATAAATTTATTTTTTAAAATAAAATAATCACATTCTAAAATTTTATTTAAAATCCATACATAAAGAATAATAAAAAAATATTTAAACAAAATAAAATTTTAAAATAAAAATTAATTGCATGACAATCTCTATAAGAAATGACAAATTGAAGAAATAAATTTTAAATAATAAAAATAATATAATTTAAAATATATGTGTATTTTAAAATATAAAAACATATCATATATGTTTGTTTCTTGTTAGACTCGCTCGAGAAAAAACATAGCGTTCGACATTCCAAAATATTTACATAAAAATATTTAGAAAAAAATTGAAAAAAAAAAACGTTGTCCAGCCTAAGAACTAGGCCCACATGTCCGGGCATGGAGGAGCCAACCCCGTCGGGAAAGATTTTTTTTTTTTAAAAAAACCACTACAATTTCTAGCAAGCTAGAGTTCAATGAAAACGTTGTCGAAAAATCATGTTTTTGGTTTCTAGCTTCCGTAAATTCAAATTCAGTCTTATTGTGTTAAAAAAAAAAGTAACTTACAATCACAAAAATAATGTCAAAAAACTATTTTGGAGTCTCAAAATTTATTTTAATGCGCATAAAACACATAAAAATTCAAATCAAATTCAAAAAATTTAAAATATTTTCGGATCATGATCTATATCTTCAAGCCATTTCATGACTTGTAACTACCACTAGCAGATTGTATTCTTCAAGATAAACAAATTAGTGATAATATCAACAATAGATGTGGTTGGAATGACCCTCATTTTTCTCTCTCTCTCTCCTGTCTTTTGTCTCCTGTAAGCATTCAAGGACCATATGGCAATACAAATAAAGTTTGGGATCAAATTTATTTATTTATTTTTACTAAAAACATGAGAGATTAAAGTGTAAAAATATCAACAATAGTGAAAATAAATAGTAGAATTTAGTGATAATGAGCAATGCAATTAGGTGTTGTGAATTAGTATTTTTTTTTAGTGTTTTAAGAATAGAACTCTACAACTCACAATCATTTATTAGGTAGTCAAAAATTGATTTTAATTAAGGCATTTAATTAATTACAATGCAAGTTAGATGTCCATTCATAGTTCGATCGGGGGCACACTTACTCAAGAATTCCTCACCCGCACAACAACAATACAAATTAAATGAGTCCTCACTCTTGGTTATTATTATACATGTATGTTTTGTTTGCAATCCAACAAAATATAAAATTATTAATCGCCATAGATATATTTATTAACCGCAAAAATCTTTATGTTGTTGCAAATTATATATTACTTGTACTATTTTTATGTAGTTGATGTGTAAATAGTGATAGATAAATTATAAATTAGTCTCTCTTGCTTTGAGAAATGAATTAATTAGTCATTTTGATTTTAAAAAATAATTATTTAATTTTTTTAACTAGTATTGACCATGATTAATTAATTAATTTTTTTATTTTTAAAAGATTTTCTTTTCTTATCAATTTTTTTTTATAAATATTTTTATCTATTTTTTTCATTTCTATTTCTTAAAACAAAAAGAAAAAAAAATAGCCCATTTGATTTCGTAGGACGACGAACATTGCCTTTTTTTTCTTCCTTATTTCGTAGGAATGAGTAAATTGCTATTCTAGAGTAAATTATAAATTAGTCTCTCTTTCTTAGGAAAACAAATTAATTAGTCCATTTGATTTCAAAAACTAACGTTTTTGTCTTTTTTATTTTTTAAAATGTTTTTTTTCTCATCAATCTTTTTCATATTTTTATCTATTTTTTTCTTTTCTATTTCTTAAACAAAAAAAAAAAAAAAGTAAAAAAAGAAATTGAAAAGTAGAAAAAAGGACAAAAACATTAGTTTTTGAAATTAGATGGACTAATTGATTTGTTTTACTAAGAAAGAGGGACTAATTTATAATTTTTTTTTCTAGAATGGCAATTTAATCATTCCTAAGAAATAAGGAAGAAAAAAAAAGGCAATGATAGCAACATTAAATGCTCGAGAGAAAAGAAAGTGAATTGATTAAAAAGGGCTAAAAGAAAAATAAAAAAAAGGAATAAGTTAAGGGTAATTATAGATTTTCACAAATCCATTAAGTTGCAATAAGTGTAATTAAGAGTGAAAGAGAAGACCATTTATAACGCGAAGAAAAGAAAAAAAAACGAAATGATGAAAAAGGGTTAAAAAAGAGAATTAAAAAGAAAATCAATCAAAGGCAATTATGAATTTTCACAAGTCTATCGAGTGACAATGATAATAATTAAAAGCAAAAGAGAGGTTGCTTATAACATAAAGGTAAAAAAAAATAAAAAACAGCTCAATCCACGATGCTAATGTGTGACAATGAACAAATTAAAAAATAGTAAAACCTCCATGCCTTTTAGTTTTTTTTGTAATGTTTTATTAATTATATACGTGGTCCAATAAAAGCAAATTATTAAAGAGGAAATGATTTTATTTTTTCAACAACCAATCAAAACTATTTTAACAATGGCCATAATAGGAATATAATTGAATTCAAGTGCTTTTTGGTCTTCACAAAATTTTTAATTTATATATATATATATATATATTGTTTCTCGTCAGCAACTTCAAGCTGATTGCAAGGGTTAAATTACATAAATAGAGAGACGGAGAAATCGTGGACCAAAAAACAAATCCCTAAGGCTTTGATTAAGTTTGCAGTTTATCAAGAACTATTTGGTAATTTTCTTTTTAATGATTTCATGTACTGTCTCTGCATTATAATTGCCCGATAGATTCCTGAAAGCAAGAATCTTCTTCTGCTCCCATCCATCATCAATGAAATGCAAGGTCAAGCAGCCGTATGTCATCTTTTCGTCATCAGATGACAACAATTCAATGGTTAAACTTAACAGACAAGAAAGGTTATCAAAATATGTGATGAGCTTCTCCTTAGTCTGTAGATAGCAATGACATCGCCTTCAACAATATCTTGTGAATGAAGTTTAAACATCCGCTACCATTTCTTCAAAAAATAATTCTAATTCTAACATATATCAATTCAAAATAACAATTAATTAAAATTTTATAATATAAATAAACTTTTAATTCAATCAATTAAAAATTAACCTAATTAATTAATTAATTATAAACCAAAATTAATTAATTAATTAATTCTAATTCTAGCTAAATTAAATTTAAAATAACAATAAATTAACAAGTTTTAATATAAAGAAACTTTTAATTCAATCAATTAAACATAATTAACCTAATTAAAAAAATTAAATATAAACATAATTAACTTAATTAATTTTAATTCTAATCAAATCAAATTTAAAATAACAATTAATTAATAATTTCTAATATAAATAAACTTATAATTTAACTAATTAAACATAATTAACCTAATTAAGTAAATATAAATCAAAATAACTTAATTAATTCTAATTCTAACCAAATTAAATTTAAAATAATAGTTAAATTAACTTAATTAAGAAAAATTAAAAAATTAATTCATTAACAAATTTAGTCTAATTCAACCAATTAAACATAATTAATGTAATGTAATTAATTAAATATTAATTAAATTAAATTAATTAATTAAAAATAAATTTTGATTAAATTTGAATTACAATTAATCAATTACTTAACCTAACAATTAACAAAATGTAACAATTTAACTAATTAATCAACAAATTTGCCTAACAATCAACATTTTAACAAATAAATCAACAAACTAACAATTCTGTTTAATTAAAGACTCAAAGTGAAATTGATGATGAGTCGAAAGGAAATGTGTTATAAGAGCTTGCCAAAGTGTATTTTAAATATTAGTATAGGTTTAACCTATTGTGTTTTAAAATAACTTTGTTAATTTAGAATGGAATGAATGAGTAAATAGATATTTCAAGATGTTTATTAATTAGTTGGTTTGGAAAGTAAATTGCTAATTAGCCAAGGAATTAAGTTAATTAAATAGAAATTAAAAGTCAAACTAATAAAAGGTCAATGACTAAAAATATTAAATGGTTTTAATTATTATAAATTAAATAAATGGATAGGTCAAATTTTAAACTAAAATAGTTTTCGAAAGATTAAGTGAATTATTCAGTTTTCTTTAAGACAAGGATTAAAATACCAAGAGTTTAATTAAAAACTTTATCCTAGTCCATAGGATTTCTAAATTATAAAATGATTTTAGAAATTTAAATATTTTTTAAAAGTTGCTTATGTAATAATGCTATACATGTTGAATTGGCTTAATAATTAATGAAAGTTAAATAGATTATTTTATATTTAGAAAGATTATTCAAAAGTATTTTAAGAGAAAGGGATTAAATGAAGATGGATTTAGACTTAAATTTTTTTAAAATTAATTATTATGTTTGACAACAACATGTCTTACGTAGTATATGTTTTTATATGTATGTTTTCAAAAACATTATGTATTTTCAGAAACATTGTTTCCATAACTTTATTTTTAGAAACGTTTTGAGATAATTATTATGTAATATATTTGCATATGCATATTTCGAAACATTGTTTACAGCTTAATATGCTTTATGGAGACTAAATTACTTTCTATTTTATAAAGTATGATTTGATTAAAAATATTTCATTAGGAGATCTCGAATTATGTTAAGTTTAAATAAAGATTATTAATAAATTATATTTGAAAGATTATTGAAATAAATTTGTAATTAAAGTGTGATGAATAAAAGGATGGACCTAAACTTTTAAATTACTAAGCTTTTGTTGTAAATGTTAATTACTTTATAATAATAAAGGTCATGAGGTTTCGTGTTTTGCTTTCTTTATGCTTCGAATGTAAGGCATTATCGATAATACTCTCGACCAATTTAGGTCATAGGTCGAGGGTGTTACGGTGATTACAAGGACACATTATTTTTCTTCCGTTCATACATTTAGGATGACTACTAACAAATGCAATAAATTCTTCAATCGGATTTACAAAATCATCATTTAAATACCCATCTATACGTCGAACATATATCCATTCATGATCGGATCTTATTATTTTGTTTTTGTATTTCCGAGATAATATAAAATGATTTAATTAATAATTTTTTTAAAAATCTAATAAAATTTTGACAGAGTCTCTCCAATAAATTATATATTTTTCAATTAACAAATACTCCAAATGATCGTACAAACAATAAATTAATCAATTAATAAGCAATTTGTAAATACGAGACCAACAATTGTCTCGGATACTCCATCAAAATTAAATCTCATACTCATCTTTCTAGCTCTATCGCGAGCCTTGAACCAATCTTATTTCTCCTTAATTCCCAAGGGTCTCTCGACCCATCCAATTCGATACACTACGACGTATCTCAACACACTTCAATAATTATATACAAAATAATTAAACTAATTAATTCTAATTCTAACCTAATTAAGTTTTTAATAACAATAAATTAACAAGTTGTAATATAAATAAAATTTTAATTCAACCAATTAAACATAATTAACCAAATTAATTAATTCAATATAAATCAAATTATCTCAATTCAGTTTAATTCTAACTAAATTTAATTTAAAATAAAAATTAATTAGTAATTTCTAATATAAATAAACTTTTAATTCAACCAATTGAAAAAAATTAACCTAATTAATTAATTATAAATTAAATTAACTAAATTAATTGTAATTCCAACCAAATTATAATTTATATAACAATTAATTAAATTTTTTTTAATATAAATGAAATTTTAATTCAACCAATTAAATAAAATTAACTTAATTAATTAATAAAATTATAAATCAAATTAACTTAATTAATTCTAATTCTAGCCAAATTAAACTTAAAATAATAACAACTTCTAATATAAATAAACTTTTAATTCAACCAATTAAACAAAACAAACCTAATTAATTAATTAATTATAAAATCAAATTAACTTAATTAATTCTAATTCTAAAATAATTAAATTTAAAATAACAATTAATTAAAAAAATTTAATATAAATAAAATTTTAATTCAACTCAATTAAAAATTAACTTAATTAATTAATTAAATAGAAACCAAATTTAATTAATTTATTAATTCGAATTCTAGCCAAATTAAATTTAAAATAACAACAAATCAACAAGTTTTAATATAAAGAAAATTTTAATTCAACTAATTAAACATAATTAACCTAATTAAAAAATTAAATGTAAACCTAATTAACTTAATTAATTGTAGTTCTAATCAAATCAAATTTAAAATAACAATTAATTATTAATTTCTAATAAGAATAAACTTATAATTCAACTAATCATCATTAACCTAATTAATTAAGTAAATATGAATCAAAATAACTTAATTAATTCTAATTCTAACCAAATTAAATTTAAAATAATAGTTAAATTAACTTAATTAAAAAAATTAAAAAATTAATTAATTAACAAATTTAGTCTAATTTAACCAATTAAACATAATTAACCTAATTAATTAACTAAATATTAATTAAATTAAATTAATTAATTAAAAATCAATTTTGGTTAAATTTAATTTAGAATTAATTAGTTAATTAGCCTAACAATTAACAAAATATAGTTAATTAAATAAATTAACTTAACAATTAACAATCGAACAAATAAATCAATAATGTTCTCTCTCGGTCGATGTGAAACCCTACTATGCTTTGTCGCCTGACCATGGTGGCTAGGCCACCAATCCCTCCATGCTTACCGGAACCTTCCCCACAACATATACACGACACAACACTATCATTGTCACTCGTTGACTAGTAAAAGCAAGTGTTGAACAATACAAGTAATGACCATGAAAGGGTGGCTTAGACAGGACGACAAACCAACGAATATGTTACGACTTAAGAGCCACCGGCAAGGTAGAGATACATGGGTCACAAACATAGGGCAAGCGATGAGGTAGACATTATAGTTAGTAATAACGGCTAGTTGTCGATGTAGATTCGTTGTAACTAATAAATGATGTGGCCGATAGTTGTAATAGCATGTATGACCCGGCGGTAGTTAGTTACGCCGGCTAAGCATTAGCTAGCATATAAAGGTTGTAACGGCTAGCTATGAGGGTATGAATTGGAAAATCACGAACCGATTCTTCGGAATCTCTCTCTTTCTCCCTCCCTTCATCCTTCTTCTTTCTCCCTAGCTATCTTCTTCACATTCAAGCTTTGTTAAGTTTTTCGCTTAACAAATTGGTATCGAAGCGGTGTTCTAGGTCCAACCATGGTAGACAACAATCGACTTAGAGCATTGGAGGAGCACGATCGTAGGCATGAGGAATAGATCCAAGGTGTGCTTCAGAAGGAATGGAAGAAATGCGAAAGCGAATGCTTGGAGCAAAATCAACAAATGCAAGAACGGGATCGGTGTATGCTAGAGCAAAATCAATGAACTCGGCTTCAACTAGAAGCTATAATGAAGACGATTCAGTCTTTGACGTCGAGCAAGGAACCTAAAAAAAGAGCCTCGGTCATCTTCTAGTTCATCGCATGGAGTGAATGCGACGGTTAAACCTTCTTATCAAGGTCAAACTGGTGAGACTTCGTTAACTTCTGATTTTATGAGAACCGGTTATGGTTCCGCTTTACCAAAAATAGAATTACAATGGTTTGGGGGTGATAACCCTCGGGGCTAGGTTCGGAGGTGCAAGAAGTACTTTAAATTGAATTTTATTCTAGTACACCAGTGGGTAGAGATTGCTTCCATGTATCCGGAAGGGAGAGTTGAAATTTGGTTCGAAGGTTTTATGGTTAGGAACGATCTAAGTAATTGGGAGGAATTTGTGGGCGAAATTTGTAAGAGGTTTGGTAATAGAGGGGATGTAGTGGAGGAATTTAATAAACTTCGTCGGGAGAAAGAAGTGGAAAGGTATGTAGAAAAGTTTGAAGAGCTTAAATCACCGATGAGTACTAGTAATCCTCACCTCACGAAGCCTACTTTGTGTCCAGCTTCATTAGTGGACTCAAGGAGGACATAAAACCAATGCTTAGAGGGGGATAAGTACACTCCGGGGCATCAATGTGTTAAAAAGGCATTGAATACGATGGAAGGCTTAGAGGGGGAAGAGGATGATTTTGTGGAGGAAGTGGAAGAACTTGGGGAGGAGAGGATCCCGAATGAAGGGCAATATGAAGAGACAAGGTTATCTTTGCATGCCTTAGCGAGGAGGTACGCCAATAACACCATCAAGATTAAAGGGTGTTGCAAGCAAAAGGAGATCATTATCTTAGTGGATAATGGCGGTACCCATAGTTTCATTAGTATGAAGGTGGTGCAAGTGGTGGATGCGAGTGGTGGAAAAAACCACTACCCTTACAAGGATGAGTAGCAAATGGGGCGAGCATGAGATGTTCGACCAGGAGCCCGAGCTTTATATGGTTCATACAAGGGCATGAGTTCGGAGCCGATTCGAGGGTACTCGAATTGGGGGCATGTGACATGGTGTTGGGGGTGGATTGGTTGAGGATGTATTCCATGGTATTATTTGATTTCATTAATTTGAAGCTATCTTTTAAGAAGGGAGGAAGAGTGATTGAATTGAAAGGGGTAACAAAGGAGGTCGCATCACAACCGATTTCGGTGGACAAGGTGTATAAGTCTCTCAAATCTGCTATCTATGGAGTCGTGGGGCAATTATTCTCTATTACGACTCGTAGTGAACCGAAGGGGTAGAGAATAAAGAGATACAAGCTTTATTGATGAAATATGAAAAGGTCTTTTCCGAGCCAAAGTCAATGCCACCCATACGAAGGTTTGATCACGGAATTCCACTCATGCCAAGGCTAAGCCTCGTGAATATTAGGCCATATCGTAGTTCCTATGTGCATAAGGAAGAGATTGAGAAGCTAGTAAAGGAAATGCTACATAATGGGATAATACAACCAAGTCTGCAGCCCCTTTGCCTCACTTCGTGCTATTAGTGAAGAAAAAGATGGCACCCGGAGATTTTGCTTGGATTATCGTCAACCGAACAACATCACAATCAAAAACAAATTTCCCATACCTCCGATTGATGATCTATTGGATGAGCTACGGGGTTTTCATTTTTTCTCTAAAATAGATTTGCGTTCGGGTTATCACCAAGTCGAATGTGTGAAGAGGACATCGCAAAGACAGCTTTCGGGACATATCAAGGGCATTACGAATTCAAAGTCATGCCTTTTGGGTTGACTAACGCCCCAAAGAACCTTCCGGGCGATGATGAATTCGAGTATTGGAGCCTTATTTGAGAAAATTTATTTTGGTGTTTTTTTATGATATCCTCATCTATAGCCCTACATTGGAGGCACATATACAGACACCTTGCTAAGTTATTGGAAGTTCTGCTTAAGTATCGACTCGCATGCAAGGCGATCCAAGTGCACATTCCGTCAAGGTCGGGTGGAGTACTTAGGCCACATTATTTCAAGAGCTAGGGTAGCCACCGATCCTAAGAAGACCGAAGCCGTGAGCAACCGGCCAACTCCGTAATCGGTCAAGGAATTGAGAGGGTTTTTGGGTTTAGCTGGGTATTACGGGAAGTTTATCAAAAGTTATGGTATAGTCGACAAACCACTTACCGACTTCGCTACGAAAGAATAACCTCTATTGGAATGAGCAAGCTCAAGGAGCTTTTGAGGAGTTAAAAAAAGATTGTGTGTTGCACCCGTGTTAGCATTACCTAACTTCCACAAGCCTTTTGTATTGGAAACCGATGCGTGCGGCGGTGGAGTAGGAGCGGTGTTATCGCAAGAGGGCGAGCCATTAGCTTTTTTTAGCAAGGCTTTGTGTCCAAAACATCAAGGGATGTCTATCTATGAGCAAGAATATATGGCTATTCTTATGGCGAGTAGATAAATGGAGGCATTATTTGGAGGCAAACAAATTCATCATCAAGACCGACCATGAAAGCCTTAAATACCTATTGGAACAGCAGATTCACACCCCGATTCAAAGGAAAGGTTTGACTAAGTCGTTGGGATTGAGGTTTGAAATTCGGTATCGAAAAGGAAAGGAAAACGTAGTAGGCGATGCCTTATCTCGCAGGATCCATCATCACAATACGGACGACGAGTCTTCCGGAGACCCACCTTTATGCCATCACTACTCGATCCCTACTTGGTATCGGGATATCCAAGGGTCTTATGTACATGATGCTAAGGCTCGGGAGGTTATTCGAAGCTAAGGAGCTTTAAGAAAGTTCTTTTCCTTAATTTTCTTACTATCGGGGTATACCGAGGTACAAACAAAGAGTCTACATTGGGGCGGATCCGGAGCCGCGAACATTATTGATAAAAGTTGCACATCAATCCGCAATAGGGGTCATGCGAGTGTTCAAAATACTTCTCGAAGGCTTAAGAGGGCTTTCTATTGGCCGGCTATGAAATTGCCGATCAAAGAATTGATAGTTAGGTGTGACACATGCATGCGAGCTAAATCGAACGAGTTGCCTACCTGGGCCTACTACGGCCTCTGTCGATTCCAACTCGGAGTATGAAGGGACATTTTTATGGATTTCATAGAGGGCCCGCCCAAATCGAAAGGCAAGGATACCATTTTGGTGGTGGTGGACGGATTCATGAAGTATGGTCACTTTATTACCCTCTCGTCATCCATTTTCGGCTAAGGATGTAGCTAATATTTTTCTAGAGCGAGATATACAAATTGCATGGCTTACCGAGCATCTATTGTTATAGATCGGGATAAGGTTTTCACCAAGTGTGTTCTGGAAGGAGTTGTTCAAATCCTTAGGGGTCAAGCTTTGTATGAGTTCCGCATATCATCCTCGGTCCGATGGCCAAACGGAGTGGCTTAATCGATGCCTCGAAACCTACCTACGGTGTATGTGTATGGACTGCCCAAGAAAATGGTACGAGTGGTTACATTTAGCTCAATGGTGGTATAACTCCAGCTACCATTCGACAATTCAAATGTCCCCTTTCCAAGCTTTGAATGGGTACCCCCACCTCATCGGAAGCTCATTTTGCAAGGCACATCGACTGCTACAGTACGTTAAGGAAGTTGTGGGGGAAAGGCGAGCTATGGATCTCTTCTTAGGTGTTCGGTTAGGCGAGCTCGACATTGAATGAAGCAATTGGCGGACGGGAGGAGGACCGAATGGGTGTTTGAAGTAGGGGACCGGGTTTACCTCAAACTTCAACCATATCGACGGACCAGTGTGGCCTTGAGGAAGAACTTCAAACCGAACCCTAGGTATTTTGGTCCCTATACGGTGTTGCGGAAAGTGAGCCGGGTAGCTTACAAGCTGGATTTGCCACCCCATTCTTTAGTGCATCCGAGCTTTTCGTGTCTCACTTTTGAAGAAGAAGTTGGGTGACGATGCGATAATTGCCATTGACCTCCCACTTATGACCGGTGAAGGTCGCATTGCCCTTTACCCCACGACGAGTGTTAGATAGGAGGATTATGAAGAAGGATAATCGGGCGGTAGTCATGGGTTTAATCCAATAGGTTGGTATGATCGTTGATTATGCTACTTGGGAAATTCCGGAGGATTTGGAACTTCGGCTTCGACTTTTGCTTTGATCCTTGAGGACAAAGATCCGTTGGAAGGGAGGGTATTGTTACGACTTAAGAGCTACCGGCAAGGCGGAGATACGGGGTCATAAACACGGGGCAAGCGATGAGGTAGACGTTGTAGTTAGTAATAACGGCTAGTTGCCGATGTAGATTCAGTCGTAACTAATAAATGATGTGGCCAGTAGTTATAACAGCATGTATGACCCGGCAATAGTTAGTTACGCCAGCTAAACATTAGCAACCATATAAAGGCTGTAACGGCTAGCTATAAGGGTATGAATTGAAAAATCACAGAACTGATTCTTCAGAATCTCTCTCCTTCTCCCTCCTTTCATCCTTCTTCTTTCTCCCTAGCTATCTTCTTCACATTTCAAGCTTTGTTAAGTTTTTAGCTTAACACAATAACATGGTATCAGTGTTGGCAGCAACTCCTCCACCACGGGTACGAGAGTTACTCCCTCCAAGGCTTCAGGCTGACCTCCCTGTGTCGATAACCAATACTGGTAAGTTTGAACAGCAAAGAAGTAATACTGATTTTGCTGCTAGAAATCCTAGTATCTCGGATCTTCGCTCTACTCCGTCCCCTCAATGGCCTTTGGGCAGAATCCTTTGGATGCTCAGCACCCTCCTAGAAGCTACGCCTCTTTGTTCAAACCACAAGGTAAGACACAAACAGACATGGTAAGCCAGCCTCCTATTAAGGATCTCCCTCTTACAATAAGGCAACCTTCTTTCATCAATGAGGAACTGGCTTGTTTATTTTCAGCAGTAGAGATAGACAAGGCAACATCACAATTCACAAATACGCTGGTTCTTAAGTTCTCGGGAGGACGCCTAAACTTGACAGAGATAAGGCAGCATATCACGAATCATTGATAGTTGCAAATGGATCTAGTTATAGGTTATTAGATTCGAGACATGTGATGGTGTTTCTATACTCAGAAGCGGACACAATTAAAGCCTTAGCAACGAAGGATCACAAAATACAGAACTCAATGTATAGATGTTTTCGATGGAGCCCTGATTTTGGTTTTCGAAAAGACAGCTCTAAGGCTGCAGCTTGGATTCGATTGCCCTATCTTCCTCTCACGTTTTTCACTCCCTCATATTTGAAAAGGATAGGTGAGTGTTTAGGTGTCTTCCTTAGAGCAAATGAGAGAACAAGCGCCCTCACCCACCCTATGTTTGCACGCATATGTGTGCAGGTAGATGTTTCAAAATGTCTACCATCAAGATTTTGGATCGGCTGCTCCAAGGAGAATGGGTTTTGGCAAAAAGTGGAATACGAAGGCAATCTTTCTTTCTGCTGAGACGGTGGGTTGATAGCCACATCTAAGCAAAATGTCAGAAGAGACAAGTTAGTCCAGTCCAGGTTACAGCTACTGCTGCTGTTTGTCCAGAATATGTTGTGCATCAAAAACCTATGTTTACAGACAAAGGGAATGACAAAGGCAAAGGAATATGGATTCCAGTATCTAGGAAAAACAACAGCAAAGAAGATGTGTCTCACAAAGCCTCTTTAGATCAGACACCATAAGTATCAGTAGCTAGAGTGTCCAAAACTGGCACTGGACATGGCTCTCGGACAGTGAATTTGAAAGAGCAAAGTGGTGTAAATCATGTGGAAGCAGCAGGTTATGCACGAGCCTTACAAGCCAGTGACATTAGTCCACCAGAAAGATTACAACCTCCTACCATTCGGCTCACAAAGTTGAAGGATACTGATACTGTAGAAGCTTCTCATTTAGAGTTCAGGAATAGGGACCAACCAATATCTTTGGGTGGACAAATTGGAGAGACTTTGAAGGAGGCAGTAGAGTGGTCTAATGTTATGCATGATATGGTAATAGAGGGCAATAGACATATCACGATATTTAATCATGCAAGTTCTATGCATGGTACTACAGATATCTTACCCAAAGATTCGCATATTGCTGGACAAAAAGGAGATAACCCGGCCACATGGAGTGCATGACACTGTAGCCAACATATCACAACGTACGAAAGATTGCGGTGACAGTCACTTGCACTCTGTTACAATTCTTTATGGAGTGGTTGATACTCCAACATTGATTAATGGCACAAGGGCTGTAGGAGACCTTGTCAGTTCAGCTACTTTCAAGGGGAGACAAGTGGGGGTGGAAAGAATGATCCAAGTAGACAATAACTATGGCAGCAGTAAGAGGGACAGATATTAATTAACAACCAGGTTGAGGTTTATACTTTGCCTACAAGCTCTGTAGTGGGAAACCATGAGAATGAGGGTAGTCATATCTCTGAAATTAATACAGGGAAAGAGGCTAGCTATTGTTTCATTCTTGATGGTTTAGAGGATGAGATCTTAGACAGGGATATTCAACGGGTTGGCTGGCAAGGATCCTTAACGTATAATGATTCTCTCGACATAAATCATAATAGTTCGTTGCTTCCATGATCCCAATCGTCTGACCAGATAGATGTTGAGCAGGAAGACAGGGTTCAGGTAAACAAAATTCACGAAGCTATTAAAAATCTTGTTCGGAAAGGAAAACATCACAACCCAGATTTTAAAAGAAAGACACGATCAGCTCTACGAGCACAAGGTACCTCTATCCCTGATTTTTAAATTATGTTTGTCATATTATGGAGTGCTAGGGGATAAGAAAATAGGAATACCATTAATTATTTAAAATTATTAAAAAAATATCGTCCTATTCTTTTAGTTATTTTAGAACCTAAATTGAGTGGGGATAAAATATACGAGATTGCAAAAAAAAAAAAAAAAAAAAAAAAAAAAATATATATATATATATATATATTTCATGCATGACATGCATTATAATCCTGTTAATGTGCATATCCGGCTTTTTTTGAAATTCGACTTTTTTGTTACTAGCATGGATATTACTCGAATAATTAATCACCGTACAAATTCAAATGCATGGTTGGAGTCCGGTATTATGCTCTTTTGTCTATGCTAAATGTTCTAGGGTAGAATGGTTGAGGTTGTGGGCGGACTTAAGTCAATTGTCTAGTCCGTATCATCTTCCTTGGCTAGTGGGGGAGATTTTAATGTCATAGCGGATGTCTCATAAAAGATTGGTGGAATGAGTTATAACCTTCAAGCAATGAGAGACTTTGTGGATTCGTTGTAATAATATTGGGGTAGATGATTTTGGTTATATTGGTAGCTAGTATACTTGGTGCAATAATCAATCCGGCTTAGCTAAAATCTAGGACGGACTTGATAGAGTTCTAATTAATGACCATTTTTATCCTCTCTTCCTCGCTATATCGGTCCAACATCTTACAAGGATTCAATCGGATCACTCCTCTTTGTTGATCCGCTCTAGTCCTCCAAGGCGGTCCCATTCTTTATCGAAGTTCCACCGTATGTGGATGGAACATAAGGAGTACAACATCTTTGTTAGAGGTGTTTCGAAATACACTTGCTCGAGTGCTTCTATGGATATCCTTCACTCTAAGTTGAAAAATCTCGATCGTAGGTTAAAACAATGGAATTAGGAATTTTTTTGCAATATTCATCATCAAATGGAGAACCTTCGAACAAGGTTATTCATCTTGAAAATTAGTTATTACATGGATGGAATGAGAATATTAATAAGGATTTGCAATCTATAAGGGAGGACCTATATTGATTGAATAGGTGGGAGGTAGATCTATTGCAACAAAAATCAAATGCAAATTGGGTACATAATGGTGATTGGAATACCTCCCTTTTTCATACCCGTATTTAGGACCTACATCTATTGAGTTTTTCAAAGATATTTTTTCTACTTGTAGACCTATTAGTCACGAACCTATTTGCGGGGAATTTCAAACAAGTTTCATTAAAGTAAAACAATATGCTAACAAATATTCCATCCGAAGCTGAAATTTGGGAGGCAATTAATGATCTTAATTCTCCAAGTGCCCCAAGCTTAGATGGTTTTACTAGCCATTTCTCAAAGGGAATTGGGATTTGATTAAGCAGGAGGTCATTTTGGCAATCCAAGATTTTTTTTAGGGGTGGGCATATTCCTAAAGGTATGACAACAATCGTTTTAATCTTGATTCCTAAGGTCCCAAATGCAATTGCTATGAGTGATTTAAAGCCTATTAGTCTCTCATCATTTGGATGCAAAATTATCTAAAAAAATCATGGCTAATAGATTAGGTAAGGTTCTACCTCATATCATCTTTTTAGAGCAAGCGAGGCTTTGTTAAAGGTAGGAGTATAACCGAAAATATTGCAATTGCTCAAAATAAATGGTAGATGTCATAGGGCGACGTTGGGCGGTGAGGTGAAATGTAGGGCGGATGATTGGAGTTGCCACCTAGTATTATGGTTATTAGGAAACCTCGTGACTGGTCCGTTTGGAGTTTCGGGCAAGGGGTTTATTACGTGTAGAGAAATCAAAATTCACCCTACCTCGTCTTGCCTAAGGCAAGCCGCATCGCATGTAACATTGGTTCGATTTTTGATTTTTCATGAAAATGCCCCCTAGTCGAGTGATTCGAGATTTGGTCGGCTAGAGACCTTGTCCTCACTCTTTAATGGATAGTTAAAAAAAATGAATGCCAAGAAAAAATAAACAAAAATAGGCAAGGATAAACAATTTAGGCAAAAATAGGCAAATATGAGAAAAAATCGACAATTTAAGCCAAAAATTGATAACTTGACAAAAATAGGCTAAATCGACAACGAAAAACAAAAGCGACGACTTTGGCTAAAGTAGGCTAAAATTGATAACGAAAAAAAGAAAGTGATAACTTTGGCTAAAATAGGCTAAAATCGACAATGAAAAATGAAAGCGGTAACTTTGGCTAAAATAGGCTAAAATTGACAACGAAATCAAAAATCGATAGCTTTGGCTAAAATAGGCTAAAATCGGCAATGAAAGACAAAAATCGACGACTTTGGCTAAAATAGGCTAAAATCGACAACAAAATAAAAAATCGGTAGCTTTAGTTAAAATAGGCTAAAATCGGCAACGAAAAAATAAAAATCGACAGACTTTGGCTAAAATAGGCTAAAATCGACAACGACATCAAAAGATCGATGGCTTTGGCTAAAATAGGCTAAAATCGACAAAAAACAAGCACACATAGGCAAAAATGGACAAGAACTGACAATAGGACCAAAATCGAAGAAAATGTAAAAATCGACGAAATTAATCGCTTTGGCATACATAACCAATCATTTTTGACGAAAACGAAATTACAAGACAACATTTCAAACTTACTTGGTTCGACATGTGTTTTTTATAAAAAAAAATTACCATACAAGAAGCGCTTTTAAAATATGTATTCGAATAACAAATATCCACATGTTCAAACCGACACATCATTTATCATTATGCTTGTCAAAATAAAAAAATGCACATCATTATAATTCAACCAAGTTACACATGAATAAACAGATCAAAATAATTACATCACATTCATTCAATTAATTACATAACACATATCAACATGAACCAAATTTAATATATGTTAAAAAAATAAGAATAAAATAAAATAAAATAAAGCAAAAAAAAAGTAAAAAAGATTATTGTAAAGAAAAAAAGAGGCGAGTCGATTTGCTTGATGATCTCGAAGTCGGACTCGACCCTTTCGACCCCGATGGAGACTAATACTTAGTCAATCGGAGAGGAAAGTCGATCGTTGATGGAGCGTGGGAAGTCCTATTATAGGTGGTGAATGCCGGTAGGGGCAAGCGTGCGGCCGGGTAGGCGAGTGTGCGTTGGCACATAGCCGCGAGTGAGGCGTGCAAGGAGGCTTGCTAGAGCGTCCACGCGAGGGTCCGTGGTCGGCCGTTGAGGCGCGTGCGGGCGTTGGGGCGGCTCGCCGAGGTGCATGCGAGCGTTGGTGAGGGGCATGTTTGCACGCCGGTAAGACGGACGCTATTGGGGGCTTGGGCACGTGAATTCTATAGTAGAGGTGCTTGGGCAAGACCGGGGTTGCGACCGGCTATTATGGCACCCGCAGTGCCGTAGTTGGCTCCGTTGCGTGCGAGGAAGGCAAGTGCTGGGGCGTAGGCGGCGGGCTCGTGGGCATAGGGAGACCGGTGGCGTGGAGAGGGAGGTTGTGTTGGCTCCCGGCGTAGTGGCGAGAGGGGAAGAGATGGTTGGCGGCTAGGGTTACTTTTGGTGGGTGAACGAGTAGTTGGGGTTTTTTAGGAGTAAAGGGTGTCTTTATACTAGCTTTTTAGGGTTTATTTGGGCAAAAATCTGTTTTGGTCCCTCATTTTAAAAAGCAACTTTATTTTGCTTCATTTCTCTTTTCTTCTTTAATTGCATCCCAATTGCATTATTTTTTATTTTTTCCTTTTTTTTGGGACTCAAAATCGGGTGCTAATAGTTGCCCTCTTTTTACAAAGCTTACGACACGCGAGTCATTGAAAATTTGACTTTTCTTTAACTTTGCAAAGTGAGCATGTAAAGAAAATCATAGAAGGGCTATGATCAATTGGCAAAGTCCATTTAAATGTCATCTCGAAGCTACGGATTGACGTAGGTGATCGTCCTCGTGGTCAAGCAAGTGACTTTTCCTTAGCAATGCACTAGAGTATGAACGATGTACCCGAAACACAAAAGTTGTTACTCGCCAAAACATACACTTCCCTCCGGCTATGATTCATCTTCATTGGGTTAGGTTCATGATTTCTAGGTCTGGCTACTCTTGTAGATTTTTGTCTACTTAATCGCATGTCTCCCGAATCACTTTTTTTTATTGACCGAGCTTTTTTATGAACATAATCGGATCGTCATTACCAAATTCCTTATTCTTGCCATTGCATATTAATGGGGGACTCGAAACTGTCGAAACAACCTATGATCATCATTATTTGCTATTTCATCTTTTTTTTTTCTTGCGCAAAGAGTTAATGAGAAAGCCTTTTCATCTATCAAGGGCGAATAAAGTTCCTATCTTTCCTATCATTTGTCTTCTTTTATGTTATCATTTTTCATAAATAACATTAAACATGAGATTACACATGAGACTAATAAAAGATTTTTGTTCGCCTTTCGTGGACCGATCACTTTTGTGAGAGAGCGAGTTATTTTGATAGATAAAGAAAAAGTCGGGAATGGTTTATATGGGATGGGAAAAAAGAAATGAGAAGCAAAAATAAAATGATTAAAATAGTAAATATTCAACATAATTTCGATTATTTTCTTTTTACAACGGAACAAAGAAGAATTTCGTATGCTCAAGTATGATATTTCTTTACAATGTCGAATTCACTAGCTTCGACGAGATCTCACCATCCATCTTCATCAAGAGGAGGGCTCCTCGAAAAATGCTCTTTTTCACTACATACGAACCCTCATAATTGGGTGCCCACTTACTTCTTTCTACCCTCGGGATCGAAGTACTCTTTTCAAAACTAAGTCCCCTTCATAAAAAGCTCTTGTGCGGACTTTTTTATCATATGCCCGAGCCATTCTTTTCGATACAACTGCGCATGAAAAATAGTTGTTAGCCTTTTCTCATCGATCAAATTTCGCTATTCATATTTGATTTGGGCCCATTTTAACTCATCTAGCTCGGCTTCTTTTAACACGCTCAAAGATGGTATCTTTACTTTCATGGGCATTACTCGTCTCCATCCCATATACCAACGAGTAAGGAGTTTCCCTAATTGATGTCCTCACTCGCCATCCTATAAGCATGTAATGCAAACGGTAATACTTCATGCTAGTCTCTATATGTGACTACCATTTTCTATATGATCTTTTTTATGTTCTTATTTGCAGTTTCTACGACCCCATTCATCTTGGGTCTATATGGAAAAGAATTGCAATGTTTGATCTTCTACTATTCGCATAATTCCGTAATCATCTTGCCATTAAAATTCTATATATTATCTATGATCAAGGTCTTTGGAGGCCTATATCGATAAATGATCTCCTTCGCACGAACCGATGGACAACTCTCCGGGTAACATATGCGAAGGATGCTCGCTTCCACCTATTTGGTGAAGCAATCAATTGCTACCAGGATGAATTGATGACCATTACTAGCTTTTGGGTTTATCGACCCAATCACGTCCATTCCCCACATTGAGAATGGCCAAGGAGTCACCATATTATGGAGGGGTGTAGGAGGAGCATTTATCTAATCTGTGTAAATTTGGCATTTGTGGCACTTTGGCATGTAATCCGTGTAGTCCCTTTCCATGGTAGTCCAAAAATAATTACATCTCCGAATTTGATGGGCCATCATGTGTCCATTGGCACGGGTTCCATAAATCCCCTTGTGAACCTCTTCAACACCTTCTTAGCTTCGATGGAGTCTAGACATCGTAGCAAAGTTCCATCTAAACTTCTTTTGTATAACACTTTTCCATTTAAGTAAAAATCCATTGTCAACCTTCAAAGTGTCTTCCTATCAGTCTTCGAAGCACATGATGGATATTTTTGACATTTTATGAACCTGTTTGATGTCCTCATACCATAGCTTTTCATCAAGCTCGCCCTCAATCAAAACAACATGCATGGATTGAAGCATTTATGACTTCAATACATATGGGTTGGACTTTTATACCATGTGCTACCTTCGTCATTCCAGCTAGTGTGGCCAAGGCATCGACGAAGTGGTTCTTGTCTCGACCTAAATGGGTGAACTCCATCTCATCAAAACGGTTAGTTAGCTTTGTTAAATACTCTTGATACGGCTTCGACTTTTCATCTTTTGTCTCGCCATTTTCCTTTGACTCGATAGATTATCGGTAGTGAATCCCCATACACATCTAACTTCGGATCCCCATCTCTAAGGATACTTCTAATCCATGCACGCACGCCTTATATTCTCGCTATGTTGTTTGTGCATTCAAACTATAATTTGATAGCCATTAGGAATTGTTTTCCATCCGGTGAGATGAGGATTGATCCAACATCGTTTTCATTCACATTGATTGCCTCGTCAAAATACATGGTCCATTTGCCGATTCCGGACTCGGATTCTTCATCTATGGCCATAATGACTCATCTAGAAAGTTAAGTTTCGTAGATTCATAGTCATCGATTATACCGTCTCGCTAGTTGATCGGCTATGACACTTCATTTTATCGCCTTTCTCGTCATATACACAATGTCGTACTCGGATAGCATAACTTACCATCGTGCAATACAACTAAATAAGTATGGCTTTTCAAAGATGTACTTAAGTGGATCTATCTTTGAAATCAACCACCTAGTATAATATAGCATGTACTCGTCTAAGCCTTATTGCACACCACATTAGGCCATAACACATCTTCTCGAGCACACTATACCGGGGACTCATAGTCGGTGAACTTTATACTTAAGTCATAGATAGCATGCTCTTTCTTTCCCGATTTGTTACACCGGCCTAGGACGTAACCCACAACCACCTCTTTCATTGTTAAGTATAGAATCACCGGCCTCCTAGGAACTAGTGATACCAACAACGACGGATTCCGTAGGTACTATTTGATTTCATCAAAGGCTAGCCGACGATCTTGGTCCTATACATTAAGATTCTTCTTTTTTAACAATCGAAAGATCGGTTTACAAGTCATGGACAATTGAGATATGAACCGAGCTATGTAGTTTAAACGACTTAAGAAACTTATAATCTCTTTTTTAGATGAAGGTGCGAGCATGCTTTAGATCGTCTTAACCTTATCTAGATCAATTTCAATTCCTCTCGTTACTTACCACAAACCCTAGTAGTTTTCTCGACTTTACACCAAATGTGCACTTTGCTTGAATTCAATTTTAATATGTACCTTCTCGGGCTCTCAAAGAGCTTTCTAAATATCGCAGTATGATCTTTGCAATCATATCATCCCCATACAATCATATCATCTCTATACACTTTGATGTCTTTGTGCATCATGTCATAGAAGAGTGTGACCATGGCCCTCCGATAGGTAGCTCTAGCATTCTTCGGACCAAAGGGCATAACCTTGTAGCAGAAGGTCCCCTAAGGTGTGATAAAAGTAGTATTCTCCTTGTCTTTCATGGCCATTTTGATCCGATTGTATCCCGAAAAACCATCCATGAATGAATAAGTTGCATTCTTTATCGCGTTGTCCACCAAGACGTCAATGTGGGGGAGCGAGAAATCACCCTTCGGACTAGCTCTATTCAAATCACGAAAGTCCACACACACTCGCATTCGATCATCTTTCTTCTTCATGATGACAATGTTCGACACCCACCGAGGGTACTCAACCATTTTTAATAATCCAACATCCTATTGCTTTCTTATCTCATCTTTGTCTTTCAACGTAATATCTAGTCTTATTCGTCTCAACTTCGTTTCACCGGCTTAATCCCCGGTTTCAAAGGCGGTATGTGTTCTACTATGTTGGTGTCTAAAACCGAGTATATCGGTATACGACCATGCAAATACATCCATATATTTTCCTAACAATGCAATCAATCTCTCTTTCTATGTACTCTCTATCGAGTGCCTATCTTTAGCTCCCTCCTATTCTCCTTAGTTTCCACATTTATAACTTCTAAATCCTCTTCGTATGACTGAATGGACCGTTTTGATTGCTCAATTAACTTAGTGAATTCTCGAATATCGGTATCATCCTATTCTTCTTCGTCCATTGCAATTAAGGTTTCATCAAAATTAGGTCTAATATTTTTAGAATAATCATTTTGGTTTTTTAAGAAGTGATCATATTGATTGTCCCCGAAATGAAAATAACAAGCAAATAAAAAAGAATAGAAGAAAGCAAGGGCTAAAATTCAAACAAACTTTGCGTAATCCAATAATTAATGTTTTTATGAAAAATAACAACAATGGGTAGTATACATTTCATATACTATAATGTTTTAAAGAATAAAAAAATAGAAACGATAAGAAAATTACTCGATCTTGAAGACTAAAGGAACTTCTTCATCGAACCAATTGTGCAACTCTTCTTCCTTGGTGAACTTATAGATGAGTTGATCTAGATTAAAGGTGTCTCTCAATATATTGATTGTGAGCTAGGGTAGAATAGTTGTACTTACACTCGGTTAAGGTCGGCATTAGCTGGATCGATTAACCTCCATCATTAATTTTTTTAACTCCCGCAGTGTTAACTATCATATCTTGGAATAGCTGTTCCATACTCAAATCCTCATCATTCACGTGAGCAATATATGAAGACTTTAGAAATGTGACACGAGTATGAGAAATATCAATCCTTTCATTGTTCGAATCACGCTCTTTGATACTAACCATTCTTTTTCTCACTTCGTTCTACCATCCTCCGGTGGTCTTTTCTAGATGGCTTAAAACCTAACCCGAAAGGGTGATCTCTCGTATCTCGACTTCATATGGATCCTTGCCTCCGACGGGTCATCACTCACCCGAGATGGATGTGTCCCACACTTTATCATGCACTTAGCCGACGTTTTCATAGCTTCGATAGCTTGGCCTTTCTTATCTATGAATTCTTCGGGACCAACTCGCATTGATCACTCGAAAGCATGTAAATCCCCATCATGTGCCCCCTCCACCTCAATATATGGGATTGATACATTCCGAATCACTACCATTGCTTTCTCGACCTTTACGGTAACTAGCCTTCCACTAGCTATGTATTTTAATTGTTGGTGCAACAAAGATGTAACTACATTGACGTGAATGAATCCAAGGCCTTCCCAACAATAAACTATAGGTAGGTTGGATATTGATCACTTTTATGGTCGTCTAAAACTCGGTGAGGCCCAATGCCAAGATCCACATCTATATCACCAATGACTTGTTGAGGTGTACCGTTAGAATGATCAATTGGTAGGCGATCTAACACATATTTAGGCAACACATTGAGTGCAAATCCGTTATCAATAAGCACCTTTGCTATCGTGTAGTCCTTGCACTTGACGGTAATGTATAGATTTTTATTATGCCTAGTGCCCTCGTGTCCTAGCTCGTTTTTTATAAAATATAGATAGTTGGTAGCTCGTACTCGGCCCACTAGATACTCTATTGACTCGGAGGTGATATCTTGTGACAAATATGCCTTATTCGGATCCTTCTAAAGTGCCTTATGATGAGGTTCTAAACCGAGTATTAAAGCCAATAAGGAGATACGAGCGGAGGTCTTGTTTAGCTGTTCTACCATACTATCCTCGTTATATTTCATTAGCTTCAAGAACTTCATTGCTTCTTTTTTGTTTACCGGCTTACTTACTATAGTCTTCCGAGGATCGATCTCTACTCCTTTACCCTTCGATTCCCTAAACTCTTCCGGGGTCAAGCATCTCCTTGAGCGAGTAACTCCTCCTATGTCAATTATCCCATTAGTAGAGATCTTCATCATAACGTTTGACCAATCGATTAGAGGAGAATGCCCATAGTTATAAGGGGTGGCTTGGTAATTGACAATCCTAGGAGCAAGGGCCTTCAAGATCAACTTCATAGGTCCGAGTCCCATTTACCTCATATTTGACCAACTCGACTCCTTTTTCGAACTCAAGGTTAGACTCGTTCATCGTAGGCTCTATCTCTCTTTTTCTATCCTTAAGGTCCCTAAAGTCAACATGGTTTGAATTTCGTGGTGAAACTCATAACAATCACCAACATCATGCCTCTTTACTTTATCGAATTTACGTAATCACTCATCATGTGTGGCGACTCGAGACTCGATAGGCTTCTTGCTAAAACCATTAGTCGTCAATATGTTGAATAATCTAGACATAGGTATTTTCGAGCTAATCTTCTCGTTATCATATTCCACATCTCTTATCGATAGCATGTTTACCCCTTCCGTGGTATAATTTGGGAGAGGGTTGGAGTTGGTATTCGAGGCATTTAGTGAATCCTCGAATGCTATGAAGCCTTGATTTATCAAACTTCGCACCCTCTTCTTAAATCTCATATAATTCTCGATGACCATTAGCACTATTATGCTAGTCACGGACTTCATTTGGCTTATACAAATGAGGGAATGACGGTTGAAGTGGTGAAAGTGTCATGAGAGCCGTCTAACCAATGGTTACAAGGTGCTTGAAAAAATCACCGAGGGATATGGGAAGAGGTGACAATATATCGTTAAATTACCCCCGGTAGTGTTTCTTGAGAAGTTTTGATTCGAGGATCTTGGTTGATTCATAAATTATTGGGTTTTTGATAGTGGGTTTGAGGTGGTCGTTAGAGTCGGACGTGTGTTGGTAGTTTGGTAAGGGTTGTGTGGCATTTGATATTATGAAAAGGTTAGTGTTTGGGTTGTCGATCCAATCACATTAGTTGGAAAGGTGTTTGCGGGGATTCTAAATTGGACATTTGGGTTGGCTATATTATAGGGAGTGTATTGGCCACCATTCCCTCACGAGTTGTTCCATCTTCCTTTATTGTCGAAAGACTCCCTAATCTAGTGTATCTCGGAATCTCTCCTCATGCCAAAGTTACTTTTCTTATGTCCAGATTTTGAAGGGTCGGCTATCCTTCCCGACTTGATAGCTTGTTTGATTCAATTGGCTACGGATACTATTTCAATAAAATTATTTGACCTATTACTCGATAAATAATCATAGTATGGAGCCTTGAAAGTGTTAACAAAGAGGATAACCAACTCTCTTTCTAGAAGGGGTAGACAAATGCAATAGGCTATTTCTCTCCATCTTTGAGCATACTCTCCGATTGATTCTTTCGAGCTCTTTTTCATAGTCTATAAGCTTGATCTATCGGGGGTTATCTCCAAGTTAAACTTATATTGCCTCATGAACATATCCACCAAATCCTTCCACTTTTGGATTTTGGTCCGATCCGAATCGATAAACCGATTGAGGGTAGACACTGTCGAGGCTCTCAAGAAAGAAGTGGATTAGTAGCTTTTCATCATATGCTACCTCGGCCATCTTATTCAAATAAATCCTTAAGTGGGTTCTAGGGCATTGACTCCCATGTACTTGGTAAAATTAGGCACCTTGAACTTCTTAAGAATCATCACATTCAACACTAAACACTTATCGATACTAAGGAGTGGATCGTATATGTCTACACCTTCAATAGGTCACAAACGCTCCTTAATGGTCGTGAGCTTCTCCGCCTCCAATCATGAGGCCATCTTCTCATTGGCTAATTCTTTAGCAATGAAATCGGGAGTGGTTGTCATCGATGTTTGGTCGGTCCGAGACAATACTAGGGTAGGTCTCGAAGGACGAGAGGCAAAATCATATGCCTCTCCTAGCATCCGATGGTGGGCATGGTTAGCGATATCGGTGGGCTCCATATGAGGCATGCTAAATGGCGATGTGAGAGTAGTAGTCCGAGTGATCGGTGGTGCCATGGTAGTGAACACTTCGGGGATGCCGATGGTTGGCCGACTTCTCTTCGGATGGTAACTTCGGTATCATACAATTTTATCGACTTTGTTCTACCGGAGCAACAAGCTTAGCAATTTCTTCCTTCGGTGTTTTCACCTCTCGTCGGTGATTTTGCTCGAGTAGAGCTCTTTCTTTGTTCTTTATCCTTGTTCTTGCCCTAGTATGGTGAATGCACGAGGGAATTATAGTTTTGACGGATCGACTTATATTTATGTTCAAGCAAAAAAAAAAAAAAACACCGGATGTAAATAATAGGTTAAAAAATAAAATGATACTCGAGACTCGGATATGGAATAGCCATTTATGAGGGTGACAAAAGAACTTGATTGTTGATTCTTCAATCCTCTTAAGTTTAAGGATGAATTCGGATTCATCGGTAACTTTTAGGGATCACAAAAATGGAAATGTCCGGATAGATAGTGGCATTGATTGCTTGGTCCTTTTAAGTTTAAAGATGAATTCGGATTCATCAATAACTTTTAGGGATTTATAAAAGAGGATTGCTTTGACAAATGGTGAAGCTAATTGTTAGTTATATTCGAGTCCCGATGACATCTAACAAGTCATTCCTTTCGGATTGTAATGCTTGCTTTGTTTTGAAAAATGAAAATAAGTAACTTGACGACTTTGGTACCGATAAAAGTCAACCCTCGAGTCACTTCCCATTCGGAGCCATCACATTATCTTAACTCTAATTGATGAGGATTGGAGTTTCCATTATAAATGAGTTATCGTAATTTAAAGAAAGATGTCAAAACTTTTATTATTCAAAATAGGAAGCATGAGGGCTCCTATTAGTTCATAATACATCTTTCTTTTACATAACAAAAGGAAGAAAACTCATACAATGGAAAATGAAATAAAATAAGAAAAGCGATTCACTTGGTAGTTTGATCGGACTCTAAAGACCTTTCATTTTCTAGCAATTTCAAACAATAAATAGTCACATCTCCTCATATAGTTGGCCATCGCTTCATTATGATTTTTCACCCTACGTTCATTGATGGCCGGACGTAGCTCTCGAAGTGCTATAGCTTCCTTGGAGACTTTCTTTGCTTAATTGTCTAGCATAGTTAAGCTTTTTTCTCGTTCACTATCGACTCGAGCTAAGTGGTTGTGTATGATAGCCCAATATGAGGACAACCTAATTAAATCTCCCTCCAAATGTCGATTCTTCTTTTCGGGTGCTATGATCCGACTTTATGCCTCTCCTACTTGCTCCATTGAATCTTGTCAATGACTGCATTCAATGTCTAGAAACAGATTGCCACTTCTTATTACCTTCTCTAACCTTCGTATTTCGACCCTAAATTTCTTAACTCTTGCTCAACTCGTCCGTCTTATGCTTGTAACCTATCCATCTCGGAACATTTGGCCTCTAGTTACGCTTAAGCTCGATGATAGTTCGATTTCCGATATTCCTCTTCGGCAGCTATACTTTGCCAAGCCTCCGGATCTTGCTCCGAGTCTAGTATCTTTTCTTTATCATTCCCTCTTATCCTTTTTTCCTTAGCCAAATCACATGCTAGTTTCTAATTCTCGACCTTGAGCCTCTCGATTTCTTTGGTGAGGTCCCGATGGTCGGTAGGGACTAATTCGTGAAGTCCTCTATTCTCCTCTTTTTCTCTTTAGACTCGGTTAGGCACAACATTCGGATCTTAGAGTGTTACTAGCTCACTCTCCTCGACGAATCGGTTTGGACATCCATTTCTCACGGCTTAGTCGAGTTAGCCAAGTGTTTACGATCATTCACCCTATTTGCTTGCCATGTGAGGTATCTCTTGGTCATTACTAATTCATGATCAACCTGTTCCTCCTTCCACTATTCTCGGAGTTAACCAATCTTGTAGAACTCGTTTAAGGAACTCGAGAGTGGCATCCATCTCAAGATTTCCTTCAAACTTGTTTAGGCCTACGGTTCTAGGGATGTCCTGTTCATAGCCCAATTGTCTTGATACAATGTAAGGAGCATAACAAGTATATCCGAGTTGCTCTTATTAGAGGAACCTAAGATCGTGCTTCATAGTAAGCTATGTATGTCATTCGATTCATCCAAACCGTCATTCATAAAAAGCCTCCAGTCGAGAAGCTAAAAAATGATGAGAACCACTCTCGTTCGGACTTGTTCTTCCATTTGCCAACTAAGAACTCTTTCAATGGTTCTTGATCAGTCCACCAAGCATGTCTTGAAAATCGATTTATGGCCTTTGAAATGGCTAATTATCCACACAAAAAGCAGTCGAACACAATATTTCATACTTCCTTTTTAGACCTTCGCAGGTGACTCAATGAGGAGAAGGTTTCAGCTAGAATGACGAGCGGTAGGATTTATAGAGTGTTTCTCCACCTCGATGAAGACATTGGCCTCATATAGACTAATTAAACCGATTGTCGAGGGAAAAATCATGAACCCAAAGATCATAAATGCTAGAATCTTGATTCGTTTAGAGGTACCTCTTGGGTCCTTCGGCTTTTGCTTGAACACATCCAACCAGCTCTCAAAGTGCCATCCTTTGACATTTCCTTTAGCTTTACCATAAGTCATGCTTATGTCTAGCCAATCCTCCATCCTTTTCTTAGCATTTAATATTCTTTGATACGGATATACCCGATGTAGAGTGCTTGGCATGTTTAGAAGCCGATGATACTCCTCCAAGGTTGCGGTCATGTCTAGTCCTCCCATGGTGAAACATCCGTATGAAGGGTCCCATAGATGGGCCAAGGCTTTGAGAGTGAACTTCGAACCGGCACCTTTAGCAACACTGCGAGATTTCGATATTTAGCCCGAAATGCATGACCGGTCATCGGGGCTCGGTATCTTCCAACAATCAAACAACTTTTGGGTGTCATTAATCACCGACTAGAAGTGTGTGATCTCCTTATGGTTGCTTTGAAATTCCAATCTTAGATAATCTCCCTCCGTTTGTTGCAAAGCCTCAAAATTTTTGTTAAATTTGGCCACCAAGTGAGTTTGGATCCGAGTTCTCTTGTCACCCATCCCGAAACATCACGACCAGATTGCTTGGTTAAGGTTTTCACATATCCGGCTTGTCCGAGTGAATTTATACGGGAAAGATAGTCATAGGGTCCGGTTCTAGCTATTACATGATAAGATAGGATCTATCTACATCTCAAAGGGTCCTTTTTGGCCCGAGAGAACCAAGGTCGACCAAGTGCGAAGCTAGTAATCTTCGAGACCATCGAATACCTATTGCGACAGTGGCAACTTTCCAAAATAGTTGAGGTTTTGTGAGTGTTACTCGGGGCGAAACCCATCAAGACACCAGTAATTCCTCCCTAGATCCTAAGGCGAACGCAGATGCCATTAAATTATATAATGTGGTGTGTGCATGGGCATTATTCCATATCCAATCTCAAACAAAAACAAAAATAAAATAAGGATACAAACAAAAAAAGAAACAAAAAAAAGTAAGAATCAAGAAAAATGAGCAAATAATTAGACAAATAAATAAAATAAAATAAAAAATTCAAGGTGAATAATAAAAGAAAGACATGAATTTAAACAAGACAGAAAAATTACAAAAATAGGATAACATGTATAAGAGAATAGGCCACATCATTAGAAATCAAACTCAAAACTGCATGCAAAGCCTAACTCTAAGTATTGTCCCCGATGGAGTCGCCATTTTGTCGCGAGGCGACGTCGGACGGTGAGGTGAAATGTAAGGCGGATGATTGGAGTCGCCACCTAGTATTATGGTTACTAGGAAATCGCATGTAACATTGGTTCGATTTCCGATTTTTCTTAAAAATGCCCCATAGTCGAGTGATTTGAGATTTGGTCGATCGAAACCTTGTCCTCACTCTTTAATGGATGGTTAAAAACAATGAATGCCAAGATAAAATAAATAAAAACAGACAAGGATCAACAATTTAGGCAAAAATAGGCAACTTAGGCAAATATGAGCAAAAATTGACAATTTAAGCCAAAAATCGATAACTTGACAAAAATAGGCTAAATCGGTAACGAAAAACAAAAGCGGCGACTTTGGCTAAAATAGGCTAAAATCGATAACGAAAAACAAAAGTGGCAACTTTGGCTAAAATAGGCTAAAATCGACAACAAAATCAAAAATTGATAGCTTTGGGTAAAATAGGCTAAAATCGGTAACGAATAACAAAAATCAACAACTTTGGCTAAAATAGGCTAAAATTGACAACAAAATAAAAAATTAGTAGCTTTGGCTAAAATAGGCTAAAATCAACAATGAAAAAATAAAAATTGACGACTTTGGCTAAAATAGGTTAAAATTTGCAACGAAATCAAAAGATTGACGACTTTGGTTAAAATAGACTAAAATCGACAAAAAACAAGCACATATAGGCAAAAATGGACAAAAGCCGACAATAGGACCAAAATTGGAGAAAACATTAAAAATCGATAAAATTAATCGCTTTGGCGTACATAATCAATCATTTTTTACGAAAACAAAATTACGGGACAATATTTCAAACTTACTTGGTTCGACGTGTGTTTTTTATAAAAAAAAATTACCATACAAGTCGTGCTTTTGAAATATGCATTTGAATAACAAATATCCACAAGTTCAAACCGACGCATCATTCATCATCATGCTGCCAAAATAAAAAAAATGCACATCATCGTAATTCAAGCAAGTTACACATGAATAAACAGATCAAAATAATTATATCACATCATTCAATTAATTACATGACACATATCAATATGAAACAAATTTAATACATGTTAAAAAAATAAAAATAAAATAAAATAAAGAAAAAAAGTGAAAAAATTATCGTAAAGAAAAAAAGAGGCGGATCGATTTGCTTGATGATCTCTAATTCGGACCGACCTTTTCGACCTTGATGGAGACTAATACTTAGTCAACCGGGAAGGAAAGATCACCGTCGATAGAGCATGGGAAGGCCTCGCTACGGGTGGTGGCTATTAGAAGGGGCAAGCGCACGCCGGAGAGGTATGCGGTAGGCGGGCACGTGTTGGCACGTAACCGCGGGCGAGGCACACAAGGAGGCTACCGGAGCGCGCACGCAGGGTTTGTGGGCGGCTATCGAGGTATGCCCGGGCATTGGGCTAGCCTGTTGAGGCGTGCGTAGGTGTCGGTGAGGGGTGTGTTTATGCACCGGTGAGGCAAATGTCGTTAGGGGCTCGGGCGTACGTGATCTAGAGTGGAGGTGCTCGGACGAGATTGGGGTTGTGACTCGCTTGTTGTGGTACACGCAGCGCCGTGGTTGGCTTGCTCGCGTGCGAGGAAGGCGGATGCTAGGTCATAGCCGGCGGGCTTGTAAGCATGAAGAGGTCGTCGGCGTTGTAGGGGAGGTCGGTGGCGTGGAGAGGGAGGCCGGTGGCGTGGAGAGGGAGGCTGTGTTGGCTGCCGGCATGGTGGCAAAGGGGAAGAGATGGTCGACGGCTAGGGTAACTTTTGGTGGGTGAAGAGTAGCTGGGGTTTTTGGAAGAAAAAGGGGGTCTTTATACTAGCTTTTTAGGGTTTATTTGGGCAAAAATCTGTTTTGGTCCCTCATTTTAAAACCCAACTCTATTTTGCTTCCTTTCTCTTTTTTTCTTCAATCGTACTCTAATTGCATTATTTTTTATTTTTTACTTCTTTTTTTTTTTGGATTCAAAATTGGGTGCTAACAACAAATTTAAATAGAAATGTGTGAGGTAGCAATATAATTTTTAATTTAGATATGTCTAAAGCTTATGATAAAGTTGAGTGGCCTTTTCTATTAAGGACCATGAGGGAAATGGGTTTTTGTAAGCAGTGGTGTGATCTAGTTTATAGGTGCATTAGTAATGTTTGATATACTCGTTAGGATTTAAGGAAAGAACTATGGCTTTTTTAAGTCTAGTAGAGGAGTCGACAAGGGGATCCTTTATCTCCCTTACTATTTATCCTAGTTAAGCAAGTTCTCTCATATTCTTTAGATGACTCCCTACAAGGTAGGAGGAGATGGTGACATAATCATTACGTATTTTTTCTATATAGATGATATGCTTTTATTCACTAATGGCTCTAAACGGACAAGTTTTCCCCTTGGACATTTGCTTACAAAGTATAAGGAAGCTTTAGGTCAATCTTTGAATTTATCAAAGAGGGTTCTTACACTCCAAAAAGCGGTTCTTACACTTCAAAAGATATTGCTCATCGTATTGCTTTACTCAAGGCATGGACTAGGTGTAGTCATCGGTCTTTTCCCATTAGATACCTTAGAGTGCCTTTGTTTCATGGCTGGATAAAATATAGATATTTTCAATATCTAAAGAATTCCTTGAAAAATAGGATATAAGGGGTGGAAATCTAAATACTTATCCTTTGGAGCTTGGATTAAACTTTTGAAAGCAGTTTTAAGTAGTATTCCCATTCATAGAATCTCAACTATTCCTTTATTGAAACCGACTATTCACATTCCTTCCTTCAGGGGCATAGCTTATGGGCTAAGATCTTGAGAGCAAAATATGGCTCAACCCCTCGTATTGCTTAAATTCCTCTTATATTTGGAAGTCTTTAATCACTTTATTGTTTTAAAAGGTTGTACTTCTTGGATTGTGGGAAAAGATTTAATTCCATTTTGGAGGTATAATTGGTGTGGAACTATGTTGAATCCCCTCTACCATTGGATTATAATTTATCGATAAATGAGGCCTTTACATGTTTAGACGAATTCATCTCTTTTATTCCCCTTAAGTCAAACTTATCCATTTGGATGAGAGTGTAGAGGATAATATTGTTTTTAATTTTTCTAAGATATGTTGCTTTGAATCCAAAGTATATTGGAATTATTATAGACAACATCGTACGTGAGTTTAGTGGGCTAAATCGGTTTGGCACCTATAGACAACATCGTACGTGAGTTTAGTGGGCTAAATCGGCTTGGCACCTATGCATCCCTCATAGAGTAGGGGGTTTCATATGGAAGTGGCTTCGGGTGGCTCTCCTAGTTGATTCTAGGATTAAGGATTTGACCATTTCGATGGTCTCCATCCGTAGTTGTTGCCTATCATCTAAAGAGGAGATAATAGATCATCTATTTTTACAATCGAAGTTAGCTCTATAGTTTGGGATAGATTAGCGATTTTCTTTGGTCTTTGGAGTACATATGCATCTCTCGTTCGATCTTCTTCATACCCGGATGGCAACCACATCATCACAAGTAGGTATGTGTCAAGTAGCTACTTTGTTCTTTTTACTTTAGGAGATATGGAAACTTAGGTGGAAGGTAAGATTTAAGGAGGTCTGCCATGTTTGCTGATGCCATTATTGACTAGGTACGCCATCATCACTTTGATATGTGTATGGTTTTTAACCCTAAATCTTTGTCTAGTTTTGCTTCCTTGCGGAGATTACAAGCTTTAGGCGTGTCGATTCTATCGGTGCCATTTGATAGAGGAAAATGGTTGTGTTAGATCCCATCGTTTGATGGTTGATTTAAACTTAACATGGATGCATCTTCTATAAATGGCTAGTGTACTAGTGGTGGTATTATCCGTAATTCAAGAGGGCAATTCATGGCGAGGATTTGTAAATCATTATGGTACAAGTACAAACACAAGAGTAGAATTTCTAGCTTTCGTGGTGGTCTCCGTTTATGTCAAGAACTATCTATTACTAATGTTTTGGTGGAGGTTGATTCGAAGCAAGTGGTCTAAGCTATTTTAGGGATATCCACCCTATCTTGGAACTATACCTATCATGTGAGACATTATGCCTTTTTACTTATGAGACATTCCATCTCTCATATGTATAGAGAGCAAAATATTGTTGCGGATAGGATAGCTTATCATGCACATTCCCTTTAAGGTAAAATTAGGTATTCTTCTTTCTCTAATTTGCCTTTAGAAGTTAAGTTGTCTCTTAGACGTGATAGATGTTGTTTCTATAATTATAAAAGTTGAAGTAGATTAATTTCCACTTGTAACACAAGTTTGTTTCTCTAGAGGTTTAGGCTTTCTTGTCCCCCAGTTTGTTTGGGTAAGGTCGGATTGTCCCCCTTTGTATTTATTTTCTTATATTAATAAAATTTGTCAAGGTTCCACTCGTCTTTGTTAAAAATAATAAATCAATAAACTAACAATTCAATATATTCACAATCATAAATCAAGTAATTAAAATTAAAATCAACCTAACAATTATAACAAATTACTAACTTTAATTAAAAAATAATAGAGTGAAAAAAAAAACCCTGTTTGGGGGTGAAATTACACTAAGATGAGGGAATGGGGACAATGAGGTTTTTTGAGAGGAAAGACCTTGTAGTTGTTGTGAATCAATTGAGAGTGGAGGTGTAATATCCTCAGCCTAGAAACCTCCTTAAGAGTAATTATGTTTGCAAAAATAATTTACTTAAGTAATAGATGAATATTTATTTGAAATAAGAATTGATAAATTATGTTTGAATAAAGAATAAATTAATATAATCATAATTATTATGGAGTGTAAATGAATTAAATAAAAGGTGAATGAATTAATTAAAGTGTGAATGAAAGGATTAAAATAATTATGTTTGTAAGAATTATTCATTTAATTAATGTATGAATATTTATTTAAAGTATGGATTGACAAATTATTCATGGATAAGAATAAAATTAATGCAAATCTAATTATTATGGAAGACAAATGAATTAATTGAAAGGTAAAGGAGTTGATTAAAGTGTAAATTAGAGGTTTAAAATATTAATTGTTATGGTTATGTTTTAACATGGGGACACAATTGCAAAATGTAGAGGCATAATCACAAAAAATAAAAGTTTAGGTATTTGATTGAAAATATTAAGAAACATTAAGGACATAAATTATCATTGGAAAATTCGTAGGATAAAGGCCAAATTGAAGAAAATTATGAAGTTAAGGAATGAAATTGGAGGGGCTAACAAGCAAAGATTAAAAGTTTAGGGACTCAAGTGTAAAGTGGTGATATTTTAGGGGCATAATCATAAAAAAATAAAAGTTTAGGTATTTGATTGAAAATATTAAGAAAAATTAGGGACATAAATTATCATTGGAAAATTCCTAGGATAAGGGCCAAATTGAGGCAAATTATGAAGTTAAGGAATGAAATTGAAGGGGCTAACTCGCAAAGATTAAAAGTTTAGGGACTAAAGTATAAAGCGGTGATATTTTGGGTGCTTTTAAAGGATAAGTTTTTGCTAGAGAACTTTGGAAAATTTGAGAGAAAAGGAGAAGATGAGAGGTGGTAAAAGTGGGAAGAAACGAGAGAAAATATCTAAGGTAAAAGAGGAAGAAAAGATGAGGAAAAAGAAGAAAAATCTAGAAGCTATTAATAACCAAGCTTAAGATTAAACCACGTGTGACACACTTGGATTAATCTTAAGGAAAAACCATGGCTATAAAAGGGGAGGAAAAAGGTGGAAAAGGGTTTATAAGCCATAAGTGATCAAATAACGCTAAAGGAGAAACTACACCAACAAAGAATCTAACCACCACTCTAAACCAACTTAGTTAGCCTAGAAACACCATAAAATACCTTAAAATCAAATTAAAATATCAAACAAGGAAGGAAGAGAAGTTACTATTTAGGCCAAAATTATTAGAAGAAAGAGGAGTAAAAAAGCTAAGGAGGAAAAAACAAAAATTGGGCAAACTTTATGTGAGTTAAGTATAATCCTCACTATACCATAAGAAATTAGTGATTTTAATGTATAATTGATATTAATTTTAATTTTATTTGATTAAGGTCTAATGGTTCAATTGTTGGAGATACTATGCTATTGTTTGAATTAGATGGTTGTAATGATGTGTATGTATTTTTTATGTTAGAATTTTAATATTTAGATGATTAATTGGTGTAAAGTCATGTGTTTTGATATTTTCCTTATTCTTAGAACAAGGTGGTTGGATTCCCTAAAACATGAATAAATTTATGGTTTTGGAACCTAATGTTTACAAGGTGTTTGATGGAATGCTTTAAGAGTGTTTATGGTGTTAAATTAGAAATATTGAAAGTTGGTCACTTTATGGTGAATTTAGAGCAAGTAAGAGGTTTAGATTGATTGACCAACTTAACTTGATGTTAAAATGATGAAAAACATATTAGCTTATGGGCTTAGAGGTGAAAACTTGAGATAAAATGATGGAATGGAAGTTGTTCTTCTAAAGGCCTAATTTCGACCAATTATTATAAACAAAGAAATGAAAGGCTAACTTGAGATTGAAGTTAATTTTGAGGTTCATAGTATAAAATGACAAAAAACATGATTATGTTCATACGAAAAATGGATAGGTTATGTTGCTTAAACAATCCATCCATGATGTGTTTAAGAAATGATTTATGTTTATTATTTATTCATAGTTGCATGCATACTTAATTTATGTGAACATGGTAAGGTATATGTTAATGTATTGCATTTATATTTAAATGCATTTTTATATCATAATCATGAAAGAGGTTTTGCACTCATGATGTTGATGAAAGGAAAAAGGAAAAGGAAAGGTTTTCAAAAAGAAATGGCTAGGTACCTTCGAGGTTATAAGAGAGGAATGATCACCCTCTATTGAGGAAAAGAACATGCTAAGGAAATGATTTGATGTATACTCTTAGCGTGTAAAGGAAAATGTTATGGGAAGGCATCCAGTTCTTTTGCTAAGTTTTCACAATTATATGTTTTAAAAGAAGACCGATTGTATTCATAATTGATAGGATGCAATCGAAGAGAAAAATAAATTTCAAAAGACATGAGAATGATTTTTAAATGTATCACATGCATTACATGCATTGCATGGATTACACTTATTGAGCAATGCTTACCTTTGTTTTTTATGGTGTAGGAGAAAAGAAAGATAAATGAGGACTATCATTGAGAAATATTAAAGACTTGCCATATTTGTGCTTATTATGTAAAATGAGTGAGGACCTTTACCTTTGCTTAACTTAATTTTTGGTTATGTATATTGGTAACAAGTTAAGCAAATTTTGGCTCATATTAATAGCTGGTGTGGTTTGGATGTTAAGTTTAATATTGTGTTAAGGATGGTTTAGTTACATAACTTAATAAATTAATTGGTCACTTAGCTAATTAATACGATTTAAATGAATTAATTGGTTATGGAAAGGAACTAATTAAAGATAGAATGAAGGTAATAATTAAATGGCTATTTAATTAGTAACTAATGAATTAATGATAAAAAATTATGGAATTGAAATGGAATGGAAAAAAGAGTTACCGAGGTAAAGGCATAAAATTAAATTAATGGTTAATGAATAAATGCATTTAATGGGTTAGTTTTAAATAAATTAGGAATCAAAGTTCCATACATCTAAAAAATGTTTTGAATGACCAAAACTCTAGTTAAGAGTAAAAATGAATTTATTAAATACTTAATTGAATTTATGGAATAAATTCCTAGTCTATGGAATTTTTGTAAAAATAATGATATTAAATCTTGATTTAATAAGTTACTATTCACTAATTATTTTCTAATTAAATGCAATATATGATAATTAATTATTTTTGGTATAAACATAATGTCAAATAATCCTACTTGATGGTATGGAATATTTATAAATAAAATAATCCTAAATTAAATTTTGTATGAATTTCTAAATCGAATTTAGAAAAGATAAGAGACATGGTTCAAATTAGTTTAATATAAAGTATTTTATTTTAATGATTAATTTGGATTTCAAGAATATTGATTATTATTATTATTATTATTTTTACCAAAGTAGGGCACTTAATATTTCTATACATGCTTGCGAAATATTAATTAATGTTAGTTGAATATTTAAAAAAATTTATACCTAAGTTTTATTTAATATGGACCTATTATATCATATTAATTAGGGACCTTATACGAAATTGCCCACTTTGCTAATAAACTGAAAATGTCAAGGAAGGAGACTTGTTGGCTTGTAATCATTACACTCGAATGTAAGTCAATGTCGGTAATACTCTTAGCCTATCGGGTCTTAGGTTAAGGGTGTTACAGAGTGATATCGAGTAGGTTCAACCCTAGTGGTTTAAGTTAGAATGACTGATTAAGCTCATGCAAGTCGATTCTTGGTGACATGTAACGACTAAAGGTATGTGATGCTTCGTTCGTAAATTAATGTTTGTATGTTTATTTGATGTTATGTGAATATTATTTGGACTAGGATTGTTTGAATATGAATATGAATGTTTTAATTTCCAAACTATCAATAAGCAACAAAAGAAAGGAAAGTAACAAGATGTGTGATTATACTCGTGGTTAGTATAGGATGCCACTAAAAAAAAAAAAAGAACGCTAGTAATAATAATGATATGGTTTGAGTAAGAATACTATGGATCGAAAGGAATAGTTAAATTGATATTTAGATAGCAACAAATAGGTTGAATCAAATGTAATGTTGAGGGAAATGTATTGAGTACTAGATCCGAAAATGATTAGTATGAGTATAAAGAGGATGATCTATGGGATACTTTTTGTAAAGTTGGCATGATTGCCATTATAAAAAAGAAAAGAATGAATTTAAGTATAAGGAAAGGAATTGATGTCTAAGGAAAGGAAAGGAATGCAAAGAGAATGATGTAATGTGTATACCTTTTGCAAAGCATACAAGGCCTTGTATGTGGAGGTGAGTATCAAAGGGAAAAGCTAGCAAAGAAATGATCTAATCAAAACTCTTTGTAAGACATACAATGAGAATGATCTAATAAATACCCTTGTGAGCTAAATGAAAGGGGACATGCTAAGAGAATGATCTCTTGAATACTCTTAGCATTAAAAGGAAATGATCTAGTGGATATCCCCGAATGCTTTAAGGAGGAATTGTCAAGAGAAAGATCTAAGTGGCATATTAGGAAAATTATCTAATGTATACTCTTAAGTTATGAAAAGAGGATTCACAAGAGAATAATTTAGTTTATACTCTTACAAAGACGATAGAAGAAAGTTGTTGCACTATAAAAATGGACAAGAATTATAGGATTCAAGAATAGAGATTTAGAACCGTTAAGTACCATAGTCAAGTGTTTAGGATCATTAATGTTAAACAAATAATGCTAATTGAAGGATGTTAGTGATCATGAAAAAAATTTTGAGGATAAAATTTTTATGAGAGAAGGATGTAATATTCTCGACCTAAAAACCTCCTTAAGAGTTATTATGTTTGTAAGAATAATTTATTTAATTAATAGATGAATATTTATTTGAAATAAGGATTGATAAATTATTAAATAATAAATTAATATAATAATAATTATTATGGAGGGTAAATGAATTAAATAAAAGGTGAATGAGTTAATTAAAATATGAATTAAAGGATAACAATAATAATATTTGTAAGAATTATTCATTTAATTAATGTATGAATATTTGTTTAAAGTAAGGATTGAAAAATTATGCATGGATAAGAATAAAATTAATGCAAATCTAATTATTATGGAAGAAAATGAAATAATTCGAAGGTAAAGGAAATAATTAAAATGTGAATTAGAGATTGGCAACATTTATTGTTATGGTTATTTTTTATCCTAGGGACGCAATTACAAAATCAAGGGGTGTAAATCACAAAAATTAAATGCTTAGGTACTTGATTGAAATGATTAAAAATTTTTAGGGACATAAATTATATTTGGAAAAAGCTTAGGGTAAAGACCAAATTGAGAAAAATTGTGAAGTTATGAACTGAAATTGGAGGGGCCAATTGCAAAGATTAAAATTTTACGGACTAAAGTGTAAAGTGGTGGCATTGTGTGTGTGTGTGTGTGTGTGGGGGGGGGGGGGGGCTTATTAATTGCTTTTAAGGGGCAAGTTTTAGCTAGAGAATTCTAGAAATTTGAGACAAAAGGAGAATAAGAGAGGTGGTAAAAGAGGGAAGAAACTAGAGAAAATATCTAAGGCATAAGAGGAAGAAAAGATGAGAAAGAAGAGGAAAAATCTAGAAGCCATTAATAACCAAGCTTAAGATTAAACCATGTGTGACACACTTGGCTTAATCTCAAGGGAAAATCATGGTTATAAAAGGGAAGGAAGAAGTTGGAAGAAGGGTTACAAGCGTTAAGTGATCAAGTAACCCTAAAGGAGGAACTACACCAACCAAGAAGAGAACCATCCAACCACAACTCCAAAACACCTTAATTAACCTAGAAACATCCTAAAAAAAATCTCAAAATCATATTAGAAGATCAAAAAAAGAAGGAGAAAAAGTTATTATTTGGGCCAAAATTATTGGAAGAAAGAGGAGGAAGAAAGCCATGGAGGAAAAAAAGAGAATTGGGGAAACTTTCAAGTGAGGTAAGTATAATTATCACCTTAAGAAATTAATGATTTTAATGTGTAATTAATTTGAATTTGAATTTTATTTTCTTACATTTAATGGTTGAATTGTTGGAGATATCATGTTGTTGTTTGAATTAGATGGTTGTAGTGATGTGTATGTGTTTTTTATGTTAGAACTTTAATATTTGCATGATTAATTGGTGCAAAGTCATATGTTTTTATGTTGTATTTTTTCTTAGAACAAGGTGGATGGATATCCTAAAACATGAATAAATTAGTGGTTTTAGAACCTAATGTTTACAAGGTGTTTGATGGAATGTTTTAAGAGTGTTTATAGTGCTAAATTGGAAACATTGAAATTTGGTAATGGTGAATTTCAGCCAAGTAAGAGGTTTAGATTGATTGACCAACTTGACCTACTTGATGTTAAAGTGATGAAAAATATATTAGGTTAGGAGGTTAGAGATGAAAATTTCAAGTAAAATGATGGAATGGAAGTTATTCTTCCAAAGGTTTAATTTCGGCCTAGCATTAGAAACAAAGGAGTGAAAGGCCAACTTCAAGTTAAAGTTAACTTTGAGGTTTAGAGGTATAAAATGGCATGAAAAATTATTATGTTCATGTGAAAAATGGATTGGCAATGTTGCTTAAACAATTCGGCATGGTGTGTTTAAAGCATGATTTATGTTTTTTGTTTATTCATGTTTCCATGCATCCTTAATTTATGTGGACCTTGTATTTGCTAGAAATATTGAAGACTTACCATACGTGTGCTTATTATATAAAATAAGTGAAGAAATTTACCTTTGCTTAACTTAGTTTTTGGTTATTTATATTGGTAACAAGTTAAGCAAATTTTGGCTTGTATTAATAAATGGTGTGGTATGGATGTTAAGTTTAATATTGTGTAAAGGATGATTTGGTTATATAACTTGATAAATTAATTGGTCACTTGGCTAATTAATATGATTTAAATGAATTAATTTGTTATGGAAAGGAACTAATTAAAGGTAGAATGAAGATCATAACTAAATGGCTACTTAATTTAGTAACTAACGAATTAATTATAAAAAAAATATGAAATTGAAATGGAATGGCAAAAAGAGTTTGTAAGGTAAAGGCATAAAATGAAATTAATGGTTAATAAATGAATGCATTTAATCGGTTATTTTTAAATAAATTAGGAACCAAAATTTCATATGTCCAAAAAATGTCTTAAATTGACCAAAACTCTAGTTAAGAGTTCAAATGAATTTATTAAACGCTTAATTGAATTTATGGAATAAATTCCCGATCTATGAATTTTTTATAAAAATAATGGTATTAAATCTTGATTTAATAGCTTACTATTCATTGATTATTTTATAATTAAATACAACACATGATAATTAGATTATTTTTGGTATAAGCATAATGTCAAATAATCCTAATTAATGGTATGGAATATCTATAAAAGAAATAATCCTAAATTAAATTTTATATGAATTTCTAAAAGGAATTTGAGAAAAATAAGAGACATAGTTCAAATTAGTTTAATATAAGGTATTTTATATGAATTTCTAAAAGGTATTTTATATGGATTTCAAGAATATTGATTTTTTTTTTTTACTAAAGTAGGGTATTTAATATTTCTACACATGTTGTAGGAATATTAATTGATGTTAGTTGAATATTTGAAAAGATTTATACCTAAGTTTTATTTAATGTACACCTATTTTATCCTATTACTTAGAGACCTTCTATGAAATTACCCACTTTTCTAATAAACTGAAAATATTAAGGAAGGAGGCTTGTTAGCTTGCATTCATTTTACTTTGAATGTAAGTCAATGCTAGTAATACTCTCGATCTATCTTGATCCTAGGTTGAGAGTGTTACGGAAGGGGTGGAGTTTGATAGTGGTTTGGAGAGGGTTGGGGAAAGGCGGCTACTGGCTGGAGAAGGAAAGGGAGAAGGAAGAAGAAAGGGTATAAATTAGGGCTAAAAAATAACAACGGGCGTGATTCCCTCATTGATTTATTGCTAATTCGTATCAAAATAGGTAGCAAAGTTTGCATGGTTTCCACCTACTTTTTCACATAGAGCAATGGATGTAAGTGTACATTGCTAATCCTTCACAAATTGGTGGTGTCCATTGCTAATTCCTCATAAATTGGGTAGTTTTTCTTTTAAAAAGTCCATCCAATTTTGCCTAAATTCTCACTTTTAGTGACAGATTTTCTCATCACTAAATTGCTAGGGATGTGTTATTTAGCGATGAAATATTAGTCATTAAATCATGACATTGAAAATAACAATGAATTTTCTATTCTATCGCTATTTTATGTAGCAAATCTATTGCTAAATTGTCTTTAAAAATCTCGAAAGGATTTTACCATCAAATTTATTGATGGATTAGTGTTCTTTACTAAAAAGCCACTACTATTCCATCTCTAATCCATCGTCAATTTAAATGGTTAGTATTCTATCACTATTTGCTTTCTATTTAGGGACGGACATAATTGCCGTCGCTATTTAGCAAATTTTCGATAGTGCAAAAGATTATGAATTTGACTTGTTTCTACATCACCCTAGCTCCATTACTTATGATTAATGAAATCATATCTCTACTTATCGAATTTCCCTTTCATGAGGCTGGAAAACTCTATAAGCTTTTAAGATTGTACTATAACCCATAAAGTTGTCGGCTAAGCCTTCTTATCAAGTTTGTCTCTCTTGATCTATGGCATGTAAGTGAAACACATACATTTAAACACTTTAAGATTTTTCTAGGAAAGGCTTAACTCTATACTTGGCATAAAAAAGAGTCTTCCCATTTGTCGCTTTGGTGGAAAGTCTATTCAACGAGAACATTATAGTGTTTACACCCTCTACCCAATACTCTTTAGGCAACCCTTTCTCATTAAGCATTCATATGATCATTTCCATGATTTTCTTGTTCTTTCTTTGCCTAAGTCCATTCTGTTGTGGAGTGTATAGAGCTATAAGTTGAAGCTTAATGCCTCGCTGCTTAACAAAATAGGGTTGAATTGTTTTAAGGTGTACTCCTTTCTATTATCGGATCTTAGAACTTGGATCCTGTTACAACTTTGATTTTTAATCCACTATTTAAATCTCTAAAACACACATGCAATCTCCGACTTGACCTTGATAAAATAAATCCAACATATTTTGGTAAAATCATCTATAAAAGCTATGTAACATTTAGTCCTTTTGAGTGAAAGGGTCTTAGAAATCATGAGGTATTGGAAATTTTGGAGCATTGGCATGCCACCAATCCAATATATTATAGTCCTTGCTCAAGTTTTCTAGAGGTTCGGGTTCAACTTTCCATGAATCCTCCAAATTGTATTCTTTTTTATGCGTCTACCACATGCTGAATCCGCAAAGCATATCGTCGAATTTGGATTAAATGATGCACAATATTTTGCATCGACAACGAGTGGAAGTAGGTGTTGGTGTATTAGCATATTTATGTTGTTCACTTTTAAGATCATTAAGGAATCTTGACAAGTGTAAGTTAGCATCATTGCCACAAATCTGGTTATAGCCATACTCTACGATGTCAAGTTTAAAGCATGGGTTGAGAATTGTTATGATTCCCGAGCCAAGCAAAAGTTGTTCCAATACTTATCAAATTTCACCATCATTCTATCTCGCCATTGAGTGAACATATGTGCATTGACTCTTCTTCTATTAAAGAAAATTCTTAAACACATCACAAGCATTTAGGAAATACAATGACAACATTAGAAAACTAATGGTGATTTGTCTTCGACAAGTTAGGTGAAGAAATCTAATCCATTCTCTCACTAAACTAGGTCACAAACACTAAAACATGGTGGATTAATCTTAAATCCTCTAAAATCATAGCTTTGATAACCGTAACCAAAAATGCTGAACCGATTTTAAGGCTTTGGCACACTAGAAAAAATAGATCTCACATATGGAGAGATCAAAAAACAAAAAACATGGCATTCTTTCATTACTCTTATAAGTATTCATGCTCCATGACAACATTAGAAAACCAATCAACAAGAACATTTATAGTTATTTGACTCCTCACCAACAAACACTTGCCCAGTAGTAAATAAGAAAAAAGCGATATCACAAAATATACAACATAACTTGACGTGGTGAAAACTCAAAAGAAAGAAAGAAAAATACCGTTGATCTAATATTCGGATGTTGGTCTACTATAACTCGTTGATTTGCACACAAATACTCAAGAATAGGATTCAATTTCATTGACTCAAAAAATACCGATAATTGGAAAAGCTGAGATACTCTCTTACAAAATTTATTAATCAAGTAAAAAGTGACATTTTTCAGCCTATAAATCTTACATAAATAGTACATTTTAGGTCAAAACCCTAAAGTAATTTGAAAAGGAAAAAAATAATAAAAATTTGAAATTAATCGGGAAAATCCTGAAATTAACTAAAAATCCCACACAAAACGAGTAAATTACAATTTTGAGGGCCTAAACGATGTTTTTTTGGCCAAAATCACCCTAACATTATGGGCATGGCCCATGAGTTTTGTTCGTTGGCTTGTTTGGCATCGAATCAAGCTCAAAAAACTCGAAATTAGGCTAAAAATGTTTTTTTTCTAGCTTCGCTATGCTCATACGATTTCATAAATTCCCAAGCTCGTTGGTCCGCATCATTCCCCTTAGGAAAGAGAAAATTTACCCTCGAATTTGTTACATCATCACCATTAAAAGAGTCATCGCAAAGGGGAATCAAATTCTTGACATTGAAAACATCGACGGTACGGATATGACTAGGCAACTTTAGGCAATAAACATTGGGGTTAATCTTCTCAACTATCTCCATAAACCAAGCTAGCGACACCCGACTTGCTATTGTCTCCTGCAAGTTTGGAAACACCTAGGATCTTGCTTGGTACAAGTACAATCTTTATCCCATTAAACATAACACTATATGTGTTGGCTCACCCATCATGAATTACACCCCTATCATACTATCAAGGCCTACCCAATAGAAAATGACATACATCCATTGCAATCACATCACACCACACGTTATCCCGATACTTAGAGCTAATGGAAAAAGAAACTAAAGCTCATCCATTCCAATCCACCGACATACATCCATTGCAATCACATCACACCACGAGTTTAGGGTGCCCCTCCATTTTGAGATTCAGATTTTGCACTTGCTTCATCGGATATAATATTCTTACAACTACCAACGTCAATGACAAAACAACATATCTTATCTTGAATTATGCGAGTGGATTGGAAAATATGACTTTTTAACCAATCATCATCGGTAACTTTAGGAGTCAAGTATGACCTTCTAACAACCAGATCGATCCCCTCATTGTCCATCATAACCTCCTCCTTTGAGGTGTCTATATTATTCTAAACATGATCACTAGGTAGCTTAACATCACCTTTATCATAATCCTCCGTATCGGTAAGAAGCGCTCTTTTCCCTACCTTCGACACTCGGATTGCTTATGGCCGGCTTCACCATAGTTGAAACATTTTATATTATTGATCGCCTTACCAATCTATCCAATAACAGGAGTGTTTCTATTAACATCGCCTCTTACTTGGCTTACACCACCACCACCACCTAAACCGCTACTATCCCCTATACTAAAAGGATTAATAAAGCTGCTCAAATGGCATGACTCGCTTCTCAACTCGCAATGTGTTTTGAAAGGCAGCTGAAAGACACTCATGTTCAAACATATTAATGGAGTTCCTAGTATATGGTTTCGATCTACCAATATACCTCACAACCAACTAATCCTCTCGTCTCTTACAGTTTGTTCCGGTTAACAACTAGTAGAACTTAATGGTGTAGTCATTTACCGATTGAGCCCCCGTCTCAAATTTTGTAACTATTGGTACATCATCCTCTAAAAATTATTGGGTAAAAAGGCAGTACACATGTGTTTCTTCATCTTCTCCTAAGACATAATCTTAGGCTTACCCACTCGATTTACGGTCGGTTCAGCTATTCCCACTAACTAGTCACCGTCTTTCTAAACCTAATGGCTACTAGGGGCACCCACTTATCCTTAGGGACATCCTTAAACTCTAGAATCTCCTCCACTATCGATAGCAAATCTAGAAACTCCTCTCGCCTAGATGGTGCCATGAAATTTGAGAATCTCCATTCGCATACCACTTTCCCACCTCCTACTATCGGGCTCCCTCATGGGAACTCGATGTCTCCTAACCGATACATTCTCATCATCCTCATCGTCTTCATGGTCGGTTTTGGTGCCTTCCAATGGTGATTTCGGTTCTAGTTCCCGGGACCTCCGCCCATGTTTATCATCGGCGCATCTATCTACTCGGGCCATACCCCTAACTGCTATGTCAACTGCTGTAGGGACTGCTCCATCCTATCATTCATCTCGCTCAACTCACTCGTTCCAAACGCATAACATCGGTATGTTCATATAGCTCATCCACATCTCGTTCTCGTTATTACTCGTCTCCTTGACAACATGGTTAGGAAAGCGATATTCGGGCTCGATACCAACCGACGTAGCGAGAACTCACAAAAATAAAGATAAAAACCATTGATCTAATATTTAGATATTGATCTACTATAACCTATTGATTTGCATAAAAATACCAGGGAATAGGCTTCAATTTGTTGATTCAAAGAATGTCGGTAATTGGAAAAGCTGGATACTCTCTCACAAAATTTATTAATCAAGCAAAAAGTGGTATTTTTCAGCTTAGAAGTCTTACATAAATAGTAAATTTTAGGTCAAAACTCTAAAGCAATTTGAAAAAGAAACAAATACTAAAATCCAAAATTAATATGAAAAATCCCAAAATTAAGTAAAAATCCTACAATAAACGAGTAAATTGTAATTTTGAGGGCCTAAACGATGATTTTTGGCCAAAATCATCCCACCATTATGGGCATAGCCTATGTGTTTTTTTCATTGGCCCGTTTGGCATCGAATTAGGATAAAAAACTTCATAATTGGGCTAATAGTGTGTTTTTTTTCCAACTTCGTCGCACTCATACTATTTCATGAATTCCCAAATCTGTTGGTCCGGATCATAACTTCGGTGTGTAAAATCTACTTGGAACTCCTTACTTTTGATTCAAACCAATGGCTATAGTCATTGGTTAAGTTCAACTCAGCTTGGTTGATCCGACCGGTACCAAAATAATAAGAGTTAGCGACGAGTCTAGGTTGTCACCAAATCCTTAAAAACCATTGCTAAATTAAATTAGCAATGGTTTTGCAATGACTTTAAACGTTACGTAAAATGCTTATCGCTAATTTAGCAATGAAAAAAATCGTCGCTAATTTAATTAAAAACCATCACAAAAAAATGAACGAATTTGCGACTATTTTGGCTTTTTATCGCTAATTAATGATGGTTTTGGGATATTTTTTCAAAAAGACTAATTTGTTACAAATTAGTGACGGTTTTAACGATCGATTGTCAAAAATGGTCGCTAAATTTGTAATTTACCGACACTCAAAATCATTGCTAAATCCGTTGGTAATTTTTTTTCAATATTTTTATTATTTACCCAAATTTAAATTTTTTAAATGAACCTATTCCTATTTAAAAAGCTAAAAAAACCCAAATACATAATATTTTTAAATATTAGAAAATTTATTATAAAATTTAATAAAATGTAATATATATTAAAATATTAAATTCTAAAAAAAGTATAAAGTTTGTTATTATTACAAGAAAAAGAAAATATGAAAGCTAGGAGCAATCGGTAGGGTCGTCGGTTAGAGGTTGGGTGGAATCATTACTGCGAGGCTTAATAGATGAACTACCTTGCTACATATTCGGCAACATCCGTTGTATCTGCCGCATCATTGAATGTTACTTCGAGTTTAGTCTTTCAACTCATTTGTAGTTGCTATAACCGTTGTAATAGAACCTTCCATGTACTAGATTTGTTACGAATGTTTAGAAGTATGATCTTCTAATTTCTTTTGTTATCCCTTATTACCAACATGGAATCGTGAAGTGATCGAACTAGAGGCTATACTTACGTTAAAGTAATGGTAAGAGGCATGTGACCCGAGTCTATACATCCTCTTCCTATTACTATCTCCTCCTCCAATAGCCTTCTTAAAAATCTCATTCATGTCGATGAAATATCCTCTCGTCTATCGGCTAGTCTATCGGCTAGCAACTTCGCTCCTCAATTATTTTTTTGACAATCTCCTACATAAGTGTAAAAAATATAATATTAAATAGCTATATATATAAGTGACATACGTATATGTATGAAATAACATTATAAATTAATAACTTACTCCGAGAACTCTTGCTCGCCGATCGATGAAGACATACCGATCATCAACCTTTTTCATGTGAGTCCTCAAGAAAACCTCATGAGCATCAAATTTATGGCCCATCTCATCATGTTGAAATAAATATACTTAAATGTAAGAAATATACTTAAATATTTAATTAATTATATTGAAATCATTAATATATATATATATATATATATATATATGTACCATGTGTATTGCTCGCTCTCTATGGATGATCAACTACCTCGTAAGCTTAGATAGACCAACTCCAACGCTACTAGTCTTACTCCTACTGACTCCGAGCTACCATCTTATATTGGGTAACAAACTCGGGTTTTGCCCATTCATTATACCATGCATCCCATATGTCATGTAAGATATATGTTGGCTAGGGATTTTTCTTAACCCGATAAAGAAAGTCGGAATATCGCTTTCGTGTTAGACTTTATCATGCTTTCTTAATGTTTTCTTCGATATTCTTCTCCCATGTAAATGACTTCTTTAAGAAAGTTAATAATATTCATTAGTATATTTAATTGGACATTAATATTTCTTTATTTAAATATGAAGTCATGTAATAAATTAATTAAACAAAATACTACCTTAAACTCTTGCCAATACAAGTTTTTCATTTTTGGATTCATTATCTTTCACATCCATCCGAATATGTCAACATACTCATACAATAACTTAAAGATCCGATGAGCGTAAATATCAAAATGACATAACCTATGAAAGCAAGCATTAATTTAACAATTAAATAAATGCATAATTATAGTAATATAGAAAAAAAATGTTTCATAAAATTATGCATAAAACCTACTCATTGAGACCAATGATAATGATTGTAATATGTGGATCGACCATAGATCTAATAGGTTTAGAAGCCAATATGGGAGAGACGTTCTACGATAAGCTATATATAAGAACATAACAATCATCCTGTTGGACCGAGGGCACCGATGATGACGAAAGGTAAGATCGACGGGGATGTGAAGGTCCAAAATGAAGTGACTACGGTCGAGACATGTCAAACGTTGATGGGTTTGTCACGGATACACCGGGAGGGTAGTGTAGAGGCATGTCAATGGGGAAGCCATCCGATCGGGAAGCGAAGCGGGACTATGTCCATGACCATCATTATTGCCATCGATAGTATCCGAATCAAGACCCTCATCATATGACATGGGCACTCGCATACGAGAACGTCCCCTACCTCGAGGCATTATAATCTACACATTATTACATTAATTAGTTAAAATATTAATACTAACATATAACATTGATATTAGCATGAATAGTTTGAAATATATTTATTTTACAAAGAAAAAATAAATTACAACATGGACACAAACATGTATTTAAATGTTACTTTAGAAATTAGAAGTAAACTATGTAGGACAATAAAACCATATTGCTAATCACTATCATGGCCATCATTATTACATTCTTCATCTAATTCTTCCTCAACATCTGTTTCAAACTCAACTTCATTCTCTATATTAATTTCACTTCCTTCTAAATCTATTAACGCTCCAATTGGATTAGTCAATGAGTGACCTTCATCGTCACGAACTTGGATGACATTGTATTAGCCTTCCATTTCATTTTATTGAAAGGATTCCATAATTATTTGGACCGTAATAGATGATTCGGACACATCCACCATCCATCCGGGTTTTACTTGACATATAGTCAACTAATCGCACTCGATGCTCTTCAATGTAGGGTATGTTACATAATACACACGATGCGCTTGTGCTACTAGGATAAGGGGATTAGATCTATTTGACGTCCTATGACTATTTACTGTTACTAGCCTATAATGATCATGAACTCTTATACCAATGCTAAGTGTCTTTTCATGCCAATCACATTTGAACAATACGGTTTTCTTGGTTGGTAAGGTAGGATACCTAAGTTTCAAACTGTAACTAACTCCTTTTACCCACACTTTACTATACATTATTGCTCTATCCAAATCTTAAACTTTGATGTGGAACTTCTACCCATTCACAATGTATCCTAGATACGACTTAGCTATTCGTAATGGCCCTTTTGTAAGATCTTTAATGTAATGATCGATTATCGTATTGGGTTGTGCATTACTTATTTATAAAGTGGGATCCATTACTTAATGTTAGTATGAAGTTTCATAAAACCATTTTAATAACAAAAGAAATTTGAAATTTTTGATACTCACATATCGATGGAACTAGGATGCAAAATTAGTTTCAAGTCGAATGTCCACCTCGTTCTTCGATATGTCGAGATTACTTTGATAAAGTTGGGTCACGAAATATCTATGGAAGAAAAAATAAAATCCTTATTGTGTATAATTAAAATGATGGATAATTAATGAAGTTCGGTATTGTAATTTTTGGTAGTTATAGCACTTACTTAGTGTAAGGTGTCACCTCATAACAATTCAACAAAATGTAGTTATAAGATGCATTCTTTTCTTGATCCGTCAAGACATATGATCTTGCTCAACCAAGAGGTCGACCTTTGGGTTTGAATATTGTAAGCATTCCTTCAATGTCATCACTTGGATTCTCAAGGACACTCAAAGTTTCGTGACACTTTTCAACGTCTAGTATGGATATGAGGCTTGAAGTAATTTGAACGGAAAAATTTAAGCTTCTTCAACTAAATATGCATTACATATTGACCACTTTGACTTTGGCTTTGATCTTCACATTGTTTTTTAATTTTTGAAGGTATATGCATTCTATATGTATTGTACTTAACAAATACTTTTCGATGTGTATCACATCCAAATTGTGTCAAATTAAATTAAAACTCCAATAAAAAAAATCTCATAATATACTACTTTTTTTCCAATCATAAAATCTAGATATATAGTTGTTAGACTCTTTGGAGCCCTCTTCCATGACTTTCAATAACCCTCAATGGTGTAATTCATGGAAAATTTACGTTCTAGACATTATCGAAGGAGTAATGTCTATCATAATAGAATTTCACTTCAACGCATTCCTATTCTTCTTGAAAGGATGACTTTGTTGCAAAAACTTATGATGACGAGTCAAAATAAGAAGTCTTTCTACCATTATGAAAGCCGAAAGCATCGGATTTTCCATGTAATACGGGCATACTATTTTAACGACAACACTCTAACCTAAGAACATTGAATATGCGGGAAAATCGCTAATTGTCCACATGGAAACAACTCTCATATGAAAATTATCTTTACGAGACACATCATAGGTAAGTGCACTAACTCCCCAAATTCAACCAACTCTTTAATTAAGGGTTATAAGTACACATCTAGGTTGAATTTTGGGTTTTGAGGACTCGAGACAATTACGATTAAGAACATATATTCCTTTTTCATACATTTTCACGGTAGTAAATTATAAGATGTTAAATCACAAGCCACGAGAGAATATTATTGTCCCGATTTACCAAAAGGATGAAACCCATTAGTACAAACTCCCAATCTCATATTCCTAATTTATGATGCTAAAGAAGGATGTATTTGATCGAAATACCATTATGCGAAGGAGTCCGAATAATGACTCATGACGTCCGCCTTAACTACATGTTTGGTATGAATGTCATGTCGTCGGTAGTGGCGGTCAACGCATACATCCTCTCGTGACCACGGGGTTAGCGAGAAAATAATATATTTTTTATACGGACATATGTTTCTCTAACCAATCCTTTCCTAGGATTTAAATATCAAGGATGATCATAGATTTTACAAGTGATTCCCTTACTTGTCTTCACCCTAATTAATCATGCAACCATTTATACGAACTGTGGATCTTTTAAACGGGTAAACCCATCATTTTTACCAATCTTTTTATACCGTAAAGGCCTTATGACATGCAGTTATCGACAAGCATCAACTCTTTCATAAATTGACATAAGTCGTTGTAACACCTTTTTAAAAAATAATATTCGGGCTTAAGATCTAACAAATAAGCCATTGTCGATAATCGTGAGTGGTTTTCTGAATTGAGCTAGACTTTCTATTTGATGCATTCAATAAATAATAAAAAGCTTGGGCATTAGGGTTTGGTCTTTGTTTGTGTTAGATAGATTAAATGTAACACCTCGAGCCCTAAGAGTAAGGCTGGAATGCTACAACAAGCATCAAACATTCATGGAATGCTGGACCCAAGCAATAGCACACGAGGCCATGTCTCGTGATCGTCGAATGCGCATCGATGCCCTATGACCTTAAACCATGCATAGGACATGCAACGTATAATAGAAGATATTTGGCTTGAGAACCTAATTAAAAACTTATTTTATATCTAAAACTTTTTTTATCAACGTAAAAAATGCATCACGACTCAAAATTTCATTGATGCGGATCGCGTCCAAGCGACCTACATTTGCGATAGCCTAAATCTATTATAATTCATAACGACTTCATCGTCTAGTGACTTCATCACGAAACTAAGAGTCTAGCTATGTAAATACATTATGAAAGCTTTGCATAGGATACAAAAATATTAAAGGCAATGAAAAATAAAAGGACACATACTTTGGGAAAAATACTTTCATGTTATACAAAACAAACTTTTTACAATCTTGTCTTAACCGTAAGGCTATTTACGTTCAATATTTATGAACAAAATCATGCTATAACATGTAAATATAAGCTAGACATAGCCTATGACCTAAATATCTAAATGAAAGTACACTTTTCGATAAACTCCAAAAGCGTCCGAGTAGCACCATCTTCATGATAGCCTACTCGTAATCATTGTTGTGGTCATCTACGAGCACAAGACAAAAAGAATGAGCTAACGCCTAGCAAGTGCAACCATGCATGAGTTTATGAAAGCATATTTTCGTGGAGAAATTCATTTTTCTTTTTTGGACATGCCTTGTCGAATGTCCGATATGACCCTCTTTTAAAACCTTGACGAAAACCATGAAACTAGATAACGTCTAGCCAAGGACCAGCCTTTAGGTATACACTAGATTATTCCTATGGGTGGCTTCTTAATGTTCAGCCCTTGGGTATACACCATATCATTTTTCGCAGGTGACCATTCCCTGTTCATGCATATGAGTTCTTTTTTTTTTGTGTAACATAAGTCATGAAAATCGATGTCATGTATGCCATGAATACATGCTTTCAATGCTTAAGAAACCAAATATCATCAATGAATTCAAGCCAATGTAACTAAGATAATAGCCTCTACACATTAAGCCTATCCAATACAAGTTATAGCTAAGCATGACAACTACACAATTCAATATTTTGGTAGAAACACAAGCTAAACAATTTTGACGACATTATAAGCTAAGCAATTTCGATAGAATCATAAGCCAAGCATGGCAAGATATAATCAAACAATTTTACCAGAATACAATCAAGCAATTTAAGCATTCCATTCAGCCACAAAGGCACACCAAGTTTGTCTCATATTTGTCTAGGGATTACATGTTAATTCTAGGCTTAGTGATCGATCCTAAGTCTACATACAATAATTTTTCGATCCAACACATAAATATAGCATAAATTCAAGCTCAACATGTCAAGCATGCCTAAACCTAGGTTTTTGTAGTGTAGTTGAATGGATTACATTTACATGGTCTAGAGATAAGAATTGAAAATGCTTCAATAGAACACAATAGACCCTCCTTGCACTTGGTCAAGCTCTTAGCCATAAATGGCAATAACTCCCTAGGTTACGGCAGCTCTTACTCAAGTAGCTCTCTCTTTTCTCTTGTAGAAGTCTCAAATGACCAAAACAATCAAGTTATGGCCTCACTCTCTCTTTATATAGGCTAATCATGCATAAAAATGCTAAAAAGTTCTAGAGGATGACACTTCCTTGGCCAAGTTACCCATGCAAAGCATAGTGGTGACACCTAGATTCACACTCACTTAAAGAAAAGGTAAGTCCCTCTAAATTGTTTAATTTATGCTATCAAGTCCCTTAATTCAAGCACAAATCATAATTAATGTGTCCTTAAGTGATTTTCATAATAAAGGGACTAATATATCACAATGAATGGTTGGACATAAAATTCATCAACGAAAAGCTAATGTTGCAACGATGGCATTTTTCATTAACAAAAAATGGCTTATCCGGACTTAATCGTTTTTTATAACAATTTCACATAGCATATTAGCATGGCATTTTGTAGCAAAACCTAAGTTAAAATATGAAACTCGTAAATGAAAGCGAGTAAGTCTAGATGAAGCGGTTTCGTTGACAAAATAAGCTTGTCTTGGTACGATAGTTTCGATAGTAAAGCTGGTATGTCGAGGCACTACTATTTTTAGTAGTGAATCCGGCATGTTTTTGATACGATTGGCTTTTCGATTGTAATCATAAGCATTAGAAAATATTTAAGCATCAATCATTAAGTAAATTAATTAGGCATTAAGCTAAACACACAAAAGCATATATATGCTATGTTTCAGCGAGTCTTGGTCATTACATTAAATGATGGACCAATTGTATCCATCAATATTGTGTGATATCGATTGGATTGAGGTTCATCAAATATTTTTTCATCTTGAACAAACCATGAATTCCAAATCCTATTGACCCGTATCGTCTCGAAAAAAGTAAAAGTGTATTTTGAGAGCCTAAATGATACTTTTTGGCCAAAATCACTCTTGAGTCATGGCCATAGCTAAAGAGTTTTGATCATTGGCCCATTTGACATCCAAGTAGGTCTAAAAAAGCTTAAAAACCTTTGTGTTTTTGGCTAAAATCACCCCTAGGTCATGATCAACGTCGATAAGTGTTGAATGTTAGCCAATTTGGCATCGAACTTGGTCTAAAAAAACCTTAACATTGGGCTGATAGTTTTTCTTCGATTTTGTCATGCTCATGTCATTTTGCAAATTCCAAAGCCCATTAGCTCATATCATCTCAAAAAACATTAAAAGTATATTTTGAAAGCTTAAATGGCTTTTTTTGCGGATATCACCACTAGGTCATGACTTTTGCCGATGAGTTTTGATGGCTAGCCCATTTTACGTCAAACTTGATCTAAAAAAATCTCAAAATTGGACCGACAGCTTTTTCTTTAGATTTTTTCAAGCCATACCATTCCAAGAATTCCAAAGCTCGTTGGCTCGCATCATCTCAAAAAACGATAAAAGCTGTATTTTGAGGGCCTAAATATCGTTTTTTATCCAAAATGCCCTCGGGTCGTGGCTACGACCAAGGAGTTTTGATTGTTGGCCCATTTGGAATCGAACGAGGTCTAAAAAAGCTGAAATTGGGCCGATATGTTTTTTGCCAAAATCACCATTAGGTCATCATCAACGTCAATGAATTTTGAATGTTGGACTCGTTTGGCATCAAACTTGGTCTAAAAATCTTAAAATTGGATCGATAATTTTTCTTTAGATTTTATCAAACTTATACTATTTTATAAATTCCAAAGCCCATCGCCTTTATCAACTCAAAAAATAAAAAAAATACAATTTGAGGGATTGAACGATGTTTTTTTTTTTTTTGCTAAAATCACCTTTAGGTCATGGCTTCAACCAAAAAGTTTTTAATTGCTGGTCCGTTTGGTATCGAACTCGTCAAAAAATAAAAAAGATTGGGCTGACAGTTTTTCTTCGGATTATGTCGACCTCAAATCATTCCATGAATTCCAAAACGTATTGGCTTGCATCATCTTAAAAAATAGTAAAAGTGTATTTTGAGGACCTAAATGATATATTTTTTTGGTGAAAATAACTCCTAGGTTATAGCTATAGCCAAAGATTTTTTATTGTTGGCCGAGTTTGGCATCAAACTAGGTCTAAAAAGCTCAAAAATGAGTCGATATGTTTTTGACCAAAATCACCCCTAGGTCATGATCAACACCGATGAGTTTTGAATGTTGGGTCGTTTAGCATCCAACTTGGTCTAAAAAACCTCAAAATTGGGCTAATAATTTTTTTAAGATTTTATCACACTCATACCATTCCATTAATTCCAAAGCTCGTTGGCTCGCATCATCTCGAAAAACGGTAAAAAAGTATTTCGAGAGCGTAAACGATATTTTTTTGGTAAAAATCACTACTGGGTCACGACGACTAGCTAATGAGTTTTGAGTGTTGGCCCGTTTGGAATTGAACTTATTAAAAAAAAAATCAAAATTAGGCTGATAGTTTTTCTTTAGATTTTGTCGAGCTCATTTCATTCCACGAATTCCAAAGCTCGTTAGCCCGTATCATCTCAAAAAAATAGTAAAAACATATTTTGAGGGTTTGAATGGCATTTTTTTGGTAAAAATCACCCTTGGGTCATGGCTACGACCATATGGTTTTGTTCGTTGGCCCGTTTAGCATTGAACTAGGTCTTAAAATGCTCGGAACTAGGCCAATGTGCTTTTGGCCAAAATCACCCCTAGGTTATGACTAAAGTCAATGAGTTTTAAATGCCGGCCCGTTTGACATCGAACTTGGCTAAAAAAAACCTCAAAATTAGGCTAATAGTTTTTCTTCGGATTATGTCATGCTTATATTGTTCCATGAATACAAAGCTCGTTAGCCCACATCACCTCAAAAAATAGTAATAGTGTCTTTTTGATGGCATAAACGATTTTTTTGGCAAAAATCACCACTAGGTCAAGGCATTAGTCAATAAGCTTTGAGTGTTAACCCATTTGGCATTGAACTTAATCAAAAACCTTAAAATTGAGCTAATAGTTTTTTTTTCAAATTTTGTCTAGCTCATACCGTTCCATAAATTCTAAATCTCATTGGCTCGTATTATCTCGAAAAATAGTAAAAGTGTCTTTTTAATGGCATAAACAATATTTTTTTTTAGCAAAAATCACCCTTGGGTCATGGCTTTAGCCAATGAGTTTTGATCGTTGGCACGTTTGACATTGAACTTGGTCTAAAAAAATTCAAAACTAGGCCATGTGTTTTTAGCTAAAATCACCACTAGGTCATGATTAACGCCGATGAGTTTTGAATGTTGGCCACTTTTGGCATCGAATTTGGTCCAAAAACCTCAAGATTGGGCTTATAGTTTTTTCTCGGATTTTATCATGCTCATACCATTTCACAAATTCCAACGCCCGATTGCTCGCATCATCTCAAAAAAATATAAAAGTGCAATTTAAGGGATTGAATGGCATTTTTTGGCCAAAATCACCATTAGGTCATTGCTTCGGCCAATGAGTTTTTGATGGTTGTCCTATTTGGCATCGAATTTGGCCCAAAAAAGCACAAAATTAGGTTGATAGTTTTTTTTCGGATTATGTCGAGCTCAAATCGATCCATGAATTCCAATGCTCATTGGCTCGCATCATCTTGAAAAATAGTCAATGTGTATTTTAAGGATCTAAACGGTGGCGTTTTGGCAAAAATACCCTTGGGTCATGGCTTTGGCTAATGAATTTTGATTGTTGGCCCGTTTGGCATCAAACTTGGTCTAAAGAAGCTCAAAACTAGGTTGATGTGTTCTTAGTTAAAGTGACTTCTAGTTGATGATCAACGTCGATGAGTTTTGAATGTTGACCCCGTTTGGCAATGAACTTGATCCAAAAAATCTAAAAATTAAGTCGATAGTTTTTTTTTCAGTTTTTCTCACACTCATACCATTCCAAGAATTCTAAAATCCGTTGGCCCGCATCATCTAAAAAAGTAATAAAAGTGTATTTTAAAGGCTTAAAAGATGTTTTTTTTGGCCAAAATCACTCTTTGGTTAGGGCTTCGTCGATGAGTTTTGATAGTTAGGCCATTTGGCGTTGAACTTGGTCTAAAAAATCACAAAATTAGGTTGACGAGTTTTTCTTTAATTTTTTTGAGCTCATATCGTTCCACGAATTCCAAAATCCCGTTGGCTTGTATCATCTAGAAAAACGAGTAAGAGTGTATTTTGAGGGCCAAAATGAGATTTTTTTTTGCTAAAATCACCCTTGGTTATGGCTACAACCAAGCGAGTTTTGATCATTAGTCCGTTTAGCATCAAACTAGATCTAAAAAAGCTCAAAACTAGGCCGATGTGTTTTTAGCCAAAATCTCCACGAGGTCATGATCTACGTCGATGAGTTTTGAATGTTGGCCCTTTTAGTATCGAACTTGGTCCAAAAAAAATCAAAATTAGATTGATAGCTTTCTTCGATTTTGTCATGCTCATACCGGTACAAGAATTATGAAGCCCGTTGTCCCGCATCATCTTGAAAAATAGTAAAAGTGTATTTTGAGGGTTTAAATGACATTTTTTTTGATAAAAGTCTCCGTTAGGTCAAGCACTAGCCAATGAGCTTTGAGCGTTGGCCCGTTTGGCATCGAACTTGGTCAAAAACCTCAAAATTAGGTTGATTATTTTTTCTTTAGATTTTTTCGAGCTCATGCGGTTTCATGAACTCTAAAGCCCATTGGCGTGCATCATCTCAAAAAATAGTAAGTGCATTTTAAAGGCCTAAATGGTGTTTGTTTTTTTGCCAAAATCACCCTTGGGTCATGGTTACAACTAAGGAGTTTTGATCGTTAGCCAATTTGGCTTGGAACTTGGTCTAAAAAAGCTTAAAACTTAGGCTGAAGTGTTTTTGGCCATAATCACCCATAGGTCATGATCAACGTCGATGAGTTTCGAATGTTGGCTCGTTTCGCATCGAGCTTGGTCTAAAAGCCTCAAAATTTAGGCGACAGCTTTTATTTAGATTTTGCCGGGCTCATACCATTTCAATAATTACAAAGCTCGTTGGCCCACATCATCTAAAAAAAAAAGTAATAGTGTATTTTGAGGGCTTAAATGACTTTTTTTTGCTAAAATCATCGTTCGGCCATGGATTCATCTAAAGAGTTTTTATGATTGGTCCGTTTGGCATCAAACTTGGTCTAAAAAACCTAAAAATTAGACTGATAGTTTTTCTTTAGATTTTTTGAGCTAATACCGTTCCATTAATTCCAACGCCCATTGGCCCGCATCATCTCGAAAAATAGTAAAATTGTATTTTGAGAGCCTAAACGGAGTTTTTTTGACAAAAATCACCCTTGGGTCATGGCTACGGCCAAGGAGTTTTGATTATTGGCCCGTTTAGCATTGAATTTGGTATTAAAAAACTCAAAACTAGGCCGATGAGTTTTTGACCATAATCGACCCTAGATTATGATCAACGTTGATGAGTTTTAAATGTTGGCCCGTTTGGTATCGAACTTAGTCAAAAAAGTCTCAAAATGCGACCGATAGTTTTTATTCGGATTTTGCCATGCTCATACTATCCTAAGATATCCAAAGCTCGTTGGCTCTCATCATCTAAAAAAAAAAGTAATAGTGTATTTTGAGAGCTTAAATGATATTTTTACACCAAAATCACCGTTGGGTCATGGCCTCGGCCAATGAGTTTTTATGGTTGATCCGTTTGGCATCAAACTTGGTCCAAAAAACCTAAAAATGGGACTAATAGTTTTTCTTTAGATTTTATCGAGTTCTTATCACCATGAATTCCACGGCTCGTTGGCTCGCATCGTATCAAAAATAGTAAAAGTGTATTTTGAGAGTCTATATAAAGTTTTTTGGCCAAAATCACCCTTTGGTCGTGGCTACATCTAAGGAGTTTTGATTGTTGGCCCATTTGGCATCAAATTAGGTCTAAAAATGCTCAAAACTAGGCTAACATGTTTTTGGCCAAAATAACCCCTAGGTCATGATCAACGCCGATGAGTTTTAAATGTTGACTCGTTTGGCATCGAACTTGATCCAAAAAATCTCAAAATTGGGCTAACCGTTTTTCTTCAAGTTTTCTCACACCGATGTCATTCCACGAATTTCAAAGCTCATTGGCTTTTATCATCTCAAAAAGTAGTAAAAATGTATTTTGAGGGCTTAAATGATGTTTTTTTTTTTTTACCAAAATCAACTGTCGGGTCATAGCTTCGTTGATGAGTTTTGATTGTTAGACAATTTGGCATCAAACTTCGTCCAAAAAAATCTCAAAATTAGGTTGATAGTTTTTCTTTAGATTTTACCACACTTATTTCGTTCCATGAGTTCCAAAGCCCGTAGTCCTACACCATCTTGAAAAAAATAAACGTTTATTTTGAGGGTCTAAACGACGTTTTGTTTTTGTCAAAATCACCCCTAGGTCATGGCCATAGCCAAAGAGTATTAATCGTTGGCTCTGTTTGGCATCAAACTAGTCTAAAAAATTTCAAAATTAAGATGACAGTTTTTCTTTAGATTTTTTCAAACTTATACCATTTTATGAATTCCAAAGCCCGTTTGCCCACATCATCTCAAAAAATCAATAAAAGTATATTTTAAGGGTCTAAAAAATGTTTTTTTGGCCAAAATCACCCATGGGTCGATGCTATAGGCCAAGAGCTTTGATCATTAGTCGAGTTTAGCATCAAATTAAGTCTAAAAAATCTAAAAAATGAGCCAATGTGTTTTTGTCCAAAATCACTCGTAGGTCATGATCAATGTCGATGAGCTTTGAATGTTCACCCGTTTGGCATCGAGCTTGGTCTAAAAATCTTAAAATCGGGCTAATAGTAGTTTTTTTTAGATTTTATTGTGCTCATACCATTCCATGAATTCCAAAGCTCGTTAACTTGCATCATCTTAAAAAATAGTAAAATTGCATTTTGAGGGAGTAAATGGCGTTTTTTGGCCAAAATCACCGTTAGATCATGGCTTCGACCAATGAGCTTTTAATGGTTGGCCCGTTTGGCATCAAAGCTGGTCGAAAAAACTTTAAAATTGAGTCGATAGGTTTTCTCTATATTATGTCGAGCTAAAATCATTTCATAAATTCCATAGCTCATTGGCTCGCATCATCTAAAAAAACGATAAAAGTGCATTTTGAGGGCCTAAATGATGTTTTTTTTGTCAAAACCACCGCTACGTCATGGCTACAACTAAGGAGTTTTGATCGTTAGTTAGTTTGACATCGAACTTGTTCTAAAAAAGCTAAAAAATGAGCTAATATTTTTTTGACCAAAATCACCTCTAGGTTATGATCAACATCGATGAGTTTTGAATATTGGCTCGTTTGGCATCGAAATTGGTCTAAAAATGTTCAAAATTAGGCTAATAATTTTTCTTCGATTTTATCATGCTCGTACTCGTTTCATGAATTCTAAAGTCCTTTGGCTCGTATCATCTCAAAAAATAATAAAAATATATTTTGAGAGCTTAAACGATGTTTTTCTTAGCAAAAATCATTGTGGGGTCATAACATTAGCCAATGAGTTTTTATGGTTACCTTGTTTGGCATCGAACTTGGTCTAAAAAAATCAAAATTGAGCTAAAAACGTTTCTTCGATTTTATCGTACTCATTACGTTCTATAAATTCCAAAGCTCGTTGGCTTACATCATCTCACAAAAATAGTAAAAGTGTATTTTGAGGGCCTAAACGGTGTTTTTTGGCCAAAATCACCCTAGGTCATGGCTATAGCCAAGGTGTTTTGATTGTTAGCCCATTTGGCATTGAGCTAGGTCTTAAAAAACTCAAAGCTTGGACCAATGTGTTTTTGGCCAAAATCACCCCTAGGTTATGATTAACGCCGATGAGTTTTGAATGTTAGCACGTTTGGCATTGCACTTGGTCCAAAGAACTTCAAAATTGCTCCGATATTTTTTCTTCAAATTTTGTTTTGCCCATGTTGTTCCATGAATTCCAAAGCCCGTTGACCCATAACATCTCAAAAAATAGTAAAAGTATATTTTGAGGGCATAAACGGTGTTTTTTTTTTTTACAAAAATCATAGATGGGTCAAGGCATTACCCAATGAGTTTTGAGCATTGACCCATTTGGCATCGAACTTGGTTAAAAACTTCAAAATTGATTGACGATTTTTCTTCAAAATTTGTCCAACTCATGCTCGTTCCATGACATTTTTTGGGAAAAATCACCGATAGGACTTGACACTAGCCAATAAGTTTCTAGCATTGGCTCTTTTTTCATTGAACTTGGTCCAAAAAACCTCAAAATTGGGTTGACGAGTTGTTCTTTAGATTTTATCGAGCTCGTACCGTTCCATGAATTCTAAAGTCCGTTAGCTTGGATCATCTCAAAAAATAGTAAAAGTGTATTTTAAGTGTTTAAACGGTATTTGTTTTTTGCCAAATCACCCCTAGGTCGTGGCTACGACCAAAGAGTTTTGATCGTTGGCCCGTTTTGCATGGAACTTAGTCTAAAAAAGCTCAAAATTGACTCGACATGTTTTTAGCTAAAATAACCCCTAAGACATAATCTACGCAGATGAGTTTTGAATAATGGCCAATTTGGCATCAAACTTGGTCCAAAACGCCTCAAAATCGGACCGATAGTTTTTTTTCGGATTTTTTCATATTCATAGTATTCCATGAATTCCAAAGCCTCGTTAGCTCGTATCATCTTGAAAAACAATAAAAAGTATATTTTAAGGACTTAAATGATGTTTTTTTTGGTAAAAATCACTGTTTGTTCATTACATTAGCAAGTGAGTTTTGAGCGTTGGCTCTTTTAGGATCGAACTTGGTCTAAAAAATCTTAAAATTGGGTCGACAGCTTTTCTTCAAATTTTTTCGAGCTCATATTGTTCAATGAATTCTAAAGTTCGTTGGCCCACATCATCTTGAAAAGGAGTAAAAATATATTTTGAGGGCATAATGGTATTTTTAACCGGAATCACCCTCGAGTCGTAGCTACGACCTAAGAGTTTTGATCATTGGCCCAGTTGGTATTGGACTAGTTCTAAAAAGGCTCAAAATTGGATCGACTCGTTTTTAGCTAAAATCACCCTTAGGTCATGATCAACATCGATGAGTTTTGAATATTAACTCATTTGACATCAAAATTGGTCCGAAAGGCCTCAAAATTGGGCTTATAGTTTTTCTTCGATTTTGTCGAGCTCATATCGTTCAACGAATTCTAAAGCTCGTTGGCTCGCATCATCTTAAAAAATAGTAAAAGTGTATTTTGGGAGCCTAAACAATATTTTTTAGCAAAAATCACCTCTAGGTCATAGCCATGGCCAAGAAGTTTTGATTGTTAGCCCGTTTGGCATCGAACTAGGTCTAAAAAATCTTAAAATTGAGTTAAGGTGTTTTTGGCCAAAATCACCCATAGGTCAAGATCAACGCCGATGAGTTTTGAATTTTGGCCTCGTTTGACATCGAGTTTAGTATAAAAAACCTCAAAATTGGACTAATAGTTTTTCTTCGGATTCCGTCATGCTTATACCATTCCATAAGTTTCAAAACCCGTTAACTTGCATCATCTTAAAAAATAGTAAAAATGTATTTTGAGAGCTTAAACGGTGTTTTTAGCCAAAATCATTACTGGGTCATGGCTTTTACCTATGAGTTTTGATGGTTTGTCCATTTTGGCATCGAACATGGTAAAAAAACCTAAAACTTAGGCTGATAGTTTTTCTTTAGATTTTGTCGAGCCATACTATTTCGTGAATTCCAAAGCTCATTTGCTCGCATCATCTCAAAAAGTAGTAAAAATGTATTTTGAAGGCCTAAATGATGGTTTTTTTACCAAAATAACCTTGAGTCATGGATACGAGCTTAGGAGTTTTAATCGTTGGCTCATTTGGCATAGAATTAGTTCAAAATAGCTCAAAACTAGGCCGACATGTTTTTGCCTAAAATAACCCCTAGGTCGATGAGTTTCGAATGTTTGCATGTTTGGCATCAAACTTGGTCAAAAAAATTTCAAAATTGAGTCGATAGTTCTTCTTTAGATTTTTTCACGCTCATATCATTTCATAAATTCCAAAGCCCATTGGCCTACATCATCTCAAAATATAGTAAAAGCATATTTTGATGGCCGAAATGGTGTTTTTAGCCAAAATCATCGCTGGGTCATAGGTTTTACCTATGAGTTTTGATGGTTGGCTCGTTTGGTATCGAATTTGGTCCAAAAAACCTAAATATGAGGTTGATAATTTTTTTTTTAAATTTTATCGAGCTCATACTATTCCATGAATTCCAAAGCTCGTAGGTCCGCATCATCTCGAAAAATAGTAAGTGTATTTTGAGGACTTAGATGATGTTTTTTTTTTAGCCAAAACAAACCCCGGGTCGTGGCAACAACCTAAGACTTTTGATCATTGGCTTGTTTGACATTAAACTTGGCCTTAAAAAGCTTAAAATTGAGCCAACATGTTTTTTTCAAAAAATAACTCCTTAATCATGATCAACACCGATAAGTTTTGAATGTTGGCCCATTTGGAATCAAACATGGTCCAAAAAGCCTTAAAACGGGATTAATAGTTTTTTTTTAGATTTTTTCACCCTCATATCGTTCCACGAATTCCAAAGCCTCCGGGCTCGCATCATCTAAAAAAAGTAAATGTATATTTTGAGGGCTTAAATGGTATTTGTTTGGCAAAGATACTCCTTTATGTCTATAGCCAAAGAGTTTTGATCGTTGGCCCATTTGGTATCGAACTAGTTTTTAAAAAGCTCAAAAATGGGTCGATGTGTTTTTGGTCAAAATAACCCCTACGTCATGGTCAATGCCCATGAGTTTTGAATGTTTGCTCGTTTGGCATTGAATTTGATCTAAAAAACCTCAAAATTAGACTGATAGTTTTTCTTTAAATTTTATCACGTCTATATTATTCCATAAATTACAAAGCCTCGTTGGCCCATATCATCTCAAGAAAAGGTAAAAGTGTATTTTAATGGCTTAAATGGCATTTTCTTGGGAAAAATCACCACTAGGTCATGGCTTTTGTCGATGATTTTTGATGGCCGACAGCTTTTTTTTCTAGATTTTGTGATGCTTATACTTGTTCCAAGAATATCAAAGTTCGTTAGCTCGCATCATCTAAAAAAATAGTAAAAGTGTATTTTTAGGGTTTAAATGACGGTTTTTGACCAAAATCATTCATGGGTCATGGTAATAGCCAAGAGGTTTTTATTGTTGGCCCGTTTAGCATCGAACTTGGTTTAAAAAAGCTAAAAATTAGGTCGATTTGTTTTTGGCCAAAATAACTCCTAGGTCATGATCAACGCCGATGAGTTTTGAATGTTCACCCGTTTAGGATCGAATTTGATCCAAAAAATCTCAAAATTGAGCTAATAATTTTACTTTAGATTTTATCACACTCATACCATTTCATAAATTCTAAAGCCTCGTTGGCTCGCATTATCTTAAAAAATAGTAAAAATGAATTTTAAGGGTTTTCCTATTTGGCATAGAATATAGTCCAAAAAACCTAAAAATTAGGTCGATAGTTTTTCTTCGATTTTGTCTATCTTATACCGTATCAAGAATTTCAAAGCCTACTTGCTCGCCTCATCTCGAAGAACAATAAAAGTGTATTTGATGGCCTAAAAGATGTTTTTTTATCAAAATACCCTTGGGTCATGACTATAGCCAAAGAGTTTTGATTGTTGGCATGTTTGGCATCAAACTTGGTCTAAGAAAGCTAAAAATTGAGTCGACATGTTTTTGGCCAAAATCACCCTTAGGTCATGATCAATGGCGATGAGTTTTTAGTGTAGGCTCATTTGGCATCGAACTTGGTCCAAAAGACCTCAAATTTGGGCTGATTGTTTTTCTTCGATTTTGTTGAGCTTATACCATTCAATGAATTTCAAAGCTTGTTGGCCCGCATTATCTTGAAAAACAATAAAGCCGTATTTTGAGGGCCTAAATGGTGTTTTTTTTGCAAAAATCACCTCCGGTGAGGCTATAGCCAAGTATTTTTGTTCATTGGTCCGTTTGTCATCGAACTAGGTTGACATATTTTTGGCCAAAATCACCTCTAGGTCATGATCAACGCCGATGAGTTTTGAATGTTGACCCGTTTGGCATTAATCTTGGTCCAAAAAACCTCAAAATTATATTGATAGTTTTTCTTTAGATTTTGTCACACTCATATCATCCCACGAATTCCAAAGCCCATTGACTTGCATCATCTCAAAAATAGTATTTTGAGTGTTGGCCAATTCGATGTCGAAGTTGGTATAAAAAACCTTAACATTGGGCTGATAGTTTTTGTTTAAATTTTTTCGAGCTCATACGGTTCCACGAATCCCAAAGCTTATTGGATCGCTTTATCTAAAAAAATAGTAAAAATATATTTTAAGGGCCTAAACGATATTTTTTTGACCAAAATCACCCTTAGACCGTAGCTATAGCTAAGGAATTTTGATCATTGGCCCGTTTGGCATCGAACTTAGTCTAAAAAGCTCGAACTAGGCCAATGCGTTTTTGTCCAAAATCACCTCTATGTCATGATCAACGCCGATGAGTTTTGAATGTTGACTCGTTTAGCATCAAACTTTGTCCAAAAAATTTCAAAATTTGGCTAATAGTTTTTCTTTAGATTTTATCATGATCACACTTGTTTCACAAATTTCAAAAGTCGTTGGATCGCATCATCTCGAAAAATAATAATAATATATTTTAAGGGCTTAAATGATGTTTTTTTTTTACCAAAATCACAATTGGTTCATGGCTATTACCAATGAGTTTTGATAGTTAACCCGTTTGGCATCGAACTTGGTTCAAAATACCTTTAAATTAGGTCGATAATTTTTCTTTAGATTTTGTTGAGCTCATAGCAGTTCACAAATTCCAAAGCTTGATGGCCCGTATCATCTCAAAAAATAATAAAAATGTATTTTGTGGGCCTAAATGGTTTTTTTTTTTTTTGCTAAAATCACCCCTAGGTCATGGCTCATGCTAAAAAAATTTGATTATTAGCCCATTTGGTATCGAACTAGGTAAAAAAAGCTTAAAGCTAGGTCGATGTTTTTTGGATTAAAATCACCCATAGGTCATGATCCACGTTGATGAGTTTTGATGGTTGGCTCGTTTGGCATTAAACTTGGTCCAAAAAATCTCAAAATTAGGTCGACAGCTTTTCTTTAGATTTTATCGAGCTCATACTATTCCATGAATTCCAAAGCTCGTTGGCCCAATCATCTCAAAAAATAGTTAAAGTTTATTTTGAGAGATAAACGATGTTTTTTTTTTTACCAAAATCACAAATGGGTCATGGCTTTTATCGATCGGCTTTGATGGTTGGCCCATTTAGCGTCGAACTTGGACAAAAAAACCTCAAAATTAGGCTGATAGTTTTTCTCTAAATTGTGTCGAGCTCATACTATTCCACGAATTCTAAAATTTATTGGCCGACATAATCTCAAAAAACAATAAAAGTGTATTTTAAAGGCTAAATGGCTTTTTTTCATCAAAATCACCCTTGGATCATGACTATAACCAAGAAGGTTTGATCATTGACCCATTTGGCATCGAACTAGGTCTAAGAAAGCTCAAAACTAGGTTGCCATGTTTTTGACCAAAATCACTCCTAGTTCATGATCAATGCCGACGAGATTTGAATGTTAGCCCGTTTGGCATCGAACTTGATCTAAAAAACTTACATAATGGGCTGATAGTTTTTCTTTAGATTTTTTCATGCTTATACCATTTCATGAATTCCATAGTCCGTTGGTCGACATCATCTCAAAAAATAGTGAAAGTGTATTTGGAGGACTAAAACAACATTTTTTTTTGGTAAAAATCACCACTTGGTCATGGTATTCACTAATCCGTTTTGAGCGTTGGCACATTTAGCATTGAGCTTGATCCAAAAAATCTCAAAATTAGGCTAATTATTTTTCTTTAGATTTTTTCGAGCTCATACCATTGTATGAATTCTAAATCTTGTTGGTCCACATCATCTTAAAAAATAGTAAAAGTATATTTTGAGGGATTGAACGATATTTTTTGTCCAAAACCAACCCTTGGTCATGGCTATAGCCAAATATTTTTTATCGTAGGCCCTATTTGGCATCAACCAAGGTTTAACAAAGCTCAAAACTGGGTCGACATGTTTTTGGCAAAAAGCAACCCTAGGTGAGGATCAACGTCGATGAGTTTTGAGTGTTGGCCAATTTGGCATCAAACTTGGTCTAAAAAACCTCAAAATTGGCTTGATAGTTTTTCTTTATATTTTTTCATGCTCATACCGTTCCACGAATTCCAAAGCCCATTAGCTCGCATCATCTTCAAAAACGAGTAAAAGTGTATTTGAGGGTTTAAATGACGTTTTTTGGCCAAAATCACCCCCGGGTCACAACTAGGGCCAATGAGTTTTGATTGTTGGCTCATTTAGCATTGAATTTGATCCAAAAACATTAAAATTAGACTGATGGTTTTTCTTATATTTTATTAAGCTCATCTCGTTTCACAAATTCCAAAGGCCATTGGCTCGAATCATCTCGAAAAATAGTAATCATGTATTCTGCAGGCTTAAATGGTGTTTTTGGGCTAAAGTCATCGCTAGGTCATGGCTAAGGCTAATGAGTTTTGATGGTTGAACTGATTGGTATCGAACTTAGTCCATAAAATTTAAAAATTGGACTCGATAGTTTTTCTTCAAATTTTATTGAGCTCATATAGTTTCATGAATTCCAAATCTTATTGGTCCGCATCATCTCGAAAAATAGTAAAAATGTATTTTAAGGGATCAAATGGAATTTTTTTTTACCAAAATACCCCTGTGTCATGATTTTGCCCAAGGAGTTTTGATCGTTGGCTCGTTTGGTATCGCACTAGGTCAAAAAACTCAAAATTAAGCTAGTGTATTTTTGGTAAAAACACCCCTAGGTCATGATTAACACCGATGAGTTTTGAATGTTGGTCGGTTTGGAATCGAATTTGGTCCAAAAACCTCAAAATTAGGCTGACATTTTTTTTTTAGATTTTTTCATGCTCATATCGTTCCACGAATTTTAAAGTCTATTGGCCCTTATCATCTCAAAAAATAGTAAAAATGTATTTTGAGGACTTAAATAGTATTTTTTTTCCAAAAATCACCACTAGGTTATGGCTCATGTCAAAGAGTTTTGATAATTGAACCGTTTGGCATCGATCTAGGTCTAGAAAAGCTCAAAACTCGGATCATCTTTTTCTAGGCCAAAATCACCCCTTGGTCATGATCAACGTTGATGGGCTTTGATAGTTGGCTCATCTAACATTGAACTTGATCCAAAAAATCTCAAAATTAGACCGATAGTTTTTCTTCGATTTTTTTCGAGCTTATGTCATTCCATAAACTCCAAAGCCCCGTGGCTCACATCATCTCGAAAAATAATAAAAGAGTATTTTGAGCAATAAACGGTGTTTTTTTGGTCGAAAATCATTGCCGGGTCATGGCTTCTATCGATGAATTTTGATTGTCGGCTCGTTTGGCATCGAACTTGGTCCAAAAAATCTTAAAATTAGGTCGATAGCTTTTCCTCAAATTTTTTCAAGCTCATACTATTTCATGATTTCTAAATCTCATTGGTATGTAGTATCTTGAAAAAACAGTAAAAGTGTCTTTTGATGGCTTAAATAGTTTTTTTTTTTACCAAAATCACCCCGCATCATGGGTACAGCAAAGGAGTTTTGATCCTTGGCATGTTTGGTATCAAACGGGCTCTTAAAAAGCTCAAAACTAAGGCGACGTATTTTTGGCCAAAATTGCCTTAAGGTCATGATCAACGTCGATGAGTTTGAAATGTTGGTCCATTTGGCATCGAACTTTGTCCGAAAAATCTCAAAATTGAGCTGATAGTTTTTCTATAGATTTTTTCACACTCATACCATTCTACAAATTCCAAAGCTCATTTGGCTCACATCATCTTAAAAAATAATAAAAGTGAATTTTGTGGCTTAAACAACATTTTTTGGATTAAATCATCATTGGATCATAGCTTGAGCTAATGAGTTTTGAGCTTTAGTACATTTAGCATCCAATTTGATACAAAAAACCTCAAAATTGGGTTGATAATTTTTCTTCAAATGTTGTCGAGCTCATATCAAAAAATAGTAAAAGTGTATTTTGATGGCCTAAACGATATTTTTAGGCACAAATACCCCTAGGTCATGGCTATAGCCAAGATGTTTTGATCGTTGACTCGTTTGGCATCGAACTAAGTCTAAAAAAGCCCAAAACTAAATTGACGTGTTTTTGGCAAAAATCAGCTGGAGGTCATGATCAACACCGATGAGTTTTGAATGTTGGCCCATTTGACATCGAAATTGGTCCAACAAACCTCAAAATTGGTCGATAGTTTTTCTTCATATTTTTTTCACGCTCCTTCCATTCCATAAATTTCAAAACCCATTGGCTTGCATCATCTCAAAGAAAATAAAAATAAAATAACGAGTGTATTTTGAGGGCTTAAACGAGTGTTTTCTTTTTTGCCAAAATCACCGCTGGATTATGATTTACGTTAATGAGTTTTGATAGTTGGCCCGTTTGGAATCAAACTTGGTCCAAAAAACCAAAAAATTAGGCTGATAGTTTTTTCTAAATTTTATCAAGCTCATACCGTTGAAATAATTTCAAAGCCTATTACCTTGGATCATCTCAAAAAATAGTAAAAGTGTATTTATAGAGCCTAAAATGACATTTTTTAGCAAAAATCACCTTGGGTCATGGTCGGAATAAAGGAATTTTGATCATTAGCTCGTTTGGCATTGAACTAGGTCTATAAAAGCTCAAAATTGGGCTGACATATTCTTGGCTAAAATCACCAATAGGTCATGATCAACGCCAATGAGTTTTGATTGTTCGTCCATTTGGTGTGGAACTTGGTCCGGAAAACATTAAAATTAGGCTGATAATTTTTCTTTAGATTTTAGCACGCTCATATCATTCTACGAATTCCAAAGCTCGTAGGCCCACATCATATTGAAAAACAATAAAAGTGTATGATGAGGGCTTAAACGATGTTTATCGGCCAAAATTATCGCTAGGTCTTGGCTTCTACCGATGAGTTTTGATGGTTGGCCCGTTTAGCATTGAATTTTGGCCAAAAAGCCTAAAAAATTAGGCCGATAATTTTTCTTTAGATTTTATCGAGCTTATACCGTTTTATGAATTTCAAAGCCTCGTTGGCCCATAGCATCTTAAAAAAATAATGAAAGTGTATTTTTAAGGACCTAAACGATGTTTTTTTTAGTAAAAAACACCCACGGGGAAGGGCTATAGCCAAAAAATTTTAATCGTTGGTCGTTTGACATCGAACTAGGTCTAAGAAAGCTCGAAACTAGGGTAATGTGTTTATGGTAAAAATCATCTTTATGTCATGATCAACGCCGATGAGTTTTGAATGGTGGCCCGTTTGGCATCGAACTTGGTCCAAAAAACAACAAAATTGGATCGATAATTTTTCTTCGATTTTGTTGAGCTCATACCATTCCACGAATTTCAAATTTCGTTGGCCCGCATTGTATCAAAAAACAATAAAAGTGTATTTTGAGGGCTTAAATGATGTTTTTTTCTTGCCAAATTCACCCATGGATCGTGGCTACGGAAATGAATTTTGATAATTAGCCTATTTGGCATCGAACTAGGTCTAAAAAAGTTCAAAACTAAGTCAACATGTTTTTGGCAAAAAAAAAAAAAAACCCCTAGGTCATGATTAACGTTGATGAGTTTTGAATATTGGCTTGTTTGACATTCGAACTTGGTCCAAAAAACCTCAAAATTAGGCCGATAGTATCACGCTCATATCGTTCCACGAATTTCGAAGCCCATTGGCCCGTATCCTCTTAAAAAATAATAAAAGTGTATTTTCGGAACTTAAACTGCGTTTTTTTTAGTAAAAGTCACCCATGAGTCAAGGCAAGAGGGAAAGAGTTTTGAGCGCTAACACATTTGGCATCGAACTTAATCCAAAAAAGAGTTTTGAGCGTTTACCCGTTTAGCATCGAACTAGGTCGAAAAACATCTTAAAGCTAGGTCAATATGTTTTTTTATCAAAATTGCCCCTCGGTCATGATCAACACCGATGAGTTTTAAATGTTGCCCGTTTGGCATCGAACTTGGTAAAAAAAAATCTCAAAAATTATGCTAACATTTTTTCGTTAGATTTTATCATGCTCATATTGTTCTATGAATTTCAAAGCCCATTGGCGTGTATCATCTTAAAAATTAGTAAAAGTGTATGTTGAGGGCTTAAACGGTGTTTTTTTAGCCAAAATCACCGTTAGGTCATGGCTTTATCCGATGAGTTTTGATGGTTGGCCCATTTGGCATCAAATTTGGTCAAAAAATCTCAAAATTATCTTGAGTTTTTTTCTTCATATTTTGTGAAGCTCATACCGTTCCATGAATTCCAAAGCTCGTTGGCTCGCATTATCTTAAAAAATAATAAAAAGGTATTTTGAGGATCTAAATGGTATATATATATATATTTTTTTGTAAAAATCACCCTTGGGTTGTGGCTACGACCAAGGAGTTTCTATCGTTCGCTCATTTGGCATCGAGTTAGGTCCGAAAAAGCTCAAAACTAAGCCGATGTGTTTTTGGCCAAAATCACTATTAGGTCATGATCAATGCGGATGAGTTTTGAATGTTGGTCCATTTGGCATCAAACTTGTTCCAAAAAGCTCGTAAAGCTGGCTGACGGTTTTTTTTAGATTTGATCATGCTTATATTGTTCTTTAAATTTCAAAGCTTATTGGCCCACATCATCTCAAGAAAAACGCCGATGAGTGTTGAATATTGGCCTGTTTGACATCGAATTTGATCAAAAAAGCCTCAAAATTACACGGACAGTTTTTCTTTAGATTTTATCACACTTATACCATTCCATGAATTTCAAAGCTCGTTGTTCTATATCATCTCAAAAAACAGTAAAAGTGTATTTTAATGGCTTAAATGGTGTTTTTGGCTAAAATCATTATTAGGTCATGGCTTCACCCAATGAGTTTCGATGGTTGGTCGGTTTGGCATCGAACTTGATCCAAAAAACCTAAAAATTGAACTGATAGTTTTTCTTTAGATTTTATCGACCTCATGTCGTTCCACCAATTCCAAAGCCTATTGGCTCGCATTATCTCAAAAAATAGTAAAAGTATATTTTGAGAGCCAAAACGATGCTTTTTTTTTCCAAAATCACCCTTGGATCGTGGCTATTACCAACGAGATTTGATCATTTGCCCGTTTGGCATCGAACTTGGTATAAAAAAGATAAAAAATGGGCCAACATGGTTTTAGTCAAAATCACCACTAGGTTATGATCAACGCCGATGAGTTTTGAATCTTAGTCGTTTGGCATTGAACTTGGTCCAAAAAACCCGAAAATTAAGCTAACGAGTTTTTCTTCATTTTTTGTCACGTTCATACCATTCCATGAATTTCAAAGCTCGTTGGCCCACATCATTTTGAAAAATAGGTAAAAAAAGCTCAAAACTAGGTCGACATGGTTTTGGCAAAAATCACTCTTAATCAACGTCGATGAGTTTTGAATGTTGGCTTGTTTGACATCGAACTTGGTCATAAAAATCTCAAAATTATGCTAATAGTTTTTCTTCGGGTTTTTTCATGTTCATACTGTTCCATGAATTCCAATGCTCATTGGTTTGCATCATCTCAAAAAATAGGTAAAGTGTATTTTGAGGGCTTAAACAATATTTTTTTGGCAAAAATCACTATTAGGTTGTAGCTAGAACTAAACACTCTTGATCGTTGGCCTATTTGGTATCAAATTAGGTGTAAACTACATCAATATATGTTTGATAAAAATACCCCTAGGTCATGATCAACGCCGATGAAAATTTCTAGAAAAACCCTAGAAGCCCTAGAGCCACCTAGTGCGGATCCGTTGCGATTCTTTCAAAACTTACCCCCGATTCTTCTTCTTTCCACCAAGACAAACAAAAAGCTTCCTCAAAACAGCTTTAAAACTTCTTTGGTTGACATGGGAATGAAGAACTTGAACCCGAGATGAAGAACACGAAGAACATTAAAAACACATCGAAACCCATAAATGCCTAGAAAATGCGAGCCAAAATAACCCAAAATCTTTTGAATTTCATCCTCTTTTTTCTTTTCTTTTCACTCTCTTTCAACCCATATTTTCTCTAACATTTTTTCCCAACTTGAAATTGATTTCTTCCCCCTATTTATAAGCTAAATCGACATCAAATAACGAGGGGAGCTGTCGCCACACGGGCGAGCATGGGTGGTCGCCAATGGCGACATGGGTTTGCTTCGCAAAATCCAACATGATTTGTGGATTCAAATTAGTAGAAAAAGATGGATTTTTTCCCATAGAGTGTGCAACAATATCAACATTAATTCTTGAGTGTAAGAACGAATTTTTAGAGAAAAATTGAATTGATCGATCCCGGTTTTTGTTTCTAAATTTCACTTTGGTCCCTTTGAATTTCAATTTCCTACAATCATGCTCTTTTTGTATGCAATTCCAATCCTTGTAAATTTAAATTTGCCAACTAGATTCTTTTGTTAAGCAATTTCATTATGTATAAATCCAATTGTATCAATTAGGTCCCTAATTACTTTAGTTACACTTCCATTTAGTTCAATTGCATCATTGTGTTAAAATTTCTCAATTTTTTTTATAGTTTTTATAGTAAATTCTAAAATAACGTAAAATGAGGTAAAATAAAATAAAATAAGTAAGGAATAAGTAAAATATGAAAAAAAAATTTCGGTTATTACGGATCTCATACCGTTCCACGAATTCTAATGCCCATTGGCCCGCATCATCTCGAAAAATAGTAAAAGTGTATTTTGAGGGCCTAAACATCTCGTTTTTTTTTTTACCAAAATCACCCCTGGATCATGACTACAGACTAAGCAATTGTTATCGTTGGCCAATCTAGCATCGAACTTGGTCTAAAAAAGCTCAAAACTAGGCCGATGTGTTTTTGGCCAAATCACTCCTAGGTCACAATCAACATTGATAAGTTTTGAATGTTGGCTCATTTGGAATTAAAATTGGTCCATAAAACCTCAAAATTGGGCCGATCCTTTTTCTTTAATTTTTGTTACGCTCATACTCGTTCTACGAATTCTAAAGCTCGTTAGTCCGCATCATCTCAAAAAATAGTGAAAGTGTATTTTGAGGGCTTAAATAACACCTTTGTGGCCAAAATCACGGTTGGGTCATAGCTTCGACAAACGAGTTTCAGCGTTGGCTCTTTTAGCATCGAACTTAGTCTAAAAAACATTAAAAGTGGACTAATAGTTTTGTTTTTAAATTTTATCACACTCATACTCTTCTACAATTCCAAGGTCCATTGCCCCGCATCATCTAAAAAAAGTGAAAGTGTATTTTGAGGCCTTAAACGGTGCCATTTACCTAAAATCACCACTAGGTCATGGCTCCAATCAACGAGTAAATCCCATTAGCCGAGTTTAGTACCGACCTTGTTCCAAAAAATCTCAAAATTAGGATGACAACTTTTTTTTTAGATTTTGTTAAGCTCATACCATTCTATGAATTCCAAAGCTCTATATTTTTATGGCTTAAATGGTTTTGTTTTTTTGTTTTGTTTTTTTTTGCCAAAATCATCCCTAGGTCATGGCTATAGCCAAGGAGTTTTTATTATTGGCATGTTTGGCGAGTGAACTAGGTCTAAAAAAGCTTTAAATTAAATTGATGTAGCCAAAATCATCCCTATGTCATGATCAATGTCGATGAGTTTTAAATGTTAGTTAGTCTAGCATCGAACTTGGTCCAAAAAACCTCAAAATTAGGTTGACGAGTTTTCTTTAGATTTTGTCACACTCATCCTATTCTACGAATTCTAAAGCTTGTTGGCCTACATAATCTTGAAAAATGATAAAAATGTATTTTGAGACCTTAAATGGTGTTTTTTGGCCAAAATTGTTGTTGGGTCATGGTCGTTATTAATGAGTTTTGAGCATTGGCCCATTTGGCATGAAAATTGGTCCTAAAAACCTCAAAATTAGGTTGACGACTATTCAAATTTTGTTGTGTTCATACTATTCATGAATTCCAAAGCTCGCATGCCCGTATCATTCAAAAAACAATAAAAGTGTATTTTAAGGGCCTAAACGGTGTTTTTTTATAACCAAAATCACCACTTGGGTCATGGTTACAGCCAATGATTTTTTACTATAAAAGTGTATTTTTAGGGCCTAAACGATGTTTTTTATTGCCAAAATCACCCCTAGGTTGTGGCTATATCCAAGGAGTTTTAATCGTTGCCCCATTTGGTACGAACTTGTTTTAAAAAATCTCAAAACTTAGCCGACATGTTTTTAGCCAAAATCACCCTAAGGTCACGATTGACACCGATAAGTTTTGAATGTTGGTTCGTTTGGCATCGAACTTGGTCCAAACAACCTCAAAATTGGGTCGACGAGTTTTTCTTTAGATTTTGTCAAGCTCGTACCATTCCATAAATTCGAAAGCTTGTTGGCACTGCAACATCTCGAAAATAGTAAAAGTGTATTTTGAGGGCTTAAATGATGTTTTTTTTAGCTAAAATCACTACTTGGTCATAGCTTTGGCTAATGCGTTTTGAGCATTTTCCCATTTGGCATCAAACTTAGTTCAAAAAACCTCAAAATTGAGATGACAATTTTTCTTTAGATTTTGTCAAGCTCATACCATTCCAAGAATGTCAAAGCTCGTTGGCTCGCATCATCTCGAAAATAGTAAAAGTGTAATTTGAGCCCTAAAGCGAAGATTTTATGGCAAAAATCACCCCTAGGTCATGGATACAACAAAGAAGTTTTGATCGTTGGCCCATTTGGCATCGAATTTGGTCTAAAAAAGCTCTAAAGTTGGGCTGGCGTGTTTTTGGCCAAAATCCCCCAAGGTCATGATCAACGCCGATGAATTTTTAATGTTGTCTAGTTTTTCATCGAACTTGGTCTAAAAAAAATCTCAAAATTAGGCTGATAGGTTTTCGTTAGATGTTATTACGGTCAAACCATTCCATGAATTTCAAAGCCCGTTAACTTGCATCATCTTAAAAAACGAGTACAAGTTTATTTTAATAGCTTAAATGATGTTTTTTTTTTTTGCCAAAATCACCACTCGGGTCATGGCTTTTGCTAATGAGTTTTGATGATTGGCCGATTAGGCATTGAACATGGTCCAACAAGCCTCAAAATTAGGCTAATTGTTTTTCTTTAGATTTTTTCGAGCTCATACCGTTTCATGAATTTCAAAGCCCATTGGCTAGCATCATCTCAAAACACGGCCAAAGTTTATTTTAAGGCCAAAATGGCATTTTCTAGCCAAAATCACCCCTAGGTCGTGGTTACAACTAGAGAGTTTTGATCGGTTACCCGTTTGGCATCTTACTTGGTATAAAAAAGCTTAAAACTTGGTCGATGTGTTTTTGGCCAAAATCACCCCTAGGTCATTATCAACGCTAGTGAGTTTTGAATATTGGCTAGTTTGGTATCGAATTATGTCAAAAAAAAATCTCAAAATTGGGTGAACAATTTTTCTTCGATTTTGTAATGCTCATACTTGTTCCACGAATTACAAAGCCTATTGGCTCGCATTATCTCCAAAAATAGTAAAAGTGTATTATGAGGACTTAAATGACTTTTTTTGGCCAAAATCATCACTATGTCATGGCTTTAGCCAATGGATTTTGATGGTTAGCCTATTTGGCATTGAACTAGGTCTAAAAAAGCTCGAATTAGGCCGAACGTGTTTTTGGCCAAAATCACCCATAAGTTATGATCAATGTTGATAACTTTTTAATATTGGTTAGTTTGGCATCGAACTTGGTCCAAAAAATCTCAAAGTTAGGCGGACGAGTTTTTCTTTAGATTTCGTCGAGCTCATACCGTTCTAAGAATTTCAAAGCCCTTTGGCTAGCATCATCTTGAAAAAAAGTAAAAGTGTATTTCGAGTGCTTAAACAACATTTTTTTATCAAAATCACCCCTAGGTCATGGTTACGACTAAGGAGTTTTGATCATTGGCTCGTTTGCCATCGAACTAGGTCTAAAAAAGCTCGAAAGTAGACCGATGTATTTTTGGTCAAAATCACCTATAATCGATGATCAACATCGATGAGTTTTGAATGTAGGTCGAGTTGGCATCGAACTTGTTTCAAAAAACCTCAAAATTAGGTGATAACATTTCTTCGGTTTTTTCAAGCTCATACCGTTCCACAAATTCCAAAGCCTATTGGCCAACATCGTCTCGAGAAAAAGTAAAAGTATATTTTTAGGGCCTAAACGGTATTTTTTTGGCCAAAATCATCCTTGGGTAGTAGCTACAACTAGGAAATTTTTATCGTTGTCATGTTTGGCATCGAACTACATCTAAAAAAGCTCGAAATTGGACCAACATGTTTTTTTGACCAAAATTACCCCTAGGTCGTGATCAATGCCAATGGGTTTTGAATGTTGGCTCATTTGGCATCAAACTTAATCTAAAAAATATCAAAATTGAGCTAATAGTTTTTCCTTAGATTTTATCACGCTCATACCTTCCCATAAATTCAAAAGCTCGTTGTACCGTATCATCTCAAAAAACAATGAAAGTGTATTTTGAGGGCTTGAACGGTTTTTTTACTAAAATACGCCTAGTTCATTTTATCGTTGGCCTATTTGGCATCAAACTAGGTCTAAAAAAGCTCTAAACTGGGATGACATGTTTTTGGCCAAAATCACCCCTAAGTCATGCTCAACGTAGATTAGTTTTGAATGGTGGCACTGTTCGGCATTGAACTTGGTCCAAAAAACCTCAAAATTAGGCTTAAAATTTTTCTTCATATTTTGTCACGATCATACTTGTTTCATGAATTCTAAAGTCCGTTGGCCCGCATCGGGTCAAAAAATTATAAAAGTGTTTTTTGAGGCTTTAAATGGCGTTCTTTGACTAAAATCACCGCTGGGTCATGGCTTTTGCCAATGAATTTTGATGGTTGGCTCTGTTTGGCATTGAACTTGGTTAAAAAAATCTCAAAATTAGGTCGATAGTTTTTTTCTTATTTTGTCAAGCTCATATCACTCTATGAATTCCAAAGTCCATTGGCCTGCATCATCTCGAAGAACCAGTAAAAGTGTATTTTGAGGGCCTAAATGGTATTTTTTTGGCCAAAATCACCCCCGGGTAATCTCTATAGCCAAAAAATTTTGATTGTTTACTCATTTGGCATCGAACTAAGTCTAAAAAAGCTTAAAAATGGGATGATGTGCTTTTGGCCATAATCACCCTTAGGTTATGATCGGTGTCGATGAGTTTTGAATGTTGACCCATTTGGCATCGAACTTGGTCTAAAAAACCTTAAAATTGGATTGATAGTTTTTCTTCGCATTTTATCATACTCATACCATTTTACGAATTCCAAAGCCCGTTGGCTTATATCATCTCAAAAAATAGTAAAAGTTTATTTTAAGGATCTAAATGGTGTTTTTGGCAAAAATCGCTCCTGGGTCGTGGCTACGGTCAAATAGTTTTGATCTTTGGCCTATTTGGCATCTAACTAGGTCTAAAAATGCTCAAAATTGAACCGACTTATTTTTGGATAAAATCAACCCTAGGTCATGATTAAAGTCGATGCATTTTGATTGTTGGCTCGTTTGACATCAAACTTGGTCCAAAAAACCTCAAAATTAGACTCGACAATTTTTCTTCGATTTTTGCACACTTATACTATTCCATGAATTCCGAAGCTCGTTGGCCCGCATCATCTCAAAAATAGTAAAAGTATATTTTGAGGGCTTAAATGGTATTTTTTTGCCTCAAATCATCAATCGATCATGGCTTTTGCGAATGAGTTTTGATGGTTGCCCGTTTGGCATCGAACTTGGTCCAAAAAAAGCTCAAAAATAGGTTGATAGTTTTTCTTCAAATTTTGTAAAGCTTATACCATTCTAAGAATTTCAAGCCCCATTGGCCCGTATCTTCTCAAGATCACATTGTGATAAGTTGACATGAGGACTGAATTGTATGGTAAGCATGTTCGTGAAAGGTAATAATGGATTAACTAATCCTCCTAGAGAATTGGGTAGTCATGATGCCTTGCTAGAGACCAATCTTGATTTATGTATCAAGAGATTAAAGAGGAGTCTTTTATTCTTGATACATTGCTAACATATTTAGGAGCCTATTGAGTCACACGCATAAGTTTAAGTATTCACATTACCAATGAGAAGCAAAGATAATGGAAAAAAGTTTCAAATTATAAAAGTTTCCTATTTTGGAAAGAGTTTTCAAAAATGAAAAGTTTTCTATTTTAGAAATCGATTTCCTAAATTGGAAGTTAATTTCATTTGGAAATAAAGAACCTAAAAGGAAAGAAGTTTCCTAATTTAGGTTAAAAGGTATTTTGAGAAATTGTTTCCTAATGTGGACCTCGTCAAAATAATCTAAGAATATTTATTTGATAGTCCAAATAAATTAATCGGGCTAAAATAGTTTGGCCCATTAGATTTAATTAAAAAGCTTAAAAATAACTTTGGCAAGAGGATAAACATCAACCTTATTAGATATGGTTGAATGTTTTAAAGATAAACATCAATCTTATTAGATAAGGTTGAATGTTTTAAAAATAATCAAATAGTCAACTTATAAAATAACTCTTCATCCTTGGTGGATAAGGAAGCAACAACCTAGAGTCCTTTATGGACTTATAGCCACCACTCTCCTTGTTCTTGGAGGATAGGGAAACTCTCCTATATATATATATATATATATATATATATATATATGAGAGAGAGAGAAAATTCGGCTAACACAAGAAATGAAAAAAGAGAGAAAATTTGGCTAACCCTAAAATCATCTAGGCCACAAAGCTAAGAGAGAAAATAAAGGAGAAAAATCATTTTCTCCTAAACCTTAGCAAGAAATATTCTTTTCTTCTCTTTTAAGGTTATCGCAAAAGTTGTCCGAGATTGATTTCTAGAGGAAATACAAAATCGAAAAAGATGGAGCTAGCACCCCATTAATTACGAGTGCTTATTTGTGGATACTTAGATAGTAAGGATCATCAATAGAGGTCGGACACTTGGATGACTTTGCTTGGAAAAGATTTTAGATCTATATTACAAAAGGTAATCCTTTACTTATAGCTTATAATTCATGTATGATTAGTAGATTTAACGGCTTGATCTTGGGGCCTTAGATGGAGGAATTTTTTTTTATTTATTTTGCACCTCCATAGGATGCATGGTCCTTAAACAAAAACCTCAACATTAGGCTGACATTTTTTCTTTAGATTTTATTACACTCAAATAGTTTCATGAATTCCAATGCTCGTTAGCTTCGCATCATCTCAAAAAATAGTAAAAGTGTATTTTGAGAGCTTAAATAGTGTTTTTTGGCCAAAATCATCGTTGGGTCATCATTGTTGCTAATGAATTTTGAAGGTTGGTTCATTTGGCATCAAACTTGGTCCAAAAAACCCCAAAATTAGATTGATAGTTTTTCTTCGATTTTGTCGAGCTCATACCGTTCCATGAATTCTAAAGCTCGTTGGCTTGCATCTTCTTAAAAAATCACCTTTGGGTCATGGCTTTTGCCAACAAGTTTTGGTCATTGGCCAATTGACATTGAACTTGGTCCAAAAAACATCAAAATTGGGCTGACTATTTTTCTTCGGATTTTGTCAAGCTCATACTTGTTTCATAAATTCCAAAGCCCGTTGGCCCGCATCATCTCAAAAAACAATAAAAGTTTATTTTGAGAACTTAAACAATGTTTTTTGTGGCTAAAATCACCGTTGTGTCGGCATTGCTTGGTAATGAATTTTGATGGTTGGCCCATTTGATATCGAATTTGGTCCGGAAAACAACAAAATTGGGTGACGAGTTTTTCTTCATATTTTATCGAGATCGGACCATTTCATGTATTCCAAATCCCATTGTCCGCATTATTTTGAAAAATAGTAAAAGTGTATTTTAAGGACCTAAATGACGTTTTTGGCCAAAATCACTCTCGAGTCGTGGCTACGAGCAAAGAGTTTTTATCATTGGCCCATTTGGCATCGAACTTGAGCTAGAAAATTTCAAAGCTGGGCTAGCATGTTTTTGGCCAAAATCACCCCTAAGTCATGATCAACGCCTACGAGTTTTAGATGTTGGCCGGTTTTGCATTGAACTTAGCCAAAAAAACCTCAAAATTGGGCTAACAATTTTTTTTTCCAAATTTTGTCAAGCCATATCGTTTCAAGAATTTTAAAGCTCGTTGGCTAGCATCATCTAAAAAATATGTATTTTGAGGGCCTAAAAGGTATTTTTTTTGCGAGGGAGGGAGAAAGAGGAGGAGAGGGAGGCAAAGAGGAAGGGAGACGAGTGTGAGAGAGGAAGAGAGAGGGAGAGAGAGTGAGCAAGGAAGGGAATAGGTGGGAGAGAGGGATAGAGAGAGGGAAAGAGGGATGGAGAGAAGGAGGGAGATAAGAGAGAGAAGGAAGAGGGGAAGAGAGGATGGGAGGGATAAGAAGGTAGAGGGAGAGAGAAAGGCGAGGGAGAGGGAGGGAAGGAGAGAAATAAAGGGAGGGAGGGAGAGGGGAGAGGGAGGGAGAAAGTGAGAAGGAGAGGGAGAAAGAGAGAGAGAGGGATAAAGAAGGGGAGGAAGTGAGAGAGAGATAGAGAGGGATAAACTAGAGAGGTAGAAAGAGAGAGAGAGGTATAAAAAAGAGAGAGAGGGAGCAAGAGAGAGAGAGGAAGAAAGAGAGAGAGTGTGAGAGGGAGAATGGGGGATGGGAGAGACTAAGGGGGAGAGGGCGGGATAGAAGGGGAGAGAGGGAGAGATAGGAGAGAAAGGGCTAAAAGAGAGAAGGAGAGAGGGAGGGGGAGAAAGAGAAAGGGAGAGAGAGAGTGAGAGGGGGAGGAAGAAGGAGGGGAAGAGGGCATGAGATAGAGAGAGGGAAAGGGAGAGGGAGGAAGGAGGAGGGGGAGAGGGATAAAGGGATAGAGAGAGAGTGAGAGGGAGAAAGAGGGAGGGAAAGAGGGAGAGAGAGGGAGAGTAGGAGATTGAGAGAGAAGGAGAGAGAGTAGGAGAGAGGGGGATATAGAGTAAGAGAGAAAGAGAGAGAGAGAGACAATAGAAAAGAAGGAGAGAGAGAGGGGAGAGAAAGAGGGAAAGAGTAAGAGAAAGAAAAAAGAGAGAGGGAGAGAGAGAGGGAAATTGAAAGGGAGAGAGAGGGAGAGATGGAGAGGAAGGAAGTAGAGGGAGAGAGGGATGGGAAGAGAGTGTTAGGGTAAGAAGGATAGAGAAAGGGATTTAGAATGCTAAATAGAGAGAGATTAGGAGGGATATGAGGAGAGAGAGAGGTAGAGAGGAAGAGAGAGAGGGGGAGTGAAAGATAGGGATAAAAGGGGAGAGAGAGGGAGAGGGAGACATGGGAGAGAGAGGGAGGGGGAGGGAGAGAAGGAGGGGAAGGAAAGGGAGAGAGAAAGTGGAAGGGAGAGAGGGAGAGGGAGAGAAGGAGGGAGATGAGGAGGAAGAGAGGAAAATGGAGAGAGGTAGAGGAAGAGAAAGTAAGGAAGATAGAGTGGCGAGAAAAAGGGAGTGATAGATGGAGAGGGAGAGATAGGTAGAGAGATAAAGGAATAGAAAGAGGAAGGGAGAGAAAAAGTGAGAAAGAGAGAGATAGAGGGAGAGAAGGAGAGAGAGAATGAGAGAAAAGGGGGATAGGGAGAAAGAGGGAGGCAAGGAAAGGGTGGGAAGCAATAGAGAGAGAAAAAAAGAGTAAGAAGAAGTGGGAGAGGGCAAGAGAGTATGGGAGGGAGAGAAAGATAAAGAGAGGGATAGTGGGATAGTGAGAGAAAGAGGGAGCAAGAGTGAGGGAGAGAGAGGGAGAGAGAAAGGAAGTGATGGAAAGAGAGGGATAGAAAGAGGGAGAGAGCTATTAGGAGATTGAAAAGGAGAGGAAGGGAGAGAGTGAATGAGAGGGAGGGAGGAAGAAATAGAGTGGGAGAAAGAGGGAACAAGATTGAGATAGAGAGGGAGAGAGGAAGAGAGAGGGAGTGGGAGAGAGGAAGTAAGAGAGGGAGTGAGAAAGAAAGACAAAGAGAGGGAGACGGATAAGGAGAGGAAAAGAGAGGGAGGAAGAGAGAAAGAAAGTGAGAGAGGGAAGGAGAGAGAAAGAGAGTGCATGGGAGATAAGATAGAGAGATAGAGAGAGGAAGAGAGAAAGAGATGGGGAGATACATAGAGAAGGGAAGGAGCGAGGGAAAGACAGATTGGGAGAGAGAAGGAGGGAGTGAGAGGGAAAAGGGAGACAAGTGGAAAGATAGAGGGGAGAGGGAGTGAGGGAGGGAGAGAAAGAGTGATGAAGGATCATGCATCCTATGGAGGTATAGAATAAAACTAAAAATTTTCCTCCATCTAAGGCTCCCAAGATTATGCCATTTACTTAACTAGTCATACATATGTGAATAAATAATTAAAGCGAGTGTTTACCTCTTGTAGCGTAGAAACTATCTATATGAAAAGATTTCATCCAAGTATCCAGCCTCTATTAATAATCCATGCAACTTAAACCCCTATAAGAAAAGCTATAGAAATCACAAAGTGATAGCTCTAATCTTTATGTATAGTTGATTTCGATTATAAAGAAATCGATCATGGTTTTTTTACGGTAACACTAGACGGAGGTATGTGCGGTAACTTAGGCTTTTTATTTCTTGTTGCTATGTGTCTATGTTTTTTCTATCTTTCTCTTGCTACCACCTCTCTCCCTTTTATTTATATAAGGGGCAGCATTCTTGTCCTCCAAGGATAAAGAGTTACAATATGTGTAGGCTTATTTGATTTTATCCTTGTAAATTTTGAGCGTTATCCAATAGTGCTCAAGTTTATCCTTCTACCAAAATATCTTATAGGCTTTTAAATTAAACCTATTGGCATAAAAATTTCGACTCAATTCATTACTAATTAATTTAGACCATCCAAATAAATTGGGTTAAGTATTTTAGTGGAGCCCATAATAGGAAATAATTTCCTAAATTACCTTTAAAACTAAATTAGGAAACTAATTTTCTTTTTAGATAACTAACTTCCAAATTTTGAAATGACTTCCAAATTTGAAAAATGATTTCCAAAATAGGAAACATTCCATTTTAGGAAACTTTTTTCAAAACAAGAAACTTTCCAAAATAAGAAACTTTTTCCAAAACGAGAAAATTTTCCATTTTCAAAAACCTTTTTCAAAATAGGAAACTTTCAAAAATTAAAAACCTTTTTCAAAATCTTTGCTTCTCTTTTATTATGTGAATGTTTAAACTTATGCGCATGACTCAATAGGCTCTTAGATATGTTAGAAATGTGTCAAGAATAAAAGACACCTCTTTTATCTCTTGATAGATAAATCAAGATTGGTATTTAGCAAGACATCATGACTACCTCATTCTATATAAGGATTAATTAATCCATAATTACCCTTCATGAGCATGGTTACCATACCATTTAGTCCTCATGTTAATTTATCATAATGTGATCTCAAACTTGGTTCATAGTTCGATTTCGATCATATAAATTTTCTTTAATTCTTGAATGTCTTAGCTCCGAAGTAAACCAACTATGCTTGTATTGGTACACTCCTACGCTAGCCATAGATTGCTTGAGTAGACATTCATCAAAGTGCATTTCTATCTCTCTCTAACACCCTCACATTTTCCCTCTCTCTTACTCTCCCTCTCCCTCTCTGTTTCCCTCTTTATCTCTCCCTCTCTTGCCTTTCCCTCTCTATCTCCTTCTTTCTCTTCTTCTCTTTCCCTCTTCCCCTCTAACTCCCTCTCTCTCCTTCACTCTCCATCTCCCTCTCTCTCCTTTTACCTCTCTCCCTCTATCTCTCTATCTTCCTCTCTCTTCAAGTCTTTCCTTTCCCTTTCTATCTCTCTTTGTCTCTCCCCTTCCTCTCCCTCTCTCTATCCCCGCCCTTTTTTTCCTCCATCTCTCTTCCTTTCTCCCTCTTTCCCTCCCTCTCTCTTTCTCTCTCTCTCCCTATCTCTCCTTCTTTTTCCCAATCTATTCCTCTCCCTCTTCTCTCTTCCTTACTCTCCCTCCCTATCCCTTTCTCTCTCTTTCTCTCTCTATCCTTCCCTCTTTCCTTTCCCTCTCTCTCCCCTCTCACTCCCACTCCCTCTCCCCCTCATTTCCCCTTTCCCTTTCCCTCTTCTCTCTCTCCCTCTGCCTCTGTTCATCCTCTCTCCCCCTCCCTTCCTCCCTCTCTTTCCCTTTTTCCTTCTATGTCTCTCTCTCCCTCCCTCTCCCATTTATCTCCCTATCTCTTTCCCCCTCTTCCTCTTTCTCTCTCTCCCTTACTCCCTTTATATCTCCCTCCCATATTCCACTCCCTCTCTCTCTCCCCCTCTCTCCCTTCATCTCTCCCTCTCTCTCCCCCTCTCTCCCTTCATCTCTCCCTCTCTCCCTCCCCCTCTCTCCCTTCATCTCCCTCCCTTTCCCTCTCTTCCATTCACTACCTCTCTCTCTCTCTCTCTCTCTCTTATTCTCTTTCTTTTTCCTTCTTTTTCTTCTCTTTCCTTTCTCCCTTTCTCACTCACTTATTCTTTCCCCTTTTACCTTCTCTCCCTCTCCCTCTCCCTCCCCCTCCCCCTCTTCCTTCTACCCTCTCTCCCTCCTTCCCTCCCCCTCTCTCCCTCCCTTAGACTCTCTTCCCCTCTCCCCTTTCTTCCCTCTCCCCTTTCTCCCTTGCCTATCCCTCACCCTCTTTCTGTCTCTATCCTTCTCTCTCTCTCCTCCTTCCCTTTCTCTCCCTCTCTCTCTCTCCCTCTCTTTGTCACTCTTTCCTACCTCTCCCTCCTTCTATCTCTTGATCTCCACTCCCACTCCCCTTCTTTCTCCCTCCATCTCTCCTCCTCTCACTCCCTCTCTCCTTCCCTTTTCTCTCCCTACCACTTCCTCTCTCTTGTTCTCCCTCTCATTCTTTTTCTCTATCCTTCTCTCTCTCTCTCATTTTCCCTCTTCCTTCCTCTCTCTCTCTCTCTATGTCCCACTCCCTCTTTTTCTCTCTCTAACCCTTTCTCTCCTCTCTCCCTTTCCCTCTTACCATCTCCATCCCTCTCTCCTTCTCTCTCTCTCTCTCTCTTCTTTTTACCTCTCTTTCTCTCTCTCCACCTCTCTCTTTCCCTCTCTCTTCCTCCCTCACATCTTTTTTCTCTCCTTTTACCTCTCTATCTCTCCCTCTCTTTTGATCTCTCCCTCTCTCTTCCTTACTTTCTCCCTCTCCCTCTTCCTTTCTCTCTCCCTCTACCTCTCTCTATTTCTACCTCTCTCATTCACCCCATTTGTCTTTCCATCCTCTCTCCCCCTTCCTATCTCCCTCTCTCTCTTTCACTCTCTTCATCTCCCTCTGTCTCCCCCTCCCCCTCTCCCTCTCCCTCTCCCACTCCCACCCACTTTCTCTCCTTCTCTCCCTCTCTCTCCCATACTCTCTCTCCCTCCCTCTACCACTCTTAATTAGCCAACGATAAAAAATCATTAGCTATAGCCATGACCTAGGGGTGATTTTAGCAAAAAAAAAAAAAACATTGTTTAGGCCCTCAAAATATTATTTTACTTTTTTTGAGACAATGCTGGTCAACGAGCTTTGAAATTCATAGAATGGTATGAGCTTGATAAAATATGAAGAAAAATTATCGAGTCAAATTTTGAGGTTTTTTAGAACAAGTTTAATGTCAAACCGGCCAACATTCAAAACTTAACGGTGTTAATCATGACTCGTGAGTGATTTTGGCCAAAAAAAACATCAACCTAGTTTTGAGCTTTTTTAAACCTAATTACGTGTCAAATGAGCTAACAATTAAAACTTCTTAGCTATAGCCATGACCTATGGGTGTCTCTCTCTCCCTTTCCTTCTCTCATTCTCCCTCTCTCTTATCCTTTCTCTCTCCCTCACCCTCTCTCTTTCTCCCTCTCCCTCTCCTCATCTCTCCCCTACTCTCTCCCTCTTTCTCCATATCCCTCTCTCCCTCTCTCTCCCTTTCCCTCTCCCTCTCACCCTCTCTCCCTATCCCTCTTTCCTTTTTTCTCTCCCTCACTCTCTCTCCCTACCTCTACCCTCTTTCCCCCTCTCCCTCTCTCCCTCTACCTCTACCTCTCCCTCTCTCTATCTCTCTCTCACTCTTTCCCTTTCTCTCCCTCTCTTTCTCCCCTCTCAGCCTCTCCCTCTCACCCTCTCTCCCTATGCCATTTTCCCTCCTTCTCTCCATCACTCTGTCTCCATGTCTCTACCTTCTTCCCTCCGCTCCCTCTCCCTCTACCTCTTTCCTTCTCTCCCTCCCTCCATCTCTCCCTCTCTCTATCCTTCCTTTCTCTCTCTCTCTCTCATAGCCTCCCTCTCTCCTTATCCCTCTCTCTCCCTCTCCCTCTCCTTTTTACCCTCTCTCTCTCCCTCCCTCCCACTCTCCTTTCATACCCCTAAATCTCTTTCCCTTCCTTTACCTCTCGTACTTGCTCTCCTACTTGTCCTCTTTCCCTCCCTCTCTCTTTCTCCCTTCCTTTCTCTCTCCAACTTTCCCTCTCCTTGTCTTTCTTTCTCTCCCTTTCCTCCTCCCTCTCCACCTCTCCCTCTCTCCCTATATCCCTATCTCTTTCTCTCCCTCCCTCCCTCTCTCTCGCTCTCTCATTCTCTTTCTCTCTCTATCATGCTCTTTCTCTCTCCCTCTCTCTCACTCTCTCATTCTTTTTCTCTTTCTATCCTACTTTCTCTCTATTTCTCTCCCTTTCATTCCCCCTCTCTCCCTCTCCCTCTCCCTCTCTCTCCTTCCCTCTACCTCTCTTCCTCCCATTCTCTCCCTGTCTCATTCCTTTCCTTCTCTCTTATTCTCTCTTCCATTCTTTCTCTCACTCTCTCTCCCTCTCTTTCTCCCCCTCTCTCCTCCTTTTTCTTTCCTCTTCTTGCCCTCCCTCTCTCTCCTCCTCTCACTCTCCCTCTCTTTTAGTCTTTTCCTCTCACTCTCCCTCTCTCTATCTTGTTCTCTTTCCATCTCCCTCTCTCTTCCTCTTTCCCTCTCCCTCTCTCCCTATCTCTCCTTCTTTCTATCTCTCCCTCCTTCTCTTCCTCACTCTGCCCCTCTCTTACTTTCTCCCTCTATTTCTCTCTCTTTTTCTTGCTCTCACATGCTCTCCCTTTCCCTCTCTCTCCTCCCTATTGCTCTTTCCTCTACCTCTCTCCCTCTTCCTCTACCCCTCCCTTTCTCCTCCTTCCTCTCTTCCTCTCTCTCCCTCCTTCTATCTTATCTCTACCTCCCTCTCTTCCTCCTTTCTCTTCCTCTATCTCCCCACCCTCTCTCTTTCTCTCTCCCCTCTCCTTCCCTCCCTTACTTTCTCTCTTTCTCTTGCTCTCTCACTCTTCCTCTCCCTTTTTTTAGCCCTCTCTCCCTCTCTCCCTCCCTCTTCTCTCCCTCTCTCTTCTCTCCCTCTCTCTCTCTCCCTCCTTCCCTCTTACCCTCACTCTTACTCCCTCTCTCTACCTCCCTCTCCCTCTTTTCCTCTCTCTCCCTATCTCTCCCTCTATCTCCTTCTCCCCCTCTCTCTCTTCTTCTTTTGCTCTCCCTCTCTATCTTTGTCTATTTCCTTTTCCCTTTACTTTATCCCTCTCTCTCCCTTCTTGTATCCCTCTCTCTCACTTTCTTCGTCTCTTGCTCTCTCTCTCTTTCTCCCTCTTCTTCCTCATCCTCTTTCTTCCCCTCTTTCACTCCTTATCTCTTTCTCCTTTTTGATCCTTCCCTCTCTCTCCCTCCTTACCTCTTGCTTTTTCCCTCCCTCTCTTTCTATCCCTCTCCCTCCCTCTCTCCTCCTCTCTCTCCCTCCTTATCTCCCTCTCCCTCTCCCTTTCTCTATGTCTTTCCATCTATCTCCCCATTTCTCTCTCTCTAACTCCCTCTCTTCTTCCCTCCATCTCTCTCTCTCTCCCTCACCCTCTCTCCCCCACTCCCTCCGTCCTTCCCTCCATCTCTCTCTCCCTATCTCTCCCTCTCCCTCTCTACCCCACTCCCTCTTCTTTCTCTCCCTCTATCCCTTCATCTTCTTCTCTATATCTCTCTTTTTTCCTCTCTCTTTCCCTCTCACCATTTATCTCCCTCTCTCTCTTCCTTCTTCTCTCCCTCTCTCTACCATAATCTTTTTTCATCCCTTTACCTCTCTTCCCTCCTTTCCTTATCTATCGCCTTCTCTCTTTCTCTCTCCTTCCCCTTTTCCCTCTCCCTTTTCTTTTCATTTTCTCTCCTTATCCCTCCCTCTCTCCCCCTCCCTCCTTTTCACTCTTTCCCTTCCTGCCTCTCTCTCTCTCTCCTACTTTCACTCCCTCTCTTTCCCTCTAAATCTCTCTTCCTTTCTCTCACTCTTTTATTCTCTCCCTTTCTTACTCTCTCTCTCCCCTCTCTTCATCTCTAACTGTCTCTCTCCCTCTCTCTTTCTCCCTTTCTCCTCCTCCCTTCTTCCTTTTTATATCTCCATTCTCCATCCGTTTGCCCCTCTTCCTCCCTCCTCTCTCCTCATCCATCTCTCACTCTCTTTCCTTCTCTCTCTTCCCTTCTCTCTCTATTGTCTTTGCCTCTCTCCATCTCTCCCTCTTTACCTCCTTCTCTTTCTCTCTCTAACCCTATCTCTCCCTCCTCCACCTCTCTTTCTCCTCCTCCTTCCCTTTTTCTCCCTCAATCCCTCTCTCTCTATCTGGCTATATCCCTCTCTTCCCCTCTCTCTCTTTCTCTATCACTCTCTCACTATCCCTCTCTCTCACTTTCCCTTCCTCTCTCCCTCTCTCACCCCTTGCTCTCCTCTCCATATCTCTCTCCCTCACTCCCTATCTCCTCCTTTTCTCACTCCCTCTCCTTCTTACCTTCTTTCTCCCTATTTCCCTACCTCCCCCTCTCCCTCTCTATCATGTTTAACTCTCTCTCTCCAACTCCCTTTTTCTCTCCCCTTCACTCTTTTCATTTCCTTCTCTCTCTCTCTCTATCTCTCTCCCCTTTCCACTCCCTCCATCCTCTTCTCTATCTCACCCTCTCTCTCCCCCTCACTCTCTCTTTCTTTCTCTATTCCTCACTTTTTCTCTCTATTGCTTTTTTCCTCCTCTCTCCGACTTCTCCCTCTTTCTTGCTCCCCCTCTCTCTTTCCATCTCTTTCTCTCTTCTACTCTCCCTCTCTTGCCATCCCTCACTCACTCTCTCTTCCTTCCTCCCCTTCTCCCTCTCGCTTTCCTCCTTCTCACCTAAGCTCCCTCAATTTCTCTCTCTCACCTTCCCTCTCTCTTGCTCTTCCTCCTTCCCTCAATTTCTCCCTCTCCCTCTCTCTAATGATCTCCCTTTCTTCAATCTCTCCCCCTCTCCTTCTTTCCCTCCTTTTCCTTTTCTAATTCTCTCTCCACCACCCTCTCTCTGCCTCTCACTCTCTACCTCTCCCTCTCTCTTCCTTTCTCTTCATCTCTCTCCCTCTCTCTCCAACTTACCCTCTCCCTCTCTATCTATTCTCTCTCTCTTTTTCTTTTTCCCTCTCCCTTCCTACCTCTCTCCCTCACACTCTCCCTCTATCTATATCTCTCTCCCTGCCTCTATCTCTTTTCTTCTCTCTCTCTTATCTCTTACTCTTCCTTTTATCCTTGTATCTCCCTCTCTCTCTCACCTTCTTTATTCCTCTCTGCCTCTCTCTTTCCTAATCTCCCAACCTCTTTCCCTTATGTATTCTCTTACTTCCTCCCCCTTTCTCCATCTCTCTACCTTTATTTATCTACCTCTCCCTTCTTCTCTCTCCCTCTCCCTCTCACTCTTCCTCTTTCGCTCACCCTCTTCTCATTACCCTCTCCATCTATATCCCCCTCTCTCCCTCTCCCTCTCTCCCTCCCACTCCCACTCTCTATCTCCTTCTCCCTCCCCCTCCCCCTCTCCCTCTCCCCCTCTCCTTCTCTCCCTCTCCCTCTCCCCATTTTGCTCCCTCTCTCTCCCTCTCCCTCTCTCCCTTCGTCTCTCCCTCTCTTTCTCCCTCTCTCTCCCTTTCTATCTCTCTCTCCTGATTCTCTTTGCCTCTCTCCATCTCTCCCTCTTTACTTTCCTTTTTCTTTAACCTTGTCTCTATCTCATCCTCTCTCCATCTCTATCCCCTTCTCTTCCACTTTCTCTCCCTCTTTCCCTCTCTCTCTCTCCCCACTATACCTTTATCCCCATCCCTCTCTCCATCCCTATCCCCTTTACCCTCTCTCCCTCTCTATCTCTCTTCCTTTCACTTTCTCCTTTCCTCTCCTTCTCTCTCTCTCTCTCTCTATTTCCCATTCTCCCTTTCTCTCACCTTTCCTCCACTCTTCATCTCTCTATCCTTTTCTTTTTCTCTCCCTCTCCCTCTCCCATCCTCTCTCTCCTCCCCCTCTCTCTCTCTCCCTCCTTCTCTCTTTCTATAATTTCCACTCTTTATCTCTTTATCGCCTTCTCTTTCCATCTATCACTCCTTCTCCCTCTCTTTTGTTCTAACTCCCTAACCCTATCTCTCTCACTCCCTCTCTCCCTCTTACCCTCCCTATCCGTCTTCCCCCTCCCCCTCCACCTCCCCTCCCCTATCTCTCTCTCCCTTTCTCCCTCTCTCCCTCCCTCTCTCCCTCTCATTATCCCTCTCTCTCCTTCTCTCTCCCTCCTAATCTTCTTCTCTCTCTCCCTCTCTCCTTCTCTCTCCCTTCTCCTTTCTCACTCTTTATCTCCCTCTCCATTTTTCCATCTTCCTATCTCTAAATCTCTCCCACTCTTTCCCTCTTTTTGTCCCTCTCTCTCCGTCTCCCTCTCATACCCTCTTTTCCTCTCTCCCTCTCTCACTTCGTCTCTCCTTTTCTCTCTTTCCCTCCCTCTCTCTCTCTCTCTTTCTCCATCTCTCTCACTCCTTTTTCCTTTCCCTCCCTCTCCCCTACCCTCTCCCTTCCTCTCTCTCACTTCCCTCTCTGTCTTTCTCCTTTTCCCTCTTCCATCTCCCCCTCTCTTAGTCCCTCTTTATCTCTCTCACCATAACTCTATCTTGCACACTCTTTCTAACCCTTTCCTCTCTCCCTTCCTCTCTTTTCTGTCTCTTCTTCTTTTCTCTCTCCCTTTCTCTCCCTTTCTTTATCCCCTACCTACATCTCCCTTTCTCTATCCCTCTCTCTTTTCTCTCTCTTCCTCCCCAACTCTACCCATCTCTCCCTCTCTCTCCCTTTCCTTTTCTCTCCCTCTCTCTCTTCCTCCTTCTCTCCATCTCTCCTGCTCTACCTCATCCTCTCCCTTCCCTCCCTCTCTCTCTCCCTAACTCTCTCTTACCCTCTCTCTCCCTTACCTCATCCTTCCATCTCCCCTCTTTCTCTCTTTGTCTTCTCCTTGCTCCATCTCACTCTCTCCCCTCTCCCTCCTCTCTCGCTCTATCCCTCTCCACTCTCATCCTCTCTCTCTCATCCTCTCCTTTTCTTTCCCTCTCTCTTCTTTCTCTCTCATCCTTTTCCCTTCTTCTCTCGCCCCTCTCCCTTCCTACCATCATCTTCTTCTCTCACACTCTCTCTTGTTTTCTATCTCTATCTCCCTCTTTTCCCCTCTTTCCCTCTCCCTCTCTCCCCTTACTCTCTATCTTTCTCTCTCTTCCACAACTCTCTCCCTCTCTCTCCCTCTCTCTCTTCCCCCTCCTTCTCCCTCTCCCTCCCTCTCACTCTCTCCCTTTTCCCTCTCCATCTGATTTCCTCTCTCTCCCTCTCTCTACCTTCCTCTCTCCCTATCTTTACCCCTCTCTCTCCCTCTCCCTCTCTACTTATCTATCTCTCCCTCTCTATCCCCCTTTCCTTCCATATCTCACTATCTCTCTATTTCCCCTTCTCCCTCCCTCTCTATCTCTCTATCTTTTTCCCATTTTTCTCTCTCTCTTACTCTCTCTCCTCTATCTCTCTCATACCATCTCTCTCCTTCCCTCTCTCTTTTTGGCTCTCTCCTCCTGCTCTATCCTTCTTTCTCTCCATCTACCCCTTTCTCTATTTCCTTATCTATTTCCCTCTCTCTTTCTATCCTCTTCCTCTTTCTCCCTCCCACTCTCCCTCACCCTTTCTTTTCCTCTCCCACCCTCTCCCCCGCCCTCTTCTTTCCTATTCCTCTCTCTGCCCTCTCTCTTTCTATATCTCACTCTCCCACTCTCTTTCTCCATCCCTCTTTCTCCTTTTCACTTTCTCTCTCTAACTTCCTCTCTCTTCTTCTCTCACTCCCTCTCTTTCTCTCCTTAACTCTCTCTCACACACACTCTCTCTAAGCCCTTGCTCTCTCTCCCTCCTCTTTCTCTCTCCCTCTATTGTCTCTCCCTTTCTATCTCATTCTTTCTCTCCCTTTTTATTCTCCCCATCTCTCCCACCCTCACCCTCTTCCTCTCTTCCTTCCTTCCTCCCTCCTTCCTCGCTTAATATCTCTCTCGCTCCTCCCTCTCTCTCTCCTTAACTCTCTTTCTTACCCTCTCACTCTCTTTTACCCTCTCTTCTCTCTCTCCCCCTCACTTCCTCTCTCTCTCTCTCACTCTATCTCATTTTCTTTCCCTCTCCCTCTCTTTATGTCTTTCTCCCCCTCTCTATCCCTCTCCCTCTCTCATCCTCTTTCTCTCTCCCTCTCACTCTTTTCCTCTCTCTTTCTCCTTCCTTTTCTCCCTTTCTCCCTCCATCTCAACCTTTTTATCTCTTTCTCTCCTTCACTCTCCCCCTTTCTCCCCTCTCCTCTCCTTCTCTCACTCGCTTCCTCCCCCTCTCTGTCCCTCCCCTCCTCTCCTTCTCTCACTCGCTTCCTCCCCCTCTCTCTCCCTCCCTTTCCTCCCTCCCTCTCTCTTTCTCTCTCCCTCTCCATCTCTCTCTCTCCTTATTTTTCCCTCCCTCCCTCTCTCTCCCTCTTCCTCTTTCTCACTTACCCTCTCCCTCTCTTTCCCTCTATCCCCCTCTCTCTTTCTCGCTCTCTCCCTATCTCTATCCCTCCCTCTCTCTCTCCCTCTCCCACTCTACCTATCTCTCTCTCCCTCTCTTTCCCCCTTACCCTCCATCCTTCTCTCTAAGTCTCATCCTCTTACTCTCTCTCTTTCCACTTCTTCGTCCCTCTATATATCTCTCTCTTCCACCTTACCTCTATATCTCCCATTCTCTCTCTCTCTCTCTCTTTCTCTTTATAATCTTTCTCTCCTACTATCTCTTTCTCCCTCCCCTTTAACTCTCTCACTTTTTCTTTCTCCTTCTCTCTTCTTCTTTCTCTCTCTTTCACTCTTCCTCTCCTTTTCCCTGTCTCTCTCTCCCTCTCTCTCTCCCTCCATCTCTCCCTCCCTCTTTATCTCTTCACTCTCTACCCCTTTCTTTCTCTCCCTTTCTTTCTTTTTTCTCCATCTCCCTCTCCCTCTCTCCCCTCTCTTCCTTTCCCTCTCCCTCTAGCATCCCTCTCTATCTCTCTCACTCATCCTTTCTCCCTCTTTTTCTCCTCTCCTCTCTCTCACTCTCTCTTTATCCTCCTTTCTCTCTCTCCCTTCCTTCCTATCTCCCCATCTCTCCCTTCCTCTCTCCCTCTCCCACTCCCTCTTCCTTCTCTCTCTCTCTCACTCTCCCTCTCTCTCACTCTCCCACTCCTTATCTTCCTCCCTCCCTCTCCCCCTATCTCTCACTCTCCCACTCTCCCTCTCTTACTCATTCTCTTCCTTTCTCTCTCCCTCTTGCTCACCCACCTCCCTCCCTCTTCCTCTCTTCCTATATCTCCTATTCTCCTATTCTCCCTTTCCCTTTTAACCTCTCTATCCTTTTATCCCTCTCTCTCTCTCTTTCTCCTTCTCCCTATCTCTCTATGCCTCTCTTTTCCTTTCTTCCACTCCTCCTCTCTCTCCAAGCCTCTATCTCTTTCCATATCTCTCCCTCTCTTTCTCTCCATCCCTCTCTCCCACCTAATCTTCCTTTCTCTCCCTCTTCCTCACTCTCCATTTCTCTTTCCCTTTCTTACCCTCCCTCTCCCTCCCTCTTTATCTCCATATCCCTTTATCCTACTCTCCCTCTCTTTCTTCTTTACTTTTCTACTCTCTTCCTCTTTCTCTCTCTCCCTTCCTACATCTCTCCCTCAACCTATCTCCCCCTTGCTCTCCCTTTCTATCTCTCACCGACTCCCTTTCCCTCATATTCTCCCTCTCTTTTGTATCCCTCTATCTTCCCCTTCTCATTCTCCTTCCCTCCTCTCCTTTTGTCTCTCCCTCTACGTCTCTCCTTCTCTTCCTATCTCTCTCCTCCTCTTTGTCCCTCTCTCTCATCCTTTCCCTCCCTTCTCTCTCATTTTCCCTCTCTTCCACTCTCCCCTTCCCTTTCACTCTCTCCCTCTCTCTTTCCCTCCTTTGCTCTCTCCCTATGGTCTCCCTCTCTTGCTATCTCTCTCCCTCTCTTTCTCCCTCCCTCCTCTCTCTCCCTTTCCCTCTCCCTCTCTTCCTCTCTCTTTGCCTCTCTCCCCTCCCTCTTTCCCTCTCTTCCCCCTATCTCTTTCCCTCTCTCCTTCTCTCTTCCCCTCTTTCCTTCCTTTGCTATCTCCCTCCCTCCCTTCCTATTTCTTCCTCTCTCCTTCTATCTTTCTTTCCCTCTTAATTTCCTTCTCTCTCTCCCATTCTCCCTCCCTCTCTTTATCTATTTTTCCCTCTTCTCCCTTCCTCTCGCCTCCTTCCTTTTCTCTTTCTCCCTCTCGTCCTTTCCTACCTCTATCTCTCTCCCTTTGTCTCGTTTTTCTCTCTCTATCTCCCTGTTTCTCCATCTTTGTCCCTCTCTGTCCCTCTCTAGCTCTCTCTCCTTCTCTTCCTTTGTCTCTCTCTCTTAATTGTTATCCCTCTCTCTCTTCATCTTTTTACCTATCTCTCGCTCTCTCTCCCTCTCTCCCTCATTTTCCCACTCTTTTCCCACTCTCTTTCTCTCTATATCTATCTCTTTCTCCCTCCACCTCTCCCTCTCCCATTCTCTCTCTCCATGTCTATCCAACTCTCTCCCTCTCACTTTCTCCCCTTTCCCTCTCTATCTATCACTCCCTCCTTCCCTCCCTCTCTCTCCCCTCATTATCTCTCTCTTTATCCTTTTCTCTCTCCATCTTTCTCCCTCCTTATCACTCTCTCCCCCCTCCTCCTCCCTTATCCTCATTTCTTTCCCCTCTCTCTCCTTTGCACTCTTTGCCACTCTACCTCCCTCCTTCCCTCCCTCCCTCTCTCCTTCCCTCTCACACTCCCACTCCCACTCTCCCTTCTCACTTTCTCGGTCTCTATCTCTCTCCATCCCTCTCTCTTACCCTCTTCTTCACTCTCTTCTTAAATCTCTTTACCTCTCTCACTATATCTCTTTTAATCTCCCTCTCTCTCCCTCCCTCTCCCTCCCTTTCCCTCCTTCCCCTAGACCTTATTTTTATCTCCCTCTCTCCCTTACCCTCTCTCCCACTCTTCATCTCTCTCTCTCCCTTCTCTCTCTCTCCATCTTGCTCTCTTACCTTCTCCCTCCCTCTCTGCTTATCTCTCTCTCTTTCCTCCTTCCTCTTTTTTCTACCTCTCCATCTCTCCTTCTCTCTATCTCTATCACCTCTCATTTTCTCTATGAATCTCTATCCTTTTCTCCTTCCTTCTTTCCCTCTCTCACTCTCTTTCTTCCTCTCCTCATTCCCTCTCTCTCTTATTATCTCTCCTTCCCCCTCTCTCTCCCTTATCCTTAGTCCCTCTCTCCCTCCCTTAATCCCTCTCTCCCTCTCCTTCCCTCACTCTCACTCTCATTCCTTCCCTCTCTCTACCCTCTCCCTCTCTATCCCTCTCCCTCTTTACTCTCTCGCTCCTTCCCCCTCTCTCGCCTTCTCTCCCTACCTCTCTTTCCATCCATCTCTTTCTCTCTCCCTCTTTCTCCCTCCGCCTTTCCATCTTTCTTTGCTCTCCCTCTACTTATATTACCATCTCCCTCTTTTCCCTCTATTCCTCTTTCTCTCTCTGCCTTTCTATCTTTCTTTGTCTCTCCTTCTACCTATATTACCATCTCCCTCTTTTCCCTCTCTCCTTCTCTTTCTCCATCTCTTTCTCCCTCTATCTACCTAACTCTCTTTTTCTCTCTCTCCCTTTCCCTTCCTCCCCTATTCCTTCTTCCTCCCTTCCCCATTCCCTTTCCCATCTCTCCCTCTCCTCCTTTCTCTCTTTCTCCCCTCTTTCTACCCCTCTCTATTGCTCCTTCCCTTTTGCTCCCCCTCTATCCCTCCCTCCCTCTCTCTCTCACTCCATTTACCTCTCTCCTCCTTTCCATCTCTATCTCTCTATGATTTTTCTCTCTACCTGTCTCCCTATCTCCCTCCGTCTCTTTCTCTCTCTTCCTCTCTCCCCCTCTATCTTCCTTTCCCTCCCTTCCTCCTTTCCTCTCCCTATCTTTCCTTCTCGCTCTCTCTCCCTATCTCTCTCTTCTTTTCTATTCCTTTCTCTCTCTCCCACTTCCTCTCTATCCAAATTTTCTTCTCCCTCTCTCCCTTCCTCTCTCCCTCTCTCCCTCTCTCTCTAACTCTTTCCTCTCTCTCTCTCCCTCTCCCTCACCCTCTCTTTCTCCCTCTTTCCCTCCTTTTTATGCCTCTCTTTCCCTATCTTCCTTCTTCTCTCCCTCCCTCCCACCCTTTTCTACCTTTCCTCTCTCTTCCTACCATTCTCTCTCCCTCTTCCTTCCTTTTCCCTCTCCTTTCCTCTTTTATCCTCCCTCTCCCTCTCTCTCTCTTTATCCCCCTTTATCCCTTCCTCTCTCCCTTTTACCTTCTCCCTCCCTCCCTCTCTCTCCTTCTTCCTTTTTCCTCCCTCCCTCCCTCTCCCTCTCATTCTTCTTCTCCCTCCCTCCCCTCTTCTCCCTCTTTCTCCCTTCATGTCCTTCTCCCTCCTTCCCTCTCTCTCCCTCCCTCTCTTTCTCTCTCTCCCTCTCTCCCTCTCTCCTTCTATCTATCCTCTTCTCTCTTTCTCTTTCTCTTTCCCACCACTTTTCCCTCTGTCACTCTCCCTCTCTCCTTCTCTATTCCCCTCCACTTTTCCCTTTGTCACTCTCCCTCTCTCCCTCTATTTCTCTCTCTCTCCTCCTCTCATTATACCTCCTTCACTCTCTTTTTTTCTCTCTTCCATTCAAAAAGAGAGAGGAGTGTGAGAGAGGGAGAGTAAAAGAGAGGAAGAGAGGGAGATAAAGAGGGAAAGAGGGACAGCAAGAGAGGGAGAGGGATAGAGAAAGTGGGAATGAGAGAGAGAAGGAGGGATAGATTAAAAGAGGGAGAGGAGAGATCAAGAGAGAGAGGGGTAAAAAGGGGTAGAGAGGGTAGGGGGAGGCAGAGAGAGAGTGGGAGGGGGAGAGTAGGGGTGAGAGAAGAAGAGAAAGTGAGAGGAGGAAAAGAAGAGAGAGAGACAGAGGAAGAGAGAGGGAGGGAGGGAGAGATATTAAGAGAGGGAAAATGAGATAGAAGGAGAGAGATAGATATGGAGAGAGAGATAGAGGAAGAGAGAAGGAGGGAGAGATATTAAGAGAGGGAAAATGAGATAGAAGGAGAGAGAGATAGATATGGAGAGAGAGAGCATAAGAGAGAAGGAGAGAAGGGAGAGAGATTGAGGGAGGGAGAGGGAGAGAGAGGGAGAGAAGGGAGAGAGATTGAAAGAGGGAGAGGGAGAGAGAGGTAAAGGGAGAGAGGGTGGAAGAGAGATATAGAGAGATTTGAAGAGGGGGAGAGGGAAAGAGATATAGAGAGAGAGAGAGGAAAGAGAGGATGAGAGATAGATCAAGGGAGAGAGGAAGAGGGAAGAGAGAGGAAGAGTGTCAAAGAAAGTGAGGGAGAAATAAGGATAAAAGGAGGGAGAGAGAGGTCGATAAAGTGGGAGATGGGCGGAGGGAAAGAGGGAGAGATAGGGAGTAAGGGAGGGAAAGAGGGAGAGAAAAGGGAGAGAGAGAGAGAGAAAGGAGAGGGAAAAGGGGGAGAGAGGGATCGAGAGAGTGAGGAAGAGAGGGAGAGAGAGAGCAAGGGAGCAAGACAGAGGGGGAGGAAGAGAGATTATGAGATCAAAAAGAGGAGAGAGAGATAGAGAAGGAGAGAGAAAAGAGAGTGAAAGAGAGAAAACAAGCGAGGGAGAGGGAGTGAGAGATAAAGAGAGGGAGGTCAAGGGAGAGAGGGAGTGAAAGTGGGAAAGAAAGGGTGAAAGAGAGAAGGATAGAGGATGTGGAACAAGGAGAGGAAGAGAGAGGGATGAAGAGAAGGAGGAAGAGAATGAGTGAGAGAGGGAAGGAGAAGAAGAAGGAGAGAGAAGGAGATAGAGAGATAAAGGAAGGGAGGGGCAGAGGTTTAAAGAGGGAGAAAAATAGAGATAGAGAGGGAGGAGATATATATATATAGGGAAAAGAATGAGCAAGGAAGAGAGGGAGAGGAAGGAGGAGAGGGTAGGAGAGAAAGAGAGAGAAGGAAAGAAAGAGAAAGGGAGAGATAGAGGAAAAATGAGAGAAAGTGGGAGAAAGGGAAGAGGGAGAGGGAGAGAGAGAAGGAGAGGGAGAGAAAGTGAGGGAGAGGTAGGGAGAAGGATAGAGGGAGGAAGCGAGAGAGGGAGAATGAATGAGAAAGAAAGGGAGAGAAGGTGAGAGAGAGAGATAGCATTAGAGAGAGGGGAGGGAAAGAGAGATAGTGTGTAAGGGAGAGAGGGAGAGGAAGGAAGAAGGGAGACAAAGAGAGGGAGAGGAAAAGAGATAATGAGATGGAGAGGAAGGGAGAGGGAGAGGGATGGAGAAAGGGAAAAGGAGAGGGGAAGAGGGAGAGAGAGAGAGAGAGGTATGGAAAGATAGGTAGGGATAGAGAGGGGGCGAGAAAGTGTGAGGGAGAGAGGGAGAGAGAAAGAGGGAGGGAAAGAGAGTGTGAGGGAGAGAGGGAGAGGGAGGGAGAGAGAGGGAGAAGGAAGAGAGGGAGAGGGAGGGAGAGAGAGGGAGAAGGAAGAGAGGGAGATTAAGGGAGAGAGGTAGAGGGAAGAGAGGGAATGAGGTAGGGAGAGAAAGGTAGAGAGAAAAAGTGAGGGAAGGAAAGAGAGAGAGGGAAAGAGAAGGAGGGAGACAAGGAGGGAGAAGGGAGAGTGAGAAGGTGAGAGAGAAAGGCAGGGAGAGTAAGGTTGAGAGACTAAGAAAGAGAGAAAGAGAGAGAGAAAGTGAGAATGGGAGAGGAAGAGAGAGGGAGTGGTAGCGAGATGGAGAGAGAAAGAGATAGGGAGAGAGGGAGAGAAGGAGAGAGAGAGGGATAAGGAAAGAAAGAGAGAAGGAGAGAGTGAGTGAGAGATGGAGAGGAAGGGAGAGAGGTAGAGGGATTTGAAGAGTGGAGGAGAGAGAGAGAGGAAGAGAGGGAGAGGGAGAAGGGAGAGAAAGATAGAAAAAGAGAAAGAAAAGAGGGAAAGAGAGAGCAAGGGAGAAAGGGGAGAGAGAGGGATGAGAGGTGGAAGGAGAGGGAGAGAGAGGAAGAGCAGAGAGGGGGATAGCGAGAGTGGGAGAGAAAGAAAGAAAGTGATAGAGAGGGGGAGCGAAGAAGAGAGGATAGCGAGAGGGTGAAGAGAGGAAGAAAGAGCGATGAGGAGAGAGAGTTAAGGAGGGGGAGAGATAGAGGGAGAGGGAAGAAGAAGGATAAAGAGGGAGAGAGAGATAAGAAGAGAGTGGCAAAGGAAGAGAGATAGGGAGAGAGGGAGGGAGAGAGGTAGAGGGAAGAGTGAGTGAGAGGGAGAGAGAGAGAAAGGGAGAGGGAGTAGACGAAAGGGGTAAGAGAGGAAGAGAGAAAGGGGGAGAGAAAGAGAGAGGAGGAGGGAGGGAGATAGGTAGAGAGGGAAGTAGGAGAGAGAGGGAGAAAGAACGAGAGAGCGAGAGAGGGAGCAAAAAGGGAGGGAGATAGAGGGAGAGGGGGAGGAAGGGAGTGGGAGAGGGAGAGGGAGAGAAAGAAGTGAGAAAAGGAGAGAGAGTGGGAGAGGGAGAGATGGACAAAGAGAGAGAGAAGGATAGAAAGGAAGAAAGAGAGAGGGAGAAAGAGAGAGAGATGGAGAGAGAAGGAGAGAGGGTGGGAGATAGAGAGAGAGGGTGAGTGGAAGGGGGAGAGGGAGAGAGTGAGAGAGAGAGGGAGAGCGAGAGAAGGGGAGAGCAAGAAAGAGAATGGGAGGGAGAGAGAGAGCCAAACGGATAGGGAGAAAGAGAGAGAGGGTGAGAGACAAGGAGAGAGAGACATTGGAAGAGAGATAAGGAGGGGGAGAGAAAGAACAAGAGGAAGGGAGAAGGATAAAGGAGGAGTGAGAGGGAGAGAGGGAGAGAAAGGGATAAAGGGAGAGGTAGAGATAGAGAGGTGTTGACAGAGATTGAAAGAGAAAGGGAAAGAAAGAGAGGTAGGCGAGTGAGAGGGAGAAAGAGAGAGAGTAAGAGGGAAAGTAAAGGAGGAGGAAAGGGAGGAGGAGAGGGAGGGAAAGAGAGAGAGGGAGAGGGAGAGAGAGAGAGAGGGAGGAAGAGAGGGATAGAAGGGATGAGTGAGAGAAAGAGGGAGAGAGAGGGAGAGAGATATTAGAGAGGGAAAAGGGAGAGAGAGATAGAGAGGAAAAGAGAGAGATAGAGGAAGAGAAAGAGAAAGGAGAGAGAAAGATGGGCGAGTGGGAGTGGAAGAGAGAGGGAGAGGGGAGGAAGAGGGAAAGGGATAGATAGAGGGAGAGGGAGAAAGGGAGAAAGAGGGAGAAGGAGAGGGAGAGAGATAAGGAGAGGTAGAGGGAGTGAGAGGGAGAAAAAAGAGAAAGGGGGAGAGAGAGGGAGAGAGAGTGGGAGAGAAAGAGGGTGGCGAAAGAGAGGGGGAGAGTTATAGAGAGAGAAAGGGTGTAACTCCTATAAAATTTATTAATTATAAACTTATATATATATTTAAATATTTATAAATATGCTTATATTAAGTAAAAGTGATAGTATAAATTATTTTAAAAGTTTTTACGATAACCGTATGTTTGACGTTAATATGGAGAATTTCAAGAGGAAACATTTTTGAATAACTTAGTTAATTATCCTTAGGATATTTCTAAGTATTTGGGATGCATTATATTAGTGAAAAATATGTTGTAAAATTTTAGGAACATTGAAACTTATTTTTGGGAAAATTTTTGAATTGTTTAAAAGAAAATTTTTTCGAATTTTAGGGGTGAACAATTATGACCTTTGTGTGATTTATTTAGGGATCTTAGAGTGATTTTTGGGTAAAACTCAAAGCATAAAATTTTTGTATCTATGTGTGTCCTAGCCATTTGGAAAAGTTTGTAATTTTTAGAGCTATATATATAAAGTTATGGTCAATTTGGTATAGACCATTTGGATGTACCATTGCTGGAAATTTTAGGAAAGAAAATTTTGTGTTTAGGGAGAGGGATTTCCAAACTTTAATGGAAAGAAATGAGTTTAGTTACTTAAACTTACTTATTTAAGGTGTTTAGTTAGTCTAAGTACTTAGTTAGACACCTAAAAGCCACCCTAATAAATGAACTAAGGCCAACTCACCTTCCTTTGGACTTCAAACCAGTACTTGCTTCCTTAGTCACCAAGTACTTTCCACCTTGGCCAATTGATTCAAGAAAATTATAAAGGGGAAAGAAAAAGGGAAGTATATAAGGGAGAGATAGTGTTAAATGGCTGGAAATTTCAGCCAAAAACCGTGGAGCACCAAGAAAGAAAAGAGAAAACCGTGAGAGGGAGAGAAGAAGAAAAAAAAGAAAGAAAGAAAAAGTAAAAAAAAAAAGAAAAGGAAAAAGGAAGGAAAAGCTAGCAAATCTTTTAAATAAGCATATATCATAGTAAGTATGTTTATTTATGCTTTTACATATCCATATTTTATGTGTTTGAGTTATGTATTGGTTGAGTTGTTTGTTGTATTGTTGAGCTTAGTTTATTTTGGTGGTCGTTTGATGTCTTGGCTTGCTCTACTTGTGGATGTTGTGCGGGTGATGAATTGTGATGTTTATAATGCCTAGTGCATGTCCATATATGTGATGATGAGTCAGATTAGACTTGGACTGAAATTTAATTGGACTAATACATGGTTAATGTCAATTGGACTAAATGGTTAAATCGGTGTTATTGAGGATTAGTTTCTGTTTGAAATTGGTGTTGCCTATTCAAAGACCTTAGGTTGCTTTCTGGGTGAAAATTAAAGAATAAAAGTTGTTTATCTATGTCTCGAATAACTACCTATAAAATATATTTATTATTAGATTTATATAGAAAAGTTATGCCTCTTTTAGTACGTACTATGCTAGATGAACTACTACTCGGACAAATTGAATCTTAAACTTGAAAATGATGTTATGAATTGTGTGTTAGGTATTTAAACCTAATTTTTGGATATGTTATACATTAATATTTCTAACTTCTACTAAAAAAAGGATGGGATTTAATTATGCTCATAAGTTGGTACGTTACTTACTTGATTAGAAGCCGCCCTATAATAAACTATAAATTGGAAAGGAGGGGAAAATGAATTCCTAGGGTTTTGACTAAAGAATCCTTTCAAACTAAGTAAGAAAGTGAATAAGATTGGACTCATTTTATGTAATTAAGGGTATAAGACTCAATTATAATTTAATTAGGTATACATTAGCAAGTTGGGATGAAAAAGTAATCTTTGGCCATTTTAAGGACCTATTTGACCTAAACCCTAAACAATGGGGATTTGGATTCCAAACATTCAATTCTATAATTAATGGTTTGAGTACACCCTAATAAGTATAAGAGGATGTTTAGATAGGAAAAATTGCTAGGTAAATTGAAATTTTGACCTAGAACATTTAAAAGCCCAATTCAATCCAAAATGGTCCAATTTGGGTTCGGAGAGAAAATGTCACCTTAGTATGTTTTAAACTTGTTTTTTATGCTACCATCAAGTGAAGGATGAATTTTATGAAGAGACTTACTAAATTGAATGGGAGGAAACTACCTACGTGCGACATAAAGTTTATGACTTGAGAAATATTATGGAAGTGATATGGGAATATATCGAAAACCCTATGTGGGTTGGATCTCGAGAATGATTCGATAGTCTAGGGTTCAGAACCTATAGGATGTTTAATATGGTAAACATAACTTCATGTGCATCATATGCATTCGGAGATGGATTGAATCGAGTAATCGATTGTTGAGGTTATTTGACAATAACCGATTATCGAGGTTATTCGAGCGAGTAAATGATTGTCGAGGTTATTTGATAATCATCGAGAATAGAGTAGACTTACCGATGAGAATAGTCGGGGAAGTTAGAAAAACATTACATAACACATGCATCACCCTACTTACCGATCTTCAACTCACCCTATTTGTTGTTGCATGCCATGACGAGTAAAAGCGATGGTAGTACTAGTAAGGATTCCGTTGATTCCTCCAAAAGGCTCTCGTATGACACAAGTGTAACAAAGCTTATTTTGCTTGTCATTTTGAGTTAGGGTATTGGTAGACATTTTAATGGCTCGTACATGTTTTTTTTGTAAGTCCTTCTACTCGTAATGACTTATGTTATGTAATTTGTCATATACGCATCCTAATATGTAGCTCGTATTTACAACGGTTATGTAACTTTTCTTTCTACGCATTTCCGTATGTCCCATGTAGTAAGTTTTGAGCAAGTACATGCAAGAGTTAAGTTGGGATTAGATTGTATTAGCACGATGCACCTCGCCCGGCCACTTCTATTTGGGTAATAGAGGGTGGACTAGAGTAGAGGCATCGCAAAGGGAGAGAAAGATAGAGAGGAAGAAGGAGAGAGCGAGTTAGTGGGAGAGAGAGGGTGAGAGAGGAAAAAGAGGGAGAGAATGAGAAGTAAGGAGAGAGGGAGAAAGAAGTAGAGAAAGGCATGAGAGAGAGAGAGAGGTCGAGAGAAGGAGAGAGGGTGAGGAAGAAAGGGAGAGGGAGAAGTAGGGAGAGAGGGAGAGAGAGAAAAAGAGAGAGGAAAAAGTGAAAAAGGGGGAGAGGGTGAGGGAGAGACAAATAGATGGAGAGAGAGGGTGAGGAAGAGTGAGGGAGAGAGTAGAGAGAGAAATAGAGGAAAGAGATAGAAGAGGTAAGATGGAGAGTTTGGGAGGGTGAGGGGAGAGGGAGAGAGGGAGAGAGGAAAGGAAGGGAATAGAGAGGGAGAGAGATAAAGGGAGCGAGAAAGAAATAGAAATGCTAGAGAGATAGAGAAATAAAGAGGGTAAGAGAGAGAGGGAGAGAAAAAGGGAAGGTGGAAAGATAGAGAGAGGGAGAGAGATAGGGAGAGAGATTTGGAGAGAGGAAGATTGAGAGAAGAAGATTGCAAGGAGGGATGGAGGGAGGGAGAGGGAGAGAGAGGGAGAGGCTAAAATGAGGATAGAGGGAGGGACAAGGAGAAAGAGGAAAGAGAGAGAGAGAGGGAGGTTGGAAGAGAGAGGGGGAGAAAGAAAAATAGAGGGAGAGAGAGGGATGAATAGAGCATGAGAGTGAGAGAGATGGAAAAAAGGGGAAAAATGAAGGAGGAGAGAGAAAGAGATAGGGAGGGATGTAAGGAGAGAGAGATTGCGAAACCTTTACCTACTATAGAAGAGTAAGATCCATATGCTATATAAATTTTTTCTTGTTTAGAACAAGAATTATATGTGTGAAACAAATTAGAAAAACTAGTCATATAGTCGGATGCTCCTAAATCTATTATCCAAGGAGCGAATTGCGAAAGAGAATAACAAACCAAGGCATCTAAATCACTACTTGTTTATGAAAAAAAGCATTTAGAGTACTTGATAATATAGTTTACATTTTAGTAGCTTGAGAATATGATCCATTTGGTGAGGACTCGAGAGGATAGCTTCAACTTCATGTGCAATGGGAACATTCATTCGACTAGCTTGTTGGTTAAACTTCCCCTTATGCTTGCCTTTCTAATTAGCTAGTTTACCATAAAGTTTCTAGCATGTTTCGGAAGTGCGTCTTAGCTTATTACAATGATCACACCATACATAAGTCTTCTCATGATTGCTAGCATAGACTTCACTAGCGACTAAAGTAGAATTCTCATGAATACTTCTTAAAGTCTTCTTACCAAGCATGATAAGTCCGCGACTCTTTTCATGATAAATTTTGAAAAAAAATTCTCCAATACGGGGAAGGGTTTGTCTACTAGTTATTCTCCCCTAACTTCATCAAATTCAACATTCAAACTAATAAAAAGCATAAAGATCTGGTCATCTTCAACCTTCTTTTATAATACTTAGAATTATCAAAAGATTTTCACTCATGAGTATTGAATAAATCTAAATCTTTCCATTGGGATTTGACTAAATTAAAGTATTTAGTAACATTGTCATTACCTTGAGGGATATCTCTAAGTTTTAATATCAATTCATACACTTGGGATTGATCTCCCTCCCTCCCTCCCTCCCTCTCCCTCTCTCTCTGCCCCTCTCCCTCTTTCCATCTCTCTCTTCCTCCCCCTCTCTCCCTTTTTCTATTCCTCTCTCCATCTCCCTCCGTCTCTCTTTCTCTCTCTTCCACCTACACTCTTATTCTCCCTCTCTCTCTCTCCCTCTCTCAATCCCACTTTCCTCCTTCTCTTTTCCTCTTCCTTGCTCCCTCTCTATCTCTCCCTCTTCCTCTTCCTTTTTCCCTCTCTCTCTTCTCTCTCTCTCTTCCTTTTTCCTTTATTTTCATCCTCTCTTACCCTCTCTCCTTCTTCGTTTCTGTCTCTCCCCCTCTCTCTCGTATTTCTCCTGTTATCACACTCTTTTAGTCCTCTCTCTCCTTATCCCCCTCTCTCTTTTTCTTTATCATTCTCTCCCCCTCTCTCTCTTCTTCGCATACACTATCTAACACTCTCTCTCCCTCTCCATCCCACTTCCTATCCCTCCCTTTCCCTCTCTAACTCTCTCTGCCTCCCTCCCTCTCACCCACTCTCTTTTTATTCCTCTCTGTCACTCTCTCCCTCTCTCTCCTTCCCCTTCTCCCTCTTCCTCTCTCCCGATCTCTCCCTCTACCTTTACCTACCTCTCCCTCTCCCTCTCTATCTTTGTCTCTCTCATTTTCATTACCTCTCCCTCCCCCTACTATCCCTCCCTCCCTCCCACTATCCCTTTCTCTCCCTCTCCCTCTCTTTCCTTCTCTATAACTTTCTTGCTCAACCTCTCCATCACTTTCTTTCCATCCCTCTCCTCTCTACCTCTCTCTTTCTCCATCCCTCTATCAGTCTCCCTCTATCTCTCTCTCTTTCTCTCTCATACTCTCTCACACCTCCTCTCTCTACCTCTATTTATTTATCCCTCCCTCCGTCACGCTCCCTCTCCTTTTTTCTATACCTCTCTCTATCCCTCCCTCTCCCTCCCTCTCTCTCTCTCCCTCTCCCTTCCTCTCTCACATTCTCACTCTACCTTTTCACTCTCTCCCTATTTACCTCCCCTACTCTCTCACTCTCTCCCTCTATCTCTCCTCCTCTCTCCATCCCTCCCTCCTCCTCTCTCAATCTCTTGCTTTCTCCCTTTCCCTATGCCTCTCTCTCCCTCACCCTTTGCCTTTCTCCTTATCCCTCCCTCTATCCCCTTCTAATCTCTCTCCCTTTCTCTTTATCCCTCTCCCTATCTCTCACTATCTCTCCCTCCCTCCCTCCCTCTCTCTCTCTTTCTCTACCCCTATCTCCCTCTCTCTCCCCCTTCTCTCTCTCCCTTACTCCCTTTCTCTCCCTTCTTTCCTCCTGTCTCTCTCCCTCTCTCTTTCTATCTCTATCTATCTCTCTTCCTTTATCCCACACTCTCCCTTCCTTCCTCCCTGTCTCTCTCCCTCCCTCTTTCTACCTCTATCTATCTCTCTTCCTTTATCCCACCCTCTCCCTTGCTTTCTCCCTTTCTCCCAAAATCTCTTTCCCTCCCTCTCTCCCTCTCCCTCTCCCCTTCCTTTTTTCTCTCCCTTTCTCCCTCTCTCTCCCTCTATTGCTTCCTTCCTCACTCTCCCTCCCTTTATCCCTTTCTCCTTCTTTCCCTCCCTTGCTCTCTCTCTCTTTCTCTTCTTTTCTCTTTATTTTCTCTCTGCCCCTCTCCCTCCCCCTCCCTCTTCATTTCCTCTCTCTTTTTCCTTATCCCTCTCTCTATCCCTCTCCCTTCTCCTCTACCACTCTCTCTTCCCCTTTATCTCTCTCTCTCTCTCCATCTCTCTCTTCCTCTCCCTCCATCTCTCTCTCTCCCTCTCCCTCTCTCTTTCGGTCTCTCCCTCTTTCTCTCTCTCCCTCTCTCCTTTCTTTCTCTCCCACTCTCTCTCCCTCTCCATATCGCTCTCTCTCTCCCTTTCCATCCATTCTTCTCTTTCTCTCCCTCCTTTTCCCTCTCTTTCTCTCCCTCCCTCGCCTCTCTCCCTTTCTCTCTTTTTCCCTCCCACCCTTTCTTCCTCTCCCTCTCTCTCTCTTTCCCTTATCTCCCTCTCCTTTTCTCCCCTTCTCTCCCTCTCGTATTCTCCCTCACTCTCCCACTCTCTCCATCCCTCTCCCTATCTCTCCTTTTCTCTCTCCTTTCCTCTCCCTTTCTCCCTCTCTTTCTCCCTCTATCCTTTTCTCCCTCTCTCTCTTATCTCCCTCTCTCTCTCTCCCTCTCTCTCCCTTCCTCTCCCTCTCCCTCTCCCTCACTTCCTCTCTCTCGCTCCCTTCCTCTCTCTCTCCAACTTTCTCCCTCTCCCCCTTATTCTCTCCCTCCATCCTTCTCTCTCCCTTACTCGCTTTCACTCTTACTCTCCCTCCTTCCTTCTCTCCCTTTTCTCTCTCTCCCTCTCCCTATCTCTTTATCTCTTTCTCCCTTTACCCTCTCTCTCTCCATCTCTTTATCTCCTTCTTTTTCTCATCTCCCTCTCCCTCATACCTTCTCCATCTCTCCCTTATTTTCCCTCTCTCTTCCCCACTCCCTCTCTCTCTCCCTCTCTCTCCCTCATACCTTTCTCCATCCGCCTCTTCCCCTCTCACTCTTTTTTCCTTTCTTCCTACCTCTCTATCTTCATTACTATCTCCACCTCTACCTCTCTCCCATCTCTCTCTTTCTCTATCTCTCGCTCCTCTCTCTCCTCCTCTCTTTATCTTCCCTAATCCCTATCGTTCTCCCTCTCTCTCCCTTATGCTCTCCCTTTATCTCTCTCTCACCCTCTCTTGCATTCTATCCTTCTTTATCCCTCTCTTTCCCCCTCTCTCCTTTCCTCTTTCTCCCTTTTTCTCTTTTTATCTCTCGCCCTATCCTTTCCTCCCTCTATCTCCCCTCTCTTCTTCTTCTCGTTCCCTTCTTCCTTTCCCTTTCTATCTACCCCACTCTACCTTTCTCTTTCTCTCTCTTTCGTCATCCATCTCACTCCATCTCTCTCTTAGTCTCCCTCTTTCCCTCCCTCTCCTTCTCTCTCCCTTCCACCCTCTACATTTCCCTCCCTCTCTCTCCCTTCCACCCTCTACATTTCCCTCCCTCTCTCTCTCCTTCTCTATCTCTCCCTCTCTCTCTATCCATCTCTTCTCTCTCCACCTCTCTCCCACTCTCTATCTCCCCCTCTCTCCTATTTTTACTCTATCTCTCTTTATCTTTTCTTCTTTCTCCCTCTATCCCTCTCTCCTCTCTCCTTCTCCCTCTCCCTCTCTCCCTCCGTTTTCCTCTCTCCCTCTTTCAATCTCTCTCTTTCTCCCTCTCTCCCTCTCATTCTTTCTTTCCCTCTCCCTCTCCATCTCTCTCCCTCTTGTCCTTTCCTGTGCTCTCTTCCTCCCTCTCTCCCTCCCTCCCTCCCTCCCCTTCTATCTCCCTCCCTTTTTTCTCCCTCCCTCCCTCTCCCTCTTTTTCCTCCCTTTCTCCCTTTATCCTTTCTCCCTCCCTCTCCTTCCCACTTCCTCTCTCCACCTTTATCTCTTCCTTCCTCTCTGTATCTCTTCCTCTTTTATTCTCTCTCCCTCTCTCTCTCTCCCTTTATCGCTCTCACCCTCTCTTGCTCTTCTTCGCTCTCTCCCTCACGAACTCTTCCTTGCTCTCTCTTCCCCTCTTTCTCCCTCCTACTCTATCTCTTGCTCTCTCCCTCTACTTTTTTTCCTTCGTTGTCTCTTTCCTTTCTCTCCCCCATTATCACCTTTTCTCTCCCTAATTTTCTCCCTTCTTTTTCTCCCTCACTTTCTCTCATTCTCTCTCCCTTTCACTCCCTCTTTCTCCCTTCTTTTCTTTCTCTCTTGCTCTCTCACTCTCTCTCCATCTCCTTTTCTCTTCCTCTCCCTCTTTCTCTCTCTCTCTCTCCCTCTTACCCTCTTCATGCTCCTTCCTCTCCTTCTCTCACTCTCCCTTCCTCTATCTCTCACTCTCCCTCCTCCATCTCTCTCCTTCTCTCCCTCTCCCTCCCTCTTCCTCTCCCTCTCTCTCCCTCTCTGTCTGTCTCTCCTAATCTATCTTACTCTCCCTCTCCCTCTCCGTCCTCCACTCCTTTACCCTCTCTCACTTTCTATCTCAATCCTCCTCTCTCCCTCTCTCTACCACTCTCTCTCCCTTCCTCTATCATGCTCTCTCCCACTCTTTCTCTCATTTTCTCTCCCTCTCTCTCTCTCTCTCACTTTCACTCCCTCTCTTTACTTCTCCATCTCTCTCCTACTCTCCTTATCTTTCTCTCGCTCTCTTTGTCCCTTCCTTTATCCCTCCCTCCCCCTTTTACCTCTTTCCCCCTCTTTATCTTTCTCTCCTAATCTCTCCTACTCTCTCTCTCCCTCACCCACTCTTCCTCTCCATCTCTTTATTCCTCTCTCTCTCTTACTCTATTTCTCCCTCCCTCCCTCTCATGCTCTCTCCCTCCTTTTCTTCCTCTCTCTCTTTCTCTTCTTATCTCTCCCCCTCTCTCCCTCTTCCTCTTTCCTTACTTCCCCCTTTCTCCCTCTCTCTTCTCCTATCCCTCCCTCTATTTCCTTCTTCTACTTTTTTACTCTCCCTTCTCTTCCTCTCTCTCTCTCTCACCCTTTCTCTTTCACTCTTCCTATCTCTCTTTATCTTTTTTGATCTCCCTCTCTAACTCTCTCCCTCTCTCTCTTATTCCCTCTCTCTCTCTCCCACACTATCTTCCTCTTACCTCTCCCTCTCTCCCCTCCTTCTTCCTTCCCCCTCTCTCTCTCGTTCTCTCTTCATCTCCCCCTCTCCCTCTCTCCCTTTCTCTCTTTTCCTATCCTTTCTATCCCTCTCTTTCTTCGCATCTCACCTTCTCTCTTTTCTCACTCCCCTTAATTCTCTCTCCTTCTCCTTCTCTTTCTCCTTCCTTCTTTCTTTCTCCCTCTCTCTCCCTCTTTCTCCTTCCCTCTTTCTCTCCCTCTCCCTCTACCTCTCTCCCTTCTCTCTCCCTCTCCCTTGTTTTCTTTCTCTCTTCTTCTCTTTCTCACTCTCTTTCACTCTCCTTCCTCCCTCTCTCTCCTTCCTCCCTCTCTCTCCCTCACCCTCTCCTTTCTTCTATCTTCCTCTCTTTCTTATTTCTCTCACTCACTCTTCCCCCTCACTCCCTCATCTCTCCTTTCTCTCTCTCCCTCTCCCTCTCTCTCCCTCTCTCACCCTTTCTCTATCTCATCTCTCTCTCCCCCTCGATCTCTCTCTCTCTCCTCCTCTGCCTCTCTCTTTTTCTTTTTCTCTCTCTTACCCTCTCTATTTCTATCTCTCTCTTCTCTCTATCACACTCTCTCCTTCCCTCCCTCTCTCTCCCACTCTATCCTACCATTTCCCTTTCCTTCTCTCTCCCTTTCTCTTCCTCACGCTCTCTCTTTTTCCATCTCTCTCTCCATCTCTCTCTCCCTTTATCCCTTTCCCTTTCAATCTCTCTCTTCCCCTATCTCTATCTCTTTATCTCTATCTCTTTTACACTCCTGCTATCTTCCCCTATCTCTCCTACTCTCCTTCTCTCCTTTTCCCTCTTTCCCACCCTCCCTCTCCCTCTCTATCTCTCTCCCTACTTACCTCTCTTTCTCTTCCTCTATCTTTCTCTCTTCCTCTCTTTCTTTCTCTCCATCTATCTCTGTCCCTTCTTTTCTCTCCCTCTCCCTTTATTAGCCCTTCTTTATCTCTCTTTCTTTCTTTCTCCCTCTCCCTATATCCCTCTCTCTATGTCACTATCCTGTTCCACATTCCTCTCCCCCTTTTCATCCATATCCTTTTTGTCTCCCTCATTTCCTCTCTCTCCCTCTCGTCCTCCCCCTCTCTCTCATTCTACCCCTATCTCTTTATCCTTTTCTCTCCCTATCTATCTCCTCCCTCTCTCCTTCTATCTCTCCCTCTCTCTCTCCCCCTCTCATTTCCCCTCTTCCCCCTCTCATTTCCCCTCTTCCTCTCTCTCGCCCTCTTTATTTCTCTCTCCCACTTTATCTCTCCCTCTCTCCCTCTCTTTCCCCCTCTCTCTCACTCTCTCTCCATCTTTTTCTCTCCCCTCTACCTTTTCCCCTCCCTCCTCCTCTACCTCTATCTCTTTCTCTTTCTCCCTCTATTTCTCTCTCTCTCTCCACCCTCTCTCCTTATATATCTCTCGTATTTCTCCCTTTCTTTCTATCCTTCTCTCCCTCTATCTATCTTCCTCTCTCCCTCTTTTTCACAGACATCTCTCCCTCTTTATCTCTCCTCTACTCCCCCTCTACCTCTCTCTCTCTCTCTCCCACTCTCTCCCTTCCTCCTTGTTTATCTCTCTATCTTGACCTCTCTATTTCTCACCCTCTCTCTCTCCTCTCTCTCTCTCCCACTATCTCCTAATCTCTCCCTCACTCCCCCTCACTCTCCCCCTCTCTCCTCCTCTCTCTTCCTCTCTCTCTCTCTCTCTTTCTCTCTTATCTCTCATCTTCTTCTCTCTCCCTCTCATTTCTCTCTATTCCTCTCTTTCTCTCCCTCTCTCTCCCTCTCTTTCCCTTGTTAGTGCATGCCTAAAAGCCAATCATAGTTTGATTGTACTAGCATAGAGTAATCATGTTATTATTATTATTCTTATTATTATTATTATTACATATACGCTATTACGTTTATTACGTTTATTTATTCTTGCATTTTATTAAATGAACATGGTAAAGTCCTAAGAATATTATTATTCTTAAATGTCTCTAGTCAATTATTTTATTATGGATATATTAAAGGGGAAATAATAAAGCGTTGAGACTAGTATGTGTAATGATTGATAAGAATGTGTTATGGATATGAGATATCAAGTTGACACATGGTTACATGTTGGAGAACATGTACTATATTGACTCTGCCATGAGATAAGTATATGGATCATTATATGTGTGTCATAAGTTGGTCTCATTATGATTGTGGTGTACGTGGTCGTTCGACTTGAAGTCACTACAATTCCTTACATGAAAGTTCATCTAGTTTCATACCATCAAATATCATTTGTAACATGATGGATTATAAAGTTGGTTGTTGGATATACCATCAATCGGTAGAGGGATGTGAGTGATATAGATAGAATTTGTCCCTCTTATAAAATTGAAGTGTTGTCTATGGGCCCCTTGATTGAACAAGATTGTGAAATGCATGGCTAGGCTCAAATGAATCGATATGAGATATTGATCTCATTTGTTTGAAGCGATCAACTCATGGATCAAGAAAAACTAAGATTAAACTATATGAGGATGACACATTCTATGTCTTATGTTTAAATCTAGACATCTAGGACCATGGGACTAGAATAAATGGTAAAATATGTCATGGACAAGGTCATGTCGAATCATCGACGTTCTTTTTACTTAGGTAGTAGTGATGCATTGCTAGATGCCACTCACTATTTTTTATTCTAAATTAGATTTTAAGATCACTACCAATGTAATAAGAACCTATAGGGTCACACATAATGATCGAATCAAAATTCGAGTATGATCGAAGTCCTAATAGGATTAGCATTCCTAGTCGAGTTAAGTTCTTATTATGATTGGGATATATTTTGGATTATAATATTTAATTACACTAGTGGGCTAGTTTGATCAAGACATAAAATGGGCTTAATGAAGTCCAAGTCCAAGGTCGTTGGATATTAATTTGTCAAAATAATCAACCCATATTTTTCTCTCTCCTTAGGGTTCGAAAATTACTTTCTTGGTGGGACTATGTCTCACACACATTCTAGTTGTTGTAAAATACAACCAGCACATATTATTTATTTACATAAATGTAAGCTGTGAGATAGAAATCATAGTAACTATAAAGACAAAAACCCTAGCTACCTTGATTGGAAGAGTGATCCGGCCTTTAAACACTACAACTTATAGCTAGCTATTTAACTTGAGGTGACTCTCCATTCCAGAATTATTTTGGTGGTCAAGATATTCATGTCGATATCAATAGAGGTGTAATTCATAAATTTATGCTCATGATTTAGGCATCCCTCATGCGAGATGTGATTCGCATTACAAGAGAGATGCGGTTCGTAAATTTGTGTTCATGATCCGGGCATCCCTCACATAAGATACGTGATCTATGACAAAAGAGGTAATGATTTGAGCCTTTAAATTTCTTACTTTTGCATGGATCTTGAAGTGTTTTGAAGCAAAATATTTATATATGATATTATTTTCATTACATCAATTCCTTTTATCCTACTTCCAATCCCTTCATCACTCTCATTCTCTCTCCCTCCATTCCCTTCTTCTTCTCTCTTCCTCTCTCTCCCTCTCTCTCCCATCCTCTCTTCCTCTGTCTCTCACCCCCTCCACTTTCTATCTCCCTCTCTCCTTTTTTATGTATCCCCTCTCTCTTCACTTCAATCCTTCCCTCTTCTTTTCTTCCCCTCTCTCTCTCCCTCCCTCTCCCATCCTCTCTCCTTATGTCTCTCACTCCCTTCTCACTCTTTGTCTCTCTCTCTCTCCCTCTTTATGTATCCATCTCTCTCTGTCCCTCCCTCACCCATCCTCTCTTCCTCTGTCTCTCACCCCCTCCACTTTCTATCTCCCTCTCTCCTTTTTTATGTATCCCCTCTCTCTTCACTTCAATCCTTCCCTCTTCTTTTCTTCCCCTCTCTCTCTCCCTCCCTCTCCCATCCTCTCTCCTTATGTCTCTCACTCCCCTTCTCACTCTTTGTCTCTCTCTCTCTCCCTCTTTATGTATCCATCTCTCTCTGTCCCTCCCTCACCCATCCTCTCTTCCTATGTCTCTCACTCCCCTCTCACTCTCTATCTCTCTCTCTCTCACTTTTTATGTTACCCCCCTCTCTCCTCCTCACTCTCTCCCTCTCCCTCTCTCTCCTATATCTCTCTTACTCTCACTCCCTATCCGACTCTCTCTCCTTATCTCTCTCAATCTTTCTTTTCCTCTAGCTCTTTCTATCTCTCTCTTCTCCCTTCTCTCTCCTTTCTCTCCCTTTTCTCCTTTTTTTCCTTTTCTCTCTCTTCCTCTCTCTTCCTCTCTTTTTGCTCTTCCACTCTCCCTCTCCCTCCCTCACTTTCTCTCTCTCACTCACTCTCACTCTCTCTCTTTTTCTCTCTCTCCCTCCTCTCTCTCTTTCTCCTTTCAGCTCTCTCTCCATCTCTCTCACACACTCTCTCCCTCTCTCTCTCTCCCTCTCCTTATCTCCCTCCTCCTCTCTTTTTTCTCTCTCCTTCTCCCTCTCTCCCCTATATTATCTATTTCCCTTCTTTTTCTCTCCCTCTCTATCTCCCTCCTCTCTCTTTTTCTCTCTCTCCCTCTCTCTCTCCCTCATATTATCTATTTCTCCTCTCTTTCTCTCCTTCTCTCTCTCTCCCTCTCTCCCTCCCTCACTTTCTCTCTCTCCCCCTCATTTCCCAATCTCTGTCACTATCTTTTTAGCTCTCCCCCTCTCTCTCCCTCTCCCTATCTCTCTCCTACTCTCTCCTGTTTTCCTCTCTCTCCCTCTCTACCCTATCTGTTCCCCTCCCTCTCTCCACCAATTTAAATCTCTCTTTTTCTCTCTCCCACTCTTTTTTGTCACCCTCTCTCTATGCCACTCTCTCTCTCCCTCTCCCTCTTATTCTCCTTCTCTCCTTCTCCCTCTTATTCTCCCTCTCTCACTCTCCCTCCTTCCTCTCCCTCTGTCCCTCTCCTTATCTATCTCCCTCATCTCTCTCCCCCTCACTCTCCCTCTCCCTCTCTGCCCCTCCTTCTCTCCCTCTCTCTCTCTCTCTCTTTTTCCTCTCTTTTAAATGATAATGCATCCTATAGAGATGCGGAATAAAAAATAAAATTTTTTTATCTAGGACTCTCAAGATCAAGTCGTTGAATAAACTAATTATATATATACATAAATTAAAAGCGTAAGTAAAAGATTACCTATTGTAGCAAAGATTTAGCCTTTATAGAAAAGAGTCGTTCATGTGTCCGATCTCTATCAATAATCCATACGACTTAAACACCTATAAAGGAAGCCACAAAAATCACGAGTGCTAGCTCTAATCTTTTATATAGTTAATTTTCTTTCTAAAGAAATTTGTTATGGTTTTTTATGATAACTTAGGCTTTTAAGAAGGGATACAACAACTCAATCTTTTAGGGAGAGAAATGCTTTCTCACCCTTTTTTTGGGCATGTCCGGTTTTCTCCTCCTTTTCGCTCTCTCGCCCCTTTATTTATATAAGTGGTGGCATCTTTTTCCTTCATGGACAAGGACTTACAACATGTGTGGGCTTTTTGATCTTATCCTTGTAAACCCTAAGCCTTATTCAAAATGGCTCAAATTCATCCTCCCACCAAAAATATCTTGTAGCCTTTTAAATTAAGCATATTGGCCCAAACTCTTTTGACTCAATTAATTACCAATTAATTTAAACTATTCAAATAAATTAGGTTAGATATTTTTTAGAAATCCCACGTTAGGAAACAATTTCAAATATACCACGAAACCTAAATTAGGAAACTAATTTACTTTTTAGGTAGCTTACTTTCAAATTTAAAACTGACTTCTAAATTAGAAAACTGATTTCTAAAATAAAAAACTTTCTATTTTTTGAAAAATTTTAAAACTACAAACCTTTTCCAAAATATTTGCTTCTCTTTAATTATATGAATATTTAAACTCGTACATATAACTCAATAGCCCCTAGATATGTTGGCAATGTATCAAGAATAAAAGATACCTCTTTTATCTCTTGATACGTAAATCAAGATTGAACTCTAGTAAGGCAATATGACTACCTAATTCTCTAAGAGGATTGATTAATCTATAATTACCTTTTATGAGCATGGTTACCATATAATCCTTATATCAATTTATCACGAGTGTGATCTCGAACGTGGTTTATAGTCCGTTTGATTATGATTACACAAGTTTTCTTTGATTTCGAAATGCATTAGCTCTAGAGTAAACCAGCTATGCTCAATTGGTATACTCCTATTATGGCTACTGATTCCTTTCCTCCCTCTCTCCATCTCCCACCCTCCATCTTCCCCTCTCCCCTTCTCCCTCTCTCCCTCTCTCTCTTCATATATATATATATATATATATATATATCCTCCTCTCTCTTGGTTTTCCTCTCTCTCCCTCTGTATAACCTTTTCTCCTCTCTTCTTCTCTCTCTCCCTTTCCTCTATCTCCCCCTCTCCTACTCCCTCTCTTTCTCTCTCCCCCTCCTTCTCTTTTATCTCACCTCTGTCTTCTAATCTCTCCCTCACTCTCTCCCTCACCCTCTTTCTCTTTTCCTCCCTCTCCCACCCTCCCTCTCTCTCCCCCTCTGTTTCTCTCTCCCTCTCTCTAAACACACTCTCTCCCTATATATATCTCCCTCTCTCTCTCCCTCTCTCTCTCCCTCTCTTCCTCTCTTTCTCTCTTTCCCTCTTTCCTCCTCACTAACTCTATCTCTGTCCCTCCCATTTCTTCTATTTCACTCCCTCTCTCCCTCCTTCCCTCTTTTTCTCTCTCTCGATCTCGCTCTCGCTCTCTCGCCCTCTCTTTTTCTTTATCTTCCTTTTCTCTCTCTCGCTCTCGCTTTCTCCCTCACTCTCTCTCTCCCTCTCCCTCTTCCTCTCACCTCACTCTCACTCTCTCCCTCTTTTTCTCTCTCTCTCTATCTCTTTCTCCCTCTTTGTCCCTCACTCTTTCCACTTCTTACTCCCTCTTTAACTCTCTCCCCCTCTCACTTTCTCTCCCTCTCTCCATCTCTTTCTCTCTTTCTTCCCCTCTCTCTATCTTTTCCTCTCTCTCCTTTTCTCTTCCTTTCTCACTCTATCTCTCTCTTCCTCTCTCTCCCTATACCACTCTCTTCCTTTATTTCTTTCTCTCTCTCCACTCCCTCCCTCCCTCCCTCTTTCTCTCCCTCTCTCTCTCCCTCTTCCTCTTTTCCCCTCCTTATCTTTCTTACTCTCCCACTCTCCCTTTTATCCTCCTATTCCTCTCCTTCTCTATCTCTCTCCCTTCCTTTCTCTACCTTCTTTCTCCCCCTCTTCCCACTCCTACTCACCTTACCCCCTTTCTCCCCCCTCTCTCTCTTTCTCCCCCTCACTCTTGCTCTCCCTCTTTCTCTATCCCTCTTTCTCTCCTCTTCCCTCTACATCTTCCTCTCTAACCCTTTCTCTCTCCCTCTCTCTATCCCACTCTCTCCCTTTTTTTTATCCCTCTTTTCCTTTCTCCTCTCTCCCTCTCTCTGTTTCTCCCTCTCCCCTAGCTTCCTCTCTCCCTCTCTCTCTCATTCTCTTCCTCTCTCTTTCTCTCTCTTCCTCTCCATCTCCCTCTCTATTCCTCTATCTCCCTCTTCCTCTTTCCTGTATCTCTCTCTCTATCACTCTCCCACTCTCTATACCTCTCTCTCCCTCCTCATATCTCCCTCCCTCGCCTCCCTCTACCTTTATCTCTTTCCTTCTCCCACTCTCCTTCCCTCTCTCTCCTCCTTATATATCCCTCCCTCACATATGTCTCTGTATTTGTCTTTCACTCCATCTCCCTCTCTCTCCTCCTCTCTCCTTCTCATTATTCTTTCCTCTCTCTTTGTCTCCCCTCTTTCTCACTTTTTCTCCCTCTATTTCTCCATCTCTATCTCATTACCTCCCTCCCTTTCTCTCCTCTCCATCCCTCCCTCTCTCTCCCTTTCTCCCTTCTTCTCTCTCCCTCTCTTTCCCTCTCTCCATCCCACTCACTCTCTTTCTCCCCCTCTCCCTTTCTATCCGTCTCTCATTCGCTTCCCTACTCTTTCCCTCCCTTGTACACTCTCTCTCCCCTTTCCCTCCCTCCTCCTCTCTTCCTCTCTCTCCCTATCTATCACTCTCCCCTTTCTATCTCCCATAGTATCCCTCTTTCTCCAACTCTCCTAATTTGGCCCTCTCTCTCCCTCTCTCTTTTCATCTCTCTCTCTTCCATCTTTCACCCTTCCCCCTTATGCTCTCTTTTAATCCCTCAATCTCCCTCTCCTTCTCCCCCTCTCTCCTTCCCTCTCTCACTTTCCCTCTCTCTCTTTTATCTCCCCCTCTCTCACTCTTCCCTTCTCCCTCTCTCCATCCTAATTTTTCCACCCCTTCTTCCACTCACTCTCTCCCTCTCTTTCACTTTCACTCTCACCCTTTCTCTCCCTTCCTCTCCCATATCTCTCCGTTCTTTCACTCTCTCTCTCCCTTTCTCTCCTTCTCTCTTCCTCTCCTCCTCTCTCTCCTCTTCGTCCCTCTATCTCCTTATCTCTTTAGCTTTGCCTCTCTCTCCCTTTTATCCCACCTCTTTATCCATTTCTCTCTCTCTCCCTCTCTCTTTCTCTCTTCCTCTCCCTCTACCTCTTACTCTCTCTTGTTTCCTCTCTCCTCTAAATATCACTCTCCCTCCTTCTCCCTCTATCCCCTCAAATCTTGCCCTCCCTCCCTATACCTTTCCCTCTCACTCTATCTCTCTCTCTTTCTCTCATTTTCTCTCCCTCTACCACTCTCTCTCCCCCTCTCCCTCTCTCTCTCTCTCTTTCTCAATCTTTCCTTTTATCTTTACCTCTCCCTTAATCTCTCTCCCCTCTCTCCCTTTATCTCATTCATCATCGCCCTCTCTCTCCCCCTTTCCCTCTCTTTCCATCTCCCTCTCTCTCCTTCTTTTCCTCTCTCCTATCCCTCTTTTTCTATCTCTTTCTCCCATTTTTTTACTTCTCTCTCTTATAGCCTCTCTTCATCTCCCTCACTCTCTCATTTACCCTCTCTTTACCTCTTTCTCCCAATCTCTCCCTTACTCTCTCTTTCCTCTCTCCCTCTCTTTTCTCTCTCCCTTTATCTCTATCCCTCCCTCTCTCTTCCTCCATGTCCTTCTTTTCCTCTATGTCTTTCTATCCCTTTATCCTTTTCGCTTTCTTTTCCTCCTCTCCCTCTCTTTCACCCTTTTTTCCTCTCTCTCCTCCTCTTTCCTTTTCACACTCTTTATCGCCTTCTTCCCTCTCTCTCCTTCTCTCAACTAAATCTCATTCTCCCTTCCTCTCTCTCTATCCCTCAAGTCTTGTTCTCCCTCTCTTTACCTTTCACTCTCACTCCATCTCTCTCTCCCTCTCTCATTTTCTCTATCTCTACCGTGCTCTCTCCCCCTCTCCCTCACTAGCTTTCTCTTTCTCCATCTCTCGTTCGGTCTTTACCTCTCCATCAATCTCTTGTCATCTCTCTCTCCCTCTATCTCTTTCTTCATTACCCTCTCTCTCCCTATCCTTTTCTCTTTTCTTCTCCCTCTCTCCCTTCTTTCCCTCTTTCCTCTCCCTCTCTCTATCTCTTTCCCCCACTCTTTCTTCTTTTATATCTTATACCCTCTCTTCATCTCTCTCCCTCTCTCTCCCTTGGCCTCTCTTTACCTCTCTCTCCTAATCTCTCCCTTACTCTCTCCCTCCCTCTCTCCTAGTCTCTCGTCCTCTCTCTTCCTCTTTCTTGCCTCTTATCTCTATTCCTCCCTCTCTCTTCCTACCTCTCCTTTTCTTCCTTTATCTCTCTATCCTTATTTCTTTCTCTCTCTATCCTTCTCTCACTTTCATTTTCTTTTTTCCCTCCATCTCCTCCTCTCTCTTTTTCATTCTCTCTATCCCCTTCTCTCCCTCTCTCTATATACTGTATCACTATTTATCTCTCTCCCTCTACCTCCTCGCTCCCTTCCTCTCACCCTCCCTCTCTCTCTTTCCCGATCTTTCGCTCACCCTCCCTCTTACTCTCTCTCTCTCCCGCTCCCTCTCTCTTTACCTTTCCCTCTCACCCTCTCTCTCCCTTTCTCCCTCCTCTCTCTCCTACTCCCTCCCACTTTTATAACTTTTTTCCCTCTTCCTCACTCTTCATCTCTCACCCTCTCTCTATCTCTCACTCTATTTTTTCCTCTCTTCCTCTCTCTCTCCATTTGCCTTCCTCTCCCTCTCTCCTTCTCTCCCCCTCACCCTCACCCTTTCTCTCTCTCTCTTTTCACTCTTTCTTTCTCTCTCACTCCCTCCCTCTCCCTCTCTCTATCTCTTTCTTTTCCCTCTCCCTCGCTCTCTCCCTCCCTCACTCTATTGCTCTCTCTCTCCAATTTCCCCTTTCCACTTTCTCTCTCCTTTTTGCTCTATCTCTCTCTCTCTCATTATCCCTCCATTGCTCTATCTCTATCCCTTTCTTTTTCTACCCCTCTCTCCCTCTCTTCCCATTCCTACTCACCTTACCCCCTTCTCCCCCTCTCTCTCTTTCTCTCCCTCGCTCTTGCTCTCCCCCTTTCTCTATCCCTCTTTCTCTCCTCTTCCCTCGCCTTTTCCTCTTTAACCTTTTTTCTCTCCCTCTCTTTATCCCACTCTCTCTCCTGCTCTCTCCTTCTCTCTATCCCACTATCTTGCTCTTTTTATCCCTCTTTCTTTTCTCCTCTCTCCCTTTCTCTCCCTTTCTCTCTCCTTCCCTCCCTCTCTCTCCCCTCTACCTCTCTCTCTCTCCCCCTAGCTCCCTTTCCTCCTCTCTCTCCCTCTATCTCTTTTTCTCCCTCTCTTTCTCCTCCTCTCCCTTTCTCTCTCTCTCTCTTCCTTTTCGTCTCTCCCTCTTTCTTGCTCTCTCTTTCTTCCTCTCTTCTTCGTCTCCCTCTCTATCGTTCTCTTACTCTATGTACCTTTCTCTCCTTTCTCATATCTCCTTCCCTCACCTCCTCTACTCTGTCTCTCTCCCTCTCCCTCCCTCCTCATATATCCCTCCCTCACTCTATGTCTCTACCTCTATCTTTCACTCTATCTCCCTCTCTCTTCTCCTCTCTCCTTCTTCGTATTCTTTTCTATCTCTTCATCTCCCCCTCTCTTACTCTTTCTCTCCCTCTCCCTCTCCCACTCTTTCTCTCACTACCTCATTCCCTTTCTCTCCTCTCCCTCCCTCCCTCTCTCTACCTTTCTTCATTCCTCTCTCTCTATTTCCCTCTCTCCATCCCTCTCACCCTCTTTCTCCCCCTCTCCGTTTCTATCCCTTTCTCCTTCGCTTCCCCATTCTCTCCCCCCGCACACTCTCTCTCCCCTTTCCCTCCCTCCTCTTCTTTTCCTCTCTCTCCCTCTCCCTCTCTCCCTCTCTATCACTCTCCCTTTCTATCTCCCTTAGTATCCCTCTTTCTCCCACTCTCTTAATCTGGCCCTCTCTCTCCCTCTCTCTTTTTATCTCTCTCTATATCTATCTTTCACCCTTTCCCTCTTATGCTCTCTTTTAATCCCTTAAACTCCCTCTCCCTCTCTCTTTCTCTCTTTTCCCTCTCTCGCTCCCATGCCTTCTCTCTCCTTTAATCTTCCCCTCTCTCACTCTCCCTCTCTTCCTCTCGTCATCTTATTTTTTTCCACCCCTTCTTCCTCTCACTCTCTCTTTCTCTCTCCCTTCACTCTCTCCCTCCCTCTCACCCTTTCTCTCCCATATCTCTCCCTTCTTTCACTCTCTCTCTCCCTTTCTCTCCTTCTCTCTCCTCTTCTCCTCTTTCTCCTCTTCTCTCCCTCATCTCCTTATCTCTCTAGTTTTGCCTCTCTCTCCCTCTCTCTCCCCCCTTTTATCCCACCTCTTTATCCATTTCTCTCTCTCTCCCTCTCTCTTTCTCTCTTCCTCTCCCTCTACCTCTTGCTCTCTCCTTTTTCCTCTCTCCCCTAAATCTCACTCTCCCTCCCTCGCCCTCTATCCCCTCAAATCTTACCCTCTATCTATCTACCTTTCCCTCTCACTCTATCTCTCTTTCCTTCTCTCATTTTCTCTACCTCTACCACTCTCTCTCCCCCTCTCCCTTTCTCTCTTTCTCCTTCTCCATCTTTCCTTCTATCTTTACCTCTCCCTTAAACTCTCTTCATCTCTCTCCCTTTCTCTCTCTCTATCTCTTTCATCATCTCCCTCTCTCTCTCCCCCTTCCCTCTCTTTCCCTCTCTCCTCCCTTCTCTCTATCTCTTTCTCCCACTCTTTCTACTTCTCTCTCTTACAGACCTCTCTGTATTTGTCTCCCTTGCCCTCTCTTTACCTCTTTCTCCTAATCTCTCCCTTTCTCTCTCCTTTCCTCTCTCCCTCTCTCTCTCTATTTCTCTCTCCCCTTATCTCTATCCCTCCCTCTCTCTTCCTCCATGTCTTTCTTTTCCTCTATCTCTTTTTATCCCTTTATCCTTTTATCTTTTTTTCCTCCTCTCCCTCTCTTTCACCCTTCTTTCCTTTATATTCTCCTATTTCCTTTTCACACTCTTTATCCCCCTCTCTCCCTCTCCCTCCCTCTACCTCTCCCTCTCCCTCCTCCTTCTTTTTCTCTATTGCTTTTTATCTTTCTCCCTCTACCTCCTACTCTCTCCCTCTCTCTCTTTCCCACTCTTCCTCTCTCACCTTCCTTTTACTCTCCCTCTCTCTCCCTCTTCCTCTCTCATTACCTTTCCCTCTCTCTCCCCTTTCTTCCTCTATCTTCATCCTTCTCTCTCTATCTCTCTCCCTCTCTCCCTCTCTTTCTCACTCTCTCTCTCTCTCACTCTCCCACTCTCTCTCCCTCTCCCTCTCTATTCCTCCATCTCTATCTCCCTCTTTCTCTCCCTCCCTCTCTCTTTACCCATCTCTATCTCTCTTCTTCTACCTCTCTCTCTCTCTCTCCTACTCTTTCTCTCCAACCTTTCTCTCCCACTTTCTCTCTCTTTCTTCCTTTTTACCTATATCTTTCACTTTTTTCTCTCTCTCACTTCTCTCTTCCTCTCCCCCTTTTTTCTCCTACACTCTATCTTTCCCACTCTCTCAGCCCTCTCTCTCCCTCACTCTTTCACCTTTTTCTCTCCCTTCCTTTGTCTACATCTCCTTCTCTCTACCTCTCTCTCCTCACTCTCGTTCTATTTTTCCCTCTCTCCTCCTCTCTCATTCCCCCTCTCTCTCTCGCTCTATTTCTTCTTCTCCCTTTCCTTCTCTTTCCCTAACTCACTCCTCTCTCTATCTCTCTCTCCCTCTCTCTATATCCCTCTTTCCCTCTTTATATTTACCCCTCTCTCTCCCAATATCTCCCTCTATCCTTCCCTTTATCTTAATCTCTCCATATCTCCCTCTATCTATCCCAATCTCTCCCTCCCCTACTCTATCTCCTTCTCCCTCTTTCTCCCTCTCGTCTCTCTTTCTCTCCCTCTTGCTCGCCTCTTTTACCTCTCTCCTCGCTCTCTCCCTCTCTCTATTTATCTCTCTCCACTTACTTTCCCTTCCTCTCCCTCCCTCTCTTTCCTTTTTTCTCACACCCCTATCTCTCTCACCCCTTCTCTCTTTGTCCTTCTCTATCTCTCTCCCTCATTCTTCTTCTCTTTTCTCAATCTCTCTATCTTCCTTCCTCTCTCCCTCACCCTCTCTCTCCTTCGTCCCCCTCTCTGCCCCTCTCTTTCTTTCCCTCTTCTCTCTCTTAATCTATCCTCCTTTCTCTCTAAATCTCTCTATCTCCCTCTCCCTCTTTTCCTCTCCCTCCTCTCTCCCCCATTCTCCCCCTCCCTCTCCTATCTCTCCCTCTCTCTCCCACTTCCATCTCTCTTATCCTCTCTTTTCCCTCTCTATCTCTTTCTCTCATTCCCAATCTCTCCCCTATCTATTTCTCCCTTCTCTCTCTCCTCCTCTTTCTCCCTCCCTCTCCTTATTTCTCTCCCTACTTCGCTCTCTCTCTCTCTCACACCCTATTCATCCTCTCCCTCCCTCTTCGCCCTTCTATCGTTACTCTCTCTCCCACTTTATCCCTCACTTTATCCCTCTCAATCTACCTCTCCTACTCCCTCCCTCTCTCCCTCCCACTCTCCCTTTCCCCCATCACTTTATCTTTCCTTCTCTCTTTCCCCTCTCTATCAGCCTCTCTCCTCATCTCCCTCTTTTTCATCCCTCCTAATATCTCCCACTCCATCTCTCTCTCCCTCTCTCTCACTCTCTCCCTCCCTCTCCATCTCCCTCTTCCTCTCTCCCTCACCCTCTCCATCTCCTTCCCTCTCTCTCTCCCTCTCCCTCTCGATCTCTCTTTTTCTCTCTCACACTCTCTTGCATTCTCTCTCTATCTCTCCCTCCTTCTTTTTCCTTCTCCCTCTCTCCTCTGCTCTCTCTCATTCTATCTCTCCCTCTCTCCTAATCTCCCTTTCTCTTTCTCCCTCATTTTCTCTTTTCCTCACCCTTTCTCCCTCTCTCTTTCCCTTTCTTCTTATTTCCTTCTTTTTCTCTTTCCATCTAACTCTAGCTCTCTCTCTTTCTCTCTCTTCCTCCCTCCCTCTATGTCATTTTTTCTCTCTATCTCACTCTCTCTCTTGCTTTATCTCCCTCTCCCTCTCCCTCTCATTCTCCCTCTCTCCCTCTCTCTTCCTGTCTCTCCCCTCTCTCCTTCTCTTTCCCTCTTCCTCTCTTCCTCTTTACCTCTATCTCTCCCTCACCCACACTCTCTCTCCCACTCTATCCCTACCTCTCCTTCTATCCCTATCTCTTACTCTCTCCCTCTCTCCTTCCCTCTCACCTTCTCTCTCTCCCCATCACTCTCTCCCACTCTCCCTGCCTCTCTCCTTCTCTATCCCTCCATCACTCTTTATCCCTCTCCCTCTCTCCCTCCCTTTATTCTCCTTCATCTCTCTCCCTTCTCTCTCCTCCTCCCTCTCTCTGCCTCTCTATCCCCTCCCATTCACTCCCACTCCCATTGTTTATATCTCTCCCACACTCTCTCTCACTCTCTCTCCTCCTCTCCCCCTCCCTTTCTCTTTCCCCTCCCTCTCTAGCTCCATCCATCTCTTTCTCCCTCTCTCCTAATCTCTCTCTACCTCTCTATCTCCTATTCTCCCTCTCTCTTCCCCCACTCTCTCCCTCCTATTATCCCTCACTCTTTCCCCACTCTCTCCCTCTATCTCTCTTTCCCTCTCTCCCTTCCTCTCTTTCTTTCTTTATTTCCATCTTTCTCTCTCTCATGCCCTTTTTCTATTACTATCCTTCTCTCTCTTTCTTTTCTCCCTCTCTCTCTCATGCCCTTTCTATTACTCTCCCTCTCTTATTTTCTCTCTCTCACTCCCTCTTCCTCTTTTTATCTCTCCCTATCTTTATCACTCTCTTCCTCTCTCTATCCCTTTCTATCTCTCTCTCCCCCTCTCTCTCTCTACCTCTCTCTATCTTTCTCCATTGCCCTCACCCTCTCTTACTCTCCCTCTCTCTCTTTCTCTCTTTTTCCCTCTCCCTTCCCTCTCTCCCTCACTTTCTCTCCCTCTCTACTTCCTATCTTTCCCTCTCCCTTTTTCTTCCATTGTCTCATTTTCTTTCTTCCTCCTCTCTCTCGCTTTATCTTTCTCTCTCTCTCTCTATTTTCCTCTTCTCCCCCTCCCTATCTTCCTTTCCCTCTTTATTTCCTTCTCTTTTTCTCTCTCTCACCCTCTCTCCATCTCCTTCTCCATTTCTCTCCCTTTTTCCCTCTCCCACCCTTTCTCTTTCCTTTCTCTTTCCTTCCCTCTCCTTCTCCCCCTCTCCCTCTCCCTCTCTCCCCTCCCTCTCTCCCTCTCTCTCTTCCTCTCCTTCTCTCTTCCCTCTCTCTCTCTCTTTCTCTCTCTTCTAATATACATATATGTATATCTATCTCCCCTTTTTATCCATCTCTTTCTCTCTATCCCTCTCCTCCCTCCCTTATCTCCCTCCCTCTCTCTCCCTCTTCTCTATATCCCTCTCTTCCTCTTTTCACCCTTCCATCTCTCCCTCTCTCTTTCTCTCTCCCTCTCACCTTCTCTCTCATGCTCTGTCCCACTCTCACCCTCCCTTCCTCTCCATCTATTTACTCCTCTCTCTCTCTCCCTCTAGCACTCTCTCCCACTTCATATCAATTTCTCTCCCTCGCTCTCCCTCCCTCTCTGTCTCTCTTTTGCTCTCTCTCCCTCCTTCTCACCCCCACTTCCTTTCCCACACCATTTCCCTTTGTCTCTCTCTCTTCCTTTCTCTCCCTCTCTCTCTCTCTTTACATCTCTACCTTCATTGCTATCTCCCTACCTCTCTAGCTCTCTCTCTCCCTCTATTCCTCTCTCTCCCTCTATTTTCTAGTCTCCATCTATCCCTCTCCCCTTCCCCCTCTCTGTGCCTCTCCCACTCTCTCCTTCCCTATCCCTCTCTCTCTCCTCTTTTGTCTCTCTTTCTCACTCCATATCTCTCTCTCGGACTATCTCACTCTCTAACTTTACTTCTAATCTACCTCCCTCGCTCTCCCCCTCCCTCTCTTTCCCTCTCCCTCTCTCTCCTTCCCTCTTCCTCTTTCTCACACATTATCTCTCTCTCGGACTCTCTCTCTATCACTTCACTTATAATCTACCTCCCTCTCTCTCACTGCCCCTTCTCTCTCCTATTCTCTCTCTCTCTCTTTCTCTCCTCTCTCTATCCCCTTACTCTATCTCTCCTCTTATTTATCTCTCTCTCCCCCTCTCGTTCTCTGTGGTGCCCTCGCCACTATCCACTCTCTATTACCCAAATAAGGGTGCCCGGGTGAGGCGCGTCATGTTGACATAATCTAATTCGGACTTAACTCTTGTATTTACGTGGTTAAAAATTAATAACATAGTATAGATGATTCCGGTGTATTTGTGTCACACATGAGCCCTTTTGGAGGATCCAACGACATCCTTATAGTATTACCATAGTTTTTACTTGTCATGGCATGTAAGAACAAACGAGGTCAACTAAAGCTTAGTAAATAGGGTGATACATGTGTTATGCAACATTTTTCTACTTGCCCTCACTATTCTCATCAATTTGAAATGTTTAGGTTACCCTAGGTATTAGGAAGTCCGCTTTATTCTCGTTGACTATCGAACAACCTCGGCAATCATTTACTTGTCGAATATCCTCGGCAATCATTTACTTAGTTAAATCCATCTCCGAATGCATATGATGCATATGAAGTTACGTTTACCCTATTAAACACCTTATAGGTTCCGGACCCTAGACTATCCAATCATTCTCAAGATCCAACCCACATAGGGTTTTTGATATATTCCCATATCACTTCCATAATATTTTCCCCAAGGAAAATCAATTGTCGTTGAGTCATATTAGTCAAGTCATAAACTTTATGTTGCACGTAGGCACTTTCCTCTCGTTAAATTTAGTAAGTCTCATTGTACAATTCGTCCTTCACTTGACGTATGTAATTAGTAGCATTTTAAACCGAGTTTAAAATATACTAAGGTGACATTTTCTCTCCAAACCCAAATTAAGGCATTTTGGGCTAAATTGATCTTTTAAATGTTCTACGTCAAAATTTTAGTTTACCTAGAAATTTTTCCTATCTAAAAAATCCTTTTGTACTTATTAGGGTGTACTCAAACCATGAATTATGGAATTGAAGGATTGGAATCCAAATCCCCACGGTTTAGGGTTTAAGCCGAATAGGTCCTTAAAGTGGCCAAAGATTACTTTTTCATCCCAACTTACTAATGTATACCTAATTAAATTATACTTGAGTCCAATGCCCTTAATTACATAAAATGGGTCATATCTTATTGATTTTCTTACTTAGGCGAAAGGGTTCTTGAGTGAAACCCTAGGAATTCATTTTCCCCTCCTTTCTAATTTGTGGTTTATTATAGGGCGACCTCTAATCAAGTAGGCAACGAACCAACTTCGAGCATAATTAAATCCTATAATTTTTTTTATTAAAAACTAGACATATTTATTCATAGAAAAAATTAGGTTTAAATACCAAAAACAAAATTCATAACATAATTTTAAAGTTTAAGATTCAATCATCCAGTCAGTTCACCCAGCACAGATCTGTACTAAAATGGGCATAACTTTTTCTCTATAAACCTAATAATAAAAATATTTTATAGGGAATTAGTCAAGACATAGATAAAAAAAATTTATTCTTTATGAGTCAACTATAAATCAACCTAAGGTCCTTAAACAAGCAATACCAAAGTTGGACGAAACTACTCCTTAATAACACCGATTTAGCCATTCATTCCAACTCACATTAACCATGTTTTAGTCCAATTAAATTTCAGTCAAAGTCCATCCAACTCATTTTAACATACCTGGACATGCACTGGGCACTATGAATATCATAATTCATCACCTACACAACATTCACAAGTAGATCAAGCCAATACATCATAAATTCACCAACACAAACCAAGCTCAACAATACAACAAACAACTCAACCAATACATAACTCAAACACATAAAAATGGAAATTAAAAGCATAAATAAAACCTACTTACATTACTTTAACTTGCTAAATATTTTTTATGCTTTCCCTTCTTTTTTTCTTTTCTTTCTTCTTTCCTTTTCTTCCTTTCCTCTTTTGTCATGTTTTCACTCTTTCTCACTTTGCTTTTCTCTCTTATTTTGTAAGCTACGATTTTGGAATAAAAATAGCAGCCATATACTTCACTTATATATATATATATATATATACTACATTTCCTTATAGTTAATAGGTATATAAATGTCCCAAAGTAATATGGAAAAGTGTAAAATGAGGTGTGACAAAAAGGAGCAAGTGGCGAGTTTGTGTGAATTTGGCTAGTCAAGGTGTGTGAGCTAGCTTTTAACTCATTAATTAGGTTGCTTAGGTGTCTTAACTAAGTACTAACTAGATAATTAACCTAAATAATAACCTTAAACTAGTTTAGTTCCATTAACAAAGTCCTTAAGGTAGTTTAGTTCAAGTAACAAACTTACACATTAAATCCGGTTGTACCACAAACATGATAGGGTAACCTCTTATCAAAGAGCAACATCCCACTTTTTGACACCATTAAATCTTATTATTTTTATATGAGAAACTATAAAAATTATGGTACAACATATCCAAAAATTAGGTTAAAATACCCAACGGACAAGTCATAATGTAATTTTGAAAGTTAACGATCAATCTGTCTAACGAGTATTACGTCTAGAACAGTATGTACTACAATGGGCATGTATTTTTATATATAAACCTAATAATCAAAATATTTTTTAGAGTGTTATTTAAGACATAGATAAATAGTAGAGTGTTATTTAAGACATAGATAAGCAACTTTTATTTTTTAATTTTTTCCAAAAATCACTCTAAGGTCAATGAATAAGTCACACAAAATTTGGATAGAATCTACTTCTCAAGAACACCGATTTTGCATACTTGATTCTCGCTAATAATTAAACCATCTAGCTCGAGTAAAATTGCTTTAATTTAACACAAATCATACACTTCAAGCATTAATTTATCATGGTGTAATTGTCCAAAATTTCATTCTATAAATCCTCACCTAAACACCTAGTATGTTGTCATCTCAAAATACTCGAATGGCACATATACACAATCACACCTTCACTTATTTAAAGATTCAAGACTATATATATATATATATATAATTAAGGATTTTCATGGGGTTTACATTTCTCTTCCCCTTAAAAGAAATTTCATCCTCGAAATTGACTTATTCGAATAACTTTGGGTATTTATCTCTCATTTCCTCCTCTCGCTCCCAAGTCATTTCCTCGAGGTCATGATTTTCTCATAAAACTTTAACTAGACTAATCTCCTTATTCCTTAGTTGTCTAACCTATCTATCCATAATCCGAACTGGTCTTTGCTCATAGGTTAAGTCCGGGGTCAAGTTTGGCGGTTCTATCTTCAAAATTTGACTTAGCTCTCCTATGCACTTTCTTACCTTAGACACATGAAATACATTATGTACTCCTGCTAATGATGACGGTAGCATCTATTCTTATCACGTTACTAAAGGGCCATACTAATCTTCCCATATTGTGCCAAGTTTATCAAATGTCCCCCTCCTAAGGGACAACTATAAGATATCCCACCACTAATATCTCGGGTTTACCTCTTGATCAAGATAAATATATAATATCGGATTTAATAAAAACATAAGTAATCGAGCTAAGATTGAGGCCTTACCGTAATTCACCGTTGCATCCCTTCGAGTAGCCTCCTCTTGCATTATAATGTAAACCCGAGTGGGTACCCTTCTAGATCCTAGTTTTGATGCTTGAGGGCAATTATGGGTGATGTGTCCTTGCTTGTGAAAAAAATAACAAGTTCTCCAATCTAGTCGGCACTCCCCTATATGAAACTTTCAACACTTATTACATCGAGGTTAGTTACCCATTATCGGTCTCGATTGATGACTGGATAGTGGCCTAGGAATGTATGGTACTAGTCTATTGATTTGTACATTTCCTTGATCGCCATCTTGACTAAAATGCCTAAAAAGGGATCGCCTTAATGGTTTGGACAAAGAGGCTTCGACTTGAATGTTAACATCTTCTCCTGCATTTCTTTCACGATTTCTTTGATCCTCGTCCGCTAACATCACTTTATTTATATTTTTTAAAACAATGTTAGTGACGGACATTTGTACCATGCTTCGAACTCTTGGGTTCGGCCTCTGCTAAGAATCGATTTCTTTTTAAATTTTCATCCCTAGTGATGAATGGATGAATGGGGCGAATCGACATCCTTTTTCAAATCTCCATACATATTCACCTATAGATATTCCATCTTGCTTTAGTTCTAGGAAATCTTGAATTTTCTTAGCCCTCACATCTATGATAAAGTATTTGTTATAGAAGACTTCCTTATATCTTTCCCAAGTTAAGGTAGGCATATCTACCGTCGATCATACGCTCTCCCACCATGTGTGAGCATCCTTAGTCGGTATAAAGATAGCACACGAAACTCACTTATTATTAGTAAATTGCAAGTATTTAAATATCACCTCTAAGGACTTAATCCATTCCTCTCGCTACCATTAAGTTAACACCCTCGACAAATTCCCGAGGATTTATCTTATGAAACCTCTCCACCATATCATTCCTTTACTCGGGGCGGGGAGGTGGAGGCTATTGATGAATGGCCAAGAGTCTGTCTCATCTACTCCGCATAGACTTATTAGTGTTATTGCATTACTTGTTGCTTCGCTGTTGCATCATATCGAGCATATGATTTAAAGCATCCTGTTGATTACGATTAGTGTTATTGGAGCTTCCCTCACCTCATGTCCATATTGGATACTTTCTTGGCATGTTTCGACTTGGTACATGCCATTTTATGCTCGGTTTAGTTTTCATATCAAAAATCTTAATGTCATGCATCACACACAATAGAAAATAGCCAAAGATATATAGATAATGAATCATAGCATACATGCCTAACGTTCATAGTGACATACATGGTTACATAAAAAGGTTTAATGCCGAGTACATAATAAAGGGCATCGCTAGTTCCCGAAGGGCATGTATAGTTCCATTCACGAGTGCATAAGGATCTTAAAAGGTACACGAGGACACTAGATGGTATGATACATTTCTTAGACACACATTTACTCCATCCAAGTACCACGAACATGACATGGAAAAGAGACCTCGATTCTTCACCATTCTATAGTGCCAACCCATACAATCTATTCGATGTTGCGAGCTAAAGGCAAAGGTAGACCCCGAGTTATACATCAATCTCGTAAGGGTCCTCCTAACCTATAATGGTAGGAAGGTTTGCATCACATGAAAATAGGAATATCGCTCTATCATGTTCTCTCGGATAGTATCTAGTAACTCGTTGATCTCATGGCAAAAGAGTCGATGCATTATCATCATCGGGAACCCGACACTAAGATATAGGTCAAAGGAGGCATCGGCGCATACTATTTGCTAAATCAAGTCATGCACTTGAGTGACATGGGCTACTATATCCCGATTCACGGTTATGGTCAAGGTGTTTAGCTCGGCCTAGTAGGTAGCTAGGGTGGCTCATTGTTGGTGCGCCACTAGCGGCGTAGGGTGTACGAACTAAATATTTACCGAGTATTAATTTATTTTTCTAGGATGCGGTTATATACTAGCATAAAATCACATAAGAATAATCATACACATTTAAAAAGATCGGGAATCAAATTATTAGCCATCGAGTAGCATACCTATCCTCGGGCTCAAGTGACACTTAGGGTTCTACCTAGTTAACTAAACCATAGCTCTAATGCCACCCTGTGGCACCCCTACCCTAGTCCACACTCTATTATCCAAATAGGGGTGGCCGAGTGAGGTACGCCATGCTAACATAATATAATTCTGAATTAACTCTTGTATGTATGTGCTCAAAAATTAATAACATAATACGGACAAAAAGTGTAAAAAAATTACATATTAGTAGCAAATACCACTAACAAAAAATAAATTTATAGAACATTTAAAAGGTCATTTAATCCCCTATTGACACCATAACCTCGAATTACAAACAAAAATAGATTTCGGTGTATTTGTGTCACACATGAGCCCTTTTGGAGGATCCAATAACGTCCTTATCGGTATTACTGTCGTTTTTACCTATCATGGCATGCAAGAATAAACGGGGTAAGCCAAAGCTCGGTAAGTAGGGTGATGCATGTGTTATATGTTTTCTTACACGCCCTACTATTCTCTTCAATTTGAAATGTTAAGGGTACCCTAGGTATTAGTAAGTCTACCCTATTCTCGGTGATTATCGAATAACCTCAATAATCATTTACTATCGAATAACCTCGGTAATCAATTATTTTCGAATAACCTCGGTAATCATTTACTTAGTTCAATTCATCTACGAATACATATGATGCACGTGAAGTTACGTTTACCCTTTAAACACCTTATAGGTGCCGGACCTCGGAATATCAAATCATTCTCGAGATCCAACCCATATAGGGTTTTCTATATATTCCCATATCACTTTCATAATATTTTCTTCAAGAAAAATCAATTACCGTTGAGTCATAATAGTCGAGTCATAAACTTTATGTTGCATGTAGGCACTTTCCTCCTGTTAAATTTAGTAAGTCTCATCGTACAATTCTTCCTTCACTTGATGTATGTAATTAGTAGCATTTTAAAGCGAGTTTAAAACATACTAAGGTGACATTTTCTCTTCGAACTCAAATTTGAGCATTTTGAGTTGAATTGGGTTTTAAATGTTCTATGTCAAAATTTGGGTTTACCTATCAATTTTTTCTATCTAAACATCCTTTTATACTTATTAGGGTGTACTCAAACCATTAATTATGGAATTGAAGGATTGAAATTTAAATCCCCATAGTTTAGGGTTTAAGCCGAATAGGTCCTTAAAGTGGCCAAAGATTACTTTTTCATCTCGACTTACTAAAGTATACATAATTAAATTGTACTTGAGTCCTATGCCCTTTATTACATAAAATGGGTCCAATCTTATTCATTTTCTTACTTAGGCCGAAAGGTTTCTTGAGTGAAACCCTAGGAATTCATTTTCCCCTCCTTTCTAATTTGTGGTTTATTATAGGGCGACCTCTAATCAAGTAGGCAACGTACCAACGTCCGAGCATAATTAAATTTTATCCTTTTTTTATTAGACACTAGACATATTTATTTATAACATATCCAAAAATTAGGCTTAAATACCAAACACACAATTCATAACATAATTTTGAATTTTAAGATTCAATCATCCATCGATAATTCACCCAGCACGGTACGTACTAAAATGGGCATAACTTTTTCTATATAAACCTAATAATAAAAATATTTTATAGGAAATTAGTCAAGAAATAGATAAAAAAAACTTTATTCTTTAAGATTCAACAATAAACAACCCTAAAGTCCTTGAACAGGCAATACCAAAGTTGGACGAAACTACTCCTCAATAACACCGATTTAGCCATTCATTCCAACCCACATTAACCATGTTTTAGTCCAATTAAATGTTAGTCCAATTCCCATCCAACTCAATTTCACATACTTAGTTATGCACTAAGCATTATAAATATCACAATTCATCACTTACACAACATTCACAAGTAGATCAAGCCAATCATCATAAATCAACCAACACAAACCAAGCTCAACAATACAACAAATAACTCAACCAATACATAACTCAAACACATAAAAATCGAAATTACAAGAATAAATAAATCCTACTTACATTTCTTTAAATTCCTAAAGATTTTTTGGGATTTCCCTTCTTTTTTTTTCTTTTCTTTCTTCTTTCCTTTTCTTCCTTTCCTCTTTTGTCATGTTTTCACACTTTCTCACTTTACTTTTCTCTCTTGTTTTGTAAGCTACGGTTTTGGACTAAAAATAACAGCCATATACTTCACTTATATATACTTCATTTCGTTATAGTTAATAGGTACAAAAACGTCCCAAAGTAATATGGCGAAGTGTAAAGTGAGGGGTGACAAAAAGGAGCAAGTGGCGAGTTTGTGTGGATTTGGCTAGTCAAGGTGTGTGAGCTAGCTTTTAACTCATTAATTAGGGTGCTTAGGTGTCTTAACTAAGTGCTAACTAGATAATTAACCTAAATAATACCCTTAAACTAGTTTAGTTCCATTGTAAAAGTCCCTTAAGGCGAGTTTAGTTCAAGTAACAAACTTATACATTAAATACTGGTTGTACCACATACATGACATGGTAGCCTCTTATCAAACAGAAACGCCCCACTTTTGGATACCATTAAATCCTATGATTTTGATATGAGAACCTAGACATATTAAGGTACAACATATCCAAAAATTAGGTTAAAATACCTAACACACAAGTCACATCGTAATTTTGAAATTTAAGGATCAATTTATCCAGCGAGTATTGCGTCTAGAATAATATGTACTACAATGGGCCTAAATTTTTATATATAGACCTCATAATCAAAATATTTTACAAAGTTTTATTTAAGACATAGATAAAAAAACTTTTATTCTTTAATTTTCTCCCATAAATGACTCTAAGTTCCATGAATAAGTCACACAAAATTCGGATAGAATCTACTTTTCAAGAACACCGATTTTGCATACTTGATTCCGCTAATAATTAAACCATCCATCTCGGGTAAAATTGCTTCAATTTAATACAAATCATACATTTCAAGCATTATTTTCTCATGGTGTAATTGTCCAAAATTTCATTCCATAAATCCTTACCTAAACACCTAGTATGTTGTCATCCCAAAATACTCGAATGGCACATATACAAAATCACACCTTCACTTATTTGAAGATTCCAGCATATATATATATATATATATATATATATATATATAAAGATTTTCATGGGGGTTACACTCTCCCTCTCCTTATCCATCTCTCTCCCTTTCTTTCTCTACCTTTCTCTCCCCCTCACTTCCTCTCCCTCCCTCTCTTACCTTCTCCCTATCTATCTCTCTCTCTCTTTGTCTCCCTCTCTCTCCCTCCCTTTCCTTCTTCTTCTCTCCCTTTCTCCCCCTCTCCCTCTTATCCTTTTCTTTCTCTCTCTATCCTTTTCTCTTTCTCTCCCTTCCAATATATATATCCCTCTTGGCCCTCTTTCTCTCTTTATTGTTAGTGTAGGTGCTCAAGATCCAACCATGTATGGATGGGCTTGAGTTGATGTAATGTTGCATTATTTAACTTAATAATAATAAAGACATCATTCTATTAATTCTGTTTTTTGACATGTTCGGTAGAATTAAATAGAAGGCCTTATGTTATGCATTTGCAATAGTGATTGATCAAAAGATGTGAAACAACCACTAATGCATATAAATGATATCATTAAATGTCCCAAGTCATAGCCTCATTAAGAATGGACATTAACAATATGAGGATAGACTTATGAGTGCTATGCTAATGCTATATGATAGCAGTAGGAGATCTCACACCTATTGACATGGTGATGCCATAACAAGCACGTAGGTGATTTATGCTAGAGAATATATCAATGGACTTGACTCGTCATGAGAGCCCATTTTGTTTTAATCTATAGGAATCTCATATGATATGGATACAAATGGTCCTTAGACTTGAAGTCATCACGCTTATCTCATTGGAGGAATTATGCACTTTGACACTCATTTTGATGGACCTATTAATGAGATGTACGTGGGTGATTCATTGGGTGTACTAGGAATCCAATAGAGATAGGTGTATAATTAAGATAGGACATGTCATTCCTTGTATGCTAAAGGAGTTATCACATTGCACTTCGATAAATGTCTACTCAAGAAATCTATAGCCATAGTAGGAGTACACCAATAGAGCATAGTTGGTTTACTCTAAGAGCTAAAACGTTTGGGAATAGAAGAAAACTTGAGTGATCACAATCAAACAAGACTAATAACCAAGTTTGAGATCACGGTGTGATAAGTTGACATGAGGACTGAATTATATGGTAACCATGCTCGTGAAAGGTAATAATGGATTAACTAATCCTCTTAGAGAATTGGGTAGTCATGATGTCTTGCTTGAGGCCAATCTTGATTTGTGTATCAAGAGAAGAAAGAGGTCTCTTTTATTCTTAATACATTACCAACATATCTAGGAGCCTATTAAGTCACACATATAAGTTCAAGTATTCACATTACAATGAGAAGCAAAGATATTGGAAAAAGTTTCCAAAATGGAAAGTTTCCTAAATGAAAATTTCCTATTTTAGAAATTAGTTTCCTAATTTGGAAGTTTGTTTCAAATTTAGAAATAAAGAACCTAAAAGGAAAGGAGTTTCTTAATTTAGATTAAAGGGTATTTTGAAAAATTATTTCCAAATATGGACCCCGTCAAAATAATAGAAGAATATTTATTTGGATAGTACAAATAAATTAATTAGGCTAAAATAGTTTTGGCCTATTAAGTTTAATTAAAAGCCTTAAGATAATTTTGGTGGTAGGATAAACATCAACCTTATTGGATAAGGATAAATGTTTTAAAGATAAACATGAAGTAGTCCACATATAAAATAACTCTTTATCCTTGGAGAGTAAGGAAGCAACAATTTAGAGTCCTTTATGGACTCAAGGCTGCCACTTTCCTTGTCCTTGGAGGATAAGGAAACTCTCCCCTATAAATAGGATGAGAGGGGCGGCAAAAGAAGTGAGAGAAACTAATAGAGAATTTCGACCAAAAAGAAAAAAAAGGTAGAGAAAAATTTGGCCGACCTTAGAACAAAAAGGGGCATACGGCCTAGAGAGAAAACGGGAAGAAAATAGTTTTCTCCTAAAACCTTAGCAAGAAATTCTCATACCCTCTCCTTTAAAGTCGTCACAAAGTTGCCCAAGATTGATTTCTAGAGAAAATACTTAATTAGAAAAGGTGGAGCTAGCACCCGATACATTTTAAGTGCTTCCTTATGGATATTTGGGTCGCGTGGATCATCAATAGAGGCCGAACACTTGGATGGTTAATCAATAAAAAGGAATTTAGATCTACGCTACAAGAGGTAATCCTTTACTTTTATCTTACTATTCATGTATGTATGATTAGTAGATTTAATTGCATGATCTTGGGGCCCTTAGATGGAGGAAAATTTTTATTTATTTCGCACCTCCATAGGATGTATGATCCTTCATCTATCCCTTTCTCTTGCTCTCTCTTCCAATATATATATCCTTCTTGGTCCCTCTCTTTCTCTCTCTATCCCTTTCTCTTTCTCTCTCTTTAAGTATATATATATATATATATCTCACTTTCTCTCCCTCTCTCTTCCTCTTTCCTCTATCCTTCCCCCTCTTTCCTCTCTCCCTCTCCCTCTCTCTCCCTCTCTCTATCCCTCCCTCTCCCTCCCTATGTCTGCTTCTCTCTCTTTCTCTCTATCTCTCTCCCTCTCTCTACTTTCCCTCTGTCTCTCCCTTCCTCTCTCTTTTTGACTCTCTCTCCCTTTCCCTCTCTCTCCTCTCTCTACCTCTATCACTCTCTCCTTTCATCTCTCTCTCCCTCTCTTACTCTCTCTTTCCCTCCCTCCCTCCCTCCCTCTCTTCATCTCTCTTTCCACCTCTCTTTCCTTAGGGTAGGAGAGAGAGGAAAGAAAGAAGGAGAGAAAGAAGGATAGAGAGAGGGAGAGATTAGGAAGCGTGTGATAGGGAGAGAGCGAGAGAGTAGGATAAAGGAAGAGTAAGAGGAGAGAGAGAGAGGGAAAGGGAGGGAGGGAGAGAGAGCAATAGAGAGAGAAGTAGAGATTGGGATGGGAAAGAAAGAGGGAGAGGGAGAGGGAGAGAGGGACGAATGGATAAAGAGACGACGAGGAAGAGAGAGGAAGAGGAAGATAGAGGGTGGGAAAGAGAGGGAGGGAGAGAGAAAGGGAGAAAAGGAATAAGAGAGGGAGTGAGCTAGAGTGAGAGATGGAGAGGCGAGGAGAGAAAGAGGGAGGGATAAAAAGGAAGGTAGAGAAAAGAGAGGCATAGAGAGGGAGAGAGGGAGGAAGGAAGGGAGAGAGAGAGGGAGAGAGCGGGGAGATTAAGTGAAAGACGGATGGTAGGAGAGGAAAAGAGAGAGGGAGAGAGAAAGAGAGGGGGAGAGAGGAAAAAGAGAAAGGGAGAGTGTGAATGGAAAGAGAAAGAGGAAAAGAGGGTAAAGAAGAAAGGGAGAGAAAGAGAAAGAGAGGAAGACAAAGAGAGAGAGAGGGGGTGTGTGTATAAGAGAGGGAGAGGGAAAGAAAAGGTGAAAGAGAAGGAGAGAGAGATGGAGAGGGAAAGGGAGGGAGAGAGATAGAGAAAGACGGAGGGAGTGAGAGAGAGAGAGAGGGTAAGGAACGAGAGGAGGGAGAAGGAGATATATATAAAAAGAGAGAGAAAGGAAAAGAGTGAGATAGAGAAAGAAACGAGAGAGTGAGAGAGAGAGAGGGAGAGAGAGGAGGAGAAAGAGAGAAAGAATCTCTCTCTCTCTCTCACTACCTCACTCTCTTTCCCCTATCTCTCTCACCCTCTCTCTCCTTGTCTCCTTTTGTTCCTCTCTCCCTCTCTCTTGCTCTTCATCTCTTTAGTACCCCATCTTCTTGTCCCTCTCCTTCACCTTCCCTCCCTCTCTTTTTTTGTCTCTCCCCCTCTCTCTCCTCCCTCTTCCTCTCTTTCTCCCTCTTATTCCTTCTCTTGTTCCCACCCACACTCACTCCCTTTGACTCATTCTCTATCTCCCTTTATATATACATACCCACACTCACTTCCTTTGACTCATTCTCTATCTCCTTTATATATATATATGTCTCTCCCTCTCTCTCTCCTTCTCTCTCTTTCTCCCCCTCAATCTTTCCATTCCCCCTCTCTCTCTCCCTGTCTCCCCCTCTCCTTTGTCCTCTCCCTCTCCCTTTCCCTCTCTTCCTTTTTTATCTCACTCTCTCCCTTTCTCTCTCTTCCTATATATACATCGCTCTCTCTCCCTCTCCCTCTCCCTCACCTTTACTTTCTCTCACTCACCATCTCTTTCTCTATCTCCCTCTCTCTCCCTCTCCCTCTTAATCTCTCTCTTCTTCTCTCCCACCATTACTTTCCCTCTCTATCTCGCACACACTCTGTCTCTCCCCCTCTCTTCCCTTCATCCTCTCTCTTTCATCCTCTATTTCTTTATCTCTCTCCCTCATCATCTCTGTCTCATTTCCTCTATTTCTTTATTTGTCTCCCTCACCTTCTACCTCTCTCCCCCATTTCGTCCCCCTCTTTCTCTCACTCTCTCTTCATCTCTCTTTTTTCTTCTCTTTTCATCTCTTTACCTCTTTTGGTTTCCCTCTCTCTCCCCCTATCCGTCTCTTTCTCCCTCTCCCGCTCTCACCCACACTCACTCTCTTTGATTCATTCTCTATCTCCCTTTATATATATATATATACATATCCCCCTCTCTCCCTTTCTCTCTCTTCCTCCTCCTCAATCTTTACCTTGCTCCCTCTCACTCTCCCTCTCTACTTTCATCTCTCTCCCCTTCTCCACCTCACTCTTCCTATTTATTTGTCTCTCCCATACCCTTTTTCCATCTCTCTCTCCCCCTCTCTCCCTCTCCCTCTCCCTCTCTCTTGTCCTCTCTTTCACCCTCTTCCTCTCTCTCTCCCTTTCTCCCTCTCTTTTTATCTCTCCCCTTCTCTCTTCCTCTCTTTTTTGTCTCACTCCCTCCCTTTCTCTCTCTTCCTATATGTACATCACTCTCTCTCCCTCTTCCTTTCCATCTCTCTCTTTTTCTCTCCCACCATTTCTTTCGCTCTTTCTCGCACACACACTCTCTCCCCTTCATCCTCTCTCCTTCTCCATCTATTTCTTTATCTCTCTCCCTTACCCTCTCCCTTTCTCTCCCATTCCCTCCCCCTCTTTCTCTCACTCTCTCCTCATCTCTCTTTTCTTTTTTCCCTTTTCATCTCTCTCCCTCTTTTTCTCTCCCTCTCTCCTCCTCTCCCCCTCTCTCTCCCTCACTCTCTTATTCTCTCTCCCTCTCTCTCCTCTTCTCTCCCTCATTCCATCCATATCCCTCTCCCTCTCTCTCCCTCACTCTCTATCTCTCTCTTCTCGCTCCCTCTCTATCTTTCTCTCCTATTCCCCCATCCCTTCCTATCTTTCTCTCCCATTCCCTCCCCATATCTTCTTCCCCTCCCACTATCTTGCTCTTTCTCTATCTTCCTCTCTCTCAGCCTTTCTCCCCATCTCTCTCTCCCTTTCTCTATCTTTCCTTCTCTCTCCTACATTCTCTCCCTCTCCCCCTCTCTCTCTTTCTTCCTCCTTCTCTTCTTATCCCTCGGCTTCTTTCTCTCTCTCTCTCCCCCTATTTCTTAACCCCCTCTCCCGTTTCCTCTTTACCTCTCTCTCTCTCCCCTATCACTGTCCCACTCACCCTCTCTTTCCCTCTCATCTCCTTCTCTCCCTCTCTCTCTCTCTTTCTTTCTCTCTCACTCTTTTTCTCTACCTATATAGATGTCTCTCTCCCTCTCCGCACTCCCCCTCTCTCCCATTCTCTCCCTCGCTCTCCTTCTCTCTCCCTCTCTCTCACACACTCTCTCTCTCTTTCTCACACTCTCTATTTCACCCTCAATATCTCACTCCTTCTATCTCTTCTCTTTTTTCTCCCTCTTTCCCTCTCTCTAGCTCTTCCTCTCTCCCCCTTCTCACCCTCTCTCTCTTTCTCCCACTCTCCCTTTGCTCTCTCTTTTTCACTTTCTTTCTCTAAATCTCTCCCTCACTCTCCTTCCCTCTCTTTATCTCCCTCTTACCCTCACTCTCTCCTTTTCTTGCTCTCTTTCTCACCCCCTCTGTCTCACTCTCACTCTCTCCCCTTCTTTATCTTTCTCTATTCTCTTTCTTTTCATCTTTTTCTCTCTCCCTCTCTTTATCTTTCCCTCTCTCCCCTTCTCTATCTTTCTCCCTTCTCTTTCTTTCCATCTTTTTCTCTCTTCCTCTCTCTATCTTTCCTTCTCTCTCCCTCTCTCCCTCACTCCCCCTCTCTCTCCCTCTCTCCTTTTGTCTCTTTTTATCCCTCCATTTCTCTCTATCTTTCTCCTAATCTCTCCCCCTCTCCCCTCTTTCTCTATCTCCTTGTGTCTCCTTCTCTCTCTCTCTCCCTCCTTCCCTCTTCTAGTCCCTCTCTCTTACTCTACCTTTCTCTATCTCTCCATGTCTTTATTAGGCCTAATTTGAGGAGGTCTTAAAGATTGCCTATGTTTGGGAATTTTCTAGGCGGGGCACTTGAAGATTGTCTATTAAGGCTTGAAGTCACACACGCATGCGAGAGTAAGTGCTTGTACATGAGAAGGGAATCGGTTAGTTGACGTGGCTTACTTGTTGAAGAAGCCGTTAGGCGACATAGAGGTCGTTAGATTAGTTAGCTAACGTGGAGTTAGTTAGCCCATGTGGAATGAGTTAAGAACCGAGTTATGAGGGAAATAGAAACTGTATAAATTAGGGAAGAAAACAAGTGAGAGGCATTGATTCATTTGGCATTCAATCTCTCTATTTTCTCTCTATTGTCTCTCCGATTTCTTTCGATCTCTCTCTAATTTTCTCTTTGTTTCTCATTTTTAAAACTTCTTTTCATTTTGTTCTTGGATTGTAATTGTTTCATAATATTTGTAAAACTACTCTACATTTTCATGACATAAAACTTATACCAGTATTGAATTCATCATAAAACTATGTGTTTCTCTAATTGTTTTTCTTTTGGAATTTTGGTTTGTATCAAGCGAGTATCAAAGCTTGATTCTTGCACTCGTGAGTAGAATCGGAATCAAAACGAAAAAAATGAATGTTGAGTTGAAGAAGCTAGAAGAGTCGATGGCTCGGATGTCTCGGTACTCTCTACTCTAAATGACAAATTTGATATGCATGAATATGATCTAGCACGAGCTAAAACATGCATTGAAGGAACCTAGAGGGTGGAGAAACATAGAAGAGTACTAGGTCATAATAATGGGGTAAATGCGGGCCTAAACGATACTATGAGAGGTGGAGGAGTTAACAATGGTGAATTTCGTTGCAATTCATTTGGAGGATGAAGCATTAGAGTGGCATCGGGTGTATGTACGCATGAATGGTATACATACTATCATCAAATAGGGAGATTATATAGATGCTTATGAGTATCGGGTTCAACACTATGATGTTCAATGATCCAATGGTTGAGCCGATAGGGATGAAACAAGATAATGATCTACATACTTACCCGAAGAAGTTTGTATCGGTGATAAACAAACTAGTGTTTCTAAAAGAATACATAATTAGTTGCTTTATTAGGGGATTAAGACTTGAGTTATAGGTATTAGTGAAGGTAATAAAGCCTAAAACACTTAAGGAAGCTATATCTTTAGTCAAATTACATGAAACAAATCCCAACAACCAATACCAAAATCACAAATCCACTAGATATTTGCCTACAACCAACCCAAAACCATTCCACCAAAACACACTCCAAAATACCTTTAAACCCGGTTACAACCAATTCTCTATAAATATCCATCCCGCTCCACCATAGAACTAGTCGCGTAACCAAAATACACAAATTCCTAACCAAAAAGGCCTTCTTACCCTACCAACATAGTTCCAAAATGGTAACTCAATGTTTAAAACAAGGAGGAGGTTACCTAGTAGCCATGAGTTGAAGGAGAGAAGGCTTGATGGCTCGTGTTAGTACTGCAATGATAAGTACACTCCAAGTCATAACTGTAAGGGAAAACAAGTGTTTATGTTGGAAATTGATGATAATGAGGAAGTTGATACTGGCAATGAACTTGCTAAAGAATATGCCGAACAAGTTGATAACTCGTGAAAATATGAATCTTGAGTTGTATAAGATTTCTATCTATGTTGTGTTGGGAGAAGAGTGTTACGAAACAATAAAGGTGATGGGGAATTTGAGTGGAAAGAAAATAAACATGCTTATAGACACTAGCGAGTACACATACCTCTGTGGATTTGGGTTTGCCAAAAAGAATGGGTGTGAACTAGTCAAGGTAACACCTATAACGATGAAGGTAGCGAGATGGGGGAGATATTGTATGTCGGTATGTTTGTAAAAGGCTTCAATAGAGGATGCAAGGTAGGGAGTTTGAAACAACGAGTGTTGGTAATGCCCTTAGGATTATTTGAAGTCATTTTGGGGATAGCATGGCTATATGATTTAGGAGACATCACTTGGAACTTTAAAGACATAACGATGAAGTTCTCGATTGGGGGTTTGCATTAATGTTGAAGGAAGAGGGAGAGTAAGAGAATGAGATAGGGTGAAGGTGAAAAGGAGGGAGAGAGTGAGGGGAAAAGACAATGAGAGGGGGAGAGAGATAGAAAGAGAAAGGAAGAAACAGAGCAAGAGAGTTAATGAGAGAGAGGAAGACTAAGGGAGAGGGAGGGAGAGAGAGGAGAGAGAGTTGAATGGATAAAGAGAGCGAGAATGAGAAAGATAGGGAGAGAGGTAGGGGAAAGGGAGAGAGAGAGGTAAGGAAAGAAGGGTGAGAGAGATAAAGAGAGAAGGAGAGAAGAAGAGAGGGAGAGAGGGAGACAAAGGAAGAGGGAAGAGAAGAAAGAGAGAGTAGTAGAGAGAGAGCATGAGAGAGAGAGAAAGGGAAGGAGAGATAAAAGATATAGGATGAGAGGGAAGGAGAGATAAAGATATAGGATGAGAGGGATAGAGAGAGAGAGTGATGGAGAGGAAAATATAGAGGAATGAAGAGGGAGAGAGACGGAGAGAGACAGAGAGGAAGAGAAAGGCAAGTAGAGAGAAGGAGAGAGAGAGGGATAGATTGAGAGAGGATGGAGAGGAAGAGAGAGGGAGATAATAGAGAGAGAGAAAGAGAGCAAGAGAAAGTGAGAGAGATGGAAAGAGAGGGAGAGAGGGAAAGAGAGGGAAAGAGAGATAGAGAAGAGAGAGATAGAGAGGGACAAGGAGAAGAAGAAAGACTGATAGAGAGAAAGAGAGAGAGAAATAGAGGAAGAGGGAGGGTGAGGGAGGGAAGGAGAGAGTGAAAGAAATAGAAAGGCATGAGAGAGAGGGAAATAAAAAAGAAAGAGGGACCAAGGGAGGGAGAGAGGGATAAAAAAACAGATAGGGAGACCGAAAGAGAGAGAGAGAGAAGGAGAATGGGATATAGAGAGAGGGAGAGAGGAAAAAAGGGAGAGAGTAAGGAGAAAAAGAGATAAGAGGAGAGAGAAAGAGAGGAGGAGAGAGAGAGTAAAGGAAAAAGAGAGGGGGGATAGATGGAGAAAGAGAGGAATAGGGAGAGAAAGAGAGAGAATGAGCAAGAAAGGGAGTGGGAGAGAAAGAGGTAGAGAGGTAGAGAGAGGGTGAGTGGGGGAGCGAAAGAGGGAGAAAGAGAGAGGGAGATGTAGGGAGAGAGAGGGCAAGAAATAGAGAGGGCATGATAGAGAAAGAGGTAAATAAAGAAAAAGAGAAGAGTGAGAGAGAGAGAAGTAGAGATAAAGGGGGAGAGGGGGAGAGAGTGAGAGCGAGAAAGAGATTAGGAGATAAAGAGAGGGAGAAAGAGGGAGAGGCAGAGAGAGATATATAGAGAAAGGGGAGAGGGACAGGAAAATAGGGCAAGAGTAAGGAGAAAAAGGGATAGGAAGAGAGAGAGAAAAGAGAGGTAGGGGGAGGTTGGAAGGAGGGAGAAGGGGAGAGAGAGTGAGGAAGAGATGAAGAAGGAAAGGGAAATGGAGAGAAGGAAAGAGGTAAAGAGCGAGAGTAAGAAAGGAGAGAGAGAGGGAGGGGGAAAAGGTATAGAGAGAGGGTTAGAAGGAGAGAGAGAGGGAGAGAAGGGGAGAGAGGGATAGAGAGGGAGGGAGAGGAAGAGAGAGAAAAAGAGAAGGGAAGGGAAGGAAACAAAGAGAGAGGGAGACAAAGAGAGAGAAAGGGGGAGAGGGGCAAAGAGAGAGGGAGGGAGGGAGAGAGAAAGATAAAGAGAGAGAATGAAAGAGGAAGAGAGATAAAGAGAGAGATGAAGAGGGAGAAGGGGAGAGAAGGAGGGGTATAAAGAAATAACGAGGGCATCATAGAGAGAGGGAAATTGAGAAGTAGAGAGCGAGAGAGAGAAAGAGTGATAAAGATAAAAAGGGAGACTAGATAAAGAGAAAGAGAGAGGGAAGGGTGTGAGAGAGGTGTAGAGATGGAGAAAAGGAGAGGGAGGGAGAGGAAGAAAAAAGAGAGAGAGATGAAGGGAGATAGTAGAGAGAAGAGGAGAGAGAGAGTGTGGGAGAAGATCAAGGATTAGGAGAGAGGGAGGGAGAGAAAGAGATGGATGGAGCGGGAGGAATAGAGGAAAGAGAGAAGGGGAGAGGAGGAAAGAGAGTGAAAGGGAGTGAGGGAGAGATAGAGAGATTGGGAGAGTTAATGGAAGGGAAGGGAAAAAGAGGAAAGTAGAAGGAGAGAGAGGAAAAGAAAAAGAGAAAGAGAGGGAAATAAAAGGGGAGAGAGTGTGGCAAGGAGCGAGAGAGAGAGAGAGAGAGTGAGAGGTAGGGATAAAAAAAGACACATGGATAGAGAGAGAGAGAGAGCACAAGAGAGAGAGGGAGAGATAGGGAGAAATAGAAAGATTAGGAGAGACGCTAAGAGAAAGGGGAGAGAGGGAAAGCAAGAGAGGAGAGAGAGAGGAAGAGAAAGAGAGAGAGAGAGGGGGAGATAAATCAAGAGGGTGATAGAGAGATAAGGAAAAATAAAAAAAGAGAGAGAGGTAGGCGAGAAGGGGAGTGAGAGAGAGAGAGGGAGAGAGAGAGATATATATATTGAGAGAATAAGAAAATGAGAGGGAAAAAGATAGTGGGAGAGAAAGATAGGTAGAGAGAGGGTGAGAGAGAGAGATAGAGACAAAGAGAGATAAGGACGAGAGATGGGCGGAAGGAGTGAGAATGGAAGGAAAGGGAGGGAGAGAAAGAGAAAGGGATAGAAGGTTGTAGGGAGAAATAAAGTGAGAGTGAGAGGTAAATAAAGAGTGTAAGAGAGAGAGAGAGGGAGAAAAAGGGAGGGGGAGAAAGAGATATAGAGATATAGAGGGAGAGAGAGGGATATATTTATATATTAGAATCGAGAGTGAGAATGAGAGAAAGAGAGAGAGAGAAAGAGACGAGAGAGGGAGGTAAAGGGAGAGAGGAGAGGGGAAGAGAGGGAGAGGGAGAGAGAGGGAGAAGGAGGGAATGAGAGGGGGAGAGAGGGGAAGGGAGTGTGAAAGAGAGAGAAAGATAGAGAAGGAGAGAAAAAGAGGGAGAGAGGGGAAGGAGAGAGGGAGATAGAGCTATAGATATAAGGAGAGAGAAAAAAGAGGGAAAGAGCAAAAGAGGCAAAAAGAGAGAGAATGGAAAGGAGAGAGATGGAGAGAGAGACGAAGTAAGAGAGGAAGAAAGAGTATGAGTGAGAAAGAGAGGGGGAGAGAGAATGAGAGGGAATAGGGTAGAGATGTAAAATGAAAGATACGAAGGAGAGATGAGAGAGAGAGGGGGAGAGAGGGCGAGAGAGAAAAGGGGAGAGAATGAGAGGAAGAGGGGACGAGAGAGGAAGAGGGAGAGAGAGAGAAAAAGAGAGAGAGAGAGAGGGTGAGAGAGAGGGAGAGGGATGGAGAGAGTGAGAAAGAGGGAGAGTGAGAAATATTAAGAGAGAGGAAAAGAGAGAGACAAGTGGTAGAGAAAGGGATAGAGAGGTTAAAAGAGATAGAGTGAGGAAAGGAGATATATGGAGTAAGGGAGGGAGAGAGAGGAAGAGTGGGAGGGAGAGAAGAAGGGAGTGAGAGAGGGTCCTATTCTCTCCCTCTCCCACACACACTCTCTCTCAATTTCTTCCTCTCTCACTCTATCTCCCTCTTTCATCCTCTCTTGCTTATTGTCTCTCTCTTCCTCTCCCTTTCCTTCTCACCCTTCCTCTCTCTCCCTCTCTCTCCCTCTTTCTTTCCATCTCTCTCACCCTCATCTCTCTCCCACTAGTTCCCTCTCTCTCTCACTCTCTCTCCTATTATCTCTCTCTTTTCCACTCCCTTCATCTTGCTCCCGCATTCTCCCCTCTCTCTTTCTATCTCTCCTTCTCTCTCTCCCTCTTCCTCCCTCTCTCTACCTCTCATTTTCTCTCTCTCATCTCTCCCTCTCTTCTTTTTTCTCTCTCTCCCTTTCTCTTATATCTTCATCTCCTCCAATCCCTTCCAATCTCTCCCTCTCTATTTTTCCATCTCCCTCATCTATCACCCTCCTCTCTATCTCCCTCTTTCTATCCCTATCTCCTATCTTCTTTTCTCTCTCCCTCTCCTTCCCTTTCTCTAGGTCTCTCTCTCTCCCCCTCCCACTATAACCCCCTCTCCTCCCCCTCTCCCTCCTTTCCTCTCTCTCTCTTTCTCTCTCTCCCTCTTTCTCTTACTCTCTCTCCCTCTCACTTCCTTTCTCTCTCCCTCTCCCTCTCTTTCTCTCTACTCACCCTCTCTCCCTCTCTACCTTTCTTTATCCCTCTCTTACCCCTTTGCTCACCCTCTTTATCTCTCTACCTTTTCTCTCTCAATCTTTCTCTCCTTCTCCCTCTTTTACTCTCTCTTTCTTCCCTTCCCTCGCCTCTTTCACTCTCCCTCCCTCTCTCTCCAACTCTCTCCCTTCTATCCCTCTTTCTCCCCCTTTTTCTCTCTCCTTCTCTCCTTTCCTCTCATCCCTCTCTCTCGCCCTATCTTTCTCTATCATTCTCTCCCTTCCTCTCTCTCTCGCCCTATCTTTCTCTATCATTCTCTCCCTTCCTCTCTCTCTCACACTCTCTCTCATTCCTTATTCTCTATCTCCTCTTTACTCCTTCCCTTGCTCTCTCTAACTCTCCCTTCTTCTCTCTCTTCTTCTCTATCCCTCTCTCTCCCTTTTTCTCCCTCCATCTCTCCTTCCTCTCTTTCCCTTCCCCCTTTCTTTCCCTTTATCCTTCTTTCTCACCTTTGATCTCCCTTTCTCCTACTCTCTCTCTTTCTTTTTCTCCTTCCCCCTCTCTATCCCTCTCTATCTCCCTCTCTCTCCTTCCTTACCTCTGTCACTCTCTCCCTCCCTCTCCTCCCTCTCTCACTCTCTCTCCTTTTTCCCCTCTCTCTCCCCCTCTTCCTTCCTCTCCCTTTCACCCTCCCTCTTTGTCTCTCTCTCTCTCACTTAGTCTCACTCTTCCTCCCTCTCTCTCTTCCTCTCCCTTTTTTATCTCTCTTCTTCTTTCTCTCCTTCTATCTCTTTTTCCATTTCCCTCTCTCTATCATGCCCTCTTTATTTCTCTCTATCTCTCTCTCCCTCCCTCTCCCATTTTTCTCTTTCCCTATCCCTCTCTCACTCTCTCTCCCTCTTATTTTTTTCTCTTTTCCTCTATCTACCTCGGTGTCTCTTCCCCGTCCCTCTCCCTCTTCCTTTCCTCCTTTCCCTTTCCCCTTCTCTTTCTCTATTTCTCTATCCATCTCTCTCTCCCCCTCTCTCTCCATATCTTTCTCTCTCTCACTCTTTCCTTCTCTCTCTATCTCTCACTCCCTCTCTCCCTCACCCATAATCTCTCTTAATCTTTCCCACTATCCCTCTCTCTTCCTCTATCCTTCTTTCTCTCCTTCCATCTCTTTGCCCCTCTCGCTCTATCCCTCCCCCACTCGCTTTCTAACTCTCTCCTTCTCTATCTCTTTCTATCTCTCTCTCCCTATACTCTCCCTCCTTTTCTCCCTCACCCTCTCTCCCCCTCTCTCCCCTATTCTCTCTCTCTCCCCTTTCACTTCCACTTTCCTTCCCTTTATGTCTCCCTCTCTCTCCTTTTCTCTCTCTTCTCTCTTTTTCTCTATCCTCCTTTATCTCTATCTCTCTCTCTCTCTCTCTCTTTATCTCCTCTCTCTCCCTCTATCTAACTCCCTCCCTCTCCCTCCTTTCTACTATCCCCGTCCCTCTCTCCCCCTCTCCCTTTCTCTCTTTTTGTCTTCCCCTTTCCTTCCCTCTCCTTCTCTTTTTATCTCTCTCTTTTGCTCCTCTCCCTCTCCCTTTCCCTCTCCCTCTCCCTCTATATCTATCTCTCTATCTCTCCCACTCCCTTTCTTTCTCCCACTCTCTATCCGTCTCTTTTTCTCCCTTTCTTCCTTTTTTCCCTCTCTCTTCCTCTCCTTTCTCCCTCTCACTCCCCCTCTTTCTCCCTCTCTTCTTCCATCTCCCTCTCTCTACCTATCTTTCTCCCTTTCTCCCTCTCTCTATTTCTCCCTCTAGCTCTCTCTCACCCTCTCACTCTCCCTTCCTTTCTTTGTTTCTCCCCCTCTCTTTCCCTTTTCCACTTGTCTCTCTCTCCCTCTCTTTACCTTTCTCTCTTTCCTTCTCCCTCTCTCTCTTACTCCTTATTTCTCTCCCTCCCTCTCTTTTGCTCTCTCCCTCGCACTCTCTGTTTCTCTCTCTCCTCCTCTACCTCTCTCTCCCTCTCCCACTCTCCCCCTCTCCATCTCTATATCCCTCTCTCTCTGCCTCTCCCTCCTTCTCACCCTCCTTCTCTTCCTCTCTCTCTCTATCTCCCTCTATTTCTTTCTCTTTCCCTCTCTTTTCCCCTCCTTCTCTCTTTCTCCTCTCCCTCTCTCTCTTCCTCTTTCTCCTTTGTCTTTCTCTTTCCCTCTGTTTCTCTCTATTTCTCTATGTCTTCCCTTTCTCCCTCTCCTTCTCCCTCTCCTTATTCCCCTCTCTTCCCCCTTCTTTCTTTCCTTATATCTCTTTTTCCCTCTCTAGTTCTCTCCCTGCCTCTCTCCCTATCTCCCTAACTCTTCATCTCCCTTTCTCTCCTACCTTCTCTATATCCTTCTCTCTCCCTCTCCCTCATTCTTTCTCCCTCCCCTATTTTCTCTCCCTCTCTCCCTCTCCCTCACTCTTTCTCCCTCTCATGTTCTCTCTCCCTCTCTCCCTTTCCCTTTTTATCTCTCTCTTCCTCTCTATCTCTTTCTCCCTCTTATTTTCTCTCTCCCTCTCTCCCTTTCCCTCTTTATGTCTCTCTCCTCCTCTCTCACTCTCCCTTGCTCTCTCTCTCTCTCCTTGCCTTTTTTCTCTTTATATCTCTCTCTTTCTCTTCCTCTCGTACTCTTTTCCTCTCTTTCCCACCCTCTCACTTTTCCCCCTCTTTCTCCCTCCTCTATCTCTCTCTCCCTCACCTTATCGCTCGGTCTCCCTCTTTCTTTCTCTCTCTCTCACCCTCTTTCTACCTCTCTCACTATCTCCCTATATCTCCTTCTCTCCCACTCTCTCCCCCTATCTCTCCCTTCGTTCCCCTCTTTTTCTCTCCCACTCTCTATCTCTTTCTCCCTCCCTCTTTCTCCTTATCCCTTTTCTTATCTCTCTCACCCTCTTTATTTTCTTCGCATCACTCTCATTTTCTCTCTCTCTCTCTCTCTCTTCCTCTCTCCCTCTCCTTCTCTCTTTTTTCTCTTCCTCTCTCTCCCACTTTCTCTCTATCTCTATCTAACAATCCCTCTCTCCCTTTCTCACTCTCCCTCCCTCTCAACCTCTCTTCCTCCTCTCTATCTCTTTTTTCTTTCTCACTCTCTGGCTCACTCTACCTCTCTGTCTCCCTTTATCTCCCTCCTTCTCTCTCCCTTTATCCCTCTTTCTTTCTCTACTTGCTTTGTCCCTCCTACCTCTCATTTTCCCTCTCTTTCTCTTTCGCTCTCCCTCTCTCTCCCTATCTCTCCCTCTCTCATTTTCTCTCTCCCTAACTCCCCCTCCTCTTTTTTTATCTCTCTCCCTCTCTCTTCCTCTCTCTCTTCTTCTCTCCCTCTTTCTCCCTCAATATCTCCCTCTCTCCTTCCTCTATCTATCTCTTTCTCCTTTTCCTCTTCTCTCTCTCTCCCTTTCCTACTCTCTATCTCTTTATCTCTCCCTCTCTCCCCCTTGTCTCTCCTCCTCCCTTCTCTCCTTCTCTCTCTTTCCTCTCCCTCTCCCTTTCTCTACCTCTTCATCTTCCCTCTCCCTCTCCCTCTCCCTCCCTCTCTCTTGCTCTCTCTCTCTTTTTTGTTCCCTCTCTCCCTCTCTTTGTCTCTTCTGCTCTCTCTCTCTCTCTTTCTTTATCTCACCCCCTCCCTCTCTCCCTCTCTTTGTCTCTACTTCTTTCCTCTCTCTCACTCTTTTTCTTTATCTCTCCTTTTCCCTCTCTCTCCCAATCCCTTTCCCTCTATCCTTCTATCCCTCTTTCTCTCTCTCCCTTTCCTCCTTTCTCTCTTTTTCTGTCCCTCTCTCCTTCACTCTCTCTCACCCCCTTTCCCTCTCCCTATCTCTCCCTCTCTCCCTCTCTCTTTCCCTCTTTCTCTCTTACTCTCCTCTCTCACTCCATCTCTCTCTCCCTTCTTTTCCCTCTAATTTTCTCTCTTCCTCACTCTTTCCCTCCCCTAATCTTTCTCCCTCATCTCCTTCTACCTCTCTCCCTCACTTTTTGTATCTTTCTCTCCCTCTCCCTCTCTCTCCCTTTTTCTCTATCTCCCTCTCTCCTACCCTTACTTCCCCTCACACTCTCTCTCCCTATGTCTCTCTTCCTTACTTTCCCTCTCCCACTCTCTTTCTCTCTTCCCCTTATTTTCTCTCCCTCTCCCACCTTCTCTCTCAACCTCTCCCTTTGCACTTCTCTCTCTCTCTCTCTCTCACCCTTCCTTTCTCTCTTTATATCTTTCTCCCTCTCTCTCTATCCCTCTCCCTCTCTGTCTACCTCCTCTTCTTCTCTCTTTCACACTCACACTTCTTCTCTCACACTCTTTCCCTTTTTCTTGCTCTCTTTATCCCCTACCCTCTCTTTCTCTCTCTCTCTCTCTCTTTCTTTTCCTCTCTACCTCTCTCTCCCTCTCTCCCTTCAATATTTTCCTTTTTCCTCTCTCTCCTACTCTCCCTCTCTCTCCTACCTTCTTTTTCCCTCTCTTTCACTACGTCCCTCCCTCTCTCTCTCTTCATCTTTCTCCCTCTCCCTCTTTCCTTCTACTTCTTTCTCTCCCTCTCCCTCTCTCACTCTATTTCTCTCTCCTTCTCTCTCTCCCCCTCTTTATTTCTTTCTCTCTCAATCTCCTCCTCGTCCTCGCTTTATCTTTTACTCTCTCCTCTCTCTCGCCCTCTCCCTCACTTTCTCTCCCACTCTCCCTCCCTCTCACTCTCTTGCCCACTCTCTCTCCATTTATTTCTCTCCATCTATCTCTCACACCCCCTCTCTTGCCCACTCTCTCTTCATCTATTTCTCTGCATCTATCTTTCACTCTCTCTTCTCACTCTCTCTCTTCAACCTCTCTACCCCTCTATCTCATCTTTCCCTCTCTCTCTTCCTCTTTACCTCCCTCTCTTTTCCTCTCTCCTCGCTCTATTTCCCTCAATCTCTCTTTTCCTATCTCTTATTTCCCTATCTCTTTCTACCCCTTTCTCTCCCTAACTCTCCCCTTATCTCTCTCCACTTCTTTCTCTCCTTCTCCTTGCTCTCCCTCTTTATATCTCTCTATCTCTCTCTCCCTCTCTCCTTCCTTCACTTTCCATCTCCCTCTGTCTTTTTAACTCTCTATTTCCCTCTCTCTCTCTCTCTCATTTTCCCTTCTCTCTCTACCTTTGTCTCCCTCTCTCCCTCCCTCTTTCTCTCCCTCTTGCTCCCTCCCTCTTCCTCTTCTTCTCTTACCTTTCCTCTGTCTCCCTCTCTACTTCACCACCTCTCTCTTACTCTTTCCCTTTCTATCTCTATATCTCTTCCTCTTTCCCTTTCTATCTCTATATCTTTTCCTCTTTCCCTTCTTGTCACTCTTCCTCTCTCCCCCTCTTTCTCTCACTCTCTATCCATCTTTTTCTCTTTATCTCTATCTCTCTCCCTCTTCTCTCTCTCCCCATCTTTGTCTCTCTCACTTTCTCTTCCACCTCTTTCCCTCTCCCTTTCCTTCTCCCTCTCTTTCTCTTTCCCTCTCTCCCTCTCCCAATACCTCTTTTCCCTCTCTATCCCTTTCTCTCTCTTCCTCTCTCCGTCTCTTCCTCTCTTTCTCCTTCTCTCTCTCCCTTCATCCCTCTCCTCCTCTCTCCCTCTCCCTGTCCCTCTCCCTCTTTACCTCCCATTACCTCTCTAGTTCTATCTCTTCCTCTCTCTTTCTCTCCCTCTCCCTCGCTCTCCCTCCCTCCCCCTATATAGTGCTCTCCCTCTCTTCCCTTCTCTCTCACTCCTCCTCTATCTACTTGTTTCTCTCCCTCATTGACTTCCTCTATCTCTCTCTCCCTCCCTCTCTTTCTTTCTTCTCCTCTCTCCCTCCCTCTTTTCCTTCTCCTTCTCCCATCCTTTCTATCTCTCACTACACCTATCTCCTTCTATCTCTATCTCCCCCTTTCTCTCTCTTTCTATCTCTCAATCTCCCTCTCCCTCTCTCTATCTCTCTATTCCTCACACTCCCTCCCTCTCTCTCCCTCTCTCTCCCTCCCTCTTTTTCCCTTTTTGCCTCTCTCTCACTTCTCCCTCTCTCCCTCCCTCTATCCCTTCCTATCTCTACCTCTCCCTCCCTCTCCCTCTCTTTCCCTCTCTCTCCCCCTCTCCCTCCCTAGCCCTCTCTTTTTTCTCTCCTTCTTTCCCTCTCTCCCACTCTCTCCTCATCTTTTCATATCTCTCTCCCACACTCGCCCCCTCTTTTCCTCTTTCTCCTTCCCATCCTATCTCTCCCTTCCCTTTGCTCTCCCTATCTCTCTCCACTTCTCGCTTTCTCTCTTCTCCCTCTCCCTACCTCTATCTCTTCCTCTCTCCCTCTTTCTCTCTATCTCTCCCTCTCCCTCTCTCCCTTCTTCCCTTTCCCTTTCCCTCTCCATCCCACACTCTCTCTCCCCATATGGTTGCTTTGGCATCACCATGCTAATAGGTATGAGATCTCCTACTCCTGTCATATAGCATGAGCATAGCACTCGAAGTCTATCCACATATAATCAAAGTCCATTCTTAATAATGCTATGACTTAGGACATTTAACAACATTATTTATATGCATTAGTGTTTGTCTCACGTCTTTTGATCAACCACTATTGCAAATGCGTATCATAAGCACTTATATCTAATTCTACTAAATTTATCAAGATGAAAAAGTAAAAATTAATACAATGAATAAAATAAATGATGTACTGATACATTAACTCAAGCTCATCCAAACGTGGTTGGATCTTGGGCATCTATACTAACAACTCCCCCTTCCCCTTCCTCTCTCTCCCCCTTTCTCCCTCCATCCCTCTCTCTCTCCTCTTTTTCTCTCTCTTCCCCTCTATCGCTCTCTCTCTCTTTCCCTCTCACTCCCGATACCTCTCCCTCTCACTCCTTATACCTCTCCCTCTTCCCTTCTCCCTTTCTCCCTCTCCATCTCTCTCGTTCCTCTCTTTGCCTTTCCTTCGTCTCTTATTTCCCTCTTTCTTCCTCTTCCTCTTCCCTTCTCCCTCTCTCCCTCTCCATCTCTCTCTTCCTCTCTTTGCCTTTCTTTCTCTCTCTTATTTCCCTCTTTCTTCCTCTCCCTCTTCCTTATCTCTCTTTATCCCTCTCCCTCTCTCTCTTCCTCTCTTTTTCCCTCTCTCTTCCTCTCCCTCTCCCTCTCCCTCTCCCTCTCCCCTCTTACTCTCTCTATCTTCCTCCCTCTTTTTATCTCTCCCTCTTCCTCTCCCTCTCTCTATCTCTCTCCCTCTCATTCTCTACCCTCCCTCTGTACCTCTCCCTCTCTATATTTTTCCTACTCTCTCCCTCCCTCCCTCTCTTCTTCTTTCATTGTCTCTCTCTCCCTCTCACCTTCTCTCTTCCTCTCCCTCCTTTGCTCCCTCTCTCTCCCTTCATCATTCTCTTCCTCTCCCTCTCTCTCTCTCTCGCTCTTCCCCTATTTATTGTATCTCTTTCTCTTTCCCTCTCTCTCCCTTTCTCTTCCTCTCCCTCTCACACTCTCTCCCCTTCTCTCTCCCTCTCCCTATCTCCCCCTTTCTTTCTATCTCCCTCCCTGTTTTTCATCTCTCCCTCCCTCCCTCTCCTTCTTCTCTCTTTCCCTCTCTTCTTTTATCCCCTTCTCTCACTCATCCCCTCTCTCTCTCCACTCTCCCTCTCCATCTCTCCCTTTATCTTTCTCTCTCTTCTTATCTCTTCCTCTTTCAACCTCTCTCTCCCCCTTTATCCCTCTCTCCCTCACTCTCCCTTCCTCGCTCATTCCCTCTTTTCTTATCTCCCTCTTTCTCTCCCCTCTCCTTCCCTCCTCTCTCTATCTATCTCTCCCTCTCTTTCCCCTCTCTTTATATCTAACCCCTTTTCCCTCTAAGGTGAGAGAGGAAGGAAAAGAGGGAGTGAGAGAGGGGGAGAGAGAGGTGGAGAGAGAGAAAAAGAGAGAGGTAACAAGATTAGAAGAAAGAGATGGAGAGAGAGGAAGGGAGAGGGACAGAGAGGGACATAGATTGGGAGAGAGAAGCATATAGATTGAGAAAGGGAGGGAGAGGAAGGAGTGAGAGAGGGGGAGAGAGAGGTGGAGAGAGAGAAAAAGAGAGAGGTAACAAGATTAGAAGAAAGAGATGGAGAGAGACGAAGGGAGAGGGACAGAGAGGGACATAGATTAGGAGAGAGAAGCATATAGATTGAGAAAGGGAGGGAGAGGAGGGAGTCGAGAGGGGGAGAGAGAGGTGGAGAGAGAGAAAAAGAGAGAGGTAACAAGATTAGAAGAAAGAGATGGAGAGAGAGGAAGGGAGAGGGACAGAGAGGGACATAGATTGGGAGAGAGAAGCATATAGATTGAGAAAGGGAGGGACATAGATTGAGAGAGGGAAAGAGAGAGTTAAGAAGAGAAAAAGGAGAGAGAGAGAGCAAGATAGATAGATTGAGAGAGAGAGAGAGGGAGGGAGTGTGAGAGAGAAGAAGGGATGGCGAGGGAGAGGGAGAGAGAAAGGGAAATAGGGAGAGTGGGCGAAGGAGAGAGAGGGAGAGAGAAATAAAGATAGGAAAAGGAGAGAAAAATGAGGAGAGAGCAAAGGAGAGAGAGGGAGAGAGAAATAAAGATAAGGAAAGGGAGAGAGAAATGAGAAGAGAGTGAATGAAGGGGAGTGGGAGATTGGAAGGGATAGAGGAAGGGAGAGGGAGAGAGAGAGAGAGTTGAAGAGAGTGAGAGAGGTAGAGGAAAAGAGAGGGGGATATAGAGAGGAAGAGGGAAAGGGAGATAAATAGATATAGAGAAAATAATAGGGGGAGAGAGAGGGAGAGAGGCCAAGAAAGAAAGGGAGAGAGGGAGGGAGAGTATGAGTGAGAGAGAGGGATAAAGGGAGGGAGGGACGGAGATGGAAATTGAGAGAAAGACTTAGAGGAAGAGAGAGGGAGAGAGAGAGGGAGGGAGGGAGGAAGGGTAAGGGAGAGAGAGGGAGGTAGACAGATTAAGAGAAGGAGAAGTAGAGAGAGGGAAAGAGAGATAGAGGGAGAGAAGAGAAAGAGGGAGAGTGAGAAAAAAGGAAGATAGAGGGAGAGAGGAAGGAAGAAAAGGAGTGAGAGGGACATAAAGAGAGAAAGATGGAGGGAGGGAGGGAAGGAGAGGGAGAGGGAGATTGAGAGAGAGAGAGATAGGAAGGGACGAAGAGGGAGAGAGAGAGATATAAGATGGGTAGGAGAAGGGAATAGAGAGAGGGAGAGAGTGAATGAAAGTAGGAGGGAGATAGGGAGAGAGAAAGGAATAAAAGGAGGTAGAAACGAGAGAGAGGGATAGAGAGGGAAAGAGGGAGGAAAGGGAGAGGAAGAGTGAGGGAGAGAGAGGGAGAGAAGGAGGGAGAGAAAGGAAGAGAGAGAAAGGCTCCCTCCCTCTCTCCCTCCCCTTTTTATCTCGTTCTCTATCCCTCCTTCTCTCCCCGTCTCTCTCTTTCCCTCTCTCTCCCCTCCCTCTCCCTCCCTCTCTCTATTTATCTATCTCCTTCCCTCTCCCTCCATCTCTCCCAATCTATGTCCCTCTCTGTCCCTCTCTCCCTATATCTCTCGCCCTCTCTCTCTCTCCTAATCTTACTACCTCTCTTTTTTTCTCTCTTCACCTCTACCTCCCCTCTCTCCCTTTCTTTTTTCCTCCCTCTCTCTCCCTTTAGGGAGAGAGAGAATGAAAGAGGAAGGGAGGGAGATGGAGATGGAGAGGTAGAGGGAGGGAGAGTGGGTGAAAAAGAAATAGGGAGAGAGAAATAAGGATAAGGGGATAGAGAGAGGAGGAGAGAGCGAAAGAGGGGAAGTCGGAGATTGAAAGGGATAGAGGAAGAGAGAAAGAGGGAGAGAGATGGGTAGAAGGGAGTGAGAGAGTCAAGGGGAGAGAGAGGGAGAGAGATAGAGGGAGAGATAGAGAGGGAAAAGGAAAGGGAGATAGAGAGATATAGAGAGAAGGAGAGGGGGAGAGAGAGATGGAGAGAAGGGGAGAGAGTGAGGGAGAGTATGAGTGAGAGGGAGGGAGGGAGGAAGGGAGAGGGAAAGTGAGAGAAAGACTTGGAGGGAGGGAGAGGGAGATAGAGATAGGAAGGGAAAAGGAGGGAGAGTGTGGGAGAGAGAGGTAGAGAGATTAGGAGAATGAGAAGGAGAGGGAGGGAAAGAGAGGTAGAGGGAAAGAAGAGCAACAGGGAGAGGGAGGAAGAGGGAAAGGGAGGGAGATGGAGATTATGAGAGACAACGATATAGAGGGAGGGAAAGGGGGAGAGAGAGATAAAGAGAGAGGAGAGGGGAGGGAGAGAGGTTGGGTAGGTGGGAGAAGGAGAGAGAGAGAGGGGGAGGCAGAGGGAATGAAAGCAAGAGGGAGACAGGGAGAGAGAGAGGGGGAGCGAGAAGGGGAGAGAGGGAGGGGGAAAAGGAGGGAGAAATGAGAGAAAGGGAGAGAGGGAGGGAGAGGGAAAGGAAGAGAGGGGGAGGAGAGGGAGAGGAAGAGAGGGGAGACAGAGAGGGAGAGAGAGGAAAAAGAGTAAGAGAGGGATGGAGTAAGAGAGAGAGAGAGAGAGCGAGAATGTGTAAGAGAGAAAGAGAGATAGGAAGGGAGTAAGATAGAGGGATAAAGTAGAAAAAGGGAGAGAGAGTGAGAGGAAAAGGCAGATGGAGAGATGGGGTGAGAGAGAGGGTGGAAAATAGAGAGAGAGAAGGAGAGAAGAAGAGGGAGAGAGGGAGGGGAGGGAGAGAGGGAGAAATAGAGAGATAGAGGGATAGAGGGAGTGAGAGAAAGACACAGAGAGAGAGAGAATGAGAGGGAGCAAAAGAGAGAGGAAGAGTGATAGAGGGAGAGGAAGGGAGGGAGGGCGGGGAGAGAGGGAGAGAGTGAGGGAGGGATAGAGAGGGAGAGAGGGGAAGAGAGGGAGAAAGAGAGAAAGAGATTGAGAGAAGGAGATAGAGAGAGAGAATGAGAGAGAGGAAGAGAGATTATGAGAGGAAGAAAGAGAGAAGGAAGGGAAGGGAGTGGGAGATAGAGATAGGGAGCGAGAGAGATGGAGAGAAAGGGGAGGAAAAAGAGAGATATAGGGAGAGCGGGAGGGAGGAAGAAAGATAAGAAAGAGAAGGAAATAGAGAGGGAGATTGAGAGAGAGGAAGAGAGGGAGAGTGAGAGAGAGATGAAGAGAGGGTAAGGAAGAGAGGGAGAGTGAGAGAGAGATGAAGAGAGGGTAAGGAAGAAAGAAGAAGAGAGAGTTAAAGAGTAATGGAGGGAGGGAGGGAGAGAGAGAGAGAGATAGAGAGATGAAGATAGAGGGAGAGGGAGAGAGAGGGAGGGATAGAGGAGAAGAGAGAAAGGGAGAGAGACGGATAGGTAGAGATGAAGGAGAGAGAAACAAGTGAAAGAGTAGAGAGGGAGAGTAAGGTATTAAAGGTGGGAGGGAGAGTGAGAGTGAGAGAGAAGGAGGGAGGGAGAGAGAGATGGAGAGAGGGTAGAGGAGAGTGAGGGAGAGAAAGAGATGGAGAGAAGGTAGAGGAGAGTGAGGGAGAGAGAAATAAGTATAAGGGGAGGGATATAGAGGCATAGATAGAAAGGGAGATAGGGAGGGAGATAAAAAGAGAAGGAGAGAGGGAGAGAGAAGGAAGGAGAGATGGGGAGAGAAAGAGGATGAGAGGAAGGGAGGTAAGGATTGAGAGAGAGATTGAAAGGGAGAGAGAGGGAGAGAGATAAAAAGGGAGATAGATGTCATTATAGGTGCCTAAGATTCAACCATGTTTGGATGGGCTTGAGTTAATGCATTATTGAATTATTTATTTTAAAAATAATAAAGAAGTCGTTCTATTAATTCTTATATTTTATGTTTGTAAATTCAATAGAATTATATAGAAGTCCATATATATGCATTTGCAATAGTGATTGATCAAAAAAATATGAGATAAACACTAATACATATAAATGATATCATTAAATGTCCTAATTTCTAGTGTTACCAAGAATGGACATTGACTATATACGAGATAGACCTTTGAGTGTCATGCTCATGCTATATGATAGCAATATGAGATCTCACACCTATTGGCATGGTGATACCAAAAGTAAGCATTTAAGTGATTTAAGTTAAAGAACATATTATTAGACATGACTCATCATAAGAACCTATTTGGTTTTAGTCTATGGGAATTTCATACGAGATGGGTACAAATGCTCCTTAGACTTGAAGTCATCATGGTTGTCTCATTAGAGGACTTATGCACTTTGACACTCGTTTCGATGGATCCATTAAAGGGTTGCACGTGGGTAATTCATTGGATGAACTAGGAATCTAATGGGTATGGTGTATTACTAAGATACAACATGTCATCCCTTATATGCTAAAGGAGTTATCACATTGTACTTTTTTAAATGTATGCTCAAGAAATTCGTGGCTATAGTAAGAGTACACCAATAGAGCATAATTGATTTACTCTACGAGCTAAGATATTTTAGAATCGAAAAAAACTTATATGACCATCATCGAACAAGACTTATAACCACGTTTGAGATCAAACTATGATAAGTTGACATGAGGATTGAATTGTATGATAACCATGCTCGTGAAAGGTAATAATGGATCAATTAATCGTGATGCCTTGTTAAAGGCCAATCTTGATTTATGTATCAAGATATAAAAGAGTAGTCTTTTTTTCTTAATAAATTGCCAATATATCTAGGAGCTTATTGAGTCATACACAAAAGTTTAAGTATTTACATTATAAATGAGAAGAAATGATATTGGAAAAGGTTTCTAATGATGAAAGTTTCTTATTTTGGAAAAGGGTTTCTAAAATGGAAAGTTTTCTTAAATGAGAAGTTTCCTAAAATGAAAAGTTTCATTAATTGGGAAGTTTCCAAAAATTGAAAGTTTCCTAATTTGGAAGTTAGTTCCAAATTTGGAAGTAAATAACCTAAAATGGAAAGGAGTTTCCTAATTTAGGTCAAAGGGTATTTTGGAAAATTGCTTCCTAATATGGACCCCTAAAATAATCTAAGATTATTTATCCGGATAGTTCAAACAAATAAATTGGGCTAAAATGGTTACGGCCCATTAGGTTTAATTAAAAAGCTTTGAGATATTTTGATGGAAGGATAAACATCAACCTTATTGGATAAGGTTGAATGTTTTAAAGATAATGTACAAAAAGTCCACTAGCAAAATAACTCTTCAACCTTGAAGGATAAGGAAGCAACAACTTAGAGTCCTTTAGGTGTTCATTTTCACCCCTCTCCTTATCTTTGGAGGACAAGGAAACTCTCCTATAAATATGTATAAGAGAGAGAAAGAGGTGCAGCCAAGATAAGGAAATTTAGGGAGAGAGAGTTTCGGCTAAAACAAGGAAAAGAGGAAAAGTGAAATTTTGGCTAGTCCAAAAATAAACATAGGGCACATGATAAATAGAGAAAGAAATAGCGAGAAAATAATTTTCTATAAAAACCCTAGCACCCTACCAATTTTGAGTGTTTCTTAGTGGATATTTGGACCGCATGGATCATCAATAGAAGCTAGACACTTGAATGGCTTTTCCGAAAAAGAATTTAGATCTCTGCTATAAGAGGTAATCCTTATTCATTGCTTTAAATTTATACATGTATAGTTAGTAGATTCAATAGCTTGATCTTAGGCCTTTAGATGGAGGAAAAAGTTTTTTGATTTGTTAACTATGATTAATCGTATGAATTAGCTATGCTTGATTGTAAATCTTATATTTTTGGTATTTTATATAAAATAAAAATGAATTTTTGGTCAAAATCAGTAGGGGGACATGAGGCTGAAGTTGGACATCGATGCTTGTGTACGCGATAGCCCTATTGACTATCGCACGTTAGGCACATAGCAGATAGGCATGCCGGCTTCCCGGGACCCATGTTAGATGCATCAGCCGGGGGAAGGGCCACGTGCGTACCAAGCATTGTGTGCCGAGCCCGTAGGCTTGCCGACTCGCATGCTAAGCGCATAAGTAGGCGGCCGGCAAGCCTCTTGTTGGGTAGGTGGGCTAGGCAGCGGGCCACTAGCCGAGTGCTTTTGTGCTATGTTGGTGGCCATAGGTAGGCATGCATGAGCACTCAAACCCGAGGGTTTGAGCTTCGATGCTCGTGAACCCTCGAGGCCCAAAAGCTTATGAGCCCAAGGCCTAATAGGTTTTAAAATTGAAATTTAGAGAATTTTTGATAAATTTATAAAATGACCAAAATTATAGATTTATAATTATTTTATGAATGAAATTATTTCATTAGTATGCTATGTATCAATGTGATTGAAGCATAGGTGAACGGTATGGATGAGTCAACCTAGTTTTATAAGTGAATGCTTGTAATTTTTGGATAAATAGGATTTGTGTGTTCTATCTTCTTTATTATTCTATTATATTTCTCTTCTCATCTTGCTCCCCTCGAATGTAAATAGAGGTTTCTTATTTTAAATAAATGTAAAAGTAGAAGATAGGAATTAGAATAGATACAAGAAGAAGATGTTAATGAATGAAGACATACATAAAGAATTTTTAACAATTTTTCGTCTAGGAATTGACCCACTAGTCTCTCCTTATGGATGGAAGGGGCTAGTATTAGAAATCCATTATCATTCATCAGTCTTTGAGTCATGCATGAGATATATGAATGTGATGAGATCAATATTAGTATGCATGATAGAAATAATATGATTATTATTTAGTATGCATGCTAGGATGAGACCAACCATATTAAATCCTTCAAATAAAATATTAAGTTAAATGCTTTCTAATGTTATGAGGTAGGAAGTCTCTTGGTCGTTATTGACTTGTTAAGATAACTCCAAGTCACTTCTTCCTCGAGGGAAACAAATCGTAGGCCATGCGATATCCCAAACATTGGGTCTAACATAAATGAGTTATTGGGTTTGTTAAGATAACCCAAGGTCCAATAAACTTGTAAGTAAGGATTGGTATTCATATAAGATGTGATAAGATAAGGAGTTATCATACTAATAAAATTAGGAATTATATTAGATGTAATTAGTAAGGAGCTACCTACCTAATCCTTCATGTATGGCTTGTTAAGATAACTTAGAGCTAATGCATGTTAGAGGATAGGATCTTAACCCCAATAAGAAAATGAATCAAAAGTTTTTTCAAGTTCTATAGTGAAGGTTATAGAACTTAAAGAAAATAATGAGAGCGAGCATAGATTTTACTTCGTAATTTATGCTTTGTTTTATTTTATGCAATTTAATTAACTAAACCGTACGTTTTTCTATACTCGTTAAGGTTGTTGCACAAGTATGACTAGTAATACATCAATGAGATCGATGATTAATGGAAGGAATGCCTTAAATGGCATAAACTTCCTTAACTAGAAATTGAATGAGAGGAATGTCCTCCGACATGAGAAAATGCTCTATGTGGTAGACGATAAGGAGTACCATGAAGGGGTGCAAGAGAAGAGTTCTCAAAGCACCTCAAGTATTCATGTTATTGAAGTATATTTTTGTACTTCTAATCCAACATCATGTGTATTTGATACTCGGATGTAGTGCCCACGTTTACATAAATTTAAGAGGAATAAAAGAGGTTAGAAAGACTGCTTCTAGTGAGTTTGACTTACATGTGGGTAATGGTTTAAGAGTTGTGCCATTAGCGGTAGGCACTTAAGACTTAGCACTATCATCCGGACTTATGCTTATACTAAGAAACGATTATTATTTTCCTAGTATAACTAGGAATATCATTTCTATTTCTTGTTTGGACCAAGATGGTTTTTTGTTTTTATTTAAAAATAAACGTTGTTCTTTTTTAAAGATGATGCTTTATATGAAAATGCTGATGTGAATAACAAGTTATATATTTTGAACATAGATACAACTGTGTATAACATAAATGCAAAAAGACTCAAAACTAATAATCTAAACAAAACATATCCGTAGCATTGCCAACTTGGCCATATAAACAAAAATCGCATATCCAAACTACATAAAAAAAATATTTAGTATCATTTGATTATGACTCTTATGATGTCAACAAATCTTTTTTCCTTGAAAAAATGACAAAATCCTCTTTTAGTGGAACAAGTGAAAAAGCTCGCTGATTTTTTAGGCCTCATATATAGTGATTTATCCGAGTACATGCCCACCCAAGCTAGAGGAGGATATGATTAATTTATAACTTTTATCGTTGTATTTTGGTAATGTGTATCTCATGTGACACAAATCTAAAGCCTTCGAAAAGTTCAAAGAATTCGGGTTTGAAGTTGAGAAACAAATTGGCAAAAGTATTAAAGCACTTTGATCCGATTGAGGTGGAGAATACTTAAGTATTAAATTTTTAGATCATTTAAAAGAGAATAAGATTCTCTCTTAATGAACCCCACCCGGAACACCATAAATGAATGGTGTGTCTAAAAGGGAAAATAGAACACTATTAGACATGTTCCGGTCCACAATGAGTCAAACTAATATCCCAATATCATTTTGGGGATATTCACTCCTTACCACAATATTTATTTTTAATAGAGTTCCAACAAATTTCGTTGATCAAACTCCATATGAGATAAGAAAAAGAAAGAAAGCAAATTTATCTTTCCTTAAGATTTCGAGCTATAAAGTATATGTCAAGCATTTAGATGGAGACAAGCCCGAGCCTAAATCAATAAAATATAAATTTATGGGATATCCAAAAGAAATAAATGGATTTTACTTTTACCAACCATACGAACATAAAGTGTTCATCAATAGACATGCTATATTCCTTGAGAAGGAATTCATAGATGCTAGGACCAATGGGAGGAAGGTTGAACTCGATGAGATTCGAGAAGACTCACAAATTGACACTTCACTATAGGAACCCTAAGTAGAAAAGTTATAAAGTGCTATAACCGGCCCTACAAACCAATTCATAGAACTTCATAGGCCTAAGAGGATTCGTCAAGAGCTAGAAATATATGGCCTTCAAGTCTTAACACATGGAGATGTGTCTATCATAGGAGATGAAAAACCTAATCCTTATGAAGAAGTAATGTTAGATGTTGACTCGAGAAATGGCATAAGGCCATGAAATTCAAAATGGAATCCATGAACACTAACCAAGTATGGACTTTGGTTGATCCCCTAAAAGGTGTTAAGCCTATTGGGTGTAAGTGGGCCTTCAAAAGAAAGATTGACATGGATGGATATGTACATATATACAAAGTCGATTGATGGGTAAAGGATATCATAAAAAAACAAGGTGTTGATTATGATAAAACTTTTTCATTAGTTATAATGGTTAAATACATTCAGATTATGCTTGCAATTGGCACATATCACGATTACGAGATGTGACAGATGGATGTCAAAATTGCTTTCCTTAATGGAAAATTAAATGAGGATGTGTACATGACATAGCCTGATGGTTTTGTTACCAAATGACATACAAATAAGATTTTTAAATTATAAAGGTCCATTTATGGAGTTAAGCAAGCATCTAGGAGTTGGAATCAATGTTTTGATGAAAAGATCAACGAGTTTGATTTTTCAAACAAAGATGAACCTTGTGTGTATAAAAAAGGTTTGTGAGAGCTCAATTGTATTTGTTATATTATATGTAGATGATATCTTACTTATTGGCAATGATATCATCATATTACAATCTGTAAAAGATTAGCTATCTAAGAACTTTTTCATGAAAGACATGAGAGAGTGCATAAAAAGGTTAGTGGGAGCTCAAGTGTATTTGTTATACTATATGTAGATGATATCCTACATATTGGTAATGGTACCACCATGATTCAATTTGTAAAAGATTAGCTCTCTAAGAACTTTTCTATGAAAGACATGGGAGTGGCAACATACATTTTAGGAATCAAGATATATAGAGATAGATCATGAAGAATGTTAGGTCTCTCCCAAAGCATGTACATTGGTAAAATACTAAAGAGGTTTAGTATGGAAGAATCTAAGAGAGGACTTGTTCTAATGTCACATGGCATAAAAAGTTCCAAGGTTGAGTGTCCCACACACAAAATGAAAGGGAAAAGATGAGTCATATTCTATATGTATCATCCATAGGATCTATCATGTATGCCATGTTATGTACGTAATTTGATGTCTCATAAGCTTTGAGTATATGTAGTAGATATTAAGCTGATCCTAATGAAAAACACTAGATTATGGTGAAAAACATTCTAAAGTACTTACGAAGAACCAAGAATGCCTTCCCGGTCTATGGAGGAGATGAACTAGTGGTGAAAGGGTTCATGGATGCTAGTTTTCAATCCGACCATGATGACTTTGAATCACGGTTAGGATTCATTTTCTAGTTGAACGGTGGTGTTATTAGTTGGAAAAGTTCCAAGCAAGAAACAATGATCGACTCAACAATCGAGGTTGAATATATTATAGCTGCAGTAAGCGCTAAGGAGCTTTTTGAATTAGCAAATTTCTATCCGGACTATAAGCAATTCCTAGTGTTGTTGATCCAACAAGTATTGTATTGTGACAATAACGAAACTATAGCACAAACCAAAGAACCTAGATCTCATGAAAGGTTTAAGCATGTATTACACGCTACCATCCGATTAGAGAGATATCGCTCATGGTGGCATAAGGATAGAAATGGTATACACTTGGGATAACATAGCAGACCCCTTAACTAAGCCTTTGTCACAATTAAAACATGAGAGCCTTAGTCAACCATCAAGATTAAAGAACGTGGTCGGTTGGCTCTAGCGTAAGTGGTAGATTGTTAGTGTAGGTGGCCAAGGTCCAACCATGTTTGAATGGGCTTGAGTTAATGTATTATTGCATTATTTATTTTAATAATAATAAAGAAGTCATTCTATTAATTCTTGTGTTTTATGTTTGTAAATTCAATAGAATTAGATAAAAGTCCTTATGATATACATTTGTAATAGTGATTGATAAAAAAGATGTGAGAAAAACATTAATGTACATAAATGATATCATTAAACATCCTAAAATAGCAAGTATTGTCAAGAATAGAAATCGACTATATATGGATAGACTTGTGAGTGCCATGCTCATGCTATATGATAGTAGTAGGAGATCTCGCACCTATTGGCATGCTAATGCCAAAAGCAAGCCATTAAGTGATTTATGTTAAAGAACATGTCACTCGGACATGACTCACCATGAAAAATCATTTGGTTTTAGTCTATGGAAATCTCATACGAGATGCGTATAAATAATCCTTAGAGTTGAAGTCATACGGTTGTCTCATTAGAGAACTTATGCATTTTGACACTTGTTTTGATGGACCCATTAAAGGGTTGCATGTGGGTGATTTGTTAGGTGCACTAGGAATCTAAAGGAGGTAGGTGTATGACTAAGATAAAACATGTCATTCCGTGCATGCTAAAAGATTTATCACATTGCACTTTGATAAATATCTCGCTCAAGAAATCCATGTCCATAGTAGAAGTACACCAATAGAGCATAGTTTGTTTACTCTAAGAGCTAAGATATTTGGGAATTGAACAAAACTTGTGTGATCATCATCGAAAAAGACTTATAATCAACTTTGAGATCACATTGTAATAAATTGACATGATGACTAAATTGTATGATAAACATGCTTGTGAAAGGTAATAACGAGGTTAATTAATCCTCTTAGAGAATGGGTAATCATGATTCCTTGCTAGAGATCGATCTTGATTTATATATAAAGAGATAAAAGAGAAGTCTTTTATTCTTGTTACATTGCCAACATATCTAGGAGTCTATTGAGTCACACACATAAGTTTAAGTATTCAAATTATAAATCGAAGCAAAGATAATGAGAAAAGTTTCCAATAATGAAAGTTTCCTATTTTGGAAAAGGGTTTCCAAAATGGAGGGTTTCCAAAATGGATAGTTTCCTAAAATGGAAAGTTTTCTTAAATGAGAAGTTTTATCAAATGGAAAGTTTTCTTATTTGGGAAGTTTCCTCAAAAGGAAAGTTTGCTATTTTAGAAATCAGTTTCCTAATTTGGAAGTTAGTTTCAAATTTGAAAGTAAATAACCTAAAATGAAATAGAGTTTCCTAATTTAGGTCAAAAGGTATTTTGAAAAATTATTTCCTAATGTGGACTCGTCTAAAATAATCTATGATTATTTATTTAGATAGTCCAAATAAATTAATTGTACCCAAATGGTTTTGGCCTATTAGGTTTAATTAAAAAACCTTAAGATATTTTAATGGGAGGATAAACATCAATCTTATTGGATAAGGTTGAATGTTTTAAAGATAATGATTAAAAAGTCCATGTACAAAATAACTCATTATCCTTGGAGGATAAGGAAGCAACAACCTAGAGTTCTTTAAAAACTCATTGCTACCCCCTCTCCTTATTCTTGGAGGATAAAGAAACTCTCCTATAAATATATATAGGAGAGAGAGAATTATGGCCAAGACAAGAAAATTTAAGGAGAGTTTTGGCTAAAACAAGAAAAAGAGGGAAAAGTGAAATTTTGGCCATCCTTAAAATAAACATAGGGCACATGGAAAAGAGAGAAAAAAATAAGAGAAAATAGTTTTCACTAAAAACCCTAGCAAGCCAACCTTAAAAGAGAGTTTTTTAAGGTTGTCACAAAATTGTCTAGGATTGATGTCTATAGGAAACACTAAATTAGAAAAGGTGGAGCTAGCACCCTATCGATTTTATGCACTTCTTTATGAATATTTGGACTGCATGGATCCTCAATAGAGGCCAAAGACTTGGATGGCTTTCCCGAAAAAGAATTTAGATCTACGCTACAAGAGGTAATCCTTGTTCATTGCTTTAAATTCGTGCATATATGGTTAGTAGATTCAACGGCTTCATCTTGGGCCTATAGATGGAGGAAATTTTTTATTTATTTCTCACCTCCATAGGATGCATGGTCCTTTCAATAAAAGGAGAGAGAGAGAGGGCGAGGATAGAAAGGGAGAGAAAGAGGAAGAGGGAGAAAAAGAGAGATATAATAAGAAAGTGAGAGAGAAAGGGGGAGAGAGAAGGGGAGAGAGGGAGAGAGGGAGAGGGAAAGAAAAAGAGAGAGGGGAGAGAGTGAGAGAAAAAATGAAAGAGGGAGAGGGTAAAAGGTAGCAAGAAAGGAATTGAGTGAGAGAGAGAGGGACAAAGATAGGGGGAGGGCGGGAGATGAGGGACGGAGAGAAAGGTAAGGAGGGCAAGGGTGAGGGCAAGAGGGAGAGAGAAAGAGGGAGAAAGGTGAGAGAGAGTGGGGGAGAGAGATTGAGAGAGGGTTAGAAAAGGATAGAGAGAGAGCAAAAAAGATTAAAAGAGGTAGATGGAGATAGGGAGAGAGAGATATAGATGGAGATAGGGAGAGAGAGATATAGAGGAAGAGAAAAGGAGAGAGGGAAAGGTGTGAGAGAAGGAGAGAGCCAGAGAGTGAGGGGGAGAAGGAGAGAGTGAGAGAGAGGGAGAGTGAGAGGGAGAAAGTAGGAGTGAGGGGGAAAGAGAAGGAGGGAGAGAGAGCGAGAGAGGGAGAGAGAGACTAAGAGGAGAGGGAGACTAAGAGGAGAAAGGGAAAGGAGTGAGAGAAGGAGAGAGCAAGAGAGTGAGGGGGAGAAGGAAAGAGTGAGAGAGAGTCAGAGAGAGGGAAAATGAGAGGGAGAAAGTAGGAGTGAGGGAGAAAGAGAAGGAGGGAGAGAGAGACTAAAAGGAGATAAAGAAGGATAGAGAAAGGGAAGGAGAAAGGAAAAGAGAGGGAAAGAGAGAGAGAGAGAGAGAGAGAGAGAGTGAGAGTAAGAGAGAGGAAGGTAGAGGGATTAAGGAAATGAGAGAAAAAGAGAGCAAGAAAGGGGGAGATAAAGATAGAGGGAGGAGGAGAGAGCGAATGAGAGAAAGTGAGAGAGGAGGGAGGGAGGGAGGGAGAGAAGGGAAGAGAGAGGGAGAGATATAGGCATAAAGAGGGAGAGACAGAGGGAGAAAGATTGGAAGAAGAAGTGGAGAGAGAGAGTGGGAGAGAGAGAGGGAGAGGGTGAGAAAGAGAGATAATGAGTGAGAGTTTCGAAGGGATGGAGAGAGAGATAGTGGAAGAGAGAGATAAGTAGGGAGAGGGAGAATGGGAGAGGGGGAGAGAGGGTGACATATAGAGACAGAGATGGATGGAAAATGAGAGAGGGAGAAAGAATAAGAGGGATAGATGGAGAGAGAGCGAGATGGAAATATGTAGAGAGAGGGAGAAGGGAGAGAGAAAAGGGAGATAGAGGGAGAGAGCAAGGATATTAAGGGAGAAAGGGAGAGAGAAAGAGGGGGAGAGAGGGGAAAGATGGGGAGAGAGGGGGAAAGATAGGGAGAGGGAAGGGAGGGAGAGATGGAGAGAGAGGAAGAGGGAGAGAAGGGACAAGAAGAGCGAAAGAGAGAGGGGAGAGAGAGGTAAAGAGGGAGAGGGGGATAGAGGAAGAGAGGGAGAAAGAATGGGATTGTGAGGTAGAGAGAGAGTGACTAATTGAGAGAGATAGAGACAGAGTGAGAGAGGGATAAAAAGGGAGATATGAAGATGGAGAGAGAGAAATGGCAAGAGAGAGAGAGGGGGAGAGAGGGTGAGAGGGAGGGGATAGAGAGAGATAGAGATAGAAGGAGGAAGAGGGAGGGTGAGAGAGAGAGGAGGGAGATACCAAGAGATGGAGGGAGAGAGAAAGGGAGAGGAAGAGTGAGGGTGAGAGAAGCGAGTAGTTAGGGAGAGAAAGGGAGAGAGAGAATGTCAAGAATAAAGAGTGGGAGAGAGGAAGGGATATTGAGGGAGAAAGAGAGGGAGAGAGAGGAGGAAAGAAAGGGGGAGAGAGGGAAGAGGGAGATATAGAGAGAAGGAGAGGGAGAGGGAGAGTGAGAGAGGGAGAGTGAGAGACAAGGAGAGAGAGGGAGAGGGGGAGGGAGAGAGAGGTAGAGAGGGATAGGGAGATAGAGGAAAAGAGGGAGAGATAGAATGGGAGTGTGAGGGGGAGAGAGAGAGTGACTCATAGAGAGATATAGAGAGGGGTGAGAGAGGGATAGAAAGGAAGACAAGGAGATGCAGGGAGGGAAATGGTGAGAGAGAGAGGGAAGAGAGAGGGTGAGAGGGAAGGGGATAGAGGGAGGAGAGAGAAAGAGATAGAAAGAGGGAGATATGAAGGGATAGAGGGGATATAGAGGGGAAAGAGAGAAACGAAGAGAGAGGTTGAAAGGGAGTGGGAGATGGACAGAGAGAAAAGGAGGGAGAGGGAGGGGCATCGGGATAAAAGAAGAAAGAGAGAAGGGTAAAAGGGTAGAGGGAGAGAGAGGGAGAGAGGGAGGGGGATAGAGAGAAGAGAGAAAGAGATAGAGAGAGGGAGATACGAAGCGATGAAGGGAGAGAGAGGGAGAGAGAAAGGGAGAGGAAGAGTAAGGATGAGAGAAAGCGAGGTTAGGGAGAGAAAGGGGGAGAGAAAATGTTAGGAAGAGAGAGGGAGAGAGGAAATGATATTGAGGGAGAAAGGGATAGAGAAAGAGATGGAGAGAATAGAGAAAAAGAAGGAGAGGGAGGGGAAGGGGGAGAAAGGGATAAGGAGAGAGAAGGATAAGGAGAGAGAAGGAGAGGGGAATGGAGAGAGAGATAGAAATGGAGAGGGAGATAGAGGAAGAGAGAAATGATAGAATGGGAGTGTGAGGGGGAGGGAGAGTGTGACTCATAGAGAGAGATAGAGAGGGAATGAGATAGGGGTAGAAAGTGGAGACAAAGGGAGAGTTGGAGAGAGGGAAAGTGAAAAAGAAATAGAGAGAGAGAGGTGAGATGGAGGGGGATAGAGAGAGGAGAGAAGGAGAGGGAGGGTAAGAGGAAGAGAGGGAGATACGAAAATATTGAGTGATAGAGAGAGGAAAGTGAGGAAGGGAGAGAGAAGGAGAATGAGAGATAGAGGAAGAGAGATAAAGGGAAGGAAAGAGGAAGAGAGAGAGGGGCAGAGGAAGAGAGAAAGGGAAGGGAGGGAGAAAGGGTGAGGGAGAGAGAGGAAGCTAGAGAGTGAGAGAGAAAAAAGGTGAGAGAGAGGGAGAAAGGAGGAGAGAGAGAGAGAGAGAAAGATGGAGAGAGAGAGAGACGATGAGTGAGAGAAGGAGAAAAAGGGAAAGAAAGGGAGAGAGAAGAGAAGGAGAGGGAGAGGGAGAGGGAAAGGGGGAGATAGTTGAAGAGGGAGAGAAAGTGTAGGAAATAGAAAGAGGGGGAGAGAGAGCAAGGAGGAGAGAAAGAGAGTAAGAGAGATAGAAGGGAGAGAGGGTAAGGAAAGAGAGGGAGTTAAAGACAAAGGGAGAGAGTGAGAGAGAGAGAGAGGGAAAAAGGGAGAGAGTGAGAGAGAGAGAGAGGGAAAAAGGGAGAGAGATGGAGAGAGGGAGAAAGGGGGAGAGTGATAGGAAGAGAGATGGAGGGAGAGAGTAAGAGAAAGGGAAAGAGAGAGAGGGAGAGAGGGGGAGAGGGAGAGAGTGAGAGAAATGGAGGGAGAAAGAGAGGGAAAGGGAGAGAGAGAGGGAAGGATAGAAAGGGAGAGAGAAAAGGAGAGGGATAGAGGGAGAAAAAGTTAAAGAGAGAGAGAAGGAGAGGATGAGAGGGAGAGAGAGGTAAAGGGAGAGGGAGAGAGAGGGAGTAAGAGAGAGAGGGAGAGAAGTGGAGAGTGATTGAGGGATAGAGAGGGAGAGGTAGAGAGGGAGAGAGAAAGAAAGGGATATTTAGAGGGAGATAGATAGAGAGGGGGAGAGATATAGGGAGATGGATAAAGAGAGATAGAGAGAGAGAGGGAAGGAAAGGAAAGTGATAGAAGGAGAGGGAGAGAGAGATGTAGTTAGATAGAAGGGAGGGAGAGAGGAAGAGGGAGTGAGAGAGGGATAGGGATAGGAAAAAAGAGGAGGGAGAGGGAAGCGAGAGAGAGAGAGATAGGAGAGAGGGAGAAGCAGAAAGAGGGAAAGAAGGAGATGGGGATAAAGAGCAAGAGAGAGGGAGATGAAAGGAGAGGTTTGGAGGGAGAAAGAGATAGGGGTAAGAGAGGGGGACTAAGGAAGGGAGCGAGAAAGAGATAGAAGAAGAGGGATTCTAGAAGGGAAGGGGAGAGAGAAGGATAGGGAAAGGAAGAGAGGGAGAAGAGAGAGAAAGGAAGGAGGGAGAGAGATAAAAAGAGGGAGGGAGGGAGAGGGAAAGAGAGAGGGAGAGGGCGAGAAAGTAAGGGAGAGAGAGGGAGAGAATAAGAGAAAAGATGGACAAATAGAGGGAAAGAGTGGGAGAGAGGGTGAGAGGGAGAGAGAGTGAAAGGGAGAGATGATGAGAGAGATTGGGAGTTAGAGAAAGAGAGATAAAAAGAGAGATGAAAAGAGTAAGAGAAGAAGTATAAGTGAGAGGGAGGGAGGGAGATAGAGAAGGAGAGTGAGGGAGATGAAAGAAAGAAGAGGGAGAGAGGGTGAGAAAGGGAAAGAGAAAAGGATAGAGAGAGAGAGGGAAAGGTTTTAAGAGGAAGAGTGGAGGGGGAGAGTAAGAAAGATAGAGAAGAGAGAGAGAGAGAAATAAGGTGAGAGGGAGAGGGGGAGAGATGAAGGGAGATAAAGAGGGAAAAAGAGAGGTAGAGAGAGTGAGAGAGGGAGACAAGTAGGAGAGGGAGAGAGAGTGAGAGAGAAAGGAAAAGGGAGAAAGAATAGTAGAAGAGGGAGGAAGAATAGTAGAAGAGAGAGGAAGAAAGAGGGAGAGAGAGAAGGAGAGTGATAGAGAGGGAATGGAGGGAGAGAAAGATAGAGAAGGAAAAAAGGAGAGAAAGAGAGAAAGGGAAAAGAGATAGGAAGAGAGAGAGGGAGAGAGGTAGAGAAGGAGAGAGAGAAAGAAAGAGGGTAGAAGAGCGATAGGGAGGGAGGAAGGGACACAAAGAGTAATAAAGAGGGAAAAAGGAGAGAGAAAATAGAAAGGGGAGAGAGTGAGAGAGAGAGAGAGAGTTAGATTGAGACTAAGAGATAGATGGAGTGAGAGAGGGAAGGGAGAGAGAGGGAAATGGAAAAAGAGAGATAGGGATAGAGCGAGAGAGGAAGGGAAAAGGAGAGGGTGGGAGAGAGAGAGAGCAAGAGTGTAGGAAAGATGGAGGGAGAGGAAGGAAGGAAGCAATAGAGAGAGAGAGGAAGAGTGAGAGAAAGGGAAAGAGAGAAAGAGAGTGACCGAGAGAGAGGGAGAATGAGAGAGAAGGAGAGGAAATGAGAGATAGAGAGATATTTAGAGAAATAAGGAGATGAGAGAGTGGGAGAGGGAGCGGAAGGGAGATGAGGAGAGTAATGGAGAGAGCAAAAGGGAGAGGGAAAGGGAGAGAGAGACAAAGGAAGGTGGGATGGAAAGGAGAGAGTGTTAGTATTGGTGTCCAAGATCCAACCATGTTTGGATGGGCCCGTGTTAATGTATTATTGCATCGTTTAATAAAGAAGTGATTCTATTAACTCTTATGTTTACATGTCGATAAATTCATTAGAGTTAGATAGAAGTTCTTATGATATGCATTTATAATAGTGATTGATTTAAAGATGTGACACAAATACTAATGCACATAAATGATATCATTAAATGTCCCAAGTCATAGCATTGTCGAGAATGGACATTAACAATACATGGATAGACTTATGAGTGCTATGCTCATGCTATATGATAGCAGTAGGAGCTCTCACACCTATTGGCATGGTGATGCCAAAGCAAGCACTTAGGTGATTTATGTTAGCGAACATATCACTGGACTTGACTTGCTATGAGAATTAGTTTTCGTCTATAGGAATCTCATACGAGATGGTTACAAATGGTCCTTAAACTTGAAGTCATCATAGTTATCTTATTGGAGGACTTATACACTTTGACACTCGGCTCGATGGACCCACTAACGGGTTACGTGTGGGTGATTCATTGGGTGCACTAGGAATCCAATGGATATAGGTGTATGACTAAGTTGACATGAGGATTCAATTTTATGGTAACCATGCTCATGAAAGGTAATAATGGATTAACTAATCCTCCTAGAGGATTAGATAGTCATGATGCTTTGCTAGATGTCAATCTTGATTTATGTATCAAGAGATAAAAAAGGAGTCTTTTATTCTTGATACATTGTCAACATATCTAGGAGCCTATTGAGTCACATGCATAAGTTTAAGTATTCACATTACAAATGAGAAGCAAAGATATTGAAAAAAGTTTCCAATTATAAAGTTTCCTATTTTAGAAAGAGTTTTTGAAATGAAAAATTTCCAAGAATGGAAAGTTTCCTATTTTAGAAATCAGTTTCCTAATTTGGAAGTTAGTCTCAAATTTGGAAATAAAGAATCTAAAAGAAAAAGAGTTTCCTAAAATAGGTTAAAGGGTATTTTGGAAAATTGCTCCCTAATGTGGACCCCGTCAAAATAATATAAGAATATTTATTTGGATAGTCCAAATAAATTAATTATGCTAAAATAGTTTTGGCCCATTAGATTTAATTAAAAGGCTTAAAGATAATTTTGGTGGGAGGATAAACTTCAACCTTATTGGATAATGATGAATGTTTTAAAGATAAACATTAACATTACTAGATAAAGTTGAATGTTTTAAAAGATAATAGTCGTAGTTGACATATAAAATAACTCATCAACCTTGGAGGATAAGAAAGCAAAACCTAGAGTCCTTTATGGACTCAAAGCCACCACTCTCCTTATCCTTAGAGGACAAGGAAACTTTCCCCTATATATAGGAAGAGAAGTGCAGCAAGGAAAGGGTTAATGACCTAGTAGAGTATTTCGACCAACAAAAAGAAAAGGAGAGAATTTAGACAAAAAGAAAAATAAGAAGGAAAAATTTCTACCAGACCTCCAAAATTAAGTTAGGGCACACAGACAAGAGAGAAAATAAAGTAGAAAATAGTTCTCCTAAACCCTAGCAAGAAATACTCTTTCCTCCTTGTTTAAGGTTGTCATAAAGTTTCACGGGATTGATTTTTAGAGGAAATACTTAATCAAAAAAAGTGGAGCTAGCATCCCATTAATTTTTAGTGCTTCTTAGTCGATATATGGGTCGCTTGGATCATCAATAGAGGCTTGACACTTGGATGGATAATAAAAGAAAAGGAATTTAGATATACACTATAAGAGGTAATCCTTTACTTTAGCTTATTATTCATGTATGTATGATTAGTAGATTCAACGACATGATCTTGGGGCCTCGGATGGAGGAAATTTTTTTTTTATTACACGCCTCCATAGGATGCATGATCCTTTAGAGAGAAGGAAAGCGAGAAAGAGGGAGAAGAAAAGAGAGGGAGAGGAAATGAGAGATAAGGAGATATTTAGAGAATAAAGGAGAGGGAGAGTGGGAGAGAGGGAGAAGAAGGGAAATGAGGAGAGTAATGGAGAGAGTCGGAGGGAGACGAGAGGAAGAGGGAAAGTGAGAAAGAGACAAAGGGAGATGGGATAGGAGGGGGAGAGAGAGGGAGGGAAAGAGGGAGAGGGAGAGAGAGAGGAAGAGTGGGATAAAGTAAGAGAGGGAGAGAAAGAGAGGGAGGTAGAGATGGCGAGAGAGGGAGAGGGAAAATGAGAGAAAGGGAGAGGGAAGAAGAGATAAGGAGAGGTTTGAAGAAAAAGTTAGAGAGTGAGGGAGAGGGAGAGGAAGGGAGAGAGCAAGATGGAGTAAGAGAGAGGGAGAGGGAGAAGGAGAGAGAAAAAGGGGGAGAGAGGGAGAGAGAGGGAGAGAAAGAGAGTTTAGGAGAGAGATATGAATGGGAAAGAGTAGAAGAGAAATTGGGAGATGGAGAAAGAGAGATAAAGAAAGAGATGAAGCAAGCAAAAGAGGAAGTGAGAGGCAGAGGGAGAAAGATATAGGGGAGAGGGAAGAAGAGCGAGTGAGGGGGAGAGAAAGAGTAGGGGAGAGAGGGTGAGAGAGGGACATGAAGGGGGAAGAAGAGACAAGGAGAGGGTTAGAGAGAGGGAAATAAGAGTGAGGACGAGGGAGAGAAAATGGGAGAGACGGAAGGATAGAGAGGGAGAGGGAGGGAGAGAAGAAGAGAGAGATGGAGGAAGATGGAAACGGATAGAGAGAGGGAGGAGTGAGAGAGGAAGAGCGACATTAAAAAAGAGGGAGAATGAGAGAAAGAGGGAGATAAGTGGAGAGAGAGGGAGAGAAAGAGAGAAAGGGAAGAAAGAGTGAGAGAGGGTGAGAGAGAGAGGGGTAGAGAGAGTTAGAATAAGAGTGAGAAAGAGATTGAGTGAGAAAGGAAAAGAGGGGGTAGAGAGAGGGAGAAAGATAAAGAGAGAGGGAGGGAGCAAGGGAGAAGGAGAGAAAGAGAAAGGGAGAGAAAGGGAGAGAGAGGGAGGGAGAGAGAGAAGAGAGACAGAACAAAAGTGAGGGAGAGATAGGAAGAGGCGAGGAAGGAAGTAGGAGATAGAGAGGAGTGAGATAGTGAGAGAGGGAGAGGGAGGGAGGGAGAGGGAGGGAGAGAGAGGAAGAGGGGAGAGAAGGAGAGGGGAGGGGAGAGAGGGGGAGAGTGATAGAGGGAGGGAGAGGGAGAGGGAGAGGAGAGAGAGATGAAGTGAGATAGAAAGGAAGAAAGGGAGAGGGAGGGAGAGATAAGGAGAGTTTGAAGAGAATGGGAGAGATAAGGAGAGGTTTGGAGAGAGAGGGAGAGGGAAGAGAGGGAGAGAGAGAGAGAGGGAGAGTGATTGAGAGCTGGAGAGGGAAAGGAAGAGGAGAGAGAGATAAAGTGAGATAGGAAGGGAGGGAGGGAGGGAGACTGAGTGAGAGAGGGAGAGGGAGAGAGAGGGAGGGGAAGGGTAGGGAGAGCAATATAGAGTGAAAGGAAGAGAGAGAGAATGAGAGAAGGAGAGAGAGGGAGACAAAAGGAGAATGGGAGAGAGGGTGAGGGGGAAAAGAGAGATGGAGTGAGAGTGAGAGAGAGGGGTAGATAAAGAGAAAGGGAGGCGAGAGGATGAGATGGGGAAAGAGAGAGAAGGGAAGGATGAGAGAGGGAGAGAGATGGAGTGAGAGTGAGAGAGAAGGGGTAGGTAGAGAAGCTGGAGGGAGAGAAGGAGATGGAGAAAGAGAGGAATGAGGGAGGAAGAGAGAGGAAGAGAGGGAAAGAGAGAGAGAATAGGAAAGGGAGAGGGAGGGAGAGAGAGGGATAAGGAGAATAAGGGAGAGAGGGAGGTAGATAAAGGAAGGTAGTAGGAAAGAGAGATGGGTAATAGGAGAGACATAGAAGGAGAAGGATAGGAAGAAGGGAAGAGATAGGGAGAAGGAGAGAGAAAAGGAGAGAAAGAAAGTGGGAGAGATAGGGAGAAGGAGAGAGAAAGGGAGAGAAAGAAAGTGGGAGAGGGATAAAAAGAGATAAAGAGGGAAAAAGATATATAGAAAAGGAGAGTGGGAAAAGAGAGAGGGGGAGGGGAAAGAGAGAAAGAATTTGAGAAAAGAAATAGAAAGATAAAGGGAGAGCATAAAGGGGGAGAAAGAGGGAGATGGAGAGGAGAGATAGAAAGGGAGAGAGGGTGAAAGAAAAGGGATGAAGAGGAGAGGAGGAAGAGAGGGAAAGGAGTGGGCATGGGATAAGGAGAGGGAGGGAGGGAGGGGGAGGGAGAAAGGGAGGGAGAGGGATAGGGAAAGGAAGAACAAGAAAGAGAGAGAGTGAGGGAGAGAGGGAGAGGGAAAGGGTGAAGGAGAAGGGAGAGAGGGAGAGGGAAGGAAATAGGGAGGGAGAGGGTAAGATGGATATGGAGAGAAGGAGTGAGAGAGTTTATGAGAAAGAGAGATAGGGACAGAGTGAGAGAAGAAAGATGAAAAGAGATAGAGGGAAAGGAAGAAAGAGATAGAGAGATTGGTAAAAGGGAGAGAGAAAAAGGAGAGAGAGAGGGAGAGAAGTAGAGGGGGATAGAGGGGGAGTGAGAGAGGGAGCAAGAGAGAGAGAGAGGGAGGAAGAGAGAGTGAGAGAGAAAAAGGGAGAAAGGGAAGGAGAGACAGGGAGAGTGAGGAAGAAAGGGAAATATAGAGAGAGAGATAGAGAAAAAGTGAAGGAGAAAGGGAGAGGGAGAAAGGGAGAGAGAGAGAAGGAGAAAGCAAGAGGGAGAGGGAGATAGAGAGAGACAGAGATATAGAGAGGGAGGGAGGGAGATAGAGGGAGAAAGATATAGAGAGAGGGAGAGGGAGGGAGGGAGAGGGAGGGAAGGAAAGGGAGAGATAGGGAGGAGGGAGAGACAGAGGGATAAAAGGGGAGAGAGAGGGAGAAAGGGGAAAGGAAGGAGGGAGGGGGAGAGGGAGCAATGAAAAGTGGGAGAGAGGAGGAAGAGGGAGCAGGAGAGAGGTAGAGAGATGGAAAGAGAGCGTGGGAGAGCAAAAGAGGTAGAGAGTGAGAGAAAAGGAAAGATAGGGAGGGAAAGGGAGAAAGAGAGGGAGAAAGGTAGAGAAAGGGAGAGAGATGAGGGAGGGTGGAGGGAGAAGGAGGAAAATAGAGAGAGGGATAGGAAGCTAGAGCAAAAGAGGGAGAGAAGGAGAAAGATGGGTAAAGAGAAGGAGAGAGAGGGAGACATAGAGGGAGAGAAGAAAAGGGAGAGGGAGAGGCAAAGGGAGGGGAAGAGAGAGAGTGAGACAGTGGGAGAGAGGGATAGAGGAGAAAGAGAGAGATAGAGGGGGAGAGAGGGAAAAGGAGGGAGAGATAAGGGAAGTGAGAAGATGAGGAAGAAAGAGCGGGGAAAGATTGGGAGAGAAAGGGAGAGAGAGAGGGAGAGAGAAAGAGAGAGAGAGGTAGGGGGAGAGAAGGAGAGTGAGAGAGAAAGACTAAGAGAGAGAGGGAGAAAGGGAAAGAGAGAGGGAGGGAGAGAGATAGAGGGATGGAGAGAGTGGAGGAGCAAAAGAGAAAATGAAGGAGAGAGAGGGGGAGAGAGGGATAAATAATGGGTGAAAATGTGATGCCCCAGACTCCTTACCAATTACCTAAGAGGTGTGGTTAGGTGCATCATAGATTAGAGACTAAAGTCTCAATTTACTCCCATAATACATGGCTAATAAATAATAACATATTAAGTATAGAAGGATGTATAATAAAATTTACACAACTTTAATGAATCCAATTATAGAAGTCATAAAATATCTACGCCGTTATTTACCCACTACTAGACATCGTACCCAATGTTACAATCAAAAGAGATTTTTATGTTTTTTGTGTCACATATGAGACCTTTTCTCGGAGGAACCAAGTGGCTTCTTTATCAACACTACCATTACCTTTTCCCGTCATGGCATGAAATAACAACAAGGTGAGTCAAAGCTCGGTAAATAGGGTGATGCATGTGAGATGCGAGTGCTATCCTATCACTTAGCCTTTCCTTATTAATTTTAATTCGAGTACCCTAGGTATTAGCAAGTCTACTCTATTCCTATTCCTTAATGATTACCAAATCACCTACTACTAGCAATAGAATTATCCCTCTTTGTAGCACAATTTTAGCAAAATTCTCCATCGTTTAACGGTGTATTCAATTAATAGAGCGCATGCACAACTTCATTGCTAATACCCATTTAATCTAGTTAGGTTACCACACCTATCCAATTTTAAAACAATTCGGTTACCAAACCTCATCATTTCTTGACTCAATTGTTTTCTCAAGTCAGTCCATTCCCAAATGCATATGATGCACATGATGTTTCATTTACCATATTCCACCAATCATGGGTACCAAACCCTTCATTTCCACATTACATTGAAAATCTAACCCACTCTTAGGATTTCATATATTTTTCATAGTAATCATACAAGGAATATAAGACCCACCTATTAAGGTTAATCCATTCCTATATTTTATCCCTAGGAACGCGTTTAAGTGCAATTGAAGTGAGGTTTCATTCCTAACCTAAAATTTAGTCTACTAACCAAATTTAGTCGTTAATAGGTCTAGATCCTAATTTTAATTTTTCCTTAAAATCTTTCCTTCCAATGCTTCATTTGATACTTATTCGAGCGGAATTGGACCATTAATTATGGAGTTGGATGATTGGAATGCAATTTTTAAAAATTAGGGTTTAGGCCGATTGTTTCATAGTCTAAGCCAAAATTTCCATTTTTCTTGGAATATAACCTTTCTACACTTTAATTTATACTTATTTAGGTACATTTGAACCATTAATTATTAAGTGGGATGGATGGAGTACAAATCCCAAATTTTTGGGTTTAGGCCGAATGGGTTCTAAAAGTGGCAAGACCATTCCTTTGATAACCATGGAGTTTTTTTGCATCCTAATTTACTTATTTGGGTTACTAGCCAAGCCTAGGGTCTTAATTACACAAAAAAGGTCTATCTTTCCTCTTTTAACATGTAGGCCAAATGGGTTTCTCGAAGAAACTCATCCTTTCAAGTCCCTCTCAACCATGGTTTAAACTAATCCAATTTTGATCCAAGCCTTTTTTGTTTCAACCAAACCCATCAACACATATTTAGGCATACACAACATATAGATACATAAACATACCAAGCATTCATCATCACATATACAATCTAACCATTAATTTCACATCATGCCATCAAACAAAAAACACTAACATGAATAATCCATAACAACATAATAGAAAGCTTTAAACTACCACCTAATTTAAGCACTTATAAATGAAATTTATGGCATAACATAATGCAACATAAAACCTACTTACTTAGTTAAAGATGGTAGAAAATCCCTTAGCCTTTTTCCTCCTCCGTTCTTCTTTCTTTCTTCCCTCTTTTTCTTTTTCGTTTTTCACTCTTTCCTTATGGTGTTCTCTCAATTTTCGATGCGCTAAAATGGCTAAGTCTAACTCTCTCTCATACTTATATACTCCACCCTTTTTCATATCATTAATTAGTAGGATATGTGTCTTAATTGTATGGTTACAAGGTGTAATATGAGAGAAGAAAAATGAAAGCAAGGTGGTGGGTTTGACTTTCAAAATGGTGAGGTGTCATTCATTAGAAAATGGTTGAAGATTAGGTGTCCAATTAGTAAATAAAAAGGGAAACTAAAGGGTAACTAAACTAACTTTCTAAGGTAGTTTGGTTCCAATAATTTAGCATTTTCACCATATTTAGGTAATTCTTTCACTTGCATGACATTTTTAGATATATGTTGTGGGAAAATAAATAATGGCTAGATATTTTAATACCATAAAATATAAAAGATAATGTCACATAAATTACGCCAACATCCAATATATATTTATAGATTTTCTAGGATATATATTTTTATAACGTTAAGAATTTTTTTCACGGGAGTTACATTTTCTCCCAAAATTTCGGCATGCATTCAAATTTTTAAGCAATTCCCCAAATTTCAGCACTCTCCACTCCTTTAGCTAATTTTTCTCACTTCATGGTATGTCCTAAATATATTATGTTCTAAATATATGTTAAAGAAAATAAATGGTAACTAGCTAGGTTACCCGAAGTTCATCCCATAATTTGTCACATAAACACTAAGCATAATAACATCACAAAATATTAAAATGGCACATAAATCACACCTATACTTAGTATATACATATATAAATATTCCAATATGTATAGCTATGTGGTTAAGGACTTTCACTGGGGTTACGAGAAGGGGGAGAGAGAGGAATAAAAAGGGAGAGGGAGAGGGAGAGGAAGAGAGAGAGATGGAGAGATGGAGGGACAAGAAAAGAAAAAGAAACAGAGGGGCAGAGAAAGGTAAAGAGAGGGAAAAAGGGAGAGAGAAGGAGAGATGAGGGGGAGAGAGATAAAAGATAGAAGGAGAGTTAAAGAGAGGAAAAGAGAGAGGATGAGAGAGAGGGAGAGATAAGAGAGAGAGAGGGAGAAATAAGGGGAGAAAAAGACAACGAGGATGGAAAAAGGGGGACAGATGGAGGGAGGGAGAGAAAAAATAAAAAGAGAGGGAGAGTGGAACAAGTGAGCGAGAGAGAATGTGAGGGAGAGAGGGGGAGAAAGGGAGAGAGGGAGAGGTAGTGTGAGAGTGGGAGAGAGGGAAAAATAGGGAGAGATCGGGAGAGAAAGGGAGAGAAGGGGAGATAGAGAAGGAAGGAGAGAGGGAGGGAGATAGGGAGAAAAGGAGAGAGAGAGGGAGATAGGGAGAAAAGGAGAGAGAAGGAAAGAGGAAGGAAGGGAGAGGAAATGGAAAAAAGAAACAGAGAGGGAGAGAGAAAGGGAGGGAGAGAACAAAAGAGTATAAGGGATAGAGAGGGAGAGAGAGAGGGGAGAAGGAGAGAGTTGTAGAGTGGGAGAGTCAAAGAGATGGAAAGAGAGAAGGGAGGAGATAGAGGGAGAGTGAGAGAAAGCGAATGAGAGGGAGAGAGAGAACATAATAAAGAAGGAAGGAGAGAGATTGAGAGATTAGGAGAGAGGGCGAGGGAATGGGATGAGGGGGACAGATGGAGAGTGAGAGAATGATAGTAAGGGAGAGGAAGAGAAAGGAAGAGAGAGGGAGAGCTAGAGGGAGAGAGGGAGAGATGAAGAGGAAGGGAGAGGGAGATAAGGGGAGAGAGAGTGTGGAAGAAAGAGAGATAGAGGGTGTGGGAGGGAGAGATGGAGAGTAGGAAGGAGAGAGAAGGAGGGAGAGAAAGAGGGGGAGAGGTGGAGAGAGAGGGAGATAAAGAAGAGGAGTGTGTGAGAGAGAAAGAGCGGGTGAGAGGAAGGGGGTGAGAGAGGGAGTGAGGGAGACTAAGAGAGGAAGAGTGGAAGAGAGGGAAAGAAAAGGGAGAGAGAGGGAGAAAAAGAAGGAGAGAAAAAGTAGAGAAAGAGAGAGAGAGAGTAAAAAGGAGAGAGAGGGAGAAAGAGTTAGCGAGAGGGGGAGAGTGAAGAAATGAGGGAGGGATTAGAGGGAGAGAGGGAGAGAGTTAGAGATAAAGGGAGAGAGGGATAGAGGGAGAGAGAAGGGAGAGAGAGGTAGAGAAAGAGAGAGAGAGGGAGAAGGAGAGAGTAAGAGATAAAGGGAGAGAGGGATGGAGGGAGAGAGGGGGAGAGAGAGGTAGAGAAGGAGAGAGAGAGGGAGAAGGAGAGAGAAAAAAGAGGGAGAGAGGGTAAGAGGAAGTAAGGGAGAGTGAGTGGGAGAGAGAGGGGGAGAGATAGAGAAGGAAAGAAAGGGAGATTAAGGGCGAGAAAGAGCAAAGGAAAGTGGGAGACGGGGTAAGGAGGAAGAGTGAAAGAGATGGAGCAAGAGAGGGAGAATGAGAGAGAGGGGGAAGAGGGATATTAAGAGAATGAGTGAGTGAGAGCAAAAGAGAGAGAATAAGATAAGGAGGGAGTGAGGGATAGTGATTGAGAGCGATAGGGAGGGAGAGAAAAGGAGAGAGAGCAAGAGAGAGGGAGGGAGAGAGATGGAGAGAAAGAGAGAAAAAGAAATATTGATGGGGAGAGGGGGAGAGAGGGAGAGGAAGATGGGGAGAAAGGGAGAAAGGGAGAGGAGAGAGGGAGAGGGAGAGTGAGATAAGGGGGAGAGAGGGGGAGAGAAATGGAGGGAGAGATGGAGAGAGGGGTTAAGGGAGATAAATGGTGTGAGAGAGAGAGAGAGAGAGAGAGGGAGAGGGAGAGAAAGCTATAGGTAGAGAAAGCAAAGGAGAGAGGGAGAGAAAGCTATAGGTAGAGAAAACAAAGGAAAGAGGGAGAGAGCAAGAGGCGGAGAGAGGGAGAGGGAGGGAGGGATGGAAAGAGGGAGACAGAGGAAGTGAGAGAGGGATAGAGAGAAGGGGAGAGAGAGAAATAGAGGGAGGGAGGGAGGGAGGGAGAAGAAGGGAGAGATTAGGAGAGAAAGAGGGAGAGGGGGTGATAGGGCGAGAGAGGGAATGAGTGAGAGAGTAAGAGAGAGTAAGACAAAGAGGGAGAGAGGATGTAAGAGATAGAAGGGGAGGGAGAGAGAGAAAGAGAGAGTGGGAAAGAGAGAGGTAGAGAGAGAGTGAGAAGGGAGAGAGAGGGAAAGGAAGAGAGGGGGAGGGAAAGAGATATAAAAAGGAGAGGGAGTGAGAGTAAAAGAGAGAGAGGGAGGGAAAAAGGGAGAGAAAGGGAGTGAAAAAGGAGGAGAGGGGGAGGATGAGAGAAAAAGAGTTAGAGGGAGAGAGAAAGAGGGAGAGATAGAGGTAAAAATGGTTGGATATAGAGAGAGCGAGAGAGGAAGTGGGGTAGGGAGAGATGGAGAGAAGAAAAGGGAAAGAGGGAGAAAGAGAACATGAGAGCGAGGAATACTAAGCGAGAAAGGGAGAATGAGAGACAATGAAAGAGAGAGAGTGAGAGAGTACGAGAAGACTATGAGGGAGAGATAAAAGGAGAGAGAGAGGGTGAGAAATAAAGAGAGGGAGAGAAAAAAGGAGAGAAAGAGAGAGAGAAGGGTATAGAGTGAGAAGGGGAAAGAGAGAGGGAGGGAGAGAGACAGAGGGATGGAGAGAGTGGAGGAGCAAAAGAGAAAATGAAGGAGAGAGAGGGAGAGAGAGGGATAAATAATGGGTGAAAATGTGATGCCCCCAGCTCCCTTACCAATTACCTAAGAGGTGTGGTTAGGTGCGTCATAGATTAGAGACTAAAGTCTCAATTTACTCCCATAATACATGGCTAATAAATAATAACATATTAAGTATAGAAGGATGTATAATAAATTTACACAACTTTAATGAATCCGATTATAGAAGTCATAAAATATCTACGCCGTTATTTACCCACTACTAGACATCGTACCCAATGTTACAATCAAAAGAGATTTTTATGTTTTTCGTGTCACATATGAGACCTTTTCTCGGAGGAACCGAGTGGCTTCTTTATCAACACTACCATCGCCTTTTCCTGTCATGGCATGAAATAACAACAAGGTGAGTCAAAGCTCGGTAAATAGGGTGATGCATATGAGATGCGATGCTATCCTATCACTTAGCCTTTCCTTATTAATTTTAATTCGAGTACCCTAGGTAATAGCAAGTCTACTCTATTCTCATTCCATGATGATTACCGAATCACCTACTACTAGCAATAGAATTATCCCTCTTTGTAGCACACAGTTAGCAAAATTCTCCATCGTTTAACGGTGTATTCAATTAATAGAGCGCATGCATAACTTCATTTCTAATACCCATTTAATCTAGTTAGGTTACCACACCTATCCAATTTTAAAACAATTCGGTTACCAAACCTCATCATTTCTTGACTCAATTGTTTTCTCAAGTCAGTCCATTCCCAAATGCATATGATGCACATGATATTTCATTTACCATATTCCACCAATCATGGGTACCAAACCCTTCATTTCCACATTACATTGAAAATCTAACCCACTCTTAGGATTTCATATATTTTTCATAGTAATCATACAAGGAATATAAGACCCACCTATTAAGGTTAATCCATTCCTATATTTTATCCCTAGGAACGCGTTTAAGTGCAATTGAAGTGGGGTTTCATTCCTAACCCAAAATTTAGTCAACTAACCAAATTTAGTCGTTAATAGGTCTAGATCCTAATTTTAATTTTTCCCTAAAATCTTTCCTTCCAATGCTTCATTTGATACTTATTCGAGCGGAATTGGACCATTAATTATGGAGTTTGATGATTGGAATGCAATTTTTAAAAATTAGGGTTTAGGCCGATTGTTTCATAGTCTAAGCCAAAATTTCCATTTTTCTTGGAATATAACCTTTCTACACTTTAATTTATACTTATTTAGATACATTTGAACCATTAATTATTAAGTGGGATGGATGGAGCTCAAATCCCAAATTTTTGGGTTTAGGCCGAATGGGTTCTAAAAGTGGCAAGACCATTCCTTTGATAACCATGGAGTTTGTTTGCATCCTAATTTACTTATTTGGGTTACAAGCCAAGCCTAGGGTCTTAATTACACAAAAAAGGTCTATCTTTCCTCTTTTAACATGTAGGCCAAATGGGTTTCTCGAAGAAACTCATCCTTTCAAGTCCCTCTCAACCATGGTTTAAACTAATCCAATTTTGATCCAAGCCTTTTTTGTTTCAACCAAACCCATCAACACATATTTAGGCATACACAACATATAGATACATAAACATACCAAGCATTCATCATCACATATACAATCCAACCATTAATTTCACATCATGCCATCAAACAAAAAACACTAACATGAATAATCCATAACAACATAATAGAAAGCTTTAAACTACCACCTAATTTAAGCAATTATAAATGAAATTTATGGCATAACATAATGCAACATAAAACCTACTTACTTAGTTAAAGATGGTAGAAAATCCCTTAGCCTTTTTCCTCCTCCGTTCTTCTTTCTTTCTTCCCTCTTTTTCTTTTTCGTTTTTCACTCTTTCCTTATGGTGTTCTCTCAATTTTCGATGCGCTAAAATGGCTAAGTCTAACTCTCTCTCATACTTATATACTCCACCCTTTTTCATATCATTAATTAGTAGGATATGTGTCTCAATTTTATGGTTACAAGGTGTAATATGAGAGAAGAAAAATGAAAGCAAGGTGGTGGGTTTGACTTTCAAAATGGTGAGGTGTCATTCATTAGAAAATGGTTGAAGATTAGGTGTCCAATTAGTAAATAAAAAGGGTAACTAAAGGGTAACTAAACTAACTTTCTAAGGTAGTTTGGTTCCAATAATTTAGCATTTTCACCATATTTAGGTAATTCTTTCACTTGCATGACATTTTTAGATATATGTTGTGGGAAAATAAATAATGGCTAGATATTTTAATACCATAAAATATAAAAGATAATGTCACATAAATTACACCAACATCCAATATATATTTATAGATTTTCTAGGATATATATTTTTATAACGTTAAGAATTTTTTTCACGGGAGTTACATTTCTCTCCTAAAATTTTGGCATGGATTCAAATTTTTAAGCAATTCCCCAAATTTCAGCACTCTCCACTCCTTTAGCTAATTTTTCTCACTTCATGGTATGTCCTAAATATATTATGTTCTAAATATATGTTAAAGAAAATAAATGGTAACTAGCTAGGTTACCCGAAGTTCATCCCATAATTCGTCACATAAACACTAAGCATAATAACATCACAAAATATTAAAATGGCACATAAATCACACCTATACTTAGTATATACATATATAAATATTCCAATATGTATAGCTATGTGGTTAAGGACTTTCACGGGGGTTACGAAAGGGGGAGAGAGAGGAATAAAAAGGGAGAGGGAGAGGGAGAGGACGAGAGGGAGATGGAGAGATGGAGGGACAAGAAAAGAAAAAGAAACAGAGGGGAAGAGAAAGGTAAAGAGAGGGAAAAGGGAGAGAGAAGGAGAGATGAGAGGGAGAGAGATAAAAGATAGAAGGAGAGTTAAAGAGAGGAAGAGAGAGAGGATGAGAGAGAGGGAGAGATAAGAGAGAGAGAGGGAGAAATAAGGGGAGAAAAAGACGATGAGGATGGAAAAAGGGGGACAGATGGAGGGAGGGAGAGAAAAATAAAAGGAGAGGGAGAGTGGAACAAGTGAGCGAGAGAGAATGTGAGGGAGAGAGGGTGAGAAGGGGAGAGAGGGAGAGGTAGTGTGAGAGTGGGAGAGAGGGAAAAAGAGGGAGAGATTAGGAGAGAAAGGGAGAGAAGGGGAGATAGAGAAGGAAGGAGAGAGGGAGGGAGATAGAGAGAAAAGGAGAGAGAGAGGGAGATAGGGAGAAAAGGAGAGAGAAGGAAAGAGGAAGGAAGGGAGAGGAAATGGAAAAAAGAAACAGAGAGGGAGAGAGAAAGGGGAGGGAGAGAACAAAAGAGTATAAGGGATAGAGAGGGGAGAGAGAGAGGGAGAAGGAGAGAGTTGTAGAGTGGGAGAGTCAAAGAGATGGACGGAGAGAAGGGAGGAGATAGAGGGAGAGTGAGAGAAAACGAACAAGAGGGAGAGAGAGAACATAATAAAGAAGGAGAGAGATTAAGAGATTAGGAGAGAGGGTGAGGGAATGGGAGGAGGGGGACAGATGGAGAGTGAGAGAAGGATAGTAAGGGAGAGGAAGAGAAAGGAAGAGAGAGGGAGAGCTAGAGGGAGAGAGGGAGAGATGAAGAGGGAGGGAGAGAGAGGTAGGGAGAGGGAGATAAAGGGAGAGAGAGTGTGGAAGAAAGAGAGATAGAGGGTGTGGGAGGGAGAGATGGAGAGTAGGAAGGAGAGAGAGGGAGGGAGAGAAAGAGGGGGAGAGGTGGAGAGAGAGGGAGATAAAGAAGAAGAGTGTGTGAGAGAGAAAGAGCGGGTGAGAGGAAGGGGGTGAGAGAGGGAGTGAGGGAGACCGAGAGAGGAAGAGTGGAAGAGAGGGAAAGAAAAGGGAGAGAGAGGGAGAAAAATAAGGAGAGAAAAATTAGAGAAAAGAGAGAGAGAGTAAAAGGGAGAGAGAAGGAGAAAGAGTTAGCAAGAGGGAGAGTGAAGAAACGAGGGAGGAGATTAGAGGGAGAGAGGGAGAGAGTTAGAGATAAAGGGAGAGAGGGATAGAGGGGGAGAGAAGGGGAGAGAGAGGTAGAGAAGGGGAGAGAGAGGGATAACGAGAGAGTAATAGATAAAGGGAGAGAGGGGGAGAGAGAGGTAGAGAAGGAGAGAGAGAGGGAGAAGGAGAGAGACAAAAAGAGGAAGAGAGAGTAAGAGGAAGGAAGGGAGAGTGAGTGGGAGAGAGAGGGGAGAGATAGAGAAGGAAAGAAAGGGAGATTAGGGGCAGAAAGAGCAAAGGAAAGTGGGAGACGGGGTAAGGAGGAAGAGTAAAAGAGATGGAGCAAGAGAGGGAGAATGAGAGAGAGGGTGAGAAATAAAGAGAGGGGAGATAAAAAAGGAGAGAAAGAGAGAGAGAAGGGTATAGAGTGAGAAGGGAAACAGAGAGAGGGAGAAAGAGCGAGGCTAGAGAGGGAGAGGTAGAGAAAGGGAAAGAGAAAGGGAGAGGGAGGGTAAGAGAGAAGGAGATTGATAGAAAGGGTGATGGAGAGAGCGTGAGAGATAGGGAGAGAGGGAAAGAGGGAGAGAGAGAGGAGAGAGAAAAAGGAAGAGAGAGTGAGAGAGGGAGGGAGAGAAGGAAAAGGAGAGAGAATAGGAGAAAAAGAGTGAGAGATAGATAGAGAGATTATGAAGGAGAGATAGAGAAAGAGAAAGAGATGATGGAGAGAGAGAGGGAGAGAAGGAGAGAAAGAGAGAGAAATAAGGAGAGAGGGAGGGGGAGAGAGAGAGAGATTTATATGGGGGAGAGAGAGAGAGATTTATATGGGGGAGAGAGGGAGAGATGGGGGAGAGAGGTAGTGATTGAGAGAGAGGAAGAGAAGGAGAGGAAGACAGGAAGAGGGAGACTAGGTGAAAAAGTAAGGGAGACGGAGAGGGAGATACGGCGGACATAGATATGGAGAGAGGAAGAGAGATAAAAGGAGAGAGAAAGAGGGAAGGAAAGAGGGAGCGGGGGAAGGGAGAAAGGGAGAGGGAGAGGGAGAAAGAAAGGAGAGGGAGAGAGAGAGGGATAGAGAGAGATTGATAGAAAGAGAATGAGGGAGAATGGGGGAGGGAGAGAGACATAGAGAGGGAGAGAAAACGAATGGAAGAGAGAAAAGGAGAGAGGGAGTGGAGTGGATAGAAGAGAGAGATGATGTAAGAGATAAAAAAGAGGGTAGGAGAGACTGTGAAAGAAAGAGAGAGATGAAGAGAGGGAAAGAGTAGGAGAGAGGGGAGAGAAAGGGAGAGAGGAGGAGGGAGGGAAGGAGAGACAAAAGGAGGGAGGGTGTGAGAGAGAAAGAGAGCTATAGGGAGGATAGAGAGAGGTAAAGAGAAAGAGAGAGGGAGAGGGAGAGGGAGAGAGAAAGGGAGAGAGAGGATGGGAGTGAGGGAGATGGATATAGAGGAGAAAGGAAGAGGGAAAGAGGAAGAAAGAAGGAGAGAGGAAGAGGGAGGGGGACAAGAAAAGGAGAGAGGAAGAGGGAGGGAGGGTGAGAGGGAGGAAGGAGAAAGAGAGAGGGAGGGGTAGGGGGAGAGAGAGAGGGAGGGAGGGTGAGAGGGAGGAAGGAGAGAGAGAGGGAGAGGTAGCAAGAGAGGGAGGAAGGAAGAAAGAAGGAGTAAAAGAGGAAGGAAAAGAGAGGGAGAGAGAGAGAGGGAAAGGGAGAGAGAGAGGGAGAAAGAGATAGAGGGAAGGTGAGGGAAGGAGGTGTTAGTATAGGTACCCAAGATCCCCTTTTTGGATGGTTTGAATTATTTTAATATTGCATTCTTTATTTTGTTAATAAAAATAAGTCTTTCTATTAATTCTTGTTGTTTATATTTTGATGGAATTAAATGAAGTCCATATTATATGGATTGCATTAATGATTGATCAAGTTGGAATCTTCATTTTGATGTTGAAATCAAAGAGTTTGGTTTCATTAAGAATGAGGATGAACTTTGTGTTTAGAAGAACGTTAGTGGGAGCACAATTATGTTCTTAATATTATATGTAGATGACATACTACTCATTAGAAATGACATACCCAACCTATCGTCCGTAAAGACTTGGTTAGGGAATTATTTCTTTATGAAGGAATTACACGAAGCTACCTATATTTTGGGCATCAAAATCTATAGAGATAGATTAAGGAAATTACTTGGCCTAAGTCGGAGTACATACATTGACAAGGTGCTAAAATGGTTTAGCATGAATGCATCCAAGAAGGGATTTCGCCAATGTCACATGGTATACATCTTTCCAATGCTAAATGCCCATCCATATAGGAGAAAGAGATCATGTAAAATACTATTTTGTTTTACAATCAAATCAATCATGTGTGTTATGATATGTATTCATCTTGATGTCTCATTTGGTATGAGCATGATGAGTAGGTACCAATCCGATCCCGATGAGAGTCACTAGAATGAGATCGAGTACATGGATTGTTACATGAGTGTCATAAGTTGGTCTCGGTGTTGCTATGGTGTATGTGGTCCTTTGACTTAAAGTAACATGGTTCCTTACATGAAAAGTCATATATTTTGATATCATCAAATGTCGTCTATAATAGGATGGAATATAAAGTTAGTTGTTGGATATACCATGAATTATGCAAAGAGATATAAGGGATGTATATAGGATTTGTCCTTTTTATATACCAAGAGTGATGTTTATGGCCACCTTAATTGAATGAGATTGTGACATACATGGCCATGCTCAAATGAATCAATATGTGATATCCATCTCTTTTGTTTGAAGTAGTCAACTCATGGATCAATAAATGCTAAGATTAAACTATATGAGAATGACACATTCCATGTCTCATGTTTAATCTAGACATCTAAGACAAAGGGACTAGACTATATAGTAACATATGTCATGGACAAGGTTATGTCGAATCATCAACATTCTTATTACTTGGGTAATATTGATGCATTGCTAAATGCTGCTCACTATTTGTGACTCTAAATTATGATTTTAAGATCACTACCAATGTAAAAAGAACCTATAGGGTCACTCATAAAAATCGACTCGAAATTGAGTATGACTAAAAGTCCTAATTGGATTAGGATTCTTAGTTAGGTTAAGATCCCTATTTGGATTAGGATTTCATGTCAATTTAAGGCTCTTAATTGGATTAGGATTCCTATTTAGGTTAATATTCCTAGTGAGACTAGGATATGGTTTGGATTATAGTATTTAATTATACTAATAAGGTGGTTAAATTAAGACATATAAAATGGGCTTAATGAAGTCTAAGTCCAATGTCTGTTGGATATTAATTTGTCAAAATAATCAGCCTATATTTTTTTCTATATCCTTAGGCTTTGGAAATTAGTTTCCTAGTAGGACTATGCCTCATACATTTTTGGTTGTTGTGAAATACAGCCAATACATAATATTCAACACATATAAGTGTAAGCGTGAAAACAGAAACCCTAAGAGCCATGAGAGAAAACCTAGCCATCTTGAGTGGAAGAGTGACCCATCCTTTAAACACTATAAATTGTAGCTAGGACTTTAACTTAAGGTGACTCTCTATTCTAGAATTTTTCTAGTGATCGAGATGTTCATGTGGATACCAATAGAGGTGTATTTCATAAATCTATGCTCATGATTCGGGCATCCTTCATGTAAAAGACATGATCTATGCTACAAGAGGTAATGATCTAATCCTCTAACTTTGTTATTTTTACATGGATCAACGATATTTTGAACATATTTTTTTATGACATTATTTTTCCTATATAAATTTATTTTGTGTACAAAGAGAAAGAAAGATGGGGAGAGATATGGAGAGAGAAGGGGATGAAGGGAGAGAGAGGGAGAGAGTGGGGGGAGAGAGAGGGGACAAGAAAGAGGAGAGAGGAAGAGTGAGAGAGAGTGAGAGAGAGATAGAGGGAGAGTGGGAGACAACTATGGGAAGGACAAAAAGGGAGAGAATGAGAGGGAAGGGAGAGAGATAGCAAAAGTGAGAAAAGGAGAGAGGGGGAGAAGGAAGAGGGGGAGAGAGAGTGTGTGAGAGAGATAGAGAGAAAGAGGCAGAGAAGGAGTGAGAGAGAGGGAGATGGATGGATAGAGAAGGGGTTAAGATAGAGAGGGGGATAAGGGAGAGATAGAAAGGGAGAGTGATTGAGTGTGTGAGAGAGAGAGAGAGATGGAGAGAGAGGGTGAGAGAGATGGAAAGAGAGAGAGATGGAGAGAAAGGGTGATAGAGAGAGAGGGTGAGAGAGATGGAAAAAGAGAGAGATGGAGAGAGAGGGTGATGGAGAGAGAGGGTGAGAGAGATGGAAAGAGAGAGAGATGGAGAGAGAGGGTGAGAGAGATAAGGAGAGAGATATGGAGAGGGAGAGAGAGTGATAGGGAGAGTAAGGGGGAGAGAGATGGAGGTAGAGAAGGATAGAGAGAATGTGATAAGGAGATAGAAAAAGGGACGGAGGGAGAGAGAGGTAGAGAGGGGCTTAGAGAAGAGGAGAAAGAGAGAGAGAAGAAGAAGAGAGTGATAGAGAGAGAATGGGTGAGAGAGAAGGGAATGTAAGAAGACCAAGAGAGAACAAGGGAGAGAATGAGATGGTTAGAGGGGTAGAGAGTGTAAAAGATAGAGAGAAAAGTAGAAAAATAGAGAGAGAGAGAAGGAGAGAGAGAGATAAGAAGAGAGATACTAGGAGAGAGAGGGAGGAAAAAAAGGGAGATAGAGAGAATGAGAGATAGGGCAAGAGAGAGGGAGAGATAGAGAGAGGATAGATGGAGAGAGAGATGTGGAGCGAGGAGAGAGAGGGGGAATGAAGAGAAGGGAGTATGGTAGAGAGGAGGGAGAGTAAGAGAGAGGGAAATGGAGAGAGGGAGAAGCTATGACAACAAAAAGAGAGAGAGTGAGAGGGTGAGAGAGGTAGAGAGAGTGAGAGGGAGAGAGGGGGAGGGGGGAGGAGGGAGTGTGAGAGGGAGAGGGTGTGAGAGGGAGAGATATGGAGAATGAAAGGAGAGAGAGGAAGTGAGGGAAAGAAAGGAAGAAAGGTAGAGGGAGAGAGGGATAGAGAGGGTAGAAAGGGGAAGAGAGAGGGTGAGAATGGGGGAGAGAGATGGAGATAAAGAGAGGAGAGGGAAAGAGTAGGAGAGAGGGAGAGGGGTAGAGAGGGAGAAAGTGAGAGAGGGGATGAGAGAAGAGAGGGAGAGGCAAAGAGGGAAGAAGAAGAGACAAAGACAGACAAGGAGAGAGGAAGAGAGGTAAATAAAGAGTTAGAGAAAAAGAGGGAGGGAAATAGAGTAGGGAGAGAGAGAAAGAGAGATAGAGGGAGAGGGAGAAAGGGAGGGAGGGAAGGAGAGGGTGAGGTAGGTAGATGGAGAGGAAGAGAAAGGGAGGGAGAGAGGGGGAAAGAGAGAGGAGTGAAGAGAGTGAGAGAGGGAGAGAAAGACTGATAGAAAGAGGGAGAATGACAGAGGGAAAGAGGGAGGAAGAGAGAGGGGGTTAGAAAAAGGAGAGTGGGAGAAAGGGAGAGAGAAAAAGGTAAAGAGGGAGGGAGGGAGGGAGAGGAAGGGAGAGAGAGAGAGATAGAGGGAGAAAGATGGAGAGGGAGAGAGAGGGAGAGGGAGAGAAAGGAAGAAGGAGGGAAAGATAGATAGAGAGGGAGGGAGAGATGGTAAAAGGGAGAGAGGAAGGAAGAGAAGTTGATAGAGAGATAGAAAGAGAAAGGGAGAGGGAAAGGGAGGAAGAGGAAGGGAGGGAGAGGGAAAAAGGGTAGGAGAGGGATAAAGAAAGGTAGGGAGAGAGAGAAGGTGAAAGACAATGGGAGGGAGGGAGAGAAAGAGGGAGAGTGAGAGAGGGAGGTTGGGAAAGATGGACACAAGAAGGAAGAAAGAGAGAGGGAGAAAGAGAGAGAGGTTGAAGGGATGGGGGAGGGAAGGGAGAGAGGGAGAGAGAAGGGAAGAGAGGGAAAGAAAGGGAGTAAGGGAGTAAGGGAGTGAGGGAGAAAAAGAGAGAGAGGGAGGGAAAGAGAGAAGAAGATCTATATAGAGAGAGGAAATGGGAGAGAGATAAGAAAAGGGAGAGAGAAGAGAAGAGAAAAGAGAGAGAGATAAGGAGAGAGAGATAAGGAGAGAGAGAGAGAAAGAGGGAAGTGGGAGAGAGGTAAAGAGAGAGAGGTAGGGAGGGATAGAGAAAAAAAGGTGAGAGGGAGAGAGAGGAAGAGAGATAGATGAAGAGTGGGATAGATATGGAGAGGGAGAGGAGAAACGAAGAAATAAAGAGAGAGGGATAATGGGTGGAGAGAGAGAAAAAGAGGGAGGGAGAAGGGGAGATAGAGGGTGAGAGAGGGGGAGAGAGAGGGAGAGGGAGAGGGAGATGGAGTGAGGGAGATGGAGAGATAAAGAGAGATAAAGGTAAAGAGAGAGAGAGAGAAAGGGAGAGAGAGGGATTGAGGGAGAAAAGGAGAGAGATAGAGAGGGAAAAGGAGAGGAAGATCGACATAGAGAGAGGAGATGGGAGAGAGATAAACAGAAGGAGGGAGAAAAAAGAGAAGGAAAGATAGGGAGATAGAGTAAGAAAGAGAAAGGTAGAGAGAGGGAGAGAGAGAAAGAGGAAAGTGGGAGAGAGGTAAGGAGAGAGAAGGAGAGAGAAAATGATGGAGAGACGTAGAGAAAAAGAGCGAGGAAATAGAGATAGAGATGGAGAGGGAGAGGGAGGGGGAGAGATTGGAAAAGAGAAAGAAGAGAGAGGAGGAGATAGGGAGAGAGGTTGAGAGAGAGAAAGTGAGAGAGGTAGTGGGAGAGATAGGTAGGGAGAAAGATAGAGATGAAAAGGAAGAGGGAAAAGGAGAGGGACAGATTGGAGGAAGGCAGGAAGGGAAGATAGAGAAAAAGATAACGAGGGAAAGGGAGGGAGGGAGAAAGAGGGAGGGAAGGAGGGAGGGAGATAGAGATAGGGAGAAAGAGAGGAAGGGAGAGGAGAGAGAGGGAGATAGGGAGAGAGGTTAAGAGATAAAGGAGGAGAGAGGTAGAAAGAAAGAGTGGTAGAGAGATAGAAACAGAGAGGGATGGAAATGTAAAGGGAGGGAAGAGGAGCAAAAGGGAAGGAGAACCAGAAAGGGGTAGGGAGAGGGAGAGAGAGGGATAGAGGAAAAGAGAGAAAGAGTGGGGGAAGAGAGAGGGAAAGAGGGGGACAGAGAGATGGAGAGAGAATAAGGAAGAGAGGGGGAGAGAGAAAAAGAGAGTGAGGTAGATGGAGGAGAGAGAGATGGAGAAAGAGAAAGAGATGGAAACATAGGTGGAGGGGAGAGATAAAGAGAGGTGGAGAGAGAGAGGAAGATAGAAGGAGAGAAAAAGAGAGGGAGGGAGAGAAAGGGAGAGGGAGGAAGAGAGAAAGAGAGGGAGAGAGATAGAGAAAGTAGCGAAGAAATGGGTAGAGAGGGAAGGAGAGAATGAGGGAGAGGGTAGAGAGAGGATGAGGGAGAGAAAGTGGGGATGAAGAGGGAGAGTGTAGGAAGGAGAGGGAGAGAGGGACTAAGGGAGGAAGAGAGAAAAGGGGTACAGAGAGAGAGAGAGAAGGAGAGAGCGATAGAGAGAGAGTGAAGGAAGAGAGATAGAAAGAGAGTGAGCTAGGGAAAGAGGGAGAGAGATTCAAAGAGGAAGCGAAAGGTGATGGAGGTAGAAAGAAAGAGAGAGGGAGAGATAGAGAAGGGAGAAAGGATGAGGGAAAGAGAGATATGGAGAGAGGAAGAGATAGAGAAGGGAGAACGGATGAAGGAGAGAGAGATATGGAGAGAAGGAGGGAGAGTGTAGGAAGGAGAGGGAGATAGGGACTAAGGAAGAAAGAGAGAAAAGGGGGACGAGAGAGAGAGAGAGGGAAGGAGAGAGCGATAGAGAGAGAGTGAGGGAAGAGAGGTAGAAAGAGAGTGAGCTAGGGAAAGAGGGAGAGAGATTCAAAGAGGAAGCGAAAGGTGATAGAGGTAGAAAGAAAGAGAGAGGGAGAGATAGAGAAGGGAGAAAGGATGAGGGAGAGAGAGATATGGAGAGAGGAAGAGATAGAGAAGGGAGAAAGGATGAAGGAGAGAGAGATATGGAGAGAAGGAGGGAGAGTGTAGGAAGGAGAGAGAGATAGGGACTAAGGGAGGAAGAGAGAAAAGGGGGACAGAGATAGAGAGGGAAGGAGAGATCGATAGAGAGAGAGTGAGGGAAGAGAGGTAGAAAGAGAGTGAGCTAGGGAAAGAGGGAGAGAGATTCAAAGAGGAAGCGAAAGGTGATAGAGGTAGAAAGAAAGAGAGAGGGAGAGATAGAGAAGGGAGAAAGGATGAGGGAGAGAGAGATATGGAGAGAGGAAGAGATAGAGAAGGGAGAAAGGATGAAGAAGAGAGAGATATGGAGAGAAGGAGGGAGAGTGTAGGAAGGAGAGAGAGATAGGGACTAAGGGAGGAAGAGAGAAAAGGGGGACAGAGATAGAGAGGGAAGGAGAGATCGATAGAGAGAGAGTGAGGGAAGAGAGGTAGAAAGAGAGTGAGCTAGGGAAAGAGGGAGAGAGATTCAAAGAGGAAGCGAAAGGTGATAGAGGTAGAAAGAAAGAAAGAGGGAGAGATAGAGAAGGGAGAAAGGATGAGGGAGAGAGAGATATGGAGAGAGGAAGAGATAGAGAAGGGAGAAAGGATGAAGAAGAGAGAGATATGGAGAGAAGGAGGGAGAGAGTGAGAGAGCAAGAGGGGGAGGGAGAGAGTGGGAGAGCAAAAAAGAGGAAAGGAGTGAGAGAGTGAGAGAGGAAGAGAGGGGGAGAGAGAGAGAGAGAGGGAGTGGGAGAGAGGGTAAGGGGGAGGGGAGACAAAAAGAGGTTGTCGGGAAGTAGAGGGAGGGAGGGAAAGAGAGAGAGATTAAAAGAGAGAGATAGTGAGAGAGGGAGAGGTATCTAAGAAGAGAAGGAGAGAGGGAGTAAAAGAGATAGAGAGTGAGAAAGAAAGAAGGGAGGGTGAGAGTGGGACATTAAGAGGGAGGGAGGAAGAGAGGGAGAGAGAGAGAGGGAGAGTGGAAGAGAGGGAAAAGGATAGAGAGGGGAAAGAAATGAGGATAGGGGAGGGGAAAGAGGGGGGATAAAGAGATAGGGAGGGAGAAAGAGAGAGTAGGGGGGAGAAAGAGAGGGAGAGAGTGTGGAAGGGAGGGAATGAGAGATAGAGAGGGAGAAAAGAGAGAGTAAGAGGGATAAAGTTGGAGAGACATAGAGAGAGGGTGAGGGAGAGGGAGAGGGAGAAAGAGAATGGAGGGAAGAGAGGTAGAGATAGGTAAGAAGATTTGGATAGAGAGAGAGTTAGGTAAAAAGATTTGGATAGAGAGAGAGGGAAAGGAAAAGAGAAGGAGAGCAAGATAGAATGGGAAAGAGAGATAGAATGGGATAGAGAGGGACAAAGATGGAGAAAGTGATAGCAAGGGAGGGAAAAAAGGAGGGAGAAAGGGAGGGACGGGGAGAGAGATAGAGGTAGGAAGGGTAGATAGGGAGAGAGAAAAGGATGGAGAGAGAGGAAGAGAGAGGGAGGGAGAAAGGGGGAGAGAGGAGGAGGGAGAATGGAAGAGAGAAAAAGGGAGGGAGAAAGGGAGAGAGAAAAAGATTGAGAGAGAGATAGGGAGAGAGTGGGAGAGAGGGAGAGAAAGAGAGGGAGAAAGGGAGAGATCAAGGAAGGAAAAGAGAGGGGAGAGAAGGAGAGAGTGGGAGAGAGGGAGGGAGAGATGAAGAGAGAGAGTAGGAGGGAGGGAGGGAGAGATGAAGACAAAGAGGGAGAGGGAGAGAGGGGTATAGGGAGAAATAGAGGGGAAAGGGAAAGGTTTAGAGAAGGAGAGAGGAAAACGAGAGAGACATTTAGAGAGGGAGGAAATGAGTGTGAGAGCCGGAAAGATAGAGGGAGAAAGGAGAGAGAATGTAAGAGAGTGGGAGTGAGAGAGAGATAGAGAGGAAAGGAGGGACGAAGAGAGTGGTTGAGGGAGAGAGGAAGATAGCAGGAAAGTAAGAGAGATAGAGAGAGAAAAGGAGAGTGGGAGAAAGGGATGAGGACACATAGAGGGAGAGGGACTGAGTGAGCGAGAGAGGGAAACAAAAAAGGAGAGTGAGGGAGAGAGAGATTAGGTAGGAAAGGGGGCTGAAGAGAGAGAGGGAGACAAAGAGGCAAAGAGAGAGAAAGGTAGAAAGAGATAAAGGCATGGAGAGAGAGAGAGAGAGAGAGAGAGTGGGAGAAAGGAATAGAGAGATTGTGAGGGAGAGAGAGAGGGAGAAAGAGAGAGAGAGAGGGACAAAGGGAAAGAGAGGTTGAGAGTGTAACTCCCATGAAATTTATTAATTATAAACATATATACATGTTTAAATGTTCATAAACATGCCTATGTTAAGTAAAAGCTGATAGTATGAATTGTTTTAAAAGTTTTTACGATAATGGTATGTTTGACCCTTACATGGGGAATTTCGAGAGGAAATTTTTTTGGTTAACTTAGTTAATTATCCTTGGGATATTTCTAATTAGTTGGGATGTATTATATTAGTGATAAATGTGTTACAAAATTTTAGGAACATTAGAACTTATTTTTGGGAAAATTTTCGAATTGTTTAAAAGAAATTTTTTTTTGAATTTTAGGGGTAGAAAATTTTGAAGTTTGTGTGATTTATTTAGAGATCTTAGATTGGTTTTTAGGTAAAACTCAAAGCATAAACGTTTTTCATTTATGTGTCTACTATCTCTCTATAAAGTTTGGTGAATTTTAGATCTATATATATAAAGTTATGGTCGATTTGGTACGGACCATTTGTATATACCACTGCTGGAAATTTTAGGAAAGAAAATTCTAAGTTTATGGAGAGAGATTTTCGAAATTTAATGGAAAGAAATGAGTTTAGTTACTTAAAATTGTTTACTTAGGGTGTTTATTTATTCTAAATACTTAGTTAGACACCTAAGCCACCCTAATAAATGAATTAAGGCCAACTCACTTTCCTTTTGACTTCAAACCAGCCACTTGCTTCCTTAGTCACCAAGTACTTTCCACCTTGGCCAATTGATTCAAGGAAATTGTAAAGCGGGAAGAAAAGAACAAGTATATAAGGGAGAGAGAGGGTTAAATGTTTGGAAATTTCAGCCAAAAACCATGAAGCACCAAGAAAGAAAAGAGAGAAAACCATGAGAGGGAGAGAAGAAGAAAAAAAAAGGAAAGAAATAAAAAGGAAAGAAAAAGAAAAGGAAAAAGGAAGTAAAAGCTAGCAAATCTTTTAAGGTAGCATATATCATAGTAATTAGGTTTATTTATGCTTTTACATGTCCATTTTTATGTGTTTGAGTTATGTATTGGTTGAGTTATTTGTTGTATTGTTGAGCTTGGTTTGTGTTGGTGGTTGTTTGATGTCTTGGCTTGCTTTACTTATGGATGTTGTGTAGGTGATGAATTGTGATGTTTATAATGCCTAGTGCATGTATAAGTATTTGATGATGAGTTGGATTGGACTTGGACTGAAATTTAATTAGAATAAAACATGGTTAATGTGGGTTGGATCTGAATGGTTATCGGTGTTATTGAGGATTAGTTTCTTTCCGAAATTGGTATTGCTCGTTCAAGGACCTTAGGGTTCTTTCTTGGTGAACCTCAAAGAATAAAAGTTGTCTATCTATGTCTTGAATAAATTTCTGTAAAATATTGTTATCATTATATTTATATAGAAAAATTTATGCCTATTTTAGTAGAGACTATGCTAGATGAACTACTGCTTGGATAGATTTAATCTTAAACTTCAAAATGATGTTATGAATTATGTGTATGGTATTTAAACCTAATTTTTGGATATGTTATACATAAATATTTCTAATTTCTAATAAAAAAATGATAGGATTTAATTATGCTCAGAATTTGGTACGTTGCCTACTTGATTAGAGGTCGCTCTATAATAAACTATAAATAGAAAAGGAGAGGAAAATGAATTCCTAGGATATTTACTAAAGAACCCTTTCTGCCTAAGTAAGAAAATCAATAATATTGGACCCATTTTATGTAATTAAGGGAATAGGACTCAATTAAAATTTAATTAGGTATACATTAGCAAGTTGGGATAAAAAGTAATCTTTGGCCACTTTAAGAACCTATTCGGCTTAAACTCTAAACCGTGGGGATTTGGGTTGCAATCCTTCAATTTCATAATTAATGGTTTGAGTGCACCCTAATAATTGTAAGAGGACGTTTAGATAGAAAAAATTGCTAGGTAAACTAAAATTTTGACCTAGAACATTTAAAGGCCCAATTCAGCCCAAAATGCCCCAATTTGGCTTCGGAGAGAAAATGTCACCTTAGTATGTTTTAAATTGGTTTAAAATGCTACTAATTACATATGTCGAGTAAAAGACATATTGTATGATGAGACTTACTAAATTTAACGAGAGGAAATGCCTACGTGTAAATAAAGTTTATGACTTGAGTAACATTAGTCAACGAGTAATTGATTTTCCTTAGGGGAAATATTATGGAAGTGATATGGGAATATATCGAAAAGCCTATGTGGGTTAGATCTTAAGAATGATTGGATAGTCTAGGGTCCGGCACCTATAGGGTGTTTAATAGGGTAAACGTAACTTCACATTCATCATATGCATTCGATGATGGATTGAACCGAGTAAATGATTGTCGAGGCTATTCGATAGTAAGCGATTGCTGAGGTTATTCGACGGTAACCAATTGTCGAGGTAATTCGACGATAAATGATTACCGAGGTTATTTAATAGTAGCTGATTATTGAGGTTATTCGATAGTAAATTATTGCTAAAGCTATTCGACAATCACCGAGAATAGAGCATAATTACTAATACCCGAGGTACCTTTAACATTTCAAATTGATGAGTATAGTGGGGGAAGTTAGAAAAATATTGCATAACACGTGCATCACCCTACTTGCCGAGCTTCGACTCATCCCGTTTGTCGTTGCATGCCATGACGAGTAAAAGCGATGGTAGTATTAGTAAGGATGCTACCGATTCCTCCAAAAAGGCTTCTACATGACACAAGTGTACCGAAGTTTATTTTGCTTATCGTTTTGAGTTGGGGTGTTGATAGACATTTTAATGGCTCTGTACATGTTGTTTTTGTAATTCCTTCCATTGTAATGACTCATGTTATGTAATTTTTCATATACGTATCCTAACATGTAGTTGTATTTGCGACGATTATCTAACTTTTCTTTCTATACATTTCTATATGTCCCATATAGTAAGTTTTGAGGAAGTATATGTAAGAGTTAAGTCGAATTAGATTGTATCAATGTGAAGTGTCTCACACTGGCCACTCTTATTTGGGTAATAAAGGGTGGACTAGAGTGGGGGCATCATAGAGAGGGAGAGGAAGAAAGGGAGAATGAGAGATAGAGGGAGAGAAGGAAAGGGATAAAGGGTGGGTCGGTAAGAGGGAGAGAGATAGAGAGAGGAAAAGGGAGAAGAAGAATGAGAGAGGGAAATAGAGGGAGAGGGAAATTGAGTGAGAGCGTGAGACATGGAGAGAGAAGAAGAGAGACTAAGAAAGGGAGAGATGGAGGGAGAGAGAGGGAAAGAGGAAAAGAGGGATAGGGAAAATGAGAGAAAGGGGGAGAGAGAGGGAGAAGAAAGAGAGAGTGAGAGAGAGGACGGGAGAAAAGAAAGAAAAGAGGGTAGGAGAGAGAGATAGGGATCGATAATAGAGGGAGAGGGAAAGGAAGATGAGAGAAGGAGGAGAGAGTGAGGGGGAGAGGGAGAGGGAGAAAAAAGGAGAGAAAGAGAGAGCAAGAAAGAGAGAAAGAGATGGGGGGAAGAGGAACATTAAAAGGGAGAGAGAAAGAGGAAGAGAGAAGAGGAGAGAAAAAGAATGAGATAGTGGGAGAGAGAGATAAGGAAATGGAGAGGAAGAGAGAAAGAGGAGAGAGAAAGGGAGAGAGGGAAAGAGAGGGAGAGGGAAATAGAGAGAAATAGAGAGAGAAGGAGAAAGAGGGATCAAAAGAGTGAGTGAGAGAGATGTTAGTGTATGCCCTAGCCCAATACATTGTATTTTTTCTCCTTTACTATATATATAAATATGAGGCATTGTTTTATCTTATTATCATTCTTGTGCATGTTTAAAATAGATAAAATATCCATGAATAGAATAATTTTGCTTAAGTTATCAAATACGTGATTTGATAGTAAAACCTTGAAGCATAAAAGAATACTATTCTAAATGTCCCTAGTCGATTATTGTCATGGGAATGGCAATAAACTAAGACTAGTATGTACTTTGTGAGATGTTCATGTTTTACTTGGTCATGGATATGGGATATCAATCGGGGAACATAGATACATGTTAGGGAACGAGTGTATTTGGATCGATCCGCTCATGAGAACACTACATGGTTGAAAGTCATAAGTGATTCTCATGCAAATGCTTATACTTGAATCCCTCGACTCTGAAATTGTTATGGATTCTTATATGAATCCTTGCACATTTTTGACATACGCCTAATATCATTTGTAACTAAATGACAAGTATGGGTATGATTAGGTATGTCACGAGTCATGCTAAGAAACATGAATGAAGTGAAGGGATTGCCACTCTCTTTATTGAGAGAAGATATCACCGGCCACTTGATTAGTGAAACTAGTGCATGGCCATGCCCAAATGAAATGATAAGTGTTATCATTTATTTGATTTAGTGAGTGTCACTAATAGATCAAGAGATGATTTAGCAATAAATAAGGATGACATGTTCCATGCCTTATGTTGATCATGATATCGAGAGGCAAAGGGTTGTATAAGGTTACAACTAGGTTACGTTAATTTATATTGACATTTATTCAATTTGGGTAGTCATAATGTCTTGCTAGAGACCGATTATGATTTATGGTCCATCAATTAGTTTTAGGCCCATTGCCAACATTGAATGGACCTACGAGATCGCATACTTTAAAAATCTGGATTTGAATTTAAACTATCTCACTTATCGAGCCTTTAAATTATGTTATTAATTAAAACATAATTGAGTGGGCTTAAGTTGATTTTCAGTGAGGGCTTATTTAAATGTTAAATTCGGCCCTAATAGTATTTTAATTAAATGATTATAAATTATTTAATTAAAAGGAGAGAAAGAGTCCTTATTCTTGTAGAATAATTAAAGAGGAATTTTATTAGGAATGTGATCCCTATTTTTTAGGAAGTAGATTGCCATCCAAATTAGAAACAAATCTATTCGTAATAAAACATATAAAAGAGAGAAAATAGTTTTTGCTATCCTACTAACTCTTGGAAAGATTGGGCACACATAAAAGAAGAGAGAAAATAGGTTTTGCTCTCCTCCTTACTCAAGGCCGCCGCCCCCCCCTCTTTCTCTCTTCAAAACCGAAATCATCAATTAATAAAAGTGAGATTGTTTGAGTGTTAGCACACATAATTTTAATCCCATAGGTTTTTGTGTATGAAACGAGTAGAGGGCATTTGCCTTAAGGTAGTGTCTCGCATTGTTCAAATCGGCGAGAAAAAGGAGCAAGGAAGAGAAATTGATTCGAGCTCACCTTATTGAATAAAGATTTGGCATCTAACTCAAGGTAAAAGTCTCAACCTTTATTGATTATTTTAGCATACATGTGATCTTGGCATGTTTCTATGGTAATGTTTATGTTTTTCCGCTACGTGTAAACTTGATTAAGTCCATAGGAAACCTAACGAGTGGTATTAGAGCATGGCTTGTATGCTTAATCTAATCAATTAAAAACCTATTTTTGCTATGTTGGAAATCTGATTTTATGTGTTTAAATGTCAAAAGGCCGAATCTGATTAGTTTAATGGCAATAGCTGAATGTGTTATTAACTTGATCGATTCATGAGTTTAATCGGTAAACCGAATATATTGTGACTTCCAATTGTGTTTTATGGGTTTTATGTTTAATGAGATTAAATCATAAGATAAAATTGGTGAGAGAAATTGACTAGAAAAGGATTAATGGCACTATCTTAATCTAGTAGTGTATTGATATTTTAATATGATTAAAATTATGATTTTATGAACAAATCATTCAATGAGTGGTCAAAAGGTTTGACCTATTGGGTTAACACCTAAACCCTTAACGGGGTTAGTTCTTGAAATCAAATACACAATTTCTCAAATGGCTTATGGACATAATTAAAATTGAAAATCCATATTATTTGCTAGTATATGTTTTTGATTTTAATCTTTTTGGTGTATTTTTTCATGAATGGTTATGCATGGTGCATGTCATAGGCTTATTTTTATTATGGGTTTTAATTAAATACGGCTGCATGTCATCTATTTTTTTATGTAAAATTTTTAATTTTATTTTATTAGAATAGATGTGTTTAATATCATATTGAAGACTTTGTAATCAAGATAAGAGACGGAGCCCAATGGAGGTGTGTCGACCCGACTCGAAGGAAGCCCATTAGATGTAGCTTTTCTTAGAGTTAGGTATTTGGCCCATGACATGTCCTGTTTAAATTTTATGCACCTTATATGTACTATGCATGTGTGAATGAATGGAAATTCGTATATGCCATATAAGTCGTAATAAAATGAATCCCTACAATATTAAGTTATAAAATTGCCTTCCTAATTCGAAACTTGTCAAGGCATCGATCATCTAAACGTGGGCTATGCCATAGCTAGGAATGTTAGATTATCTTTGTAAGGCAAGAGTTAGGGTAAATGTTATGCCTAACACTCGAATGTAGGATTGACTTAACATTGGTAGTGGGACTGTCCCGACCACTAGGTAATAAAATGGAATAGTGCCCAACATAAGATGTTGATTCCATTCGATCCAAGAGTTATATTAGATATAATTGAAAAGGGTTCCTACCAAAATAACTAAGTCTTAGGTGTACGGGCTCGGCTTGACTAAGACAAGGTGAAATAAGGATCTTGGCCCACAATAAAAAATACTAACACGAATTATTTAAAGGGATATTAATTCAAATTATGGGATTATAAATAAAGACCTCATACTAATCTTGCATATATTGTGTAGATTGAAATGGCATCAAACAACTCATAAACATTTTCATTGCGATCGAGTCCTTGAGAAGGACAAACTCAATGGGACTAACTTCCTTGATTGGCCTCGAAACTTGAGAATAGTTCTCAAGCAAGAGAGGAAGCTTGAAGTCCTAGACCAAGCATTACCCAATGAATCGGCTAGAAACGCCACTATCGCTCAAAAGGAGGCATTCAAAAAGAAAAGGAATGACTCTAATGATGTGACTTGCCTCATGTCGGCTACCATGAGTCCAGAATTGCAAAAACAATTCATGGATATGGAGGCTTTTGTGATCATGACTCACCTCAAGGAAATGTTCCAAGAGCAAGCTCATCATGAAAGGTTCGTGACAACCAAGGCACTAACTTCTTGCAAAATGGCACTAGGTACTTCGGTGAGTGCCTATGTGCTCGGGATGAAAGGGTATATTGATACTCTTGAGAAGCTTGATGCACCCATTCGCAAGGAATTAGCAATCGACCTCATCTTGGCATCTTTGCTAGAATGTTATGATCGGTTTGTCATGAACTATAACATGCATGGGATGGACAAACCGGTTTCGAGTTGTATGGGATGTTTAAAAAATGCCGAGCGGAACATAAAGAAAACCAATCCTGTGCCGCTGGTTCAAAAGGGTAAGGGTGGAAAGGTAAAGGTCAAGGCCAAGCCCAAGGGCAAGGTTGGACCTATATCCAAAGGCAAGGAGGTCAAAGCACCTAAGCCTAAGCCACCGAAGGAGGTTGTGTGTTTCCATTGTAACAATGCTTGGGCATTGGAAGAGAAACTGCCCAGTTTACTTAGGAGATCCGAAGAAGAATGGAGGCGGGGCTTCCACTTTAGGTATCTTTGTTATAGAAGTCAATCTTTCTATTTATGTATCATGGGTATTAGATACCGAATGTGATTCTCACATTTGTTCTAATGTGCGGGGACTAAGAAATAGGTGGGTTTTGGCTAAAGGTGAAGTCGACCTAAGAGTTGGGAATGGAGCAAAAGTTGCTTGCCCTAGAAATAGGGGATTATCATTTGACTTTATCTAATGGACTTGTAATTCATTTACATAATTGTTATTTTGTTCCTGCTATGAGTAGGAATATTATTTCATTTTCTTGTTTAGATATTGATGGATTATATTTCATTATTAAGAATAATGTTATTTCTATTCATCGTGAGAATATTTTCTATGACAATGCTTTGCTTAGTAATGGTCTTTACATTCTAGACTTAGAAAACCACAAGCCCATTTATAACATTGATAACAAGCGGGTTAAATCAAATGAATTAAACCCAACCTACTTTTGGCATTGTCGTTTAGGACATGATAATGAGAAACGCATCTCAAGACTCCATAAAGATGGAATTCTTGGCTCATTTGATTTTGAATCTTATGAAACATGGGAATCTTGCTTACATGGAAAAATGACTAAAAGCCCTTTTAACAAATCGAGTGAAAGGGCAAGTGACTTATTGGGCCTAATACATACCGATGTATGTGGGCCACTAAGTACATCTACTAGAGGTGGTTATAGCTACTTCATTACATTCACGGATGACTACGGTAGATATGGCTATGTCTATCTAATGAGGCACAAATCCGAGACTTTTGAAAAGTTCAAAGAGTATAAAATGAAGTATAGAACCAACTTGGCAAAAGAATAAAAGCTATTCAATCTAATCGAGGTGGCAAATATTTAAGCCAAGAGTTTGACTCTTACCTAAAGGAGTGTGGAATAGTTTCATAACTCACTCCTCCCGGTACACCCCAATGGAATGACGTGTCTAAAAGGAGAAATCGAACTCTATTGGACATGGTTCGATTAATGATGAGTCAAACAAATCTTCCAATCTCCTTCGCGGTTACGCCCTTAAAACTGCTCGCATTCCTACTAAATAGAACTCCAACTAAAGCGAGTTGAGAAGACACCATATGAAATATGGAATGGGAAAAGGAACAACATGTCTTTTCTTAGGATTTGGGGTTGCAAATCCCATGTTAAAAGCTTAACATCGGATAAGTTAGCATCCAAAACCGATAAATGCTTGTTTGTGGGATATCCTAATGAAACTAAGGGATATTACTTTTACAACCAAAGCGAGAACAAAGTGTTTGTTGCTCGAAAAGCTATTTTTCTTGAAAAGGAATTCATTTTCAAGAGAAACGAGTGGGAGTAAAGTATAACTTGAAGAAGTTCATGAACCATAAACACCTATAGAGGATAGTATGGAAATTGAAACCGATTCACAAGGAGTTATGGAACTCGAATCGATTACACAAGAATTAAGAAAGTCCGGTAGGATTCATCATGAGCCCGACAAATATGGATTTCTCATAACCGATGATTAAAGTATTATACTAGTGGATCAAGATGAGCCCACTACCTACCAAGAGGCGATTAAAAGTCTAGATTCAGCCAAGTGGCTTGGAGCTATGAAATCTGAAATGCAATCAATGTATGATAACCAAGTATGGATTTTGGTTGATCTACCCGAAGGTACTAAGATCATTGAGTGCAAATGGATTTTCAAACAAAAAACCGATAACACCTTTAAAGGATGACTCGGTGGTGAAAGGTTTTAGATAAACTCATGGTATTGACTATGATGAAACCTTCTCTCCAAGTAGTCATGCTCAAATCCATTACGATCTTACTTTCCATAGCCGTATATTATGACTATGAAATATGGCAAATGATCGTCAAAACGGCTTTCCTTAATGAAAACCTTCTAGAGGATGTGTACATGACACAACCCGAGGGTTTTATCGATCCTAAGAATCCTAAAAAGGTATGCAAGCTTCAAAGGTCCATTTATGGATTGAAACAAGCATCCCGAAGTTGGAATCTTCACTTTGATGAAGCAGATCAAAGAGTTTGGTTTTATCAAAAACGAAGATGAGCCTTGTGTGTACAAGAAAGTTAGTAGGAGCATAGTATTTTTTCTGGTCTTATATGTGGATGACATCTTGCTCATTGGAAACAATATCCCAACATTGTTAAGAGTTAAGCAATGGTTAGGGAAGTGTTTTCCAATGAAAGACTTAGGCGAAGCCGAAACTATACTAGGTATAAAGATCTATGGAGATAGATCACAACGACTCTTGGGACTAAGTCAAGAAAAGTACATAGACAACGTATTAAAACGTTTCATTATGGTTGACTCCAAGAAAGGTTTCCTTCCTATGAGTCAAGGCATGATTCTAAGTAAGAAGGATTGTCCTTCTACAAGAGAACAAAGGGAATATATGAGTAAGATTCCTTATGCATCGACTATAAGATCTGTCATGTATGCCATGCTATGTACTAAACTCGGATGTTACACACACACTAAGTATGACATCAAGTTCCAACAGGATCCGTGTGAAAATCATTAGACCGTTGTCAAAAACATCCTTAAGTACTTGAGAAGGACTAAAGGATATTTCTTAGTGTATGGTGGTCGGGAAGAGCTAATTGTAAATGGTTACACCGATGTCGCTTTCCAAACCAATGTCGATGACTCAAGATAACAATCTGGTTATGGGTTTTATTTGAATGGAGGTGTTGTAAGCTGGAAAAGCTCAAAACAAGACACCGTCGTCGATTCTACCATAGAGTCCGAGTACAATGCGGCATCGGATGCTGCAAAGGAGGCGATTTGGATTAAGAAGTTTGTTACTCGAACTAGGAGTTGTTCTAAGCACTCTAGATCCGATAAACCTCTATTGTTATAACAACGGGGCCATCACATAAGCTAAGGAGCCTCGGTCACACCGAAATCCAAACACATACTCGGGAGATTCCATCATATTCGAGAAATCGTCGAAAGAGGAGATGTGAAGATATGCAAGATTCCTAGAAAAGACAATGTAGCGAGATCCTTTAACTAATCGAGTTAGCTAGGCTAAAGCATAAGGGTCATGTTAGATCTTTTGGTCTTAGGATTATGCCTAATTGGGACTAGTGCAAGTGGGAGAATGTTAGTGTATGCCCTAGCCCAATACATTGTATTTTTACTCCTTTACTATATATATAAATACGAGGCATTATTTTATCTTATTATCATTCTTGTGCAAATTTAAAATATATAAAATATCCATGAATAGAATAAATTTGCTTAAGTTATCAAATACGTGATTTGATAGTAAAACCTTGAAGCATAAAAGAATACTATTCTAAATGTCCCTAGTCGATTATTGTCATGGGAATGGCAATAAACTAAGACTAGTATGTACTTTGTGAGATGATCATGTTTTACTAGTCATGGATATGGGATATCAATCGGGGAACTTATATACATGTTAGAAAATTGTGTATTTGGATCGATCCGCTCATGAGAACACTACATGGTTGAAAGTCATAAGTGATTCTCATGTAAATCCTTATACTTGAATCCCTCGACCCGAAATCGTTATGGATTCTTAGATGAATCCTTGCACATTTTTGACATACGCCTAACATCAATTGTAACTAAATGACAAGTATGGGTATGATTGGGTATGCCACGATTCATGCTAAGAAACATGAATAAAGTGAAGGGATTGTAACTCTCTTTATTGAGAGAAGATATCACCGGCCACTTGATTAGTGAAATTGAGTAGTGCATGGCCATGCCCAAATGAAATGATAAGTGTTATCATTTATTTGATTTAGTGAGTGTCACTAAAGATCAAGAAATGATTTAGCAATAAATAAGGATGACATGTTCCATGCCTTATGCCGATCATGATATCGAGAGGCAAAGGGTTGTATAAGGTTGCAACTAGGTTACGTTAATTTATATTGACATTTATTCAATTTGGGAAGTCATAATGTCTTGCTAGAGACTCGCTTATGATTTATGGTCCATAAATTGGATTTAGGCCCATTGCCAACATTGAATGGACCTACGGGATCGCACACTTTAAAAATCTGGATTTAGATTTAAACTATCTCACTTGTCGAGCCATTAAATTATGTTATTAATTAAAACATAATTAAGTGGGCTTAAATTGATTTTTGATTGGGGATTATTTAAATGTTAAATTCGACCCTAATAGTATTTTAATTAAATGATTATAAATTATTTAATTAAAAGGAGAGAAAGAGTCCTTATTCTTGTAGAATAATTAAAGAGGAATTTGATTAGGAATTTGATCCCTATTTTTTAGGAAGTAGATTGCCATCCAAATTGGAAACAAATCTATTTGTAATAAAATATATAAAAGAGAGAAAATAGGTTTTGCTATCCTACTAACTCTTGGAAAGATTCGGCACACATAAAAGAAGAGAGAAAATAGGTTTTGCTCTCCTCCTAACTCAAGACCGTCGCCCCCTCTTTCTCTCTTCAAAACCGAAATCATCAATTAATAAAAGTGAGATTGTTTGAGTGCTAGCACACATAAATCTTAATCTCATAGGTTTTTGTGTGTGAGACAGGTAGAGGGCATTTGCGTTAAGGTAGTGTCTCGCATTGTTCAAATCGGTAGAAAAAGGAGCAAGGAAGAGAAATTGATTCGAGCTCACCTTATTGAATAAAGATTCGGCATCTAACTCAAGGTAAAAGTCTCAACCTTTATTGATTATTTTAACATACATGTGATCTTAGCATGTTTCTATGGTAAAGTTTATGTTTTTTCGTTGCGTGTAAACTTGATTAAGTCCTTAGGAAACCTAACAAGAGAGATTTGGGAGAGAAGGAGAAAGAGAGATAGAATAGGAGAGAGAGCTAGAGTGGGATAGAGAGGGATAGGTAGAGTGGGAGAGAGGGAGAGAGTAGGGTGATAGAGAAGGGAAAAGCGAGAGTGTAAGGGAGTGAGAGAGAGGACGGGAGAGGGCATAGGAGAGGGAGGAAGAGGAAGTGGAAGAAAGAGGGAGATATAAAGGAAGAGGGAGGAAGAGGAAGGGAGAGGGAGATATAAAGGGAGAAAGAGGAAGAGGAAGGAAAAGGGAGAGGGAGAGGGAGAGGGAGAGGGAGAGGGACAAAGAGAAAAAGGGTGGGAGAGGGAGATAGAGAGAGAAGGAGAGGGAAATAGAGAGGGAAAGGGAGAGAGAGGGAGGGGGAGAGAAAGAAGGAGAGAGTAGGAGAAGGAAAAAGTGAGAAGGAGAGAAGAAAGGAGAGATATGATGTAAGAGAGAGGAGAGAGAAAAAGAGAGAGATGATGTAAGAGAGAGGAGAGAGAAAAAGAGAGAAAGTGAGAGAGAGATAAGATGGAAGATGGCGAGCGACGAGGGAGGAAGAAAGGGAAAGAAAGAAAGTAAGATATAGAGATAGGGATGGTGGGAGAAGGAGAGAGAGGGAGGAGATAGATAGGTGAAGAGGGAGAGGAAGAGAGAGGGAAGGATAAAGATAAGGAGAGAGGAAAGTATAGAGAGGGAGAGGGAGGGAATAGGAGAGAGAGGGAATAGGAGGGAAAGGGAAAATGGCAGAAAGGGAGTTGAAGAGAGGAGGGAGAGTAGGAGAGGGTGGCAAAGAGAGAGTGGAAGAGAGAGGGAGATAAAGAGGGAAGGAGAGAGAAGGAGAGATAGAGGGAGGGAGATAGGGGGAGGAAGGGGAGAGAGTGAGAGAAGGAGGGGAGGAAAGGGAGAAAGAGGGATGAGAGAGAGAAGGGAGAGAGGGGAGAAAGAGGGAGAGGAAAGGGAGAAAGAGGAAGAGAGAGAGGATAAGAGAGGGAGAGGGAAAAAGAGAGAGGGAGAGAGGAAGTGAAGGGAAAAGAGAGGAGGGGAGAAAGAAAGAGAAGGTATGTGAGAGAGAGAGGTTAAGATAGAGAGGGAGGCGGGGAGGGAGAGACAAATGGGAGAGGGAGAGGGAGAGGGAGGTAGAGATAAGGAGAGTTAGAGAGGGAAATGAGAGAATTGGAGAGGCACAGAGAGGGAGAGCGAGGGGTGTTAGTCGTTGGTGCCCAAGATCCAACCATGTTTGGATGGGCCTATATTAATATGTTATTGTATCATTTATTTTAATAATAATAAAGAATTCATTCTATTAATTCTTATGTTTACATGTTGATAAATTTAGTAGAATTAGATAAAACTCCTTATGATATACATTTGCAATAGCGATTGATCGAAAGATGTGAGACAAACACTAATGTATATAAATGATATCATTAAATGTTTCAAGTTGTAGCATCATCAAGAATGGACATTGATAATATGCGGATAAACTTATGAGTGCTATGCTCATGCTATATGAGAGTGGTAGGATATCTCACACCTATTGGCATGGTGATGCTAAAGCAAGCACTTAGGTGATTTATGTTAGAGACATGTCACTAGATTTGACTCATCGTGAGAACTTATTTGGTTTAAGTCTATGGGAATCTCATACAAGATGGGTACAAATGATCCTTAGACTTAAAGTCATCACGGTTATCTCATTGGAGGACTTATAAACTTTGACACTTGTTTATATGAACCCATTAATGGGTTGCACGTGGGCGATTCGTTTGGTGCACTAGGAATCCAATGGAGATAGGTGTATGGCTAAGATAGGACATGTCATTCCTTGTATGCTAAAGGAGTTATCACATTTCACTTCGATAAATGTACGCGTAAGAAATCTATGACCACGGTAGGAGTACACCAATAAAGCATGTTGGTTTACTCTAAGAGCTAAGGCATTTGGGAATCGAAGAAAAGTTATGTGATCATAATCAAACAAGACTAATAACTAAGTTTGAAATCACACTATGATAAGTTGACATGAGGATCTGAATTGTATGGTAACCATGCTTGTGAAAGGTAATAATGGATTAACTAATCCTCCTAGAGAATTGGGTAGTCATGATACTTTGCTAGAGGCTAATTTTGATATATGTATCAAAAGATGAAAGAGGAGTCTTTTATTCTTGATACATTACCAATATATATAGGAGTCTATTCAGATCACAAGCATAAATTCAAGTATTCACATTACAAATGAGAAGCAAAGATATTGGAAAAAATTTTCAATTATGAAAGTTTCCTATTTTGGAAAGAGTTTCCTAAAATGGGAAATGGAAAGTTTCTAAAATGGAAAATTTCCTAAAAAGGAAAAGTTTCCTAAAATGGAAAATGGAAAGTTTCCTAAAATGAAAGTTTCCTATTTTAGAAATCAACTTCCTAATTTGGAAGTTAGTTTCAAATTTGGAAATAAATAACCTAAAAGGAGAGTTTCCTAATTTAAGTTAATGGGTATTTTGAAAAATTATTTCCCAAAGTGGACCCCGCCAAAATAATCTAAGAATATTTATTTGGATAGTCCAAATAAATTAATTGAGCTAAAATAGTTTTGGCTTATTAGGTTTAATTAAAAGGCTTAAGATAATTTTGATGGAAGGATAAACATTAACCTTATTGGATAAGGTTGAATGTTCTTAAAGATAAACATTAAGTAGTCCACATGTAAAATACCTCCTTAACCTTTGAAGATAAGGATGTAATAACCTAGAGTCCTAATTAGGGACTTACGCTGCCCCTTTCATTATCCTTGGAGGACAAGGAAACTCTCCCCCTATAAATAGGAGGAGAGGTGTAGCAAAATAGGGTTAATGCATACATTGAGATTCGGCCAAGCTAGAAAAAACATATAGCAAAATTCGACCAGCCCTAATGCCAAGCTATGGTACACAACCAATAGAGAAAAAGTGAGAAAATAGTTTTCTCCTAAACCCTAGCAAGCCATACTCTTTCCTCCTTAAATAAGGTTATCCTAAAGTTGCCCGGGATTGATTTATAGTAGAAAAAATTAACCGGAAAAGGTGGAGCTAGCACCCCATCAATTTAACTACTTCTTTGTGGATATTTAGGCTGCGTGGGTCATCAATAGAGGTTGGATACTTGGATAGCTAATCAAAGAAAAGGAATTTAGATCTGTGCTATAAGAGGTAATCCTTTACTTTTATCTTGTTATTAATGGCATGATCTTGAACCCTTAGATGGATGAAAATTTTTATTTATTCCATACCTCTATAAGATGTATGATCCCTTCGAGGGGGAGAGGGAGAGAGAAGAAAGAGAGAAAGAAAAGGAGGGAGGGATTAGAAAGTCGAGAGAGAGAGAGTGTGCAAGATAGAGTTATAGCGAGAGAAGGAGTGAGAGTGGCGAGAGAGGGAAGATAGGGAGATGGAGAGAGGGGAAAAGAGAAAGGTAGAGAGAGAGAGAGAGAGTGGGGGAGTGAGAGAGAGAGGAATGGAGAGGGGCTGGGGAGAGAGAGGGAGAGGAAGATGGAGTGAGAGGAAGAGCTTAGGAGAGAGAGCTAAAGGGGGAGATAAGGATGAGGGGAGAGGGAGAGAGAGGGGAGTGGAGAGAGGAAGAGTGGGAGAGTGAGAAGAAGAGTGAGAGAGGGAAATAGAGAAATAGAAAGAGAAAGGGGATAGAGGGAGAGAAGGAGGGGCATAAGGAGGGGAGAGAGGAAGAGAAAGAAGGAGAGAGGGTTAGAAAGATAGGGTAGGAGAGAAAAAGGAAGAGAGAGGATAAAGAGAAAGTGGTTAAAAGGGAAATGTAGAGAGTGAGAGAAGGATAGAGAGGGAGAGTAGGAGATAGAAGGAGATAGGCAATGAGAAGAAAGGAGAGAGGGAGAGGGAGAGAGATAGGGAGAGAGGGAGAGTGGAATAAGAAGAGCAAGGGAGGGGGAGGGGAGAGAGAGAAAGGAAAAAAGAGAATGAGAGGGATAGGGTGAAAGGGAGAGGGAAAGGGAAAAGGAAAGAGGAGGGAGAGAGATTGAGAGAAAGGGAGAGTGTGAGAGGGAAAGAGAGGGGGAGAGAGAGAGCACTAGGGAGAAAGTTGAAGAGGGAGAGAGAGTAAGAGGAAGACAAAGAGGGAGGGTGAGGGATAGGGAGAGGGAGAGGGAGATAGGGAGAGGAAGAGGGAGGGAGAGAGGGGGAGGATGGGAGGGGGAGAAAGGTAGAGATAGGGAGAGATAGAGGATAAGATGAAAAAGGAGGGAGAGAATGAGAAAAAGGGAGAGAGAGAGAGGGAAGGATTAAAGGGAGAGAGAGGAAGAGAATGAGAGAGGGAGAGAGGAACGAAGGGTGAGAGAGGGAGACACCGAGAGAGAGGAAGAGCGAAAGGGGGAGAGAGATAAGGAGATAGAGGGGGCATGAGAGAGAAAGGGAGAGGGAGAGAGAGGAAGAGATAGAGAGAGAGGGTGAAAGAGACGAAAGAAGGGAAGGGGGAGAGAGAGATGGAGAGAGAGGAAGAGAGAGAGAGAGGAAGAGAGAGAGAGAGAGGAGAAGAGGGAGGGATAAAGAGAAGAAGGGAGAAAAAGATGGAGAGGGAGAGGGAGACGGGGAGAGGGAGAGGGAGAGGGAGAAGGAGGGAGGGAGAAAGAGAGATAAAGGGGGAGATGAGGGAGGAGAGGGGGAGACGGATAGAGAAGGTGAGGGGGCGAGAGGGAGTGAGAGAGATAGAGTTAGGGGTGAGAAAAGAGAGAGGGAAAGGGAGTGAGAAAAAGGAAGATGGGTTGATAAAGAGATAAGGAGAGGAAATTATAGAAAGAGAGAGGGAGAGAGGGAAAGAGAGGGCGATAGAGAGATAAGGAGAGGAAATTATAGAAGGAGAGAGGGGGAGAGGGGAAGAGAGGGGGATAGAGAGATAAGGAGAGGAAATTATAGAAATGGAGATGGAGAGAGGGGAAAGAGAGGGAGATAGAGAGGATAGGAGAGGGCGAGAGGGAAAATGGGAGGGAGGAAGAGGGCATCAAAGAGAGGGAGAATGAGAGGAAGGGAGAGGAAGAGAGATAGGGAGAAAAGGAGAGAGGGTAAATAGGAAAGAGAGGGTGGGGGATGTAGAGAGGGACAAGGTAGAGGTAGAATATGGGAGAGAGAGGGAAAGAGAGAGAAAGAGAGAGGAAAAAAGGGAATGAGAGAGGGGAGAGGGAAAGAGAAAAAGGGAGAGAGAGGTAGGGACGTAAGGAAAAAGAGGGAGGGATAGTGAGTGAGAGAGGGAATGGGTGGGAGAGAGGGATAGAGAAAGGGAGGGAGAGAGAGAGAGGAAGAAAGGGAAAGAGAGAGAGGGGGAGAGGGAAAGAGAAAAAAGGAGAGAGAGGGAGGGATGTAAGAAAAGAAAGGGAAGGATAGTGAGTGAGAGAGGGAATGGGTGGGGGAGAGGGATGGAGAGAGGGAGAGAGGGTAGGAGAGAGGAAGGGAGTAGAGGGAGATAAGAGGGGAGAAGGGAGATGGGGAAAGAGGAAGGGAGGGATAAGAAAGAAGAGAGAGGGAGAAAGGTAGAGGGAGAGAGAGTAAATGAAGGAGGGAGAGAGGGAAGGAGAGAAAGGGTAAACTTGAGAACTAGAGGGAGAAAGGGAGATAGAGAGAGAGATGAAGAGAAGGAAGGGGAGTGGAGGGAGGGAGAGAAAGGGTAAACTTGAGAACTAGAGGGAGAGGGGGAGATAGAGAGGGAGATGAAGAGAGGGAAAGGAGAGAGAGGGAGATTAGGAAGGGAAGAGAGATGGAATGAAGGATAGGGGAGAAAAGGAGAGAGGGAAAAAGAGAGGGAGGGAGAGAGAGAGGAAGAGTAAGAGAGAGGGAGAAATAGAAAGAGAGAGAAGGAGAAAGTAAGGGGGAGAGAGGGAGATAGAAGGAGAGGGAGATATGGAGAGATAAAAAGAGAGAAAAGGGGAGTGAGGCGGGGAGAGAGAGGGAAAGAAGGAGGTGGAACGAGAGAGGCAAACAAGAGAAAGATGAAGAGAGAAGGGAGTAGGAGAGAGCAAGAGAGAGATAAGAAGGGGGAAAGAAAGAGGGAGAGAGAAGGGGAGAAGAGTGTAGAAGAGAGAGGGAGAGAGAAGGAGGGAGGGAAAGAGAAGGAGGGAGGGAGAGGGTAAGGAATTGGGAGGGAGAACAAGAGAGAAAGGAGAATAGGAGAGATAGAGAGAAAGAGAAAGAGAACACAAGAGAGAGGGAGTGGGAGGGAGAGAGAAGGAAAGAGGGATATAGATGGAGAGAGGGAGAGAGAGAGGAAGAGGGATCTAAAGAGAGAGAAAAAAGGAGAGAGAAGTAGAGGAAGGAAGAGGGAAAACTGATTGAGAGAGAGTGATAGAGAGAGTGGGGTAGAAAAAAGAAAGAGAGAGAACAAAAGAGAGGAAGTGGGAGGGAGAGAGGAAGAGAAGGAGAGAGGAAGTGAGAGAGAGGTAGAGAGAAGAGGAGAGAGAGATGAAGAAAGAGGAGGAGAGGGACCAAAGAGAGATAGAGGGAGGGAGATAGAGATAAAGGGAGGGAAAGGGAGGGAGAGAGGGAAAGAGAGAGAAAGAGTGAGAAGGAGTGAGGGAGAGAGAGAAAGAGGGGAAGGGATAGGGAGGGAGAGAGAGTGAAGGAGAGAGGAGAGAAAGTGGGAAAGAGGGAGGGAGATAGAGCGTAAAAGAAAAAGGAAGAGTGGAAAAGAGAGAGGGAGACAAAGAGAGAGAGAGAGAGGGAGAGAAAGAGGGTAAAGGAAATAGGGAGAGGGGAGAGAGAGAGGTAGATGAAGAGAGATAGAGGGTAAAAGAGAGAGGGAAATGGAGAGAGAGAGGGAGGATAGAAAAGGGTAAAGAGATGGAGAGAGAAAGAGATAGGGAAAGAAGAGGGAAAAGGAGAGAGAAGAGAGAGAGAGAGTGAGAGAGGGAGGGAGGGAAAGAGAAAAGGAGAGGAAAAGAGGGAGAGACATAGAGAGATAGAGAGAGGGAAAGAGGGAGGAAAAGAGAGAGGGGGAGAGAGAGAAATAAGGAGAGGGAAAAAAGGAGTAAGTGAGAAAGGAAGAGAGGAGAGAGGGGAGAGAGAGGGAGAATGAGAGAGATAAAAAGAGAGAAGTAGGAGAAAGAGGGAGGGAGGGAGGAAGAGGGGGAGAGAGAGGTGGAGAGTGAAAAAGATAAAGAGAGTGAGGGAAAGAGGAAGAGAGATAAGGAAAGGTGAGGGATGGAGAGAGATAGGGTAGGGAGAGAGGGAATGAGAGAGATAGTGGAGGGAGGGATGGAGTGAGAGAAAAGAAAAAGAGATAGAGGAGGAAGAGAGGGAGGGGGAGAGAGAAGGAGAGAGAGGGAGGTATGAGGGGGAGAGAGAGGGAGTGAGAGAGGGATAGGGAGAGATAGGTTTGTACAGAGATTGAAAGAAAGGGAAAGGGAGAGAGGAGGGAGAAAGAGGTAGAGAGGAGAGAAAGGGGAGAAGGGGAAGAAGAAGAGAGAGAGAGGTAGAGAGAGGGACATAGAGGGTGAGAAAGAGGGAGTGAGAGAGGGGAGAGAGAGGGAAAGGAAAAAAGAAGGAGATAGGGAGAGAAAGAGAGAGGAGAGGAAAAAAATGGGAGATAAAGGTGATAAAAGAGAGAGTGAGGGAGAGAGAGAGATAGGGAGAGAAAGAGGAAGGAAGAGAGGGAAAGAGAGCGAGAGAAGCGAGGTTGATAGAGAGGGAGGGGGAGAGAAAGGAGAGAGGGAGTGAGTGAGAGTGAGAGAGAAAGTAAGAGATAGAGGGAGAGAGATAGAGAGGGAGAGAGGGTAAGGAAAGAGTAGGATAGAGAGGGAGAGAGAGGGAAGGGAAGAGGGTGAGAGAGTAAGGGGTAGAGAGGGAGAGGAAAAGAAAATAGGGGAAAGTGTGAGAAAGAGAAAGGAGGGAGGAAGGGATAGGGAGAGAGAGGAACAGAAAGAGAGGAAGAGAGAGAGGGAGAGACAAAGAGAGAGATAAAGGAAAAAAGTGAGAGCAAGAGAAATGGAGAGAGGAAGATAGAGAGATAAAGAGAAAGAGGGAGGAAGGGAGATTGAAAGACAGAGAGGGAGGAAAGACGAGAGTCGAAGAGAAAGGGAGAAAGAGGGAATAACAGAGGAAGAAAAAGAGTGAATGAGCGAGAGAGAGTAAGAGGGAGATAAAGAAAGGGAGAGGGAGAAGGAGAGGAAGAAAGAGAAGGAGAGAGAGGAAGGAAGAGATGGAATGAGAGAGAGAGAGAGAGGGAGAGAGAAAGAGAAATACGGAGGGAAAAAGAAAAAAAGATAGAGGGGGAGAGAGGGAGAGAGATAAAAGGGAAGAGAGGGTAAGAGAGAGAGACTGTGAGAGAGGGAGGAAGGGAAGGATAGAGGGAAAGGGTAGAGGAGAGAAGAGGGAGAGGTAGAGATAAGTATAGAAGGAGATAGAGGGGGAAGAGAAGGAAAGGGGAAAGAGAAAGGGAGAGAGTTAGAGAGGGAGAGAAGATGGGAGAGAAAGTGGGAGGGAGAAGGAGTGATAATGAGAGGAGTGGGAGAGGGGAAGAGAGAGAGATGGAGAGGAGTAGGAGAGGGGAAGGGAGGGAGATGGAGAGAAGGAGGGAGAGTGGGAAAGGGGAGAGAGGGAAGGACAAGGAGGTTGGGGGAGAGAGGGACGAGTGTGGGAGAGGGGGAGAAAGAGTGAGATAAGGAAGAAAGGAAGGGATATAGGGAGGGGGAAAAAGGAGAGAGAGGGAGGAATGGAGGGAGACAAGAGGAGGGAGAGAGGAGAGAGGGATAGAGAGGGTGAGAGAGAAAGGAAGGGAGAAAGGGAGAGGGGTAAGAAAGGGTGGGAGAGAAGGGGAGGAAGAGGGAGACCAAGAGAATAAGAGGGAGGGTGAGAGATGAAGTAAGAGAGAAGAAAGGGAGAGAGGGGAAGAGAAAGAAAAAAAGGGAGAGAAAAAATAGGGGAGACGAGGGAGGGAGAGAGATGGGGAAAAGAGGGATAGAGAGAGGAAGAGTGAGAGAGAGGGAGATAGAGAGAGCACGAGAGAAGGGAGGGAGGTAGGTAGTGAGAGCGAGGGAGAAAAGTAGGAGAGAGATGGATGGAGAGCGAGAGAGAGAAGGGAGAGAGAGAGAGGGAGAGAGAGAGTAAGAGAGAGGGAGAGAGAGCAAGAGAGAAAGGGAGTGGTAGAGAGAGAGGGAGACAAAGAGTGAGAGTAGGGGAGAGGGAGAAGGGAAAGAGGGTGGGGTGAGAGAGACAGGGGAAGAGCATGAGAGAGGTAGAAGGAGGGAGAGTGGAAGGAAAGGGAGAGGGAGGAAGTGAGAGAAGGAGAGAAGAGAGAGAGAGGGAGAGAGAACGAGAGAAAAGTAGAGGAGAGAGGAAGGTTGGAAGGGAGGGAGAGATTGAGGGAGTGAGAAAGGGATTGAGGGAGCAAGAGAGAGGAGAGGAAGAGGAAGGGGAGAGAGATAGGGAGATTGAGACGGAGAGAGGGAGAGAGATTGGGGGAGGTAAGCGAAGAGGGAAAACCGGAAGGGAGAGGAAGGGAGAGGGAGATGGAGGGAGAGTGGGAGAGAAAGAGCTAGTTAGAGGGAGAACAAGTGGGAGAAGGAGAGAGAGGAAGAGAGTGTGAGAGAGATAAGAAGGGAGACCGAGAGAGAGGAAGAAAGAGGGAGAGAGAGGGAGAGAGGAAAAGAAGGGAAGAGAGGAGGGAGTGTAGGAGTGGGAAAGAAGAAAGAGGGAGAGAGATAAAGAGGTAGGGAGAGAGGGAGGGAGGGAGAGTGGGGAGAGAAAGAAGAGAGAGGAGAGAGAGAAAGAGAGAGGGAGAGAGAGTGGGAGAGGGAAAGAAGAGAGAAGAGAGAGGAAGAGAGCGAGTAAAATAGAGAGTGGGAGAAGAAAAGAGGAGAAGGAGAGGCAGAGAAAGAGGAGAGGAGAGATGGAAAGGGGAGAGGGATAGAGGGAGAGAGAGAGAGGGATAATGAGAGATGAAGAGGAGCAGAGGGGGAGAGAATGATAGGGAGAGGGCAAGATGAAGAGGGGGAAAGAAAGGGAGAGAGGGAAAAACAGAGAGAGAGGGGGAGAGGAAGAGGGAGGGGGAGAGGAGAGAAGGGAGAGAGAGAGGAAGAGAGAATGGGAGAGGGAGAGATTTAGTGAGCGAGGGAGAGATCATGGAAGAGAGAGTGGGAGAGAGGAAGCAAGATAGAGGGAATGAGAGAGAAGGCTAGAGAGAGATAAGGAAAGAGAGAAGAGGGAGAGAGAGAGGAAGAGAGAGAGGGAGAGGGAGAGATTTGGTGAGAGAGGGAGAGATCATGGAAGAGAGAGTGGGAGAGAGGAAGCAAGATAGAGGGAATGAGAGAGAGGGCTAGAGAGAGATAAGGAAAGAGAGAAGAAGGGAGAGAGATAATGGGGAAAAGCGGGATAAAGATGGTGAAAGAGAGGGAGAAGTAGAGATAGAGAAAAAAGAAAGCAGAAGGGGTAAGAGAGGGGGAGAGAGAGGGTGATGGAGAGACAAAGAGAGAGTGAGAGAAAGAGGGATGGAGAGAAAAAGAGAATAGGAGAGAGAGGGAGAGGGAGAGATTATGAAAGAGAGAGAGGCTGAGAGGGAGAGATAGTAGAGAGAGTGAGAGAGGGAGAGGCAGAGGGAGAGAGAGAGAAAAGGAAAAATAGATGGAGAAAAATAGAGCGAGGTAAGAAAGAAATAGGGAAAGAGATAAGGGGAGAGAGAGATATGTAAAGAGAGAAAGAAAGAGAGAAGGGAGAGAGAGAGAGGAAGAGTGAGAGGAGGAAAATAGATAGTGTGTGGGAGAGAGGGACGGATAAGGGGAAAAGAGGTAGAGAGGGAGAGGGAGAGGGGGTTAGATGGAGGGAAAGGGAGAGATATAGAGGGAGAGAGGGTGAGAGAGAGGCGGTGAATGAGAGAGGCAGAGGGAGAGAAAGGGAAAGAGTGAGTAGGAGAGGAGGAGAGAAGGAAAGTGAGAAAGGAAGAAAGCATAAGAAAGGGAGAGAGATAGGGAGAAGGAGAGAGATTTTGAAAGAGAGAGGAAAAAGAAGAAGAGGGGGAGGGAGAGGGAGAAAAGGGGAGGAAAAAAGAGAGAGGGGGAGAGAGGGGGAGAGAGAGAGAGAGAGAGGGAGAGGGAGAGACAAGTGAAGGAGAGAGAGGGAGAGAAAAAAGAGTGAGAGTGTGGGAAAATATGAAAGAGTAGAGAAGGGAGAGAGAAAAAAGGAAGATAGAGGGAGGGAGAAAGGAAGGGGGATAGGGGATAGGGTAAGTGAGAGAAGAGGGAGAGAGATAGAGAGAGGGAAAGAGAAGAAGAGAGAGATAAGGAGAGGGAGAAAGGGTAGAGGAAGAAGGAGGGAGAGAGGGGAGAGATAGATAGAAGAAGGAAGAGAGTGAGGGAGAGAGAGAGGAAGAAAGGGAAGGGAAAAAAGGATAGAAGGGGAGAGAAAAGAAAGGAGGGAGAGAGAGAGAGAGAGAGAGAGAGAGATTGAGAGAAAGAGAAAGAGAGGGAGATAGTGGGAGAGGGAGGGAGAGGGAGGGAGAGAGATATAAAGAGAAAAAGATTGAGAGAGAAGGGTGAAGGATCATGCATCCTATGGAGGTGTAAAATAAACAAAAAAATTTCTCCATCTAAGGGCCCAAGATCAAGCCATTGAATCTAATAACCATAGTTGCTACACCTCTCTCTTTCTCATATATTTATGGGAGACTTTCCTTGTCCTCCAAGGATAAGAAGATAGGCAACATTGAGTCCCTTTAAAGACTCTAGGTTATTGCTTCCCTATCCTCAAAGGATGAGGAGTTATTTTACATGTGGACTTTTTATCATTATGTTTAAAACATTCATCCTTATCCAATATGATTGATGTTTATCCTTCCACAAAAATATTTTAAGGTTTTTAATTAAACTTAATGGGCCAAAACCATTCTAGATTATTTTAGGCGAGTCCACATTAGAAAATAATTTTTCAAAATACCTTTTAACTTAAATTAGGAAACTCATTTTCATTTTAGGCTATTTATTTCTAAATTTGGAAGTAACTTCCAAATTATAAAAGTTTCCATTTAAGGAAACTTTCCACTTTGGAAACCCATTCCAAAATTGAAAACTTTCAAAATTAAAATTTTTCCTAATATCTTTGCTTCTTACTCATCACGTGAATACTTAAAATTATGTGTGTGACTCAATAAGCTTTTAGATATGTTAGAAATGTATCAAAAATAAAAGACTCCACTTTTATCTCTTGATACATAAATAATGATTGGTCTCTAGTAAGGCATCATTATTACCAAATTCCCTAGGAGGATTAATTAATCCATTATTACCTTTTAGGAGCATAGTTACCATATCCTTAAGTCCTCATATCAACTTATCATAGTGTGATCTCAAACTTGGTTATAAGTATTGTTCGATTAAAATGACATAAGTTTTCTTCGATTCCTAAATGTCTTGGCTCTTAGAGTAAATCAACTATGCTCTATCGGTGTACTCCTACCATGGCTATAGATTTCTCAAGTAGACATTTATTGAAGTGCAATATGATAACTCATTTAGCAAACAAGGAGTGACATGTCCTATCTTAGTCATACGCCTACCTCCATTAGATTCCCGGTGCACCCAATGAATCGCCAATGTGCAACCCCTTAATGGTTCCATCAAAATGAGTGTCAAAGTATATAAATCCTCTAATGAGACAACCATGATGACTTTAAGTATAAGGACTATTTGTATCCATCTCGTATGAGATTCCCATATGCTAAAACCAAATGGGTTCTCATGGCAAGTCAAGTCTAGTGATATGTTCTTTAACATAAATCACCTAAGCGCTTGCTTTTGCATCATCATGCTAATAGGTGTGAGATCTTCTACTACCATCATATAGTATGAACATAGCACTCATAAATCTATTTGTACATAGTCAATATCCATTCTTAAAATGCTATGGCTTAGGACGTTTAATAATATCATTTATATGCATTGGTGTTTGTCTCACATTTTTCGATCAATGACTATTGCAAATGCATACCATAAGGACTTCTATCTAATTCTTCTAAATTTATCAACTTGAAAACATAAAAATTAATAAAATAACTTCTTTATTATTATTAAAATAAAGGATGCAATAATATATTAAATTAAGCCCATCCAAACATGGTTGGATCTAGAGCACCTACACTAACATCACCTTCCTTCTCGTTCTCTCTCCCACCATCTTTATCACCTTTTTTCTCTCTATCTCTCTCTCCCTCTCTCTTCTTTTCTCTCTCTCTCCATCTCTCTCCCTCTATCCCTCTCCATCTACCTCTCTTTCTCTCCTCTCCCTCTCTTCATCCCTCTTTTTCCTTTCCTTTTTCCTCCCTCTCCCTCACTTTCTCTCCCTCCCTATCTCCCTCTCTATCTTTCTCTCTCCTTTTCTCTCTTGCTTTCTCTCCCTTTCTCTCCCTTCCTCTCTCATTCTCTCTCTCCCTCTCTCTATTGATTTCTCTCTCTCCCTTTCCCTCTCCCTCTCCCTCTCCCTCCCTCTCCTTATTACACACTCTCCCTCCCTTTTTCTCCTTCCTCATCTCTCTCGCTCTCTCTCTCTCCTTCCTCTCTCTATCCCCCTCACTCTCTCACTCTCTCTCCCTCCCTCCCTCCCTCTTTCTCCAACTCTCCCTCTTTCTCCCTGTCTCCCTTCCCTATCTCTCCCTTCCTCTTATCCCTCCTTCTTTCTCTCTCTCCATCACTCTCTCTTTTTCTCTCTCTCCCTCCATCTTTCTTCCTCTCTTTCTTTTCTTATACATATGTATATGTGTGTGTATATATATACACACCTCTCTCTTCCTCTCCCTCTCTCGCATGATCTTTCCCTCTCTCCCTTCCCTCCCCCTCTCTCCTACTCTATATCTCTCTCTCTCACTCACTCTCACTCTTGCTCTCTCGCCTTCCTTATTTCCATCTTTCTCTTACCCTCTCTCCTTTTCTCTCTCTCTCCTTCTCTTTCCCTCTTTTACCCTCTCTCCTCTCTTTCTCTTTCTTACTCTCTCCCTATCTCTAACTCCCTCCCTCTCACTTTCTACCTCTCTCTCTCCCCCTTTAACCCTCACTCTTCCTCCCTTTCTCTCTCACACTCTCTCTCTCCTCCTCTCTTCCCCTCCCTCTCTCCCCTCTCTCAATCTCTCATTCTTTCGCTCTTTTCTAAGTTCAATATCCTTTTTTCTCTCTCTTTTCCTCTCTCTCTCTCTCTCTTTCTCTTGCTTTTTCTCTTTCCCCCTCTCTTTCATCCTCTTTCCCTCTCTCTCTCTACCTCCCTCTCTCTCCATCTTTCCCTCCATCCTTCCCTCCTTCATTCTCTCTCCCTCTCTATCCCACACACTCTCCCTCTCTTTCTCTCTCTTTCTCTCTCTCTATCTCTCCCTTTCCTTCTCTTTCCCTCCCTCTATATCTCCCTCCTTCTCTTTCCCTCTCTCCTTCTACCCCTCTCCCTCTCCCTCTACCTCTCTCTTTTCATCTCTTCCTCTCCCTTTTCTTCTCTCCCTCTACCTCTCCCTCTCTCTCTCTCTTCCTCCCTCTCCCATGCTCCCCCTCTCTCCCCTTCTCTCTTTCTCCGATCCTCTCTCCCTTTCTTGGTATTTCCATCATTCTCCTTCTTTCTCTCGCTTCCCTTTCTGTCCCTCTCTCACTCTTTCCCTCTATCTCCTCTCTTTCCCCCTCCCTCTCTTCTCTCCCTCTCTATTTCTCTCTCCATTCCTTTATTCCTCTCTCTATCTCTATCTCTCTCCTCTTCTCCTCCTTCTCCTCTTTCTCTTTCTCCCCTCTCTCTCATACCTCTATCTTACTCTCTCCCTCTCTCATATTTTCTCTCTCCTCTCTCTCCCTTTTTTCCACTCTCTCTCACCCTTCCTCCCTCTCTCCCTCTTCGTCCTCTCTCTCACCATCCCTCCCTCTCTCCTTGTATTTTTATCTCTTTCCCTCTTCTTCGATCTTCCTCTCACTCTCTCTCTCTCTTTATCTCTTCTTATCTCTTTGCCTCTCCCTCCCTCTCACTCCTCTCTCCCATCTCTCTCTCCCTTTGTGCCTCACTCTCCCCTTCTCTTTCCCTCTCTCCCTTTTCACAATCTCTCTTCCTTTCTCTCCCTTTTCTCTCTCCTTTCTTTCTCTTCCTTTCCCTCTCTTTCCTTTTCTCTCCCTATTTCTACCTTTTCCTTCTCTCTTTCTTTATCCCCCTCTCCCACTCTTTCTCCCACTATCTCCCTTTCACTCTTCCTCTCGCACTCACTTAATCTATCTTCCCATTCATCCTTCGTTTCTTTCTTTCTTTCGTCATCTCTCTCCCCTACTCTCTCTCCCCCTCACTATCTATCCCCCCTCTGTCTCCCTTTCAATCTCTCTCACTCACTTACTCTCCCTCCTTATCTCTCTTTTCCTCTCTCTCTTTATCTCCCTCTCCTTCTCCATCTCTTTCTACCCCTCTCGTATCCCTCTCTTTCTATCTCTCCTTCTTACTATTCCTCCATCTCTCCCCTCCCTTACTTTTATTCTCTTGCTTCCTCTCTCCCTTTCAATTTCTCTTCCTCTTGTTAGTGTAGGTGCCCAAGATTTAATCATGTATGGATGGGCTTGAGTTAGTGTAATATTGTATTATTTATCTTGATAATAATAAAAAAGTAATTCTATTAATTTTTTTGTTTACATGTTCGGTAGAATTAGATAAAAGTCTTTACGATATGTATTTACAATAGTTATTGATCAAAAAATGTGAGACAAACAAGTAATGCACATAAATGATATCATTAAATATCCTAAGTCGTAGCATTTCAAGAATGGACATTGACAATAGATGGATAGGCTTATCGGTGCTATGCTCATGCTATATGATAGCGAGTAAGAGATCTCACACCTATTAGCATGGTGATGCCAAAGCAACAACTTAGGTGATTTATGTTAGAGAACATATCACTGGATTTGACTTGTCGTGAGAACCCATTTGGTTTTAGTCTACGAGAATGTCATACGAGATGGGTAAAAATGGTCCTCATATTTGATATCATCATGGTTATCTCATTAGAGGGCTTATGCACTTTGACACTCATTTCGATGGACTCATTTATTGTTTACACAATGGCAATTCGTTAGGTGCACTAACAATCCAATGGAGATAGGTGTATAACTAAGATAGGACATGTCATTCCTTATATGTTAAAAGAGTTATCACATTGTACTTTGATAAATGTTTGCTCAATAAATCTATGGCCATAGTAGGACTACACCAATAAAGCATAGTTAATTTACTCTAGGAGCTAAAACATTTAGGAATCGAAGAAAACTTGTGTGATCATAATCGAACAAGACTAATAACCAAGTTTGAGATCACACTCGTAATAAGTTGACATGAGGACTAAATTGTATGGTAACTATGCTCGTGAAAGGTAATAATGGATTAATTAATCCTCCTAGAAAATTGGATAGTCATGATGCCTTGCTAGAGGCCAATCTTGATTTATTTATCAAGAGATAAAAGAGAAGTCTTTTATTCTTGATACATTGCCAAGCATATCTAGGAGCCTATTGAGTCATACATATAAGTTCAAGTATTCACATTACAAATAAGAAGCAAGATATTGAAAAAAGTTTCCAATTATGAGAGTTTCCAAAATGGAAAGTCTCTAAAACAAAAATTTTTCTATTTTAGAAATTGGTTTCCTAATTTGGAAGTTAGTTTTAAATTTGAAAATAAAGAACCTAAAAGGAAAGAAGTTTCCTAATTTAGGTTAAAAGGTATTTTGGGAAATTGTTTCATAATGTGGACTCTGTCAAAATAATCTAAGAATATTTATTTAGATAGTTCAAAAAAATTAATTATTCTAAAATAGTTTTGGCCCATTAGTTTTAATTAAAAGCCTTAAGATAATTTTGATGGGAGGATAAACATCAATCTTATTGGATAAGGATGAATTTTTTAAAGATAAACATTAACCTTATTGGAGAAGATTGAATGTTTTAAAGATAATAATCAAGTAGTCCACATATAAAATAACTCTTCATCCTTAGAGGATAAGGAAGCAACAACTTAGAGTCCTTTATGGACCCATTTCCACCCTTCTCCTTGTCCTTAGAGGATGAGGAAACTCTCCCCCTATAAATAGGATGAGATATGTGGCATAAGGAAGTGATGACCAAAAGGAGTATTTTTTACCAAGTAAAAGTATAAGGAAAAACTTCTTCCAGTCCCTAAAATAATCTAAGGCACACGGCCAAGAGAGAGAAAAGGAAAAAAATAGTTTTCTCCTAAAACCCTAGTAAGAAATACTCTCACCTTCTTCTTTAAGGTTGTCACAAAGTTGCTCGGGATTGATTCCTAAAGGAAATACTCAATCGGAAAAGGTGGAGTTATCACCTCATCAATTTTGAGTGCTTTTTTATGGATATTTGGGCTACGTGAATCATCAATAGAGGCTGAACACTTGGACGACTAATCAAAGAAAAGGAATTTAGATCCGTACTATAATATATAATCTTTCACTTTTAGCTTATTATTCATGTATGTATGATTAGTAGGTTCAAAGGCATAATCTTGAGCCCTTAGATGGAGGAAAATTTTATTTATTTCGTACCTCCATAGGATGAATGATACTTCAATTTGTATCGAGCCTCCATTGAATCTTTGATTATATGATTGGTTAATTATGATTAAATACATGAATAAGATATGCATGATTATAAATCTTATGTTTTTGGTATTTTATATAAATATAACACCGAAATTTTGGGTCAAAACCGGTAGGAGCATGTGAGATCAACATTAGACATCAACCTCGCATGCGAGGTAGGGCGCTAGGCGCATGGTAGTGGCAAGGCCTACCGGGTTGTACGGTTAGGCATGCGAGCCGGGCATCGTGAGTGGATGCATGCAAACTTGAGGGTTTGGTCTTCGAAACCCATAAACCCTCGAGGCCCAAAACCCCGTAGGCCCAAAGTGAGCCCAAAGCCTAAAAAGTTTTAAAATTAAAATTTAGAGAAATTTTGATAAATTTTTAAAATGACCAAAACTATAGATTTATAATCATTTTAAGAATGAAATTGTTTCATGAGTATATCATGTATCAATGTGCTTAAAGCATGGGTGAATGGTATGGATGAGTCGACCTAGTTTTATGAATGCTTGTTATTTTTTTAGATAAATAGGACATCCATGTCCTACCTTGTCTATTACTCTATTGTATTTCTTTTCTCATCTTACTCCCTCCAATATAACTTGAGGTTTCTCATTTTGAATAAATGTAAAAGTAAAAGATAGGAAATAGAATAGATACAAGGAGAAGATACCAAAGAATGAAGACATTCATTAAGAATTTGTAATCATTTTTCACCTAGGAATTGACCCACTAGTCTCCTTGCGGCTCGAGGGGGCTATTACTAGAAATCCATTATCTTTTATCGATCATCGAGTCATGCATGAGATGTATGAATGTGGTGAGATCTTTGTTAGTATGCATGATTAGGAATAATATGATTATTTTTTAGTATGCATGCTAGGATGAGACCAACCTTATTAAATCCTTTAAATAAAATATTAAGTTAAATTATTTCCAACGTTACGAGGAAGGAAGTCTCTTGGTCGTTATTGGCTTATTGAGATAACTCAAGGTCACTTCTTCCTCGAGGGAAACAAATCATGACCCATGCGATGACCATGATCGAACGTTGGGTCTAACTTAAATGAGTTGTTGGGTTTGTTAAGATAACTCAAGGTCTAATAAACTTGTAAGCAATGATTGGTATTCATATAAGATATGATAAAGACAAGGAGTTGTCAAACCAATGGAACTAGGAATTACATTAAATGTAATTGGTAAGGAGTTATACCTAATCCTGCATGTATAGCTTATTGAGATAACTCAAGGCTAATGCATGTTAGAGGATGGGATCCTAACCCAATAAGAAAACGAATCGAAACATTTTTCTTGAGTACTATATTGAAGGTTATACAACTTAAAGAAAATGATAGGAGTAAATATAGATTTTACTTCTTTAATTTATGCTTTGTTTTATGCAATTTAATTAACAAAACCATACGCTTTTCTATCCTGTCAAGGTTGCACAATATGACTAGCAATACATCAATGAGATCGATGATTAATGGAAGGAATGTTTTAAATGACGTAAACTTCTTTGACTTGGAAAATGAAAGAAAGGAATGTCCTCTAACATGAAAAAATGCTCTATGCGATAGATGGTAAGTCATTCTATTAATTCTTTTGTTTACATGTTCGGTAGAATTAGATAGAAGTTCTTATGATATGCATTTGCAATAGTGATTGATAGAAAGATATGAGATAAACACTAATACACATAAATGATATCATTAAATGTCCCAAGTCATAGCATTGTCAAGAATGGACATTGACAATATGTGAATAGACTTATGAGTGCTATGTTCATGCTATATAATAGCGAGTAGGAGATCTCACACCTATTGGCATGGTGATGCCAAAGCAAGCACTTAAGTGATTTATGTTAGAGAACATATCACTGGATTTGACTCACCGTAAGAACCCATTTAATTTTAGTCTATGGGAATCTCATACAAGATGGGTATAAATGGTCCTTAAACTTGAAGTCATCACGATTGTCTCATTGAAGGACTTATGCAATTTGACACTCGTTTCGATGGAGCAATTAATGGGTTGCATATGGGTGATTCGTTAGGTGCACTAGGAATCTAATTAAGATAGATGTATAAATAAGATAGGACATGTCATTCCTTATATGCTAAAGAAGTTATCACATTGCACTTTGATAAATGTACGCTCAATAAATCTATGGCCATTGTAGAAGTAAACCAATAAAGCATAGTTGGTTTACTCTAGGAGCTAAGACATTTGAGAATCAAAGAAAATTTGTGTGATCATAATCGAATAAGACTAATAACCAAGTTTGAGATCACACTATGAAAAGTTGACATGAGGACCGAGTTGTATGGTAACCATGCTTGTGAAAGGTAATACTTGGATTAACTAATCCTCCTAAAGAATTAGGACGAGTCATGATGCCTTGTTAGAGGTCACTCTTGATTTATGTATCAAGAGATGAAAGAGAGGTCTTTTATTCTTGATGCATTACCAACATATCTAAGAGCCTATTGAGTCAAATGTATAATTTTAAGTATTCACATTACAAACAAGAAGCAAAGATATTAGAAAAGGTTTCCAAATTATGAGAGTTTTCTATTTTTGAAAGAGTTTCCAAAATGGAAAGTTTTCTATTTTAGGAATTGATTTCCTAATTTGAAAGTTAGTTTCAAAGTTGAAAATAAAGAACCTAAAAGGAAAGGAGTTTCCTAATTTAGGTTAAAGAGTATTTTAAAAAATTGTTTCCTAATATGGACCTTGCCAAAATAATCTAAGAATATTTATTTGGATAGTCCAAATAAATTAATTGGGCTAAAACAGTTTTGGCTCATTAGGTTTAATTAAAAGCCTTAATATAATTTTGGTGGGAGAATAAACATCAACCTTTTGGATAAGGATGAATGCTTTAAAGATAAACATTAACCTTAATAGAGAAGGTTGAATGTTTTAAAGATAATAATCAAGTATCCCACATATAAAATAACTCTTCATCCTTGAAGGATAAGGAAATAACAACCTAGAGTCTTTATGGACTCATGGCCGCCCTCTCTTTGTCCTTAGAGGATAAGGAAACTCTCCCCTATAAATAGGAGGAGATATGCGGCATAAAGAAGTGATGATCGAAAGGAGTATTTTCGACCAAGTAAAAATATAAGGGAAAAATTCGGTCGGCCTCTAAAATAATCTAGGGCACGGGGTCAAGAGAGAGAAAAGGGAGAAAATAGTTTTCTCCTAAAAACCTAGCAAGAAATACTCTTACCGTCTCCTTTAAGGTTGTCACAAAGTTTCCGGAATTGATTTCTAAAGGAAATACTTAATCGAAAAAGGTTGAGCTAGCACCTCATCAATTTTGAGAGCTTCTTTATGGATATTTGGTTGTATGGATCAACAATAGAGGTTGGACACTTGGACGGCTAATCAAAGAAAAATAATTTAGATCCGTGCTATAAGAGGTAATCCTTTACTTTTAGCTTATTATTCATGTATGTATGATTAGTAAATTCAACGAGCATGATCTTGGGCCCGTAGATGGAGGAAAGTTTTATTTGTTTCGTACCTCCATAAATGCATGATCCTTCACCTCTCTCGCTCACCCTCTTACTCTCCCTTTCTCACCCTCTCTCGGTCCCTCTCGCTCTCCCTCTCACTCCCTCTACCCCCACTCTTTCCCCTTTTCATTCTCTCTCACTCTTTGTCATACCTTGCCTCTCCATCTCCCTTTCTCTCCTTGTTCTCTCTTTTTCTCTCCCTCCCTCTCTCATTCTTTCTTTCCCTCTCTCATTCTCTCTCTCCCTATCTCGTCCCCCTTATCGCTCTCCCAATAACTCTCTCACTCCCACTCTTTATCCCTCTCTCTCTCCCTCACTATCTCTCTCTCTCTCCCTTTCTTTCTTTTTCTTTATCTTTTCCTCTCTTTCTCTTTCCCTCTCCCTCCCTCTCCCTCTCCCTCTCCCTCTCTCTTTTTCTCCCCCTCTCTCCCACTCTCTCCTTCTCTCTTCCTCCCTCCCTCTCTCTCCCCTCTCTCTAGCTATCTCTCTCCCCCTCTCTATCTTGCACTCTCTCCCACTCTCTATCTCTCTCCATCTCTTGCTCTCATTTCTCTATTTCTCTCTCTTTCCCATGGTCTTTCTCCTTGTTTATCCCTCCTTATCTCTCTCTATCTTCTCTCCCTCTCTCTCTTCCTTTCTCTCTTTTCCCCTCTCTCTCCCTCTCTCCCTCTTTTCACCTCTTTCTCCAACTCACTATCTCCCTTCAAGTCTCCCACTCTCCTCGTCTAAAATATCATGTATCATATGAAGGTGCGGAATAAATAAAAATTTTCCTTCATCTAAAAGTCTCAAGATCATGCCATTAAATCAACTAACTATATATACATAAATTAAAGCAATGAATAGAGAATTACCTTTTGTAGCATAGATCTAAATTCTCTAGTAGAAAATTCATCCAAGTGTATGACCTCTATTGATGATCCACGCAGTCCAAGCATCCATAAAAAAGCCTTAAAATTCATGAGTTGTAGCTTCATCTTTTGTAGCATAGATATAAATTCTCTAACGGAAAAGTGATCTAAGCAATTTTACGATAACTCATAATGAAAAGAGAGGACATGGCATGCTAGGGTTAGGGAGAAAAATATTTTTCTTACTTGGTCAAATTTTCTCTCTCTCAAATTAATTCTCTCTTTATGTCGTACCACTCCTCCTATTTAGAAGGGGAAAGTTTCCTTGTCCTTGGAGGATAAGGAGAAGGGTGACAAATAAGTCCTAATTAGACTTATGGTTATTGCTTCCTAATCCTCCAAGGATTAGAAGTTATTTTACATGTGAGCTTTTTGTCTTTATCTTTAAAACATTCATCCTTATCCAATAAGGTTGATGTTTGTCTTTAAAAAAATCCATCCTTATCCAATAAACTTGATGTTTACCCTCTTACCAAATATCTTAAGGCTTTTAATTAAACCTATTAGGCTAAAACCATCCTAGTCTAATTAATTTATTTAGACTATTTAAATAAACAATCTCGGATAATTTTAGACGAGTCTATATTAGGAAATAATTTCTTAAAATATCCTTTAACCTAAATTAGGGGACTCAATTTTGTTTTAGGTTATTTACTTTTAAATTCGAAACCAATTTCAAAATTAGAAAACTAATTTTTAAAATAGAAAAATTTTCATTTAACTTTCCATTTTTTGAGACCCTTTTCAAAATAGGAAACTTTCAAAATTGAAAACTTTTTTGAATGTCTTTGCTTCTCTTTAATCATGTGAATACTTAAACTTATGCATGTGACTTAATAGGTTTCTAGATATGTTGACAATATATCAAGAACAAAAGACTCTTCTTTTATCTCCTAATACATAAATCAAGATAGGCCTCTAACAAGGCATCATGACTATCTAATTCTATAGGAGGATTAATTAATCAATTATTACCTTTCACGAGAATGGTTACCATACAATTCAATCCTCATATCAACTTATCACGAGTATTATCTTGAACTTGGTTTTAAGTCTTGTTTGATTGTGATCACACAAGTTTTCTTCAATTCTCAAACATCTAAGCTCTTAGAGTAAACCAACTATGCTCTATTAGTGTACTCCTATTATGACCATATATTTCTTAAGCAAACATTCATCGAAGTGCAATATGATAATTCCTTTAGCATACAAGAAATGACATGTCCTATCTTACTCATACACCTACCTCCATTAGATTCCTAGTGCACTCAATGAATCACCCACATACAACCATTTACTTGGATCCATTGAAATGAGTGTCAAAGTACATAAATCCTCTAATGAGATAATAATGATGTCGTCAAGTCTAAGGACTAGTTGTACCCATATCATATGAGATTTCCATTGACTAAAACCAAATACGTTCTCATGGTGACTCAAGTCTAGTGATATGTTCTATAATATAAATCATTTAAGTGCTTGTTTTGGCATCATCATGCCAATATGTGTGAGATCTCTTACAACTATCATATAGTACGAGCATAATACTCATAAGTCTATCCATATATAGTTAACATCCATTATTGACAATACTACAACTTAGGACATTTAATGATATCATTTATATGCATTAGTATTTATCTCATATCTTTCGATCAATCACTATTGTAAATGCATATCATAAGGACTTTTATCTAATTCTACTTGAATTAATAAACATAAAAACATCAGAATCAATAGAAAGACTTCTTTTATTATTATTAAAATAAATGATGCAATCATGCAATAACTTAATCCCATCCAAACATGGTTGGATCTTAGGCACCTATACTAATACTCTCTCCCTCATCTCTCCCTCTCTCTTACTCCTTCTCTCCCTCTCTCTCCCCCTCTTCTTCTGTTTCTCTCTCTCTCCCTCGGTCCCTCTTCCACACTTTCTCTCCCTCTCTTACCCTCCCTCTCTCCCCTCGCTCCCTCTCTCTCTCTCCCTATAACCCAATCACTTTTTTTCTCTCTCTCTCTCTCTCACTCTCTAACTCTCTCCCTCCCTCTCTCCCCTTTTTTCTCTCTCACTCTCTTTGTCTTTTTCTCTCTCCCTTTCTTTCTCTCTCTTTCCCTCGCCCTCTCTCCCTCACTCTCTCTCTTCCTCTCTCTATCCCTTTCTCCCTGTCGCTCCCTCTCCCTTCCCTCTCACACTCCCTCTTTTATTCTCTCTCCTACCCTCTCTTTCCCTCTTTTCCTCTCTCTATATCTTTCTCTCTCATCTCTCTCCCTCCCACTCTTTCTCCCTCCCCCTCTTTCCTTTTCTCTCTCCATCACTTCTCTTTCCATCTCTCTCCCACTCTATCCCTTTCTATCTCTCCCTATCACACGCACTCTCTACGTCTCCCTCTATCCGTCCCTCTCTTTCTTTTTTCTCTCCTCTCTCTTTTTCTCTCTCTCCATCTTTTCTCTTCTCTCTCTCCATCTCTCTCTCCTCCTTTCTCCCTTTTTCTCTCTCCCTCTCCCATCTCTTTCTCTTCCTATCTCTCTTTTTGCCTCTCTCCCCTTATTTCTTTCTCCCTCGCTCTACCTCTGTCTCCCCCTCTCTCTAACTCTTCCTCTCACACATTCTCTCTCTCTTGCTCTCTGTCCCTCACTCCTCTTCCCTCTCTCCCTCGCTATATCATTTTCTCCCTCTCCCTTTTTCTCACTCCCTCTCTCTCTTTTTCTCTGTCCTCTCTCCCCTTATCTCTCTTTTTCTCTCTCTCTTAATCTCCTTCTCTCTCCCACTCCCTTCGATCTCTCTCTTTCCCTCTCTCTCTCTACTCCTCCTCACTCACACCCTTCCTCCTTCTCTCTCTCCCTCTCTTTTTCTCCTCTATCTCCCTTCTACTCTCTCCCTCTCCCTCTCTCCCTCTCTTTCCCTCTTACTCTCTCTCTTTCTTTCTCACTCTCCCTCTCTCTCGATCTATCCCTCTCCATCTCCCTCCCACTCGCCCTCTTTCTTTCTCCCTCTCTCTCTCTCAATCTATCCCTCTCCCTCTCCCTCCCACCCTTCCTCTCTCCTTTTGTCTCCCTCTCCCTCTCCCTCTCTCTTTTTATCCCCCTCACCCTCTCCCTCACCCTCTCTTTCTCCCTCTATCCCTCTTTCTCTTCCTCTCTCTTTCCCTCTCTCAACCCTCTTTCTTTTCCCTCTCTATCTCACACTCGTGCTCTCTATTTCTCTTTAGCCTTTTCTCTCCCTCTCACCCTCCCCCTCCCCTTCTCTCTCTTTCACCCTTTCCTCTTTTTATCTCTTCTCATTCTTCATAACTCTCTCTCTTCTTCTCCTTATCTCTCTCTATCTATCCCTCTCCCTCTCCCTCCTAATCTCTCTCTCTCCCTATATCCCTTTCTCTCTCCTCTTCTTTCTCTCTTCCTCTCTTTTCTTTTCTCTATCACTCTCTTAGTCTCTTAATCCCTCTTTATCTCTCTATTTTTTCCCTCTCTCCCACCATCTCTTCCTCTCTCTCCTCCCTTTTCTCGATCCCTCTCTCTCCCTCTCTCCCTTTATCTCTCCTCTTCATTCGATCTTCTTCTTCTTACCTCTTTCTCCCCTCTCTCACTTTTTTCTCTCTCCTTCTTTCACTCTACCTCTCTCTTCCTCTCTCCCTATTTCTTTCTCTCCCTCTCACGACCTCTCTCTCTCACCCCTTTTTCTCTCCCTCCCTCACCCTCTCTCCCCCTTTCTCTCCCTCCCTAACCATGTCTCTTCCTCTCCCTCTCCCTCCTTAACCCACTCTCTTCCTCTACCTATTTATCTCTCTCTGCCTCTCTCCCTCTATCTCTCTCCCTCACCTAATCTTCCTTTCCTTACCTCTCTCTCGCCCTCTCTCTCACCCCTTTCTCCCTCCTTTTTTCTCTCTACCTCTCAGCCTTTCTCTCTCCCTCTCTCTATCCGTTAATCTCTCTCTCTCCTATATAATCTTTCTTAATCTCTCTCAATCTCTCCCACTCTCACCATCTCTCTCCCTCTCTCTATCTCTCTCTCCATCATTCTCTCCCTCTCTTCATTTCCCTCTTTCCCATTCCCTCTCTCTCTTTCTCCATCATCATCTCCCTCTCTCCCTCTCTCCCTCTTCTCACTCTCTCCCTTTATTTTACCCATCATTCTCTCTCTCTTTATCTTTCTCTCCCTCTCCTTCCTTCTCTTTCCCTCTTTCTTTCACTCTCTTTCTATCTCCCAATATCTCTTTTTCTCATTCTCCTACTTTCTCCCTCTCCCTCTCTGCCTCTATCATTCTTTTCCTCTCTTCCTTTCTCCCTTTCAGTCTCTCTCTCTCTCTCCCTCTCTCTTTTGCTATCTCCCTCTCGTTTGCTTTGTTTCTCTCAGTCTATCTCTCCTTGTCTCACTATCTCCCTCTCTCTCCCTCTCTCTTTTCCTTTTTCATCTTTTCTCACTCCATCTCTCCCTCTCTACCTCTCCATCTCTATGTTTTCTCCTTCCTTCACTTTCTCCCACTTTCTCCCTATCACTTTCTCCCCCTCTCTACCCCTCTTTCTCCCCCCTTCCTTTTTCTCCCTCTCTCTCGCTCTTTCCCTCCCACTCTTCACTCTTTTCAATTCTCTTCCTCTCTCTCCCTCCCTCTCACTATTATCTCTCCCTCCCTTTTTCTCTCTCCCCTTATCTCTCTCATTCTCTCCCACTCTCTCCTACTCTCTTATTCTCTCGCCTTACCTTCCCTCCTTTTATACCTCTCTCTCCCTCCCTATCCTACCCTTTTCTACCTTTCTCTCTTCCTCTATCTCCCTACTTGTCTCTCCCTATCTCTCTCTTCCTTTCTCTTTACCCCTTTTCCCCCTCTCTTCCTCTCTCTCTCTTTCTCCTCATCTCCCTCTCTCCCCTCTCTTCTCCTCTCCCCCTCTCCCTTTCTTCTCCTCTCCCCCTCTCCCCTCTCTCTTGCTCTCTACCCCACTCACTTGATCTGCATCTCCCTCTCTATCTCTTCCTCTCTTTTTCTCTACCTCTTTCTTTTCTCTCCCTCTCTTCCCTTCTTTTTCTCTCTCCCCTCTTTCCCTCGCTCTCTCTCTCACTCTCTTTACCTCTGTCTCCTACCCTCACTCTCCCTCACTCTCTCCCCCGCTCTATCCACCCCTCTCTTTCCCTCTCCATCTCTCTCTCTCTTCATCCCTCTCACCCTTTTTATCTCCCTTTTTCTCTCTCCCTCTCCCTCTCTCCCTCTATCTCCCTCTCTCCCTCTCTTCCCTTTCTCTCCCTCTCTCTACCTCTCTCTCCCTCTCCCCCTCTCTCAAACTTTCTCTCTCCCTTTTCCTCTCTCTACCTTGATGTTCCTCTCTCTCTTCCTCTCTCCATCTCTATCTCTCCTTCTCTCTATCTCTTTCCCCCTCTTTTCCCCCTCTCTACCTCTCTCCCTACCTATCTCTACCTAGCTCTCTCCTTTTCTCTCTCTTTCTTTCTCACCCCTCTCTTCCTTCCTACCTCTCTTTCTTTTTCTCATCCTCTATCTCCCCTCTATTTATCTTTATTTCTCTCTCCCTTTTTCTCTCTCCCTTTCTCTCCTCCTTACCTTTTCTCTCTCTCTCTCTCTTTCTCTCTTCATCTATCTCTCTCCCTCTCTCCCTTAATCTCTCTTCCTCTCTTTTCCCCCTCCTCCTATTTCTTCATCTCCCTATCCCTCTCCTTCTATATATATCTCACATTCTGTCTCTCTTGAGCTCTCCCTCCTACCCAAACCTTCTCACTCCCCGCCTCTTTCCCACTCTCTCTCCCTCTCTCCATTCCTCTCCCTCTCCCTTTCTCTCTCTACCTCTCTCTCCCATTCTCTCCCTCCCTCTTGCTCCTCCCTTGATCCTTCTCTCCCCCTCTCCCCCTCTCTATCTCCCTCTCTCTCTCTCTCTTTCCCTTCTATCCCTCTCTCCTTCTTTCTATCCTCCCTCTCTCTCCCCTCCCTATCTCTTTCCCTTTTATCCCTCTCTCCCTCTCTCTCCCTCTCTCTATCTTCCATTCTCTTTCCTCTCTCTCTTTTTCCTCTCTCCCTCCTTCCTCTCTCTCGATCCCTCCCCCTCTCTTTTCTTTTTCTCTCTCCCTCTTTCTATCCCTCCCTTTATCCCCCTATCCCTCTTTTCTCCTATTATCCCTCTCTTCCCAACCCTCTCTCCCTCTCTCTCCCTTATATCTCCCGACTCTCCCTCTTTCTCTCCCTCCTCCCTCCTTCTCTCTTCCTCATCTTCCCTCTCCCTCTCTCTCCCTCTTCTTCTCCCACTCTCTCTTTATTTTTCCCTCTTCTTCTCGCTTTCCCTCCCTCTCTCCCTCCCTCCCTCTCTCTCTATCTCTCTCTCACCCTATCTTTATTTCTCTTCCTCCCTCTCTCTCTTTTTGTCTTTCCCCCTTCTTCATCCCTCCCTCCCTCTATATCTATCCCCCTTCTTCATCCCTCCATCTCTCTCTATCTCTCTCCCTCTCCCTCCCACTCTCTCTCTCTATCCCTTTCTCTCTACACATCTATCTCTCCCTTTCTCTCTTTCTCTCACTCTATCTCCCTCTATCTCTCCCTCTCCCTCTCTCTCCCTCGCTCTCTTCCTCCCTCTCTCCCCCTTTCTCTCTCTTCTTCTCTCTCCCTCACTCTTTATATCAATCCCAATCTCTTCTAGTCTCTCCCTCTCTCCCTTTCTTTTGCTTCTTATCTCTCCCTCTCTTCCTCTCTCTCCCTCTCCTTTCTCTCATGCCTCTACCTTTCTCTCTCCCTTTATTTCCTTAACTCTCTCTACTTCTCTCCCTTCACTCTCTCTTTGTCTCTCTCTCCTTTTCTCTTTCTATCTCTCTCTTTCCTCTTCTCCATTCCTCTCTCTACCTCTTTATTCCTCTATCTCCTTCCCTCTCTTTGTTGCCCCTCCATCTCTCACACTCTTTCTCCCTTTCTCTATCCTTCCTCTCTCCCCTCTCTCCCTCCCTCCCTCCCTCTCTCTATTGCCTCTCTATCTCTCACCAACTCACTTCCTTTCTCTATCCTTCCTCTCTCCCCTCTTTCTCTCTCCCTCCTTCTCTCTCTGACTCTCCCCCTACTTTCTCTCTCTCTTTCTCTCTTCATCCCTCTCTATCTCTCTCTCACTCTCTCTTCCTCTTAATCTCTCCCTCTCTCCCTCTCTCTCCTTCCGTCTTGCTATCCCTCTCTCTATCAACCTTTTTCTACCTCTCTCTTTTCTCTTTCTCCCTCTCAACCTCTCTCTCTTGCTATCTCCCTCTATCCTCTTTTCTCTCCTTCTCTCTCTTTGTCTCTCTCTCATGTTCTATCTATCTTCATCTCTCTCCTTCTCACCCCCACTCTTTCCCACTCTCCAATTCTCTTTCTCTCCCCTTTCTCTCACTCTCTTTCCTTATCTCACTCCCTCTCTCCCCCTCACTCTTTATCTTTCTCTCCTTTCTATGTCCCTCCTCATCTCTCCTTCCAACTCCCTCTCTCTCTCCCTCTCTCACCATATCTCTCTCTCCCTCTCCCTCTCTTTATCTTTCCCTATCTCTTCCTCCCTTCTTCCATCTTTCTCTAACTCTCTACCTCCCTCTCATTCTCCTCCTCTCTCCCTTTTTCTCCCTCTCCCTCCCACTTTCTCTCTCCTAATCTCTCTCTTTCTCTCTTTCTCCTCTCCTTTTCCTTCTCTCCTTCACTTGTCCCTCTCTCTTATAATCTCCCTCTCTATCTCTCTCTTCTTATCTCTTTCCCTCTCACCCTATATCTCCCTCTCCTTTTGCCTCTCTCCCTCTCTTTCTCTATCCATTCTCTCTCTCTTTCTCCCTAACACGCTCTCTCTTTGTCCCTCTCTCCCTTTCTATCATTGTCCCTTAGTCTTTCCTAATCTCCCCTCTCTTATTCTCTCTCTCCCTTTCTCCCTCTCTATCTCTCTCTCTTCCCCTTCTCTTCCAGTCTCACTCTCTTACCCTCTCCTTCTCTCTCTTTGTCTCGTTCCCTCTCTCCTCTTTCATTCTCTCACTCTTTCTCCCTTTATCTCTCTCTTTTTCTCTCCTCCTTCCAGTCTCTTTCTCTCTCCCATCTCCCCCTCTCTCTCCTTCTCTCCATCCCTCTCTTTTTCTCTCCCTCTCTCTTTCTTTCTCTATCTCTCACTTTCACTCTCTCCCCCTCTACCTTTCTCTCCCTCTCTATCCCCCTCTACCTTTCTCTCCCTCTCTATCCCCCTCTACCTTTCTCTCCCTCTCTCCCTCTTGCTCCCTCTATTACTTACTCCCGCTCTCTCTCCTTCTCTCCCTTTCACTCCATCTATCATTTGCTCCCTCTTTCCCCCTCTCTCCCTCTTCTTCTCTCTCCCTCTTTCTCTTTCTTTTACTCATCCTATCTCCCTCCCTCTCTTTCCTTTTCCCTCTCTATTCTCCTCTCTTGTTATCTATGTTTCCCTCTCTCTTTCCTTCTCCATCTCTTTCCTTTGTTTCTCCCTCCCCATCTCTTACTCTCCTTCTCTCTCTTTCTCTCTTTATCTCTCTATCCCTCCCTCTTTCCTCTCTTTCTCCCCACTCTATCTCCCTCTCCCTCCCTCCTCTCTCTTTCTCTCCCTTCTCTCTCTCCCTTCTCTTTCTCCCCCTCTTTATCTTTCTCCTTCGTCTACCTCTCCCCCTCTCCTTCCTACTCTCTACCTCTCCCTCTCTCCCTCTCCCTCTCTTTTCATCCCTCTTTCTCCCAATCTCTTCCTCTCTTCCTCTCTCTCCCCCTATCTCTCCCCATCTCCTTCTCTCTCCCTTCATCTCTCATTCTCTATTTCCCTCTCCCTCTCTCTCCCTCTCCCTTCCGCCTCTCCCCTCTCTTTGTGTTTCCCCTTCCGTCTCCTTCTCCCTTCTCCTTGTCATTCCCCTTCTATCCTCCCTCTCTCCCCTCTCTCTTCATCCTTTTTTCCCTTTTTATCTTTCTCCCACTCTCTCTCTCCTAATCTCTCCCAATCTCTCCTCTCTCTCCCTCCCTCTCCTTCTATCTCCCTCTCTCTCCCTTTCTTCGTTTCTCCTTCTTTCTCTCTTTCTTGCTCTCTCTCTCACTCTCTTTATCTCTCTTTCCTTATCACTCTCTTTTCCCTCTCCCTCTTTCCTTCTCACTCCTTTTCTCTCTCTTACTCCCTCTGTCTCCCTCTCTCTCTCTTATTCCCTCTCTCTCCCTCTCCCTCTCTCCCTCACCATATTTATTTCTCTCTCCTCCATTCAATCTCCTTCTCTCTATCTCTCTCCCTCTCTCTCTCTCTTCATTCTTATATACCTATCTCCTTGGCTCTCTCTTTCTCTCCCCCTCACTCTCTCACCCTCTCTCCCTTTCTCTATTTCTTCCCATCAATCACTTCTCCCTTTCCCTACCCCTCTCTCACCCTCTCTATCTCCTTCTAAATTTCAATCTCTATCTATCATCCGTTCTATTTCTCTCCCTATCTCTCCCTCTGTTTTTCTCCCTCTCTTCCCCCTTTTTCTTTCTCTCTATCTCTCCCTCTCTCTCACTCACTCTTCCTTTATCCCCCATTCTCACCCTTTCTCTCTCTTTCTTTTCTCTCTCCCTCTCTATCTCTCCCTCTTCCCCAATCCTTTACTCACTCCTTCTCTCCTCTACTTTCTCTCTCTATCTTTCCCTCTCTCTCTCCCTTTTTCCCACTCTCTCTTTCTCTCTTTTTATGTCTTTCTTTACCTCTCTTTTAGTGCTCCTCTCTCCCTCTCTCTATCTTCCCCTCTCACTCCCTCCCTCTTTCCCTTAATTCTCCCTTTCTCACTCTCTCCTTCCCTCTCTTCTTCTCTTATTCTCTCCCTATCTCTCTACTCTTTTCTTCTTCTCTCCTTCCTTTTTTGATCTCTCTCTCACTTTTCTTCCCTTTCTCCCTCCTTTTGTCTCTCTCTCTCCTCCCTTCTCCCGTGCTCTAGCCCTCTTCCTCTCATCCTCTTCCTCTCCTGCCTTTCTCCCTCTCTTTCTCTTTTCATCTCTCCATCTTTCCCTCTCTAATTTTCTCTTTTTTCTCTCTTCCTCTCCCTCTCTTCTTCTTCTCTCTCTTCCTCTTTCTCCCTCCCTCACATTCCCTCTCCCCCTCTTAGTCTTTCTCTCCTCCTCTATCTCTCCACCTGTTCCTTTGCTCCCTCCGTCCCTCTCTCTTTCTCTCTCCCTCTCCCTTTCTCTCCCTTTCTCCCTTTCACTTTCTCTCCCCCTTTCTCTCTCTCTCCCTACCTCTCTCTCCACTTCTTTCCCCTCCCTCTACCTCTCCTTTTCTCTTCCCTACTCTATCTCTCTCTTTATCTCTCTCCCTCTCCCTCACACTTTTTCCATCTCTAACTCTCCCTCCCTCCCCCTCTCTCACTCCCTTCCTTCTCCCCTCTCTTTCTTCCACTCTCTTTCCCTCTCTCTATCTCTCTCTGTCTCTCCCTCTCTCTTCTTTTATCTTCCTCTCTCCTTCTCTCTCTCCTTCTCTCTCTCCCTTCCTCTTTTCCTCTCTCTCCTCCTTCCTTCCTTCTCCCTCTTTCTCCCTTCCTCTCTTTCCCTCTCTCCTTCTATCTTTTTCTCTCCCTCTCTCTTTTTCTCTCTCATAATCTCTCCCGGTGTCTCTTTCTCTCTCTCCCTTCCTTTCTCTCTCCCTCTCTCTCCCTCTATACCCTCTATCCCTCCCTCTTTCGCTTTACCTCTCTTCCTCTCTACCTTTCTCTCCCTCTCTCCCTTTTCTCTCTTCTTCTTTCCCTCCCTTTCTCCTTTTATCTCTCTATCTCTCTCCCTTTCTCTTCCTTTTACACACTCTCTCTCACTCCATTCCTCTCTTTTCCTCTTCCTCTCTCTCATTTGTTTCTTTCTCCCTCTTTCACTCATTCTCTCTTTCCCTCTCTCTCCCTCACTCTTCCTCCCTCTCTCTCTCTCCCACTCTCTCCTTTAATCTCTTTTTTCTCTCTCTCTCTTCTCCTCTCTTCAATGCCTCCCTCCCTCTCCTTCCCTCTTTATCCCTCTCTCTCCCCCCTTATCTCTTAATCTCTCCCTCTTTCTATCTCTCTAGCTCTATCTCTCTCCTTCTCTCCTTCTTTCTCTCTCTCTTTCTCTCTTCCCTATCTATCTCTCACCCTCTATATTTCTCTTCCTCTCTCTCATCTACTCTCCTTCCCTCTCTCTCTCTTCTATTTTCTCCCTCCAATCCCCTCTTCCTCTCATTCCCTCACTCTCTCTTCCTTTTTCTCTCCCTATCTCTATCCCTCCCTCCATCTCCCTCTCTATATCTCTCTATCTCCCTATTTCTTTCTCTCTCCTCCCTCTATCTCCCTCTTTATCCCTTCCTCCCCCTTCTCGTCTCTCTCCCTCTGTCTCCTCCTCACTTTTCTCTCTTTCACACTGTACATTTTTATTTCCATCTCTCCATCTCTTTGTCCCCTCTCTCTTTCCTCTCTCGCCCCTTCTCTCCCTCTCTCCCCCTTCCTCTCCCTCTCTCTTTCCTTCCTCTTCTTCTCTCCCAATCTCTCATTCTCTTCCTTTCTCTCCCTCTCTCTCCCAACCTCTCCCTCTCTCACTCTCTCTCTTTTTCTTTCTCCCCCTCCCTTTCTCCTTCTCCCTCTCTCTCTCAACCTCTCCCTCCCTCTCTCTTTTGCCCTCTCCCTTCCACTTTTCCTCTCCCCCTTCCTACCTCTTTACCTCCTTTTTCTTCATCTCTTTCCCCCTCTTTATCCCTCGCTCCTAATCTTTCTTCTTCCTCTCTTTGTCTCTCCCTCTCTCCCTTATGCTCTCTCCCTCTACTCTCTCCTCTTCTCGCTCTCTTCCTCCTTCTCTCGCACACTCTCTCCTTCTTTCCTTTTTTCTCCCTTCTCTCTCTCTACCTTTTCATCTCCATCTCCCTCTCCCTTTCCCTCTCCCTTTCTCCCTCTTTCCCTCTCCCTTTCCCTCCTCTATCTCTCCCTCTCTCCCCTTCTCATTCCTTCTTCCTCTCACCCTCCCTCTTATTCCTTCCCCCTCTCTCTCCTACTCTCTCCCTCTCTCTCCTTCTCTCTCTTCCTTTCTCTCCTTACCTCTCCTTCCCTCTCCCTCTCCCTCCCTTAGCTTTTCTCTCCCTGTTTCTACCTCTCTCTCCCTCCCTAACCCTCTCTCCTAATCTCCTATACTCTCTCTCTCCCTCTCTCTACCTCTCTCCCACTCCTCTCTCCACCTCTCTCCCACTCCTCTCTCCCTTTTCATCTTTCTACACCTTTCTCTTCCTCTTTCTCCCTCCCCCTCTCCCTCTTTCTCCTTACTCCATCTTCCTCTCTCCTACTCTCTCCTTTCTCTCTCCTTCTCTCTCTTTCTCTCTCTTCTTACCTCTCCTTCCCTCTCCCTCCCTACCCCTCCCTCCCTCGGCGTTTCTCTCCCTGTCTCTACCTCTCTCTCCTTCTCTCCTAATCTCTTATACTCTCTCTCCCTTTCCACCTCTCTCCCACTCCTCTCTCCCTCTTTATCTTTCTACACCTCTCTCTTCCTCTTTCTCCCTCCCCCTCTTCCTCTTTCTCCCTCCTCCATCTTCCTCTCTCCCTTTCTCCCACCCTCTTTTTTCTTCTTCCTCTCTCCCTAACTCTCTCCCCTCTCTCTCACCCTCCCCCTTCTCACTCTCCCTCTCTCTCTCTTCCTTTCTCCCTATCTCTCCCTTTCTTTCCCTCTTTCACTATTTCCTATCCTCTCTCACTCTACCTCTTCTCTTCCCTCTCTCTTCCACCTTCTCCCTCTCACATTTTCCCTCTCTCTCCCTGTCACCCTCTCCCTCTCTCCTCCTTCCTCTCTCTCCTCCTCTCTTTTTCTTGCTCTTTCCACTTTCTCTCCCCCTCTCTCTTTCCCTTTACCTTTCTTCCCTCTCTCTCTCTCTCTCTCTCTCTCCTTGTCTCCCTCTCTCTTTCCCATTGCTCTCTATCCCTCTCTCACTTTTTCTCTCTTCCCTTATTTCTCTCTACTTCTCCCTACCTCTCTTTCTCTCTCCCTCACACTTTCTCTCTACCTTGCTCCCTTTCTCTCTCCCTCTCTTCCCTCCCTCTCCCTCTCCCTCTCCCTCTCCCTCTCTCTGTCGCCTCCTTCTCTCTCCTTCTCTTTTCCTACCTTTCTCATTGTCTCATTCTTTTTTCCTCTTCTCTCCCTCTTTCTCTCTCTTGCTCTACCTCTCTCCCTCTTTCTCTCTCTTGCTCTACCTCTCTCCCCCTCTCTCCCCCTCTTTCCTTCTCTTTCTCTTTACCCCTTCTACCTATCTCCTTCTCTCTTTTCCCTCTCTATTATTATCTCTCTCCCCCTCTCTATCACACTCTCTCGTTTTCTTTCCCTCTCACTTCATTTTTCCCTCTCATTCTCTCTGCCTCTCTCACCCTTTCTATCTCTCTCTCCCTTTGCCTCTCTCCATCTCTTTATTTCCCTCTCTCTCTATCTCTCTTTCACTCCCTTTATCTTTCTTTCTCTCTTCTTTTCTCTCTTTCCTTTTTTTCTCTTTCTCTCTTTCCCTCTCTCCCTCTCTTTTTCACTCTCTTTCCCTCTCTCCCCTCTCTCTTTCTCTCCCTCTCTCCCTCTCCCTCTCTCTCACCCTTATTTACCCTTTCTTTCTCTCTCTTTTCTCTCTAGTTATCTTTCTCTCTTTTTCCCTCTCTCTCTCTCTTGCTCTGTCTTTCTTTCTTCCAATCTCTCCCTCTCTCTTTTTTCTCGTTATCCCTCTCCCCTCTCTCTCTTTCTCCCTCTCTCTCCGTCCTTCACTATCTCTCTCCCCTTCCCTCTCTCTCTCTATCTCTACCTCTCTCTTTTCCCCCTCTCTCTCTAATGGTCTCTCTAGTTATCTCCTCTCCTTCTCTCTTCTCTCCCTCTCTCTCCCTCTCTATCTCTCTCCCTTTTCTTTTTCTCTCTCTCTATTTCTCTCGTTCCTCTCTCTTCATCTCTTTCTATCTACCTTTGCCTTTTTCTCGCCCTCTCCCTCTCCCCTTCTATCTCTCTCTCCCTCTCTTTCCTTTTCTCTATCTTCTTCCTTATTTTTATCTCTCTCTTGCCCTTTTTATTTCTCTCACTCTCTTTTGCCCTCTCTATATCTCCTTCTCTCTCTCTCTCGCTCTCCTAAACTCCTCTATCTCTCCCCTTTTCTTCCTTTCTCTCTCCTAATCTCTTTCTCACTCTCTCTCCCTCCCCCTCCCCCTCCCTCTCTCCTCCTCTATCTCTTTCTCTCTCCCCCTCTCTCTCCTTCTCTCTCCCTCTCCTTCTCTCTCTCGACCTCTTTATTTTTCTCCTTTTTTTCCTTTCCCTCTCTCTCCCTCTCTCTCCCTTCCTTTCCCTTATTAGTGTATGTCCTAGAAGCTACTCATAGCTTGATTGTACTAGCATACACTTATCATGTTATTATTATATACATATATATAAGGCATTCCATTTATTATGTATTATGTTTATTTATTCCTATAGTTTGTTAAATAAACATGATAAAGTTTCAAAAATATGTTTTTCTTAAATGTTCCTAATTAAGTGTTTTATTATTGATATATTAAAGGGGCAACGAGTAAAGCATTAAGGTCTGGTATGTGTAATGACTAATAACAATGTATTATAGATAAGAGATATCAAGTCGACACATGAGTACATGTTGAAGAACATGTACCGCATCGACTCGCCATGAGATCACTACATTGATCGTTATTTAAGTGTCATAAGTTCTTCTCATTAGGATTGTGGTGTATGTGGTCCTTCGACTTGAATTCACTATGGTTCCTTACATGAAAATTCATATTTCATATCATCAAACATCATTTTTAATAGGATGGACTATAAAGTTGTTTATTGGATATACCATGAATCATGAAGAGGGATATGAGTGATATATATAGGATTTATCCCTCTTATATAATTGGAGTGATGTCTATGGGCTCTTTTATTGAGTGCAAATTGTGAAATGCATGGCCATACTCAAATGAATCGATACGAGATATTGATCTCATTTGTTTAGAGTAGTCAACTCATGGATCAAGAAATGCTAAGATTAAACTATATAAGGATGACACTTTCGTGTCTCATGTTTAAATCTAGACATTTAGGATAAAGGGACTAGAATACATGGTAACATATGTCATAGATTAGGTTATATCAAATCACCGACATTCTTATTACTTGGGTAGTAGTGATGCATTGCTAGATGCCACTCACTACTTATGATTCTAAATTGTGATGTTAAGATCACTACCAACATAATAAGAACCTATAGGATCACACATAAAGAGCAATTCAAAATTGGAGTATGACTAGAAGTCCTAATTGAATTTGGATTCCTAGTTAGGTTAAGATTCCTAATTGGATTAGGATTCCTAATTAGGTTAAGATTCCTACATTTTGGATTATATTATTTAATTACACTAATAGGCTAGTTCGATTAGGACACATAAAATGGGCTTAATAAAGTCCAAGTCTAGAGGAAGAGAGAAGGGGATAGAGAGAGATGGAGGGAAAAAGGGAGATAGAGAGGAAGAAAGGGAGAGGGAGAGAGAGAGAAACAGAGATAGGGGGAGAGATGCCGCGAGCAACGTCGATGGCGCGGGTGATAAGTTAAGGTGAAAATAGGGAAAATAGGCAAAGATGATTGGAGTCGCCACCTAGTATTATGGTTACTAGGAAACCCTATGACTGTTTTATTCGGATTTTTGGATAAAGGTTTATTACGTATAGGGAAATTAAAAATACCCTACGCCATCTTGTCTAAGGCAAGTTGCATTGCATACAATATTAATTCAATTTTTGATTTTTTAAATGATAAAAGACCACTTATTTTAAAACATTTACCCCTAGTCGAATGATTCGGGACTTGACCAATCGGAGATCTCGTCCTCACTCTGTAATGGAGGGCGGAAAATGATGAATGCAAGGATAGAAAAACGAGATAAAATTAAATAGACAAAAATTGAAAAATAGGCAAAAAAAAAAAAAGGCTGACTTAGCAAGATGGATAAACAAGCAAATAATGATAAAATTAGCAAATTTGATAGAAATCAATGATCGGGAAAAAATTGGCAATTAGGCAAAAAAATCAGCAATTTATGCCAACATAGGCAAAAGTTGACCGGTTAGACAATCATAGACAAAATCGATAATTTAGGCAATCATAGGCAAAAGTCAATGATTGAGGTAAAAACCAACAAAAATTGACAACTTAGGCAATCATACGGAAAAATCGACCATTAAGGAAAAAACAAGTAAAAATAGGCAATTTAGACAATCATAGGCAAAACTCGACAATTAAGATAATAATAAGTAAAAGTCGACAATTCGGACAATCATAGGCAAAAATTGACTATTAAAGCAAAAATAAGTAAAATCGACAATTCAAGCAATCATAAGTGAAAATCAACAATTAAGACAAAAATAGGTAAAATCAACAATTTAGGTAATCATAGGCAAAAATCGACAATTAAGGAGAAAAGTAAAGTAAAAATCAACAACGTAAGTAATCGTAGGCAAAAATCGATGAAAATTGACAATCGGACTAAAATTGATAAAAAGAAATAAGAATCAATAAAATTACTTATCTTGATGTACATGATTGATTATGTGATGAAAATAGATTTACATGACAAAAGTTTAAACTTTCTTGATTCAATGTTATGTCCCTTTTTTAATAAAATTACCATGTAAGACACGTTAAAAAAAATAAAATATACATGTATCGAATAATAGCAAGTATCCTAAAGTCTAAACCAACACATCATTCACCAAATCGTAAAATCAACAATACACATCACCATAACTCAAATAAATTACACATGAACAACAAAGCAAATTAATTATACAATACAATCAATTAATCAATTACAAATATGAATTACATATAATACATGTTAAAATAATAAAAAAATAAAGTAAAATGAAAAGTTGAAAAAAGATTATTGTAAAAAAACAAATGAGGCGAGACTAGTCGGTTGAATTTGGGATCGCTCGGACTCTTTTCAACCCCGATGGAGATTGATATTCGATCAACCATGGAGGAAAGATGAATGAGAGTTGCGGTAGGCGAACTCGGAATGTCTAGCTTAGTGGTCGCTAGAGTCGTTAGTGTTGGTGCCCAAGATTCAACCATGTTTGGATGGGCTTATGTTAATATGTTATTGCATCATTTATTTTAATAATAATAAAGAAGTCATTCTATTAATTTTTATGTTTATATGTTGATAAATTTAGTAGAATTAGATAGAAGACCTTATGATATATATTTGCAATAGTGATTGATCGAAAGATGTGAGACAAACACTAATGCACATAAATGATATCATTAAATGTCTCAAGTCGTAACATTATCAATAATGAATATTGACAATATGCGAGATAGACTTGTGAGTGTTATGTTTACGCTATATGATAGTAGTTAGAGATCTCACACATATTGGCATGGTGATGCCAAAGCAAGCACTTAGGTGATTTATGTTAGAGAACATATCTTTGGATTTGACTCATCGTGAGAACCAATTTGGTTTAAGTCTTTAGGAATCTCATACGAGATGGGTACAAATGGTCCTTAGACTTGAAGTCATCACGGTTATCTCATTGGAGGACTTATGCACTTTGACACTCGTTTCGATGGACCCATTAATGGGTTACACGTGGGTGATTCGTTAGGTGCACTAGGAATCCAATGGAGATAGGTGTATGGGTAAGATAGGACATGTCATTCCTTGTATGCTAAAGGAGTTGTTACATTGCACTTCGATAAATGTCTACACAAGAAATCTATGACCACAATAAGAGAACATCAATAGAGCATAGTTAGTTTACTCTAAGAGATAAGACATTTAAGAATCAAAGAAAACTTGTGTGATCATAATCAAACAAGACTAATAACGAAGTTTGAGATCACATTGTGATAAGTTGACATGAGGATTGAATTGTATGATAACTATGCTTGTGAAAGGTAATAATGGATTGACTAATCCTCCTAGAGAATTAGGTAGTCATGATGCCTTGCTAGAGGCAAATCTTGATTTATGTATCAAGAGATGAAAGAGGAGTCTTTTATTCTTGATATATTGCCAACATATCTAGGAGCCTATTGAGTCATACGCATAAGTTCAAGTACTCACATTACAAATAAGAAGCAAAGATATTGAAAAAAATTTCAATTATAAAAGTTTCCTATTTTGGAAAGAGATTCCAAAATGAAAAGTTTCTAAAAATGAAAAGTTTTCTAAAATGTAAAGTTTCATAAAATGAAAGTTTCTTATTTTAGAAATCAGTTTCCTAATTTGGAAGTTAGTTTCAAATTTAAAAACAAAGAACCTATAAGAAAAGGAGTTTCCTAATTTAGGTTAAAGGGTATTTTGAAAAATTGCTTTCCGATCTGGAACCCGCTAAAATAATCTAAGAATATTTATTTGGATAGTCCAAATAAATTAATTAGGCTAAAATAGTTTTGACCCATTAAATTTAATTAAAAGCCTTAAGACAATTTTAATGGAAGGATAAATATTAACCTTATTGAATAAGGATGAATGTTTTAAAGATAAATATCCAATAGTCCACAAATAAAATAACTCGCTCATCCTTGGAGGATAAGAAAGCAAAAACTTAGAGTCATTTATGGACTCAAGGTTGCCACTTTCCTTGTCTTTAGAGGACAAGGAAACTCCTCCCCTATAAATAGGAAGAGAAGGGCAAGTAAAGAGAGTGAGATTAAAACAAAATAGAGAATTTTGACCAAGGAAAAAAACCTAATAGAAAATTTGGCCGACCTCCAAACTAAAGAAGGCACATGACTAAAAGGGAAAAATAGTGAGAAAATAGTTTTCTCCATAAACCCTAGCAAGAAATACTCTTACCTTCTCTTTTAAAGTTATCGTAAAATTATCCAAGATTGATTTCTAGTGAAAAAAACTTAATCGGAAAAGGTGGAGCTAGCACCCCATCAATTTTGAGTACTTCTTTATGGACATTTAGGTCAGCGTGGATCATCAATAGAGTCTGGACACTTGGACAACTAATCAAAAAAGAGGATTTAAATTTGTGCTACAAGAGGTAATCTTTTACTTTTATCTTATTATTTATGTATGTATGATTAGTTCATTCAACGAGCATGATCTTGGGCCCTTAGATGGAGGAAAATTTTTATTCATTTCACACCTCCATAAGATGTATGATCCTTTCATGAGGCACTCGCGAGGCTGCCGATAGGCATTGATTGGCACGGGCATTGGGGCCGGTAGGCGCGTGCGAGGCTAAGGCGATGGTTGGTAGGCACTAACGTTGGTTGGCCTAGGCACCGGCTGGTAGGTGCACGTAAGGCTAGGACATTGGCAAGCGTACACGCTGCAGAAGCCTACCGCCCATGGTGTGCTACGTGGGGAGAGGCTCGTACGCTAGGTTGGTGCACGCTAACATTGACAAAGTTATGCGCCGGGGTGAGGGATGTTGCTGCTTGTGTGTGTGGGTGAAGTTTCAGCAGGTCGAGGCATGGGACAAGGCACTTTGGAGGCTGCCGGTAAGGTGTGGAGGCCGCTACTACGTAGGACGAGGCGAAAGGAAGGGCTGGTGTGTGGCGGTCGGCTAGAGTGAGAGAGGGTAGTGGTAAGTCGGCGGTTAGGTTATTTTTGGAGAAGGTGAATAGCAGTGATCTAAAAAAAGGCATGGAGGCTTTTTATATGTAGGGTTTTTCTAGGCTAAGTTTGGTTTGGTCCCTCATCTCACCAACTAGCTTCATTTTGGTCACTTTTTCCTCTCTTTCTTCAATCGCATCCCTCAATTATATTTTTTTAGTCTCTTTTCTTTTTCTGTTTTCTTTTTTATTTTTTTATGTTTTTGAAAAAAATTTGAGTGTGAACGAGTTATCCTCTCTTTACAATGCTTACAACGTAAAGCCATTGAAAAAATGACTTTCTTTGGCTTTGCATAGTAAGCTTATAAAGAAAATCATACAAAAATGGAAAAACAATAAATCAACTCACAAAAGTGTAAAATGACATACCCGGTTGTCATCGAAGAAACATAAATTATCATTGCCAAAACATAAACTTCCCCCTTCTCCTCATTTGCGAGTCATCATCATCCGAATAGGCTCGAGGTTTTAGGCTAGTCGCTCTTGCTAACTTTTCTTTGTTTAATCACATATCCTCATATGATGTCCTCCACTTTTTTTTTTAGGTTATGACTAGGTTATCATTCATACTATCTAGATGGCATTTGCCCCTATGGTTAAGCATGTAGTCTTTCATTCTTTCACTCTCCTAGAGTATTGCCTCTAAGTGTTTGAGCTTTTGTCAGCTCATATCAAAAATTTTGACCTAGATATCATGGAGATAGTTTTCATTATCACCCTCTTAGTCTATTAGGAAAGACCTTATGTCGATTTCATGTAGAAAGCCTCCTTAACTACCAAGCTTGAGCAAAACTCTTATCGAGTTATATCGATTTCCTACATCATTATATTTTATAAAAAAATGTTAATCATAGGATCATGCATAAGACCAAAGAAAGGTCTTTGTAGGGACAGATCATATTTATGGAAATCGACCCATTTTGAAAAATAAAAGGGAGCAAATCATGTTACATAGGGTAGAGTAAGAATTAGATAAGCAAAGTTTAAATAATTTCTCTAATGAATTTTGGGCATAACTCAAATGACTTTTTTGTTGCTCTGGATAAAAGTGAAGTCAACTTGATTGGGTTTTGATTTTTTTCATTTCATTTTCTAGAAGACTTAACTTTCGGTTGTTTTGACTTTCATGGATTAAGCCATATATTCAAACAATTTTCATCAAAGCAAGTGTAATTATTCAAAAGAAATCAAAGAGATGTTTACAAGAATGTAATCCCATTCAAGAGGACAATTGATTCATTTTGGTCGAAAGCTAATATATATCATGCAAATATCGTGATACAATCCTTAAAGTGATCCTTTTTAGGCCAAGTGAGTGAAATGTATTCAAATCATATCAAAGGCTTAAAAAAGGAATCACTTTTTGGAAAGACAAGTGTCAAATGTTGGCACAATGGAAGTGAGATATTCGAATGGATGTCATAGGCTCAAAGGCTTTTCAAAAATGGTAGGCTCAAAAGTTTTTTTTAGAGGCTTTTTAGATAGGCTCAAGCAATTTCCTAGATTCGGAGGCTTTTTTAAGAAAATTAGGCTTAATTGGATAGTTTTGGTTAGAAAGATCTTAATTTTTGTTTATTCCTTGCTCCCCAAGTATTTAATGAAAAACTAATAATCCAATACCATGAATGATGATTTGTGACGCACAAGTGATGTTTTTCTTTTCTTTTCTTTTTTTTATGTTTTTTTTTTGTTTTTTTTTTTTTAAGTTAAAACTTATCAACATAAAGCAAGTCATCCTTGATTAGAAAGGGTTTTTGAAGGCATGTTATGTAGGTTAAGGCTTGGGCTCATGAATAAAAGGGTATAAAAAAGGCTTAAAAGGTGTTTGAGGGCATAAAGACTCAAGATCACATGATCACCCATCAAAATTATTTTAGGCTTGACTATACTGAATTTGACATTTTAATGGTTGATCTCATATTCTAAGCTTAGTTCTCCTTTCATATTCACTCATATCATTCTTGGGATTCCACAACATTTTCTAGCTCGAATCACAATAGAGGGCTACTTAGATGACACTTTCTTTCATTTAGTGTCATTTATTATATATTTTTCCTTCTTTTTTTTGCCCCCATTGCTCTAGAATAATCGTCAAGTCTCTTTTTGATTTTTGTGAACCAAATCTCTAACTTTTTAACGGAACATTAGCGATTTCATATACCTTTAAATTAGCCCCTAATGTGAGGGGTGATCCGAGTTCTTGGTTTTATCGAAATAAATTATCAAAAGGTCAAAGTAGAATAATAAAGGGTAAAATTTATTTGTGAATGATAGATCAAAAATGGCATTTCTTTATCTCTAGCATGACTGACTCGGGTTAGTTGACTTTAGTTTTGATACATCAAATAGTAACATGACTCGAGTGTGCACCACTTATAATCATTTAAGATGTCTAATAATTTGGCTTCTTATTTGGGGCATCATTATATTATCCTCGGCAAGGTTGTCTTGAAAAGGCCTATAGAGAAAAGTTGTTTTTGGTCTTGGTAAAAAGAATTGCCTCCCAAGCATTTACATGACATGTTTTGAAAATCGACCACTTTTGAAACATGTTGAATGCATTCACCATTTTACTCCTACCAACTTGAATGGCATAAAATGGCAAATGATACTTTCAAATAAACATCTCTTAGCTTCAAATTAATAATAAAACATGCTACGATGGTTAAAAAAAATTATTCAAAAAAATGGCTCAATCCATAAAAATCATAACATTTTTCTTTATCCGAGTGTCATCGAGTTAGGCCAATAGATTTTTAGCATAACCATTGTGTCTTTTTAGGATATGACCATATTGGACATCCTAAAGAGAGAATGCAAATAAGATGAATGAAAAGAAACAAATAAAGATGGAAAAAGTTTGCATAATCCCATAAAATAACATTATTAGGAAAGCATGATAAAAATTTCAGCATAATGTTGTAATGATAGAAAGTCAAAGATAATCATAATAAAAGAACCACTCAGTTTCGAAAACAATAGGCACTTCTTCATCAAGCCAACTCGCTCAACTCCGCTTCTTGGCTAATTTTGTGTCATCCAATGATAGCATGTTTACTCTTCTAGTAGCGGCATGATTTGGCAAAGGATTAGAATTGATGTTTGAGGGATTTGAGGAATCTTCAAATGTAATTAGGCCTTCGTCAATCAAATTCTACACCCTTTCTTGAAGCTCACACAATTCTCAATACTATGACCATTGGCACCACCGTGGTACACACAAACTTCATTAGGTTTATACCGATGAGGGAATGGTAGCTGGATTAATATGAGTGCCACGGGAGTTATCCGACCCATGATTACCGGATGCTAGAAGAGATTACCAAGAGGTATGGGAAGTGATGACTATATATCATCGAATTGCCCCCTGTCGGTATTCTTTAGAGAGTTTTAATTTAGTGGTCTTGGTTGGTTTATGAATTATTGTGGGTTTTGGTAGTGTGTTTGAGGTCTGGTGTTGGGGTAAGGAATATGTTTGGGCATTTTTGTAAGGGTTGTGTGGCATTTGATATGGTGGAAAGGTTGGTATTTAGGTTATCGAGTCTAGCCACATTAGTTGAGAAAGTGTTTGCAGGGATTGCAAACTAGGCGTTCGAGTTGGCCTTATTATGGGAAGTGTATTGGTTGCCATTCTCCCATGATTTATTCCATCTCCCTCTATGATTAACGGAAGACTCCTCAATCTAGTGCACTTTGAAATCCCTCCTCTTACTGAAATTATTTTTCCTTTGCTCGGACTTCGAAAGGTCTTCTATCCTTCCGGACTTGATGGATTGTTCAATCCAATCAGCCACGGACATGATTTCAACAAACTTATTTAATCCATTGCTCAAAAATAATCACGAGTACGGAGCCTTGAAAATATTGACAAAAAGTGTAACTAGTTCTCTCTCCGAAGAGGCGGCTTAATGCAGTACACTCGTTTCATGCCATCTTTGAGCATACTCCCCGATCGATTCTTTTGAGCTCTTCTCCATAGATTGCTAGCTCAACTTATCAAGCATTAATTCAAGGTTGAATTTATACTCGCCTCATGAAAACATCCACCAAATACTTCCACTTTTAGATCTTGGTTTGATCCATATCAATAAACCGGGTAAGGGGAGACTCGTCGAGGCTCTTAGGAAAGAAGTGGATCAATAGCTTTTCATCATATGCCACCCGAGTCATTTTATTCAAATAAATCCTTAGGTTGGTCCTAGGACACTAGCTCCTAGTGTATTTGGTAAACTTAAGAACCTTTAACTTCTTAGGAATCATCACATTTGGCATGAAAAGATTCATCAACGGATGAAGATGGCCTAAAGTCAACGGAAAAGCTATGCCGATCGGAGGAGAAAGGAGCTAGAGTTTGTAGTCGGTGACTATGTTTTCTTAAGGGTTTCACCGACGAAAGGACTACCGCAATTTGGGATGAAAGGAAAACTAAGTCCATGATATATTGGACCATTTGAAATACTAGAGCGTATAGGTGATAAGGCATACCGCCTATTGCTACCGTCAACCTTGTCGAGAGTGCATGATGTCTTTCACATGTCCATGTTAAAAAAATGCATTGGAGAGCCTAGTCGAGTTCGGAGGTAGTGCCATCAAACTTGATGCTGGACTTAATATATGAGGAAAGACCAATCCAGATTCTCGAACGACGACTTAAACACTTAAGGAATAAAGAAATTTCTTTAGTTAAATTTTTATAGGAGAATCATAACCTCGAAAAAATAACCTAGGAACTAGAAGAGGAAATGAAAAACAAATACCTAGAGTTATTTGTATAAACCAAATTTTGAGGATGAAATTTCTTTTAAGGAGGGGAGAAATGTAACTCCCGTGAACTTACTTAACGTAGCTATATGTACGAAAATAATTTTATCTACAACTACTAAGTTACAATTATGATTTTTGTGTCATGTTATGTTTGGTGGGTTTAAGATGCTTGGGTAAAAAAAAATTATTTTTGGTGTTTCAAAATTTAATTCCCGAGCCCAAATATCTTTTGAAATATCCATAATTATGTAAGCATAAATTATATGTCATTTCTTTTATATTTGAGGTGTGAAAATAGTAAAGGTTTATGGAAGTGTTCATAGGAATATCTTTTTTGGGAAATTAATTTGTCAGTATTTATTTTTCCATAATGTATATTTAAAATGACCATGCAAGTGAAAAATATCTCCCATTTAAGAGATATGGTCAAAATTTTGGAGCTAGGTAAGGTTAGGAAGTTGGTTACTTTTAATCACCTTTTAATTTCTTTCTTTAGTTAGCGATGTGACATAAAATCTTCTACCATACTTCCAATTATACTTTCCCACTTAATTTTGAAAGGTTAAACACTCCAACTACCCTCTCTTTTGTCTCCATCAATTGACCTCTCTTACCATAAAAATTGGACACTTGGCATATTAAATATGAAAGAAATAATGGTTTAAAAGATGTGATATAAAACAAAAATGAAAGGAAAGCTTAAGACTTGCCATCTTTTTTGTCAAAAATGTATCTTGCAAAGAAGGGAGAGAGAGTGATGGTTTTGTGAGGGAAAAAAGGGAAGAAAGAAATGAGAAAAAAGAAAGGAAAGAAAGAAAGGAGAAAGAGAAGAAAAAGGCTAAGAAATCTTAACCAAACACACATCATTGCAAGTAGGTTTCATTTAGCATTATTTATGCCTTAAAATTTAAATTTTCATGTTTATTTTATGAGTTTGTTTATGCTATGTAATATGTGGTTATGGTAGTTTGTGTTGATGTTAAAAATTTGATGTTTGGTGATGGATATATGATGTTTTGATGATGGATTTATTTTGGAGGTACCACATGCTGGAAAATTTTTAATTCCGACATTTGTGTGATTTATTTCGGGATCTTAGAGTGGTTTTTAGGCAAACCTCAAGCAATGCAAGTTGTTTATCTATGTGTCTACTAGCACTTTATACAATTTTGTGTTTTTTAGATCTATATATAAAGAGTTATGGCTGATTTGGTACGGATCATTTGGATGTACCATATGCTGGAAACATTTTTAGTTCTAAATATTGTGTGATTTATTTAGGAATCTTAGAGTGCTTTGTGGGTAAACCTCAAAGAATAAAAGTTGTTCATATTTATGTATACTAGCTCTCTGTAATATTTCATAATTGTTAAATATATATATAAGGAGTTATGGCCAATTTGGTATAGGTTGTTTAGATGTACCACTCGTTGGAAGATTTTTAAGAAAGATATGAGTTTAGGTACTTAAACTTGATTAGTTCAGGTGTTTAGTTAGAATAAGTATTTAATTATACACCTAAGCCACCCTAATATAACCATATAGGTTTCAGAGATATGTATGAATGGGCTTGGACTTAAAATAAAGTGGACTTGAACTAAAACAAAGTGGGCTTAGACTAAACTAAAAAGTGTTTTGGATTACAATCAATAAACTTGAGTTAAAATAAAAATGGGATCGGATTAAAATAAAATAGAATTGGATTAAAAAAAAAGACTTGGGCTTGGATTAAAATAAATGGGCTTTGATAAAAACAAAATGAGTTTGGATGAAAATAAATTGATTTGGATATCCTAAGAACACTTAGTGTACCTTGGTACTAAAATGGTCAAGTTGGATCATACTCGAAAATATTAATGAAGACCCAAGTGTGGATTGAATTTCTAAAATGATATAGTTATAAATAATTTGGTGCCTATGAGATATGAAATATAGTTCATGATATATGAAATGGATTAACCCTATTAGACGGATCTTGAATTCCTTGTATGAACTCAATGGTACGAAATCGATGGGTTTAGTACCCATGACTTGATCGAATGTGATTCATGATACATCACGTGCATCATATGCATATGGGATGGATTAAATTGGGAAAAGCCATTGAGTAAAAAATGATGAGATTTGGTAGCCGAATCGAATGGAAATTGGACAGAGTTTGGTACCTACTCGGATAAAAGGGGCATTAGCAATCCAGTTGTGTACGTACTCTAAGTCGTGTGCCTCGCACTCGTTACACGATGGATTCTTGCTAACAATGGCTACAATGAGGGATAATTCTATTGTAGCGAGAAGAAGAGCTACGATTCACTCGGATTAAATATAGAATAGACTTGCTAATACCTAGGGTACCCGAAATTAAAATTGGATGAGTCAAAAGTGGGGAAGGAGTCAAAAAATCATTGCATATCACGTGCATCACCCTTCTTATTGAGCTTCGGCTCACTCTCTTTTTATTTTATGCCTTGATAGGTAAAGGTGATACTAATGTTGATAATGAAGTCGACGGTTCCTTAAAAAAAAAAAGGCTTATGTGTGACACAAAAAAAAAATTATAGGATCTACCTTTGTTTGTAAATTACATTTTTTAATTTTTGTAATGATATTCGAGTACATTGGGTATGTGTATGGGATTAAATTTGAGACTTCGATTTCTAAACTATGGTGCATCTAGTCATGCCTTTTAGGTAATCCACAAGGGAGCTAGGGGCGCCACGGAGGTGGTATCGAGCTTTGGTTTAGTTATTCGGATAAAAACTTAAGTGTCACATGAGCCCGAGGATAGGTGCGTTACTTAATAAGTAAATTCAACTTTTTGGTTTTCAATGAATGTGAATATTTATTGTATGGTTTATATTATATGGCCCTTGCTTAGACAAATGGATAATGAGAAGTATTTATAGCATTATGTCGATTAATTATCATGTTCCTTATGCCACTTGGACACACCGACAACGAGGCCCTCTTAGCCGCATACTCGGGCTAACCTAAACAACTCGACCATGGTCCCGGACTAGGATCCGGTAGCCCATGTGATCCGAGTCCATGACTTGATTCAATGAATAGTGTTCGTTGATGCCTCCTTTGACTTATACCATAGTGTCAAAGTTTTGAGGATGACAATGCGTCGGACTTTTTTCCACGAGATCAACGATTCTTGGATACCGAGAGGGAGAACACAATAGAGTGATATTCCTATCACCATGAGATAGGTGCCTTCCTACCAATACGAAGTTAGGCGGACCTACACGAGGTTGATGTGTAACCGAGGTCTACCCTTGCCTTTAGCTCACGAGATCGCATAGGCCACATGGTTGGCGCTATAGACTGGAAAAGAGTCAAGACCTCTTTTTCACATTGTGTTCACTATCTAGATCGGTCGTAGTAGATGCTTGGACTAGAAAACTTATTGTACGGATTAGTATCTTATGCACCTTTTGAGATCTTTGTGCATCTTTTAATGTAACTAGACATGCCTTTTTTTGGAATTAGCGACGCCTCTTAGCACATAACTTTGGCATGTAATCTTTTAGAATGTAACCGTGTATGTCCCTAAAACTATTTGGCATGTATGCCATAAATTGTTAACAATCTATTTTCTTGGCTATCTACTATTACATGACGTATGGTATTAAGAATTACGATGTTAAACTAACTTGAACATAACATGACATGTACAAAGCCAAAGCATGTCTAGGTGACATCCCACTCGAGTAGAAGGAGAAGGAACCTCCGATACGAATAATGAGAATACATAAGATGTGTTGAATCGTCCGATAGACATAATGCGAGCAACGAGTAAGAAGTTATGTAAGAACAACAACGAGTCCATACGAAGCAAATGAGACGACTCATTGCTATGCATCAACCACCTTCCCCTCCACCTCAACATAGAAACAATGTAGTAGAGAGATTTCAAAAGATGAATCCCCAAGTGTTTACCGAGGATATCAACCCAATGATAGCGAGAGGAATGGATTAAGAGTCATTGGAAGTGATCTTTGAGTACTCGTAATTCATCTATAATGATTGAGTATCATGTGTTATCTTTATATTGACTCAAGACACCCGAACTAGGTGGAAGAGTGCACGAATAATGATAGAAGTCCCTCATTTGAATTTGGAAGGATTTAAAGAAGTCTTTTACAATAAATACTTCACAGTGGATGTGAAAGCTAAAAAAATCCAAGAATTCTTAGAATTAAAGCAAGATGGTGTATCCGTGGGGGCATATGTGCAAAAGTTTGAGCAAGGATATAGGTTTGTCCCTTTCATAGTGGGGGATGAGAATCGAAGAAGAACCAATTCCTAGGAGGGTTAAACCTATAGGTTCGAGTATGGTGCGAATGTCCACGACCTAGATTTTTCTAAAAATGGTAGACAAGGCTATGCTTGGCAAATGAAGATCAAAGAGAGATTGCTAAGGAGATGCAATAGAAGAAGGGAGCATTTAAATGCGGAGCCTCTTCGTCTAGACTTGTGAGACGAATTCCACCTTAAAATTTTACTCGAAGTGGTGGTCGGAGCAATACTAGAGCGATCGGATCAGCACCATATCCATCAAGGCCATCTGCTAGATAATCAATCGGGACGGATGATGAGTAGTCCATCTCGATGTAATAAGTGTGGGAGGTTTCACACTCTGGGAGTGTCGATCGAATATGAAAATATGCTATATATGTCATAGGCCGAGACACGTATCATATAATCGCCCCTAAGTGCACAAGCAAGGACCCAAAATGGTACTAGCCCGAGTTTATAGGATGACGAAAGAGGAGGCTAATCAAAGGGATTCGATGATCATTTATGGTAATGTCTCACTCCTTGGCTTGGTTACTTATGCTTTGATTGATTTTTGTGCTACTCATTCATTCATGTCAAAAACATTAGTAAAAAGGCTAGGTGTCAAACCCGAGATATTAGTCGTAGGGTATCTTATATCCGTCCCTTCTTGAGAACTTATAGAGTCAACAAGTATAATGAAGGAGTGTCCAATACGGATTGAAGATAGGGACCTAGAGGCTGAATGGGTAGTGTTAGACCTCTAAGATTTTGATTTGATCTTAGGAATGGATTGGTTGATGAGGCATGGTGCCACGATAGACTCGTCGAGGTAGACGGATAACTTTTGACTTACTTGGAAATCAACAAGTAGAGTTTATAGCTAATTCAAAGTTTCAAGATGCATCGACCATCTCGGCTTTAAAGGCTCGAAAGATTATAGGAAAAGGCTATATGGGATACTTAACGTATGTGATAGATCACTAAGTGGAGCAAAAGTCAAAAGCGGAAGAGTTCGAAGTGGTGCAAGAATTTTTAGATGCATTTCCCGGAAAGTTGACAAGGATGCCACCCGAGAGAGAGATAGAATTTGAGATCAATTAGAGCCGAGCACAACCCTAATTTTGAAGACTACCTATCGAATGGCTCGGTCGAGTTGAAAGAGTTGAAGCCACGGTTGCAATACTTACTAGATAAGGGATTTATACAACCTAGTTCCTCACCTTGGGGAGCTCCAATATTATTGGTGAAGAAAAAGGAAGGGAACTAGAGATCGTGTATTGACTATCGAGAGTTAAACCGAGTGACAATAAAAAACAAGTATCCGTTACCCTCGAATAGATGATTTGTTCAATCGGCTACAAGGTGCGACGATGTTCTCTAAAATTGATTTACGGTAGGGGTATCACCAACTATGGGTAAGGTTGAAAGAGGTGAAGAAGACGACATTCAAAACACGATATGGCCACTATAAGTTCCTAGTGATGCCATTCGGATTGACTAACACCCCGATCACTTTCATGGACTCGATGAATCGAGTCTTTAGAGAGTTTTTAGATTAATTCATCATCGTATTTATCGATGACATCCTAGTCTATTCTAGGAATAAAGAAGAGCATAGGAGGCATTTACGAGCTACCTTGCAAATGCTACAAGAGCATCGATTGTATGCAAAATTTTCAAAGTGTGAGTTTTGGTTGGAACAAGTTGCATTTCTAGGCCATGTGGTGATGAAGGAAGGCATAGCCGTGGATCCAAGCAAGATAGAAGCGATTCGAAACTAACCTACTCGAAGAACATGTCGAAGGTACGAAGCTTCCTTAGCTTGGCCGGTTATTATTAATGATTTGTTGAAGAATTCGATAAAATAACAAGGCCTTTGACCAACTTGATAAAGAAGAGCGTTAAGTTTCAATGGATGGATGCTTGCGAGGAGAGCTTCTAAGAGTTGAAATGAAGGTTAGTTACGACCCAAGTACTAACCATTCCGTTTGAGGATGGAAAATTTATGGTGTATATCGATGCTTTCAAAAACGAGCTAGGAGCGATGTTAATGCAAAATGAAAGGGTGATGGCCTATGCTTCTTGGTAATTGAAAGAATACGAGTAAAATTATTCGACGCATGATCCGTAGTTAGCCGTAGTCATCTTTTCCTTGAAGATTTGGCGAAATTATTTATATAGAGCCAAATGTGAGATATATACGGACCATAAGAGTTTACGGTACATCTTCACATAGAAGGAGCTAAATATGAGGTAAAGAAGATGGCTCAAGTTGGTAAAAGACTATAATTACATCATCAACTACCATCCGAGAAAAGCCAATGTCATTATTGATGCCTTGAGTAGAAAATCTATAGCAACAATGCACGTATCCGAGTTACCACTCATGAGGGACTTACGTAAGTCGGAGTTAGAAATCCTCCATATGGGCTACGGAAGCATCATGTCGGCTTTGTTAGTCCAATCGACTTTACAAAAAAGAATTCAAGTCGGGCAACAAATAGACAAAAGGGTAAAAGAGTGGAAGAAAAGTGTACGGACCGAGAAGGAGTCCGACTTTACGATAGATGATAAGGGAGTGGTTAGATTCAAGGGAAGATTGAGTGTTCATGCGGTAGCGAATTTGAAGGAAGAAATCTTGAAAGAGGCATATGCGTCCTCATACTCAATACATCTTGAAAGTACAAAAATGTATTGAGATCCGAGGTAAAGTTATTGGTGGCCGAAAATGAAAAAGGATGTTACGAACTATGTGGTACGGTGTCATACCCGTCAACAAGTAAAGGTAGAGCATTAACGACCTGCGAGAACGTTAAAACCATTGACGATTCCGAATGAAAATGGGAGCACATCACTATGGATTTCATCATGGGATTGCCAAGATCGGAAAAAGGATCGGATGCTATTTGGGTGATTATGGATAGGCTAACTAAATCGACACATTTCCTTCCAATAAATACCACTTATAGCTCGATCCAATACGTCCAATTATATCTTAATGAAATCATGAGACTACATGGAGTTCCAGTCATAATTGTATCTAATCGAGATCCTAGATTCACCATAACCTTCTAGAAGAGTTTGCATCGAGCCATGGGGGCAAGGCTAAACATTAGCATGGCTTACCATCCATAGACCGATGGACAATCGAACGGGTCATATAAATTCTTGAAGACATGCTGCGAGTATGCGTTCTTGATTGGCCTAGAAAATGGGAGAAGTACATACGCCTTGTGGAGTTTGCCTACAACAATAGCTATCAAGCATCCATCGGGATCGCTCTTTATGAGGCTTTGTATGGACGACGATGTCGATCCCTAATACACTCGGGATGAAGTAGGGGAAAGAAAATTATTGGGCCCCAAATTGGTGCAACAAACGATTGAGGTAGTAAAAAAGATTCATCAACGGATGAAGACGGCCCAAAGTCGACGGAAAAGCTATGCCGATTAGAGGAGAAGGGAGCTAGAGTTTGTAGTCGGTGACTATGTTTTCTTAAGGGTTTCACCAACGAAAGGAATACTAGATATGGGATGAAAGGAAAACCGAGTCTATGATATATTAGACCGTTTGAAATAGTAGACCGCATAGGTGATAAGGCATACCACCTATTGCTATCGTCAGCCTTGTCGGGAGTGTATGATGTCTTTCACATGTCTATGTTAAGAAAATGCATTGGAGAGCCTAGTCGGGTTCGGAGGCAGTGCCACCGAACTTGACGTTGGACTTAACATACGAGGAAAAATCAATCCGCATTCTCGATCGATGACTTAAACACTTATGAAATAAAGAAATTGCCTTAATTAAAGTTTTATCGGAGAATCATAACCTCAAAGAAATGACACGGGAACTAGAAGAGGAAATGAAAAAGAAATACCTAGAGTTATTTGTATAAACCAAATTTCGCAGATGAAATTTCTTTTAAGGAAAGGAGAAATGTAGCTCCTATGAACTTACTTAACGTACCTATACTTACGAAAATAATTTTATCTACAACTACTAAGTTGTAATTATGATTTTTGTGTCATGTTGTGTTTGGTGGGTTTAAGATGCTTGGGTAAAAAAAAATTATTTTTGATCTTCTGAAATTTAATTCCCAACCCAAATATCTTTTGAAATATCCATAATTATGTAAGCATAAATTTGTGTCATTTCTTTTATATTTGTGGTGTGAAAAATAGTTAAGGTTTATGGAAGTGTTCATAGGAATATCCTTTTTGAAAAATTAATTAGTCGGTATTTATTTTTCCATAATGCATATTTAAAATGACCATGCAAGTGAAAAATATGTCCCATTTAAGAGGTATGGCCGAAAGTTTGGAGCTAGGGAAGGTTAGGAAGTTGGTTAATTTTAATCACCTTTTAATTTCTTTGTTTAGTTAGTGATGTGACATAAAATCTTCTACCATACTTCCAATTGTACTTTTCCACTTAATTTTGGAAGGTTAAACACTCCAACTAGCCTCTCTTTTGTCTCCATCAATTGACCTCTCTTACTTCAAAAATTGGACACTTGGCATATTAAATATGAAACAAATAATGGTTTAAAAGATGTGATATAAAAAAATAAAAATAAAATAAAGGAAAGCTTAAGACTTGCCATCTTTTTTGTCAAAAATGTATCTTGTAAAGAGAGAGTGATGGTTTTGAGAGGGAAGAAAGGGAAGAAAGAAAGGAGAAAAAGAAAGGAATGAAAGGAAGGAGAAATCTTAACCAAACACACATCATTGTAAGTAGGTTTCATTTAGCATTATTTATGCCCTAAAAATTTAAATGTTCATGTTTATTTTATGATTTTTTTAAGCTATGTAATATGTGGTTATGGTAGTTTGTGTTGATGTTAAAAATTTGATGTTTGGTGATGGATGTATGATATTTTGATCATGGATTTATTTTAGAGGTACAACATGCTGGAAAATTTTTAGTTTTGACATTTGTGTGATTTATTTTGGGATCTTAGAGTAGTTTCTAGGCAAAACTCAAAGAATAAAAGTTGTTTATCTATATGTCTACTAGCTCTGTATAACATTTGGTAATTTTTAGATCTATATATAAAGAGTTGTGTCTATTTGATACGGATCATTTGGATGTACCACATGATGAAAAAAATTTTAGTTCCAAACATTCTGTGATTTATTTATGAATCTTTGATTGATTTTTGGGAAAAACACAAAGATTAAAAGTTGTTCATCTATGTGTCTACTAGCTCTCTATAAAATTTCATAATTATTAGATATATATATATATATATATAAAGAGTTATGGCTGATTTGGTATAGGTTGTTTAGATGTACCATTACTTGGAAGATTTTTAACAAAGATATGAGTTTAGGTACTTAAATTTGATTAGTAAAGTTGTTTAGTTAGACTAAGTATTTAATTATACACCTAATCCACCCTAATATAACCATATAGGTTTTAGAGATATATATAAATGGGCTTGGACTTAAAATAAAGTGGACTTGAAATAAAACATATGGACTTGGACTAAAACAAAGTAGGCTTAGACTAAAATAAAATGGGTTTTGGATTACAATCAATGGAATTGAGTTAAAATAAAATTGGGCTCAAATTAAAATACAATAGAATTGGATTAAAAAAATGGACTTGGGCTTGGATTGAAATAAATGGGCTTTCACAAAAACAAAATGAGTTTGGATGAAAATAAATGGACTTGGATATCCTAAGAACATTTAGTGGACCTTGGTACTAAAATGATCAAGTTGGATCATACTATGAAAATATTGATGAAGACCCAAGTGTGGATTGAATTTCTAAAATGGTATGGATATAAATAGTTTGGTGCTTGTGAGATATGAAATATGGTTCATGATATATGAAATGGATTAACCCTATTAGACGGATCTTGAATTCCTTATATGAAGTCAATGGTACGAAATCGATGGGTTTAGTACCCATGACTTAATGGAATGTGGTTCATGATACATCACGTACATCATACGCATATGGGATGGATTAAATTGAGAAAAACCATTGAATAAAAAACGATGAGGTTTGGTAACCGAATCAAATGGAAATTGGATAGGTTTGGTAACCTACTGGATAAAAGGGGTATTAGTAGTCCAACTGTGTGTGTACTCTAAGTCGTGTGCCCGTAATGTTAGATGATGGATTCTCATTGATAGTGGCTACAACGAGGGATAATTTTATTATAGCAGAAGGTGAGCTACCGTTTACTTGGATTAAATATAGAGTAGACTTGCTAATACCTAGGATACCCGAAATCAAAATTGGATGAGTCAAAAGTGGGGGAGTCGGAAAATCATTACATATCATGTGCATCACCCTACTTACCGAGCTTTGGCTCACTCTATATTTATTTTATGCCTTGAAAGGTAAAGGTGATACTAATGCCGATAATGAAACTGTCGGTTTCTCCTAGAAAAAGGCTCATGTGTGACGTGAAAAAAAAATTTATAGGATCTCGCCTTTATTTGTAAATTACATTTTGTAATTTTTATAATGATATTCAGTACATTAGCTATGTGTATGGGATTAAATTTGAGATTTCGATCTCTAAACTATGGTGCATCCATTCATGCCTTTTAGGTAATCGACAATGGAGTTAGGGGTGCCACAACCGCACCAAGGCAACACCAAGGTAGGTCCTAAAGGACGAGAGAAAAAATCATATTCAGCCCTTAGCATCCGATGGTTGGCATGGTTAGCAATGTCGATGGGCTCCATATAGGGCATTTTAAAAGGTGGTGTTGGAACAACAGTTTGAGCGATCGTCGGTGCCATGGTAGTGAACAATTCTAAGGATGTTAATGCACGGCCAACTTCTCTTTGGACAATGACTTCTACTATCATGCAATTTTGCTGAATTTGTTCCGATATAGCAACAAGCATAGCAATCTCTTCCTTTAACATTTCCACTCCCTCCGGTGATTCTACTCGAGCAAAGCTCTTTCTTCATTCTCCATCCTTTTCCTTGCTCTAGTTTGGTGAATGCATGAGGGAAGTGTAGTTTTGGCAAATCGACCTATGTTTCGTTCAAGCAAAAGACAACAAACATAAGGTGTAAACAATAGGTTAAAGATAAAATGACACTCGAGACTAGATATGGAGTAACCATCTATAGGGGGTGACAAAAGAACTCGATCATCGATTCTTCAATCCTTTTAAGTTTAAGTATGAATTTAGATTCAACATCAACTTTTAGGAATTACAAAAAAGGAATTTTCTTGACGGATGATGGCCTTGATTGCTCAATTCTTTTAAGATTAAATATAAACTAACTCGAGTTCACTAGTAACTTTTAAAGACTTTATAAGAAGGGTTGACTTGACACATGATAACATTGATTACTCAATCCTTTTAAGTTTAAAGGTGAATTCGGATTCATCGATAAATTTTAAGGATTCTAACACATTTTTCCTTTTCTATTATAATGCTGCATTGTTTTGGTGCCAATAATGTCGACTCCGAATCTCTTCTCATTCGGAGTTACCTAATTATCTTAAAGCTAATCGATAAGGATTGGATTCTCCATTTCAAACCAATTAACACAATTTAAAGAAAGATACCAAAGATTTTATTACTAAAATATTCAAAATTAGGAGCATGAGGGTTCCAATTAGTTCAAGACACATCTTTCTTTTAATAACAAAAGGAAAAAAACTCATACAATGGAAAATAAAACAAAAAGAGTGATCCACTCGACGGTTCGATCGGACTCCAAAGACCTTCCCTCTTTTAGCCATTCCAAACAATAAGTAGTCACACCTCTTCAAGTAGTCGATCATAGATTCATCATAATTTCTCACCCTACGCTCACCGATGGCAAGGCTTAGCCCTCGTAGTGTTATGGATTCCTTGGAGACCTCATTTGCTTAATTATCTAGCATAGCTAAGCTTTTTCCTTGTTTAGTATCGACTTAAGCTAAGTCGTTATGTACGGTGGCTTAGTATGAGGATAGCTTGATTAGCTCTCTTTCTAGATGTCGAATCTCCTTGTTGAGCACCGTAATCCGGCTTTTTATCGCTCCTACTTACTCTATTGAATCTCATTGATTGCTATATTTAGTGCCTAAAAGCAATTGCCACTTCGTGACGCCCCCTCCTCGACCCCACTTGCCAATTACCCAAAAGGAGTGATTAAGCAAGGCGCGTCATGCTAACATGACCAATTTCCAATTTGACCTTAAGCTCGTATGTGCTCATACATGAAGGACTTATTATACGATGAAATGCATACAAGATAATTTACATACTATTAGCAATACGATGGAAGCAATTACAAAGTTTAGTTACAATACTATCAAAATGTTTATCGACGCCCCAACCCTTAAAATTACATTCAAAAGAAATTATTATACATTTATGTCACACGTGAGCCTTTTTGGAGGACCCGATAGATTTACGGCTACTTTGACTCGTTCCTATGATAACATGAAAACAACAATGGGGTGAGCCGAAGCTTAGTAAGTAGGGTGATACACGTGATATGCAATGTAGTTTTGTTTCCTATTCTATCTCGTCCATTTTAATCAAGTTACCCTTGGTATTAGCAAGACCGTGCGTTCCATCTATCGGTGATCCTATTACCACTGCTCGCTCAAAATGAAATTACCCCTTATCGTAGCATATGATTCGTAGAATTATCTCTCACTTAACAATGTTAGTAATAGAGCATGCATATGTTTTCATGTCGTTACCCATTCTATTCGGTTTGGTTACCAAACTGCATTATCTCATGACTTAATGATTTTTCTCGATTTTATATCACCCTCGAATGCACGTGATGTACATGGTGTTATGTTTAACACATTCAACTAATTATGCTATTAACATTTTCTTCTCGGACCATTCCCGTGTTCAATGAACAATCGAGACTTCACAAGTGTTTCATATATCATTCAAAGTATTCAAAACAAGAATGCGAATTTCATTCATTAGTAGCATTCATTGTATAAATCTACTTCGTACTTTCAAGTTTTCCCTTCTCATGTACCTTACAAGTCTAGGATTGGATTTCGATGAATTATTTATTTTACAAGATCGGTTAATCATAAGGATGTATGTATGACATACTAAAGCTAAAATCATGTTTAATCCAAACCTTTAATCTTAGTGGTCGAAGTTGACACATAATGGGTCTAGGTCCCTTTTTTGGTTTTTCCTTGGGTCACCACCCCTTTAATATTTTATTTTATGTTTTTTAAAATGTACTCGTAAGCCTTAGTTATACATTTGAAAGGTGAGGACATAAATCCCTAAAATTTATGGGTCTAAGCTGAATGTGTCCTTAAGTGAGCAATGAATTATTTTTCCATTTCTAGGTGAATTCTTTTTTATACTAACTTACTAAATCATACTTAAAAATTACAAAGGAAATCTAAACCTTAAGTTTCACAAAGGAAACCAAATTTAGCCATCAAGTATCAAATTTACCTAATGAAATCAAAAGCCCTATTTTTCCTTTTTCAGTTGGATCGATTGAGTTTTAAAGTGGCCATGGATTGCCTTTTATATCTACCGAATTCATTTCCACCCTAAACAATTAATCAATAACTAATTGGGTTACCATTATATTCTAGATCCTTAATTACCCTACAAAGATCCATTCTTTTCTAATTTTTCTGACTTGACCAAATGGTTTTAACCTAGGGAAACTCTAGAAGTGTATATCTTTTCTTTTCCAACTTAAGCTTACCAAACCTAGTTTAACTTTAATCCATTCGATCCATACCCTTTTTTTTTCTTTTTCCTTTCCAAACCATCCACACATTTAAACACATCAAATAAGCTTTGCATCATAACAAAAACACATAAATCCATCACAATTTAGCAAGCCCTCACACCAACATAAACAACCATAGCAAACCATTGAAAATTATTACAAACCCATGAAATAAACACTAAAAAAAAAAAGATAACTTAAAAAATTAATCAACCAAAAATGGAACCTAATTAATTTTCTTGAATTTCCTAAAGGTTGGTTAGGCTTTCCCCTTCTTAATTTTCTTTCTTCTTTCTTTTTCTTTTCCATTTCACTTCCTTTCTTTCCTTATCGTTTTTCTCTCCTTTTTGGGTAACTACGGGCTGCCTAAAATTTCTTACAACTTTCACTCATTCTATATGTATATATATGCTTAATGTAGTAGTATAATTAAGTGTACATATGGCTGAATTTAATTTGGGAGAGTGGAAAGCTATTGATGAGTCAAGAGAGATAGAGTGGCGGGCTTGAGGGGTTTAGGGTGAGCTAGTTTTAATTCATTAATTAAGGGGGTTTAGGTGTCCTAATTAATTGGTTAGAGTAAGTAAACACCCTAAATAATCTAGTTCAAGTAACTAAATACATTTCTTTCCATTAAATTTCAGAAATCCCTCTCCCTAAACTTGGACTTTTCTTCCCCCAAAATATTCTAGCAGTGATGCTTCAAGACCGATCTATACTAAAATCGCCATAATTCTTTATGTATAGATCTAAAAATCATGAACTTTCATAGAGAGCTAGTAGACACATAGTTGAACAACTTTTATTCTTTAATTTTTACCCAAAAATCATCTAAAGTCCTCAAATAAATCACATAAAATTCAAACATAATATAGTCCTCAAAACACCGATTTTGCAGATTTAATTTCTTTAATAATTAAACCATTAATCTCAAGCACAATAACTTTAATTCAACATAGGTCACACATTTCAAGCATCAATTTCTCATGGTGTAATGAGAATTATACTTACTCTTATTATATGCATATATATAACTATTCAAATACGTGTCGCTTTACGGTTAAGTATTGTCACGGGGGTTACAATTCTCTCCTCCTTAAAAGAAATTTCATCCTCAAAATTGATCGAGGCAAATAGTTTTAGGTATTTTTTTCTCATTTCTTTATCCCATTCTCAAGTCATTTCCTCGAGGTCATGATTTTCCCATAAAGCTTTAACTAGACTCATCTCCTTATTCCTTAATTGTCTAACCTCGTCTATCTAGAATCTATACCTGGTCTTTCCTCATAGATTGGGTCCGGCGTCGAGTTTAGTGGTTCTGTCTCTAAAATTTGACTAGGCTCTTTAATGTAGTTTCTTAGCATAGACACATGAAACACATTATGCATTCATACTAAGGATGATGGCGGCATCGGGCGATAAGCCTTATGGCCTACTTGATTCGGTATCTCAAATGATTGTATCGTGGATTTAGCTTTCCTTTCTTCCCAAATCATAGTCCGCCCTTCATCGGTGAAACTTTTAAGAACACATAGTCACTAACTATAAACTCTAGATCTTTCCTCCTCATATCGACGTGGCTTTTCTTTCTGTTTTGAGTCTGTTTTCATCCGTTGGTGGATTTTATCCACCACTTCGGTCGTTCTTTGCACCAACTCTAGTCTCAACAACTTTCTTTCCCCTATCTCATCCCAATGCATGGGAGATCTACATCATACAAGGCTTCATAAAAAGCCATCGTAATTGAAGCTTGGTAACTATTGTTATACGCAAATTCAGCTAAGCGTATGTACTTCTCTCATTTTTTGAACCAATCCGAACGCATGCTCGTAACATATCTTCAAGAATTTGGATTACTCGCTCATATTTTTCAGTTGATTTATGCATGATATGCGATACCGAAGTTTAGTTTGGTCCCCATAGCCTTATGCGAGTCTTTCAAAGTATGGACGTGAACCCGGGATCTCGATATGACATAATTGAGATCGAAATTCCATGTAGTCTTACAATTTTATCGAGATATAATTAGACGCACTTGGTTCGGATTATAGTTAGTTTTGATCTGGAAGAAAGTACACCGATTTGGTCAATTAATCTATGATCACCTAAATGGCATCGGACCCCTTTTCGATCTTGGCAATCCCATCATGAAATCCATAGTTACATGCTCCCATTTCTATTCTGAAATTGCCAATGGTTTTAACATTCTTGAGCGTCTTTGATGTTCCGCCTTCACTCGTTAATAGACTTTACACCTTGTCACAAAATTAGCTACATTTTTCTTCATTCCGAGCCACCAATAACTTTGTCACAAGTCCCGGTACGACTTTATACTCCATAGGTGTATCAAATAGGGAGTTGCGTAGGCTTTTTTTCAATATTTCTTCCTTCACATCCTTTATCGAGGGAACACATAACCTCCCTTTAAATCTACTTATGCCTTTTTCATCCACCATAAAATTGGATTCCTTCTCCGCCTCTATGTTTTTTTTAATTCATTCAATTTTTCATCCATTTGTTGTCCCATCCGAATTCTTTCTTACGAGTTAGCTAGACTAATAAAGCTGATAAAATGTTCTCATGCCCTATTGGAACTATCTCTAAGTTCGGCTTTTGTAGATCTCTCACTATCAATGGCTAGATTACTCGTGTCGTTGCTATCGATTTTCTACTTAGGGCATCAGCAATAACGTTATCTTTGCTTGGGTGATAATTGATTATACGAGTCATAATCCTTCACCAGACTCTAATTACCTTTTTTGTCTCATGTTCCGCTCCTTTTATGTGAAGATATATTGTAGGCTTTTATAATCCATATATATCTCATACTTGGCCCTATATAAATAGTGTCTCTAAATGTTTACGACAAAGACTACCGTCATTAGTTCTAGATCATACATCGGATAATTTCATTCATATTCCTTCAATTGTTGCAATGCATAGGCAACTACTTCCCATTCTACATCAACACCGCTACCAACCCATTCTTGAAAGCATCACTATAAACCATGACATCTCTATCTTCGAATGGAATAGATAGCACTAGGGTAGTGACTAACCTTCACTTCAATTCTTGGAAGCTTTTCTCACAAGCATCCGTCCATTGGAACTTAATGCTCTTTTTCATCAACTTAATAAGAGGCCTAGCTATCTTAGAGAAGCCCTCCATAAATCTCTCGATAGTAATCGACTAGCCCCAAAAAGCTTCGTACCTCCATCACGTTCTTTAAGGTAAGCCGGTTCGGATAGCCTCTACCTTCTTTGGATCTACCGTTATGCCTTCTTTTATCACCGTGTGACCTAGAAAAGCTATCTACTCTAGCCAAAATTCATATTTCTTAAATTTGGCATGTAATCTGCTACTCCCTTAGCGTTTGTAAGGTGGCCCTTAGATGTTCCTTATGCTCCTCCTTACTTCGAGAGTAAACCAGGATATCATCAATGAATACGATGATAAACTTGTTTAGGCATTCTTTAAAGACTTGATTTATTAAGTCCATGAAAGCGACCGGGGTGTTAGTCAACCCAAACGAGCATTACTAGGAATTCGTAGTGGCCATATCTCGTCCTAAATGTCATTTTCTTCATATCTTCCAATTTTACCCTCAACTGGTGGTATCCCAATTATAGATCTATTTTAGACAACACCGTTGTACCTTGTAATTGATCAAACAAATCATCAATCCAAGGTAATGGGTACTTATTTTTAATCATCACCCGATATAATTCTAGATAGTTAATGCATAGGCATGGACTATCGTCTTTTTCACAAACAATACTGGAGCTTCTAAAAGTGAGGAACTAGGGTGTATAAATCCCTTATCCGAGTAAGACTCGTAGTCATACCTTTAACTCTTTCAATTCAACGAGGGCCATTCTATAAGGAGTCTTAGAAATCGGAGTCATGCTTGACTCCAAATCAATCTCAAATTCTATCTCCCTCTTCGGTGGAAACGTAGTTAAATTTTTTAGAAATACGTCTAGGTACTCCCACACGACTTCTATATCATCCAACTTCGACTTTCGTTATACCCGGCTATCCACCACGTGTGCTAGATACCCCGTACACCCTTTTTCTAGCATTCTTTGAGCCTTTATGGTCGAGATGATCGATGTGGCTCGAAACTTCATATTAGCCTTAAACTCTAACAGTCGATCTCTAGGTAGATCAAAAACTAATCTCCTCCCTTGACAATCAATAATGGTACCATGCCTCATTAACTAATCCATTCCTAGAATCAAATCAAAATCTTAGAGGTTTAATACAATCAAATTAGCCTCCAAACTCCTATCCTTAATCTAGACTGGAAATTGCTTAACTAGGCTCATTGACTCCATGAATTCTTCGAAAGCGACTGCTATCGGGTATCCTATTGCCAATGTCTCGGGTTTCACACCTAGGCTTTCTACTTATTTTTTCGATATGAATGAATGTGTGGCACCGGAATCAATTAAAACACAAGCAATCAAGCCAAGGATATGGATATTATCGCATATTACTACCGTGTCCCTCTTGTCGACCTCCTCTTGGGTCATTGTATAAACCCGTATAGGTACTTTTTTTTATCTTGGTTTCTCTATCTAAGGATAGTTAGAGGCTATGTGCCCTTACTTGTGACAAACATAAAAGTCCCTCAAATCTGGTTAACATTCTCCCATTTGGAATCTTTCACATTTGTTACACCGAGATTGATTACCAATTGTTGGCCTCGACTGATTCCTTGATAATGGCCTTGGGGCATAAGGTGATGGTACGGCGACTCGTGTATTCCCCGAACCACTAGTTCGATTGAAATTTCTAGGCAAAGTTCATCTCATGGCCTAGAGAAAGAGACTACGAGTGGAAATGATTGCCTCCTCTACTCGAACTTCCTTTGCAATTTCTTTTTGATCTTCATCTCACGACATTGTTTTATCTACCATTTCCAAAAAACCATTGACGATAGACATTCATACCATGATTTGGACTCTTGGGCTCGATCCTTTTAAAAGCCGATTCTTCTTCAAGTTGTTTTCCCCTATAATGAATGAGATGAATCGACATCCTTACTCAAATCTCCATACGTATTCACCTACCGATATTCCATCTTGCTTTAATTCGAGGAATTCTTGAATTTTCTTCGCCCTCACATCTACCGTAAAGTATTTATATCCTTCCCAAGTTAAGGTAGGTAGGTCCACTTGTCAATCTTGCGTTCTCCCACCATGTGCGGGCATCCTTCGTTAGTATAAAAATGGCATACGATACTCACTCATCGTTGATAAATTACAAGTATTCAAATATCGCTTCTAAGGACTTAACTCATTCCTCCACTATGATTAGGTTAACACCTCGGAGAATTCTTGAGGAATCATCTTATGAAATCTCTCTACTGCGTCATTCCTATCTTCGGGGTGGTGGAGGTGCGAGTCGTTGATGCATAGCTAGGAGCTATCTCATTTGCTCCATAGGTCTTGTTGTTGTTGTCGCATTGCTTATTATTGTTATTACATCATATCAATCATGTGACTTAAAGCGTCCTACTCGATTTCTATTATTATCATTGGAGGTCCTTTCACCTCCTACTTTGCTAGCTCTTTTCTTGGCATGCTTGGACTTTGTACATGCCATGTTCGTTTTGGTATGAAAAACAATATATATAACTTAAATCATCCACTTACACATGAAATTATAGATATTTATATACATGAAGCATTTCGTACACAACGGTATTTACAAACACTTCTACCATATATATATATATATATATATATATATATATATATATATATATATATATATGTACATTTTTTTTGCTCTTATTTACAATCAAAAGTGTACTTATTTATATTAGGAAATACACAACTAGTTTTACATCGCGTGATGACGTTACTATCTTTCATGTCCAACCAATATATCGGACACGTCATGGGAAGGAATGCTTAACCATCCACCGATCAATAACATCATCCGATGTAATACGTACTATCTTACAAGTGAAGGGCAACGGTAGACCCTAGCTATACATCAATCGGGTACGGGTCCACCTAACTTGTATCGAAAGGAAGGCTCAAACCAAATCTCGATAACAAAATCAACCTATCGGCCCTTCCTCAACCTCATTGAGCAACGACTAATCTCTCGGTAAAAGAGTCCGACGTAGAGTCGATCACAACAAATCCATACTCGTGGTATTGTTGGAAAGAAGCATCGGCGAATGTTATTCGTGAAATTAGGTCATGTACACGAGTAACATGGGTTACTATATCCCGATCGAGGGTCATAGTTAGGTCTGTTTAGTTTAGCTCGGTAGTTAGCTAAGGTGGCCCATTATTGACGCATCCTAGCAGCGTAGGGTGTGTAAAATAAATATGGCATCTACAACGAACAATAATTACCGAGTACTAATATTTTTAGAACATAATTATATACTAGCATGAAAATCATATGAAAATAATCATACACATTAAAAAAAATCAGGAATTAAATTATTACCCATCAAGTAGGACACCGGTCTTTAGGCTTAGGTGACATTTAAGGTTCTACCCAATTAACTAAACCATAGCTTTGATAGCACCCTATGATGACCCCTTCCCGGCCCACTTGCCAATTACCCAAAAGGAGTGGCTAGGTGAGGTGCGTCATGCTGACACGACCAGCTTCCAATTTGACCTTAAGCACGCATGTGCTCATACATTAAGGACTTATTATACGGTGAAATGCATACAAGAGAATTTACATAATATTAGCAATACGAGTGAAAGAAATTACAAAGTTTAGTTACAATACTATCGGAATGTTTATCGACACCCCAACCTTAAAATTATAATCAAAAGAAATTTTGGTACATTTGTGTCACATGTGAGCCTTTTTGGAGGACCCGGTAGCATCTTGACTACTTTGACTTGTTCTTGTCATAACATGAAAACAAAAATGAGGTGAGTCGAAGCTCAATAAGTAGGGTGATGCACATGATATGTAGTTCTATTTCCTATTTTACCTATTCATTTTAATGCAGGTACCTTAGGTATTAGCAAGATCATGTGTTCCATCTCTCGATGATCGTGTTATCACCTACTACTCTATTTCTCTCTCTTAGTGATCCCATTATCACCTACTACTAAAAAAAAAACAAAATTACCCCTCGTTGTAGCACACGGTTAGCAAAATTATCCCTCACTTAACGGTGTTGTAATAGAGCACACACACATGGTTTCATGTTATTACCATTCCATTCAATTCGGTTACCAAATTGCATTATCTCATGACTCAATGATTTTTCTCGCTTTCATATCACCCTCGAATGCACGTGATGCACATGGTATTATGTTTAGCACATTCAACTAATTATGCTATCAACATTTTCTTCTCAAACCATTCCTATGTTCGATGCACACTCGAGACTTCATAGGTGTTTCATGTACCATTCAAAGTATTCAAAGCAAGAATGCGAATTTCATTCATTGGTAGCATTCATTGCAAAAATCTACTTTGTACTTTCAAGTTTTCCCTTCTCGTGTACCTTGTAAGTCTAGGCTCGGATTTTTGATGTATTACTTAGTTTACAAGATCGAGTTAATCCTAAGGATGTATGTATGACATACTTAAGCTAAAATTGTGTTTAATCCGAACCTTTAATCGTAGTGGTCGAAGTTGACTCATAATGGGTCTAGGTCCCTTTTTTGGTTTTTCCTTGGGTCACCACCCCTTCAACATTTCATTTTACATTTTTTAAAATGTACTTTAACCCTTAGTTATACATTCGACGAGTGAGGCCCTAAATCCCTAAAATTTATGGGTCGAGGCCGAATGTGTCCTTAAGTGAGCAAGGAATTGTTTTTCCATTTGTAGGTCAATTCCTTTTTATACTAACTTACTAAATCATACTTAAAAGTTACAAAGCAAATCTAAACCCTACGATTCATAAAGGAAACCAAATTTAGCCATCAAGTAACCAATTTACCTAATGAAATCCAAAACCCTATTTTTCCTTTTTAGTTAGACCGATTGAGTTTTAAGGTGGCCATAGATTGCCTTTTGTATATACTAAATTCATTTCCACCCTAAACAATTAATCCATAACTAACTAGGTTACCATGATATTCTAGACCCTAATTACTCGAAAAAGATCCATTCTTTTTTAATTTTTCCCACTTGGCTGAATGGTTTTAACCTAGGGAAACTCTAGAAGTATATATCTTTTCTTTTCCAAGTTAAGCTTACCAAACCTAGTTTAACTTCAATCCATTCGGTCCATACCCTTTTTCTTTCTTTTTCCTTTCCAAACCATCCACACATTTAAACACATCAAAAAAGCTTTGTATCAAACCAAAAACACATAAATCCATCACAATTTAGCAAGCCCTAACACCAACACAAACAACCATAGCAAACCATTGAAAATTATTACAAACCCATGAAATAAACACTAAAAAGAAAAGATAAAACATTAATCAACCAAAAATGGAACCTACTTACTTTGCTTGAATTTCCTAAAGGTTGGTTAGGCTTTCCCCTTCTCTCTTTTCTTTCTTCTTTCTTTTTCTTTTCCTTTTCTCTTCCTCTCTTTCCTTACCATTTTTCTCTCCTTTTTAGGTAGCTACGAGCTGCCTAAAATTTCTTACCACTTTCACTCATTATATATATATATATGCTTAAATTCTTAGTATAATTAAGTGTACATATGGCTGAATTTAATTTGGGAGAGTGAAAAGCTATTGGTAAGTCAAGAGAGAGAGAGTGGCAGGTTTGAGGGGTTTAGGGTGAGATGGCTTTAATTCATTAAGTAAGGGGGTTTAGGTGTCCTAATTAATTGGTTAGAGTAACTAAACACCCTAAATAATCTATTTCAAGTAACTAAACATATTTCTTTCCATTAAATTTCAGAAATCCCTTTCCCTAAACTCGGACTTTTCTTCCCTCAAAATATTCTAGCAGTGATGCTTCAAGACCATCCTATAATAAAATGGCCATAACTCTTTATGTATAGATCTAAAAATCACTAAATTTCACAGCGAGCTAGTAGCCATATAGGTGAACAACTTTTATTCTTCAAGTTTTAACCATAAATCACTCTAAAGTCCTCAAATAAATCACACAAAAGTCGGACAAAATATAGTCCTTTAAACACCGATTTTGCATATTTAATTTCTTTAATAATTAAATTGTTAATCTCAAGCATAATAAATTTAATTCAACATAAATCACACATTTCAAGCATAAATGTCTCATGGTGTAATGAGAATTATACTTACTCTTAATAAATGCATATATATAAATATTTGAATACATGTCGCTTTACGATTAAGTATTTTCACAAGGGTTACAACTTCTCATTATCTTCTCCGAGCCTCCGTATTTCCGACCTCAAACTTTTTAACTCATGCTCAAATTGTTTATCTTATTATTGCAACCTGTCCAACTTAGTACATTTGGCTTCTAGTTCGCTTAAGCCCGATCGATTTCCAATATTCCTCCTCGGTAGTTATACTTTGCAAAGCCTTCAAATCTTACTCCGAGTCTAGCTTCTTTTTCTTTATCTTTTCCTCTCATCCTTTTTTCCTCGACCAAGTCATTTGCTAGTTTCGATTCTTAGTGTTATGCCTTTTGATTTCTTTGGTGAGCTTCGATGGTCTATAGGGATTAATTCTAGGGAATCCTCTATTCTTCTCTTTTTTCCTTTAGACTAGCTAGGCACAACACTCGAGTCTTGTGGTGCAATCAGCTCACTCCCTTTGACATATTGGTTTGGACATTCATTTCCCATGGCTTGGCCAAAGACACCCAAGTGTTTGTAGTCTTTAACCTTGTTTGCTTGCCACATGAGGTATTTCTCAATTACTACTAATTCATGATCAACTATTCCTCCGCCCACTATTCCTAGTGTTAACCAATCTCGTAAAACTTGTTCGAGAAATTGAGGAGTGGCATCCTTCTCGAGCTTTTCTTCAAATCTGTTTAGGCCTATAGTTTTAGGGATAACCTATTCATAGCTCAATTGTCTCAATGCCATGGAGGGAGCATAATAAGTATATCTAGTTGCTCCTACTAGATAAACCCTTGGTCATGCTCCATAGTAGGCTATATATGCTCTTTGATTCATCTAGACTGTCTTCCATAGAAAACCTCCAATCAAAAAACTCAAAAGTGACAAGAAGCACTCCGTTCGGACTTGTTCTTCCATTTGCCGACTAGGAAGTCTTTCAATGGTTCTTGATTAGTCTACCAATATGTCTTGAAAATCGATTTATGAGCTTCGAAATGGCTAAGTACCTACACAAAAAACAGCTAAACATATTACATCGTACTCCCTTTCCTAGACCTCCTACGGTGACTCAATCAGCGAAGGTTTCATCTAGAATGGTAGTTGTAAGATTTATGAAGTGTTTCTCTACCTCGATGAAGACATTGGTCGCATCTGGACCGATTAAATCGATCGATAAGGGAAAAAACACTAACCTAAAGATCATAAGTGCTAGAATTTTGATTTGTTTAAAGATAACTCTTAGGTCTTTTAGTTTTTATTTGAACACATCCAACCAGACTTTCAAAATGTCAACCTTCGACATTCCCTTCGACTTTACCATGACTCATGCTTATGTCTCGTCAATCCTCCACCCTTTTCTCAACATTTGATCTTCTTTGATACGGATAGACCCGATGTAGAGTGCTTAACATATTTAGAAGGCGATGATACTCCTCCAAGGTTGGGGTCATGTCTAGTCCCTTTATGGTGAAATATCTATATGAGGGTTCCTATAGGTAAGCCAAGGCCTTGAGAGCAAGCTTCCGAAATGGCACCTCTAACAACACTATGAGATTCCCATATTTATCTTGAAACCTGTCCTAGTCATCAAGGCTCATCATTTTCCAACAATTAAACAATTTTAAGTGTCATTGATCACTAACTAGAAGTGTGTGATCTCCCTATGGTTGCTTTGAAATTCCAATCCTAGGCAATCTCCCTCCGTTTTTTGTAAAGTCTCATAATTTTTATTGAATTCAGCCACCAAATGAGTTTGGACTTGCGTTTTCTTGTCACCCATCCCGAAAGATGATCGGATTGCTTGGCCAAGGTTTTGACATATCCAACTTACCCGGTGAATTTATACGGGAAAGGTGGTCCTAGGGTTCGATTCTAGCCATTACATGATTGGGTAGATCTACCTAAGTCTCAAAGGGTCCCTTTTGGCTCGGGAGAACCGAGGCTAACTAAGTGCGAAGCTAATAATCATGGAGACCATCGAATATCTATCGCGACGAGTGGCGGCTTTCCAAAAGAGTTGAGGTTTCGTGAGTGTTACTTATGGCGAAACCCATCAAAGCACCGAGTAATTCCTCCCTAGATCCTAAGGCAAATGCGAGATGACATTAAAACTATGCGGTGTGGTGTGTGCATGAGCATTATTCCATGTCCGAGTCTTAACTAAAAACAAAAATAAAATATAAGCGGACATAAAAGACAAAAAAATGATGTGATGTTAATAATAAAAAAATAAATAAATATAAGACAAACAAGGGAAAAAAGAAATGAATTCGAAAGGCAAGCAAATTAGACAAATCAACATATAAGCAAAAACAATTCATCACATCAAGAAAAAAAATCAAATACAAAAAAATTACGTGCAAAGCCTAACCCTAAGTATTGGTCCCTAGTGGAGTCACCATTCGTCGTAGAGCGACGTCAATGGCGAGGGTGACACATTGAGGTGAAAATAGGAAAAAATGAGCAAAGATGATTGGAGCCACCACCTAGTAATATGGTTATTAGGAAACCACCGTGAATGGTTTATTTAGAGTTCTGGATAAGGGGTTTATTACATGTAGGAAAAATTAAAAATCACCTTACTCCTAACTCTATAATGAAGGGTCGAAAATGGTGAATGCAAGGATAGCAAAACAGATAAATTTAAATAGAAAGAAATTGACAAATAGGAAAAAAATAGGCGGACTTAACAAAATGAATAAATAGGCAACTAATGATAAAAATGACAAAATCGATAGAAATCAATGATTGGGTAAAATTTGGCAATTAGGCAAAAAAAAAAAATCAACGATTTATACAAACATAGGCAAAAGTTGACTATTTAAACAATCATAGGCAAAATCGACAATTTAGACAATCATAGGCAAAAGTCAACGATTTAGGCAAAAACTAGTAAAAATTGACAACTTAGGCGATCATAGGCAAAAATCAGCAATTAAGGCAAAAATAAGTAAAAATCGATAATTTAGATAATCATAGGCAAAAATTGACTATTAAGGCAAAAATAAGTAAAATCGATAATTCGAGCAATCATAAGCGAAAATCGACAATTAAGGTAAAAATAAGTAAAATTAATAATTGAGGCAATCATAGGTGAAAATTAACGATTAAGGCAAAAGTAAAGTAAAAATCAACAGCGTATCATAGGAAACAATCGATGAAAATTGACAATTAGACTAAAATTAAAAAAGAAACAAAAATCAACGAAATTATCCGTCTTGACGTACATGATTGATTATGTGATGAAAATAGATTTACATGATAAAATTTTAAACTTGCTTGATTCGATGTTGTGTCCCCTTTTTAAAAAAATTATCACGTAAGACACATTAAAAAAATAAAATATACATGTATCAAATAATAGCAAGTATCCTAAAGTCCAAACCAACACATCACCACAACTCAAATAAATTGCACATGAACAACAAAGCAAATTAATTACACAATACAATCAATTAATCGACAAAAGACCCACACCCAAGTTCCATAGCTTTGGATCCGCTATCCCGATCATGATTTTCCTACCTCCAGAGGGAAAGGTCCTTCCCTTTTGGCCGGTTGTGGGCGAGGAGGGATTCGAACCCCCGACACCGTGGTCCCAAACACATATTGATACGAATCACATACAATGCACGTTAAAATATTAAAAAATAAAGTAAAATAAAAAGTGAAAAAAGATTACTACAAAAAAATAAGGGAGGCGGATCGGTTGGTTGAATTTAGGATCACTTAGACTCTTTTCAACCTTGATGGAGATCGATATTTAGTCAACCGGAGAGGAAAGATGAGCGAGAGTGGTGGTAGGCAAATCTAGAACATATGGCTTAGTGGTTGTTGAAGGGGCTTCAAGGCTACTACTAGGCGCCGACGTTGGTTGGCCTAGGCGCTAGCGCGACGCCGGCACTAGTAAGCGCACGTAAGGCCGAGGTGCCGACGAGCACACGGAAGGTTGGGATGCTGGCGGGCGTGTGCACTAGAGAAGCTTGCTACCCACGATGTGCTACATGGTGCGAGGCTACGTGCTAAGGTGCTCGGGCACTAACATTAGCGAGGTTGTGCACTAGGGCGAGGGACGCTAGGGGTGGTGGTGGTGGTGCTGCTTGCGTGTGGGGTGGGCGATGAAGTTGCAACGAGTCGAGGTGTTACGGGAGGTTCGTTGGTAGGGTGTGGGGGCTACTGCTTGTGTGGGGTGAGGCGAAGGGAAAGGCTGGTGTGTAGGGGCTAGTTGGGGTAAGAGAGGGCGGTAGGAGGTTAGCGGGTAGGTTATTTTTTGAAGCGGTGAATAGTAGTCGGTATAAAAAAAGGCATGGGGAGCTTTTTATATGTAGGGTTTTTTCTAGGCTAAGTTTGGTTTGGTTCCTCATCACATCAATTCACTTCATTTTGGTCATTTTCTCCTCTATTTCTTTAATGGCATCCCTCGATTATATTTTTTTAGTCTCGTTTATTTTTCTTTTTGATTTTTGATTTTTTGTTTTTTTTGAAAAAAAAATGGGTGCTAATAAGAGAGATAAGAAGAGACAAAGGAAGAGAGGGAGAGAGTGAGAGAGAGAAAGGGCAAAGTGGGACATAAAGAGAGAGAGGGAGGTGAGGGAGCGAGATTTGGAGAGAGAAAAAAGGGAAAGAGAGGGGGAGAGATTAGGGATTGGAGAGGGAAAGATAGAGAGTGATAGATAAAGAGAAGGGAGAGAGACGAAGGATGGAGGGATAGGGAAGGAGAGAGGGAGGAACATAAAGAAAGAGGGAATGAATAAGGGAGGGAGAGAGATAGAGATAGAAGGAGAGAGAGACAAATAAGGGGAAATAGAGAGGGAAGAGCGGGAGAGATATAAACATAGAGGGAGAGGGAGAGAGGTAGGGCATGGAGGAGAGAACAATAAGGGAGAGAGAGAGCAAGAGAGGGAGAGAGAGTGGGAGATAACAAGAGAGAGTAAGAAAGAGAAGGAGAAAGGGAAAGAGAGGGAGAGGGAGAGGGAAATATTGAGATAAAAAGAGAGGGAGAGGGAGAAAGGGAGGGAAAAAGTGGGAGCAGGGGAAAGAGGGAGAGAGGAAGAGTTAAAGAAAGAGAGGTAGAGAGATAGAGAGAGATGGAGGAGAGGGAGGAGAGAGAGAGAATGAGAGGGAGTGGGAGAGAAAGGGAGAGGGAGAGGGAGAGGGAGAGAGATTAGAAGAGGGAGAGGGAGGGAGGGAGAGAGATAGAGGGAAAGTGGGAGAGATATTGGTAGAGGGAGAGAGAGGGTGAGAAGGTAAGATAGAATGGGAGAGAGATTCAGAGCAAGAGAGAGTGAGAGAGAGATATAGAGAGACGAAGAGAAAGATGAGGGAGGGAGAGAGAGGGGGAGGAAGAATGAGAGGGCAAAATTTAGGAGGGGAGAGAGAGGGTGAGAGGGTGAGAGAAATAAGGATTGGCGAGAGGGATAGAGATGGAGAGAGAAATAAGAACATGAGGAGGGATGGATAGGGTGAGATAGAAAGGGAGATATGGAGAGGGAGATAGTGGAAGAGGGAGAGATAAGGAGAGAGAGGGAGGAAAAAGAGTGAGAGAGGGAAGGAGGGATTGAGAGAGAGATAGTGGGGGTAGAAAGGGAGAAGAGAGAGGGAGAGAGATAAAGGGGGAGAGAGAAAGAGTGGAGGGGAGAGAGAGAGGGAGGGAGAGGCTGGAAAGAGGGAAAGAGGGAAGAACAATGAAAGGGAGAGAGATAGAGGGATAGAGGGGGAAAGAGAGAGGGAGGGAGAGGAAGGGGAGAAAGGGAAAGGGTGATTAAGAGAGGGAGAGGGAGAGAGATCAAGAGAAGGAGATGGAGAGAGAAGGATGGAGAGAGATAGAGGGAGCGAGAGGAAGAGAGAAAAGGAAAGATATTAAGAGAGGGAAAGGGATATCGAGGGAGATAAAGAGAAGGAGAGATGGTGAGGAAGAGAAAGGGGGAGAGAGATTAGGAGAGAGGGGGCTGGGAATGAGAGAGAGGGAAAGAGAAAAGATAAAGAGGGAGATAGAATGAGAGGGGGAAAAGGGGGAGAGGGAGAGTGAGAGAAATGGAGGGAGGGAGAGAGAGGAAGAGAGGGTAAAGGAGAGAGAGAGCAAGGAAGATAAGGAGAGAGAGAATAAGTGAGGTAGGGAGAGAGTGAGAGATATAGAAAGGGAGAGAGAGGGATAAGGAGAGAGAGGGGAGAGATAGAGAGATAGAGATGAAGAGGGAGAGAAAAAGACAGAGGGGGCGAAAGAGAGAGGGAGAGAGAAAGTGAGCAAGAGAGAGAGGTAGAGAGAAAGAGAGAGGAAGAAAGAGAGGGTAAGGGAGCGAGAGAGGGAGAGGGAGAGGGAGTGAAAGAGAGAGGCAGAAAGAGAGAAGGAAAAAGAGAGGGATGGAGAGAGGAAGCATAGGAGAGGAAGGAAGAGAGAGATCGAGAGATTTGAGAGATAGAGAAAGGGATAGATGGAGGGGAGAAAGAGATTGAGAGAGCAAAAAGAGAGAAATGAAGGAAAAGAAGGATAAAGGGAGGAAGAGAGAGATAAAGGGAGAGGGAGAGAATGAGACAAAGGGAGAGAGAGAGAGGGGAAGAGAGATTGGGAGAGGGAGAGAAAAAAGAGAGGGAGATAGAAAAAAGAGAGTGTGATAAAGAGAGAGAGGAAATGAAAGAGAGAGAGATTAGGAGAGGGTGGGAGAGGAAATAAGAGGTAAGGAGAGGGTTAGAATGGGAGAGAGGATAAGAGGGAGAGAGGGAGAGAGGGAGAGAGAAATACGAGTTCGAGGAAAGGATGGAGAGGGAGAGAGAAATACAGTTCAAGGAAAGGATAGAGAGGGAGAGAGAAATAAGGATAAGGGGAGGGATAGAGAGGGAGAGATAGAGAGGGAGATAGAGAGATAAGGAGAGAGATAGAGGGAGAGAGAGAGAGAGATAAGGAGAGAGAAGGAGGGAGGGAGGGAATGAGAGAGATAGAAGGGAAGAGAGAGGGGGAAATAGAAAGGGAGAGAGTGAGGGGGAGAGAGTGAGGGAGACAAAGGGATAAAGGGAGAGAAAGAGAAAGAGAGAGAATAAGAGGGATCGAGAGGGTGGAGAGGGAGGGAGGGAGGGAGAGAGAGATTGAGAGAGGGAGAGGAAGGGAGCGAGGGAAAGATAGGGAGAGAGGAGAGGGGATATAGGGAGAGAAAGAGGAAGAGATGGTGAGTGGGAGGGAGAGGGAGGGAAAGGGTGGGAGAGATAGGGAGAGCGATAAAGAGGGAGAAAATAAGAGAAAGGGAGAGCGATGTTAAATGGGAGAGGGAGAGAGGGCGAATGGGATTTAGAGAGAGAGAGGGAGAGATATAAAGGGAGAGAGGGAGTGAGATGGAGAAAGAGCAAAGGAGGAAGAGAGAGAGGAAGAGAGGGAGAGATGGACGAGAGAGGGGGAGAGAGGGAGAAAAAGAGAATGTGATAGGGAGAGAGAGAGAGCAAGGGACGAGAGGAAGGGAGAGAGAGAGGGAGAGAGGCATGGAGTGGGAGAGAGGAAAGGACATAAAGCCAGAGAGAAGTAAAGAAAAAGAGGTAGAGAGAGGAAGAGAGTGGGAGAAAGGTAGAGAGGGAGAGGGGGAAAGGTAGAGAGGGAGAGATGGAGAGAGGATATAAGGGAGAGAGAGATAGAGAGAAAAAGAGAGGGAGAGGGAAAGGGAGAGGTAAAGAGGGAGAGGAACAAAGTGAAGAGAGAGATAGAGAGTGGGAGAGAGAGAAAGAGAGTGTAAGGGAGAAAGAGAGAGAGAGTCAAGTGGGAGAGAGAGATAGAGAGGAAGTGAGAGAAGGAGAGAGGAGGAGATAAAGAGATAGAGAGAGGGAAATAGTGATAGAGAGAGTGAGGGAAGAGAGAGGTTGAGAGGGGAGAGGGAGAGGGAGGTAGAGGGAGAGTAGGAGAGGAAGAGATAGAGGGAGAGGGAAAGGAAGGTAAACAAAAAGAGAGAGGGAAGAGGGAGAGGGAGAGGGAGAGGGAGAGGGAGAGGGAGAGAGAAAGAGGGAGAGAAAAGAAGATAGAGATTAGGGAAGGGAGGGTGAGAGAGAGGTAATGAGGAAGACGGAGAGAGAGAGAGGAGAGAGAGAGAGAAAGAGAGAGAGAAAGAGTATGAGGGAGAGAAAAAGAGTGAGAGAGAGAGAGAGAGAGTCAAGGAGAGAGAGATGTAAAGAAGGAGTGAGAGAGGGAGAGAGGAGAAGATAGAGAGATTAATGGAGGGAAATGACAAGAGAAAGAGGGAGAGAAAAAGAGAGAGGGGGTAGACAAAGAGGTAGGGAAAGGGTGAGGGAGAAGAAGAGGGAGGGAGAGAGGGAGAGGGAGAGAGTGAGAGAGAAAGTAGGATAGAGAGAGGGAGAAAGAAAGAGAGAGGAAGGAGAGAGGGAGATAGATGGAGAGAGAGAGAAAGAAAGGGAGAGTGAGGGAGATAGTAGGCCTAAAGGAGAGAGAGAGGGAGAGAGAGAAAAATAAAAAGAAAGGTAAGGAGAAAGTGGGAGAGGGATAAAGTGATAGAGAAGTTGAAAGGGAGAGGGAGAGAGGGAAGAGGGAGAGAGAGAGGATGGGAGGGGTAGAGAGGTCTAGGAAAAAAGAGGGAGAGAGGGAAAGGTAGAGGGAGGGGTTGAGGGTGGGATAAAGAGGGAGAGAGGGAGAGAAATAGATCGAGAGGAATTTAGAGAGAGATAGAAAGGGAGAGAGAGGGGTAGATAGGAAGGAGAGAGAGGGATAAAGAGAGAGTGAAAGGTGAAAGATATGGAGAGGGAGAGAGGGAGAGGGGGAGATATAGAGAGAGGGAAAAGAGAAAGAGAGAAAGGGAAGGAGAGATAGAGAGGGAGAGAGGGAGGGAGGGAGGGAGAGAGAGGGAGAGGGAAAGAAGGAGAATGTGGGGGAGAAAATGGGAGAGGAAGAGAGAGGGAGGGAGAGGGAGAGATAAAGAGGGGGAGAGGGAGGGAAAGAGAAGGAGAAAGAACGAACGAGGGAGGGAGAGAGGGAGGGAAAGAGAGGGAGAAAGAACGAATGAGGGAGGGAGAAAGAGAGGGAGAGGGAGATAGAGGGGGAGAGAGAGAGGGAGAAAGAGGAGGAGAGAGGGAGAGAAAGGAAAAGAGAGAAAAAGAGAGGGACAGGGGGAGAGAGAAAGAGTGAGGGAGAGAGAAAAGAAAGGAAAGAGAGGCAAAAAGAGAGGGATGGAGAGAGGGGGAGAGGGAAAAAGAGGGATACAGGGAGAGGGATAAAGATAGAGGGAAAGAGGGAGAGAAGAGAGGGAGAGGGATAGAGATAAAGATGGAAAGAAAGAGAGGGAGAGAGAAAGAGATGGAAGGTGATGAAGGGATGGAGGGAGGAAGAGAGAGGGGAGAGAAAGAAAGGAAAAAGGGAGGTAGGTAGATAGAGGGAGAGGGCTAGAGAAGGGGAAAAAAGGGAGGGATAAGGAGAGGGAAAGAGAGAGTAATAAAAAGAAAGAGAAGAGAGAGAAAGAGAGAGAGGGAGGGAGGAGAGAGGGGTGAGAAAAGGAGAGGAGATAGACATGGCTAGAGAGAAGGAGAGAATAAGAGAGTAAAAGGAGAGAAAGAATGTAATCCCCATGAAAATCCTTGATTATATATATATATATATATATTCAAATAAGTGAAGTTGTGATTGTGTCTATGTGTCATTTGAGTATTTTATGATGACAACATACTAAATGTTTAAGTGAGGATTTATTGAATGAAATTTTGGACAATTACACCACAAGAAATTAATGCTTGATATGTATTATTTATGTTCAATTAAAGCAATTTTACTTAATATTGGTGGTTTAATTATTAGAGGAACCGAGTATCTAAAATCGGTGTTCTTGAGAAATAGTTTCGTCCGAATTTTGTGTGGCTCTGTTCAAGGACCTTGGTTGATTTATGGGTGAATATTAAAGAATAAAAGTTTTTTATATATGTCTCAACTACCCTTCTATGAAATATTTCTTATTAGGTTTATATATAAAACGTTATGCTCATTTTAGTATATACTCGCTCTAGATGAACTACTATTGGACAATTGATCCTTAATCTTCAAAATTATGTTATTAATTATGTGTTTGGTATTTTAGCCTAATTTTTGGATATGTTTTGAATTAATATATTTAGTTTCTAATATAAAAATTATAGGTTTTAATTGTGTCCAGAAGTGGGACGTTGCTACTTGATAAGAGGCTACCTTGTAATGCATCTTCTACAAACAGATTTGAGGTTTATGTGTATGACTAAAACTAAACTAGCTTAAGGGACTTTGTCAATGGAACCAAATTAGTTTGAATACTTAGTTAGCCTAATTATCTATTTGGTTGACTATTAGACACCTAAGCACTTTAATTAAATGCTTGGAAGCCAACTCACCCCTAAACCCAATCAAACTCGCCACTTGCCCCATGACTCACCCAATTGCTTCACACTTTTTTAAATTGATTTGAGACAATTGTAACCTTAATTTATGGGAAAGAAAAGCAAGTATATATGTTAGTAAAATGGAAAGATGATTGAAAATTTTAGGCCAAAACCTTAGCACCCAAAGGAAGAGAGAAAAACCAATTGTGAGAAAAGGGAGAGAAAGTCACGACAAGGAAAGAGAGAAAAAGAAAAGAAAGGAAAGGAAGGAAAGAAAAAGGAGAAAAAGCTAGGGAAAAATTCTAATCAAATCTATCTAAGTAAATGGGTTTCTTTGGTTCTTTATGCCATTTAATTGATGTTTTTGTAATTGGTTAAGCTTGTGTTTATGTTGTGATGTGTTTTGTTGGCTTGATTGTGTTGGTTAGGTTATTCCATGATTGGTAATTGCTATGGTTTGATTGTGATGGTCAGTTGTGTGGTTATTTGTTAAAGTTTTGAAAGTCTTGTATTTAGCTAGATCTATGTATGGATGGGTATGGCTAAGGGAACTTGGTTGATCGAAACTTGATGGGTGAATTTGGGATTTGTATGGACTTGAATAAAATGGAGTAGGAAGGAAAGGAAAAATAAAATTTTAGGGTTTTCCTAGAGTCATATTCGGGCAAGAATGGTGAAAATGGACTTCCTTTGGTACTTAAGACTTGGTTTAGTTAGTTTTTCAAAAAGAAAGGAAAAGAAAAGTCATATAAAAACAAAGACAAATTCTTTACCAATTTAGGGACCATTCGGCCAAGCTTGGGAAAAAATGAGGGGTTTTGGGTTTCACTAAATCAATTGGGTAAGTTCTAATTCAATTTGGCCACAAATTAGGATAAAAATAACATTAGAAAGGTAAGATCGCGAAAAGAAGCAAAAATTCGACTTAACATTATTAGGAGCCTAATTTGCCCAAAAAGTGTTAAATTCGAGAGAAAAGGGTTAGTTATATCATAACATGTTAATTAATTCAAAATGCCAAAAACCACATACCTCGAATGTAGAACGAACTAATATCTAAACATACCAAATTAAGCGAACGAAAAATATCTTCGTGGGAAATAAATTCACAACTCGACCAATATCAACCGTTGACATTTAAACCTAATTAGGTGAACGTTACAAGGAAGTGAACATATGACTCTATATGGGTTAGATATCGAGGATGGAATAATGGTGTAGGGTTTGATACCCTAGTATCCTTAATATGGTAATCATAGCATCATGTTCATCATGAACATATGTCGTGGATAGACTAAGAAAGAATCAATTGGTTGAAAATGGGTTGTATGAATAGGTCCGGTAACCTAATAGGAATAAATGAGTATTAGCAGTCCAGCTATGTGCATACTCTAAGTCGTGTGCATGCACTCGTTAGATGATGGACTCTCACTAACAATGACTACAACGAGGGATAATTTCGTTGTTAGCAGAAGGTGATTCGGTAATCACCTGGATTAAAAATAGAGTAGACTTGCTAATACCTTGGGTACCCGGAATTAAAATCGATGAGTATGGTGGGAAGTCAAAAAAGCATTGCATATCATGTGCATCACCTCACTTACTAAGCTATGGCTCACCTCGTTGTTATTTGCATGTTATGACGAGTAGCGGTGACTTTGGTATCGATAAGGATGCTGCTTGGATCCTCTAAAATGGCTCACATGTGACACAAACCTAAGGGGATGTTATTTTGATTGTAATTCGGTGTTGGGGTTTCGTATATATTTAAACGGCTTATAATTTCTTATGTTGTGAATATTCTTATTATGTAATTTGCATTGTACTTGTTTCAATATGTAATATGTTGTTATGGTACCGGTATGTACATAGTAGGGTTTAAGTCGAGTTGGACATGTCAATTTAATGAGCTCCTCACCTGGACACTCCTTTTTAGGTAGTTAGCAAGTGGGCCTAGGAGGGGGCGCCATAGGGTGGTATAAGAGCTATGATTTAGTTAACTACGTAGAACCCTAAGTGTCACCTAAGCTTGAGGACTAGTGTCATATTTGATGGGTAACAATTTGATTCTTGATTTTTTTAAATGTGTATGATTATTATTATGTGATTTTCATGTCGGTATATAATTGTGTTCTAGAAATATTAATACTAGTAAATATCGTTGTTGTAGATGTCGTTTTTATTCCGTACACCTTACGTCGCTAGGCCGCACCAACAACGGGCCACCCTAGCTACCTATTAGAATGAGCTGAACAACCTAACTATTACCTAGATCGGGACATAGTAGCCCATGTCACTCGGGTGCATGACTCGATTCGGCGAATAACATTCACCGATGCTTTTTTCTAGTAGTGCCACAATATGGATTTCCTACGACTAACTTTACGTCGGACTCTCTTATCGAGAGATTAGCGGTTGCTCGATGAGGTTTAGGAAGGGTTGATAGATCAATTTTGTTATCAAAACCTAGTCCAATCCTTCCTTTCGATACAAGTTAAGTGGAACCGTATCCAATTGATGTACAACTAGGGTCTACCGTTGCCTCTCGCTCGCGAGATAGTATGCATTGCATCGGATGACATTATTGATCGGTGGAGGGTCTAACACTCCTTCCGATGATGCATCCGATATGTTGGTTGGACATAATAGATAGTAACTCTATCACGTGGTGTAGTACTTGTTGTGCATTTCTTGATGTAAATAAGTACACTTTTGATTATAAGTAGAGCATAAAAACTTTTAAAAGATAGAAGTGCTTGTAAATACACGTTGTGTATGAAATGTTTCATATATATATATAATTTCGCATGTAAGTGGATGATTTAAATTACATGTTGTTTTAATACCAAAACTAAACTAACTTGAGTATAACATGGCATGTATAAAGTCAAAACATGCCAAGAAAGTATCCGAGTACGGACGGGAGGTGAAGAGACCTCCAACGACAATAATCATAATCAACAAGACGCCTTAAATCATATGATGGACATGATGTAATAGTAACAACAAGTAATGCAACAATAGCAACAAGTCCATACAGAGTAGATGAGACAACTCCTGGTCATGCATCAATACCCCCACCTCCGTCGTCCCGGTAAAGGAATGATGTAGTGGAGAGGTTTCATAAAATGAATCCTCGGGAATTCTCCGAGGGTGTTAACCCAATGATAGCGGAGGAATGGATTAAGTCTTTAGAAGTGATATTCGAATACTTACAATTTACCAACAATGAACGAGTATCGTGTGCCATTTTTATGCCGACTAAGGATGCCCGTACATGGTGAGAGAGCATATGACTAACGGTGGACATGCCTACCTTAACTTGGGAAGGATTTAAAGAGGTCTTTTACAACAAATACTTTACCGTAAACGTGAGGGCTAATAAGATTCAAGACTTCCTAGAACTAAAGAAATACTTTACTATAGACGTGAGGCCTAAGAAGATTCAAGACTTCCTAGAACTAAAGCAAGATGGAATGTCAATGGACAAATATGTATAAAAATTTGAACAAGGGGGTAGATTCATCCCATTCATCGCCGAGGATGAAAATTCGAAAAGAAATTTATTCTTAGCAAGGTTAAACCCAAGAGTACGAAGCATGGTATGGATGTCCGTCGACCATACCTTTCTAGAAATTATGGATAAGGTCGATGTTAGCGAGACGAAGATCAAAAAGAGATTACCAAGGAGTTGCAATAAAAGAGACAAGCATTTAAAATGGAAGCCTCATCATCTAGACCACTAAGATGATTTTAACCTAGAAATTCTAATCGGGGTGGTGGATGAACTGCCAAACTCGTATTGTATGCCCTAAGACCGATCTTGAATAATCGATCAAGAGCAATGATGGGCAATCGGCCATGACCGAGTGATGGGTATCGGCCTCGATGCAATAGATGTGGGAGATTTCATACTAGGGAATATCGATCGAATGCAACAACTTCCTTTGTATGCCATAAGCCAAGACACATATCCTAAAATTACCTCTAGGTGTAGAAATTGAGTTCGGGAAGGATACCTACATAGGTTTACACAATGACCCAAGAGGAGGCTAACAAGAGGGACACGACAGGTAATTTACGGTAATGTCTCAATCCTTGGCTCGACTGTTTATGTTTTGATTGATTCCGGTACCACACACTCATTTATATCAAACACATTAGTAAAAAGCCTAGGTCTCAAACCCGAAACATTGATAGTAGGATATTTGATAGTAGTCCCTTTTGGAAAACCTATGGAATTGATAAGCCTAGTTAAGCAATGTTTCGTATAGATTGAGGATAGGGGCTTGGAGACTAACTTGATAGTATTGGACCTTTAAGATTTTTATGTAATTCGGGAATGGACTAGATAACGAGGCATGGTGCCACTATCGATTATCGAGGTCGGAGGGTAGTATTTGACCTACCTAGAAATCAATTGTTAGAATTTAAGGTTGATATGAAGTTTCAAGTTGTACTAGTCATGTCGACCATAAAGGCTGGAAAGATGCTTGAAAAAAGGATGTAGGGTGTACTTAGCACATATGGTGGATAGTCGGGTGGAACAAAAGTCAAAACCAAGAGATAAAAAAGTAACAAGGGAGTATTTAGACGTATTTTCACAAAGTTTGACTACGCTACCACTAGAGAGGGAGATGGAATTTGAGATTGATCCGGAGCCGGGCATGACTTTGATTTCTAAAACTCCCTACGGGATGGCACTAGTTGAGTTAAAAGAGTTGAAGGTGTAACTACGGGACTTATTAGACAAGGGATTCATATGCCTTAATTCCTCACCTTAGGTAGCTCGATCTTGTTTGTTAAAAAGAAGTACGATAGTCTAAGGCTATGTATTAACCGTCAAGAGTTGAATCGGATGATGATTAAGAATAAGTATCGGTTACTCCGGATTAACGATTTGTTCGATCAATTGCAAGGAGCAATAGTGTTTTTCAAAATTGACTTGCAATCGGGGTATCATCGGTTGAGGGTGAGATTAAAAGATGTGAAGAAAACGGTGTTCGGAGCAAGATACGGACACTATGAGTTCCTAGTAATGCCATTTGGGTCGACCAACGCCCTGACCATTTTTATGGACTTGATGAATCGAGTCTTCAAGGAGTTCTTGGATAAATTTATCATCGTGTTCATTGATGATATCCTAGTCTATTCTTGAAGCAAGGAGGAGCATAAGGGAGATTTGAGAACAACCTTATAGGCATTGAGGGAGCGAGCAGTTATATGCCAAATTTAAGAAATGCGAATTTTGGCTAAAGCAAGTGGCTTTTCTAGGCCATATAGTAACAAAGAAAGTGATAGGGATAGATCCAATGAAAGTAGAGGCTATCCAAAATCGGCCTACCTTGAAAAATATATTGTAGGTACGAAGCTTCTTAGGGCTAATCGGTTATTATCGGAGATTTATGGAGGTCTTCTCAAAGATAGCCGGGCCTCTTACTAACTTGATGAAAAAGAGCATTAAGTTCCGGTGGATGGATGCTTATGAGGAGAGCTTTCAAGAGTTGAAATGAAGGTTAATCACGGCTCTAGTGCCATCGTTTCGTTCGAGGCTAGAAAGTTTATGGTGTATAGTAACGCTTCTAAAAATGGGTTAGGAGTGGTGTTGATGTAAAATGAAAAGGTAGTCGCCTATGCATCATGGCAATTGAAGGAATATGAATGAAATTATATGATGCATGATCTAGAACTAGCAACGGTAGTCTTTGCCTTAAAAATCTATAGACACTATTTATATAGGGCCAAGTGTGAGATATGTACGGATCATAAAAGCTTACGATATATCTTCACACAAAAGGAGTTGAACATGAGACAAAGAAGGTGGTTAGAGTTGGTGAAGGATTATGATTGTATAATCAATTATCACCTAAGTAAAGTAATGTTGTTTCGATGCCTTAAGTAGAAAATCGGTAGCAACGATGCGAGTAATCCATCCATCGATAGTGAGAGATCTATAAAAGCTAGAACTGGAGATAAGTTCGATGGGTCACGATAGCATTTTATTAGTTTTAGTTGTTCAGCCCAATCTGTAGGAAAGAATTCAAATGGGGCGACAAATAGATGAAAAGCTAAGTGAATTGAAGAAAAACATAAAGGTTAGGAAGGAATCCGATTTTATAGTGGATGAAAAAGACATAATTAGATTTAAAGGAAGGTTGTGTGTTCCCTTGGTGGAAGACATAAAAAAGGAAATACTAAAAAAAGCACATACAACTCCCTATTTAATACACCCGGGAGGCACGAAGATGTACCGGGACTTATAACAAAGTTATTGGTGCCCTGGAATGAAAAAGGACGAAGCTAATTTTATGGTAATATGTCAAGTCCGTTAACAAGTAAAGGTAGAATATCAAAGACCCTCGGGAATGTTAAAACCCTTGGCTATTCTAGAATGGAAGTGGGACCATATCACGATGGATTTTATCATGATATTACCAAGATCAAAAAGGGGGTCGGATGCCATTTGCATGATCGTGGATAGACTGATAAAATTAGCGCACTTTCTTTTGATTAGAACCACCTATAATCCGAACCGAGTAAGCCTAGTTGTATCTTGATGAAATTGTAAGACTATATGGGATTTCGATCTCAATTGTGTCAAATCGAGATCTTAGGTTCACCTTTGCATTTTGGAAGAGTTTGCATAAAGACATGGGCACGAACCTAAACTTCGAGCATAGCTTATCATCCACAAACCGATAGTCAATCCGAATGAGTGATTTAAATACTTGAAGATATGTTGCGAGCATGAGATCCGGACTCGGTCCAAAAATGGGAGAAATGTGTACACTTAGTTGAATTTGTATATAAAAATAGCTACCAAGCTTCAATTGAGATGGCTCCTTATGAAGCTTTGTATGGACGACGATGTAGGTCCCTCGTGCATTGGGATGAAGTAGGAGAAAGAAAGTTCCTAGGACCGAGCTAGTGTAACGGACGGAAGAAGTGGTGGATAAAATACGCCAACGAATGAAAATGACCCAAAGCAAATAGAAGAGCTACGGCCGACGGATGGAGGAAGGATCTAGCATTTACGGTCGATGATTATGTTTTCTTAAGTGTTTCACCGATCAAAAGTGTATTGTGATTTGGGAAGAAAAGAAAATTGAGTCCTCGATATATTGGACCATTCAAAATCCTAGATCGAATAGGTAATAAGGCTTATCGTCCGTTACTATCATCATTCTTAGCAAGAGTATATAATGTGTTCCATGTGTCCATGCTAAGAAAATGCATTAGAGAGCTTAGTTAAATTTTGGAGACAGAACCACCAAACTCGACCCCATACTTAACCTATGAGGAAAAACCAATTCGGATTCTAGATAGATAGGTTAGACAAGTAAGAAATAAGGAGATTGCCTTAGTTAAAGTCTTGTGGGTGAATCATAATTTACAGGAAGTCATATGGGATCAAGAGGAAGAAATGAGGGATAAATACCCGTAACTATTCGAATAAGCCAATTTTAGGAATGAAATTTCTTTTAAGGGGGATAAAAATGTAACCCCCATGAAAATCCTTGATTATATATATATATATATATATATATATATATATATATATATATATATATATATATATATATATATAGGCCAAAATATTCAAATAAGTGAAGGGGTGATTATGTCTATGTGCCATTTGAGTATTTTGTGATGACAACATGCTAGGTGTTTAAGTGAGGATTTATGAAATGAAATTTTGGACAATTACGCCATGAGAAATTAATGTTTGAAATGTATGATTTGTGTTAAATTAAAGCAATTTTACTTGAGATTGATGGTTTAATTATTAGAGGAACCAAGCATGTAAAATCAATGTTCTTGAGAAATAGATTCTGTTTGAATTTTGTGTGGCTTCTTCGAGGACCTTAGGTTGATTTTTGGGTAACGCTTAAAGAATAAAAGTTGTTGATATATGTCTCAAATATCCCTCTATAAAATATTTTTCTTACTAGTTTTTAGATATAAAATGTTATGCCTATTTTAGCTTATGCTTATGTTGTTATGTGTTTTATTGGCTTGATTGTGTTGGTTAGGTTATTCTATGATTGGTAATTGCTATGGTTCAATTGTGATGGTTAGTTGTATGGTTATTTGTTATAGTTTTGGAATTCTTGTATCTAGCTAGATCCATGTATGGATGGATGTGGCTAATGGAACTTGGTTGACCGAAACTTGGTGGGTGAATTTGGGATTTGTATGGACTTGAATAAAATAGAGTACGAAGGAAAGGAAAAATGAAATTTTAAGGTTTTCCTAGAGTCATAGTCGGGCAAGAATGGTGAAAATGGACTTCCTTTAGTACTTAAGACTTGGTTTAGTTTGTTTTTCACAAAGAAAGGAAAAGAAAAGTCATATATAAAAAAAGACAAATTCTTTACCAATTTAGGGACCATTCGGCCAAGCTTTGGAAAAAAAATGGGGGGTTTTAGGTTTCACTAAATCAATTGCGTAAGTTCTATTTCAATTAGGCCCTAAATTAGGATAAAAATAATGTTAGAAAAGTAAGATTGTGAAGAGAACCAAAAATTCAACTTAACATTCTTACGAGCCTAATTTGCTCAAAAAGTGTTAAATTCGAGAGAAAAGGGTAAGTTATACCATAACAAGTTAATTAACTCAAAATTTCAAAAACAACATACCTCGAATGTAGAATGAACTAATATCTAAATTTACCAAAATACGCAGAACAAAAATATCTTCATGTGAATTATATTCACAAGCACGACCAATATCAACCGTCTACGTTTAAACCTAATTAGGTGAATGTTGTGATGAAGTGAACGTATGACTCTGTGTGGGTTAGATGTCGGGGATGGAATAATTGTGTAGGGTTTGGTACCCTAGTATCCTTAATATGGTAATCATAGCATCACGTGCATCACGTACATGTGTCGGGGACAAGGCGAGAAAGAATCAATTAGTTGAAAAATGGGTTGTATGAATAGGTCCGGTAACCTAACATGAATAAATGGGTATTAGCGGTCCAAGCTGTGTGCGTACTCTAAGGTGATTCGATAATCACCTAGATTAAAAATAGAATAGACTTGCTAATACCAAGGGTACCCAAAATTAAAATTGATGAGTATGGTGGGAAGTCGGAAAAGCATTGCACATCACATGCATCATCCCACTTACTAAGCTTCGGCTCACCTCGTTGTTATTTTCATGTTATGATAGGTAACGGCGATTGTAATACCGATAAGGATGTTGTCGGATCCTCCAAAAGGGCTCATATGTGACGCAAACCTAAAGAGATGTTATTTTGATTGTAATTCTAGTGTTGGGGTGTTTGTAGATATTTAAACAACACTATAAATAAATTGTAATTTCTTCGTTATGAATATTCTTGTCATGTAATTTGTATTATACCTATTTCAATATGTAATATGTTATTACGAGTACCGAGCATGTACGTAGTAGGGTTTAAGTCGGGTTGGACGTGTCGGCATGACGCACTCCTCGCCTAGCCACTCCTTTTTAGGTAGTTAGCAAGTGGGATAGAGAAGGGGTACTACAAAGAGAGTGAAGGGAGAGATGCAAAAACATAAAGAGAAGGAGAGACAAAGAGACAAAGAAAAAGAGAGGGGGAGAGAAAGGGAAAGAGTTAAAGAGGGAGTAAGATGGAGAGAGAGAAGGAAGGATAGGGGGAGAGAGAGAGTGAGGTAGAGAGGGAAAGGGAGAGGGGAGAGAGATAGAGAGAGAAAAGTGATGAAGAGATTATGAGAGAAAAAGGGAAAAAGAGGGAGAAGAAAGGGAGAGAGAGGGAGAAAGGGAAAAAAGGTGAGAGAGGGCGAGAGCAAGAGTAAGAGAGAGATGGAGAGATGAAGAGAAAAAATGAGAGAGAGAGGTATAGAAATAGTGAGGGCAAGAGAGAGATGGAAATTTAGAAGGAGAGAGAAAGGGAGAGAGGGAGAAAGATAGATAGACTCGGAGAGAGGAAGAAGGAGAGAGGGCGAGAGAGAGGATTAGAGTAGGGGGAGAGGAAAATTGAGAGTGAGTGGGAGAAAGGGATATATATATATATATATATATATATATATGAAGGGAGAGTGAGAGAGAGAAAAAGAAGGAGAGAGAGGAATAAGGGAGAGGGAGAGAAGGGGGATGGAGAGGGAGAGAAGGGGGATAGAGAGGTAGAGAGGGGAAGGGAAAGGGAGAGAGAGAGATAGAGAAAGAGAGAGGTGGATATGGAGAGAGAGGTAGAGGGAGAGGGAGGGAGAGAGAGATAGATGGGAGAGAGGGACGGATAGAGGAAGAGGAAGGGAGAGAGAGATAGAGGGAGAAGGGAAAGAGATATATAAAAAGAGAGAAAGAGAGGAAGAAGGGGGAGTGAGAGGGAAAGGGAAAGAAAGAGGAAAAGAAGAGAGAGATAGAGAGGGAGAGATTTCGAGAGAGAATGAGAGAGAGTAGGGAGAGAGAAAGATTGGGGGAGGGAGGATGTAACCTCCGTGAAATCCTTAACCATATAGTTATACGTACCGGACTATTTATATATGTTTATACTCGGTATACGTGTGATTTATGTGCCATTTTAATATTTTATGATGTTAACATGCGTAGTATTTATGTGAGGATTTATAGGATGAACTTCGAGCAATCTAGCTAGTTACTATTTAGAATGTACCATGAAGGGAGAAAAATTATCTAATGGTGTGGAGAATGCCGAAATTTGGGGAATGGCCTAAAAATTAAATGAATGTCGAATTTTAGGAGAGAGAAATATAATTCCCGTGAAAATTCTAACCTTATAAAGATATATATCTTGGAATATCTATATATTTATTTTGTGGTCATAATTATGTGATATTTATTTTATATTTTGTGGTGATAATATAATTGGCATGTAAGTGATCTGCGTACATATTCGGGTAATTTGGTAGTCACCAATTATTTCCCTTAATAACTATTTAGAATATAGAAAGTATCATATAAGTGAGAAAAAGTAATTTAACATTTGGAAATGTCAAAATTTTTGAGAGGAAATGCCAAATCATTGGAACCAAACTACCTTAGAAATGTGGTTAGTTTAGTTGCCCTTTAGTTACCCATCTTTAGTTACTAAGGGAACACCTCATCTTCCACCATGTTCTAATTAGTGACACTTAGCAACTTTTGACTTCAAACCTGCCACCTTGCTTCCATTTTCTCCCTCACTTTACACCTTGTAACCATAAAAGTAAGACATACGTTAGACTAATTAAGGATAGAGTATATAAGTGTGAGAGAGAGTTAAACGTAGCCATTTTTTTTTAGGAACAAAACCATAGCTTACTAAAGAAAGAAAGGAAACAGAATTAAGAGGGAAGAAAACACAAAAGAGAGAAAAAGAAAGAAAGAAGAAAGGTAAAAGGGAAAAGCTAGGAAATCTTTAGGAAAGCTTAAATCAAAGTACTTGGTTTATATTGCATTATGTTATGCCTTAAATTTCATTTATATGTGCTTAAATTAATTGGTTGTTTAAAGCTTTCCATTATGTTGCTATGGGTTATTCATGTTAGTATTTTGTGTTTGATGGCTTGATGGGAAATTAATGGTTGGATTCTATATGTGATGATGAATGGTTGGTATGTTTATGTATCGATGTGTTATGTATACCTAAATATGTGTTGATGGGTTTGGTTAAAACAAATGGGCTTGAACTAAAGTTTGGATGGATTAAACCATGGTGGACACTCATTCGACCTACGTACTAAAATGGCTAAATTTGGATTGTTTTTTGGGAACTAAAGATCTAGAACTCAATGGTAACCTAATTAATTATAGATAAGTAAGTTAGGATGAAGAGAAATTACATAGAAACAAAAGAAAATCCCTTGCCACTTTTAAAACCCATTCAGCCTAAAAACAAAAGTTTGGGATTTGAGTTCCAATCATCCAATTTGATAATTAATGGTTAAAATGCACCTAAATAAGTATAAATTGAAGTGTAGAAAGGTTAGATTCGAAAAAAAATGGAAATTTTGGCTCAAACTAGGAAACATTCAGCCTAAACCCTAAATTTTGGAAATTGAGTTCCACTCACCCAAATTGGTAAATAATGGTTCAATTAGATCTCAATAGATATAAATTGAAGTAGAAAGGTTAGACTTCAAGGAAAACAAAAAAATTGACTTAGATGCCAAATTCGGGATTTGGATAAGAAAATCACCGTAGATGTGTTCCAAGGGTTACTATCTATGTTAACTAAGTGATACCAACGAATAGGATGAAGCTCATGCTAATCCTCTCCAACCACACGAGAGGGAAAGTAAAGCATTGGGTGCTTATTGCCACACGATGGTAATTAAGTCCTATAAGTGAATCTTGTGTAATGGATCCAAAATACATATGAAATTCCTATATATGAATCAAATTTTGAGAATGGTCGAAGAATGTAGGGTTTGCTTCCCATGATTGGTTGAATGTGATAAATGAAACATCACATGCATCATATACATTTAGAGTTGGATCGACTTGAGTAAACAATTGAGTCAAGAAATGATGAGGCTTGGTAATCGAATTGGTTTGAAATTTGATAGGTTTGGTAACCTAACTTGTTTAGATGAGTATTAGAAATGAAGTTGTATGCACGCTCTATTAATTGATTACACCATTAGATGATGGATAATTTCGCTAACCATATGCTACAACGAGGGATAATCCTGTTGGTAGTAGTAGGTGATTCGACAATCACCGAGGAATGAGAATAGAGCAGATTTGCTAATACCTAAGGTACCCAAATTAAAATCAATGGGGAAAGGCTAAGTGATAGGACATCACTACATCTCACGTCCATCACCCTACTTACTAAGCTTCGACTTACCCTTTTGTTATTTCATGCCATGATAGGTAAATGCAATGGTAGTGTTGAGAAAATAACTGTCGATTCTTCCTAGAAAAGGGCTCATATGTGACACAAAAAACATAAAAATTTCTTTTGAATGTAACATAAGGTACGGTTCTAGTAGTGTGTAAATAACAACTTAGATATTTTATGACTTCGTAACAAGTATTTATTAAAGTTGGGTAAATTTTATTGTACGTACTTCTATACCTACTATGTTTTATTCATTGGCATTATATTATGGGAGTAAATTAGGACATTAGTCTCTAAATTGTAATGCACCTAGCCACACCTCTTAGGTAATTGATAAGGGAGCTGGGGGAGTCATAGAGAAAAAGGAGAAATGGAAAGGAGCTAGGAGAGACATGAGGAGAGAGAGGGGGAGAAAGGGGGAGAAAGGGAGAGAGAGAGGGAGAGGGAGAGGGAGATAGAGAGGGAGCTAAAAAAAGGGAGTGGGAGATATGGAGAGAGAGGGATAGAGAGGTGGTGAGGGAGAGAGGGAGAAGGAGAAAGGAAGACGAAGGAGAGAGAGGGAAATGGAGATAAGGAGAGAGGGAGAGATTAGAAGAGAGAAGGGGGAGAGAGGGAGATATAGAGAGGGAGAGAGGGAGAGATTAGAAGAGAGAAGGGGAGAGAGGGAGAGAGAGGGAGATATAGAGAGTGTTAGCACCCAAAAAAAAGAAAGAAAGTAGAAACAAAAACAAAAAAAAAAAGAAGAAAAGAAAAGGAAGCAAAAATAATAATGTGGGGTAGCAATTGGAAAATAAAGGAGAAAGGAACCAAAATAAAGTGGGCTTATAAAATTAGGGACCAAAAACACTTTTAGCCAAAAAAACCCTAAAAAACCTAGTATAAAAACAACCCTTTCTCCCCAAAAAGGGCCAACCACTATTCACCACCACCTTCACAAGAAAAACCCTTCTAGTTGACATTACCCTCCTTTTTTCCTCACCCGAAAAGTTCCTCCATGGCAGCCACTTTCCACCCTTTCTTTCCTTGAAAAAAACCACCATAACCACCCTATAAACACCTATTCTTCCCCCCACATCCATCCTCAACTAGCTACTATTCATCTCTCCCACCTAAAACACATTCAACCATCATACACCATGACTCGCCACTCTTTCTCTCACCCGAAACCTTTCCATAATAGCCCCCTTCCTTTGATAAGCCATTCCAACCCATACTTTTAGCTCCTTTGCATGCTTCGGGTCCTCTATCATGCCACAAGAAGCCCCCATAACAGCCCTCTCTCATGCCACAACCAGACCCTCTCCCATGCCATAAACTCTTCACCCATTTTCAGCCACCTCTCTCCCCTCACACCAACACCCTTAGCCCCTCTCACCGACCTCATGCTACCGCCCACACATGCCCTCTCACCATCCTCATGCTACTTCCTACACAAGCCTTCATCCCACCCAATCCAACATGCCAAATCCCCCTCACCTAAGCCAACACACCACGAGCCACTCGGCCCTCACATCCGCTTCGTATTTTGACCATAACTTATGCTACGAGTTATCAAAATTGGGTGATCTTAGGCTCTTTGGAAAGTTAATAGACTACGATAAAACTATTGTGAAGAGTCAAAAGCCTAATTTGGAATATTTAAAAGTCAAAATAGGGCTACAATTCAAAATTCAGAATCTATCCAAGTAGGTTTTTTTTATCAGCAGAGCCTTTTTGGTTCATAAGCCATATATTGGGGAATAAGAGTCCAATTAATGAAATGCTAGTTTCCTTGGAAAGATAACATTGGGCCCTTTAATTCTTATGAAGACACTAGTTTAAGATTGAATCGTTCTAATGGTCAAAAGCTTGGTTGAATAGGTCGGCGTAAATCATTCACGGAAAAAAGAGGGCAACCATTACCAATATCCCCTAAAAGCCCTTACAAAGCAACCCATTCAATCAGCCCATTTAAATCACCAAAATACCCCCTAAAAAATCACCAATCCATCTTTGAGATAGCCCCAAAACATATCCTAAAACTACCTAAAAACCAGACCCAAAATAGCCACTAATAGCATTCTTTATAACCCCGCAACCATTGCCAACGACCCCTAAAACCCCTTACAGAGCAACCCATTAAGATAGCCCTTAAATCACCAAAGTAGCCCCTAAAACCCCCTAGCACTCCAGGCTAGCGCGTAGCAGCGCCTCGCCGATGACCCTTTCTCGGGCTCACTAGCGCTTCCGCCGACAGCCCACCACACACAGTGGGTCTTCCCACGCTCTACCGAGCAGCCCACCGCTCTATCAACCTTTCCTCCTCGGTTGACAAAGTATTGGTCTCCATCGGAGTTAAAAAGGTCGAATCCGACTTCAAGACCGCCAAGGAAGTTGATCCAACTCATTTTCTTTATAGTAATCTTTTTCACTTTTTATTTTATTTTGTTTTATTTGTATTCTAATAGGTGCTAAATTTGATTCGTGTTGATTTGTGTCATATAATTAATTAAATGAATGTGTTGTAATTAATTTGATTTATTTGTTCATGTTCAATTTGTTTGAATTGAGATGATGTGCATTACCGATTTTGCGGTATAACGATGAATAATGCATCAATTTGAACATTTGGTATTTGTTGTTCGGAATGTATATTTTAAAGAGGCGTCTCGTATGGTGGTTTTATAAAAACACAATGCTAACTCAAGAAAGTTTGAACTCGTTGCCATGTAACTCGCTTTCGTCAAACCCGATTGATTATCATTGCCAAAGTAATTAATTTCATCGATTTTTGTGCTTTCTCTATTTTTTTTCCAATTGTCAATTCCCGTCAAGTTTTGTTTATATGTTCTTGAGTTTATCAATTTTAGCCTATTTTAGCCTAAGTCGTCGATTTTAGCTTATTTTTGCCTAAGTCGTCGATTTTTTCTTGTTTTGCCTATGTTGGTAATTTTAGCCTATTTTTGCCTAGGTCATCGATTTTAGCCTATTTTTTTACCTAAGTCATCGATTTTAGCTTGTTTTTTTACTACGCTGTTGATTTTAGCCTAGTTTTACCTAAGTTATCAATTTTAGCCTCGTTTTCACATAAGTGGTTGATTTTTGCCTAAGTTGTCGATTTTTGCCTATTTTTATCAAGTTACCGATTTTTGACCTATTTGTCAATTTTTGCCTATCTTGTCAATTTGTCAATTTTTGCCTATTTGTCGATTTTTGCCTAACTATCAATTTATCGATTTCGTCAATTTGCTAATTTGTTGATTTTTGCCAGTTTTTCGTATTTATCAATCTGTCGATTTTACCTATTTTGCATATTTGCCTATTTGCTTATTTGTCAATTTGCCACTTAGTCGATTTTTTCCAATTTGTCTATTTTGCCTAATTGTTTGCTTGCCACTCGTGCCAATTTGTCACGAAACCTCAACTCTTTTGAAAAGTTTCCAATATCGCGATAGGTATTTGATGGTCTTCACGATTATTAGCTTTGAACTTGGTTAGCCTCGGTTCTCCCGGGCCAAAAAGGAACTTTTGAGACTTAGATAGATCCTACCCTATCATGTAATGACCTAGAACCGGACCTTAGGATCTTACTTGGTAAATGTCACTAGGCAAGTCGGATGTATTGAAACCGTAACTAAGCAATCCGGTCATGATGTTTCGGGATGGGTGATAAGAGGATTGAAGTTCAATTTCGCAATGTCTAAATACGACAAAAGTTTTGAAGCTTGATCGAATATTTCAAAGGTTACCGATGAAACCTAATTTCATCTTAAACCCAATTTGGAAAAATGTCGGAGAATTGATGATTGGATCCTCTTATCATCCCCACATGAAGGCTATTCCATATTCGATCCCGAGTGTCATTTTATTTTTAATATATTGTCTATATTTTGTGTTTTTTGTCATTTTTCTAAACAAAAAATTAGATCGACTCGTCAAAACTACACTTCCCTCGCACATTCCCCACACTTGAGCGAGAAAAAACAAGAAAAACGAAGAAAGGGCTCTTCTCGAGCAAAATCACTAGAAGGAAAGGTTGCGAGACTTACTACTCTATTGGAACAAAGTCAACAAAATCGCATGTCATCGGAGATTATCATCCAAAGAGAAGTTGGCCGGTCATTGGCTTTCCCGAAGGGTTCACCACCATGTCATTTCCAATCACTCGGACTATCGCTCTCGTACCACCTCTTGGTATGCCTTATTTGGAGCCCGTCGGTATTACTAATCATGTCAACTATTCCATATCGATAGGCACATATGAGTTTGCATCAAGGCCTTCGAACCTTGCTCTTGCATTGCGTCAAACTATCCAAGCATCGATAGCGACAACTATTGATTTCATCATCGAAGAGTTGCCCAAGGGAAAAATGGCTTCGAACTTGAAACCGAGAAACTCACTACCATCGAGGAACGCTTGAGAGCTATCGAAGGTGCGGATATATATGATCTCTTGCTTAGCATAGATAAATGTCTAATGCCGAATGTGATGATTCCTCGAAAGTTTAAAGTGCTTCAACTTGCCAAGTACACTAGAAGTCAATGTCCTAGGACCCACCTAAGGATCTATCCGAATAAGATGACCGAGATAGCATATGATGAAAAGTTATTAATCCATTTCTTTTCCGAGATTCTCGATGGGTCTACTCTCGCCTAGTTTATTAACCCGGACCAAACCAAAATAAAAAAAAAGTGAAAGGATTTGGTGGAGGTATTAATGAGGCAATATAAATTTAATTTGGAGATAGCACCTACCGGATCTAACTCCGTAGCCTATGGAAAAAGGCCTCGAGGGAGTCCGTTAGGGAGTATGCTTAAAGATGGCGAGAAAAAGCTTCTCGTATCTACCCGTCCCTTTTGAGAGAGAATTGGTTGCTCTTTTTATCAATACCTTTAAGGCTCCATATTATGACTATTTGCTAAGTAATAGGTCAAATAACTTTATGAAGGTAGTGTCTCCTATAGACCGAATAGAAAAAGCCATCAAGTCGAGGAGGATAGTCGATCCTTTAGAATCTGGACACAATAGGAGTAACTTCGACTAGAAAAAAGACTAAGAGATACATCAAATTAGAAGATCTCCTTTCTTTCCTAAGGGCAATAGAAAAATTCTTAGAAGAATAACAATCAGTTCATCCCTCAAAACAACATGCATAACCCATCCGTGCCATTCATAATTCCGATAAATGCCAATCCAACTAATGTAGCTAGATTGATAGCCCAAACACTAACTTTTCTACAATACCAAATGCCGCACATCCCTTACCAAACTATTCAAACACTAGCCTTACCCCAAACACATTACCAAGGCCTATAACAATTCATCAACCAATTAAGTTCAGCCAATCAAAACTCTTTAAGGAATACCGATAGGAGCCAATTCGATGATATATTGTCGTCACTCCCTATATCTCTTAGTAATCTCTTTGAGCACTTGGTAGCCGTTAGTCGGATAGCTCTTGTGACACTCGCACCACTCCAACTCGCCATTCCCTCATTGGTATATGCCTAATGAAGTTTGTGTATACCATAGTGGCGCCAAGGGTCATAGTATTGAGAACTGTGTGAGCTTCAAGAAAAGGGTGTAGAATTTGATTGATCAAGGTCCGATTGCATTTGAAAATTCCTTAAATCCCACAAACACTAATTCCAATCCTTTGTCAAATCATGCCGCTTACCGAGGAAGTAAACATGTTATCATTGGATGACACAAAATTAGTCAAGAAAAAAGCTGAGCAGATTGATTTGATGAAGAAGTGCCTATTGTTTTCAAGACTAAGTGGTTCTTTTATTATGATTATCTTTGCCTTTTTGTCATTGTGCTAAAATCTTGATCATGCTTTCATAATGATGTTATTTTATGGGATCGTGCAAACTTTTTATTTCTCTCGTATGCTTCTTTCCACTCATCTTATTTGCATTCTCTCTTCGATACATCCAATACGATCATATCCTAAAACCACCAAATGATTATGCTAAAAAAAATTATTGGCCTAACTCTCGCTAACACTAGACAAAGAAAAGATGCTATGATTTTCATGGATTGAGCCTTTTCTTTGAATAAAAAGAAATTTCTACTATTGTAACATGGTGTATAATTAATTTGAAACCAAGAGATGTTTATTTAAAGGTATCGTTCTCCATTTTATGTCATCCAAGTTGGAGGAAGTAAAATAGTGAATGCATTCAATATATTTCAAAAGTGGTCAATTTTCAAAACATGTCATGTAAATGCCAATAGGCAATTTCTTTTCTTGAAAACGAAAAATGACTTTTCTCTATGAGCCTTCTAAAAACAACCTTGCCTAGGATAATATAATGACGCCTTAAACAAGAATCCAAGTGATTTGACGTCTTAAATGATGATAAGTGGTGCACACTCGAGTCATGGTATCATTTGATTTATCGTTTTTCTTCATAAATCATGACTTTTAAATGAAACTAAAGCCTACTAAGTTGAGCAAATTAGACTAGAGATGAAGAAAGGCCATTTTTGATATATCCTTTATAAATAAATTTTACCCTTCGTCGTCCCATTTTGAGCCTTTGATAATTTCTTTCGATAATAACCAAGATCGGGATCACCCCTCACATTGGGGGCAAGTTGAAGGTGTATGAAATCGATGATGTTCTCCTAAGAAGTTGAGATTTGGTTCACAAGAATTGAGAATAGCCTTGACATGATTCTAGAACAATGGGGACAAAAAAAGAGATAATAAAATGACACTTATTGAAAGAGAGTATCATCTAAGCGGGCCCTTGTTGCAATTCAAAGCTAGAAAATGTTGTGGAATCCTAAGAATGATATGAGTGAATATGAAAGGAGAAGCTGCGTTTAGAATATGAGATCCACCATTAAAATGCCAAATTCGAGTATGGCCAAGCCTAAAATAATTTTGATGGGTGATCACATCATCTTGAATATTTATACCCTCAAACACCTTTTGAGCCTTTTTACATCCTTTTATTCATGAGCCAAAGCCTTAGCCTACGTTACGTTCCTCTAAAAGCCTTTTTCGATCAAGGATGACTTGCTCTATGTTGATAAGTTTTAGCTTTAAAAAAAAAGTCATTTGTGCATCATAAATCATCATTCATGGTATTAGATCATTAGTTTTTCATTAAATACACGGGGGCAAAGAACAAATAAAATCAAGATATTTCAAGACAAAGTCGCCCATTTGGGCCTAATTTTCTTCAAAAAGCCTTTAAGCCCAAGAAACCACTTGAGCCTACCCGAAAAGCCTTTAAGTCAAAAGAAAAAAAAAGACCATTTGAGCCTACCTTTCTTGAAAAGCCCTTGAGCCCATGACATTCATTTGAACATCTCACTCCTATTGAGCCAATATTCCACACTCGCCTTCCAAAAAAAAAAAGAAAAAAGATTTCTTTCTAAGCCTTTGATGTTATCCAAATACATTCCACTCACTTAGCCTAAAAAGGATCATCTTGAGGATTGCAATACAATATTTGTGAGATGCGTTTTGACTTTCGACCAAATAAATCAAATATTTTCTTGAATGAAATTACATTCTTATAAACATATCTATGATTTCTTTTCAATAATTCGACTTGCTTCGATGAAAATTATTTCAATATATGACTTAATCCATAAAAGTCAAAACAACCAAAAGTTGAGTCTTCTCAAAAGATTAAAATCAAAATTAAATCAAGTTGACTTCACTTTTATTTCGAGTAACAAAGAAATCATCCGAGTTATGGTCAAAATTCATTGAATCAATCATTTTAACTCCACTTATCTTATTTTTATCTTGCCCAATATAACGTGGTTTGCCCTTTTTGTCTTTCAAAATAGCCCAATTTCCACATATATGATCATCCCTTGCAAATTCTTTGCTTTGGTCAAATGGACGATCATGTGATTGACATCATTTGTGAAATATAATGATGCAACAAATCGGTAAGAGATAACTTGATAAGAGTTTTTCTTAGGCTTGGTAGAAAAGAAGGCTTTCTTTGTGAAACTAGGCATAAGGTCCTTCCTAATGGATTAAGAAGGCGATGACGAAAACTATCTCCATGATTTTTGGGTCAAAATCTTCGATATATGCTAACAAAAGCCCAAACACTTAGGGGCAATACTGTAAGAGAGTGAAAGAATGAACAACTATTTTCCTAACCATAGGAGCAAATGTCACTCAAATGACATGAATGATAGCACTGGTCGAACCTAAAAAAGAGGGAATGTAATTTGAGGACATGTCATTAAACATAGAAAAATCAACAAGAGCGAGTTAGCCTAAAACCGCGAGCCTATTCGGATGTGGTGACTTGCAAATAAGGAGAAGAGGGGAAAGTTGATGTTTTGGTAGTGACAATTTATGTTTTTGTGATGATAACTAGGCATGTCATTTACACCCATGCCAATTGATCTATTTGTTTGCCAATTGATTGGTTTGTTTGCTCGCCTTTTTATGATTTGCTTTACAAGTTTACTATGCTAAGCTAAAGAAAAGTAAATTTTTTAATGGCTTCGCTTTGTAAGCATTGTAAAAAGGAGGTAACTGTTAACACTCAATTTTGGTTCCAAACAAAAAAAAAGAAAGAAGAAAAAGAAACGAAGAAAAGAAGAAAAGAAAAGGAAGTAAAAATAATAATGTGGGGTTGCAATTGGAAAAAAAAGGAGAAAGGAACCAAAATAAAGTGGGTTTATAAAATGGGGGACCAAAAAGACTTTTAGCCAAAAAAACCCTAAACAACATAGTATAAAAACAACCCTTTCTCCTCAAATAAGGGGCAGCCACTATTCACCCCCACCTTCATAAGAAAAACCCTTCCAATCGACATTACGCTTCTTTTTCCTCACCCAAAAAGTTCCTCCATGGTAGCCCCTTTCCTCCCTTTCTTTCCTTGAAACAAACCACCATAACCACCTTACAAACACCTATTCTTCTCCCCCATACCCATCCTCGACCAGCCACTATTCATCTCTCCCACCTAAAACACATTCGAGTCACCATACACCATGACTGCCACTCTTCCTCTCACCCGAAACCTTTCCATAACAGCCCCTTTCCTTTGATAAGCCATTCCAACCCATACCTTTATCTCCTTTGCATGCTCTAGCTCCTCTCTCATGCCACAAGCAGCCCCCATAACAGCCCTCTCTCATGCCACAAGTAGCCCCCACAAGCGGGCCTCTCCTACGCCACAAACTCTTCACCCATTTTCAACCGCCTCTCCCTCCCTCACACTAGCACCCTTAGCCCCTTTCACCATCCTCATGCTGCTACCCACACACACCCTCTCACTAACCTCATGCTACTTCCCACACAAGCCTTCATCCCGCCTAAGCCAACACGCCACGGCACCCTCACCTAAGCCAACACGCCACGAGCCACTTTGACTCTCACACCTGTTTCGTATTTTGACCATAACTTGGGCTACAAACATCAAAATTGAGTGATCTTAGGCTCCTTGGAAAGTTAATAGACTGAGATAAAACTATTATGAAGAGTTAATATCCTAATTCGAAATATTTGAAAGTCAAAATGGGGCTACAATTCGAAATTCAAAATTTATCTAGCAGGTGTTTTTAACGAACACGACCTTTTCGGTTCATAGGCCATATCTTGGGGAATAAGAGTCCAATTAATGAAAGCTCAGTTGCATTAGAAAGATAACATCGGGGCCTGTAATTCTTATGAAAATACTAGTTCAAGATTGAATCGTTCTAATGGTCAAAACATTGGTTGGACAGGTTGGCGAAATTTTTCACGAAAAAGGGAGGGCAACCATTACCAATAGCCCCTAAAAACCCTTATAGAACAACACCTTCGGACAGCCCATTTAAATCACCAAAATGCCCCTAAAAACATTAATAATTCAGCTTTGAGATAGCCCCAAAATATGTCCCAAAAATGCCTAAAACAGCCACCAATAACAACTTTTACAACCCTATAACCATTACCAACGACTCCAAAAACCCTTACAGAGCAACCCCTTCGGACAGACCCTTAAACCACCAAAGTAGCCCCCAAAAACCCTCGGCACTTTAGGCCGGTGAGCGATAGCGGCTCGCTAGTGACCCCTCTCCCGGGCACGCCAACGCTTCGTCGGCAGCCACCACACACAACGAAGCCTTCCTACGCTCCGCCGGCAGCCCACCGCTCTATCCACCTTTCATTCTTGGTTGACCAAGTATCGGTCTCCATCCAAGTTGAAAAGGTCGGATCCGACTTCAAGACCACTAAGCGAATCGATCCAACTCATTTTCTTTACGGTAATCTTTTTCACTTTTTATTTTATTTGTTTTATTTCTATTCTAATAGGTATTAAATTTGATTAATGTTGGTATGTGTCATGTAATTAATTAAATGAATTTGTTGTGATTAATTTGATTTATTTGCTCATATGCAATTTGTTTGAATTGAGATGATGTGTATTGTTGATTTTATGGTATGATGATGAATGATGCGTCAATTTGAACATTTGGGTATTTATTGTTTGGAATGTATATTTTAAAGAGGCGTCTCGTATGGTGATTTTATTAAAAAACACAACATTGAGTCAAGAAAGTTTGAACTCGTTGCCATGTAACTCTACTTTTGTCAACATGAATGATTATGTTTGCCAAAGTAATTAATTTCATCGATTTTTATGCTTTCTTCATTTTTGGTCCAATTGCTAATTCTCGTCAAGTTTTGCTTACATGTGCTTGAGTTTATCAATTTTAGCCTATTTTACCCTAAGCCGTCGATTTTAGCCTATTTTTGCCTAAGCTCGTCGATTTTTACTTATTTTTGCCTAAGTTGTCAATTTTTTGTTGTTTTGCCTACACTGTTGATTTTAGCCTATTTTTGCCTAAGCCGTCAATTTTAGCTCGTCTTTGCCTATGCTTGTCGATTTTAGCCTATTTTTGCCTAAGCGATTGATTTTAGCTTGTTTTCGCCTAAGTGTTCGATTTTTGCCTAAGTTGTCGATTTTAGCTTATTTTTGTCAAGTTATCAATTTTTGGCCTATTTGTCAATTTTTTGCCTATTTTGCCAATTTGCCAATTTTTGGCCTATTTGTCGATTTTTGCCTATTTTGCCAATTTGTCAATTTTTGGCCTATTTGTCGATTTTTTCCTATTTTTCTAATTTGCCAATTTTTTCCTATTTTTTGATTTTTGCCTAACTATCAAGTTGTCGATTTTGTCAATTTGCCAATTTGTCAATTTTACTTATTTTGCATATTTGCCTATTTGTCAATTTGCCACTTAGTCGATTTTTGCCAATTTGCCTAATTGCTTGCTTCGACACTCATGCCAATTTGTTAATTTGTTGATTTTGCCTATTTTTTCTATTCTCCTGTTTACTTATTCGCCAATTTGCCTATTTTCCCTATTTGTTGATTCTTGCCTATTTTGCCTAATTGCTTATTCGCATATTTCTGCTTGTTTGCCTACTTTGCCAACTTATCTATCATGTTTGTTTGCCTATTTTTCCATTCTTAAATTTTGTTTTCATGCCCATCATTTAACTCATATTAGTCACATATCTTTGCATCCATCATTTCTTAGCCATTCATTACGTATCGAGGATAAGGTCTATGACCGACCAAGTCTCAAATCATTCAACCAATAGGCAAATGCTTGAAAAATGGACATAATCTTTCATTGTAAAAAAAAAATCAGAAATTAAGTCGATTTTGCATGCAATGCAGCTTGCCTTAGGTAGGATGGGGTAGGGTGACTTTTGATCTTTTATACACGTAATAAACCCCTTACCCGAAACTCGAACGGACTAATCATTAGGTTTCCTAGTAACCGTAATACTAGGTGGCGACTCCAATCATTTTTCTTATGTTCACCTCACCACGTGATGTTGTCCCGTGACAAAGAGGGGGAGAGGGAGAGAGAGATAGAGAGAGAGAGGAGATGGGTGAGATAGGAGTGAGAAGGCGAGTGAGAATGGAGTAAGAGAAAGGGAGAGAGGGAGATAGAAAGATAAAGAGAGGGAGATCAAGGGAGATAAAAGGGAAGAGAGGTAGAGAGAGGAAGTTAGGGGAGAGAGAGAGAGGAAAGAGGAGAGTTAGATGGGAAGAGATAGAGAGGGGGATAGAGGGAGAGGGAAGGAGAGGGAGAGGAGAGAGAGCTAGAGAAAAAGGATGATAAAGAGTGGGAGAGGGGGAGAGATGGGGATAGACCAAGAAAGGGAGAGAGGAACAAAGAAAGAGAGGGAGAGAGAGAGAGAGTGGGAGAGGGATGAAGAGGGAAGGGGAGAGAGGGGGAGAGAGAGGGAGAGAGAGGAAGAGATAGATAGGTGAGAGGGGGAGAGAGAGGAAGAAGGAGAGAGATAGAAAGGGAGAAAAAGAGAGGAAGAGGGAGAGAGAATGGAAGATAGATAGAGAGTGAGAGGGAGAAGGGGATAGAGAGGTAGATAGAGAGATAAAGAAAGAGAGAGAAAAAAGGAAAAGAGGTGGAAAGAGGGAGAGTGGGAGAGAGAGAGAAAGAGAGATAGGGAGAGAAAAGAGAGGGAAAGAGAGGGGGAGGGGGAGAGAGAGGGGAGGAAGGAGAGAGGGAGATAGAAAGGGCAAGAGGGAAGGAGGAAGAGAGAGAATATAAAGGAAGAGAGAGGGAGAAAGAATGAGCGATAGAGAGAGGGAGGAAGAGAAATGGAAAGAATGGGAGAGGGAGAGTGGAATAGAGAAAGAAAGGTAGAGAAAGTGAGAGGGAGAGAGAGGGAAAGAGATAGAGAAGGAAATATTTAGAGACACAAGGAGATAGTGAGGAAGAGAGGGAGAGGGAGAGAGAAGTATGGAGAGGAAGAGAGAGAGGGAGAGAGATAGTAAGAAGGAAGGAAAGAGGGGGAAAAAGAGGGGAGAGGGAGAGAGAGAATAGAAAAAATGGGGAGAAAAGGGAGAGAAAGAGGTAGAGAAGGGAGAGAGAGGGTGAGGGTGAGTGAAAGAAGGAGAGGAAGAGAGAAGTAGAGAGTAAGGGAGAGATTAGAAGAGAAAGGCGAGTGGGAGAGAGAAGGGGGAGAAAGGAGGAAAGAGAGAGAAGGAAGGAGGGTGAGGAGTGTGGGAGAGAGGGAATAGGGGAGAGAAAGAGGGAGAGATAGAGAGAAAAAGAATGAGAGATGGAGTGAAATGGAGAGGGAGAGAAAAAGAGGGGGAGAGGGATAGAGAGAAGTAAAGAGGGTAAGAGAGAGAAAGTGGGTGATGGAAATAGGAAAATAGAGAAAAGGAGAGAGAGTGAGAGATAGACAAAGATAAAAAAGAGAGGAAGAAAGAGAGAAAGAGACGAGAGAGATAGAGAGGGAGAGAAGGAGAGATTGAGAGAGGGTGAGAGAAAGGGGGAGGAAGAGGGAGAGTAGAGGAAGGGGAAGGAAGAGGGAAAGGGAGAGAGGCAGAGAGGAACGAGAGAAAGAGAGAGGTAGGGAGAGAGAAATAGAGAAAGAGAGAGGGAGAGAAAGAGCAATAGAGGATTATAGAAAGAGGGAGAGAGAGGAGGGGAGTGAGGAGGGGAGTGAGAGAGGGAGAGAAGGAGGAGAGAGAAGGAAAAAGGGAAAGATTACAAGAGGGATAGAGGAATAGAGAGTAGAGGCGAGAGAAAGGGAGAGAGGGAGAGAGGGAGAAAGGGAAAGTGAGAGAGAGAGAGTGAAAGAGAGGAGAGAGATAGGAGAGAGAGGGTAAGAGTGAGGGAAAAATTGAGATGGGGGAGAGAGAGAGGGAGAGTGAGAGTGATATTGGTGAGAGAGGGGGAGAGAAGGGGAAAAAGGGGGAAAGAGAGGGAGAGAGGGGCAGAGAGGGAGAAGGGGAGAGAAAGAGGGAGAGGAAGAGAGAGGAACATAGAAAGAAATGGAGAGAAATAGAGAGGGAGAGTGGGAGTGGGAGAGAGAGAGGAGAGAGGGAAAAGAGGGAAAGATCACAAGAAGGAGAGAGGAATAGAGAAAGACAGGGAGAACGAGGGAGAGGAGAAGAGAGAGGGATAGAGACGAAGGGGGATAGAAAGGGAGAGAGAGACATAGAGAGAGGGATAGAGGGAGAGGTAGAGGGAGAGACAGATTAAGAAATAGAGAAAGAGAGGGAGAGAGAGAAGGAGCAAATAGAGAAAGAGTGAGAGAGATAAATGGATAGGGAAAAAGATATAGTGAAAGAAAGAGTGAGAGAGAGAAAGACAAAAGTGAGGAAGGGAGAGAGACTCTAGGAGATAAGAAAAGAGGGAGAAAAAGGGAGAGAGGTAAAGAGAGGAAGAGATTGAGATAGAGAGGAAGGGATAGAGAGAAAGAGAAAGAGAGAGAGGAGAGAACGAGGGGATAAAAGGAGGGAGAAAAGGAAGAGTGGGAGAGATTAAGAGGGAGAGAGAAGAAGAGTGAGAGAGAGAGTAGGAGAAATAGAAAAAGGAGGGAGAGAGAGAGGCAGAGGAAGAGAGAAGGAGAGAGGTTAGAGAGAGGGAGAGAGATGGGGAGAGAGATAAAGAACGAGAAAGGGAGAAAGAGGGGGAAAGGGGAGAGATATGAGGAGGGAGAAAGAGATAAAGGGAGAGAGGGAGAGAGAGTATGGGAAAGGGAGATAGGGAGAAAGAGAGAGAGAGAGGGAGAACAAGAGAGAAAGAGAGAGATGAGAAGAGAGAGGAGGAGAGGTAGAAGGAGAGAGAGGGGGAGAGTCTCTTTTTTTCTCTCTATTTTCTTATCTCTCGCTAAACTCTCTCTCCCTTCCTCACTTTCCTCTATTTTTCTCTCTCACTCTCTCTTCTATTATATCTTTTTCCCTCTCCCTCTATCTCCTTCTCACTCTCTCTTCATCTTATCTTTCTCTCTCTCCCTCTCTTTCTCCATTTCTATCTCTCTCTCTCTACCTTTCCCTCTCTCTATATCTCTCTCCCTTCCTCTCTATCCCTCTCTTTTTCTTCATTTTTTCGCCTCTCTCCATCTCTCTCACCATCTTATCTTTCTCTCTCTCCCACTCTCTTTCTCCATTTCTCTCTCTCTCTACCTTTCCCTCTTTATATATCTCTCTCCCTCTCTCTCCCCTTCTTCTCTATCCCTCTCTTTTTCTCCCTTTTTCCTCTCTCTCCATCCGTCTCACCATTCTCCTCTCTCTTCACCCCTTCCTTCATTTCTCTCCTACCACCTCTCTTCTTCCCTCTCTATCACTCTTTATCTCTCTCCTTATCTCTCTCACCCCTTCTTCCCCTTTATATCCTACCGACTCTCTCTTTCACTCTATCTCTTTTTGCTCTTTTCTCTCCTTTTCTCTCCAACCCTCTCTTTTTCTCTCTCTATCTATCTATCTCTCTCACTATCTCTCTCTTTTTCTTTTTAATTCCCACACACTCTCTCTCTCCTTTTCTCTCCCTCTCTCACCCTCTCTCCCTCCCTCCGTCCTCTCGTTCCTCTTACTTTCCCTCTATCCTTTCATCTCTCCCTCTCCCTCTCCTTCTCTCTCCCTTTCTCTCCCTCCCTCTCTCTCTGTCTCCCTCTCTATCTCTATCTCTTATCTCTATCCCCCTCTCTCCCTCTCCCTCCCTCCCTTCATCTCTCTTTCCTAATTTCTTACTCTTACCCTCTCGCTCCTTCATTCCCTTTCTCTCCCTCGCTTTTTCTCTCCCTCTCCCTCTCTTCTTCCCTCTCCCTCCTCGCTTTCCCTCTCTCCTTCTCTCACTCTACCTCTCTCCCTTTATCATCCGTTTCTCCCTCTCTCTCTCCCTCTCCCCTTTTTTCCTTCTCTCTCTTTCATTTACTATCACTCTCCCTCTTTCTCTCTATCTCTATCTCTTATCTCTCTCTCTCTTTCACTCTTTCCTTCTCTCTCTATCCCTCTCTCTCCCTCTCCCTCCCTCACTCTATCCCTCAATTCCTCTCTCTCTATCGTCCCCTCCCTCCCTCCCTCTCTCCCTCACTATCCTTTTCTTTTTCTCTCCCTCTCCCTCCCTCACTCTCTTCCTCCCTTCCTCCCTCTCTATCATCCTCTCCCTCCTCCCTCTCTCCCTCACTATCCCTTTCCTTTTCTCTCCCTCTCCCCCTCCCCCTCCCCTCTCTCCCCCTCTTCCTCTCTCATTCCCTTCCTCTCTTACTCTCTCCCCTCCCTCTCCCACTCTAACTCTTTCTCTCTCCCTCCCTCTCTTCTCTTTTCTCCCTCCCTCTCTCCTTTTCTTTCCTTCCCTTTCTTCCTCTCTTTCTCTCTTTGTCTCCCACTCTCTCTCCCTCCCTTCCTTTCTCTCTCTCCCTCTCCATCTCCCTCTTTCTCTCCCTACCTAATCTCTCCCTCTCTTACCCCCTCCGTCCCTTTCTTTTTCTCTCTCCCTCCCCCTCTTCGTCTCTATCCCTCCCTCTCCATCTCCCTCTCTTTCCCTCTATCTATCTCTCTCTCCTTGTATCTCGCTCTACCTCTCTCCCTTTCTATCTTTCTTTCTCTCTATCTCTCTTTCTCTATCTCACTCCCTCCCTCTCTTTCTCTCTCTCTCCCCTTTCTCCTTTTCTCCCTCTCTTTCTCTCTCTCTATCTCCCTCTCTTTCCCTCTCTCTATCTTTCACCCTCTCACTCTCTCACTTTCGCTCTCCCTCTTTACCTCTCTTTATTCCCCTCCCTCTTTATCTCTATCCCTCTCTCTAACTCCCTCTTGCTTTCCCTCTCTCTCCCACTCCATCTATCTCTTCTTCTTTCTCTTTCTATGTGTCTCTATCCCTTTCTCCCTCTCTTCTCTTTCTCCTCCTATCTTTTTCTCTCTCCCTCTCACTCTCTCTCTATCCATCTCACTCTCTCCCTCTTCGTCTCTCTTTCTCCTTCTCTCCCTCTCTCCTCTCTCCCTCTCTCCCTCCCTCTCTCCCCTTATTTCTCTATCACTCTCTCTCCCTCTCTTTCTCCATTCCTCCTTCTCTCCCTCTCCCTCTCGCTTTCCATACCCAATCTCTCCCTCTCTCTCTATCTCTTTTCTCTTAACCTCTCTCCTCCTTTCTCCCCTCCCTCTATCTCCTCTCTCCTCTCCCTCTATCTCTCTCCCTCCTTCTCTCCATCTCTCTCTTTCTCTCTCCTCTTTCCTCTTCTCTCCCTCTCTCCCTATCTCTCTCTCCCTTCCTCCTCTCCCTCTCCCTCTCGCTTTCCCTACCCAATCTCTTTCTTACTCTCTCTATTTCTCTATAGCTCAACATCCCTCCCTTCTCTCTCCCTTTTTCTATCTCCTCTCTCCCCTCCCTCTATCTCTATCTCTCCCCCTCTCCCTCTCTCTCCCCGCCCCTCTCTCTCCCTCTTTCTTCCTATCTTCCTTTCGTTCCTCCTTCTCTCCTCTCTCTATCTCTCTTTCTCTATCTCACTCTTTCTCGGTCCTTCTCCCCCTTTCTCCATCTTTCTTTCTCTCACTCTTTCCCTCCCTCTCCCTTTCTTCCCCTTCTTCTCCCTTTCTTTATCTCTCTCCTCATCTCTCTCTACCTCTCTCTCTCTCACTCTCTCACTCTCTCCTCCTCTTTACCTCTTTCTATTCTCCTTCTTCTATCTCGGTCTCCCTCTCTCCAACTCATTCCTTATCCTTCTCTCCCTCTCTCTCCCTTTCTATGTCTCTCTCCCTCTCTACCTCTCTCCCTCTCTCTTCTCTCTCCTTCTCTTTCCCTCTTGCTTTATCTCTTTATTCCTCTCACTCCCTCTCTTCTCTCTCTTCCTCTTTCTCTTTCTCTCCTTCTCTCTCCTCTCTTGCTCCTCTCTCTCCCTCCTCTCTCCCCCTCTCTCTCCTTCTCTCCCTCCCTCCCTCTCTCTCACTTTCTCCCTCCCTTCCTCTCTATCCCCCTTTACCTTTCGTTCTACCTTCCTAATCCTCCCTCTCTCTTACTATCTCCCCTCCTCCTCTCTCCCTCTATTTCTCTCTCTCCCTTTATCCCTTTCTCTTTGTCTTTCTCTCTCCCTCTCTCCATCTCTCTCTCCCTTCTATATATGTCTCATTCACAATCTCTCCTTCTCTATCTCACTCCTTTTCTATCTCCTTCTCTCTTTATCTCCCACCTTTACTCTCTAGCTCTCTTTCCCCCACTCTTTCTCTTACCCTCTCTCATTCTTGCTCCCTTTCTCTTTTTCTTTCTCCCTTTCTCTTTACTCTCTCTCTCCCTCTCTCTCTCCCTCACCCTTTTCCCTCTTTCTCCCCCTCCCTCTATCCTCTCTCTCATGCTCTCTCCCTCTATCTCTCCCTCTTCTCTCTTCCATCTCTCTTCCTCTCTCTCTATCTCCCTCTCTCCCTCTTCCTCTCTCTCTCTCTCGCTTTTTTACCCTTTCCCTCCCTCCATCTCCCTTTCTCTCTCTATCCCTCTCCTATTTCGTCCCTTCCCTCCTTTTCCTTACACTATCTCATTCATTCACTCTCTCCCTCTCACCTTTTCTCACCTGTACCTCCCTTTCTCTCTTTCTCCCTCTCTCTCCCCCTTAGACTCCCTCTCTCTCCTTCACTCACTTTCTCTTTCTCTTTATCTCCCCCTCTTTCCCCCTCTCCCTTCTTTCCTCCCATCTCCTTCTCCTTCTCTCCCTCCCTCTCACTCCCTCTCCCTCCCTCTTCCTCTCTCTCACCCTCACTCTTTCCCTCTCACTCCCTCCCCCTCTCTCTCACTCTCACTCTTTCCCTCTCACTCACTCTTTCCCTTTCACTCTCTTTCCCTCTCCTCCCTTTCCCTCTCCCTCTCCCTCTCTCCCTCTCTATCTCTCTCTACCTTTCTCCCTGTCACTCTCTCAGCCTCTCCCTCATTCATTACCTCTTTCTATTCCCTTCCCTCTCTATCTCTCTCCCTCATTGCATCTCCCTCACTTTATCTCTCTCCAACTCCCCTACACACTCTTTTTCCTTTTCTCCCCCTTCTCTCCTTCTCCCTCTCCTTCTCTTTATATGTGTCTCACCCTTTCTCTACCTCTCTCTCTCTCCACTCTCTCCCTCTCTCTCTATCTCCCCCTCTCACTCTCTCCCTTTCTCTTTCCCCATTCCTCTCTCTATATCTCTCTCCCTCTCTCTTCCCCTCTCTCTCTCTCACCCTCTCTACCTTTCTCTTCCTCTCCCTTTCTCACCCTCTCTCCCTTCCTCTTTCCCTTTCCCTCTCTTGATCTCTCTCCCTCTTTTCCCCATCACTTCTTCTTGCTATCTCCCTCTCTCCCTCTCTTTCCCCCTCTAACTCTCTATCAAACACTTTTTCTCTCCCTTGCCCTCTCTCTTCTTCTCCTTTTCTTCCTCTCTCTCCTTCTCCTTCTCTACCTCTCTCCTAAGCTTTAACTCTTTCACTCACTCTCTCTCTCTATGTTTCCCTCTCTTTCCATCTCTCACATTCTCTCTCTCTCTTTTTATATCCTCCCTCACTCTCCCTCTCCCATTTCCCCTCTCCCATTCTTCCTCACTCTCCCTCTCCCTCTCCTTCTCCCTCTCTCTTACTCCCTTTCTCCCTCTATTTCTCACTCCCTCGAGCTCTTGCTCTTGCCTCTCTCTTCCCTTCCCCATTCTATACCCCTTTCTCTCTCCCTCTCTTTATCCCTCTCCCCTTTCTACCTCTCTTCCTCTCTCTTTCTTCATATCTCCCTCTCTCTTTCTTTCCCTTCCTCCATCTCTCTCATTCATAATCTCTTTTTTTATCTCACTCTTTCTCTCTCTCCCTCTCTCTTTATCTCCCACCCTCCCTCTTTGGCTCTCTCTACCACTTTCTCTCTTACCCTCTCTCATTCTTGTTCCCTTTCTTTCTTTCTCTTTCCCTCTCTCTCCCTTATTACCTCTCTCCCATTCTCTCTTTCCTCTCTCCCTCTTTCTCCCCATCCCTTTATCTTTTCTCTCACACTCTCTCTCTCTATCTCTCCCTCTCTCTCCCTCTTTCTCTCCCTCCCTCTCTCTCACTATCTCTCTCTTAGGTCTCTCTCTCCTTCTCTCCCTCTCTCTTCCTCTCTCTCACCTTTTCCCTCCCTTCCTCTCTATCCCCCTCTCTATCCCTCACCTATTCTCTCCCTTCCTTTCTCTTCCTCTCTCTCACTCCACCCTTTGCTCTCTCACTCTCACCTTCTCTCACTCTACCTCCCTTTCTATCTTTCTTCCTCTCTCACCCCCTTACACTCCTTTTCTCTCCCTCACTCACTCTCTCTCTTTCTCTTCCTCTTTTCCCTTCTTCCTCCATTCCTCCCATCTTCTTCTCCCTCTCTCTCCCTCTCCTTCCCTCTCCCTCTCTCTCACCCTCACTCTTTCCCTCTCTTTCCCTCTCACTCCCTCTCCCTCTCTTTACTTCTCAATCTCTCCCTCCCTTATTACCTCTCTCTGTTCCCCTCCCTCTCTATCTTCCTCCTTCACTCCATCTCCCTCACCCTATCTCTCTCTCACTCCCCTACTTACTCTCTCTCCTTCTCTCGCACCCTTTCCCTCTCTCTCTCCCCCCTCTCCCTCTCCTTCTCCCTCTTCTTCTCTCTCTTTCTATGTGTCTCAACCTTTCTCTACTATCTCTCTCCACTCACTCCCTCTCTCTCCCTTTCTCTCCTTTTCACTCTCTCTCACTCTCTCTCCCTTGCTCTCTCCCCTCTCTCTCTATCTCTCTTTCTCCCCTCTCTACCTATCTCTCTCCTTTAACTTTCTTGCTCTATCTCTTCTTTTTATTTCCCTCTCCCCCTCTCTCACCCTCTCTCGCTCCTTCACTCTCCCTCTCTACCTTTCTCTTTCTCTCTCTCACCCTCTCTCTATTAGTGTAGGTGCCCAAGATCCAACCATGTATGGATCGGCTTGAGTTAATGTAATACCGTATTATTTATCTTGATAAGAATAAAGAAGTTTTTCTATTAATTCTTTTGTTTACATGTTCGGTAGAATTAGATAGAAGTCCTTATGATAAGTATTTGCAATAGTGATTGATCAAAAGATGTGAGACAAACACTAATGCACATAAATGATATCATTAAATGTCCCAAGTCGTAGCATCATCAAGAATGAAAATTGACAATATACGAGATAGACTTGTGAGTGCTATGCTCATGCTATATGATAGCGAGTAAGAGACCTCACACCTATTGGCATGGTGATGCCAAAGCAAGCACTTAGGTGATTTATGTTAGAGAACATATCACTAGACTTGACTTGCCATGAGAACCCATTTGATTTTAGTCTATGGGAATCTCATATGAGATGGGTACAAATGGTCCTTGGACTTCAAGTCATCACGGTTATCTCATTGGAGGACTTATACACTTTGACACTCGGTTTTGATAAACCCATTAATGGGTTGCACTTCGGTAATTTATTGGGTGTACTAGGAATCTAATGGAGATAAGTGTATAACTAAGATAGGACATTTCATTCCTTGTATGCTAAAGGAGTTATCACATTGCACTTTGATAAATGTCCGCTCAAGAAATCTATGGCCATAGTAGGAGTATACCAATAGAGCATAGTTGGTTTACTCTAGGAGCTAAGACATTTGGGAATCAAAGAAACTTGCGTGATGCTAATCAAACAAGACTAATAACCAAGTTTGAGATCACATTGTGATAATTTGAAATGAGGACTAAATTGTATGGTAACCATGCTCATGAAAGATAATAATGGATTAACTAATCCTTCTAGAGAGTTAGGTAATCATGAAGCCTTACTAGAGGCCTATCTTGATTTATGTATCAAGAGATGAAAGAGGAGTCTTTTATTCTTGATACATTGCTAACATATCTAGGAGCCTATTGAGTCACATGCATAAGTTCAAGTATTCACATTACAAATGAGAAACATAGATATTAGAGAAAAAGTCTTCAATTATGAAAGTTTCCTATTTTGGAAAGAGTTTCCAAAATGAAAAGTTTCCTAAAATGGAAAGTTGCATAAAATGAAAAATGGAAAAGTTTCCTAAAATGAAAGTTTCCTATTTTAGAAATCAATTTCCTAATTTGAAAGTTAGTTTCAAATTTGAAAATAAAGAACCTAAAAAGGAGAAAAGTTTCCTAATTTAGGTTAAAAGGTATTTTGGAAAATTATTCCCTAATGTGGACCTCGCTAAAATATTTATTTAGATAGTCTAAATAAATTAATTGGGCTAAAATAGTTTTGGTCCATTAGGTTTAATTAAAAGCCTTAAGATAATTTTGATAACGGGATAAACATCAATGTTATTGGATAAGGATGAATGTCTTAAAGATAAACATTAAGCGATCTACATATAAAATAACTCCTTAACCTTGAAGGATAAGATTGCAATAACCTAGAGTCCTAATTAAGGACTTAGGCCACCCTTTTTCATTGTCCTTGGAGGATAAGAAAACTCTCCCCCTATAAATAGGAGGAGAGGTGTGGCAAAAAGGGGTTAATGCATACATTAAGATTCGACCAAGCTCTAAAACATATATAGTAAAATTCGGCTAGCCCTAATATCAAGCTAGGGCACACGGCTAAGAGAGAAAATAGTTTTCTCCTAAACCCTAGCAAGCCATACTCTTTTCTCCTTGAATAAGGTTATTGCAAAGTTGTCCGAGATTGATTTGTAGTGAAAAAACTTAATCAAAAAAGGTGGAGCTAGCACCCTATCAATTTTAAGTGCTTCTTTGTGGATATTTGGGCTGCGTGGATCATCAATAGAGGCTGGACACTTGGATAACTAATCAAAGAAAAGGAATTTAGATCTACACTTGGATCATCAATAGAGGCAATCCTTTACTTTTATCTTATTATTCATGTATGTATGATTAGTTGATTCAATGACATGATCTTGGGCCCTTAGATGGAGGAAAATTTTTATTTATTTTGCACCTCCATATGATGTATCATCCTTCACTCTCCCTCTCCCTCTCCCTATCCCACTTTCCATCTCTTTCCCCATCACTCCCTCTTACTATCTCCCTTTCTCCCCCTCTCCTTTTAACTCTCTCTCTCCTCCTCTCTCTCACACTTTCTCTCTTCCTTCTCTCTCCCTCTCATTCTATATCTCTTTCTCTCTTTCTCTCTCCTTCTCCCTTTCTTCCTCTCTCTCCCTCTCTATCTCTACCTCTCTCCCAAGCTCTCACTCTTTCCCTCCCTCCCTCCCTATCTTTCCCCTCTCTCTATCTCTCCCAAACTCTCTCTCCCTTTCCCATTCTCTCTCACTCTCGCTCTCCATCTTTACCTCTTTCCTTTTCTCACTCTACCCTTTCTCCCTCATTGACTCTCTCTACTTCTCTCACTCTCTTTCCCCCTCTTTCTCCCTCTCTTCCCTCTCTCTCCCTTTTTCCCTTTCTCTCCCACTCACTCTCACTCCTTCTCCCTCTTTCCCCTCTCTATCGCTCCATTTCCTTCTTCCTCTCCATCTCTCCCTCCCTTACTATTTGTCTCTATCTCTCGTTTTCTCCCTCTCTCCCTTCCTTCTCCTTACTCTCTTAGCCTCTTCTCTCACCCCCTCTCTACCTCTCTCCCTCTCCTTTTCTCCATCCATCTCTCCCTCTCTCTCTCTCTCTCTCACCCTCTCCCTTTTGACCCTTTCTCCCTCTCTCCCCTCTTCATATCCCTCCCTCTAGCTCTCTATCTCCCACTCTCTCCCTCTCTTTTCCCCTCTCTATCCCTTCTTTTTTGTCTTTTTCCCTTTCTCTATCTCCTCCTCTCACTTCCTCTATCTCTATCTCTCTAAATCTCATACTTGTTTCCCCTCTCTCTCCCTCCCACTCCTTCCTTCCCTCTATCTCCCTCTATCTTTCTCTCTCCCTTTATTCTCTTACACTCCCTCTAGCTCTCTCTCCCCCTCTATCTCTCTACCCCTCTCTTGCTCTATCTCTCTACCCCTCTCACTCTCTCGCTTTTAGCCTTTCTCCATCTCTTTTTTTCTCTCCTTAAATCTCTCTCTCTCTCATACTCTTTAACTCTCTCTCTCCTTTTCCTCTCTCTCCCCTCCCTCTAGTTTTATCTTCTTCTCACTCTTCCTCTTTATCTCCCCTGCTCTCTCACTCTCTCTCCCTCTTTCTATCCCTTTCTCCCTCCCTCCCCATCTCCCTCTCCCTCTCTTTATATCTCCCTCACTCTCTCTTACATAGTCTCTCTCTTGCTATCATGGTCTTTCTCTCCCTCTCTCTTTCTCTCTCACTCTAGCTCCCTCACTCTCCCTCTTCCCCTCTCTTTCTTTCTTTCTCTCTGCCTCTCTCATTCTTCCTTTCTCTCTCCCACTCACCTTCTCTATCTTTACCTCTATATCTCTCTTGCTATCCCTCTCCCTATCTTTATCCCTCTTTCTCTCTCTCACTCTCTATCTACCTCTCTCTCCCTCCTTTTCCCTCTTCATTTATCCCTCCCTTTCCCTCTTTCTCACTCCATCTCCCCCTCTCTCTCTCTTTCTTTCCTCTTCTTCTTTTCTCTCTCACCCTCTCTCTCTCACTCTCGTTTTTTTCTCCCTCTTACTCTCCTTCTATCTCTCCTACACTCTCACTTTTTTCTCCCTCTCACTCCCTCTCACTCTCCTTCTATCTCTCCTACACTCTCACTTTTTTTCCCTCTCACTCTTCTTCTCTCCCTCCTTCTCTCTATTTCTCCCTCTCCCTCTCTATGCCTTTACCTTTCTTACCCTTCCTACCTCCCTTTTCCTCACTCCCTTTATCTCTTTCCCCCTCTTTCTCCTCCCTTTGTCTCTCTATCCTTTTATCTTTCCTCTCCTTTTATCTCCCTCTCTCCTTCTCCTTCTCTTTTCCTCTCCTTTTATCTCCCTCTCCCTCTCCCTCTCCACCTCCCTCTCTTTCCCTCTCTCTCCCACTCTATCTATCTCCTTCTCCCTCTCTTTTGCTCCCTCTCCCTCTCCCTCTCCCTCTCTTTCTCTCTCTCCCTCCCTCCCTCTTCCTCTCCATCTCTCCCTCCCTCCCTCTTCCTCTCCATCTCTCCCTCGCTCTCTCTCCCTCTTTCTTCCTTCCTTGTTGTCTCTCTATCTCTCACTTTCTCTTTCTCTCTCTTTTTCTCTTTATCTCTCCCTCTCCCTTGCTCTCTCTCTCCTACTCCCTCTTCCTCTCTCCCTCCATTTCTCTCTTTCTCCCTCTCTCCCTCTCCCTCTATCTCCTTCCGTACCTCTCTCTCCTCATGTCCTACTCTCTCCCCCTTTCTTCCTCTCTCTTCCCCTTTCTACCTCTCTTCCTCTCCCTCCCTCCCTCCCTCTCTTTCCCTCTCCATATGCCTTCCTCTCTCCATCCCTCCCTCTAGCTCTCTATCTCTCATTCTCTCCCTCTCTCTCCCCCTTCTCTCTCTCCCTCTCTCTCTCTCCCCTCTCTCTCCCTCTCTCTCCCTCTCTCTCACTCTATCTCCATCTCTTTCTATCTCATTCTCTCTCTCTTCCTCTTTCTCTCCTTCTTCCTTTCCCTTACTCTCTCCCACACTCTCTCTCTCACACTCTCCTTCTTTCTCCCTCTCCCTCTATTCTCTCACACTCATTCTAGCTCTCTCTTAGCCCTCTCTCCCCTTCCATCTCTCTCTTTCTCCCTTTCTCTCCTTCCATCTCTCTCTCCTTCTCCCTTTCCCTTTCTCTTTCTCTCCCTCTCTCCCTTTCTCTCTCCCATTATTTCGTCCCCTTCTCTCTCCCACTATTTCTCTCCCTTTCTCTCTCCCACTCTTTCTCTATTCCTCTATCACTCTTCTACTTTTGAATTATCTCTTCCTTTTTTATCTCTCTTCCTCCTCCCTCTAGCTCTCTCTCACTCTCACTCTTCCTCTCAACTCCCCTTCTCTCTTGCCCTCTCTCCCTCCTTTCCTTGCTTGTTATCTCCCTCTCTCTCTCTTATTTTCTCTTGCTAAATCTTTCTTACTCTCTCTCATGCACTTTTTCTCTCCCTCTCCCTCTTCCTTCCTCTCTTCCTCACTCTAGCTCTCTCACTTTACCTCTCTCCCTCACTCCTCTATCTCTCCCCTCTCTCTCTCTTTTACGATCCCTCTCCCTCTCTCTCTTTCTCTTTCTCTCTCTACATCACTTTGTCTCTCCTACTCTCTCCCTCTCTCTATCTCTCTCCCACTCTCTCCCTTCTACCCTCTACATCTCCCTCTCTCCCTCTCCCTCTCTCGTTCTCTCCCTCTTCGTTTCTCTACTTCACTCTAGCCTTTTTTCTTCCTCTAACTCTCTTTCTCTCTCCCTTTTTCTCCTTCTTCCTCTCTCTCTCACTCTTTCTCTCTCTCTCCCTCCCTCTTCCTCTCTCTTGCTCTTCCATTATCTCCCTCTTTTTTTCTCTATCCCTCTTTCTATTAGTCTCTTACTATCTCCCTCTCTCCCTCTTTCTATTTTTCTCCTACTCGATCTTTCTCTCTCCCTTTCTCTCCCTTTCTCCTTCTTCTACTCATACTCTCTCCCTCTTTCTCCCTTTGTCTTCCTCTCACTCTCCCTCCCATCTCTCTCCCCTTCCCCTCTCCTTCTCTCTCTACCTTACTATCGTTATCTCTCTCCCTCTCTCCTTGTCTAACCCTTTCCATCTCTCTCTCTAACTCTCTTGCTCCTTTCTTTATGTCTCCATCTCTTTCCCTTTTTCTCACTTTGCCTCTCTCCTTGCTGCCTCCTTTCTCCCTCCCTCCCTCCCTCCCTCTCTTTTTCTCTTACTCTCCTCCATTTATCTCTTTCCTTCTTCCTCTTCTCTCTCTCCCCCGCCACACTCTTACTCTCTCTCCCTCTTTATATCTCCCTTTCCCTCTCTTACCATATCTCTCTCCCTTCTCCCTTTCTTAAGTTTTCTCCTTCCTCCATCCTCTCTCACTCTCATTCTCTCGCCCTCTATCCCTCCCTTTCTCTATCCATCTCTCTCTAACTCTCCTCTCTCTCTCTCTCTATTACCTCTCTCCTCTCTCTTTATCTATCTACCTTTCTTCCTCTTTCCCTCTTTACCTCTCTCTCACTTTCTCCTTCCTCTCACTCTTTCCCTCTCTCTATCTCCTTTTGTCTAGCTCTCTCTCCCTCTTTTTTTCTCTCTCTCGTCTCTCTCTAACTCTCCCTCTCCTTCTCTCGCTTCTCTCTTTCCTCTCTCTACGTCTCTCCCTCCCTCCCTTCTCTACTTTCTCTCACTTCTCCTTCCTCTTACTCCCTCTCCCTCTCTCTATCTCCTTTTTTCTAGCTCTCTTCCCCTCTCTCTTTCTCTCTTTAGCTCTCTCTAACTCTCCCTCTCCTTTACTCCTCTCTCTCTCCCTTTCTCTACCTTTCTCCTCTTCCCCCGTCTACCTCTCTCTCATTCTCTCCTTCCCTTTCACTCTCTCTCCCTCTCTCTATCTCTTGTTATTTAGCTCTCTGTCTTTCTCTCCCCTATATCTCCCTCTCTCACTCCTTCTCTCTTTCCCCTCTCTCCTTTTGATCTTCAATCCCTCTCTCTCCCTCTCTATTTTTCTCTACCTCTCTTTCTCTCTCCCATCCGCCACTCTCACTATACCTCTCTAACTCTCCGACTCTCTCTTCCTCTTCCTTTCCCTTTTTATCTCTTCCTCTCTCTCATTTTCTTCCTCTCTCCCTCTCTCTCTCTCCTTCTCTCCTTTTCTACATCCCTTTTCCCTCTCTTTTTCTCCCTCTCCCTCTCCTTCTCCTTCTCCCTCTTCTTCTCTCTTAGTACCTCTCTCTTCCTCTCTCCCTTCCTTCACTCTCCCTTACCCTCTCTCTCCATCTCTCCCTTTCTCTTCCTCTTTCCCTCTCTCTCTCCCTCCCTCTCTCTCTCCCTCTCTCTCCCTATCCCGGTCTCTCTTTCTCTCCTTCCCTACCTCACTCTCATTTTCCCTCTCTCTTCCACTCTCCCTTCTCTCTATCCCCCGCTCTCTACCTACCCCTCCCTTTCTCTCTCCCCCAATCCTTCTCTCTCATTTTCTTATCTATTCCTACCATTGTCTCCCCTTTTTCCTTCTTCCCTTTCTCCCTCTATCTCCCTCTCACCATCTCCCCATCACTTTTTCCCTACCTCTCTCTCATGCTTGCTCTTTCTCTCTCCCTCTCCCTTTCCCTCTCTCTCCCTTTTTATCCCTCACTCTCTCCTTTTTCTCTCCCCTAATACCTCTCTCTCCCTCTTTCTCTTCTATATCCCTCCCCCTCCCTCTCCCTCCCTCTATGCTCCCTCTTTCTCTCTCTCTCACCTCTCTCCTTCTTTCTCTCTATTTCTCTCCCTCCCTCCCTCCCTCTCTTTTACTCTCCCTCACCGTCTCCCTCTCTCTCTCTATTTTTCTCTTTCCTTTTCCCTCTCTCTCCCTCATTATCTCTCCCCTCCCCCTTCACTTTCTCCCTCTCTATCTCTCCCTCATTATCCTTTGGTCTCTCACTTTCTCTCGCACTCTTTCTCCAACTCTCTCTCTCTCTCCCACTATTTTCCCCTCTCTTTATCATTCCCTCCCTCACTTCCTCCTTCCTCTCCCTTTCTCTATCTCTCCCTCTTTCTCTACCGACCTCCTTCTCCCTCCATCTCTCTCTTTTTTCCCTCACCTCTCTCTCTTCCTTTCCCCCTCTCTCTCTCTCCCGCTTTACCATTCTCCCTCCCTATCTCTCCCTCTTCTCCCTCTTTATCTCTCCCACTCACTCTCTCTAACTCTTTCACTCTCTCTCATGTTAGTGTAGGTGCCTAAAATCCAATCATGTTTAGCTGAGCTTGAGTTATTTGACTATTGCATCATTTATTTTAATAATAATAAAAGAATTCTTTCTATTAATTCTTATGTTTTATGTTTATTAATTTAGTAAAATTAGATATAATTCCTTATGGTATGCATTTGCAATAGTGATTGATTGAAAGATATGAGACAAAAACTAATGTATATAAATGATATCATTAAACATCCTAATTCGTAGCATTGTCAAGAATGAACATTAACTATATATGGATAGACTTGCGAGTGCTATGCTCATGCTGTATGATAATAGTAGGAGATCTCACACCAATTGACATGGTGATACCAAAGCAAGTACTTAGGTGATTTATGTTATAGAACATATCACTAGAGTTAACTCGCCATGAGAACCCATTTTGTTTAGTCTATGGGAATCTTATACAAGATGGGTACAATAGGTCTTTAGACTTAAAGTCATCATAATTATCTCATTAGAAGATTTATGCACTTTGACACTCGTTTTGATAGACCTAGTAAATGGTTACATGTGTGCGATTTATTGGGTGCAATAGGAATGTAATCGAAATAAGTGTATGACTAAGATAGGACATGTCACTCCTTATATGCTAAAGGAGTTATCACATTATACTTCAATAAATATCTTCCCAAGAAATTTATGACCAAAGTAGGAGTACACTAATCAAGCATATTGGTTTACTCTAAGAGTTGAGACATTTTGAAATCGAAGAAAACTTATGTGATTATAATCGAACAAGAATTATAACCAAGTTCAAAATCACACTCGTGATAAGTTGACATGAGGACCGAATTGTATGGTAACCATGCTCATGAAAGATAATAATGGATTAATTAATCCTCCTAGAGAATTAAGTAGTCAAGATGCCTTGCTAGAGGCTAATCTTGATTTATGTATCAAGAGATAAAATAGGAGTCTTTTTTCTTGATACATTACCAACCTATATAGGAGCTTATTGAGTCACACATATAAGTTTAAGCATTCATATGGTTAAAAAGAAGAAAAGTATTTGGACAAAGTTTTCAATTTTGAAAGTTTCCCATTTTGAAAAAAGGTTTCCAAAAATGAAAAGTTTCCTATTTTAGAAATCAGTTTCCTAATTTGAAAGTTGGTTTCAAATTTGAAAATAAATAACCTAAAATAGAAATCAATTTCCTAATTTAGGTTAAAGGTTATTTTAGAAAATTGCTTCCTAATGCGAGCCTCCTAAAATTATATAGGATTATTTATTTGGATAATCCAAATAAATTAATTAGACCATAATGGTTTTGGCCTAATAGATTTAATTAAAACTTTAAGATATTTTTATGGGAAGATAAAAATCAAACTTATTGTATAAGGATGAATGTTTAAAAGATAAAGATCAAAAGTCCACATGTAAAATAACTCTTAGTCTTTGGAAGATTAGGAAGCAATAACCATAAGTCTAGTTAAGATATATTTGCCACCCCTCTCCTTATCCTTAGGAGGAGAGGTGTAGTATAAAGGAGAGATTTTTTGGAAAGAAAATTTAGCCAACAATGAAAAAGAAAGGGACACACGTTCAAAATAAAAAGCTAGGAGAAAATTATTTTGTCTCTAATTATAGTACACCATCTCCTCTCTCATCTCTTTGGGTTGCCACAAAATTTCGAAAATTAGATTCTATAAGAGACACTACATAAAGCAAAAAAGGTGGAGTTAGCACAATATCAATTTTGAGTGCTTCTTTGTGGGTGCTTGGATTGTATGTATCATTAATAGAGGCCGGATACTTAGATAATTTGTTTCTCAAGAATTTAGATCTACACTATAAGAGGTAATTCGATATGAAATTAGAATTAGAACCTTTGAATTTGCAACTCCAAACCTAATGGATATATTGATTCAAAAGAGATGAAGATTAAACAACTGAAAAATCCTAAAAACAATTCCATTATGTTTAGAATCTATCAATTAAGATTCAAGAAACAAAGAAAATAATCTCAAAACCTTTTAGCTGTATTGAGATAAAAACCTTAAGAATAAAAACTATAACCTTTTATCTATAATATATAAAGACTATAGGTATTAGATGTTTGGAATTTTGAACACCACAAACAAAATTTTGATAAGTTCTAAAGTGCCAAACAAAAGCTTAAATAAACAATTCTCACTTAAGAAAGACATAGAAATTGTATTCTAAATGTCGTTAACATAAATGATAAAGCCTTGCCTTTATATAGTGAAAGGCCAAGGATAATTTTAGAATAAAGGAAAATACAATTCATCAATAACACCAATAATACCTCTTTTGTAACCTCCCTTATGCCACCTCTTTATGATTATGATAGCCATATTCCTTTTCTTGTAACCTCCCTTATGTATCCTTCTCTTTCCATAATAACGTAATTAGGATGATTCCACCATAAGGAACATAATCTCCACCATTATAAGGAACATTGAATGCTAGAATTAAGCATAGCCACCCCTCCTTAATTAGATTACCTAAATCAACACAAATAAGAAGATAAATTAGAGCATAATAAAGAAGGCTTGAATCTAAGCCCAAAACTTATAGCTTATTTGGCCTAACTTCAAATATGATTGAAACTTGTCTAATGTAAACATAACTAGCTAAATAAAAATAGGCATAAACAAATAAGACCTAACTAAATAAGACTTAACAAAAATAAAATAAAACAAGTTCCAAATAAATAAGACCCAACAAGTTCAAAACAAGGCTGAATTCTTTTAAGCCCTTTATTTTCATGTTGCTTCAACTTGGTTGGTAATAGATTGAACCATGTTGACCATGGCTAGACCATCATGAACCATAAATGCTTTTCCTTGAACCACCCTTAAGCCAATGACTTATACGAAGCTTGACAAAGCTTCTTTGACCTTCTTAGCCCTAGCCCGAGCCATAGGTCCTCTAAAATTGGTCAATGGGTGATTTTGGTTTGTCGAACCACCTTAATGTCTATCATTTCCCCTTTCTTCAATAGGACTCATCCTTGAATCATCACCTAGATCAAAAAAGGATAAATCGGACACATTAAAGGTAGCAGATACGATACCATGCTCACTTGGCAAATCAAGTTTGTAGGCATTGTCATTAATACGTTCAAGCACTTGGAATGGTCTATCTCCCCAAGGCATAAGTTTTGACTTCCTTTGGCTAGGAAATCTTTCTTTCCTTAGGTGTAACCAAACCTAATCAATCAATTCAAATAACACCTACTTTCTCCCCTTCTTGTGTTTAGTAGCATATTGTTATGTTTTCTTTTCAATTTGCAACTTCACATTTTTGTGTAAAGCTTTTATAGCTTCAACCTTCTTTTACCACCAAGGCTAACCCTCTCATCAATAGGTAAAGGTAACAAATCCATAGCTATGAGTGGATTAAAGCCATATACCACCTCAAAAGGTGAATGCTAAGTTGTAGTATACGCTATCCTCTTGTATGCGAACTCCGTATGAGGTAGGGATTCCTCCCAATTCTTTAAGTTATTCTAGATGGTTGCGCTTATTAGTGTGGACAAGTCTTATTAACCACCTTAGTTTGTCCATTAGTTTACGGATGACAAGTGGTTAGGAATAAGAGCTTGGTTCCTATCTTCCCCCAAAGATTCTTCTAAAAATGACTCAAGAATTTAACATCCCTATCACTCATAATTGTTCTTGGAATGCCATGCAACCCCACGATCTCCTTTAAAAACAATCATGCTATATATGTCGCATCATTGGTCTTTCGACATGGTATGAAATATGCCATTTTTCTAAACCTATCAACAACAATAAAAATAGAATCTTTGTGACTTTTAAACCTAGGGAAACCCAAAACAAATCCATTGATATGTCTACCCAAGGTTCACTAGGAATAGGAAGTGGTGTATATAGCCCATAAGGCATTACCTTAGACTTGGTTTCCTATAAGTTAAGCATCTCTCACATAATCTCTCTATATCCCTTCTCATGTGAGGCTAAAATAAATGTTGATCTAGAATGTCTAAAGTCTTTTTCACACCAAAATGCCCCATAAGTCCCCCACTATGTGCCTCTTTCACTAATAATTCTCTTAAAGAACATTGCAAGCACACTTAGTTTGTTTCTTTAAACAAGAATCCCTCATGCCTATAAAACTTATCCATACCCCTTTTCTCACATACATCATAGATAGTGGCAAAATTAGGGTCAAAAGTATAAACATTTTTAATGAATTCAAACCCCAACACTTTTGAATCAAGTTATGAGATTAGAGTATACCTTTGTGACAAAGCATCAATTACCACATTTTCTTTACTTTGCTTGTACTTGATAATGTATGGAACGGATTTAGTGAACTCTAACCATGTAGCATGCCTCGTTGTTTAGCTTTCCTTCCCTCTCGAGATACTTCAAGGATTTATGGTCGGTGTGGATTATGAACTCTTTGTACCGCAGGTAGTGTTACCATGTCTCCAAACTCTCATTAAAGCATAGAACTCCTTGTCATAAGTTGGGTAGTTCGGACATGCTCCATTTAGCTTCTTGCTAAAGAATGCAATGGACCCTCCTTCCTTGCATCAAGAATCCCCCAATACATATGCCACTTGCATCACACTCAATCTTAAAAATTTTAGCAAAGTTAGGTAAAGCAAGCAAATGTGCAAAACTAAGTTTATCTTCAAGCAAGTTAAAAGCATTATCTTGTTCTTTTTCCCACCTAAAACCCACATTCTTTTTTATGCATTCAATTATTGGTGTAGCATTTGTAGAAAAATTCTTAATTAATCTCCTATAAAAGCTAGTTAATCCATGAAAACTCCTTACATCACTAACATATGTAGGTGTAGGCCATTCTCTAATTACTTTTTCTTTCTCTTGATCAACATGTATACCCTTTTCATTCACTACGTAACCCAGAATAGTACAAAAAGTGCATTTCTTCAAATTAGCATGTAACCTTTCCTTCCTAAGTACATCAAAAACAACCATTAAAAGTGTTATATGCTCATCCAAATTCTTGTTATACACTAGTATATCATCAAAATAGACTACAATAAATTTGCCAATGAATGCATGTAAAACATGATTCACTTACCTCATGCATGTATTAGGTGTGTTAGTTAAACCAAAAGGCATGACTAGCCACTCATACAAACCTTGTTTAGTTTTGAACGTAGTTTTCCACTCATCTCCCTCTCTCGTCCTAATTTGATGATAACCAAATTTCAAATCAATTTTTTGAAAACACACATGAACCATACATTTCATCCAACATATCATCTAACCTAGGAATAGGGTGTTTATACATTATAGTGATTTTGTTGATGGCTCAACAATCAACACACATCCTTCAAGACCCATCCTTCTTAGGTATAAGAAAATAAGAATCGCACATGGACTCATGCTCTCACGTGTATATCCCTTCTTCATAAGCTTACTTACTTTTGAATCTCCTTAATTTCCTTTAGATTACATCTATAGGTTGGTCTATTTGGTATGGTTGCCCCTAGAATGAAATCTATTTGATGCTTAATTCCTTCTTAGAGGTGGCAAACCATTTAGAATCTCTTCGGGAAATAAATCATCATAATCCCGTAAAAGATCAAACACAACACTAGGCAAAGAATTGTTAAGGTTGTTAGTATTAAGCAAAATCACCTTATATATAAGTACAAGTAAAGGCTACCTATAAGCTAAAGCTCTCTTCACCTTTCTTTCACTCACATAAAAGCTCGCATGTTTAATACTCTTGCTCTCATTTTTTGTTTCCCCTTATGTTTCCCATTTTCACTCATTTCACTCGACTCACCTTTTTCTTTTCTCTCTTGCTTACTTACACTCCCCAAATGATCATTTTTGCTAGATAATTCCTTACATTGCTACTGAATATGCATTTGGTTTTCAAAAATAGTTTTAGGTGACGATGGTCTAAGAATGAACTTGTGCCCATTCATTACTAAAGAATATCTATTCTTGTATCCATCATGCAACACCTTCCTATCATATTGCCATGGTCTTCCCAAAAGCATATGACCAGCAAACATAGGTAACACATCACATAGAACTTCATCCTTATAACCCCCTATGGAAAAAGAAATCAAAACTTGCTTTGTTACCTTTTGAACCCTAGTGTCGTTGAGCCATTGCAGCTTGTATGGCTTAGGATCTTTCCTTGTAGGTAACTTAAGCTTTTTCACAAGAAGTGTGCTAGTAACATTAGTACAACTACCACTATCAATAATCAAATTACATAATTTGTTAGAAATTAAGCAATGCATGTGGAATAAGTTTTCACATTGCTCACTATCATCATCATGTTTTCCTTGCACACTTAATGTCCTTTGCACAACAAGAACCTCACCCTTGGCAATCTCCATATCACTATCATGTTTTAAAGTAAAGTGATCACTACCATCTTCACCGTAACATCCCCAACGTAGGACCTAATAAGTTGAGAATATTACCGTCGTTAGCCATATTCGAAGTGCAATGAATGTAAGCTAACAAGGCACTATGATCTTATTGTAACGTATGTAAGAATATTTATATGGTAAAAATCTTTTAATTACGTTCATGTCCTATTTCTTACTTCAACTTCAATATAAATTTTTCGTGTTTATGTCGCATTTATTTATCATGATATTTTATTTTAATTTATTTCATTTTACATTTTTGCTAAATTTCTAATCATGTTAATATGTAGTAGATAATTTAAAGTAATTATACTACTACTATAATATTATTATTTTATTATTACTAATTCCATTATACATCTTAATTATTTACATACATGATCGATTCTATGTCAACTACTCGGTGTAATGGGTCTACCCGAAAGCCAAACCCTCATCCATGCTATATGCCTCTAATGCCTCCCTCGGTAGTCGGCTTCGTAGAGAAGTGAGCCGTAGTATCTTATTTATCTATACCACAAGGAATTGTATGAGCTATAGCCTAATAAGTTAATATATGCATGTAGTGTACGTACATGTATATGTATGCATAAAACACCGATATGCATAATGAATCATTTTTCCTTATATCATAAAATATTTTATAAACATTCTGAAAATCCTTTCTCTATCTTTGGACATGTCCTATTTAGGTACTTCAAAGTTTCTATCCCATATGTCCGGCGAACCGGACCCATCCATGGACGCACCCTATCGAGCCTCTAAAAGTGCATGTTTGCACTTGCCCGACCTTAAACCATTACCATCACTCGTATGAAAAACCCATGAAGCCCTTTCCTCAAAACTTCAAAGTCATGAAAATCTTTTCCTTTAAATTCATTCCGATTGCTATCGGATAACCATGACATAAAATATATTTCTATGACTTAAAACATTATTCATGAGCTAAGCATGCGTATGTAATTTGCAATGAACCAAGTAAGTTGTATGAATTCATGAATGCTTACTTAGAATGTTTATGTAACCAATTCATAAGAATCGATATAAAATTGGACAACATAATAGCATAGATAACATCAATCCAATATAACCCAACACAGACCATCATTGACACATCAATCATCATAACCCAATTCTTATCATCAATTACATTCAAGAAAAACCATTATTCATAACCTAATGCATTCATGTAGCATTTGAAATAACATGACCATAACATAAAGAACGATGAACATTTTTGTTCTATGTCTTTGTTCATTAAACTTACCTATCACTTTACTTTCCTATTTTTTTTCTTAGGTTCTTAATTATATTTCGATATTTTGTGTTTACCAAATTAAGTATCATTTCATGTTCCAACCTAACTAGGTATTATTTCATTGATTTAGGAGGTTCAATTTTTGTTTGGGCCATAATGGGCCTAAGGCCCAATTTTTCCTAACCCAATTTTCTTTAAATGTTTATGAGTCATTTCCATTCTAAACCATCCTTATATTTTGTTTTGAGTCCGACTCATCAATTTTAAGGTTTGAAACTTGGTTTAAACCTAATTCCCCCAAATTTCCATTTAGGCCTAAACTTGACCTCTTTAAAATCCTAACATTTTCTCCTCATTTTGTCCCACCATTTTAACATGAAGTAGCCTAGATATGTAAAAACTATAGGAATTAATTTAATTGAAAATTGCGACCCAAAACCCGGTCCAAACCCGTATTGGGCCTTAATGGGCTGAAATTAGGCCCAAGCCTATAAAACCCATTTTCTTCAATTTTTAGCAAATTTTCCACTTCTGCTCATTAAAACATGCTTATTCAAGTGTGACCTATCAAACCAGAGTTAAATTGCTTTGAACTCAAACCCTAATTTGCTTAGTTTAAGCCAAATATAATTCCTAAAAATTAGTGGATTTTTCTTCAATTAAAGTGAAATTTTCATTCCTAAAAATTAATTCATGCTCAAATAAGTTAGAATAAAGTGTCAAAACACCAACTAAATGAAATAATTCAAAACCCCTAAATTTGGTTTATCAAGAACCCTAACCCTAATTTTTCTTAATTGAGCAATTAAATCAAATCAAGTAATTAAATATGAAATTGACTTGAAATTAAGCATGCTTGTGGTGTAGGTGAGGTTAACTTGTTTGAGCTCCAATTAGACTCTAAAAAGGTAGATTGGTGAAGGATTTCTCTTCCTCCTCTTTTCCTCTAAATTTTTGAATTTGATCTTCAAATTTTTCCCTTGAGGTTTTCGGCTTCCCACTTAAAATTCAAGCTTCTTCCACTGATTAGAGGTGGATAGAATTTATTAAAAAAATGTTTTGGGTGATTTTTAAGTGAAAATTTTGTAAGAGTTTCCTTTGTGTTTTTCAATTTTTCCTCTCCTTTTTATTTTTCCATCATCCCTATTTATATGAAATTTGTGGAATCATTGACCTCATATCTACACTTAATGTGGGAAAATCTCATCCCTAATTCAATTTCTAATCATTCATTTGCATTGTCCTAATTTTTAGCCATTTATTCACCTTTTTATTTATTCCTTCCACTTTGCCTATTTTTTTTTCATAATTTTTACTAGAAGTTAGATGTAATTAATTCTCTAGGTTGGCGAAATTTGGGAGGAAAATGATAAATTTTGGTCCTCTAAGTTTCTAGACTTTTCCATAGCCCATTTTTTCCTAAATCCCTCTTTTATGCAAAAACTAAGGAGGTTGATTGCATTTATAAATTATTAACTAGACTACAAGAGATTCCTAGCATTGTTGATCCAATAGTATTGTACTTGTGATAATAACGAGCTATATCATAAACTAAGGAACCAAGGTCTCATCAACGGTCTAAGCATGTATTGCGATGCTACCATTTGACTAGAGAGATTATCGAGTCATGGAAACATAAGAATAGAAAAAGTCCATACTAATGGTAACATAGCTAACCCCTTGACTAAGGCTTTGTCATGACTAAAATATAAGACTCTTACTCGATTGTCGGGTGTAAGGGATATGGTTGGTTGGCTCTAGTATAAGTGGGAGATTGTAAATGTAGGTACCTAAGATCCAATCATGTTTGAATGTGCTTGCGTTTTTATATTATTACATCATTTATTTTAATAACAATAAAATAATTATTTCTATTACTTCTTATTTTTTATGTTTATTAATTCGATAGAATTAGATAGAAGTCCTTATGATATGTATTTACAATAGTGATTGATCGAAAGATATGAGACAAACACTAATGCATATAAATGATATCATTAAACATCTCAAGTCATAGCATTGTCAAGAATGGACATTGACTATATGTGGATAGACTTATGAGTGTTGTACTCATGCTATATGATAGTAGTAGGAGATCTCACACCTATTGGTATGGTGACGCTAAAATAAACACTTAGGTGTATGTTAGAGAACATATCAATAGACTTGACTCACCATGAGAACCTATTTGGTTTAGTCTATGGGAATCTCATATGAGATAGGTACAATTGGTCCTTAGGCTTAAGTCATTACGGTTATCTCATTAGAGGATTTATGCACTTTGACACTTGTTTCAATGGACATAGTAAAGGGTTACATTTGGTCGATTCATTTGGTGCACTAAGAATCTAATGAAAATATGTGTATGATCAAGATAGGACATGTCATTCCTTTTATGCTAAAGGAGTTATAACATTGCATTTTGATGAATATCTACTTGAAAAATATGTGACCACGGTAAGAATACACTAATAAAGAATAATTGGTTTACTATAAAAGCTAAGACATTTAGAACTCGAAGAAAACTTATTTGATCATAATCGAATAAGACTTATAATCAAGTTTGAGATCACACTATAATAAGTTGACATGTGGACTAAATTGTATGATAACTATCCTCACAAAAGATAATAATAAATTAATTAATCCTCCTAAAGAATTGGGTAGTTGATGCTTTGCTAGAAGTCAATATTAATTTATCCATCAAGAGATAAAAGAGGAGTCTTTTGTTCTTGATATACTGCTAACATATCTAGGAGCTTATTGAGTCACACAAATAAGTTTAAGCATTCATATGATTAAAAAGAAGCAAATATATTAAAAAAAAATTTCAATTTTGGAAAAGGTTTTCAAAAATGAAAAGTTTTCTAAAATAGAAAGTTCTCTATTTTTGAAATTAGTTTCCTAATTTAGAAGTTGGTTCCAAATTTTTAAATAAATAACCTAAAATGAAAATGAGTTTCCTAATTTAGGTTAAAGGGTATTTTAGGAAATTGCTTCCTAATGTGGGCTGCCTAAAATTATTTAAGATTATTTATTTTCTAAAATTATCTTAAGGCGAGGAGGATAAATATCAAACTTATTGGATAAGGATGAATATTTTAAAGATAAAGATCAAAAGCCGGCATGTAAATTAACTCCTAATCCTTGGAGGATTAGGAAGCAACAATCATAAGTCCAATTAGGACTTATTTGTTGCCCATCTTTTAATCCTTGAAGGTCAAAGAAACTCTCCTTCTATAAATTGAAGGAGAGGTGCGGCATAAAGGAAAGAGAATTTTTGGAGAGAAAATTCAACCAACAAAGAAAAATAAAAGGGACACATGGTTCAAAATAAAAAGCTAGCGAGAAAATTATTTTCTCCTTAATCCTAGCACGCCATCTCCTCTTTCATTTTTTTCTTATGTCACAAAATTGCCCAAATTAGATTTTTATAGGAAACACTAGATAAATAAAAAAAGGTGGAGCTATCACTCTACCAATTTTGAGTGTTTGTTTATGGGTGCTTAGACTACATGGATCATCAATAAAAGTCGAACACTTGGATGACTTTTTTGCTAAAGAATTCACATATGCACTACAAAAGGTAATTCTCTACCCATTGCTTTAATTCAAGAATATATATAGTTAGTTTATTCAATGACATAATCTTGATACCTTTAGATGGAGGAAAATTTTTTATTTATTCCATATCTTCATAGATTGCATGATCCTTCATCTCCCCCTTTATCTCTCGCCTTCTCTCTCTCCATCTCTCGTTCTCCTCTTTCTTTATCCCTTTCCTTATAACTCTCTCTCTCTCCCTCTCTCTCTTTCTCACTCTTTCTCTCTCCCTTCATCTCTCTCTTTTTCTCTTTCTCTTACTCTCCCTCTCTGCCTCTCTCACTCTCTTTCTCTCACTCTCTCACTCTCCCTCTCTCCCTCTTTCTCTCTCTATCACTAACTCTATCTCTTTCTCTTCCTCTCTCTCTCCCTCTTAGTTTCCCTACCACTCTCTTTATATCACTCCTCTAGCTCCCTATGTCCCTCTCTCTTTTTCTCCTTCTTTCTTTTTCTCTCCCTTTCTTTTGCTCTTTCTCTCCCTCTCTCCGTCTCTCACTCTCTCCTTCTCACATCCCCTTTATTTCCCTATCTCCCCCTCTCTTCCTCTCTCCCCCTTTCGTTCTCCTTCTCTCCCTTTCATAGTCCCCCCTCTCTCTTTCTCTCACTCTATCTATTTCTCTTCTTCTCTCTCCCTTTCTCCCCTCTCTCTCTTCCCTTTCTATCTCTTACTCTCTCTCTCTTCCTTTTCCTCTATCTCCCTTCTTTAGCTCTATTTCTCCCTCTCTCTCCCTCTCTCTATCTTATCCCCCTCTTTCTCTATCCCCCTCTCGTGCTCTCTTCCTCTCCACCTCTCCCTCTTTCCTTCCTCCTACTCTCACCCTCTCTCTCCCTCCCTCTACCTCTCCCTCTCTTTTCCTTCCTCTCTCTCTCTCTCTCTCCTAATCCTTCTTTCTCCCTCTCTCCCTCCTTCTTATTCTTCCACTCTCTCTTACTCTTTCTCCCTCTACCTCCCTCCATCTACCCCCTCTCTCCTCTCTCCCTCCCCTTTCTCTCTCTCTCTCAAACTTTTGCTCTCTCACCCACTCTCCCCCTCCTGTCTCTATCTCGACCTCTCTTATGCTATCTCTCCCTCTCTCTCTCCCTCTTTCCCTCTCTTTCTCCCCATCTTTCCCTCTCTCCCTCTCCATTTCTCTCCCTCTCTTACTATTTCCCCATCTCTCTCCCTCTCTCTCTTTCTCTCTTTCTTGTTCACCCTCTCCCTCCCTCTCTCCCTCTTTCTCCTTCTATTCCTCTCCCTCCCTCTTGTTTTCCCCCATTCTCTCTCCCTAACTCCATACCTTTCTCTCTCCTCCCTCCTTTCCTCTCTCTCCCCCTCTTTCTCCTACTCTTGCTCTTTCTCTCTTTTCGACTCTCCATTTCCTTCTTTCCCTCTCTACCCATATCTCCCTCTCTCCTATTCTTCCTATCTATTCCTCCCTCTCTCTTTCTATTCCCTCTTTACCTCCCTCTCTATCTCTCTCTTTTTATCCCTCTCCTACTCTCTCCCTCTCTCACCTCTATCACTCTCTCTCCCCTCTCACCTTCGCTCTCTCTCTCTCTCCCTCCCTCTCTTTCTCTCTCTTTTACCTCTTCCTTTCCCTTTTCATCTTTCTCTCCCCATCCCTCCCTTTCTCTCTTTTTATCTCTCTCTCTCTCCCTCTCTCCCTCTTCATCTCTATTTCTCTCTTCCTCTTTTCCCTCTCTTTCTTTCTTCTTCTTTCTCTCACTCTCTCTTTCTCCATCCCTCTATCTCTTACCCTCTCCCTTTCCCTCTCCCTTCCTCTCTCGTTATCCTTCTCTATTCCTCTTCTCCCCCTCTCTCTCCTCTTTCTATCCACCCTCTCTCCCTCTCTATCTCTTTCCCTCAATATCTCTCTCCCTCTCTCACTTCCTCTCCCTCTCACTATCTCCCCCCTCTCCCCCTCTCTCTACCTCTCCCACTAACTCTTTCTACCCCTCTCACCCTTCCCCCTCTCGTCCTCCCTCTTTCTCTCTCCTCATCTCTCTTTTGCTTTTTCTCTCTCTCTCCCTCACCTCTTATTCCCTCTCTCCCCTCCCTCTCTCCCTCTCTCTTTTTTTCCCTTGCTTTCTCCCCTTCTCTCCCTCTCTCTTTCTACCTCTCTATCTCTCTCCCTCAATCTCTCTCTCTCACTTTCTATTTCTCTCAATCCCTCTCACTCAAGCTCTCTATCTCTCTCTCTTTCTCTCTATATCCCTCCCTCTAGCTCCCTCTTTCTCGCCCCCTCCCTTTTTCTCTCTGCCTCTCTCCCTTGCTCTCTCTTTCCCTTTCTCTCCTTAACTCCCTTTCCCTCTCTCTCTCTCTCTCTCTCTCTCGTTTTCTCCCTTTCTCACTCTCTCTTATCCTCTCCCTTTCCCTCCCTCTTTCTTTCCCTCCCTCTCTATCTATCCCTCTCCCTTTCTCCCTCTCTCACTCTTTCTTATCCTCTCCCTCTCCCTCCCTTTTCTTTCCCTCCCTCTCCATCTCTCCCTCTCACACTTCCCTCTTCTCCCTCTCTATTTCACTCTCCCTTTCTCCCTTTTCTCTCTCTCCCTCTCTCTTTCTCACTCTCCCACTCTCTCCCTCTCTCTCCCTCTCCCACTCTTTATCCCTCTCTCTCTCACTCTCTCTTCCTCCCCTCTCATTCTCTCCCTCTCCCTCTCCTTTACCCTCTCTCTCCCTTTTTTCTCTATCTCTCCCCTCCCTCTTATTCTCTCTCCCTCTCTTTCTCCCTCTCTCTTTCTCTTTCACTCTCTTTATCCCTTTTTCTCTCTCCCTCTCTCTTTATCTCTCTCCCCTACTCTTCCCCTCTCTCTTTCTTACTCTCTTTCTTCCCCTCTCCCCATCTCTCTCTCCCTTCCCTCTCCCTCTCCTTTTCTCTCCCCCTCTTACTCTCTTCCTCTCTATCCCTCTCTTTCCCACTCTTTCCCTTTTTCCCATTCTCTCCTAATTATCCTTTCTATCTCCCACTCTCTTTATCTCTCCCTATCTCTCTCTCCCTCTCTCTCCCCTTCTTTCTCTTTATCTCTCCCTCTCCCTCGTACTCTCTCTCCCCCTCCCTCCCTCTCTCTCTCCCTCCCTCTTCCTTTCTTTCTATTCCATTCTCTCTATCCCTTCCTCTCTCTCCCTCTCACCCTTTCTCTCTCTTACCACTCTTTCTCTTTCCCTCTCTTACTCTCTTTCTCCCTCTTCCCTCTCTTAATCCTCACTATGTCTCTCCCTCCCTCTCCGTCACTCCTTCTCTCTCCATTCCTCTCTCTCTTTATCACCTTATCCCTCCCTCTCCCTCTCGCTATCATTACCTCTCTCTCCTAATGTCTCTCTCCCTCTCTCTATCCTTCTCTCTCCATCTCCCTCCATCCCTCTCTCTCCCTCTCTTCCTCTCTCTTTCTCTTTCTCGCTTTCTTGATCCTCTCTCTCCCTTCTTACCTTTCTCTCTCATTATCAATCTCTCCCCCTCTCCCTCTCACTATCTCCCTCTCCGTCCTCGCTCTTTCTTTCGTTTTCCTTTTCTTTTCTCTCTCTACTCCCTCTCTCTCTTTTCTCTCTCACTCTCCCTCTCTCTTGCTTCTTCACCTCTCTCTTCTTTATTTTCTTTTCCCTCTATATCTCCTCTTCTCTCCCTCTCTCCCCGACTCTCTTTTCCTTTCTCACTCTAACTCTCTATCTCTTTTGCTTTCTCACCCTCTCTCCCCCGACTCTCTTTTCCTTTCTCACTCTAACTCTCTATCTCTTTTGCTTTCTCACCCTCTCTCCCCCGACTCTCTTTTCCTTTCTCACTCTAACTCTCTATCTCTTTTGCTTTCTCACCCTCTCTCTCTCTCCTTACTCTTTCCGCCTCTCTACATTTCTTTCTTTCTCACTCCCCTCTTCTCAGCCCCTCTCAATATCCCTCTCTTCATCTATTTCTTTTTCTCTCCCTCTCAACCCCTCTCTCCCTCTCCCTTTCCCTTTCCCTCTCTTTCTCCCACCCTTTGTCCCTCGCCTTCGCCTTTTCCCTCTCTATCTCTTCTATCTCTTCCTTTTTCACTCTCTCCCTTTCTTCCCTCTCTCCCTCTCTTTCCCCTCTCTTTCCCCCTCTCCTTTTCCCTCTATCCGTCTCCCTCCTCTCCTCTCTCTCAAATGATGTGAGATAATATTAATGCATTTAAATAATATCATTAAATGGCCCAAGTTATAGCAACTTTAAGAATAGATATTGACTATATATAGTAAGACTTATGAGTGCTATGCTCATGCTATAAAATAGTTGTAGGAGATCTTACACCTACTGGCATTGTGATGCCAATGCCGACACTTAGGTGATTAATGTTAGAAAACATATCACTAGACTTAACTCACTATGAGAACTCATTTGTTCTAGGCTATGGGAATCTGATATGAGAAGGGTATAACTGATCCATTGACTTGACATCATCATCATTATCTCATTAGAGTATTTATGTACTTTGAAACTCATTTTAATGGGCTCGATCATGAGCTACACGTGGGCAATTCGTTAGATGCACTAAGAATCTAATGGAGATAAGTGAATGACTAAGATAGGACATGTCATTCTTTATATACTAGAGGAGTTATCATATTGCATTTCGATAAATATCTACTCAAGGAATCGTGGCCATAGTAGGAGTATACCCAATAGAACATAGTTGGATTATTCTAGAGCTAAGACATTTGATAATTGAAAAAACTTATGTGATCATAATCCGAGTAGACTATAAATTAAGTTTGAGATCACATTGTGATAAATTGACATGAGGAATGAATTGTATGGTAACCATGCTAGTAAAAGATAATTTCGGATTAATTAATCCTCCTAAAGAATTGGTAGCCATCATACCTTACTAGAGGCTAATCTTGATTTATGTATCAAGAGATAAAAGATGTGTCTTTTATTCTTGATATATTGCCAACATATATAACGACCTATTAAGTCATACGTATAAGTTTAAGCATTCACATAATAAAAGAGAAGCAAATATTTGGAAAAAAAAGGTTTCTAATTTTAAAAGTTTCCTTTTTTGAAAAAAAAAGTCAAATGGAAAGTTTCTGTTTTGAAAATTTTTTTCCTAAAATGAGAAGTTTTCTATAATGGAAAGCTTTCGATTTAGAAATCAATTTCCTAATTTAGAAATATATTCCAAAGTTGGAAGTAAGTTAGCTAAAAAGAAGATTAGTTTGCTAATTTAAGTTTATGGGTAATTTGAAAAATTGTTTCCCGATGTGGGCTTCCTAAAAATATAGAACCTAGTTTATTTGGATAATTCAAATTAATTAATAATTAATTAGGCCAACGAGCTTAATTTAAAAGTCTAAAAGATATTTTGTTGGGAGGATAAACTTAATTCTTATTGGATAAGGCTCAAGGTTTATAGGGATAAGATAAAAAAATCCCACATGCATTGCAACTCCTAACCTTTGAAGGATTAGGAAGCCACAACCTAGAGTTCTCATGAGACTTGTTATCACCACTTCCATGTCTTTAAAGGAAAGGAAGCCATTTCCTTATAAATAGAGGAGAGAGGGGTAGCAAAGAGAGCTAATTTTTATGGGATCTATGGCATAGAGAAAAGAAAAGAGAAAATAGTTTTCTCACCCTAAAAATCACACCAGCTCTCTCTCTCTTAGAGTTGTCATAAAATATCTTGAAATAGATTTCTAAATAGAGAAAAATTAAATAAGTTAAAAAAAAGTTAGAGCTTATACTCTACAACTTCTAGTTGCTTCTTGTGTGGGTGCATCAACTACATGGATTATCGATAGAGGCTAGATACTTGGACAACTCCTTTTCGTATAGGTTAAATCTGCACTACAAAAGATAATCCTTTACTCATGCTTAATTCTTGTACGTATGATTTGTTGATTCAATAGCTCGATCTTAAGAGCTTTAGATGGAGGAAGCACATTTATTTTATTTTGCATCTCTATAGGATGCATGATCCTTGAAGAGGAAGAGAGAGAAAGAAAGAAGGAGGTAGAAAGAGGGGGAGAGAAAGGAAGAGAGGGAGAGGGAGAGAGAAAGAGAGGGAGAGAGAGGGAATAGTATAAGGGAGAGAGAGTGAGAGAGAAAGATAGAGAGAGGAGGAGGAGAGAGAGAGGGATAGGAGAGCTGGATAGAGGGAAGGAGAGAGAGAATGAGAGAGGGAGAAAGGCGAGAGGAGAGATGGATAAAGGGTGGGAGAGAAAGGAGAGAGGGAGAAAAAGAGAGAGGGAGAGAGGGAGAGAGTAAGTGAGAGAGAAGGAGAGGGAGAGGGAGAGTGCATGAAAGAGGGTGAGGAAGAGAGATAAGGAAGAGAGGGAGAGAGATAGAGGGTGAGGGAGAGAGGGAGAGAAAAAAGGAGAAAGAGAGCAAGAGAGGAAGAGAGAGTATGAGAGAGATAAAGAAAGGGAAAGAAAGAGAGAGGGAGAGATGGAGAAAGAGGGAAAGAGATGGAGAGAGAGGGAAAGAGTAGGAGAGAGTGGAGGAGAGAGAGGGATAAAGGGATTGAGAGAGGAGAAGGAAGGGAGAGGGAGTGAGGGAGAGAGTTGGTGGAATGGAGAGGGAGAATTAGAGAGAGGGAGGGTTATAGGGAGAGAGAGAGAAAGAAAGAAAGGGAATGAGAGGGGAGATGGAGGGAAAGATGGAGAGAAAGGGAGAGAGCATAGAGGAGAGAAAGAAAGAGAGGGAAAGAGGTAGAGGGAGAGTAAGAGAAAGGGAAAGAGAGGAAGAGAGTGAGAGAAAGGGATAAGGGGAGTAAGAGAGACAAAGGGAAAGAGGGAGAGAGAAAGGGAGAGGTAGAGGAAGAGAAAAAAGAGAGAGTGGGAGAGGAAGAGGGAGAGAGGGAAGGAGCTAGTGAGAGGGGTAGAGAGGGAAATAAGGAGAGAGAGAAAGGAACAGAGCAATAGGGAAAGAAGGAAAGAAAAGAGAGGGAGATAGGGAGAGAAAAGAGACAGAGGAAGATAAAGAGAGAGGGAGAGGGGTGAGGGAAGGAGAAAAAGAGAGGGAAAGAGATAAAGAGAGGGATTGGAGAGATAAAAGAGGGGGAGAGAGAAGAGGGAGGGAGGGAGGGAGAGAAGGGAGAGAAAGAGAGGGAGAGAGCGATATAGGGAGAGAGTGGAAGGGAAGGAGAGATAGAGATAGGGATAGAGTAATAGAAAGAGGGAGAGGGAGAGATAAAGGTAGAGAGAGATGAAGAGAGTGGGAGAGAGAGAGAGATAACGATGGAGGAAGAAAAAAGGATAGAGTTTGATGGATAGAGATGGAGGGAGAGAGGGAGGAAGTGGGAGAAGGTAAGGAAAGAGAGGAGAATAAGGGAGAGTTTGAAGGTGAGAGGGAGAGAGAGGATGAGCAAGAGAGAGGTAGAGAAGGAGACATAGAGAGAGAGAGCAAGAGAGAGTGGGAGGGGGAGAAAGAGAGAGGGAGAAGGAGATGGAGGGGGAGAGAGGGAAAGAGGGATTGAGGGGGATAAAGACATTAAGATAGAGAGGAATAGAAAGGGGGAAAGAGAGGGGTTGGGAGAGAGGGAGAGATAAGGAGAGAGTAGGAGAGTAAGAGAGATGGATAGAGGGAGAGATGGGAATAGAGAGAGGGAAATAGAGAGAGTGAACGAGAGAGGGATGGATGAAGGGGAATAGAGAGAGAAGGGAAGAGAGAAGAGGGACAGAGTGGGGAGAGGGAGGCAGAGAGAAGGTGAGTGAAAGGGAGAGGGAGAGAAACAGATTGAGAGATAGAGGAGAGAGAGAGTGAGAGAGGGAGAGGGAGTGGAAGAGCAAGAGGGATAGAGAGGTGGAGATTGGGAGAGAAAGAAGGAGTGAGAGAGAGAGGGTGAGAGGGAGAGGGAGGAATAGAGTGGGAGAGAGGGAGGGAGGGAGGAATAAAGTGGGAGAGAGGGAGGGAGGGAGGAATAGAGAGATGGAGGGAAAGGGAGAGAGAGGGAGAAAGATCGAGAAAAGGAGAGATACAAAAGGGAGGGGAGAGAGCAAGTGATAGAGAGAGGGAGGGAGAGAGCGAGAGAGAGGTAGAAGAAGAGAGGGAAAGAGGGAGAAAGAAGGAGAGAGGGTTATGGAGAGAGAGAGAGGGGAGAGGGAAGGGGAGGGAGAGAGTGGGAGGGATGGAGAGAGAGAATTAGAGAGAGAAGAGAAAGAGGAAGGGAAAAGGAGGGAAATAGAGAGAGAATTAGAGGGAGAAGGATAGGGAGACGGTGGGAGAGAGAGGGTAAGAAAGCTAAAAATGGAGAGAGAGTAAGGGATAGAGAGGGGCGAAAGAGAAAGAGGGAAAGAGGTAGAGGAAGAGTAAGAGAGAAGGGAAGAAAGGGAGAAATAGTAAGGATAGGGAAAGGGGAAGGGAGATAAGGAGAGTGAGAGAGGGTGAAAGAATGGGAGGTAGAGTTAGAGGGAGAGAGAGAAAGAGAGGGCAAGGAAGATGGAGGGAGGGAGACAAAGGGAAAGAGTAATAGGTAAAGAAGGAGAGAGAAGAAGGGAAAAGGAGAGAGATGAGAGAAAGGGAATGAGAGGGAGGGAGAGAGAGTGAGAGAGGGAGAGAGATAGAGAGGGATAGGGAGAGAGAGAGGGAAAGAGGGCAGAAGGAGAAAGAGGGAGAGAGGAGAGGGGGATAGAAGGGAGAGAGAGAGAAGGAGTGAGACAAGTAAGAGAGAGGAAAGTAGGAAGAGAGAGAGAAGGAGAGAGCGAGAAGGAAGAAAGAGGGAGAGAGAGAGGGAGAGAGAGATAGATAGGGAGGGAGCAAGAGAAAGGGAGAGGGGGAGATAAAGAGAGAAATAGAGGGCAAGGAAAAGGGAGAGAATGATAGAGAGGGGGAGAGAGAGGAGGGAGAGGGAGAGGGAGAGAGGCAGAGAAGGAAGGAGTGGGAGAGAGATAGAGGGAGAGAGTGGGGGAGAGTTAGAGGGAAAGAGTGAGAGAGGGGGAAGGAGAGGGAAATAAGGAGAGTGAGGGAGAGAGTGAAAGGGGGAGGGAGAGGGGATAAAGAGGAGAGAGAGGGATGAGGGGAGAGAGAGTGGTAGAGAAGGAGACATAGAGGGAGAAGGAAAGAGAGAAGGAGAGGGAGAGTAAGGAGGAGAAAGAGGGAGATTGATGGATATAGGGAGAGGGGAGAGAGAGGTTGAGAGAGGGAGATAGGGAGAGAACAAAAGGGAGAGGGAAAGATGGACACAAAGGGAGAAGGAGGGAAAGAGAGAGCAACAAGGAGAGGGAGAGGGGAAAATAGAGATTGATAGAGGGAGATAGAGGGAGAGAGATTGAGGAGAGAATGGGAGGAAAGGAAGAATGAGTGAGTGTGAGAGAGAAGTAATGAATGAGAGGGAGGGAGGGAGGGAAGGAAAGAAAGAGAGGGAGAGAGGGAGTGAAGGAGAAAGAGAGAGGGGGAGAGATCACGAAGAAGAGAGGTAAAGAGAGATAAGGATGGAGAGAAGGAGGGAGATAGAGGGAGGGAGAGAGAGGGATGATAGGACAGAGAGAGAAAGAGATTAGGAAGAAGAGATGAAGAGAGGGGAGAAAGGAAGAAAAGGAGAGATAAGGAGCTAGAGAGCGAGGTAGAGACAGAGGTAGAGAGGAAGGGAAGGAGAGGGGAGAGAGAGAGGGAAAGAGGAATGGAGAGGGGGATATAGGGAGGGAGGGAGGGAGTGAGATAGGGGGAGGGAGAGAGGTAAAGATGGAGAGAAAGGGAGGGAGAGAGGGAGATAAGTGAGGGAGAGAGAAAAAGAAAGAAAGAAGGAGAGAAAGGGAGCTAGAGAGGGAGGGAGAGAAGAAAATAACAGGAAAGATAGAGAGGGGGAGAGAGAGGGAGAGAGTAGAAGAGGGAGGGAGGGAGGGAGAGGGAGAGATTGAGATAGAGAAAGAGTTAGGAAGAGAGGGGAGAGAGGGAGAGTAGGGGAGATGGAGAGAGGAAGAGAGGAAGAGGGAAAGAGCAAGAGAGAGTGAGAGAGAGGGAAAGAGAGAGAGAGGAGGGAGAGAGAGAAGGTGAGAAGGAGAAAAGGTAGATAGAGAGGGAGAGGGAGAGAGGAAAAAGGGGAAAGAGATGGAGGGAGGATGAGAGAAGGGGAGAGAGAGAGAGAGAGAGAGAGGGCGTGAAGTAGAGGTGGAGAGACAACGAGATACATATAGGAAAAGAGCGAAAGGAAGGGAGAGAAACAAAGAGAGGGGAAGAGAGGGGGAGAAAGATAGGGGGAGAGAGGGGGAGAAAAGAGGGGGAGAAGGGGTGAGGTAGAATGAGGGAGAGAGAAAGGGATAGAGGGAGAGGAGGAGGGGTAACGAGAGAGGGAGAGGGAGAGAGATAGAGTGGGAGAGAGAGGGAGATAGAGAGAAAGAGAGGGAAAGGAGGAGAGAGAGGGAGAGAGTAGTAGGAAGAGTGGAAGAGTGAGAGGTAAAGGGGAGAGAGAGTGAGAAAGAGGGAGGGAGAGGGATTTAGAGGGAAAAAGAGAGGGAAAGAGATGAGGAGGGAGAGAGAAGGAGGGAGGGAGGGAAAGGGAGAGAGGGAGAAAGGAAATAGGAGAGAGAGAAAAGGTGAGAATGCAAAGGGAGGAGAGAGGGAGGAAGGGGGAGAGAGATAGGGAGAGAGTAATAGAGAGGGAGAGAGAGTGATGTAGGGAGGAGAGAGGGAGGGAGGGGGAGAGAGAGTGATGTAGGGAGGAGCGAGGGAGGGAGGGGGAAAGAGATAGGGAGAGAGTAATAGAGAGGGAGAGAGAGTGATGTAGGTAGAAAGAGATAGAGGGAGAGGGAGAGAAGGACACAAAAAGAGGGACAAAGGAAGGGAGTGAGGAATAGATAGAGGGAGAAAGAGGGGAGAGAGGGATAGGATAAGAGAAAGAAAGGGAGAGTTAGAGGGAGAGAGGGAGAGAAGGAAGGTAAGACAAGTAGGAGAGGGGAAGGAAAAAGAGCAAGGGAGAGACATGGAGATAGGGAGAGAGAGAAGGAGAGACTAAAAGGGAGAAAGAGAGGGAAAGAGAGGGAGAGGGAGAGGGAGATATAGGAAGAGGCAGAGAGAGGAGGGAGGAGAGTGAGGAATATAATGAGAGAGGGAGAGAGAGGGTGAGAGAGAGGCAAAGGGATAAAGAGAGAGAGGTAGAGAGAGAGAGATAAGGAAAGAATGAGAGGAAGAGAGTAGAAGGGAGAGAGAGGAGGAAAGAGAAGGAGAGAAAGAAGAAAAGAATGGTAGAGAGAGGGAGAGAGAGAGAGGAAGAGAGAGAGGCAAAGGGATAAAGAGAGAGAGGTAGAGAGAGGGAGATAAGGCAAGAATGAGAGGAAGAGAGTAGAAGGGAGAGAGAGGAGGAAAGAGAAGGAGAGAAAGAAGAAAAGAGTGGTAGAGAGAGAGGGGAGAGAGAGAGGAAGAGAGAGAGGGGGAGAGAGAGAGGAGGAGAGAGAGAGGGAGAGAGCGAGAGGAGGAGAGAGAGAGGGAGAGAGCGAGAGGAGGAGAGAGAGAGGGAGAGAGCGAGAGGAGGCGAGAGAGAGGGAGAGAGCGAGAGGGAAGGAGTAAGAGAGGGATTAAGAGAAAGAGAGATGGGGAGAGAGAGGGTAGGAGAGGGAAGAAGAGAGGATGAGGGTGACGGTGAGGGAGAAGGAGGGAGAAAGGTAGAGGGAAAGGGAGAGGGGGAGAGAGGGAGAGAGGGGGAAAGAGGGAGAGAGATAGAGGGAGAGAGGGAGAGAAAGGGAGAAAGAGACAAAAGAGAAAGGGTACTAAAAAAAGGAAGTGAGAAGAGGAGAGAGAGAGGGAGAAAGAAAGTAGGAAAGAGGGAAAGAGGGAGAAAGGGAGAGAGAGAAAAGAGGAGAGAGGGAGGGAGGGGGAGGAATGGAGAAAATGGGAGACAAAGTAAGAAAGAGAGAGAGAGGATAAGATGGAGAGAGAGGGAGATGAAGAAAAAGAGATATGTAGGAGAGAGGAAGACAGAGAGATGGAGGGTGAGAGAAAAATAGAGAGAGGAAAGAGTGATGATAGGATGGAGACAAAGTGGGAGATGGAGAGATTTAGAGAGGAAGGGAGTATAGGAGACAGTGAGGGAGTGGGATTGAGAGAGAAGGAGAGAGATCGAAAAAGGAAAAGGGAGAGGGAGGGATAGATTGAGTGAGAGAGGGAGAGAAGGAGAAGGGGAGAGGAAAAGAGAGGAGAGAGATAAAGAGAAACAAGGAGAGAGAGGGTTTGAGGTAGAGAGAAAGGGTGAGAGAGAGAGGAAGAAAGGAAGAGGAAGAGAGGGTGAGAGGTAGCAAGAAAAAAGAGAAAGGGAGAGAGGAGGAGATAGAGAGGGAGAGGGGAAGAGGGAGAAAGGAAGAGGAAGAGAGGGTGAGAGGTAGCAAGAAAAAAGAGAAAGGGAGAGAGGAGGAGAGAGAGAGGGGGAGGGGAAGAGGGAGAAAGGGAATAGGAGAGAGGGAGAGGGAAAGAGGACGATATGGAGAGAGGTAAAGGGAGAAAAGGAAAGGGGGAGAGAGAAAAGGGAGAGTAAGTGGAGAGGGAGAGAGAAAGGGAGAGAGCAAAAGAGGGATTAAGAAAGGGAGAGAGAGGGAGAGGGAGTAAGGGAAATATAAAAGTCATGATGGAGGAAGAGAGATAGAGAGGGAGAGGGAGAGGGAGGAAGAGAGAGGGAGAGTAGGGGACAGAGAAAATGCAAGAGAATGTGAGGGAGAGGGTGGGAGGGAAAGAGTGAACAAGAGGGAGAGAGGGAGACAAGGAAAGCGAGAGAGAGAAAGAGAAAGAGCAAAAAGGGAGAGATAGAGAGAGAAGGGAGTGGGAGTGAGTGAGATAGGGAGAGATAGAGAGAGAAGGGGAGTGAGAGTGAGTGAGATAGGGAGAGATAGAGAGAGAAGGAGAGTGAGAGTGAGTGAGATAGGGAGAGATATATAGAGGGATAGGGAGAGAGAAAGGGGAAAAGGGAGAGATATTAGGAGAGGGAGAGAGGTAGAGAGAGATAAAGGGAGAGGGGAGGAGAGGGAGTGAGAGAGGAAAAAAGAGAGAGATCGATGGAGAGGGAGAGAGAGGGTTAGAGGTAGAAAGAGAGAGGGAGAGGTAGAGGGAGCGAGAGGAGAGGAGGGAGTGGAAAAGAGATAGAAGGAGAAAGGGAGAGGGGGAGAGGGTGAGGGAGATTCAAAAGAAGAGAGTGAGAGACGAGGGCGAGGGAGTGAAAAAGGGAGAGAGAGAGAGAGGGAATAAGAAAGAGAGAGAGAGAGAGAGGGATAGTTGAAGAAAGAAAGATAGAGAAGGAGACATAGAAGGAGAAAGAGAGAGAGAGAGAGAGGTAGAGGGAGAACAAAAGTGAGAGAGAGGGACAATTAAGGATATAAGCGAGAGGGAGAAGGAGAGGGAGATAAAGAGAGAGAGGGAGATAGGAAGGGAGTAAGAGAGAAGGAGATGGAGTGAGAGAGAGAGGGGAAGAGAGAGCGATAATGATTGAGGGAGAGAGAGGAAGAGGGAGAGCGGGAGAGAGGGGGATGGAGGGTGAGATGGAGGGAGAGGGAGAGGGAGAGTGAGAGCCGGGGAGAGAGAAAAAGATAGAGAGAGAAAAGAGAGAGAAAGGGAACGGGGTGGGAGGGAGGGAGAGGGAGAGAGTGACAGAGATAGAAAGGGAGAGGAAGGAATGAATGAGAGGAAAAAAGGGAGAGAGGGGAGAGGAAGGGGGAGTGAGAGGGACGGGGAGGAACCGAGAGCGAGAGGGAGAAAGAGAGAGGGAGAGAGAGGGAAGAGAGAGTGGGAGGAAGAGAGGTAAAAAGAGATAGACAGAGAGAGGGAGGGAGGGATGGAGAGAGAGAAGGAGAATAGGAGAGGGAGAGACAGAGAAAGAGAGTGGGAGGTAGAGATGAGAGAGGAAGGAGAAAAGAAAAAAAGAGAGGGAGAAGGAGAGGAAGAGAGATGGAGAATGAGGGAAAGAGAGGGAGAGAGGAATAGAAAAAGGGAGGAAGGAAGGGAGGGAAGGAGAGGGAGAGAGGAATAGAAAAGGGGAGAAAGGAAGGGAGGGATAGAGGAATAGAAAAGGGGAGGAAGGAAGGGAGGGAAGGAGAGGGAGAGAGGAATAGAAAAGGGAAGAAAGGAAGGGAGGGATAGAGGAATAGAAAAGGGAAGAAAGGAAGGGAGGGAAAGAGAGGAAGAGAGGAATAGAAAAGGGGAGAAAGGAAGGGAGGGACAGAGTAAGGAAGAGGGATGGAAGGGGAGAGAGAGTGAGGGAGGAGGAGGGAAAGGGAGAGGGAGGGGAAGGGAGGGAGAGATAGGGAGAGAGAGAGATAGTGAGAGAGATTAGGAGTAGGAGAGAGTGAGTGGGAGAAAGTGTGAGAAGGAAAGAGAGGGAGGAAGAAGTAAAGAGAGAAGAAGAGGGAGATAAAGAAGGAGACAAGGAGAGAGTACGAGGAAGATGAAGAGAGAGGGGGCGAGAGAGAAAGGAAAAGGAGGTGAAGTAGAGGTAGAGAGAGAGAGATACATGTAGGAAAAGAGCGAGAGGGAGGGAGAGAAACAAAGAGAGGGGGTAGAGGAGGAGAAAGAGAGGGTGAGAAGAGGTGAGGCAGAGTGAGGGAGAAGGAAGAAAAGGGAGAGAGCGAGAAGAAGGAGAGGAAGAGAGTGGGAGAGGGAGAAGAAAAAGGAGAGAGAGAGAGAGAGAGAGAAAGGGAGACAGAAAGAGATGGATGAAGAGAGAAAGAGGTAGAGAGGGAGTGAGAGAGAGAGAGGGTGAAAGAGATACATATAGGAAAAGGACTACGGAATGAGTTGGGGTTACAACCTCTATTGCCAAAGTCACTACGAGCAATACTAAAGGAATTTGCACTAGTGTTCATGGAGCCTAAAGGACTACCACCTCACAGGTTCCATGACCACAAAATTATGCTTAAGGAGAGGGTTGAGCTAGTGAACACCAAGCCATACGAGATATCACGGTTCGGAAGGATGAAATCAAAAAGCAAGTTCATGGCATGTTAGAGGAAGGCATAATCCAAATCGGTGTAAGTCCATTCTCATCTCTTGTGGTGCTGGTTAAGAAGAAAGATAAGTCATGGAGGCTATATGTGGATTATAAGAAGCTCAATAATATCACTCTAAGCGACCATTTTCCAATTCCAATCATCGAAGAACTCTTCGACGAATTGCATGGTTCTATGATTTTTTCAAAATTAGATTTGATGGCTAGTTATCACTAGTTTCAAATGCACACTAATACTATTTCTAAAATAGCCTTTCGCACTCATAGTGGTCATTATGAGTTCTTGGTTATGAGATTTGGGTTAACCAAGGCTCCTATCACTTTTCAAGCACTCATGAATGAGATTTTTAGACCCTATCTTAGGGAAATTCATTCTAGTTTTCTTTTATGACATTTTAGTGTACGAGTAAATCACTTCTTGAGCATGAACATAGGGAGATATGGAGGAGAGAGCAGGGAAGAGAGGGAGAGAGAGTGCGAGAGGAAGAAAGGGTGGGAGAGAGAGGGAGAGAGAAAGAGAGGGTGAGAGAGAGGGAAAGGGAAAGAGAGATGAAGAGAGGGCAAAGAGAGAGAAAGGAAGTGAGAAATAGAAAGTGAGGGGGAGAGAGATGGAGAGGGAACAAAGGAGAAGGATAGAGGGAGAGGGAGAGATAGAGGGGGAAAGAGGGAGAGAGAGAGAAAGGAGGGGTGGGAGAGAGAAAGAGAAGGAGAGATAGAGAGAGGGAGAGGAAGCGAGAGAGAGGGAGAAAGAGATTGATAGAGTGGGAGGGAAAGAGAGATGGAGAGGGAGATAGATTGAGTGAGAGAGGGAGATAGAGATAGGGGAGAGGTAGAGGGAGAGGGAGAGGGAAGGAGAGGGAGTGAGTGGGAGAAGGATGTAGAGACATAAGGAGAGAGAGGGAGGGAAAAAAGGGAAATAGAGATAGAGAGAGGGAGAGAGAGGGAGGGAAAAAAGGGAAATAGAGATAGAGAGAGGGAGAGAGAGGGAGGGAAAAAAGGGAAATAGAGATAGAGAGAAGGAGAGGGAGAAACTAAGAGGAGGTAGAGAGAGAAAGGGAAGAAGAGTGAGAGAAAGAGAGAGAAAGAGGGAAAAGGAGGAAGGGATAGAGAGGGAGAGGGACATAGAGAGAAAGAAGGAGTGGGAGGGAGGGATAGAGAGGAAGAGGGATAGTAAGAGAGATAGAGAGGGAAAGATAGAGAAGTAGAGAAGGAAAGAGAGAGAGAGGAAGAGGGAGAGAGAGAAAGAAAGAGGGAGAGGGAGAGAGGTATAGAGAGAGATAGAGGGTCGGAAGGGGAGAGAGTGAGAGTGAGAAAGGGTGGGAGAGTGAGGGAGAGAAATAGAAAAAGGGAGAATGAAAGAGAGAAATAGAGGAAAAGAGGGGAGAGAGAAATGGTGGGAGAGGGAGATAGAGAAAAAGAGGTTGAGGGAGAGAGAAAGAGAGAAAGAGATAGAGAAAAAGAGGTTGAGGGAGAGAGAAAGAGAGAAAGAGATAGAAAAAGAGAGAAAGAGAAAGAGGGAGAGAGAGGAAAAAAAGAAGGAGAGAGATAGATAGAGAGAGAGAGGGAGGAAGGGAGAGAGGAAGCATAGAAGAGAGAGGCAAAGAGAGAGGGAGAGAGAGAGAGAGAGGCAAAGAGAGAGGGAGAACTAACGAGAGAGGGAGAGAGAGAGAGAGAGAGAGGAGTGAGAGAGTTAAAGAGAGAGAGAGATAGAGGGGATAGATTGGGAGAGAGGGAGTGTGATATGGAGACAGATTGTGAGAGCAAGGTTGAGAGAAAGGAGAGGAGGAGCAAGAGAGGAGGGGGTGATGGATCATCCATCCTTTGAAGGTGCGGAATAAACAAAAAATTCCTCAATCTAAGTACCCAAGATCAAGTCGTTGAATCAATTAATAATTTATGCATGAATTTAAAGCAATAAATAAAGGATTAACTCTTGTAATGCAAAACAAAATTCTTTTAACAAAAGCCAACCATTTGTCCAGCCTCTATTGATGATCCGCATCGTCCAAGTATCCACCAAGAAGCACTTAAAATCGGTAGGGTGCCGACTCTACATTTTTTTGGTTTTTTTAGTGGTACCTATAAAAATCAATGCTGGGGCAATTTTGTGACAACCTTAAAAGAGAAGAAAATAGTATATTATGCTAGGGTTTTAGGAGAAAACTATTTTCTCCTTTTCTTTTCTTCACATTACCGTGTGCCCTAGTTAGTTTTTAGGGTTGATTGAATTTTTTCTTTTTCTCTCTCCTTTCTTTTAGTTGTCGCACCTCTCTCCGTAACTCTTGTGAGATTGCTTAACGTAGCTATACGTATGAAAATAATTTTATCTACATCTACTAAGTCACAATTATGATTTTTGTGTCATTTTTGTGCTTGGTGAGTTTAAGATGCTTGGGCAAAAAAAAAAAAATTAAGTAATTTCGACATACCAAAATTTAATTCCCAGGCCCAAATATCTCTTAAAATATCCATGATTATGTGAGCATAAATTATATGCCATTTCTTTTATATTTGTCATGTGAAAATGTTTAAGGTTTATGGAATTGTTCATAGGAATATTTTTTTTAGAATTTAATTAACCATTATTTATTTTTCCATAATGTATATTTAAAATGACCAGACAAGTGAAAAATATGTCACTTAAGAGTCATGGTCAAATTTTAGGAACCAAATAAGGTAAGGAAGTTGGTTAGTTTAGTTACTTTTTAGTTTCTCTCTTTAGTTAGTGATGTGACATAAAATCTTCCACCATACTTCCATTTGTACTTTCCCACTCAATTTTGGAAAGTTAAACACTCCAACTTGCCTCTCTTTTTATCTCCATCAATTAACTTCTTTTCACCATAAAATTTGGGCACTTAGCATATTAAACATAAACGAAATAAAAAGGAAAAGTGTGGTATCAAAATTGGATGAAAAGATGAAACTTTGCCATTCTTTTTAGCCAAAACTTATGCCCGTCAAAGAGAGGAGAGAAAAATGTGATTTTGAGGGAAAGAAAGGAGAAAAATAAAGGGAAGAAAGAAAGGAGAAAAAGACAGGAAAGAAAGGAAGGAGAAAAAGAAGAAAAAGACTAAGAAATAATAACCAAACACAAATCATTGTAAGTAGGTTTTATTTAGCTTTATTTATACCTTAAAAATTTAAATTTTCATGTTTATTTTATGAGTTTGTTTAAGTCATGTAATATGTGGCTATGGTAGTTTGTGTTGATATTAAAAATTTGATGTTGGGTGATGGATTTATGAGGTTTTGATGATAGATTTATTATGGATGTTGGATGTGCATTTCATGGTAAATTTTATGTTAGAATGTGTAAGTATTCCATGTATATGTATGATGACGGATGGTTATACATGTGTGACGGGTTGGTTTGGTGATAACTATATGTGATGAGAAATGTGTTTTAAAAATTTTAAAAGAAAATAATTTTTTTTTTAATTTTAAGGGTGGAAAAATTCTGAACTTTGTGTGATTTATTTAGGGATCTTAGAGTGATTTTTGGGTAAAACTCAAAGAATAAAATTTTTTCATCTATGTGTCTACTAGCTCTTTATAAACTTCATGATTTTTAGATCTATATATAAAGAGTTATGACTGATTTGGTACGAGATCATTTGGATGTACCACTGCTAAAAATTTTCTAGTTTAGGGAGAGGGATTTCGAAATTTAATGGAAAGAAATGAGTTTAGGTACTTAAACTTGGTTAATTAGGATGTTTAGTTAGCCTAAGTATTTAGTTAGACACCTAAACCACCCTAATATAACCATATGGGCTTGGAAGATATGTATGAATGGGCTTCGATTTAAGATAAAGTAGACTTGGAATAAAACACATGGACTTGGTCTTAAACAAAGTGGGCTTGGAGTAAAATAAAATGGGTTTGGATTACAATCAATGGACTAGAGTTAAAATAAAATGGGCTTGGATTAAAATAAAATGGGATTGAATTACAATAAATGGACTTGGGCTTGGATTAAAGTAAATGGGCTTGGACTAAAACAAAATGAGTTTGGATGAAAATAAATGGACTTGGATATCCTAAGAACACTTAGTAGACCTTAGTACTAAAATGATCAAGTTGGATTTATATTTATAGACCTAAAGATCTAGACTTCCAAGGTAATTCACATAAGTCTAATTTAATACATTAAAATGGAAAGAAAGGACTTAAGAACAAAAGATAAACCTTTGCCCCTATTTGAACCATTCGGCCAAAAACCCTAAAACTCGGGTTTTGAATATCATTCACCCAAATTATGAATCAATGGTTTAAATATACTTAAGTAGGTATGAAATAAAGTGTAGAAAGGTTAGATCCTAAGAAAATAGAAATTTGAATTTTATTCGGAGACACTCGGTTTAAACCCAACTTTTAGAAATTGAGTTTCAAAACGGTTTCTTTGTATTGATATGGAATGTGGTTCATGATACATGAAATAGACTAACCCTATTAGATGGGTTTTTAATTCCTTTTATGAACTCAACGGTATGGAATCGATGGGTTTAGTACCCATTACTTGATGGAATGTGGTTCATGATACATCATCTGCATCATATGCATATAGGAATGGATAAAATTAAGGAAACCACCGAGTCAAAAGCAATGAGGTTTGGTAACCGAATCGGATGGAATTTGGATAGGTTTAGTAACCTACTAGATAAAAAAGGATATTAGCAGATCCGATTGTGTGCATACTTTAAGTCGTGTGCTCGCATTGTCAAATGATGGATTTTTGCTAATAGTGGCTACAACGAGGGATTATTCCATTGTAGCGGAAGGTTATCTATGGATGAATTGGATTAAAAATAGAGTAGACTTGCTAATACCTAGGGTACCTAAAATTAAAATTGGATGAGTCTAAGTAAGGGAAGTCGAGAAAATCATTACATATCACTTGCATCACCCTACTTACTAAGCTTCGGCTCACTCTGTGTTTATTGCATGTCATGATAGGTAAAGGTGATACTAATGCCGATAATGAAGTCGTCGGTTCCTCCCGGAAAAAAGGTTCATGTGTGGCACAAAAATTATATAACCATATGGGTTTAGAAGATATGTATGAATGGGCTTAGATTTAAAATAAAGTGGACTTAGGATAAAACACATGGACTTGGTCTTAAAAAAATTAGGCTTGGACTAAAATAAAAGGGGTTTGGATTATAATTAATGGACTTGATTAAAATAAAATGGGCTTGGATTAAAATAAATGGGCTTGGAGTAAAACAAAATGAGTTTGGATGAAAATAAATGGATTTGGATATCCTAAGAACACTTAGTGGGCCTTGGTACTAAAATGATTAACTTAGATTTATATTTATGGACCTAAAGATTTAGACTTCTAAGGTAATCCACATAAGTGTAATTTAATACATTAAGATGGAAAGAAAGGACTTAAGAACCAAAGATAAACCTTTACTCCTATTGAACTATTTGGCCAAAAACCTTAGAACTCGTGTTTTGAATATCATTCACCGAAACTATGAATCAATGGTTTAAATATACTTAAGTAGGTATGAAATAAAGTGTAGAAAGGCTAGATCCTAAGAAAAATAGAAATTTGAATTTTATTAAGAGACACTCAGTTTAAACTCAACTTTTAGAAATTGAGTTCCAAAACGGTTTCTTTGTACTCGATATGGAATATAGTTCATGATATGTGAAAGGGATTAACCCTATTAGACGGGTTTTGAATTCCTTGTGTGAACTTAATGGCATGAAATCGACGGAGTTTAGTACCCATGACTTGGTGGAATGTGATTCATGATACATCACATGCATCATATGCATATAGGAATGGATTAAATTAAGAAAAACATTGAGTCGAAGGGATGAGGTTTGGTAATCGAATCGGATGGAATTTGGATAGGTTTGGTAACCTACTTGGATAAAAAAAGGTATTAGCTATCCAGTTGTGTGCGTACTCTAAGCTATGTGCTCGCACTTGTTAGAAGATGGATTTACGCTAATAGTGGCTACAACAAGGGATAATTCCGTTATAGCAGAAGGTGATCTACGAATGAGTTGGATTAAAAATAGAGTAGACTTGCTAATACCTAGGGTACTCGAAATTAAAATTGAATGAGTCAAAGTGGGGGAAGTCGGAAAATCATTGCATATCACGTGCATCATCATACTTACCGATCTTTGATTCACTTTATGTTTATTTCATGCCATGACGAGTAAAGGTGATACTAATGCCGATAATGAAGTTGTCGGTTTCTCCTAGAAAAAGGCTCATGTGTGATGCAAAAATTATAGGATCTATTTTTTATTGTAAATTATATATTTTGTAATTTTTGGAATGATATTCGATACATTATGTATGTGTATGAGATTAAATTTGAGACTTTGGTCTCTAAACTATGGTGCACCCGACCACGTCTTTTAGGTAATTGGCAAGGGAGTCGGGGGTGCCACGGAGGTGGTATCGAGCTTTGGTTTAGTTATTCGGGTAGAAACCTTAGTGTCACATGAGCTCGAGGATTGGTGCGCTACTCAATAAGAAAAAATATACTTCTTGGTATTTCATAAATGTGAGTTTCTACTGTGTGTAAATGTGCATGTTTATTATATGGTTTATATTATATGGCCCTCGCTTAGACATATGGATAATGAGAAGTATTTATATTGAAGATGTCAATTAATTATCATATTCCTAGCGTTACTAGGACTCGTTGATAGCGAGTCGCTCTTACTACCTATTGAGCTGAGCTAAACAACCTTACCATGACCCTGGACCGGGATCCGGTGGACCATGTGATCCAAGTCCACGACTTGATTCAAATAATAGTATTCGCTAATGCTTCCTTTGACCTATACCGTAGTGTCGTATTTCTAATGATAATAATATGTCGGACTCTTTTGCCATGAGATCAATAGTTACTAGATATTGTCAAGGAGAGTACGATAGAATGATATTCCAATCACAATGTGATACGAACCTTCTTGCCAACATAGGTTAGGAGGACCACGACGAGATTGATGTATAACTGGGGTCTACCCTTGCCTTTAGCTTGTGACATCAAACGGATCACATGGGTTGGCACTATAGACTAGTGGAGAGTCGAGGCTTCTTTTCCACATCATGTTCACTTTGTTGATTGGTAATTAGATGGAGTTGAATTGTGTCTAAGAAACGTATCATACGACCTAGTGCCCCGTGCACCCTTTGAGATCTTTGTGCACCTATTAATGTTACTAGACATGTCTTTTTGGAACTAGCGATGCCACTTTTGGTGTGTACTCCGACATTAAACCTTTTGGGATGTAACCGTGTATGTCACTATGCACATTTAGCATGTATGCTATGATTTTTTTCCTAGATATCCTTGACTTATCTCTATTGTGTGATGCCTAGCATTAAGAACTTTGACACAAAAACTAGCTCGAACGTAATGTGACATGTACAAAGTTAAAGCATGTCAAGGCAAAATCCCGTACGAGCGAGGAGGATAAGGAACCTCATGTGCGAATAATGAGAACCCTCGAGATGCATTGAATCGATTGATAGACTTAATGCAACAATAGCAATAAGCAATGCAAGAACAAGTAACAAGCCCACGTGGAGCAAATAAGACGACTCTTGGTTATGCATCAATAGTCTCCCCTCCGCCTCAACATAGAAATGACATAGCAGAAAGATTTTGAAAGATGAATCCCTAAGAGTTTGCCGAGGGTGTCAACCCAATGATAGTAGAGGAATAGATTAAGTCACTAGGAGTGATCTTTGAGTACTTGTAATTCACCAACAATAAGTGAGTATCATGTGCTATCTTTATGCCGACTAAAGACGCCCACACCTGGTGAGAGAGCATCGGATTAACGGTACATGTGCCTCATTGAACTTGGGAAGGATTTAAGGAGGCCTTTTATAACAAATACTTCACGGTGGATGTGAAAGCTAAGAAAATCCATGAATTCTTGGAATTGAAGCGGGATGGTATGACTATGAGCGAGTATGTGCGGAGGTTTGAACAAGGGTGTCGGTTTGTCCTTTTTATAGCGGGGGATGAGAACCTAAAGAAGAATCGATTCCTAGGAGGGTTAAACCCAAGGGTTTGGAGTATGGTACGGATGTCAACTTGCCTAGACCTTTCCAAAGATGTTAGACAAGGCCATGCTGATAGATAAAGATCAAAGACGGATAGCAAGGGAGATATAGCGAGAAAAGGGAGCATTAGCCTTTTTGTCCGGACTAGTGAGAAGGGGTCTACCCAAGAAGATCACTAGAAGTGGTGGCTCGAGCAATAGAAAAACGATCGGACCAGCACCATATACATCAAGGCCGCTACTGGGATAATCAATCGGGACGGATAATGAGTACTCCACCTCGATACAATAAGTATGAGAGGTTTCACACTAGAGAGTGTTGACAAGATGTGAGGACGTGCTATATCCGTCATAGGCTAGGACACTTATCATACAATGGCCCTCAAATGCGAAGCGAGGACCCGAAAGGGTACCAACACAGGTGTATACGATGATGTAAGAGGAGGTCGACCGGAGGGAGGTGGTGGTTATTTATGGTAATGTCTCACTCCTTGGCTTGGTTACTTATGTTTTGATTAATTATGGTGCTACTCATTCATTTATGTCAAAAAAAATTAGTAAAAAGCCTAGGTGTCAAACCCGAGAAATTAGTTATAGGGTATCTTATAGCTGTCCCTTCGAAGAACTTATGGAGTCAACGAGTATATTGAAGGAGTGTCTAGTATAGATTTAGGATAGGAGCTTAGAGGCTGATTTGATAATGTTAGACCTCCAAGATTTCAAATTAATCTTGGGAATAGATTGGCTAACGAGGCATGGTGCCATGATAGACTTTCGAGGTAGACGGATAACTTTTGACTTACTTGGAAATCAACAATTAGAGTTTAAAGCTGATTCAAAGTTTCAAGACGTATCGACCATCTCGACTTTAAAGGCTTGAAAGATGCTAGGAAAAGGTTGTACGAGATACTTAACGTATGTGATAGATCAACGAGTGCAGCAAAAGTTGAAAGCAAAAGATATCAAAGTTGTATAAGAATTTTTGGATGTATTTCCCAAAAAGTTGATGAAGATGCCACTCGAGAGAGAGATAGAATTTGAGATCGACCAAGAGCCAACACGACCCTAATTTCAATGACTCCTTATCGAATGACCCGGTCGAGTTGAAAGAGTTAAAGACATAATTGTAGGACTTACTTGGATAAGGGATTTATACGCATTAATTCCTCATCTTGGGGAGCTCCAGTATTATTGGTGAAGAAAAAAGAGAGGAGTTAGAGATTGTGTATCAACTATCGGGAGTTGAACCGTGTGACGATTAAAAACAAGTATCCATTACCTTGAATAGATGATTTGTTTTACCGATTACGAAGCGTAACGGTGTTCTCTAAAATCAATTTGTAATCGGGGTATCACTAATTGAGGGTAAGGTCGAAAGATGTAAAGAAGATGACATTCGAGCACGATATGGCCATTATGAGTTCCTAGTAATGCCATTTGGATTGACTAATGCCCCAATTGCTTTTATGAACTTGATGATCGAGTCTTTAGGGAGTTTTTGGATCAATTCATCATCATGTTTATTGATGACATCCTAGTTTATTCTAGGAGTGAAGAAGAGCATAAAAGGCATTTATGAGCTACCTTGAAAATGCTACGGGAGCGACGGTTGTATGCAAAATTTCCAAAGTGTGAGTTTTGATTGGAAAAAGTAGCATTTCTAGCCCATGTGGTGATGAAGGAAGGTCCATTGCAATTCAAAAATAGCGCACACTAAAGGAGGTGCGAAGTCTCTTAGGCTCGATAGGTTACTATCGGAGATTTTTACGGACTTCGTTAAAATAGCAAGGCCACCGACTAACTTGATGAAGAAGAGCATTAATTTTCAATGGATGGATGCTTTTGAGAAGAGCTTTCAAGAGTTGAAATGAAGGTTAGTCCCGACCGTAGTACTAACCATTTAGTTCGAGGATAGGAACTTTGTAGTATATACTTGATGCTTTCAAAAATAGGCTAGGAGCGGTGTTAATGCAAAACGAAGGATGGTGGCCTATTCTTTATGGCAATTGAAAAAATACGAGCAAAATTGTGACGCCCCTCCCTAGCCCACTCTCTAGTACCCAAATAGGAGTAACTAGGCAAGGAGCACGTCACGCCGACATAACCAATTTTTGAATTAACTTGAAACACGTATGTGCTCATACATTAAGAATTTATCGTACAATGAAAGATGTAAAAATACTTTACATAATGTTAACAAAACGAGTGAAAGAAATTTCAAGATTTATTTGCAATAACACTATCAAAATATATATCGATCCCCAACCCTAAGATTTTTTTTATCGAGAGAAATTTCGACATGCTTGTGTCACATGTGAGCCTTTTTGGAGGTTCCGGTAGCATCCTTAATGTTTTGACTTGTTCTTGTCATAGAATGAAAACAATAACGGAATGAGTCAAAGCTCGGTAAGTAGGGTGATGCGAGTTATATGCAATGCGATTCCGTTTCCCATTCTACCTATCAATTTTAATTCGGATACCCTAGGTACAAGCAAGACCATGCGTTTCATCTCTCAATGATCATGTTATCACCTACTTGCTTTATTACTCTCTCTTAGTGATCTCATTATCACCTATCGCTCACAACGAAATTATCCCTCGTTGTGGCACACGGTTAGCGAAATTATTCCTTGCTCAACGAGTGTTAGTAATAGAGTACGCACATGGTTCTTGCTATTACCCATCATAACAATTCGGTCACCAAACCACATTTTTCTCATGACTTAATGATTTTTCTCATGTCATAACACCCCTTCAATGCACGTGATGCACATGGTTCATGCTAACACATTCATTACATTCAATCAATCATGAATACTATACCCTACACTTTCATTCCTCCAACCGTACGAGATTTCATAATCCAACCCACATCGGGTTTCCAAGTCGAACCCACACGGGGTTTCCAAATCAAACCCACACGGGGTATCACATATTATTTTTGTATATACTTATTAGGGTATACTTAAACTATCAATTATGGAATTGAAGGATGGGAATCCAATCCCCACGGTTTAGGATTTATTACAAGGCGACCTCTAATCAAATAGGTAATGTACCAATTTATGAGCATAATTAAATCCTATTTTTTTTTTTAGAAACTAGACATATTGATTCATAACATATCCAAAAATTATATTTAGATACTAAACATACAATTTGTAACATAATTTTGAAACTTAAGAAGCAATCTGTCCAGCAGTAGTTCCTCCCGAACAATCCGTACTAAAAAGAGAATAACTTTTTATACATAAGCCTAATGATAAAAATATTTTATAGGTAGTTATTTAAGATATAGATAAATAAATTTTATGCTTTAAGGTTTACCTAGAAATCATTCTAAAGTCTTTGAATAGGCAATACCAAATGCGGACAGAAATTACTCCTCACTAACCCTAGTTTAACCATAAATTCCAACCCTACATTAACCATGTTTTAGTCCAATTAAATTCAGTTCAAGTCCAATCAAACTCATCATGACATACTTTAACATCCATAAAACATTACAAATACAACATCCACACATAGATCAAACCAATATATCACAAATCCACCAACAAAACCAAGCTTACAATACAACCAACAATACAACCAAACCACATCTTAAATACCTTAAAAAGAGGAATAAAGGCATGAAAATAAACCTAATTAATTTTCTTTAGTTTCCTTAAGGTTTTTTAGGTTCTCTCCTTCTTTCTTTCCTTTCCTTTCTCTTCCTTTTCTTTCCTTTTTCTTTCTCTCCTCACTATCATGTTTTTCTCTCTTGTGTTTTACGGGGTTTCTTTCCTTTTTTCCTAAACCTTCAGCCAACTTCCACTCTTCCTATATATATATACCTCCCATTTTCTTTCCCTAAGTATAGATGCATGTGGTTTAAATTTATTTGGTAAGGTGTAAAGTAAATGGATATTTCATGAAGCAATGGACAGATTTGCATGACAGCTACAAGTGAGCTGGCATGGTGAGTTGTCTTAGGGCATTTAATGAAATTGCTAGGTGTCTCACCCTTTTAATTAAGCTAAATAAAACCTTATAGTATCTGATTTAATATATTAATTAAGCTAATTAAGTCCCTAAATTTGTTTGGTCCTAATTACACACACACATCTCAAGTCTATTTGGAGAAGCTATCTTACGAGACTGACCTCTTCTCCAATAGAAACATTCCACTTATAGACACCATTGAATACTATAATTTTAATATGAGAAATTAGACATATCAAGTTAACATATATCCAAAATTTAGATCAAAATACTCAACATACGACTCACAATGAAGTTTTAAAGGTTATGGATAAATCTACCCAAGCAAGATTGTGTCTAGAATGATATGTACTAATACGGGTATAAGTTTTATATATAAATCTAAAAATCACCAAATTTTATATAGAGATATTAAACACATAAAAGAATAACTTTTATGCTTTAATTTTTCTCAAAAATTAATCTAACATCATCAAATAAATCCCATAAGATTCGGGCGATTCTTCTCCGGAATTTCAGCGAGAATGCATTTCGAAACAACCCTCACCATAATGGATATAACGCTTAATGTATAGGTCCAAAAATTATGAAAATTTATAGAAAAATATTAGAGACATAGAGGAAAAACTTTTATGCTTTTATTTTTAATCATAAATCACTCCAAGGTCCTCAAATAAATAACACACAATTTTAGACGAATGTAATCCTCAAAACATCGATTTTGCATACTTAATTTCTTTAATAATTAAATCACTAATCCGAAGCACAATAACTTTAATTTCACATAATTCATTCATTTCAGGCAATAATTTCTTATAATATAATGAGAATTATACTTACACTTAATATATGCATACATATAAATATTCTAATACATGTAGCTTTACGGTTATAGATTTTTACGGGGGTTATAGAAATTATCCAACACATGATCTAGAGTTAGCAATAGTCATCTTTTCCTTGAAGATTTGGTGAAATTATTTATATGGAGGCAAATGTGAGATATATACATACCATAAGAGTTTACGGTACATCTTCACGCGAAGGAGCTAAATATGAGGCAAAGGAGATGGCTCGAGTTGGTGAAAGACTATGTTTACATCATCAACTACGATCCGAAAAGAGCTAATGTCGTTGTTGATGCCTTAAGCAGAAAATCTATAGCAACGATGCACGCAATCCAATTACCGCTCGTGAGAGAATTATAGAAGCTGAAATTAGAGATCATCCCTATAGGCTACGGGAGCGTTATGTCGGCCTTGTTAGTCCAGATCGACCCTAAAAGAAAGAATTCAAGCTGGGCAACAAACGGATGAAAGGTCGAAGGAATAGAAGAAAAGTGTAAAAGCTGGAAAGGATTCGACTTTATGATAAATGATAAGGAAGTGGTTAGATTTAGGGGAAGACTCGTGTGTTCCTTCGGTACCAAATTTGAAGGAAGAAATAATAAGAGAGGCACACACATCCCCATACTTGATACATCCCGAAAGTACTAAATTTTATCGAGATTTGAGACAAAGTTATTGGTGGTCAAGAATGAAGAAGGACGTTGTGAACTACGTGGCACGGTGTTAAACCTATTAATACGTAAAGGTAGAGCATCAACGACTCGCGGGAACGTTAAAACCATTGGCGATTCCGGAATGGAAATGGAAGTAAATCACTATGGACTTCATCATAGGATTGCCAAGATCGAAAAAAGGGTTGGATGTCATTTGGGTGATCGTGGATAGGCTAACCAAATCGAGTGCACTTTCTTCCAATTAAGATCACATATAGCTTGAGCCGGTATGCTTAGTTGTATATAGATAAAATCATGAGACTACATGGGGTTCCGGTCGTAATCATGTCGGATCGAGATCCTAGGTTCATTATAGCATTTTGAAAGAGTTTGCATAAGGCCATGGGGACAAAGCTAAACTTTAGCACAACTTACCATCCATAAGCCGATGGACAATTAGAATGAGGCATTCGGATACTCGAAGACATACTACGAGCATGCATTCTCGATTGGTCTAAGAAATAGAAGGAGTACATATGCCTTATGGAGTTTGCCTATAATAATAGCTATCAATCATACATTTGGGATGGCACCCTATAAAGCTTTGTATGAGTGATAATGTAGATCCCCGATACATTGGGATGAAGTAGGGGAGAGAAAGCTATTGGGCCTAGAATTGGTGCAACAAATGAATGAGGTGGTGGATAAGATTTGCCAATGGATGAAGATGACCCAAAGTTAACGGAGAAGCTACGTCGATAATTCAAGCTAGGCAATAAACAAACGAAAGGTCGAAGGAATAGATGAAAAGTGTAAAGGTCGGGAAGGAGTCCGACTTTATGATAGATGATAAGGGAGTGGTTAGATTCGGGGGAAGATTGTGTGTTCGTTCAATACCAAATTTGAAGGAAGAAATAATGAGAGAGGCACATGCATCCTCACACTCGATACATCCCGGAATACTAAAATGTATAGAGAATTGAGATAAAGTTATTGGTGGTAAAAAATGAAGAAGGACGTTACGAACTACGTGGCATGGTGTCGACTTATTAATAAATAAAGGTAGAGCATCAATGACCTATGGGAACGTTAAAACCGTTGGCGATTCCAAAATGAAAATAGAAGCACATCACTATGGACTTCGTCATAGGATTGCCAAGATCGAAAAAAGGGTCGGATGTCATTTGGGTGATGTGGATAAGCTAACTAACTTGGTGCACTTCCTTCCAATTAAGACCACATATAGCTCGAGCTAGTATGTTCGGTTGTATATCGATGAAATTATAAGACTACATGAGGTTCCAGTTTCAATAGTGTCGGATCGAGATCCTAGGTTCACTATAGCATTTTGAAAGAGTTTGCATAAGGCCATGGGGATAAAGCTAAACTTTAGCACGGCTTACCATCCGTAAACCGATGGACAATCGGAATGGGGCATTTAAATACTCGAAGACATGCTCGCGAGCATGCGTTCTCGATTGGTCTAAGAATAGGAGAAGTACGTATGCCTTGCGGAGTTTGCCTATAACAATAGCTATCAATCGTCCATTGGGATGGCACCCTACGAAGCTTTTTATGGACGATAATGTAGATCCCAAATACATTGGGATGAAGTAAGGGAAAGAAAGCTATTGGGCCTAGAATTGGTACAACAAATGACCGAGGTGGTGGCTATGATTTACCAACGGATGAAGATGACCTAAATTTGACGAGAGAAGCTACACCGATAATTCAAGTCGGGTAACAAACGGATGAAAGACTCGAAGGAATAGAAGAAAAGTGTAGAGGTTGAGAAGGAGTCCGACTTTATGATAGATGATAAGGGAGTGGTTAGATTAAGGGAAAGACTTGTTTATTCTTTCGATACCAAATTTGAAGAAAGAAATAAAGAAAGAGGCATATGTATCTTGATACTCGATGCATCTTGGAAGTACTAAAATGTATTGAGATTTGAGACAAAGTTATTGGTGGTCGAGAATGAAAAAGGGCGTTGCGAACTATATGGCACGATGTCAAACTTATTAATAAGTAAAGTTAGAGCATCAACGACCTAGGAGAACATTAAAACCATTGGCAATTCCGGAATGGAAATAGAAGCACATCACTATGGACTTTTTCATAAAATTGCCAAGATTGAAAAAAAGGTCGGATGTCATTTGGATGATGTGGATAGGCTAACTAAATCGGCACACTTCCTTCTAATTAAGACCACATATAGCTCGAGCCGGTATGCTTAGTCGTATATCGATGAAATCGTGAGACTATACGGGGTTCTAGTCTCAATCGTGTCGGATCTAGATCCTAGGTTCATCGTAGCATTTTGGAAGAGTTTGCATAAGGTCATGGGGACAATGCTAAACTTTAGCACAACTTACCATCCATAAATTGATGGATAATCAAAATGGGATATTCGGATACTCGAAGATATGCTCGCAAGCATGCGTTCTCGATTCGTCTAAGAAATGGGAGAAGAATGTATGCCTTACGGAGCTTACCTATAATAATAGATATCAATCTTCCATTGGATGGCACCCTACAAAGCTTTGTATGGGCGATAATGTAGATCCTCAATACACTAGGATAAGTAGGGGAGAGAAAGCTATTGGGCTAGAATTGGTGCAACAAACGACCGAGGTGGTGGCTAAGATTTGCCAACGAATGAAGACGACCCAAAGTTGAGAGAGCGACTACGCCGACATGACAAGAAGAGATATGGAATTTGCGAGTGGGTGATTATGTTTTCTTAAGGGTTTCCCCGATGAAGGGCATACTTGCGATTTACAACGAAAGGCAAATTGAGTCCCCGCTATATTGAACCGTTTGAGATACTTGATCGCATAGGCGATAAGGCATACCGCCTATTGCTACCATTAACCTTATCGAGAGTACATGATGTCTTTCATATGTCTATGTTAAGAAAATGCATTGAAGAACCTAGTCAAGTTCGGAGGCGAGTGCCACCGAACTTGACTCGGACTTAACATATGAGGAAAGACCAATCTAGATTCTCGATCGACGACTTAAACACCAAGAAATAAAGACATTGCCCTAGTTAAAGTTTTATGAAAGAATCATGACCTCAAAGAAATGACTTGGGAACTAGAAGAGGAAATGAAAAAGAAATACCCGAGTTACTTGTATAAGCCAATTTTGAGGACGAAATTTCTTTTAAGGATGGGAGAAATGTAACTTTTGTAAACTTGCTTAACATAGCTATACGTATGAAAATAATTTTATCTACATCTACTAAGTCGCAATTATGATTTTTGTGTCATGTTTGTGTTTGGTGAGTTTAAGATGCTTGGGTAAAAAAAAATTAATTAATTTTGGCATATTAAAATTTAATTCCCGAGCCCAAATATCTCTTAAAATATCCATGATTATGTTAACATAAATTATATGCCATTTCTTTTATATTTGTAGTGTGAAAATATTTAAGGTTTATGAAATTATTCATAGGAATACTTTTTTTTAAATTTAATTAACCATTAATTTCTTTTTTCATGATGTATATTAAAAATGACCATGCAAGTGAAAAATATGTCACACTTAAGATTCATGGTCGAATTTTAGGAACCAAATAAGGTAAGGAAGTTGGTTAGTTTAGTTATCTTTTAGTTTCTCTATTTAGTTAGTGATGTGACATAAAATCTTCCACCATACTTCCATTTGTACTTTCCTACTCAATTTTGGAAACTTAAACACACCAACTTGCCTCTCTTTTTGTCTCCATCAATTGACTTCTTTTCATCATAAAATTTGGACACTTGGCATATTAAACATAAAAGAAATAAAAAGGAAAAGTGTGGTATCAAAATTGGATGAAAAGATGAAAATTTGCCATTCTTTTTAGCCAAAAATTGTATCCTTCAAAGAGAGGAGGGAAAAATATGATTTTAGGGAAAGAAAGGAGAAAAAGAAAGGAAAGAAAGAAAAGAGAAAAAGAAAGGAAAGAAAGGAAGGAGTAACGGAAGAAAAAAGCTAAGAAATCTTAACTAAACACACATCATTGTAAGTAGGTTTCATTTAGCTTTATTTATGCCTTAAAAATTTAAATTTTCATGTTTAGTTTATGAGTTTGTTTACGCCGTGTAATATTTTGTTATGGTAGTTTGTGTTGATGTTAAAATTTGATGTTTGATGATGGATTTATGATGTTTTGATGATGGATTTACTATAGATGTTGGATCTGCATTTCATGGTAAACTTTATGTTAGAATGTGTAAGTATGCTATGTATATGTATGATGATGGATGGTTATACATGTGTGATGAGTTGGTTTGGTGATAACCGTATGTGATGAGAAATGTGTTTTAAAAAAAATTTGAAAGAAAATTTTTTGAATTTTAGGGAAGGAAAATTCCAAACTTTGTGTGATTTATTTAAGGATCTTAAGTATTTTTGGGTAACACTCAAAGAATAAAAGTTGTTCATTTATGTGTCTACTAGCTCTTTGTAAAGGTTTGTAATTTTTAGATCTATATATAAAGAGTTATGGCCGATTTGGTACAGATTGTTTGGATGTACCATCGTTAGAAATTTTCCGAGTTTAGGGAGTGGGATTTCAAAACTTTAATGGAAAGAAATGAGTTTAGGTACTTAAACTTGGTTAGTTAGGGTGTTTAGTTAGCCTAAGTATTTATTTAGACACCTAAGCCACCCTAATATAACCATATGGGTTTGGAAGATATGTATGAATGAGTTTGAATTTATAATAAAGTGGACTTGGAATAAAACACATGGACTTGGTCTAAAACAAATTGGTTTTAGACTAAAATAAAAGGGGTTTAGATTATGATCAATGGACTTAAGTTAAAATAAATTGGGCTTAGATTAAAATAAATGGGCTTGGACTAAAACAAAATGAGTTTGGATGAAAATAAATGGATTTGGATATCCAAAGAACACTTAGTGGACCTTAGTACTAAAATAATCAAGTTGGATTTATATTTATGGACCTAAAGATCTAGACTTCCAAGATAATCCACATAAGTATAATTTAATACATTAAGATGGACAGAAAGGACTTAAGAATAAAAGATAAACCTTTGCCCCTATTTGAACCATTTGGCCAAAAACCCTAGAACTCGGGTTTTGAATGTCATTCACCCAAATTATGAATCAATGGTTTAAATATACTCAATGGTTTAAATATACTTACGTAGGTATGAAATAAAGTGTAGAAAGGCTAGATCCTATGAAAAATAGAAATTTGAATTTTATTAGGAGACACTCGGTTTAAACTCAACTTTTAGAAATTGAGTTCCAAAACAGTTTCTTTGTATCGATATGGAATGTGGTTCATGATATATGAAATTGATTAACCCTATTAAACGAGTTTTGAATTCCTTGTGTGAACTCAATGGTATGAAATTGAAAGTTTTAGTACCCATGACTTGCTGGAATGTGATTCATGATACATCACATGCATCATATGCATATGGTAATGGATTAAATTGAGAAGAGCCATTGAGTCAAAAGTGATGAGGTTTGGTAACCGAATTGGATGGAATTTGGATAGGTTTGGTAACCTACTCGGATAAAAAAGGGTATTAGCAGATCCAATTCGTATGCGTACTCTAAGCTATGTGCACTGCACTGTTAGACAATGGATTCCCGCTAACGGTGGCTACAACAAGGGATAATTTTGTTATAGTAGAAGGTGATCTATGGATGACCTGGATTAAAAATAGAGTAGACTTGCTAATACCTAAGGTACCCGGAATTAAAATTGGATGAGTCAAAGTGGGGGAAGTTAAAAAATCATTACATATCACATGCATCACCCTACTTACCGAGCTTCGGCTCACTCTATGTTTATTTCATGCCATGACGAGTAAAGGTGATACTAATGTTGATAATGAAGCTACCGGTTCCTCCCAATAAAAGGCTCACGTGTGACGTGAAAATTATAGCATCTATTTTTTATTGTAAATTATATTTTATAATTTTTGTAATGATATTAGTACATTGTGATGTGTATAAGATTCAATTTGAGACATTGATCTCTAAACCGTGGTCCATCCAACCACGCCTTTTAGGTAATCTACAAGGGAGCTGGGGACGTCACACTCTCTCACCCTTATATTTATAGGAGAGTTTCCTTATCCTCCAAGGACAAAGAGAGGGGCGACTTTAGGACTATAGGTTGTTGCTTCCTAATCCTTCAAGGATAAGGAGTTATTTCTTCATGTGGATTTTTGATCATTATCTTCAAAACATTGATCCTTATCTAACAACGTTGATGTTTATCCTCCCATCAAAATATCTTAAGGCTTTTAATTAAATCCAATGAGCCAAAACTACTTTAACCCAATTAATTTATTTGGACTATCTAAATAAATAATCTTAGATTAGTTTAGGTAGGTCCATTTTAGGAAAAAAATTTCAAAAATACCTTTTAATCTAAATTAGGAAACTCATTTCCATTTTAGGTTATTTACTTTCAAATTTAGAACTAACTTCCAAATTAGGAAACTAATTTTTAAAATAGGAAACTTCCTAATTAAGGAAACTTTCCATTTTAAGAAACTTTCTATTAAGGAAACTTTCCATTTTAAAAACCCTTTTCCAAATAGGAAACTTTCATAATTAAAAATATTTTTCAATATCTTTGCTTCTTATTTATAATGTGAATACTTAAACTTGTAAGTGTGACTCAATAGACTTCTAGTTATGTTAGCAATGTATCAAGAATAAAAGACCCCTTTTTTTATCTCCCGATACATAAATCAAGATTAGCTTCTAGCAAGGCATCATGACTACTCAATTCTCTAGGATGATTAATTAATCCATTATTATCTTTCAAGAGATGGTTACTATATAATTCAGTCCTCATGTCAACTTATCATAGTGTGATCTCAAACTTGGTTATAAGTCTTGTTCGATTATAATCACATAAGTTTTCTTCGATTCCTAAATGTGTTAGCTCTTAGAGTAAACCAACTATGCTCTATTGTTGTACTCCTACTATAGCCATAGATTTTTTAAGTAGACATTTATCAAAGTGCAAGATGATAACTCCTTTAGCATATAAGGAATGGCATGTCCTATCTTAGTCATACACCTATCTCCATTAGATTTCGGTGCACCCAACGAATCATCTACATGTAACCCTTTAATGGGTCCATCAAAATGAAAGTCAAAGTGCATAAGTCCTCTAATGAGATGACCATGATTACTTCAAATATAAGGACCATTTGTACCCATCCCGTATGATATTCACATAGACTAAAACCAAATGGGTTATCATGGTGAGTCAAGTCTAGTGATATGTTCTCTAACATAAATCACCTAAGTGCTTGCTATGGCATCACCATGTCAATAGGTGTGAGATCTCTTACTCGCTATCATATAGCATGAGCATAGCACTAACACGTCTATTCGTATATAGTTAATGTCCATTATTAACAATGTTACGATTTAGGATGTTTAATGATATCATTTATATGCATTAGTGTTTATCTCACATCTTTTAATCAATCACTATTACAAATGCATATCATAAGGACTTCTATCTAATTCTATTGAATTTATAAACATAAAACACAAGAATTAATAAAATGACTTTTTTATTATTATTAAAATAAATAATGCAATAATACATTAATTCGAGCTCATCCAAACATGGTTGGATCTTAGGCATATACACTAACAATCTCCCACTCGTACTAGAGCCAACCATCCATGTCCCTTAATCTTGATGATTGAGTAAGGGTTTTATGTTTTAGTTGTGATAAAGGCTTAGTCAAGGGGTCAACTATGTTATCATCAATCTGGACATTTTCTATCCTTATGTTACCATGACCTTATTATCTATATAATCAATTGGTAGTAATGTAGCACATGCTTGGACTGCTCGATGAGACATTCGTTCCTTAGCTTATGCTATGGATCCTTTATTATCAGCCATCAAGTTATATGACATTAGAATAATTTTTTTTATTATTTTTCCATACCAAACCTTTAAATATCTTGTCATTGTAACTAACTTGGGAGACTCCTCACATTCTAAGTGATCTATCTCCATAGATCTATACTCTTAGACTATAGCTTACTCTCTCATGTCATTCTTGAAAATTTTTCTAGATTCCCTAATCTTTTGTTTGCAACATGATAATATTATTGTCAAGGTGTGATTTTGTGTTGAATAACCATAACTAGTAGGCTCCAACTAACATTTTATATACACAAGGTTCATCTTTATTTTTGGTAAATAATCAAATTTTTTATTGTTTCATAAAACATCAACTTTTATTCCTAGAGGCGTGTTTAAGTCCATAAATGTACCTTAGCATTTTACAAATCTTTTTTGCATGTTCTATAGAACGATCAAGGTGTGTCGGCTACACATCCTTTTCATTTGCCTTTTCTAGGAATCAATATATGACATTGTCGTTTAAAAAATATTAACTTCGTCATCCTTTTAGAGCTCACATCATCATGTGTCAAGATAAAAATATTATATCCTTTTTTCTTATTGATGAATTTCTTTTAAAATTATGAAGTTCTTGAAGGATCAAGCATCCTATGAAGGTACTAAATAAACAAAAAAAAATTTCTCCAACTAAGGACCCAAGATCAAGCGAGTTGAATCTACTAACGAACCATACATATATGAATTTAAAGCAATGAACAAGGATGGAGCAGATCTAAATTCTCTTTTAGAAAAGCCGTCCAAGTTGAAGGATCATCCATCCTATAGAGGTGTGGAATAAATAAAAAACTTTCCTCTATATAAGGCCTTAAGATCATGCTATTGAATCTACTAATCATATATATAATAAGCTAAAGTAAAGGATTACCTTTTTTAGCGCAGATCTAAATTTTTTTTCTTTGATTAGCCATCTAAGTGTCCAACCTCTATTTATGATCCATACGACTCAAGTGTCCACTAAGGAGCACTCAAAATTAATAGGGTGCTAGCTCCACCTTTCGATTAAGTATTTCCTTTAGAAATCAATCCCGGCAACCTTACGACAACCTTAAAGGAAAAGGAAAGAGTGTTTCTTTCTAGGGTTTAAGAGAAAACTATTTTCTCCTTTATTTTATCTCTTGACCGTGTGTCCTAGATAATTTTTAGAGGTCGGCGGAAATCTCCCTTTTTCTTTTCTTTTTATTGGCTGAATATTGCTCTCATAATTTTACTTGGCCAAAATACTCTTTTTTAGGTCATCCTCTTCTCTATGACGCACCTATCCTCCTATATATAAGGGGAGAGTTTCCTTGTCCTCTAAGGACAAGGAGATGGATGCACTATGAGTCCATAAAGGACTCTAGGTTATTGTTTTGTTATCCTCCAAGGATGAGGAGTTATTTTATATGTGGACTACTTGATTATTATCGTTTAAAACATTCAATCTTATCCAATAAGGTTAATGTTTATCTTTAAAACATTCATCATTATCCAATAAGGTTGATGTTATCTTGTGACGCCCCGGCTCCCTTGCCTATTACCTAATAAGCGTGACCGACGCGACACACCGTTGGGACTAAGTCCCCTACTTCCTCCATCATACACAACGAAACTAAACCATGGGAAACGTATGATATAATTTACAACATTAGTACGGATGGTTCTATAATTTATAACTTATTCAAAATACCTAAAAATTTACAACCTAGGCTCGTATCCCTTTTTAATGACACAAAAGATATTTCTATTTTTATGAGTGACACATGAGCCTTTTGTTAGCGAGAACCGATAGCATCCTCGATCGGCTTAACTTTGCCTTTGCCCGAACAACACACAAATACAATAACGGAATGAGCCAAAGCTCGGTAAGTAGGGTGATGCACGTGATATGCAATGCTATTGTGTTTCCCATATTTTCATCCATTTTAATCCGGTACCCTTGGTATATGCAAGTCCGTGCGCCCAATCTCTCGGTGATCGTGTTATCACCTATCGCTCTATTACTTTCTCTTAGTGATCTCAATATCATCTATCGCTCGCAACGGAATTATCCCTCGTTGTAGCACACAGTTAACGGAATTATCCCTCGCTTAACGGTGTTAGTAAATAGAGCTCGCACTATGGATTCCTTGCTATTACCCAATCCACTCAATTCGATTACCAAACCATGTCAATTCAAGACTCAATGATCTTTCTCAATTTATTTCCACCCCCAATGCACATGATGCACGTGATGACATGTTTAATCACATTCAACCAAACTCGGGTACCAGACCCTTCTTTCTTAAGCCATGCTCATGGTCCAACCATCACTCGGGATTCACTCGGCGCTCACATACCAATCATGGTACTCATAGCGGGAACACAACCTCCGCTCATTAATATTGTTTATTAGTTTCATTAATAATTAAAGAAGGTCCAAATTCTTTTTTTTATATATATAATCTATACTTATTCCATATAAAATAAATTTTGTAACTAATTTAACCAATGTTTTTTTTTTGTACGTACACCCGTTATTCTCAACAAAACGTAAATACCACATATTCCAAGTACATATGTTGATCTAGTTACGGATTTTCACGTACGTAATCGATATATTATATATATACGTACGAATATAAATATCTTGATACGTACACTTATACGATTACGAATTTTACGAGGGTTACATATCTTCCCACCAAAATTATCTATAAGCTTTTTTATTAAATCTAATGGGCCAAAATTATTTTAGCCCAATTAATTTATTTCGACTATCTAAATAAATATTCTTAGATTATTTTGGTAGGGTCCACATTAGAAAATAATTTCCTAAAATACCTTTAACATAAATTAGGAAACTCCTTTCCTTTTAGGTTCTTTATTTCTAAAATTGAAACTAACTTTCAAATTAGAAAACCGATTTCTAAAATAGAAAACTTTTCATTTTTGAAATCTTTCTATTTTTGAAAAATTTCCATTTTGGAAACTCTTTCCAAAATAGGAAACTCTTTAACATATGCATGTGACTCAATAGGCTCCTAGATATGTTGGCAATGTATCAAGAATAAAAGGCTCCTATTTATCTCTTGATACATATATCAAGATTGGCCTCTAGCAAGGCATCACGACTACCCAATTCTCTAGGAGGATTAGTTAATCCATTATTACCTTTCACGAGCATGGTTACCATAAATTTGGTTATTAGTCTTGTTCGATTATGATCACGCAAGTTTTCTTCAATTCTCAAATGTCTTAGCTCTTAGAGTAAACCAACTATGCTCTATTGGTGTACTCCTACTATGGTCATAAATTTCTTGAGTAGATATTTATCGAAGTACAACATGATAACTCTTTTAGCATATAAGGAATTACATGTCCTATCTTAGTCATACACCTATCTCCATTGAATTCCTAGTGCATCCAACGAATTGCCCATGTGCAACCAATTAATAGGCCATTGAAATGAGTGTCAAAGTGCATAAGTCCTCCAATGAGATAACCGTGATCGCTTCAAGTTTAAGGAACATTTGTACCCATCTCGTATGAGATTACTATAGACTAAAACCGAATGGGTTCTCATAATGAGTCAAGTCTAATGATATGTTCTCTAACATGAATCACCTAAGCACTTGCTTTGGCATCACCTTGCCAATAGGTGTGAGATCTCCTACTACTATCATATAGCATAAGTATAGCACTCACAAGTCTATCCATATATTATCAATGTCTATTCTCGACAATGCTATGACTTATGACATTTAATGATATCATTTTATGTGCATTAGTGTTTGTCTCACATCTTTCGATCAATCACTATTGTAGATGCGCATCATAAAAACTTCTATCTAACTCTAATGAAACATAAGAGTTAATATAATGACTTTTTTATTAAATGATGCAATAATACATTAACTTGGGCCCATCCCAAAATTATTGGATCTTTGGCACCAATACTAACACAAGTGTCAAACCTCTATTGATGATCCATGCAATTCAAATATCCACAAAGAAGTACTCAAAATCGATAGGGTGGTAGCTCCACCTTTTCCGATTTAGTGGTTCCTATAGAAATCAATCTCGAGCAATTTTTAATACAAACTTAAAAGAGAAAAAAGAGTTTAGTTTACTAGGGTTTTGGAGGAAACTATTTTCTCTAATTTTTTCTTGTTTTGGTCGAAACCTCATCTTTTGGAATTCTCTTATATTAGCCTCACCTCTATCTCTCCTATATATATTTATAAGAGAGTTTCCTTATCCTCCAAGGACACGGAGAGGGGGTGGTAATAAGTCCCTAAAGGACTCTAGTTTTGTTGCTTCCTTATCCTCCAAAGATGAGGAGTTATTTTGGATGTGAACATTTTGATCATTATCTTTAAAATATTCAATTTATCCAATAAGGTTGATGTTCATCCTCCCATCGAAATATCTTAAGACTTTTTAATTAAACCTAATAGGGTAAAACCATTTTAGCCCAATTAATTTATTTGAATATCCAAATAAATAATCTTAAATTATTTTAAGTCGATCCATATTAGGAAACATTTCCCAATATACCCTTTGACCTAAATTAGGAAACTCTTTTCTATTTTATGTTATTTACTTCTAAATTTGTAACTAGCTTCCAAATTAGGAAACCGATTTCTAAAATAGAAAACTTTCCAAATTAAAAAGTTCCCAATTAAGGAAACTTTTCATTTTATGAGACTTCTCATTTAAGGAAACTTTTCATTTTAGAAACCCTTTTCCAAAACAGAAAACTTTCATTATTAAAAACTTTTTTCCAATATCTTTACTTCTCATTTATTATGTGAATACTTAAACTTATGCTTGTGACTCAATATGCTCCTAGATATGTTGGCAATGTATCAATAACAAAAGACTCCTCTTTTATCTCTTGAAACATAAATCAAGATTAGTCTCTAGCGAAGCATCATGACTACCCAATTTTCTACAAGAATTAATTTATCAATTATTACCTTTCATGAGCATGGTTATCATATAATTCAATCCTCTTCTTAACTTATCATAGTGTGATCTCAAACTTGGTAATAAGTCTTATTTGATTATGATCACATAAGTTTTATTCGATTTCCAAATGTCTTAACTCTTAAAGTAAACCAACTATACTCTATTGATATACTCCTACCGTGGACATAGATTTCTTGAATAGACATTTATCAAAGTGTAATATGATAACTCTTTTAGTATACAGGGAATGATATGTCCTATTTTAGTATACACCTACCTTAATTAGATTCCTAATGCACCTAATGAATCATCCACATGTAATCCATTAATAATTCCATCGAAATGAGTGTCAAAGTGCATAAATCCTCTAATGAGACAATCGTGATGACTTTAAGTATAAAGACCATTTATACCCATATCGTATGAAATTCTCATAGACTAAAACCAAATGGGTTCTCATGGTGAGTCAAGCTTAGTGATATGTTTTCTAACATAAATAATCTAAGTACTTGCATTGGCAACACTATGCCAATAGGTGTGAGATCTCCTACTCGTTATCATATAGCATGAGCATAGTACTCACAAGTCTATTCGTATGTAGTCAATGTTTATTCTTGACAATGCTATGAATTAGGATATTTAATGATAAGATTTATGTGCATTAGTGTTTGTCTCACATCTTTTGATCAACCACGATTGTAAATGCATATTATAAGGACTTCCATCTAATTTTACTAAATTTATCAACATGAAAACATAAGAATTAATGTAATCAATTCCTTATTATTATTAAAATAAATGATGTAGTAATATATTAACTCAAGCTCATCCAAACATGGTTGGATCTTGGGCACCTACACTAATAGTTCTTGCGTCTTTGTTTGTGAGAGAGTTACAACACTTTGTAATCCTTCTACTTGTGGGTTCCTTCATTAAATTATCAATTTATGAGTCTACTAAAATCTTATTGAGTTTAAATATCCTCCCTCTATTTCTAGTATCCATAAATTCCTTCCTAAGGAATATCGTATGCCTAGTAATGAACAACACTTTATTCTAGTTGTAAGATATTGAAATCCTTATATTACTTTGGAGATCTCATAATTTAGCACTTTATTGATTTAAGGCCTTAAGTTCTCTTTTTCAAACCCTTTTAAATATACTTTATAGCCTCAAATCTTAAGAAAAGATTAATTAATTTTTTTCATTTACCATATCTCATATGTGATCTATTTAAATAGATTTAATTGGAATCATATTCAATGTAGAGGTTGCAATAAGGAGTATTTTTCTAAAAATAGGGATATTGATTCGACTCATTACGGACCGACCATGTATAACATATGATGTCCATAGAGAATCTCATCCTTTTTTAGGTGATCTAAAATTTTAGCATTTAAGTATTTATTTTCTTAATTTAATCGAGATGCCTTCTTGTTGGTTTGTCATATGACTTTTCAACTCTAAATTTTTAAACATTTCGTACACTTCGGACTTGTGTCTTATAACTAAAAACATGATCCACTATCATTGAAGGTTATGTGACAAGTATGTTCTCCTCTTGCTTAGGTGAACATTGGCCCATATACATCGCTATGTATGAGGTTTTAATTAATTAGTAACTCTTTCTCCTTTTCAACTAAAAGGGGAATTCATGTCTCTTTGCTAAGTAAAGAAGATTCCTTAAACGTTGTCAAATAATTCTAAATATCCTTTGTATAGATAGGTTGGATATAGGATTCTTACTTATGTGATCAAGTTTGACGTTGTTACTAATTAGTGTTATTTATATAATTTGAGTCTTTTTGTATTTATGTTATACATTTGGGAGTTATACTCAAAACATATAATCATCATCAAGATATTCCCATAAAAACTTATCTTTAAAAATAACCATTATTCTTTAAAATGAAATACTTATTCAAAACAAGAAATGAAAATAAGATTTTTAGTCTCTACTAAAATAATAATGATTAAGTCTTAGCACATTCCTATATGGTGGTAGTAGTTCATAAATACCTATATCTAATGGTCCAACTTTTGATCCATTATAGTTATGTAGATATTTTTCCTTGAAGGTATCTTCCTTCCTTTTCTAAACTCTTGTATATTTAAAAAATGTAAGCACCATATCTAGTATCATATACTCATCAAGTGGATTTTAGAAATAAAAGGATTAGCATTAATAACATAAATACATGAGGTGATGGTAGAACTTGTCTTTTGGACCCCTTCTAGGTACTCCTTGCAATTGCGCCTCCAATGCCCTTTCTTATTGCAATGAAAGCAAAATGCATCCTTTGGGCTATTTTGAGCCTTAGCCTTTTTTACTCCTCCAATAGGCACAATTGAAGACTTCTTCTTCTTCGGGCTTTTTCTTGCATTTTATCGTGCATTTTCCCTTATTAACTAGAAGTACGTAACTTTTGTTCTTCTTGTTAATTTTGAGTTGAGCTTTCCCTTAGCATGGATAATAACTATCAAGAGTCTTTTACATGTGCATCATGTTGAAGTTCATGATGAACTCGTCCAAAGCTATTAGGTAACGATTGTAATACTAGGTCAATGGATAATTCAGCATCCATTCCAACTTCAAGTTTGGCCATTTTGTCAATATATCCTATCATTTCGGTGACATACTTTTTGACGTTAGATCCCTCATCTATTCTAGCTCTAAAGAGCTTCTTTACTATCTTATAGTGTTCATGCCTAGTATTCTCTTCAAATATGCTTTTGAGCTTTGCTATGATGTTAAAAGCTTGTGAGCTTTTGTGTTGGCGCCTATGCTCTAACATCATAGCAACAAGCATGATACTTTGATCGCATCATCTCTATGTTTGATTCATGATTCATGAGCTTCATCTTGAACTAGAAGAGGTACAGCTAGGAGAGCTTTCTCTATCATATAGAGAATTTTCACATGTTGAAGGACTATCCTTAAATTCATTTCCCATTAAAGGAAGTTTATCCCACTAAAGGCACTACTTTCATCAATGGTCGATCATATCGATGTGTTGCAATTCATACCGTGTAATCTAATAGGATAAAAAAGTTTATAGTTTGGTTAATTAAATTGCATAAAATAAAACAAAGCATAAATTAAAAAAAAGTAAAATCTATGCTTTCTCCCACTATTTTCTTCAAGTTCTATAACCTTCAATATAGGAGTTGAGAAAAAATTTTGATTCATTTTCTTAGTGGGTTAGGATCCTAACCTCTAACATGCCTTAGCCTTGAGTTATCTCAATAAGCCATTCATGAAGGATTAAGTAGGTAACACCTTACCAATTACATCTATTGTAATTCTTAATTTCATTGGTATGACAACTCCTCATCTTATCACATCTTATGTGAATACCAATCCTTGCTTATAAGTTTATTAGACCTTGAGTTATCTCAACAACCTTAATAACTCATTTAAGTAAGACCCAACTTTTGAGGACATCTCATGGCCCATGATTTGTTTCCCTTGAGGAAGAAGTGATCTTGAGTTATCTCAACAAGCGAACAATGACTAAGAGAGTTCCCGCCTTATAATGTTGGAAAGTAATTAACTTAATATTTTATTTGAAGGATTTAATATGGTTGGTTATCTCAACAAGCAAACAATGACCAAGAGATTTCCCACCTTATAACGTTAGAAAGTAATTAACTTAATATTTTATTTGAAGAATTTAATATGGTTGGTCTCATTCTAGCATGCATACTAAATAAATATCATATTATTCCTAACATGCATACTAATATTGATCTCATAACATATATACATCTCATGCATGGCTCAAGGACTCGGTCAATAGTAATGGATTTCTAGTACTAGCCCCCTCAAGCCACAAGGAGACCGATGGGTCAATTCCTAGGTGAAAAATTATTACAAATTCTTTATGAATGTCTTCATTTCTTAGTTTCTTCTCTTTGTATCTATTCTAATTCTTATGTTTACTTTTACATTTATTTGAAACAAAAAACCTCGAGTTACATTCGAGGGGAGTAAGATGAGAAAAGAAACACAATAGAACAATAAAGAAGGCAGGACACACAAGTATTATTTTTCCAAAACAATTACAAGGATTCACTCATAAAATTAGGTCAACTCATCCATACCATTCACCTATGCTTCAATCACATTAATACATGGTATACTAATGAAACATATTTCATTTATAAAATAATTATAAATCTATAGTTTTGGTCATTATATAAATTTATCAAAATTTCTCTAAATTTCAATTTTAAAACCTTCTTGGGACTTAGGCCCACTTTGGGCTCATAGGCTTTTGGGCCACTAGGGTTCATGGGCTTTGATGTCCAAACCCTTGGGTTTGCATGCTTATGTGTGCCTACCCATAACCACCGACTCGGAGCAAAATGCTCTAGCCAATGGCTCGATGCCCGGCCCGCGTGCCCGCCGCATGGCTCGCTTGCTTACTCGCGTGCCTAGTGACAAACCGGTAAGCTAGCACATTTGGCATGTAGTCCCCGATGCACATGTGAAGCACGTATGGCCTAGCATGCATTGCCTAGCTTACATGTTTAATGTCCGACCTACCATGTAGTGCTCGTCGTGCACGTCTAGTGCGCGTAGCTCGACACTCGTCTAGCTTGCGTGCCTAGCAAACGAGCAAGCGTACCTACTATACACCTAGCACATGACCCGGTAGCTAGCATGTCTTCCTATTGTGCACCTAGTGCATGGTAGTCAATAGGGCTATTGCGCTTACGAGCTTTGACGTCTAATGTTAGCCTCACTTGCCCCTATTGATTTTGACCAAAAATTCAGTTTCATATTTATAGAAAATACTAAAAAAACAAGATTTATAATTAGGCATAGCTAATTCATGCAGTTACTCATAATTAAAAAATCATACAATCAAAGATTCAATGAAGGCTCGATACTAATTAAAGGATCATGCATCTTATGGAGGTGCGTAATAAAAAAAATTTCTTGCATCTAAGGGCCCAAGATCAAGCTATTGAATCAATTAACCATATATGTATGAATTTAAAGCAAAATAAAGGATTACCTCTTGTAGTATAAATCTAAATTATTTTAACAAAAAAACCATCCAATTGTCTAGCCTTTATTAATGATTCACACGAATCCAAGTATCCATAGAGAAGCACTCAAAATCGGTAGGTTCCTAGCTCTACCTTTTTCTCGATTTGTTTAGTGTTTTCTATAAAAATCAATCTCATAAAATTTTATGACAACTTTAAAAACAAATAAAGAGTATATTGTGCTAGGTTTTTTAGAGAAAACTATTTGTTTTCTTATTTTTTCTTCACTTGCCATGTGCCCTAACTAGTTTTTAAGGCCGACCAAATTTTTTCCTTTTCTCTCTCCTCTTGCTTAGTTGTCGTAACTCTCTCTCCCCCTTATATTTATAGGAGAGTTTCCTTATCCTCTAAGGACAAGGAGATGGGTGGCATTAAGTCCCCTTTAAGAGTCTAGGTTGTTGCTTCCTTATCCTTCAAGGATGATGAGTTTTTTCTATATTTAGCCTTTTGATCATTATCTTCAAAACATTCATCATTTTTCAATAAAGTTGATGTTTATCCTTCTATCAAAGTATCTTAAGGATTTTAATTAAACCTTATGGGCTAAAACCATTTTAGCCCAATTAATTTATTTTGACTATCTAAATAAAAAATCTTAGATTAGTTTAGGCGAGTTCATATTAGAAAGCAATTTCTCAAAATACACTTTAACCTAAATTAGAAAACTCATTTGCATTTTAGGTTATTTACTTCCAATTTGGAACTAACTTCTAAATTAGAAAAATAATTTCTAAAATATGAAACTTTCCATTTTAGGAAACTTCCTAATCAAGGAAACTTTCCATTTTAAGAAACTTTCTATTTAAAGAAACTTTCTATTTAAAGAAATTTTCCATTTCGAAACCCTTTCCAAAATAGAAAACTTTCATAATTGGAAATATTTTTCAATATCTTTGCTTCTCATTTATAATATGAATACTTAAACTTATGGGTATGATTTAATAGACTCCTAGATATGCTCGGCATTGTATTAAGAATAAAAGACTCGTTTTTATCTCTTGATACATAAATCATGATTAGCCTCTCGTAAGGCATCATGACTACCCAATTCTTTAGGAAAATTAATTAATCCATTATTAACTTTTACGAGCATGATTACCATATAATTCAATCCTTATGTCAATTTATCATAGTGTAATCTCAAACTTGGTTATAAGTCTTGTTCAATTATGATAACACAAGTTTTCTTCGATTCCCAAATGTCTTAGCTCTTAGAGTAAACCAACTATGCTAGATTGATGTATTGTTATTATGGCTACATATTTCTTGAGTAGACATTTATCGAAGTGCAATGTGATAACTCCTTTAGCATACAAGGAATGTCATATCATATCTTAGTCATAAACCTATCTCTAGTAGATTTTTAGTGCACCCAACGAATCGCCCACGTACAACCATTTAATGGGTCTATCGAACAAGTGTCAAATTACATAAGTCCTTTAACGAGGCAACTCGTAATGACTTGAAGCCTAGAGATCATTTTTATCCATCTCGTATGAGATTCCTATAGACTAAAACCAGATGGGTTATCATGCCGAGTCAAGTTTGGTGATATGTTCTCTAATATAAATCATCTAAAAGCTATTTTGGCATTACTATGCTAATAGGTGTGAGATCTCCTATTGCTATCATCTAGCATGAGCATAATACTTCTAAGTCTATCCGTATATAGCCAATGTGCATTCTTGAGAATGTTATGACTTGAGACATTTAATGATAACATTTATATGCATTAGTGTTTGTCTCATATTTTTTATCAACCACTATTGCAAATGCATATCATAAGGCCTTCTATCTAATTCTACTAAATTTAAAAATACAAAACACAAGAATTAATAGAATGACTTCTTTATTATTATTAAAATAAATAATACTATAATACATTAACTTAAGTCCATTTAAACATGGCTGGATCTTGGGCATATACACTAATAGGGGGAGAGAGGGCGAGGGAGAGTGAGAGGGAGAGAGGGAGGGAGAGAGGATGAGTTAGAAAGGGAGAGAGAGAAGGAGAGAGAGAGGGAGAGATAAAGAGAGGGAGAGTGTGGGACGGGGATAGAGAGAGGGAGAGAGAAGAGGGAAAAGGAGATAAAGGAAGAGGGAGAGAGAGGGAGAGGGAGAGAGAGGGAGAGGGAGAGGGAGGGAGGGAGAGTGAGAGATAGAAAAAAGGAGAAAGAGGGAGATCGGGAGGGAGAGAGAAGGAGAGTTAAAGGGAGAGAAAGAGCTGGAAAAAGGAGAGAGAAATGGAGAGAGAAAAAGAGAGGAAAAGGGAGAGAGAAAGAGAAGAGGAAAGGAGGGAGATGTAGAGGGTGGGAGTGATGGAGAGAGAGAGAAAAAGAGAGAATGACAAAGAGGGGAGAGAGAGAGAATGGGTGAGAGAGATAGAGAGAGAGGGAGACAGGGAGAGGGAGAGAGAGGGAGAAAGAGAGGGAGAGAGGAAAAGAGGGAGAGAGGGAGAGAGGTAGGGAGGGACGGATGGAGGAAGGGAGGGAGAGTGAGAGAGGAAGAAAGAGAGAGTGGTAAAGAGAGGCAAGAGATAGAGATAGAGCGAGGAGAGGGAGGGGGAAATGAGAGGAAGAGAGAGTGAGAGAGAGGATAGAGGGAGGGAGAGAGAGGGGAGAAAGAAAAGGAGAGAGTGAGTGAGAGAGGGCTAAAGAGAGAGGGACATAAAAAGGAGAGAGAGGAAGGGAGAGAGGGAGAAAGGGTAGGAGAGGGTGAGTAGGAGATAAAGAGATAGGGAGAGAGGGGGACAGAGAGAGGGAGAAAGATAAAGAAAAAGATAGAGAGATAGCGAGAAAAAGAGAGAGGGTTGGAGAGGAAAAGAGAGAGATAGAGGGAAAGTGGTAGAGAGAGTGGGAGTGAGAAAGGGGAAGAGAGACAAAGAGAGGTGGAGAGAGAGAGGGAGGAGAGAGATAGAGAGGGAGATAGAGAGGAGGAGAGAGGGGAGAGAGAGACATAAAGATATAAAGAGAGGGAGAGAGAGGGAGAATAGTGAGGGAATAAGAAAGAGTAAGAGAGGGAAAGGGTGAGATTGAGGGAACAAGAGAGAGTAAGAGAGGGAAAGGGAGAGAGTGAGAGAAAGAGGGTAAGAGAGAGAGGGATAGAGGTAGGGAAAGAGAGGAATAAAGAGAGAGGGAGAGAGAGAGAAACAAAGTGGGAGAGAGACAAACGTAGAGAGATAAATAGAAAGAGAGAGAGGGTTGGATAGAAAGTGAGAAAAAGGGAGAATGAGAGAAAGAGGAGGGAAAGAGATGGGATAGAAAGAGAGAAATGGAGAGAGATTAAGGGAGAGAGAGGTAGAGAGAGAGGGGAAGAGAGAGAGACATAAAGAAAGAGCGATAGAGAGAGGGAGAGAAAGAGAGGGAGAGAGTGAGGGGGATAGAAAGGGAGAGAGGGAGAGAGGGCTAAAGGGAGAGAAAGAGAGAGAGAGAAGGGAAGAGTGAAAGAGAGGGAGAATGAAGAAGAGAGAGAGGGAGAATGAAGGAGAGAGGGATAGAGAGAGAGTGAGAGAGAGGAAGAGAGGGATAGATAGATGGAGGAGGGGGAGAGGAAGAGGCTACAAAAGAGGGAAATGGGGAGATAAAGAAAGGGTAAGAGACAAAGAGAGGAAGAGAGTGAGAGAGAGATTCGAGAAGGGAAGGAGAGAGAGTGAGAGATAAAGAGAGAAAGAGAGAAAAGAGAAAAAGGGAAAGAGAGAGGGAAGAGAGGGGGAAAGAGGAGGAGAGAGGGAGAGACGATGAGAGATAGAGGGAAAGAAGAAGGGAGAGAGAGAGGAGGGCGAGGGCTAGAGAGGGACGAGAGAGAGCGAGAGAGAGGAAGAGATAGGGATAAATAGGGAAGGAAGAGAGAGAGGGAAAGAGATAGAGAAAAGGAGTGAGAGATAAAGACAGGGTAAGAGAGAGAAGGAGGGGGAGGGATAGAGGATGAAAGAGGGTGAGAAGGGGATGAGAGAGAAGGAGAGTAGATAGAGAGAGGAAAAAGAGGAAAAGAAAGGTGGAGAGAAATGAGAGAGAGGGAGAGAAAAGGAGAGGGAGAGAGATAGAAAGAAGGTGAGGGAAATAGAGAGAAAATAGGAGAGAAAGGGAGAGAGAGAGGAAGAATGGGAGGGGACAGAGAGGGAGGATAGGGATTGAGAGAGAGAGAGAGATGAAGGGGTAGAGATGTAGAGAAAAGGAAGAAAAGGGGGAGAGGGGGAGAGAGAAAGGAAAAGAGGGGGAGAGAGGAAAAAGAGAGAGTATGAGAAAGAGAGAGGGTGAAGGAGATAGGGGGAGAGAAAAAGAAGGGAGAGGACAAGAGAGGGAGAAAGAGGGGAAAGAGAGGTAGAGAATAGGGGAGAGAGAGATAGAGAAAAAGAAAAGGGAGAGAGTGAGGGAGAGAAAAAAGGCGAGAGGAAGAGAGAGTGAGAGAAATGAGAAAGGGAGGGAGAGAGAGCCAGTGGGAGAGAGGGAGATAGATATAGAGAGGGAGAGATAGAGATAGAGAGAGCGAGAAAGAGAAGGGTAAAGTGAGAACGATGAATAGAGGAGGAGAGAGAAAAGGATAGGTAGGGAAAAAGAAAGAGAAAGAAAGAGACGAGAGGAAGGGATAGAGGGAGATAGGGAGAGGCTATGAGAGAAGGATAGAGGGAGATTGAGATACGGAGATAGAGGTCGAGAGAGAGGAAGAGTAAAAGTGAGTGAAAGAAAGAAGAGGGGGAGATGGAGAGAGAAAGAGAGAGTAGATAGAAAAAGACAGAGAGTTTAGGGAAGAGAGAGAGGAAGAGAGGAAGAGAGAGAGGAAGGGAGAGAGAGAAGAAGGGAGAGAGAGGGAGAAGGAGAGGGAGAGGGAGAGGGTAAGAGAGATAGGGAAAGAGACAAATAGGGAGAGGGCAAGAGAGAGAGAGAGAGGGAGAAAGGGAAGGAGAGGGCAAACGAGAGAGGGTGACAAAGAGATAGAAAGAGGGAGAAAGAGATAGGGAGATAGGAAGGGATGGGAAGAGAAACAGGGAGAGAGAGATGAGAGAAAAAAGGAGAGGGGGAGAAATAGAGAGGGAGAGTGAGACATAGAGGGATAGAGAAATAGAGAGAGTAGGAGAGAGAGGGAAAGAGACAGGGAGAGAGAGAGGACAAAGAGGTTAAGAGAAAGAATGAGAGGGAGAGGGAGGAAGAGAGAGAGAGGGAGAGAGAGGGAAAAGAGGACAAATGGGGGAGAGAGATAGGGAGTGGGAGGGAGAGGGAGATGGGGAAAAGAGAGGGATAGAGGGTGAAAGAGATATGAAGAGAGAGGAAGGGAAAAAGAAAGAGAAAGAAAAGAGAGAGAGGAAACGAAAGAGAGAGGGGTGAGAAAGGGATAGAAAGGAAGAGGAAGAAAGAAAGGGAGGGAGGGAGAGAGAAAGAAGAGAAAGAGGGAGACAAGAAAAGAGAGACAGATAGGGAGAAAGGAAGGAGGGAGATAAAGTGAGAAGAGATAGTAAGAGATATAGTAGGGTAGAGAGAAATAGGGATAGAAAGGGAGAGAGAGGGAGCGAGGGAGAGAGAAGGGGGAGAGTCGAGAGAGAGGGAATGAGACAAAAAGAAGGGGAGAGAGAGAGCGAAGGAGAAAGACTAAGGAAAAGAGTGAGAGAAAGGGATTGAGAGAGAAAAAGAGAGGGAGATAGAAAAGATAAGAGAGAGAGATTAGAGATAAGGAGAGATAGGGAGATAGGGGAGATAGGAAGAGTGTTAGAGAGAGATATATAGAGATCGAGGAAGAAAAAGAGATAGGGATAGAGAGGTAGAGAGAGGGAAAAAGGAGGCAGAGAAAGGAAGGGAAAAAATGAGGGAGGGAGATAGAGGGAGTGAGAGGGAAAGATAGGGAAAGAGGGGAAAAGGGAGAGAGGAAGAGAGGAGAGAGAGGGAGGGAGGGAATGAGGAAGGGAAATAAGGAGAGAGAGGAAGAGAGGGAGGGAGAGAGAGAGAAAGATGAGAGATAGAGAGAGAAAGAGTGAGAGGGAGAGGGTTAGAGAGAGAAAAGGAGAGAGAGGTAGATAGGGATAGAGAAGAAGAGAAAGAGATAGAGAGATATTAAGGGAGGGAGAAAAAGAGAGGGAGAGGGAAAGAGGGAGATTGAGAGAGAGAGATTGTGAGGGAGAGAGGGAGAGAGATAAGTAGAGGGAGAGGGGGTGAGAGGGAATAGGAAGGAGAAAGGGAAGAGAAAGAGAAAGAGAGGGAGAAAAGGGGAGAGAGAGAGTGGAAGAGCGAGAGAATGAGAGAGGGGAGAGAGAATATAAGAGAGAGAGTGTGTGAGAGGGAGAGAGATAGGGAGATAGAGAGAATGAGAGAAAAGGAGAGAGGGAGATAGAGAGGGAGAGGGAGAGAGAGATGTTAGGAAATAGATAGAAAAAGGGTATATAGGATAAGGTTGTGAGAGGGAGGGAGAGTGAGAGATACATGAAGATTGAGAGAGTGAGAAAGGGCGGCTAGGATAGGGGGACAGAGAGGGAGGCGAATAGAGAGAAAAGGGAAGAGAGAGGAAAAGGACGAGGGAGAGAAAGAGAAAAAGAATGAAAGAGAGTAGGGAGGAAGGGAGAGTAAGAGAGAGATAAAGATATAGGAAGGATAGAAGAGGAGAGAGAGAGAGGAAGAGAGAGAGGGAGAGAGAGTTATAAGAAAGAGATGGAGAGAGAAGGGGGAGAGAGAAAGAATGAGAGGGAGGGAGGGAAAGAGAGGGGAGAGACTGAAAGAGGGAGAAAGAGGTAGAGATAGAGGGATAACGAGGGAGGCTTTTTAATCAAACCTAATGGGTAAAAATTATTTACATGTGGAATTTTTTATCATTATCTTTAAAATATTCAACCTTATCCAATAAGGTTAATGTTTATCCTCCCACTAAAATATCTTGAGGCTTTTTAATCAAACCTAATGGGTGAAAATTATTTTAGATCAATTAATTTATTTGGACTATCCAAATAAATAATATTAGATTATTTTAGATGGATCCGCATTAGGAAGTAATTTTTCAAAATACCCTTTAACATTAAATTAGGAAACCCATTTCCATTTTAGGTTATTTATTTTCAAAGTTGGAACTAACCTCTAAATTAGAAAACTGATTTCTAATATAGGAAACATTCCATTTTTGAAAACTTCTCAATTAAGGAAACTTTCCACTTTAGAAAACTTCAAATTTAAGAAAACTTTCCATTTTGAAAACCCTTTCTAAAACAAAAAACTTTCATAATTGGAATTTTTTTTCAATATCTTTGCTTCTCATTTATAATGTGAATACTTAAACTTATACGTGTCACTCATTAGGCTCTTAGATATTGACAATGTATCAAGAACAAAAGACTCCTCTTTTATCTCTTGATACATAAATAAACATTGGCCTCTAACAGGACATGATGACTATCTAATTCTCTAGGAGGATTAATTAATCAATTATTACATTTTAAAATAAATGTTTGCTCAAGAAATCTATGACCACGGTAGGAGTACACCAATTCTCTAGCATGATTACCATACAATTCAATCCTCATGTCAACTTATCATAGTGTGATCTCAAACTTGGTTATTAGTCTTGTTCGATTATGATCACATAGGCTTTCTTCAATTCTCAAATGTCTTAGCCTTAAATTCAAACAACTATGTTCTATTGGTGTACTCCTACCGTGGCCATAGATTTCTCGAGCAAACATTTATCGAAGTACAATGTGATAACTTCTTTAACATATAAGAAATGACATATCCAATTTTAGTCATACACCTACCTCCATTAGATTCCTAGTGCACCAAACGAATCACCCACATGCAATCCTTTAATGGGTCCATTGAAATGAGTGCTTACTTTAGCATCATCATGCCAATTGATGTAAGATCTCCTACTACTATCATATAGCATGAGCATAACACTCATAAGTCTATTCGCATATAGTCAATATCCATTCTTGTCAATGCTATGGCTTAGGACATTTAGTGATATCATTTATATGCATTAGTGTTTGTCTCATATCTTTTGATTAGTTACTATTGCAAATGCATATCATAAGGACTTCTAACTAATTCTACTAAATTTATCAATATAAAAACACAAGAATTAATTAAATGACTACTTTATTATTGTCAACGTTAGCCACCGATAAGAAAGAAGTGGATCGAAACAAAGGAGTCCCTACCTAGCTACTTGAGAAGAACTAGGAAACCCTAAATATATTGGTTTACATGAATATCTAAATAAGGGGTTGATTACGTATGGGAAAGACATGACATCACAACCTTTTCGTCCTAGCTAAGGTAGGTCGTATTATTTATCTATGGATATAAAAATCTAGTTTTTTTTATTCGTTATACATCTATGGATATTCAAATGGATTTATGTGGTAAAAATATGGGACGAGATGGTTCGGGTGTGAAACAAAATAGTTTACGCGTTTAGCCTAATACACCCTACCCAAATGAGAAAAAGGTGAAAAATTAGAATTTTAGCTAATCATTAGTGAACATGACCTATTATAAAAAAATAGGTGAGTTTCTAAAGATAAATAGCCTTTTATTAGTATGAGCGACGAGTCACCAATGACTTCGCTCACACGAGTGAGAAGCCACTAACAACTTCGAGTCATGAGCTTAAAGCTAACGATAATCTTGTCACATAAGTTAAAAGTTATTGATCACTTTATTAAGCTCAAGCAAGGAGCGAGTAACTATTTAGAAGCCACCAGCGGCTTCGTCATATAAATGGAAAGCCACTAGCAACTTCTTTTCAAACAAGTAGATATTAAATGGAAAATTATTGTCAAAGCCACCGATGGCTTCGTCACATAAGTGGAAAGCCATCGACAACTTCACTTTGATGAAATAAGAAATAAAAAATGAAAAACAAGAATCGGGAAATAGGAAACAAAAATTAAGAAAATAGGAATCATGCATCAAACAAAATGATTTTGAAATGATTGACGACTTCGTCACATAAGTGAAAAGCTACCAGCAGCCTTCATTATACCATTACAACCAATTATGGAAAGCTAATTGAACTATAAAATAGCACAAACTTCATATTTAAATAGATAAGCATAGAAAAAAAGAAAACCAAAAAATAATGTAGTTTTTCCTTTAGTATCCATCACAACAATGCTTATTTAGGCCACATTTAGACCATGGATATTTAAACGGAATGCATCAATTTCATTCACACAAGCAAATAATCCTAATCATTTTTAATCATTCATTTTTTTATAAAAGAATGCAATAATTTTAGAGTTTTACCCTAAAGCTCGAAATTTCGATATCCGAAAGAAAGTCGGCTTTACTCTCTTCGATCTCGATGAAAATTGATTATACGAGTTATCCAAGAAGGGAAAGCAATTTTTAGTGGGAAATATATGGTGTGAGTGTCGTTAGAGTGGCTAAAAACTCCTCCGTTACTTAGGTGAACGCTCTAAAATTATTGTAGAATTTACGGAATTACTACTATAAAGTTGCGGACTTCCTAAAAGCTCCGAATGACTTTTGTTAGTTAATTTCCTATCAAAGACCAAGAAAATACAATCTAGAACATCATGTTGTTCCTGCCAACACAATCTAAGACAAAAAAAAAAATAGTCTTTTCTTTTAAATTTTGTTTTATCTTTATTTTCTCCTTTTTCGAGTAACTAAAAAAAAGTGTTAAAGGGAGTCGTTTTGAGGGAGGTTTTATAGTTATTTTACTGGGTTTTTTGAGGAGTTTTTTAGGTTATTTTAAAGTTGGTTTGGGAGTGTTGTTATAGATATTTTGGTCATTTAAAGGAGTTGTCCTGAGGGGTTACTCTATAAGATTTTTGAGGGCTATTGGTAGTAGTTACAAGGTCGATTTTGGGAGTTTTTGGTGGGTTTTGAGTCTCGTTTTGGGGTTTTTTTTTTGGGATATTTGATGTAAGTTTAAAGTTCTGGTTGAGGTTATTTTTGGGGTTTAGAAGAAGGCTAGAATGAGGGTTAGCTGTTGAGTGTTTCGGGGTTAGAGTTTGGGCTATTATGAGAGGCGTTCGTTGGTTATTGGTTGAGGCGTGCAAGTGAGCAAGGCTAGCATGCAAGAGGCATGGTGAGAAATGTGTGTGGGGTGAGGGGAAAAGATTGTGTCTTGGGTGAGAGATGTGCATGTTTGAGGGAGTGAGGTCGTGGGTAGAAAAAGAAGGTTGGAACATTGTTATGGGTGAGGGAGTGAGGTCGAGCAAGTAACTTATGGGTTGTAGGAAAAGGAGATGCGTGTTTGTTGTGGCTATGGGAAGTAGGCTGTGTGGGTTGCTTATGCTATTGGTTGGTGAGAGGAGCGAGGTAAGCTCTAAGAGTGAACCGGTGCGAGTGTGCTTATTAGTGTGAGTAGGGATGTGGGCCGTGGTAGTGAGGCTAAGTAGTAGCTACAATGTGGGGGAGCATAAGGTTGGAGCGGATGTGTCGCACCCCCTCCCCGACTCACTTGCTAATTACCCAAAAAGGAGTGGCTAGGCGAGGAGCACGTCACGCCGACATGACCAATTCTTGACTTAACCCAAACATGTATGTGCTCATACCTTAAAAACCTATCATATAATGAAATACGTATAAGTCAATTTACATAATATTAACCAATACAACGAAAGAGATTACAAAATTTTATTTATAATACCATCGAATGTCTATTGATACCCCAATCCCAAAAATTACAATCAAAATAAATTTCGATACACTTGTGTCACACATGAGCCTTTTTGGAGGACTCGATAACATCCTTACTACTTTGACTCTTTCCCGTCATAATATGAAAAAAATAACGAGGTGAGCCAAAGCTCGGTAAGTAGGGTGATGCACGTGATATGCAATGAAGTTCGTTTCCCATTCTAACCATCCATTTTAATCCGGGTACCCTAGGTATTAGCAAGACCGTGCGTTTTATCTCTTGGTGATCGTGTTATCACCTATTGCTTGATTACTCTCTCTTAGTGATCCTATTATCACCTACCGCTTACAATGAAATTATCCCTCGTTGTAGCATGTAATTAGCAAAATTATCCCTTATTTAACGATGTTAGTAATAGAGCATGCATATGGTTTCATGCTCGTTACCCATTTCATTTAGTTCAATTACCAAATCGTATTATCTCATGGTTTAATGATTTTTCTCGATTTTATACCACCCCCAAATGCACGTGATGCTCATGGTATTATGTTTAACATATTCAACTAATTATGCTATCAATCTTTTTCTTCTCGGACCTTTCTCATCTCCCGAGGCACGAGTAAGGATTTCACGGGTGTTTCATATACCATTCAAAGTATTCAAAACAAGAATACAAATTCCATTCATTGGTATCCTTCATTTCATAAATCTACTTCATACATATGAGTTTTCCTTCTCATGTACATAGTAAGTCCGGCTCATATTTCCAATGTGTAACATATTTAAGCTAAAATTCATGTTTAATCCGAACCGTTAATCTTAGTAGTCGAAGTTGACTCATAATGGATCTAGGTCTTAATCTCGATTTTTCTTGAATTCTTTTTTTTTCCATTACTCCAATTATATGTACTATAGTATAATTAAATCATTACGAATGAGGTTGGAATAGGATTCTGATTCTAACCCAAGTTTTGGTATTTACGACCGAATTTAACTTTTAATGGGTCTAGGCCCTTTTTAAGTTTTACCATAGGTTCCTACCCGTTCAATATTTCATTTTATATTTGTTTAAATGTACTTTATCCCTTCATTATAAATCGGATGGTGAGAAACTAAATCCCAAAAATTTATGGGTCTAGGCCGAATGTGCCCTTAAGTGGTTAAAGATTTCCCCATTTAATTTAACTTACTAATTGGTCTCTACTTGAGTTCATATTTAATTCTTGATCTCTAATTACACCAAAAGGATCTCCTAGGCCGAATGATCCCAAAATGAGCAAGAAATTTTTTTTTCATTTCTAAGTCAATTCCTTTTATACAAACTAATCAAACCATACTTAGAAGGGTTACCAAGGAGATCTAGAGCTTAAGATCCATAAAGAAAACCAAACTTAGCCATCAAGTATCCAATTTACCTAATGAAGTTTGAAACTCTATTTTTCTTTTAGTTAGGCCGATTGGGTTTTAAGGTGGCCAAGGATTGTTTTTCATGTCTAGTAAATTTATTTCCACCCTAAACTATTAGCCCATTCCTAATTGGGTTACCATGATATTCTAGGCCCTTAATTTCTACAAAAGGATTCATTCCTTCCTAATTTTCCCCACTTTGCCGAATGGTTTTAGCCTAGGGAAACTCTAGAACTATATTCTTTCCTTTCCAAGTCATGCTCACCAAATCTACTTTAGCTCTAACTAATTCGATCCATATCTTTTTTTCTCTTTTTTTTCCAAACCATCCACACATTTAAACACATCAAAAAAACTTTGACATAAACACTTAAAAAGATAACTTAAAACATAAAATAAACAAAAAGTGGAACCTACTTACTTTGCTTTAACTTCCTAAAGGTTGTCTAGGTTTTCCCTTTTTTTTTTTCCTTTTCTTTCTTCTTTCCTTTCCTCTCTTTTCCCTTAAGATAACTAAGTATTAAAACTATTTTAGTTCCGAGTTACACACGACACACACACATCAATCATGTTTGTAAGAGCTATCTTATAGGACACATCTTCTCAAGTAGCAACATCCCACTTCGGACACAATTAAATCCTATGATTTTTATAGGAGAAAATAGACATATTAAGGTAAAAAAATATTCAAAAATTAGGGTAAAATACCTAAAAAATTAGTCCCAACATAATTTTGAAAGTTAAGGATCAATCTATCTAGCAATATTGCATCTAGAACAAGTGTGTACTAAAATAGGAATAACTTTTTATATATAAACCTAATAATCGAAATATTTTATAAAATGTTATTTAAGACATAGATAAACAACTTTTATTCTTTGAGGTTCAACTAGAAATCACTCTAAGGTCCATGAATAAGCCACAAACAATTCGGACAGAATCTATTTTTCAAGAACACTAATTTTGCATACTTGATTCCCTAATAATTAAACCATCAATCTCAAGTAAAATTGTTTTAATTTCATAAAAATCATACATTTCAAGCATTAATTTCTCATGGTGTAATTGTCTAAAATTTTATTCCATAAATCCTCACCTAAACACCTAGAATGTTATCATCCCAAAATACTCGAATGGCATATATACACAATCACACCTTCACTTATTTAAAGATTCCGACCTATATATATATAATTAAATATTTCATGAGGGTTACATTTCTCTCCCCTTAAAAGAAATTTCATCCTCGAAATTGACTTATTCCAAGAACTCTAGATGCTTATCTTTCATTTCCTCCTCCCGCTCCCAAATCATTTCCCGTAAGTCATGATTTTCTCATAAAAATTTAACTAGATTAATTTCCTTATTCCTTAGTTGTCTAACCTATCTATCTAGAATTTGAACCGGTCATTCCTCATAGGTTAAGTCCGGGGTTAGGTTTGGCGGCTCTGTCTCTAAAATTCGACTAAGCTCTCCAACACACTTTCTTATCATAAACACATGAAACACATTATGCACTCCTGCTAAGGATGGTAGTAGCAATAGGTGATAGGCCTTATTGCCTACTCGGTCTAGTATTTCAAATGGTCCAATATATCGCGGACTTAACTTTCCTTTTTTCCAAATCGTAGTATGTCCTTCATCGGTGAAACTTTTAAAAATACATAGTCACCTACTATAAACTCCAAATCCTTCCTCCTCTTATTGACGTAGCTTTTCCGTCCGCTTCCGAGTTGTTTTCATCAATTGGTGGATCTTTTCCACCACTTCGGTCATTTGCTGCACTAGCTTTAGTCCCAGCAACTTCCTTTCCCCGATCTCATCCTAATGCATGGGAGATTTACATCACCGCCCTTACAAGGCTTTATAGGAAGCCATCCTAATAGAAGCTTGGTAACTATTTTTATATGCAAATTCAGCTAACCGTATGTATTTCTTCTATTTTCTAGACCTATCCGTAACGTATGCTTGTAACATATCTTTGAGAATCCGGATTACTCGCTCGGATTATCTATCGGCTTACGGATGATATGTGGTGCTGAAGTTTAGCTTTGTTCTCATGGCCTTGTGCAAACTCTTCCAAAATATGGAGGTGAATCTAAGATCTCGATCTAACATAATTGAGATTGGAACCCCATATAGTCTTACAATTTTTTCAAGATACAATCGGGCGTATTGGTTCGGATCATAGGTGGTTTTGAGTGGAAGAAAGTGCACCGATTTGGTCGATCTATCGATGATCACCCAAATGGCATCTAACCCTCTTTCCAATCTTGGCAATCCCATTACGAAGTCCATACTTACATGCTCCCACTTCCATTCCGGAATTGCCAACGATTTTAACATTCCCGCGGGTCTTTGCTCGTTCCACCTTCACCTATTGACGACTTGACACCTTGTCATAAATTAGCTACGTCGTTCTTCATTCCGGGCCACCAATAACTTTGTTCTAAGTCTCGGTACATCTTTGTGCTTCCCAAGTGTATCGAATAGGGAGTTGAGTGCATTTTTTTAAATATCTCTTCCTTCACATCCTCCATCGAGGGAACACATAACCTCCATTTAAATCTAATTATGCCTTTGTCATCCATCATAAAATTGGATTCCTTCTTCACCTTTATGTTTTTCTTCAATTCATTCAGTTTTTTGTCCGTTGGTCGCCCCATTTGAATTCTTTCCTATAGAGTTAGCTGGACTAGTAAAGTTGATAAAATGATCTCATGACCTATTGGAATTATTTCTAATTTCGGTTTTTGTATATCTCTCACTATCGATAGCTAGATTATTTGTATCATTGCTACTGATTTTTACTTAAAGCATCGGCAACAACATTAGCTTTGCTTAGGTGATAATTGATTATATAGTTATAATCCTTTACCGAGCTTTAACTACCTTCTTTGTCTCATGTTCAGCTCCTTTTTGTGTGAAGATATATCATAAGCTTTTATGATCCGTATATATCTCACACTTGGCCCCATATAAATAGTGTCTCTAGATTTTTAGGGCAAAGACTACCGCTGCTAGTTCTTGATCATGCGTCGGATAATTTCATTCATATTCCTTCAATTGTTGCGATACATAAGCAACTACCTTCCCATTCCGAATCAACACCGCTCCTAGCCCATTCTTGGAAGCATCACCGTAAACCATGAAATCTCCACCTTTGGATGGAATAATTAGCACTAGGGTCGTGACTAACCTTTGTTTCAATTCTTAGAAGCTTTTCTCATAAGTATTCGTCCACTCGGAACGTAATGCTCTTTTTCATCAAATTAGTAAGAAGCCTAGCTATCTTAGAGAAGCCCTTCATAAATCTTCAATAATAATCGACTAGCCCTAAGAAGCTTCGTACCTCCATCACATTCTTTAAGGTAGGCTAGTTTTGGATAGCCTCTACCTTCTTTAGATCCACTCGCTATACCTTCTTTTCTCACTATGTGACCTAGAAATGCTACTTGCTCTAGCCAAAATTCATATTTCTTGAATTTTACGTATAGTTGTTGCTCCTCAAGCATCCGTAAGGTGGCTCTTAGATGCTTAGTATACTCTTCCTTACTTCGAGAGTAAACCGGGATATCATTGATTAATATGATGATAAACGTATCAAGAAATTCTTTAAAGACTCAATTCATCAAGTCCATGAAAGCGACTAGGGCGTTAGTCAACCCAAACAACATTACTAGGAATTCGTAATGGCCTTATCTTGTCCCGAACGTCATTTTCTTCACATCCTTCGATTTTACCCTTAGCTGGAGGTATCCCGATTGTAGATCTATCTTGGGAAAAATCATCGCACCTTATAATTGATCAAAAAATCATCAATCTGGGGTAACATGTATTTATTTTTAATCGTCATCCGAGTTCAATTCTCGATAGTCAATGCATAGCCATAAACTACCGTCTTTCTTTTTCATGAACAATACTAGAGCTCTCCGAGGTGAGGAACTAAGGTATATGAATCCTTTATCTAGTAAGTCTAGTAATTGCACCTTCAACTCTTTCAATTCAACTGGAGCCATTTTATAGGGAGTCTTAGAAATTGGAGTCGTGCCCGGCTCTAACTCAATCTCAAATTCTACCTCCCTCTCCGATGACAACGTAGTCAAATTTTTCGAAATACATCCGGATACTCCCGCGTGACTTCTATATCATCCGGCTTTGAGTTTTGCTCTACTCGGCTATCCACCACATATGCTTGGATACCTTGTACACCCTTTTCCTAGCATTCTTCAAACCTTTATGACCGAGATGATCGGTATGGCTTGAGACTTCATATCGGCCTTAAACTCTAATGGCCGATCTCTAGGTAGATCAAAAACTACTCTCCTCTCTTGACAATTGATGGTGGCACCATGCCTCGTCAACCAATCCATTCTCAAAATCAAATCAAAATCTTAGAGGTCCAATACAATGAAATCAGCCTCCAAAATCCTATCCTCGATCCGTTCGAACATTGCTTGACTAGGTCATCGACTCCATAAATTCTTCGAAAGGGACTATTATCAAATATCCTATTATCAATGTCTAAGGTTTCACACCTAGGCTTTCTACTAATGTTTTTGACATGAATGATTGTGCAAGCTTGGAATCAATTAAAACATAAGCAATCAAGCCAAGGGTGAAGACATTATCACATATTACTCGTCGTGTCCCTCTTATTAGCCTCCTCTTAGGTCATTATATAAACCCGTATAGGTACTCGTTCTCAATCTTGGTTTCGTATTTGAGAATAGTTAGAGGCATGTGCCCTTGCTTGTAACAAACATAACGGATCCTCAAATATGGTCGGCACTACCCTATGTGGAATCTTCCATATTTATTATATCGAGATCGATTACTTATCATTAGCCTCGACTGATTCCCCGATAATGGCCTCGGGGCATAAGGTGATGGTCCAGTAGCCCGTGCACTTCCTAGACCACTAGTTCGGTTGAAATTTCTAGGCAAAACTCATCTTTATGGTCCAAAGGAAGAGGTACCGGATCGAAATGATTGCTTCCTCTGCTGAACTTCCTTTGTAATTTCTTTTTGATTTTCATCTACCAACATTGCTTTATCTACCATTTCGAAAAAGTGTTGGTGGCGGACATTTATACCATGCTTTTAAACTATTGGGCTCAACCTTATTAAAAACTCGATTTTTCTTCAAGTTGTCATCCCCTAAAATGAATAGGATGAATCAACATCGTTGCTCAAATCTCCGTACGTATTCACCTACGGATATCTCATCTTACTTTAGTTTTAGGAATTCTTGGATTTTCTTAGCCCTTACGTTTGTCGTAAAGTATTTATTATACAAGACCTCCTTAAATCCTTCCCAAGTTAAGGTAGGCATGTCCACTCGTCAATCGTGCACTCTCCTACCATGGCGGGCATCCTTAGTCGGTATAAAAATAGCACACGATACTCACTCATTGTTGATAAATTATAAGTATTCGAATATCGCTTCTAAAGACTTAATCCATTCCTCCACTATCATTAGGTTAACACCTTCGAAGAATTCCTAGGGACTCATTTTATGAAACCTCTCCACCGCATCATTCCTATGCTTGGGGTAGAGGAGGTGGGGGTCGTTGATGCATAGCTAGGAGCTATCTTATTTGCTCACATGGTCTTGTTGTTGTTGTCACATTGTTTGTTGTTGTTGCTTGCATCATGTCTATTATATGACTTAAAGCATCCTGTTGATTTCTAGTATGACCATAGGAGGTCCCTTCAACTCCTACTCGTGCTCGGCTCCTTTCTTGGCATGCTTTGACTTTGTACATGTCATGTTATGCTCATGTTAGTTTTGGTATCGAAATCAACATATAATGTAAATCATCTATGTAAGTACGAGATTATACCTTTGTATCATATATATTAAGCACTTCATACAAAATGGGCATTTACAAGCATTTACCTTTCTAAGGGTTTTTGTACATATTGACGACCAAAAAGATGCTCCTATCTACATCAAAAATCATACGAAGTTGTTATGTTGCAAATTATATCTTGTAATATGTCTAACGTGACACATTAACATATCGAGCACGTCGGGGAATTAACAAATCGGATGCGTCGGGGAAAGGCGCCCTCTACCCATCACTAGGTGATAGCATCGACCGATGTGGTAAGTGCTATTTTACAAGCAATATCTATAGGTAGACCCCAATTATACATGAGTCGAGTAAGGGTCCGTCTAACTTGTAGCGATAGGAAAGCTTGGATCGGGTTTCGATAGGATTATTGATTTATTTAACTCGCTCGGACCTCATCTAGCAACTACCGATCCCTCGACGGGAGAGTCCGGTTCATGGACGTCCTCATAAAATCTAGGTCGCGGTACTACTCAAACGTGGCATCAACAAATACTATCTACCGAATCGGGTCATGTACTCTATTTTCATGAGTCACTATATCTTGATCTCGCCGTCATGGTGAAGTTGTGTAGTTCCACCCAATAAGTGGCTAGATAGGCCCTCATATGTGGGTCCTAACAACTCGGGGAACATATTGTACATATGGTGTCTACAATGATAATAATTACAATTTTCATTAATTTCTAGGTTATGATCAATACTAATTCAAAAACATACAATCGTGACATATATTTATTTACCAAATAAAAATAATGAATTAGTCTTTTATCGCCCGGGAGCGTACTAGTTCTCGGGCTCATGTGACATTTAAGACACTACCCAACCTATGAAACCAAGGCTTTGATACCACATTGTGGCACCCCCTCCCCGACTTGCTTACTAATTACCCAAAAAGGAGTGGCTAGGCAAGGAGCACATCATACTAACATGACCAATTCTTGACTTAACCCTAAACATGTATATGCTCATACCTAAAGGATTTATCATATAATGAAACACGTACAAGACAATTTGCATAATATTAACAAATACAACGGATGGGATTATAAAATTTATTTACAATACCATCGGAATGTCTATCGATACCCCAACCCTAAAAATTACAATCAAAATAATTTTTGAAACACTTGTGTACACATGAGCCTTTTTGGAGGACCCGGTAGCATCCTTACTACTTTGACTCTTTCCTATCATAACATGAAAACAACAATAGAGTGAGTCAAAGCTCGGTAAGTAGGGTGATGCGCATGATATGCAATGAAGTTCGTTTCTCATTCTACCCATCCATTTTAATCCGAGTACCCTAGGTATTAGCAAGATCGTACGTTCTATCTCTCGGTGATTGTGTTATCACCTATCGCTCTATTGCTCTTTCTTAATGATCCCATTATCACCTACTCGCTCATAATGGAATTATCCCTCGTTGTAGCACATGGTTAGTGGAATTATCCCTCGCTTAATGGTGTTAGCAATAGAGCACGCACATGGTTTCATGTTATTACCCATTTCATTCGGTTCGGTTACCAAACCGCATTATCTCATGGCTCAATGATTGTTTTTGATTTTATAACACCCCAAAATGCACATGATGCACATGGTATTATGTTTAACACATTCAACTAATTACGCTATCAACCTTTTTCTTCTCAAACCCTTCCCATGTCCCGATGCACGGTAAGGATTTCATAGCTATTTCATATACCATTCAAAGTATTCAAAATGAGAATACAAATTCTATTCATTAGTATCCTTCATTTCATAAATCTGTTTTGTACTTATGAGTTTTCCTTTTCGTGTATCTAGTAAGTCTATGCTCGGATTTCTAATGTGTAACATACTTAAGCTAGAATTCCTATTTAATCCAAACCATTAATCTTAGTATTAGAAGTTGACTCATAATGGATCTAGGTCTTAATCCCGGTTTTTCTTGAATTCTCTTCTTCTTTTTTTCCATTACTCCATTCATATGTATTATAGTATAATTAAATCCTTACGAATGAGGTTGGAATAGGATTACGATTCTAACCCTAGTTTTGGTATTCATGATCGAATTTAACTCTTAATGGGTTTAGGTCCCTTTTTGGTTTTACCTTGGGTTCCTACCCCTCAATATTTCATTTTATATTTGTTTAAATGTACTTTACCCCTTAGTTATAAAATCGAAAAGTGAGAACCTAAATCCCTAAAATTTATGGGTCTAGGCTGAATGTGCCCTTAAGTGGTTAAAGATTTCCCTATTTAATTTAACTTACTATTAGTCTCTACTTGAAGTTCACATTAAATTCTTGATCTCTAATTACACCAAAAGGATCTCTTAGGCCGAATGATCCCAAAATGAGCAAGAAATTATTTTTTCATTTCTAGGATAATTCCTTTTATACTAACTTACCAAACCATACTTAGAAGGGTTACCAAGGAGATCTAGACCTTAAGGTCCATAAAGAAAACCAAACTTAGCCATCAAGTATCCAATTTACGTAATGAAGTCCAAAACTCTATTTTTCTTTTAGTTGGGCCGATTGGGTTTTAAGGTGGCTAAGGATTGTTTTTCATATCTAGTAAATTTATTTCCACCCTAAACTATTAGCCCATTCCTAATTGGTTTAACATGATATTTTAGGCTCTTAATTTCCACAAAAAGAATCATTCCTTCGTAATTTTCCCCACATGGCTAAATGGTTTTAGCCTAGGGAAACTCTAGAAGTGTATTTCTTGCCTTTCTAAGTCATGCTCACCAAATCTACTTTAGCTCCAACCAATTCGGTCCATACCTTTTTTTTTCTCTTTTTTTTTTTTGTCCAAACCATCCACACATTTAAACACATCAAACAAACTTTGCGTCATAACACCAACACATAAATCCATCATAATTTATCAAATCCTAACACCAACGCAAACAACCATAGCAACCAATAGCAAAAATTATTACAAACCCATGAAATAAACACTTAAAAAGATAACTTAAAACATAAAATAAAGAAAAAAGATCAAACCTACATACTTTTCTTTAACTTACTAAAGGTTGTTTAGGCTTTCTCTTTTTTCTTTTCTTTTCTTTCTTCTTTCCTTTTCTCTCTTTTCTCGTCTCTTTCCTCTCAAAGTCCTTCTCCTCCCCTTCATTTTGGTAGGTACGGGTTTAACTTGCCAAAATGGAAAAGTTTATACCTTTGTAATTTTTTTATACCACCTTTTCATCCCATTATTGTATATTACAAGTGTCCAAATTTAAGTGCTTAAGTGATGAATGAATGGTGGCTTAAATGGGTGAGGTGGCGGGTTTGATTTTCCAAGTGACATGGTGTTGGTCAAATGGAAACTTATGGAAGCCGAGATGGCTACGGTTTGACCAAAAAGAATGGCAAAGTTTATACCTTTTCATCTTTTTTTTTATACCCCTTTTTCATCCTATTCCATGTATCTAAATTTGAGTGACCAAGTGATAAATAATGGTGTTTCTAAAGAGTGAAGTTGCGAGCTTATGTGGCAAAAATGGGTGAGTTGGCTTAATGCATTTAATGAAGTTGCTAGGTGTCCTAATTAAATACTTAAGCTAAATAAACCCTTTAAATAACTTATTTCATGTATTAATTAAGCTAAATATGTCCCTAAACTAGTTTGGTTCTAGTTACACACACACATCAATTTGTTTATAGGAGCTATCTTACAAGACATCCTCTTCTCAAGTAGCAACGTCCCACTTCTGAAGACAATTAAATTCTATGATTTTTATATGAGAAACTAGACATATTAAGGTAAAACATATTAAAAATTAGGGTAAAATAACCAACACATGAGTCACAACATAATTTTGAAAGTTAAGGATCAATCTATCCAAGCAGTATTGCATCTAGAACAGTATCCACTAAAATAGGCATTATATATAAAACTAATAATCAAAATATTTTATAGCATGTTAGTTAATACATACACAAACAACTTTTATTCTTTAAGGTTCACCCGAAATCACTCTAAGGTCCATGAATAAGCCACACAAAATTCTAACAGAATCTATTTCTCAATAACACTACTTTTGCATACTTGATTCCCTAATAATTAAACCATCAATCTCAAGTAAAATTTCTTTAATATAACAAAAATCATACATTTCAAGCATTAATTTCTCATGATATAATTTTCTAAAATTTTATTCCACAAATGCTCACCTAAACACACAGGATGTTATCATCCCGGAATACTCGAATGACACATATACAAAATCACACCTTCACTTATTTGAAGATTCCAACCTATATATATATATATAATTAAGGATTTTCATGATGGTTACGGGATGTTGCTGTGCAGTTTGGGGCTTGGGTGAGGCAAGTGAGAGGGGTTGTGGAGGTTTGGGTGAGAGAGAGAGATCTTGGCATCCGTTTTTAGGTATGGCGGCTAAAAATTATTTCTCTGCTAAAGGTGAAAATAAACAGTTCTCCCCTTAAAAAAAATGCATGTTGGGGTTTTATATGTAGGGTTTGTGGCAAAATTTTGATTTAGCCCTTAGATTTCGTCCATAAGTTGATTTGAGGCCGATTTTGGTGTTTTTTTTTTATAGGGCCCTTAAATCTCAATTAATTAGGAATTTTCTTTTTTATTTCTTCTAATTGCGCCCTTGTGTTCTTTTAATTAAATGATATAAGTTTTGATTTTTTATTGGACCTTTAATTGCCATTTTTGTTACCTCCAAACTTTTCGTTTCTTTAATTAACCCCCTCCCTCTTTATTTTTATTTTTTTTCTTTTTAATTAATCTAAACTAATTATTCTAGTTGATTTTCTTCTTTTTCATTTTTCCATTTTTTCTTCTTTTTTTCATTTTTCATTTTTTTGGTATTTTGCAACAAAAATAAAAATGGAAGGAAAAGTAATAAGGGTAAAAATTTGAGTGATAATAGTTGCCTCCTCTTTATGCCGACGATGTAAAGTCATTGAAAAAATATTTTTATTTGACTTTACATAGTAAGCATGTCCGAAAATAGAAGAAATTTAGGGAAAAAATGATTGACCATGTCGATTTTTTGAAACTAAATGATTGATCATATCAATTTTTTTAAAGAAAGAGTGTGATCGACCATATTTATTTGAAAGGATACGACCAACCACATCGATTCACTAAGGACACTACCAACCATGCCTAATTAAAAGGAAGTGTGATTGACCATATTGATTTTTAGGGATGCGATCGACCACATCGATTTTATAAGAAATGACTGACAATGTTTATTTGAAAGGATGTGACCAACCACATCGATTCTACAAGGACACAAATGACTATGTCAAATTAAAAAAAAATGTGATTGACCACGTAGATTTAAAGGGGTGCGATCAACCACGCGGACTCGAAGGGACATGACTGATCATGTCAAATTAAAAGAAAACATGACTAACCACGTTGATTTGAAAGGGGCACGATTGACCACATCAACCCGGAAGGACATGATAGGTCATGTCAAATTAAAAGGAAATTTGATTGACCATGTAGATTTGAAAGGGGTGCACCGACTACATTGACTCGAAGGGACATGACTAGCCATATCACATTAAAAAAATGTGATCGATCACGTTAATTTAAAAGGGGCATGATCGACCATGCCAACTTAGAGGGACATGATTGATATGTCAAATTAAAAAGAAACATAACCGACCACGTAGATTTAAAAAGGGAACAATTGACCACACCAACTCGAAAGGACATAACTAACCATGTCAAATTAAAAGAAAATGTGATCGGCAACATAGATTTGAAGGGGGCGCAACCGACCAAGCCATCCTAGAGGACATGATTGACCTTCTCAAATTAAAAGAAAATATGACTAACCACATAGATTTGAAAGAGGAAAACCGATCATGCCAACCTAAAGGGATATGATCGATCATGTTAAATTAAATGTGATCGACCACATAGATTTGAAGTGGGCATGACCGACCACGCCAACTTGAAGGGACATGCTAACCATGTCAAATTAAATGTGATTGACCACATTGATTTGAAGGGGACATGACTAAGCATGTCGATTTTGTAAGACATGACTAACCATGTTAGAAGAGAATGTGACTTACCACGTTTATTTGAAAGGATGTGACCAACCAAATCGACTCTATAGGGACACGATCGACCATGTCCAATAAAAAAAAAGCATGATTGATCACATTAACTTGAAAAAGGCATGACCAACCATGCGGACCTAAAGGGACATGATCGACCATGTAAAATTAAAAAAAAAAATGAGATTGGCCGGGTATATTTAAAAGGGGTTCGACCAACCACATCGGTCTAAGGGGACAAGAATAAGCATGTCAAATCAAAAGAAAATGTGATTGACCATATAGATTTGAAGGGGCACGACCGATCATGCCAACCTAAAGGGACATGATTGATCATGTCAAATTAAACATGATCTGTCCATATTGATTTAAAGGGGACACGATTGATCACGTCGACACGAGGGGGCATGATTGAGCATGTGAAATCAAAAGAAAACATGATAGGCCACGTTGATTAGAAGGGGGCGCGAACGACCATGCTTGAACTAGAAGGACATGACTAACCATGTCAAATTAAAAAAAAAATGTGACTAACTATATAGATTTGAAGGAAATGCAACCAATCATGCCAACCTTAAAGGACATGACTAACCATGTCAAATTAAAAGAAAATATGATTGACCATGTTGATTTGAAGGTGGCGCAATAGACCATACCAACCTAGGGGGACATGACTAACCATGTTGATCCGAAGAGGGTGCAATCGACCACGTTGACTCGAAAGGACATGACTAACCATCCGAAATTGAAAGAAAATGTGACTGACAACGTTGATTTAAAGTATATGATAAGCCAAGTTTTTTTTTTTTTTTACAAGGGGTGATAAACCACTTTGTCTTAGACTCGTTATGACAAACTATGTTTTTTGACTAGATATGACTTCCTATTTTGACTTAGACATAGATGTCGGACCATTATGACATGATCGACTATTCTAACCTAAACTAACATGAAGTTTTTAAAAAGCGTAGATCGTCATCGTCGAAGCATAGGTTTTCCCTTTTCCCTTTATTTGCATGTCATTTAGCTTGAATAAGCTCACAATTCTAGACTGATTGTTTTCATTGAGCTTGTTTGATTGCATTTTAGATTATGTCCCCTTTTTTTTATATTCATTGAAGGTTGCTACTCGGACTACTACTTGTGTCATTTGAGTGGTGTTTTCTCCTCTACGTAAACTGGTGGTGATCACTATTTTTGTGTGCCCCCTTTTGGTGCTATCCCAAATATTCAAGCTTTTGTAACCACATATCAAGTGTCCGCCCTAAAATTGTTAAGGTAGCCTTTTGTCTCAACTATTTATAGTTTTTCATGAGAAAGCTTGGAATAGATTTCATCTCGACCATGAAAGCTTGAAAGATGCTATGAAAAGAATGTATGGGGTACCTAATGCATATGGTGGATAGTTAGGCAAAGAAAAAGTCAAAACTAGGAGACATAAGGGTTGTACGGGAGTATTTAAATGTATTTCCAAAACGTTTGACTACATTATCACTAGAGAGGGAAATAGAATTTGAGATTGACTTGGAGCTAGGCACGACTCCGATTTCTAAGACTCCCTATAGAATGGCCCTAGTTAAGTTGAAAGAGTCGAAGGTGCGACTACAAGACCTACTAGATAAGGGATTCATACGCCTTAATTCTTCACCTTAGGGAGCCCTAGTATTGTTCACGAACAAAAAGGACGGTATTCATGGCTATGCATCGATTATCAAGAACTAAATCGGGTGATGATTAAAAATAAATACCCATTACCTTGGATTAATGATCTATTCGATCAATTACAAGGTGCGATGGTGTTCTCTAAGATCGACCTACAATCGGGGTATCCCTAGTTAAGAGTAAGATCAAAGGATGTGAGGAAAACAACGTTCAAGATGAGATACGACCACTATGAGTTCCTAGTAATGCCATTTGGGTTGACTAACACCCCCGCCGCCTTCATGGAATTTATGAATCAAGTCTTTAAGGGATTCCTAGATAAACTTATCATTGTATTCATCAATGATATTCTAGTTTATTCTCAAAGTAAAAAGGAACATAGAAAGCATCTAAGAGCTACTTTGAAGATGCTAAGTGAGTAGTAACTATACGCCAAATTCAAGAAATATGAATTTTGGCTAGAGCATGTAGCTTTTCTAAGTCACGTGGTGACGAAGGAAGGTATAACGAGTAGATATGAAGAAAATAGAGGCTATCTAAAGCTGGCCTACTTTAAAGAACACGACGGAGGTACGAAGTTTTTTAGGGCTAGCTCGTTATTATCAAAGATTTGTGGAGGGCTTCTCTAATATAGACAAACCTCTTACTAACTTGAAAAAGAGTGTTAGGCTCTAGCGGATGGATGCTTGTGAGGAGATCTTCCAAGACCGAAACAAGGGTTAATCACGGCCTTAGTGCTAAGCATTTCGTCCGAGGCTAGAAACTTTATGGTGTATAACGACGCTTCTAAAAATGGGCTAGGAGTGGTATTGATGCATAATGAAAGATTAATAGCTTAAGCATCATGACAACCGAAGGAATATGAACGGAATTATCCAATGCATAATTTGGAGTTAGCGGTAGTAGTCTTTGCCTTGAAAATCCGGAGACATTATTTATACGATACAAAATGTGAGATATACACGGACCATAAGATTTTATGATATATTTTCACATAGAAGGAGCTAAACATGAGGCAAAAAAGGTGATTGGAATTAGTGAAAGACTATGATTGCATAATCAATTACCACCCAAGAAAAGCCAATGTTGTTGTCGACGCTTTAAGCGAGAAAATCGATTACAACGATACGAGTAATCTAGGCACCGATAGTGAGAGATCTATAAAAGCTAGAACTGAAGATAATTTTGGTAGGTCATGCGAGCATTTTATCGGCTTTATTAGTCCAACCGACTCGCAGGAAAGAATTCAAATAGAACGAGAAAACGGACAAAAAGCTAAATGAATTGAAGAAAAAATGTAAAGGTTGGAGAGGAATCCAATGTTACGATAGATAACAAAGGTGTAATTATATATAAACTTCATATAAAACCAAAGAACATTTCTTACAAAATTAAGAAACCCATTTGCCCCAAACTTAAAAAAATGAGGTTTTGGGTCCATTAAATTAATTTGATAAGTAACAATTCAAATAGGTCCAAATAGGAATAAAATTGAAATTGGAAAGGTAAGCTTGCCAACGAAATTGAGATTTTGACTTAAGAACTAAATTCGGCATAAAAGTGTTAAAATCGAGCTAGAAAGTAAAATTATACCTTACCATGTTGAAAATTGGTCTAAATGCTAATAACGATGCAATTCAAGTGTGGAATGATTTAACGACGAGATTTACTAAAAGAAACAAAAAGGGAAGTATTCACGTACATAATTAGATCCACGACTCAACCAATACTAATTGTCGATATTTAACTCTAATGAGGTTAACATTATGATAAAGGGTAAGAGAATACCTAAGACCCTATGAGGGTTGGACCTATGAAAATATATGAAATCGAATCCTGTATGGGTTGGATATGTTTAATACGGCAAATGTAACATCACATGCATCATATGCATTATGGGGTGGATTGAGAAAAGTTAATTGATTAAGAATTGGTTTACATGGTTAGGCTTGGTAACCTAACTAGAATAAATGGGTATTAGCGATCCAGTTGTGTGCGTACTCTAATCTATGTGATCGCATTGTTGGATGATGGATTCTCACTAACGAGTGGCTACAACGAGGGACAATTTAGCATTAGATGATTAAGTAATCACCAATATAGACTTGCTAACACCTAGGGTACCCGAATTAAAATCTATGAGTATGGTGGGAAAGTCCAAAAAGCATTGCATATCACGTGCATCACCTCACTTATTGAGCTTTAGCTCACCTTGTTGTTATTTTCATGTTATGACAAAAAAGGGTCAAAATAGCAAGGATGATGTCGGTTCCTCCTAAAAAGGGGCTCATACGTGACACAAACATAATGAACTTTATCTTGATTGTAATTTTAGGTTGAGATGTCGATAGACATTTTAATGGTATTGTGAATAATTTTTAATTTATTATATTGGATTTGTTAATGTTATGTAATTTGTACTATATGCGTTTCATTATATAATGTGCCCTTAATGTATGAGCACATATGAATTAGGGATTAAGTCGGGATTTGATCGTGTCGGTGTGATGCGTTCTTTGCTTGGCCACTCCTTTTTGGGTAATTAGCTAGTGGGCTGGGAAGGGGATGCCACGGGGTGGTATCGGAGCTTTGGTTAGTCATCCGGGTAGAAACCTAAGTGTCACATGAGTTTGAGGATCGGTATGCTACTCAACGAGTAAGAATTTAATTATTCTTTTCCTTTGAATGTGTATGATAATTATCCGGCTTCATGTTAGCATATATCCCTATCCCGACAATATTGATGACTACTCCTATTATTATTGTAGAAGCCATGGTTATTTCGTGTACCACAGGCCGTTAGCGGACCACCCTAGTTACATATTCAGCATAGCCTCATTATGACCTCGTACCGGGATATGGTGACCCATGTTATTCAAGTACACGACATGATACGGCGAATAGTGTTCGTTGATGCACTTTCGACCGGTATCGTAGTCCGGATTTCCTATGATTGACTTTACGATGGACTCTCCTACCGAGAGATCGAAGTTACTAAATAAGGCTTGGAGGAGTCCGATCGATCGATATTCTTATTCGAAACTAATCCGAGCCTTCCTACTAGCACATGTTAGGCGGACTCTTACCCGATTAATATATAATTAGGGTCTATCTTTGTCCCTCCCTTGTGAGATATTACATATTACATCGGTTGATGTGATCAATTGGTGGAGAGTGGAGTACTCCTTTCCCCATCATGTTTGGTATATTAACCCATCCTAGTAGAGGTGTTACTAGGGGAAACCTATTGTGTGCCTTGTGAATATAAATAACAATGCTTTTTTATTGTAAATATAGTACAAAAACCTTTTGTAAGGTAGATGTACTTGTAATTGCCTATTTTGTATGAAATGCTTACTATATATAAATATAATCTCACACGTATGTGGATGATTTACATTATATGTTAATTTTGATACCAAAAAGAACTTGAGCATAACATGGCATATACAAAGTCAAAGCATGCCAAGAAAGGATTCGAGTATGAGCGAGGAGGTGAAAGGAACTCTAATGATAATAATAGACATCAACAAGATGCTTTAAATTGTCCGATGGATATGATGAAATAACAACAAGAAGAAGAAGTCCATACGTAGCAAATGCGATAACTCTTGGCTATGCATCAACGACCTCTGCCTCCGTCGCCCCGAGTATAGGAATGAAACGAGAGGAGAGGTTTTGTAAAATGAATCCCCGGGAATTCTCTAAGGGTGTTAACCCAATGATAATAGAGGAATGGATTAAGTCTTTAGAGGTGATATTCAAATATTTGTAATTTACCAACAATGAGCGAGTATCGTGTGCCATCTTTATACTAACCAAGGATGCCCACGTATGGTAGGAGAGCGCACGACCGACGATAGACGTGCCTACCTTAACTTGGGAAGGATTTAAAGAAGTCTTCTACAATAAATACTTTATCACAAATGTGAGGGCTAAGAAAATTCAAGACTTTCTAGGGATGAACATTTGAAAAAGAATTAGTTCTTGATAGGGTTAAACTCAAGAGTATGAAGCATGGTACGTATGTCAACTGTTAACACCTTTTCAAAAATGGTGGATAAGGTAATCATAGCGAGATAAAGATTAGAAGGAGATTGCAAAGTAATTACTGCAAAAGGGCGAGTGTTTAAATCTTGAGCCTCTTCATCCGGACCACGAAAATGAGTTCCACCTAGAAATTTTAATCGAAGTGGTGGTCAAGAAAACGAACGGACCACCGGACCAACACCATATGTTCCTGAGGCCACTATCGGATAATCGACCGGGATTGATAATAAGTAATCAACCACGATGCAATAGGTGTGGGAGATTCTATATCGGGGAATGTCAATCGGATGTAAGGAATTGCTATTTATGTTATAAAACAAGGCATGTATCCTATAGTTTCTCTCATATGTAGAGACCAAGATCGGGAAAGGTACACTGCTCGGGTATAAACTATGACATAGGAAGAGGTCGATCGGGGGAATGCAATAGTAATTTGTTATAATGTCGCACTCCTTGGCTTAGTTACTTATGTTTTCATTGATTCTTATGCTATACATTCATTCATATCAAAAGCTCGGAGATATTTAGGTGTAGGGTATCTCATAGCGATTCTCTATGGAGAAATTTTAGAATCAACAAGTATAATTAAAGAGTGTCCAATGCGGATTAAGAATAAGAGTTTAAAGGCTAATCCGATAGTATTGGATCTCTAAGATTTTGATTTGATTACGGGAATGGATTGGCTAACGAAGCATGGTGCCATTATCGATTGTCGAGGTAGAAAGGTAATTTTTGATCTATTTGGAAATCATCCATTAGAGTTTAAAGCTAATACGAAGTTTCGAGCCATATCGATCATTTCGAACATAAAACCTCAAATGATGCTAGGAAAAGGATGTATGGGGTACCTAGCGCATGTGGTGGATATTCGAGCAAAACAAAAGTCAAAACTAAGAGACATAGGGGTCGTACGGGAATATTTAGATGTATTTCCGGAAAGTTTGACTATGTTACCACTAGAGATGAAAATAAAATTTGAGATTGACTTGGAGCCGAGCATGACTTCGATTTCTAAGACTCCTTATAAAATAGCCCCGATTGAGTTGAAAAAGCAAGAGGTACAACTACGGGACTTACTAGATAAGGGATTCATATGCCCTAGTTCTTCATCTTGGGGAGCCCTAGTATTGTGCATGAAAAAGAAGGATGGTAGTCTATGGTTATGCATCGATTATCGAGAATTGAATAAGGTGATAATTAAAAATAAATACTTGCTATCTCGGATTGATGATCTATTCAATCAATTGTAACATACGACGGTGTTCTCCAAGATAGACCTACAATCGGGGTATCACCGACTAAAGGTAAGATCGAATGATGTGAGAAAAACGATGTTCGGGATGACATACAGCCACTATGAGTTCCTAATAATGTCGTTTAGGTTTACTAACGCCCCAGATCACCTTTATGGACTTCATGAATCGAGTCTTTAAGGGATTCCTAGATAAATTTATCATCATATTCATCGATGATATTACGGTTTATTCTCAAAGTAAGGAGGAACATAGAGAGCATCTAAGAGCTACTTTACGGATGCTAAGAGAGCAATAGTTATACACCAAATTGAAGAAATGTGAATTTTGGCTAGAAAAGGTAGCCTTTTTAGGTCACGTGTTGACGAAGTAAGGTATAATAGTGGATCCGAAGAAAATAGAGGCTATCCAAAGCTGGTTTACTTTAAACAACATGACAGAGGTATGAAGTTTTTTAGGGCTAGTCGATTATTATCAAAGATTTATGGAGGCTTTCTCCGATATAGCCGAGCCTCTTGCTAACTTGATGAAAAAGAGTGTTAGGTTCTAATGGATGAATGCTTGTGAGGAGAGCTTCCAAGAGTTGAGACGAAGGTTAATCATGACCTTAGTGGTAACCATTTCATTCGAGGCTGAAAACTTGGTGGTGTATAGTGATGCTTATAAAAATGGGCTAGAAGCGGTATTGATGCGGAATGAAAGAGTAGTAGCCTATGCGTCATGAAAAGCGAAGAAATATGAACAAAATTATCCAACACGTGATTTAGAGTTAATGGTAGTAGTCTTTGACTTGAAAATCTAAAGCCATTATTTATACAATATAAAATGTGAGATATACATAGATCATAAGAGTTTATGGCATATTTTCACATAGAAGGAGCTAAAAATGAGGTAAAGAAGGTGAGTGGAGTTAGTGAAAGACTATGATTGGATAATCAACTACCACCCGAGAAAGGCTAATGTTGTTATCGATGCTTTAAGCGAGAAAATTAGTTACAATGATACGAGTAATCCGGCCATCGATAGTGAGAGATTTATAAAAGTTAGAGCTGGAGATAATTTTGATAAGTCATGTGAGCATTTTATCGGCTTTATTAGTCCAACCGACTTTGCGGGAAAGAATTCAAATGGAGTATCAAACGAATGAAAAGCTGAATGAATTGAAAAAAAATGTAAAGGTTCGGGGAGGAATTCGATTTTATGGTAGATAACATAGGTGTAATTAGAGTTAAAGGGAGATTGTGTGTTCCATCGATGGAGGATGTGAAGGAAGAAATACTAAAAGAAGCACACGTAACTCCATATTCGATATACCCGGGAAGCACGAAGATGTACCGAGACTTACGATAAAGTTATTGGTGGCCTGGAATGAAAAAAGACATAGCTAATTTTGTGACAAGGTGTTAAGTCTATCAACATGTAAATGCCAAACACCAAAGACCATCGGGAATGTTAAAATCATTGGTGATTTCTAGGATAGAAGTGGGAGCATCTAACTATGGATTTCATTATAGGATTGCCAAGATCAAAAAGAGGGTTGAATGTCATTTGGGTGATCGGGGATAGGTTGACCAAATCGGTGCACTATTTTTTATATCGGAATCACCTATAATTTGAACCGGTATGCCCGAGTGGTACCTTGAAAAAATTATAAGACTATATGGAATTTTGATCTCAATGGTGTTAGATCGAGATCCTAGATTCACCTTCGCATTTTGGAGGAGTTTGCACAAAGCCATGGGCACGAAGCTAAAGTTCAGCACAACTTATCTTCTCCAAATTGATGAATAATCTAAACAAGTGATTTAGATACTTGAAGATATATTACGAGTATGCGTTATGGATTGGTCTAGACAATAGGAGAAATACATACTCTTAGCTGAATTTATGTATAATAATAGCTACCAAGCTTTAAGCTGGGATGGCTCCTTATGAAACTTTATATGGGCGACGATGTAGATCTCTTATGTATTAGGATGAAATAGGGGAAAGAAAGTTGTTGGGATTAGAATTGGTGCAACAAATGACTGAAGTGGTAGATATGATCCGCCAATTGATGAAAATAGCTTAGAGTAGATAGAAAAGCTATGTCGATAAAAGGAGGAAGGCTTTGGAGTTTGTAGTTGATGACTATGTATTCCTAAAAGTTTCACTTAGATGAAGGGTGTACTATAATTTGGGAAAAAGAGAAAGTTAAATCCGCAATACATAGGATCATTTAAAATACTTGGATCGAGTAGACGATAAGGCCTATCGCATGATGCTACCACTATCATTAGCGGGAGTACATAATGTAGTTTATGTATCCATGATAAGGAAGTGTGTAGGAGAGCCAAGTTAAATTTTGGAGACAAAATCATCGGATCTTACCCCAGATTTAACATATGAAGAAAGACCATTCTAGATTCTTAATACAAAGATCAAACAACTAAGGAATAAGGAGATTGGTCTAGTTAAAGTTTAATGGGAAAATCATAACCTCAAAGAGATGACTTGGGAACGGGAGGAAGAAATGAGAGATAAATACCCGGAATTATTCAAATGAGTCAATTTCATAGACGAAATTCTTTTAAAGGGGAGAGAAATGTAACCCCCATAAAGTCCTTAACCATATCAATAGATATACAAGGATATTCGTACATACATACATTGAGCAAGGGTGTGATTTATGTGCCATTTAAATGTTTTGGTAATATTATTATGCTTAGTATTTATGTGAGGAATAAGGGGATGAATTTTTAGGTAATTTAGCTAATTATCATTCAATTTGTCTAGTATATGTAGGGAATCTATTATACAAGTGAGAAAGGTATTTTAAAATATGGGGAATGTTGAAAAAATTTTGCGAAGGAAATTGTTGAATTATTGGGAAGGAAATTGGCGAATTAATTATTTAGGGAAGAATTGTCGAATTTTTCTAAGAAAGAAATGTCATGTTACTTGAACTAAACTAGTTTAAGGGACTTAGTTAGCCTAACCATCATCTTTAGGAAATAATTAGACACCTAAGCCTTCATTTAATGCAATAGAAGCCAACTCATTCCTTTAACTAAGCCAAACCGACCACTTATCCCTCTTAGTCACCGGTTACTTTACACTTGATAAATTAAATCAAGACACATGTAAACTAATTAAAATGCAAGTAAAATGGAGCATGTATATATATAAGGAAAGAGATTACATTGCTGTATTTTTGGTGAAATCCATAGCTCACCCAAAAGAAGAAAATAAAAGTCATTGAGAGGGAGAGAAACACGAAAAACAAAGAGAGAAAAAGAAAGAAAAGAAAGAAAGGAGAAAAAGAAGGAAAAAAGATAGGGAAATCCTTAACAAACCTAAACTAAGTAAGTGGGTTTCTATTTATGCCATCTATTTGATTTTTAAATGTTAATTTATGTAATTGATTAAGCTTTTGATTATGTTGTGTTGTGTTGTTGTGTTGGTATTGTGTTGGATGGCTTGACATATAATTGTTGGTTGTTAGGGAATATGTAAGGCATGGTTAATATATTGCTTATTAAGTTTGGAAAGCCTTGTGCATTGCTATGTTTGTGTATTGATAGGTGTGATTGAAAGAATTAGGGCTTGATCGAACCTTGGTGGACTAAACTAGGATTGATATAAACTTCGATAAAGTAAAATAGGAAGGAAAGGAAATTAAATTTTAGGGTTTCTCCTAAGGTGATTTTCGGCCAAAATGGGAAAGATGGTACCTTTTTTAAATTAAGGACTTAAATTTTAGTGGTGAACAAATTCGGTTTAATTAGTCATTTTGAACAAAAAAAGAGAAAAAAAGAAAAAAAGAGAAACTTCATATAAAACCAAACATTTCTTGCAAAATTAAGGAACCCATTTAGTCCAAAATTAGAAAAATGGGGTTTTGGGTCCATTAAATTAATTTGATAAATGATGGTTCAAATAGGTCCAAATAGGAATGAAATTGAAATTGGAAAGGTAAGCTTTCCAACGAAGCCGAGATTTTGACTTAAGAACTAAATTCGACCTAAAAGTGTTAAGATCGAGCTAGAAAGTAAAATTATACCTTACCATGTTGGAAATTGATCCAAATGCTAATAACGATACAATTCAAGTGTAGAATGATTTAACGATGAGATTTACTAAAGGAAACAAAAAGGGAAGTATTCACGTACATAATTAGATCCACGACTCAACCAATACTAATTTTTGATATTTAACTATAATGAGGTGAATATTATGATAAAGGGTAAGAGAGTACCCAAAACACCGTGAGGGTTAGACCTATGAAAATATATGAAATCGAATCCTATATGTGTTGGATATGTTTAATATGGTAAATATAACATTGCGTGCATCATGTGCATTGTGGGGCGATTGAGAAAAGTCAATTGATTGAGAATTGGTTTACATGGTTATGTTTGGTAACCTAGCTGGAAAAAATAAGTATTAACGATCCAACTGTGTGCATACTCTAATACGTGTGATTGCTCTATTGGGTGATAGATTCTCGCTAACGATGGCTATAACGAGGGATAATTCCGTTGTTAACATTACGTGATTCGGTAATCACCAATAGAGTAGGCTTGCTAATACCCGGGGTATCCGGAATTAAAATCTATGAGTATGGTGGGGAAGTTCGAAAAGCATTGCATATCATATGCATCACCCCACTTACTAAGCTTTAGCTCACCTCATTGCTAGTTCCATGTTATGATAGGAAAGGGTTAAAGTAGCAAGGATGCTATCGGTTCCTCTTCGAAGGGGCTCATGCATGACATAAACGTAACAAAGTTTATCTTAATTGTAATTTTAGGTTGGGATGTCGATAGATATTTTAATGCTATTATAAATAATTTGTAGTTTCTTCGTTGGATTTGTTAATGTTATGTAATTTATACTATACTCGTTTCATTATATAATGTGCCCTTAATGTATGAGCATGTACGAATTAGGGATTAAGTCAAGATTTGGTCATGTCGGTGTGATGCGTTCTTCACACGGCCACTTCTTTTGGGTAATTAGCAAGTGGGTCGGGGATGGGATGCCACGGTTTCCCTCTACTTCTCTCTCTCCTCCCTCTTTCTATAGACCTCTACCTCTCTCCTCTCTCCTTTTCCCTCTCTATCTTACTCTCTTTGTCTTCCTCTCTCCCCCTCTCTCTCCTTCTCTCCCCTTCCTTCTCCCTCAACTTCTCTCTCTCGTCCCTCTTTCTATCTCTCTCTTTGTCTCTCTATGTCCCTCTCTCCCTCCCTCTCTCCTCTACACTCTCCTAATCCCTCCCTCCCTCCCTCTCTCTCACCCTCTCCCTCTACCGACTCCCCCTCTCTCCCACTCTACCACTCCCCCTATCTCTTTGCCCTTTTCATTCTCTCTCCCTCACTCTTCCTTTCTTTCTCTTTATCTCTTTATCTTCCTCCCTCTCTCTTTCTCTCCCTCTCCACCTCTCTACCCTTCTCTCCTCCCTCTCTCTTTCTCTCCCTCACCCCTTCTCTCCCTTTATCTCTCTCTCCCTCTCTCTCATCCCTCCTTCTCCCTCTCTCTCCATCTACCCCCTCTCTCCCTCCCTCCCTCTTCTTCCGTCTCCATCTTTCTCTCTCCCACTCTTTCCCTTCCTACCTTCCCCTCTATACCTATCCCTCTCTCCCACTTTTTATTCCCCTCTCACTCTCTCTCTTCTTCTCTCCCTTTCTCTCCCTCTCCCCTTCGTCCCCCTCTTCCTCCCTCACTCCCCTATCTCTCTCACCTTTACTCCCTCTCTCCCTTTCCCCTCTCTTTCTCTCTCTCCCTACCACTCTTTCTCTCTCCCTCTCTTTTCATCCCTCTCTTTTGATCCCTCTCACCCTCTCTATCTCTCTCCCTCTCTCTCCTTCATCCTCTCTCTCTTTTTGTCTCTCCCTCTCTCTCCTTCCCTCTCTCTCTCTCTTTATCTCTTCTTTTCTCTCTCCTCCCCCTCGTTTCCCTCTCTCCCTCTCACCCTCTCTATTTCTTAGCCCCTCTTTCTCTCCCTCTCTCTACCTCCCTCTTCCCATCCTTCTTTCTCTTTCTCTCTATCCACTTTCTCTTTCTTTCTCCCTCTCTCCCTCCTCCTCCTCTCTATGTCTCCCTCTCTCTTTCCTCTCCCTCTCCCTCTCCCTCTCCTCTCTCCCTCTCCTTGAATCTTCTTACCTCCCTCTACTTATCCCTTTTCCTATATCTCTACCTCTATCTCTCCCACTATTTCCCCCTCTCCCTCTCTCTTTACCTATTTCTCTCTCTCTCTCTCTCTTTGTATATCTATCTCTCTGCCTCCCTCCCTCCCTTTCTCTAATTGTTCCTCTCTCCCCTTCCCTCACCCTCTTTCACTTCTCTCCTTCTCTATCCCCTCTCTATAACTCTCTCGCTCTCACTCTTCCTCTCTTTCCCTCTCTATCTCTTTCCTAATTTCAATCTCTTTCTCTCTCTTGCCCTATCTATTTCTCTCTCTCCCCCTCTCTCGTTGCTTAATCTTTCCCTTTCTCTCACTCGTTCTTCCTCTATACCCCCTTTATCCATCTCTCTATCTCTCCCTCTCTCCCTTTCTTCTTTTCTCCCTACCTCTCCCTAACTCTCCCTCTCACTCCCTCTCTCCCTCTCTCTCCCACTTCCCCTTTTCCCTCACTTTATCCCTCTCTCCCTTATTATCACTCCAAATTATCTTCCTCTCTTCCTCTCTCTATCTCTCTATCTATCCCCCTCTCCCTCTCTTTACATCTCTCCCTCTTACTCTCTTTTCTCTCTCTCTCTCTCTCCCTCTCTCACTTTCCCTCTCCCTTTCTCTCTCACTCTCCCTCTCCCTCTATTTTTATTCCTTTTTATCTCTATAACTTTTTATTTCTCTCTCCCTCTCTTCTTTTCTCTTCTTTCATCTATATATCCCTCTCTCTTACTCTCCCTCCCTGTTTCTCTCCCTCTCTCCCTCCCTCTTTCTCTCCCTTGCTCTTCCTCCCTCTTTCCCTCCCCTTCTCTCTCTCCCTTCCTTTTTCTCTCCCTCTCTCTTTCCCCCTCTCTCCCTTCCTTTCTCTCTCCTACTTTTACCTCCCTCTCCCTCTCATTTCCATACTCTCTCCCCTTCCTCTCTCCTTATCTCTCTCCCTTTATCCTTCTCCCTCTTTATCTATCTCTTTTTCTCACTCTCTCCCTCTCTCTCCTCCTTTCTCTCTATCTCTTGATCTCACTCCCTTCCTCTCCCTCTGTCTTTCACCCTTCCTCTCCCTCTCTCTCTCACTCTCTCTCTTCCTCCCTCCCTTCCTCTCTCTCTCCCCCTCCATCTTTCTCTACCTCTCTCTTTTCCCCTCTCACCCTTCCTCTCTCTCTCACTCTTTCCCTCCCTCTCCCTCTCTCTTCCACACTCTCTCTCCCTCTCTCCTTCTCCCTCTTTATCTCTCTCTTTCTCTCACTCTCGCCCTCTCTTTCCCCCTTTCTCTCTATATCACTTGCGCCCACTCTCTCCCTCTCTCTTTATCTCCCTCTCTCCCTCCCCCTCCCTCTCTCTCACCCTCTTTCTACCCCTTTCTCTCTTTCTCTCTATCCCTCTCTCCTACTCTCACTCCTTTTTCCTTTCTCTCTCTTCCTCTTTTTGATTTTTTATCCTTTTTTATCTCTCTCAATCTCTTCATGTCTCCCTTTATCTCTCCCTTCCTCTCTCTCTCACGCTCCCTCTCCATCTCACCTATCTACCTCTCCATATGCTTTTCCCTCCCTCTCTCCATGTACCTCTCTTCCTTTATCTCTTGCCCTCTCTCTCTCTCCCACTCATCCACCTTTCTCTCTCCCTCCCCTTTCTTTCCTTTTCTCTTTCCATCTCTCTGTCCCTATCTCTCCCTCCCTCTCTCCTTCATCCTCTCTCTCCTCCCTCTCCCTTCCCTCTCCCTTCCCTCTCCCTTTCTCTTATATTTTCTCTCTCTCCCTCTTTCTCTCAATCTCCCTTTCTTTCTCTTTATCTCTCCATCTTTCCCTCTCTTTCTCTCTCCTTCTCCTTCTTTCTCCCACTCTATGTCCCTCTCTTTTTCCCTCTCTCTCTCCACCTCTTTCTCTCCCTCTCTCCCTTTTTGCACACTTCTATCCCCCTTTATCTCTCCCTCTCTTTCTCCCTCCCTTTCCCTCTCTCTCTCCCCCTCTTTCTCTCCCTATATATCTCTCTCTCCCTCTTTCTCCCTCTTCTTTTCTCTCTCACTCTCTTTCTCTCCCTCTCTATCATGCTTTTCTCTCTTAACTTCTCCATTACCTTCTCCCACCCTCGTTTTCTCTCTCTCTCTTTGTCCCTAATATCTTTCTCCCTTTCTCTCTCTTTCTTCCCCACACTCTCTCTCATCATCTCTGTTTCCCTCCCTCGCTCCCTCTCCCCCTCCCTCTCCCTCCTTCTCCTTCTCCCCCTTCTTTCTCTCTCACTCTCCTTCTCTCTTTCCCTCTACCTCTCCATCTTTCTCTCTCCTTCTCTCATTCTTTCCCTCACTCTCTTTCTCTCTCCTTACCTCCCGTTTCTCTCACTCTTTCTCTCTCCCTCCTCCCTCTCCTTGCCTCGCCTCACTCTCTCCCTATTCTCCTTCTCTCTCTCATACTCCTTCTCTCTCCCTTCATCTCTCTCCCCCTCTCTCTCTTTCTCTCCCCATGTTTCCCCCTCACTCTCTTTCTCACTCCTTGCCTCTCATTCTCTCTCCCTCTTCATCATTTCTTCTCTCTCTCACTCTTTCTCTCTCTCTCTCCTCCCATTCCTTGCCTCGCCTCACTCTCTCCCTAATCTCTTTCTCTCTCTCATACTCCTTCTCCCTCCCTTCATCTCTCCCCCTCTCTCTCCTTCTCTTTCTCCTATCTCTCCCACACTCTCTCTCGCCTAGCTCCCTCTCCCTATCCCTCTCTTACCATCACCCTCCTCTCTCTCCCACTATAGCTTCCTTGCTCTCTCTCTCCCCCTCATTCTATCTTTCCCTATCTCTCTTATCATCTATATTACTCTCCCTCTCTCTCACTTTCTCTCTCTATCCCTCTCCCTCCCTTCCCCTCTCGCCCTCTGTCTCACTTTCTCTCTCTCCCTCTCTCCTTCTCTCACCACTCCCTCCCTCTCTCGCCCTCTCTCTCCTTCCCTCTCTCTCCCTTACCTACACTCCCTCTCCAGCTCTAGTCTCCTCTCTCTTCCTCTCTCTATCGTCATCTCTCGCTCTACCTCCCTCCCTCTCCCACTCCCTCTCTTTTCCTTTCCTCTTCCATCTCTTTCTTTCTCTCTCTCTCCTAATCTTCACCCTCACATTCTCCTTATCTCTCTTTGCCTTCTCTCTTTCTCACTCTCCATCTCTTTATCTCTCTTTCCCTTTCTCTATCTCTTCCAATCTCCTAATCTCTCCTTCCTTCCCTTTCTCACTCTCTCCCTCTCTATCTCCCTCTCTCTCCTTATCTTTTCCCTCTCTCTCTCTCTGTTTCCCTATTTCTCACTCTCGCTCCATCCCTTTCCCTTTCTCTCTTATCCTTTCTCTATACCCCTCTCTCTCCCCCTCTATCTCCCTCTTTCTCTATCCCTTACACACTTTCTCTTTTTTCTCTCTCTCTTCCTCTTTCTCTCCCTTTCTTTTCCTCTCCTATTCTCTCTTTTTCTCTCCTCGTCTTTCTCTCTATCTCTCTCTCGCTCCTCTTTCTCCTTCTCCCTCTCTTTTCTTCTCTTTTCCTCTTTTTTCTTTTGCTCTCACTCTCTTTCTCTCTCTTCGTATCTCTCTCTCCCTCTCTCTTGCTCTCTCTCCCCCTCTCTCACCCTATCTTTCTCTTTCTTTTCCCCTCTCTCTCCCTCTATCTCTTTCTCCCTCTCTTCTTCTCTCTTTTCCTCTCTCTCTATCACCCTTAATATTTTTGTATTTTTCTCTCTCCCTTTTTTATCACACTCTTTCTCCCTCCCTCCATCTCCCTCTATCCCTCAATTTCCATCTCCTTCTCTCTCTCTTTCTCTCTCTCACTCAATCTCCCTCTTCCTCTCTCTCTCTCCTTATCTCTCTCTATCTCCCTCTCTTTCTTTCTATCCCCCCTCGTTTTCTCCCTCCTTTTCTCTTCCTTTTTTGTCCCTCCCTTTATCTCCTCCTATCTCTCTTTCTCTCATTCTCTTTTCTCCCTCCCTCTCCTTCCCTCCCTTCCTCTCTCTCCCTCTCTCCCTCTCTATCCCTCCCTCTCCTTCTCTTCCTCCCTCTTTTCCCTCTCCTTCCCTTCCTCCCTCTCTCTCCCTCTCTCCCTCTCTATCTCCTTTTCACTTTCTCTCCTTATATCTTTCTCTTTCTCTCTCTCACTTTCTCCTTCTTTTTCCTTCTCTCTCTCCTCATCTTTTCTCTTTCTATCCCTCTCCCTCTCTCTATCTCCCTACCCCTCTCTTCCCCTCCTATACTCTCTTCTCCTCTTCCTCTACATCTCTCTCTCCCTTTCTATTCGTCTGTCTCTCCCATCCTCTCCCCTCTCTCCCCTTTCCCTATCTCTCTATCCTTTCTTTATCCCTTTTCTCTCCCTTCGTTCTCTCTCTCTCTGTCTCTCCTTCTATTTTCCCCTCTCTTGCTCTCACCCTCTATATTTCTCTCTTTTCTCTCTCCCTTACTCTCGATCTTTTTCTCTCTCTCCCTCTTCCCTCTTCTCTCCCTCTCTCTCCCTTCCTCTCTCTTTTTCTATTTATCTCCGTCTCCCTCTTTCTTTCTCTCTCTTCTCATATATATATATATATATATATATATATATATATGTCTCTTTCTCCCTTTCTCTCTATTTCTACCTTCTTTATCCCCTTATCTCTCCCCTTTCTCCCTCCCTCCATCTATCTCTCTCTACCCCATCTATCTCTCCCTCCCTCTCTATCTATCTATCTCTCTTTCCTTATTTTTTCTTTCTCTCACACCCCTCTAGAGAGGGAGAGAGGGTAAGAGATAGACGGAAGAAGACGAGGGAGAGGGAAGGAGAGAGAGAGAGGGAAATTAGTAGAGAGAGGGAGAAAGAGAAAGAAAGAGAGGGAGAAAGGGAGAGAAAGGTTGAGAGGGAGAGAGTGGGTGAAAGGTTAAGAGGGAGCGAGGAAAGAAGGAGTGGGAAAGAGGGAGGGAGGGAGGGAGTGAAAGGGAGAGGAGTGGGAGATAGAGAGAAAGGTAGAGAGAAAATAGAAGGGAGAAAGGTAAAGGAAATGAGAGAGAGAAAAGAGAGAGGTAGAGGGAGACAAGGTAAGGGAGAGGGAAAGATAAAGGGTGAGAGAGGGGAAAGGTGGAGTGGGATGGAGGGAGGGGAGGGAGAGGGAGGGAGAGAGAGGGACGAGAGAGCAAGATAGGGGGAGAGAGAGAAGGAAAGAGGTAGAGGGAAGAAAGAGAAAGAAGAGAGAGGGAGAGAGATAGAACGGGAGGAAAAAGGGAGAGAAGAAGGAAGAGATGTAGAGGGAAAGAGAGAGAGGGAGATGAAGAAATAGAGATAGAGAGGAGAAGAGAGGAAGAAAGGGAGAATGAGAGGTAGGAAGGGAGAGAGGGAGAGTGGGAGGGGAAGGAAGGAGAGGGAGAGAGATGGAGGTGGGGAAGGAAGAGAGAAAGGGAGACGGAGAGGGACGAGTGAGGAAGAGAGGGAGAGGATGAGGGAGAGTGAGGAAGAGAGAGTCGGAGGAAGAGAGAAAGGGAGAGATAGAGAGTGGAAAGGAGGAGGAGATAGAGGGAAAGAGGTAGAGAAAGAGGGAGAGAGAGAGGGAGAGGGATAGAAGGGGAGATTATGAGAGAGAGAAAAAGAGAGAGAGGGAGAGAGAGATATAAATGGAAAGAGAAAGAGAGATAGAGAGAGAATGGGAGAGAGGGAAAGAAAAGAAGAGGAAGAGAAAGAGATAGAAAGGTAAAAATTTTAAGAGAGGAAGAATAGGAGAGAGAGAGAAAGAGAGAGGGAGATAGAAGGGAAGATAGAGGAAGAGAGAGGAAGGGGGAGGAGAGAGGGAAAAGGAGAGTGGGAGAAAGAAAAGAGGTTGAGAGGGAGAGAGCAAAGGGGATAAAGAGTTAGAGAGAGCAAGAAAGGGAGAGGGAGAAGGAGAAAGAGAGAGATGGAAGGAGAGTGAGAGAGAAACTAAGAGAGAGTAGGAGAAGGAGAGATAAAAGAAGGGATTAAGATTTATAGAGTGGGAAGGAGAGGTAAGGAGAGAGATGAAGAGGGACGAGGGGTAGGGAGGGAGAGAGGGAGAGGGAGAATAAGAGGGAGGGGAAGGGAAATGGAAGGAAAGAGGGATGAGAAAAGAGAAAGGGAGAGGGAGAGGGAGGAGAGAGAAAGGGAGATGGAGGGAAGGAAAGAGAGAGAAAGAGAAGGTGAGAGATGGAGAGAGAGGTAGAGATAAAGGGAAAGAGAAAAGAGGGAAAGAGAGAGAGGGAGGGAGAGAAGGAAAGGACAAGGGCGAGAGAGGGGGAGAGAGTTATGGTGAGAGAAAAAAGGGAAAGAGAGAGGGAGAGAGAAAGAGGTAGAGAGAGTGAGAGAAGGAGAAAGGGAGCAAGAGAGGGAGAGAAAGAGTGAAAGAGAATGAGAAAGGGAGAGAAAGGGACGAAAGGGACGGAAAGAGATATGAAGTATGAGAAAAGGAGAGAGGGAGGAAGAGATAAAAGAGGGAGAGGAGGAGAGATAGTAAGGTAGAGAGAGGAAGTTAGAAAGGGAGAGAAATAGAAAGGGTGAGAGAGAGAGGATAGAAGAGAAGGAGAGAGAAAAAGAAGAAAGAGTGTGTGAGAAAGAGAGAGAGAGCAAGGGAAAGAGAGGGAGGAATAAAGAAAAAGGGAGAGAGAAAAAGAGAGAGGGACAAGAAGAGTGATAGAGAGGGAGAGAAAGAGTGAGAGAGGGAGAGTGAGTGAGGGGGAGAGGGAGAGAGAAATAAAGGGTGAGAGGAAGAGAGAGAAAAGGAGAGAAGTAACAAAAAGAGAGGGAGAGAGAGGGAATGAGAGGATAAAAGAGAGGTGGGGGTGACAGGATGTGAGGGAGAGAGGGAGAGAGAGGGATGAAGAGAAAAGAGAGGGAGAAAGGGAGGGAGATGCAGAGTAAGGTAGAGACTAGGAAAGGAAGAGAGCGAGAGAGGGAAAGAACTGGAGAAAAGAGGAGAGATGGAGAGAGGGAGGGAGGGGAGAGAGTGGGAGGAAGAGTGAAGAGAGGGAGAGGGAGAGAGACAGAAAGAGCGAGTAAAAAGGAGAGAAAGGGAGAAGGAGAGAGGAAGAGAGAAAGGGAGGGAGCAAGAGAAGGGTAGGGAAAAGAGAGGGAGAGGGAGAGAGAGGGAGATAAAAGAAGAGATCTAGAGAGAGGGACAGGTAGAAAGAGATGGAGAGATAGAGGAAGAGAGAGTAAGGGAGAGGAAGGAAAAGAGTGAGTGAGAGATAAGGGAGAGAGAGAATAGGTAAGAGGGAGGAAGAGAAAGGGAAAAGGAGAGGGAGAGGGAAGGAAAGGGAGGTGGGGAGGGGGCGAGGGAGAGAGGAGAGAGGGGGAAAAGGGGAGAAAGGGAGAGAGTATGAGAGAGAGGGAGAGAGGGTGAGAGAAATAGGGAGGGAGAAAGAGAGCAAAAGAGAGAGAGAAATAAGGAGAGGGAGAGAGAGGGAGAGGAATAAAGAATGAGAGGGAGGGAGAGAAGAAGAGGGAGAAAGAAGGGAGAGAGAGAGAGAAAAAGGAAGGGATAAAGAAGGAGAGGCAAAAGAGGGTAAGGTAGAGAGAGGAAGAGGGATAGAGAATAAGAGAGGAAAGGATAAGAGGAGTGAGAGAGGAAGAGTGAGAGAATGGAAGAGAGATAGATAGAATGAGAGATAAAGAGAGAGTTTGATTGAGGAGAAAGAGAGAGAGGGAAATAGAGAGGGAAAGAGAGAGAGGGAAAAAGAGATAGAGAGAGAGTAGAGGAGGAGAGACAATGAGGAAAGAGAGGGGGAGATAGGAAGATTGGGGGAGGGAAAAAGAGAGAGAAGGAGAGAGGTATGGAGAGAGATAGTGGCAAAGATAGAAAGGGTAAGGGAGAGAGAAGGAGAGGAATTAAGAGGGGAAAGAGGGGAAGATTCAGAGTGAGAGAGGGAAAGAGTGAAAGTGAGGGAAGAAAAGAAAGATAAGGGAGAAAGGAGGGGAAGGAAGAGAGTGATGAAGAGTGAGGGAGAGAGAAGGAGATGGGTATAGGGAGAAATAGAGGGAAAAGAGAAAGAGAGAGAAGGAGACAATGAGAGATAGATAGAGGGAAGAGAAGGTAAGAGAGAGACGGAAGGAGAGATGGAGGGAAGGAAAAAAGAATGCGGATGAGGGAGAGATGAGAGAGAGGGAAAGGAAGAGAAAGATTGAGATAGATAGAAAGAGGAAGAGAGATAAGGAAATGGATAGAATGAGAGAGAAAGAGGGAGAGAGAAAGGGAAAGAGGGGGAGAGGAAGAGTGAGTAGGAGAGATAGAGTGATGGAAAGAGGGAAAGGGAGAGAAAGAGAGGGAAAGAGAACAAAAAAGGAGATGAAAAGAGAGAGAGAGAGAGGGAAATGGAGTGTTAAAGAGGGAGAGTGATCAAGAGAGGTAGAGGAGAGAGAGGAATGGAACAAAGGGAGAGAGAATGAGTGAGAGGGAGCGAGAGAGCAAGGTGGAAAGAGAGTACCCTCTTTATCTCTCTATCTCTTTCTCCACTCGTCCCTCTCTATGTCTACCTCTCTCTTTTTTATCATTGCCCCTCTCCTTCTTTCTCTCTTTCTTTCTTGCTCTCTCCCTTTCCCTTATCCCTCTCTCGATCTCCCTACCTCCCTCCCTCTACCTCTTTCTCCCTTCCTCTCCCTCTCTCTTCCTCTTTCTCTCTTACCCTTTATATCTCTACCTCTCTCACCTTCTCCCACTCTCTTTATCCTTTTGTCTCCCTCTTCTTTCTTCTCTCTCTTATCTATCCCTCTATCTCTCTTCATCACTCTATCTCTCATTCTCTCCCTCTCTTTGCCCCTTGTATGCTCACTCTGTATCTCTCCCTCTCTTTCCCTTACCCTTTCTCTCTCTCACTCTCTCTCACTCTCTCCCTCTCTCTCTCCCCTTCTCTCTCTCACCTTCTCTCTCTTTATCTCTCCCTCTCTCTTCCACTCTTCCTCACTCTCTCCCTCTCACCCTCCCTCCCTCCCTCAATCTCTCCATCTTTTGCTCTCTCTCCCCCTCTCTCCCTTTTCCTCCTTTTCTCACCCTCTCTCTCCCTCTCTCTCTTCCTCCCAACATTACTCTTCTTTTCCTTCTCTTCCTCTCTCTATCTCTATTTCCCCTCTTCCATTATCCTTCTCTCTATTTATCTCTCTCCCTCTCTCTCTCTTTCTTTTCCTCTCTCTATCTCTCTTCCCCTCTCTCCCATTCTTCATTGCTCTCCCCCTTCTCTTTCTCTCTTTGCCTTTTTCACTCTCTCTCCCTCCCTTCTTCCTCTCTCTCTCTCTCTCTCTTTCTCCCTACCTCTTTCCCTCTCTCTTTCACCCCCTCTTTCCATCCCTCCTCTCTCTCCCTCCCTCTACCTCTCTTTCCCCCTCTCTCTCCTACTCTCTCTCGTTCTCTCCCTTCTACTCCCCCTCTCCCTCTCTTCCCTTCTATGTCCTCACTCTCTCTCCCTCTGCCTTCTTCTCTTCCAATCTCTCTTTATCCTCCTCTTTTACTCTCCCATTCTTTCTTCCTTTCTCTCTCTCCTATTCTCTCCCCTTCCCTCTCTCCCTCGTCTCTCACTCTTGCCTCGCCTCTCTATCCGTCTCTCTCCCACTTTCTCCCTCTCTTCCTCTCTCACACACTCTCTCGGTCTCTTCCTTTTTCTCTCATCCTCTCTCTCTCCTTCCCTCCTCATCTTCCTTCCTCTCCCCTCTCTCCTTCTTCCTCTCTCTATCTCTCTCCTCTTGTAACCCTCATGAAAATCCTTAATCGTAAAGCGACGCACATTAGAATATTTTTATATATACATATATTAAGTGTAAGTATAATTCTCATTTCATTATGAGAAATTAATGCTTGCAATGTGTGATTTATGTTAAATTAAATTTATTATGTTTAAGATTATTGATCTAATTATTAAAGAAACCAAATATGCAAAATTAGTGTTGAGGACTATATTACGTCCAAATGTTTTATGATTTATTTGAGGACTTTAGAGTGATTTATGGGTAAACCTTAAATAATAAAAGTTGTTCTTCTATGTGTCTACTAGCTCTTTATAAACGTTCGTAATTTTTAAATGTATATAGATGGATTTATGACCGTTTTAATACAAGTCGGTCTTGAGGCATCATTGCTTGGAATATTTTAGGGAAAGGAATTTTCGAGTTTGAGAGGGAGAATTTTGGAAAATTTATAAAGAAAAGGTGTTTTGTCACCTCAACTAAACTAGCTTAAGCATTTAGTTAGCCTAAATCCTTAGTTAGGACACCTAAACCCCCTAATTAATGAATTAAAGCCGACTCACTCCCAAGCCTCTCAAATCGCCAACTCTGTCTAATGACTCACCAAGTACTTCCCACCTTGGCCAATTGATTCAAGGAAATAGTAAAGCGAGGAAAAAAGGGAAGTATATAAAGGAAAGAGATGGTTAAATGGCTGCCATTTTTAGGCCAAAAACCATAGCTCTTCCAGGAAAAAAAAAGAGCGACCAAAATTGAAGAGAGAAAAACGTAAGAAAGAGAGAAAAGAGAGGAAAGAAAGAAAGAAGGAAAGGAAAGGAAAAGCTAAGGAAAAGTCCTACTCAAAATTGGGATTTCTCTATTGCTTTATGCCATGCAATTGATGTTATTATAAATAGTTAAGCTTGTATTTTGTGTTATGATGTGTTTGTTGGTTTGATTATGTTGATAGGTTGTTCCATGATTGATAATTGACAATGGTTGATTGTGATTATTTGGTGAGTTTGCATTGTTTTGTATCTAGTAGATCCATGTATGGATGGGTATGGCTAATGGATTTGGTTGACCTAAAAATGGTGGGTGAAATTGGGACATATATGGACTTGAGTAAACATGAAGTAGGAAGGAAGAAAAATAAAACTTTAGGGTTTTCGTCAATATAATTTCGGATAGAAGGTTACACGGCTTACCACATGGGCCTCGTCCTTGCCCGTATAATGACTAAATATGTTTTTCTTCAAGGTAGAGAGTTACATGACCTCCCACATAGGCGTTTCTTTGCTTGTGTAATGAAAAAATGTGTTTTCTTCAAGGCGAGAGAGTTACATGGCCACCCACATAGGTGTCTTTGCCCGTGTAATGAAGAAATGTGTTTTCTTCAAGTCGGAGAGTTAGACGACCTCTCACACTCGGCGTGTCCTTGCCCGTGCAATGACTAAATATGTTTTTCTTCAAGGTAGAGAGTTACACGGCCTCCCATATGGACGTGTCTTTGCCCATGTAATGAAGAAATGTGTTTTTCTTCAAGTGAAAGAGTTACACGGCCTCTCACATAGGTGTGTACTTGCTCGTGCAATGACTAAATGTATTTTTCTTCAAGGCAGAGAGTTACATGGCCTCCGACATGGGTGTGTCTTTACCCATGTAATGAAGAAATGTGTTTTCTTCAAGTCGGAGAGTTACACGACCTCTTACACGTGTGTGTCCCTACTCGTGTAATTCACTAATCACTTAAAAGTCACCCTTTTTATTCCATACTTGTTCGATTTCCATTCCTTTCACCAAGATAATGTAATAAATGATTAATTAGGCTCGAAACGGATAGAAAATGAAGGTAGAAAAGTATACTTTAACATATTTAAAAGTTGATGTAAATACGAGTAATTATGCAACTCAAGAATATAAATGACTTAACGATTTAAGTTACTAAAGAAAAGAAAAGAGAAGTATTTACATGCATAATTAGACCCATCACTCAACCAATACCATATGTCGGTATTTCATTCTAACAAGGGGGAAACATGATGATAAGGGGCATAATTATGTTATGTTGTGTTGTGTTGATGTGATAGTATTGTTATGCTTTGTTCGGATATGATTGTTTGGTAATATGAAATAGGTAAGGATGGTTGATGTGAATTGTTAAAGCTTAAGAAACCCTATGTGGGTTGGATCTATGAAAATATTTCATGATGATAAGGGGGTAAGAGTACGCCCGAAACCCAGTGTGGGTTGGACCTATGAGAATCTATGAAATTGAATCTTGTATGGGTTGCATATATTTAATATAGTATGCATCACATCACGTGTATCATGTGCATTGTGGGGTAAATGGAGAAAAGTCACTTGATTGAGAATTGGCTTACATGATTGGGTTTGATAACCTAACCTAGAATAAATGGGTATTAGCAGTCAACTATATGCGTACTCTAAGTTGAGTGCTCGCACCGTTAAACGATGATTCCCGCTAACGAGTGGCTACAACGAGGGATAATTCTATTATAGCAGAAGGTGATCCGAGGATCATTTGGATTAAAAATAAGTCTGTATGCTCGCACTTTGTTAGATGATGATTCCCATTAATAGTGGCTACAGATGAGGGATAATTCCGTTGTAGTAGAAGGTGATCCGGGTATCATCCGGATTAAAAATAGAGTAGACTTGCCGATACCTGTGGTACCTAGAATTAAAAATTGATGAGTATGGTCAAGGGAGTCAAAACGAGCATTGCATGTCACGTGCATCACCCCACTTACCGAGCTTTGGCTCACCTTGTTGTTATTTACATGCTATGACGAGTAGCGGTGATCGTAATACCAATAAGGAAGGCTGCTGGATCCTCCAAAAAGGCTCGGGGGTGACACCAAATTTATGGAATTTTATTTGATGGTAATTACGGTATGGGGGTATCTCGTAGATATTTGAAGGGTATTATAAATAAATTTTATAATTTCTTCTACCATGAATATTCTTGTAATGTACTTACGTATTACACATATCTCCGTATATAGTATATTGTTATGGTACCGGCATGGACGTAGTAAGACTTAGGTTAGATTGGATGTGTCGGTGTGACGCGCCTCGCCCGGTCACTCTTAGTTGGGTAACGAGAGGGTGAACTAGGGTGGGCCGTCATAGGGTGGTATTAGAGCAATGGTTTATGGAATTAGGTAGAACCGTAAGTGCCATATGAGCTCGAGGACGAGTATGCTACTAGATGGATAATAATTTAATTTTTGATATTTTTTATGTGTACGATAATTATTATTATGGTAATCCCGGTAAACATTATTATGGTAGATGCCATATTTATTTTGTTCACCCTATGCTTGCTAGGGCATGCCAATAACGAGCCACCCTAGCTAACTCATTGGCTGAATAAACGACTTAACTATGACCCTAATTAGGATATAGTAGCTCACGTCACTCATGTACATGACTCGATTCAGCGAATAACATTCGCCGATGCTTTCTTCTCATGGTACTGCAGGTATGGATTTCCTACGATTGACTTTATGTCGGACTCTCTTACCGAGAGATCAACGGTTGCTTGATGAGGTTTGGAAAGGGTTGATAAAGGTAAATATACAACTAAGGTCCATCCGAGATAGTAAAAAAATGCATCGGATGACATAATTGATCGATGGAGGGTCAAGCATTCCTTTCTATGACACTTTTGATATGTTAGTTGGACATAATAGATAGTAACTCTAACACACGATGTAATACTTGTTGTGCAATACCTAATGTAAATAGGTACCCTTTTGATCATACATATAGCACAACAACTTTTAGAAGGTAGAAGTGCTTGTAAATACCCATTGGGTGTAACATGTTTAATATATATATCTATATTTTTGCACGTAGTGGATGATTTACCTTATATGTGGTTTTCAATACCAAAATTGACTTGAGTATCACATGGCATGTACGAAGTCAAAACATGCCAAGAAAGTATCAAGTACGGACGGGAGGTGAAAGGACCTCCAACGACACTAATCATAACCAAGAGGATGTTTTAAATCGTACAATGGACATGATGCAATAGTAGCAACAAGTAATGCAACAATAGTAAGAATTCCATACGGAGCAAATGAGACAACTCTTGGCCATGCATCAACGGCCCCCACCTTTGCTATCCTAGAAAGGAAATGATGCGATGGAGAGGTTCCACAAAATGAATCATCGGGAATTCATCGGGGGTGTTAACCCAATGGTAGTGGAGGAATGGATTAAGTCCTTATAGGTGATATTTGAATACTTGTAATTTACCAACAACGAGCGAGTATCGTGCGCTATTTTTATGCTAACTAAGGATACCCGCACATGGTGGGAGAGCGCATGATCGACCGTAGATGTGCCTACCTTAACTTGGAAAGGATTTAAGGGAGTCTTCTATAATAAATACTTTACTACGGATGTAAGGGCTAAGAAGATTCAAGACTTCCTAGAACTTAAACAAGATGGACTGTCGATAGGCGAATATGTATGAAAATTTGAACGAGGTCGTAGATTCGCCCTATTCATTACTAGGAATGAAAATTTGAAAAGAAATCGATTCTTGATAGGGTTAAATCCTAAAGTATGAAGCATGGTACGAATGTTCGCCACCCACACCATTTCAAAAATGGTGGATAAGGTAATGTTAGCAAACGAAGATCAAAATGAGATTACCAAAGAGTTACAACAAAAGAGGCAAGTGTTTAAAATGGAAGCCTCTTTATCCGGACCATTAAGACAATTTTCACCTAAAAATTGTAATCAAAATAGTGGATTAAGAGAGGCACGAACTATAAGACCTGCACCGTATGTGCCAAGACTAGGATTGACTAGTCAATCGATCCCAATGATGCACGATCGGTCGCAGACAGTGATGGGTAATTAGTCCCGATGCAATAGATGTGAGAGATTTCATATAAGGAAATATTGGTCAAATGAAAGAACTTGTTTTGTGTGCCACAAGCCAAGACACATATCCCACAATTGCCCTCGGGTACGAAATTGAGTTCAAGAGGGATACCGCTCGGGTCTACACAATGACCCAAAAAGAGGCTAAGAAGAGAGACACATCGGTAATTTACGGTAATGTCTCAATGTTTGACTTGACTACTTATGTTTTGATTGATTTTAATGCCACACACTCATATATAACATATCGGTAAAAAACCTATGTGCTAAACTTGAAACATTGACGGTAGGATATTTAATAGTAAGCCCTTGTGGAGGACCAAGTCGATTTTGAAGATAGAATCGCCAAACCTAACCCTAGACTTAACCTATGAGAAAAGATCGATTCAGATTTTGGATAGATAGATTAAGAAACTAAGGAATAAGGAGATTCGTTTTGCTAAAATTTTGTGAAAAAATCATAATCTCGAGGAGATGACTTGGAAATAGAAAGAAGAAATAAGAGATAAATACACGAAACTATTTGTATGAGTCAATTTGAGGATGAAATTTCTTTTAAGGAGGGGAGAATTGTAACCCTCGTGAAATTCCTTAACCATAAAGCGACGCGCATTATAATATTTAGATATATACATATATTAACTATAAGTATAATTCTCATTTCACCATGAGAAATTAATGCTTGTAATGTGTGATTTATACTAAATTAAAGTTATTATGTTTGAGATTACCGATCTAATTATTAAAGAAACCACATATGCGAAATCGGTGTTAAGGTCTAAATTATGTCCAAATGTTTTATGATTTATTTGAAGACTTTAGAGTGATTTCTGGGTAAAACTTAAACAATAAAAGTCATTCTTCTATGTGTCTACTAGCTCTCTATAAAAGTTTATGATTTTTAGATATATATAGATAGAGTTATGATCGTTTTAGTACAAGTTGGTCCCGAGGCATCATTGCTGGAATATTTTGGGGAATGGAATTTTCGAGTTTGAGAGGGAGAATTTTGGAAAATTTATAAAGAAAAGGTGTTTTGTTACCTAAACTAGACTAGGTTAAGCATTTAGTTAGCCTAAATCCTTAGTTAGGACACCTAAACCCCCTAATTAATGAATTAAAGCCAGCTCACTCCTAAGCCTCTCAAATCGCTGACTCTCTCTAATGACTCACCAAGTACTTTCCACCTTGGCCAATTGATTCAAGGCAATTGTAAAGGGGGAAAAAGGGAGACGGTTAAATGGCTATCATTTTTAGACCTAAAATCGTAGCTCTTCCAAAAAAAAAAAAAAAAAGAGTAGCCAAAATTGAAGAGAGAAAACGTAAGAAAGAGAGGAAAGAAAGAAAGAAGGAAAGGAAAGGAAAAGCTAAGGAAAAGTCCTACTCAAATCCATCTAAGTAAGTAGGTTTTCTCTATTGCTTTATGCCATACAATTGATATTATTATAAATGGTTAAGCTTGTTTTTTGTGTTATGATCTGTTTGTTGGTTTAATTATGTTGGTAGGTTGTCACATGATTGATAATTGACAATGGTTGATAGTGATGGTTAGTTATGTGACTATTTGGTGAGTTTTGATTGTTTTGTATCTAGTAGATCCATCTATGGATGGGTATGGCTAATGGATTTGGTTGACCTAAACATGGTGGGTGAAATTAGGACATGTATGGACTTGAATAAACATGAAGCGAGGAAGGAAGAAAAATGAAACTTTAGGGTTTTCGTGAATAAAATTTCGAGCGAAGGTTACATGGCCTACTACATGGGCATGTCCTTGCCCGTGTAATGTCAAAATATGTCTTTCTTAAAGTCGGAGAGATACACAACCTCTCACACGGGCGTGTCCTTGCTCGTGTAATGTCAAAATATGTTTTTCTCGGAGGCGAGAGAGTTACACAAGCTCTCACACGGGCGTGTCCTTGCTTGTGTAATGACTAAATGTGTTTTTCTTTAAGGTAGAGAGTTACACGACCTCCTACATGGACGTGTCTTGACCCGTGTAATGAAGAAATGTGTTTTCTTCAAGATATAGAGTTACATGGCCTCCCACATGGGTGTGTCTTTGCCCGTGTAATGAAGAAATGTATTTTTTTCAAGTCGGAGAGTTACACGACCTCTCATACGGACGTGTCCTTGCCCGTGTAATGACTAAATGTGTTTTTGTTCAAGGAAGAGAGTTACACTACCTCCCACATGGATGTGTCTTTGCTCGTGTAATAAAGAAATATGTTTTCTTCAAGTCGGAGAGTTACACGACCTCTCACACGGGTGTGTCCCTACCCATATAATTCGCTGGTCACTTAAAAGTCACCCTTTTTGTTCCATACTTGTTCGGTTTCCATTCCATTCACCAAGATAATGTAATAAATGATTAATTAGGCTCAAATAGATAAAAAAAAATAAAGGTAGAAAAGTAGACTTTAATTTATTTAAAAGTTAATGTAAATACGAGTAATTATGCAACTCAAGAATACAAATGACTTAACGATTTAAGTTACTAAAGAAAAGAAAAGAGAAGCATTTACACGTATAATTAGACCCATGACTCAACTAATACCATATGTCGGTATTTCATTCTAACAAGGAGGAAACATGATGAAAAGGGGCATAATTATGTTATGTTGTGTTGTGTTGATGTTATAGTACTCGTTATGCTTAGTTGGGATATGATTATTTGGTAATATGAAATAGGTAAGGATGGTTGGTGTGAATTGTTAAAGCTTGAGAAACCTTGTGTGGGTTGGATCTATGAAAATATTTCATGATGATAAGGGGGTAGAAGTATGCTTGAAACCCATTGAGGGTTGGACCTATGAGAATATATGAAATTGAATCCTGTATGGGTTGCATGTATTTAATATGGTATGCATCACATCATATGCATCATGTGCATTGTGGGGTAAATGGAGAAAAGTCACTTGAATGAGAGTTAGCTTACATGATTGATTTGATAACCTAACCTAGAATAAATGGGTATTAGCGAGTCTAGTTTGTGCGTACTCTAAGTCGTGTGTACTGCTTTATTAAATGATGATTCCCGCTAATAGTGGCTATAATGAGGGATAATTATGTTGTAGCAGAAGTTGATCTAAGGATCATCCGGATTAAAAATAAGTTATGTGCACTCGCACTGTTAGACGATGATTCCCGTTAACAATGGCTACAACGAGGGATAATTTTGTTATAGCAGAAGGTGATCCGAGGATTATCCGGATTAAAAATAGTGTAGACTTGCTAATACCCGTGGTACCCGAAATTAAAAATTGATGAGTATGGTCGGGGGACTCAAACAGACCTGCATGTCACGTGCATCAACCTACTTACTAAGCTTCGGGTCACCTCATTGTTATTTGCATGCCATGACGGAGTAGCGATGACTATACCGATAAGGATGCTTGTTGGATCCTCCAAAAGGGCTCATGGGTGACACCAAATTTAGAGAATTTTATTTGATGATAATTTTGGTGTTGGGGTGTCCGTAGATATTTGAATGGTATTGTAAATAAATTTTATAATTTCTTCTACCGTGAATATTCTTGTAATGTACTTTCGTATTACACATATCTCTATATGTAGTATATTGTTATAGTACTAACATGGACGTAGCAGGACTTAGGTAGGATTAGATGTGTCGGTGTGACATGCCTCGCCTAGGCACTCCTAGTTAGGTAACGAGAGGGTGAACTAGGTTGGGGGCGTCACACCTTTCCCCCTCTCCATCTCTCTCCCCTTCACTCTCTTCTTTCCTCTCTCCCTCTCTCTCCCTACCTCTCATCCTTCTCTCACTCTCTTAGCCTATCTCTCTCCTTCTCTCTCTCTCCCTCTCCCTCTCTTTTCTTGGCTCTTTCCCTCTCTTTTTCCTTTTCTCTCTCCCTCCCTCTCTATCTCTCCCTCTTTATCTCTCCCCTCACCCTCTCTCACTCTCCTTCTCTATGTCTCTCTCTCCTTCTCTCGTTCACTCTCTCTCCCTCTTTTTCCTTCTTTCTTACCCTTTCCCTATCTCTTCCTCTCCATCTTTCCTTATTTTGCCCTCTTTCTCTCCCTCTCTCCTTCCCTTTCTCTTTTGACCTCTTTCTTGCTCACTTTGTCCCTTTCTTCCTCTTTCTCTATCTTCATCTTTCTCTTCCTATCTTATCTTTCTCTTCTCTCTCCCTTTTCTCCCTATTTCCTCTCGACTCTCTCTATCTCTTCCTCGATCGCTTTCTATCTCTCTCTCCCCCTCTCTCCTCTCTCCCTCTCTCTATCTCTCTCCTCTCTCCCTCTCTTTTCATCTTTCTCCTCTCTCCTTCTCCCTATCTTCATCTCTCTCCTCTCTCATTCTCTCTCTCTCCCCCTTACTCCTTTCTTCCCTCTCTCTCTCCCTATATATCTCTCTCCTTACCTCTCTTTATCTCTCTATCCCTCACCCTCTTCCTCTCATCCTCATCCCACACTCTTTTCCCTCCTCTCCATCTCTCTCCTTTCTCTCTACCTCTCTCGCTTCCCTTTCCTATCTCCCTCTCCTTCTCTCTCGCCCACTTCTCTCCCTCTCTCCGTCCATCTCTCCCCTCTCCCTCTCTCCCTCTCTTTCTCTATATCTCTCTTTCCCTCTATCTCACTCTCTTTTTCGCCCTCGGTCCCTTATTCTCCCTCTCTCTCTCACCCTCTCCCTTTCTGTTATTTTCCCTCTCTTTCACTCTCTCTCCTCTTCCTTCCCTCCCTCTTTCCCTCTCTCTCTTTCTTTCTCTCTTCCTTTCTTTGTCCCTCTCTTATTTTGTCTCTTTCTCTCTCTCCCTCTCTTCTTTTCTCTCCCTCTCTTCCTCTCTTTATCTCTTTCTTAGTCCCTTGCTTCTTCTCTCTCCCTCTCCCTCCCCCTCTTTTTCCTTCCCTCTCTCTCACCCTTATCTCTCACTCTCCCTCCCTCTCTCCCTCTCTCTCCTCTCTCTCTCCCTCTCTCCTTCTCTCTATCTTACTCTCTCCCCCTCCCTCTTTCTCTACCTCTCTCTCCCCCTCCCTCCCTCTCTCTCCCTCTCTCTTCTTATCTCTCCCTCTCATTTTCTCTCTCCTTTCTTGCTTCCTCTCTCCAACTCTTTTTTCTCTCTCTCCCCCACCCTCTCCCTCCCTCTCACTCTCTCTCTCCCACTCCCTCTCTCCTTCTCTCTTCATCCCTCTCTCTCTACTCATCTCTCCCTGCCTCCCCCACTCTCTCTCCCTCTCTCCCTTTCTCCCTCTTATCCTTTTCTCTATCTCCCTCTTTTGTTCTCTCTTTCTCTCTCTCTGTCTTCCTTCTCTCCCTTTCCTTCTCTCTCTCCCTCTCTCTCTTTCCCTCTCTCTCCCTCTCTCTTTCCCCTCGCTCCCTTTCTCTTCTTCCCTCTCTATCACTCTCTCCTAATCTCTATTTCTCCCTCTCTCCTCTCTCCCTCTCTAAATAAACTTGACCATAAAAGCCATATTCAAGTATCTTCCTAATAGTTCTGCTAGGTTCAAAATATCAAACACAAGTATATGAATGAAAAAATAAAAAAATAGACTCAAACTCATGCTCGAGTACACATCTCCTCATTATTGGTTAGAACAATACTTCCATAAATAATATTAGGCATCCTCATTATTCTCTCTCTATGAGCCCTAATCAAATAAGTAGGTATTTCATACTTTGTAAGATAGTTAACAATATCGACATAAAGTGGCTCCTTACCTTGAAGTGATAATAATTGTTCATCTAGAAATAACTCGTACAAAGGTATTGCATCCTCTTCTTTCACTATCCAGCTAAGATGATTAACCACTTGATTCTCTACCCTTTTTTTAATCCTTGGTTTCCAAATTGAATTCTTGGAGGAAGAAGAGCCATCAAATCAACCTTGGTTTTGCTTCCTTTTTTGATAATAGATACCTTAATACTGCATGGTCAAAATAGAAAATAACTTTTAAACCAAGTAAATAATTTCTAAGCTTATCGAAGGTGAATACGATTATGAAGAGCTCCTTTTCTATGGTAGATTAATTAGATTGTTCTAGACTAAGAGTTCTTAAAGTATAGTAAACGGCATGCACCATTTTGCCAACTCATTAACCAAAGACAAGCCTAAAGAAAAATTACTTGCATCACACATGATTTTAAAGGGTCAACTCTAATTAGGAGGTTGGATAAAGTGTGATAGTAGCATCACCTTGACCTTATCAAAAGCTTCTTTGCAGCCTTCATGGAATTTGAATTACAACAAGTGGTATAGGGGCAAGGAAATTTTTGAGAAGTCCTTGATGAACCGCCTATAAAAACCTACATGAATAAGAAAGGAATGAATTTCCCACACACTTGTGGTGTAAAGTAAATTTTACATAATGTCTATTTTTGCCTTATCAACCTCAATTTCCTTAGATGAAATGACATGTCCCAAAACTATTCTTTGTTCTACCATAAATGACATTTTTTAGAATTAAGAACAAGGTTAGTTTTAATGCACCTTTCAAGTACACAATTTAGATTATCTTAGCATGAATCAAATGAGTCTCCATGCATGGTAAATTCATCCACAAAAAATTCAATACTATGCTCAATGTAATCTAAAAAAATGCTTATCATACACCTTTGAAATGTGGTCGGTGCATTGTAGACACCAAAGGACATTTGTCTATAAGCAAAGGTACCAAATGGGCATGTGAAAGTTATTTTTCTTGATCTTTTGGGCTATCGTAATTTAATTTTATCCAAAACAACCATAAAGAAAAAAATAATCGGATCTACTAGCCAATCGCTTGATCATTTGATCAATGAATAAGATAGGGAATTTTCATTTTCAACTACTATAATCCATGTCATTTTTTGCACCATTTAAACTAAACTTGCCTATTTACTATCCAAAATTGGATAGATCACATGACATTAACCAATTTTAGAATCTCTTTCTTTACCACTTCCATCATCGGAGGGTTCAATCTCCTTTGCACTTTCCTTATTGGTTTAGAACCCTCTTCTAAGAGTATTATGTACATTCGTGTGGAAGCACTAATACCTTTTATGTCGGCTATGGTCTATCCTATGGTTGTTTTATGGACTTTGAGCACTTGACTGATTTTCTCTTCTTGCAATTTGGTTAAGTTGCTTACTATGATTAATTGAAGTGTTTCCGCTCTCTTAAGAAAACATACTTCAAGTGTCCCGGTAATGGCTTGAGTTCAATAACTAGTGCTCGCACAACGAGAAGATAGTAATTTAAAGTGGGATAAAAGTAATTCAATTTTAGCAATTTCAAACTTGTTATAGATCGAAGGCAAGGAGTTTAAGGAAAACACTATCTCTTATGTCTTATCATCAAGAGTAAATTCAAAAGTCTACAAGGTACCTTCTTCTAGACTTATACTAATTATAACTACTAACTTATCTTGATTATCTAGGTTAAGCATATCCTGTGACAAGCAATCATTAATATCAATAGATAAAATAGAGTGGACATCACTAGGATACCTTAGCACTTTGAAAATATTGAAGTAAACCATTTCACCATCAAATTCCATGGTTAATGTTCCCTCACACGCATCTATTTTCATCTTTACTATCTTTAAAAAGGGTCTATCCAATAGAAAGGATGTTGAAGTCGATGAGTTTCCTTCCTCCATCCTTAGAACATAAAAATATACTCGAAAAACCAACTCATTGACCTACACCAAAACATCCTCAACCACCCCTTTAGGGTAGGCAACGGATCTATTTGGTGTAGCTACCGACTTATCTTGATTGTCTAGGTCAAACACATCCTATGAAAAGAAATCAATAATATCAATAGATAAAATAGATTGGACATCACTAGGATACCTTAGTGCTTCAAAAATATCAAAGAAAACTATTTCACCATCTAATTTCATAGTTAATGCTCCCTCATGCACATCTATTTTCATCTTTACTATCTTTAAAAATTATCTATCCAACAGAAAGGATATTGAAGTTGATGAGTTTCCTTCCTCCATCCTCAAAACATAAAATCTACTCGAAAAACCAACTCATTGACATGCACCAAAACATCCTTAACAACCCCTTTAGCATAGGCAATAGATATATCCGGTAATTGAACTATAACACCAATTTCATTCAAAAGCCCTAAATCCAAAATTATGTAAGTAGAATATGGCATGACATTGATTGAAGCTCCTAAATCTACCATGGCTTTTTGAAATCTAGTGTTACCTATCACATAAGGGATTGTGAATATATTTAGATCTTTGTACTTTGGAGGAAGTTTTCTTTAAAAAATGGCAAACACATTCTCTCTCAAACATACCTTCTCATTTCCCTTCAATTTCCTTTTTAAAGTGCATAACTCCTTCAAGAATTTTACGTACCTTGGAACTTGTTTAATTATATCAATGAGAGGAATGTTTATCTCAACCTTTCTAAACATCTCCAATACATCATTATCTTTATCTTCCTTCTTTGACTTTGAAAATCTATTTGGAAGAAGAGGTAAATAATTAACTAAATCTTTATCACATGAGTTTGGGAATTTACCTTAGGCACTCTTAAGAGTGCTTCAAGTTTCTTTTTTTTCTTTTCTTCATCTTTTAATAGAAGAGCTTTACATTATGCCTTTATCTCTTTCTCATTTCACAATGTTATGGCATTTATATTTTCTCTTGGTTTTGCAAGTGTTAGGGAAGGAAGTTTGCCCAAACTTTACACCTCTAATTTTTCCATAATAGTAGTAATCTAGCTCATTTGAGTCTCTAAGTTCTAGATGCTTGTTCTTGTTTGTTGTTGGAATTCCATGGTATTATTCTAAAGTTGAGCAATATTCTAAATCGAGGCTTTCACCATGTCTTCCAATGATAAGTCAAAACCTAAAGTTGAAGCTTGTTACTTCTAGAATGGTGGTTCGTAGGGCCTTTTTTATTGTGTAACACCTTGATTATTCCGATGATTCAAGTGCATATTACCTCTCCATCTAAGATGAACATCATATCTTCTTTGCTATGTTAGCCTTGAAAAACCACCTACGACATTAACTTATTTGGTAAAGTCATCATGCAAAGAACGACACAAATAAGTGGGTTACCCTACAACTAAACATATTTCATATGTTTTCACTTAATGTATGCCATTTGCTACACTTATCTCATCAAAGGGGTTAATCCTACAATTTAATGCTTAAATGCGGAGATACCGATTTCATTTGATTTCTTTTGAGGAGGATCATCATATCTAGAACCAAATTTTTAGGAGTTAGCAGCCATGTTAGAAATAAAAATACCACTATTGGATACATCTATCATGGTCTTATCTTATGGGAAAAGTCCTACATAAAAGTACTTGGATCAACGGTTATTCACCGAACCGATGGTGAGGGCAACTCATACATAGTTTCTTGAATATCTCCTAATACTTATATATTGTCTCCTTTGTGTGTTGTCTAATCTTACATATCTCCTTACGAATGTTTATAACTTAAGATATAGGAAAATATTTTTCTGGAAATAATCTCTTCATTTTATTCAAGGTATTAACTAATTTGGATGGTAAATAATAGAGCCAATCCTTGGTCGATCCAGCCAATAAAAATGGAAAGGCCCTTAGCTTAATCTATTCCTATGATATACTAGCTAGTTTCATGCTAGAGTAGACTATATGACATTCTTTGAGATGTTTGTGAGGGTCTTCACCGGCAAACCATGAAAAATAGACAAGAGTTGGATCGGACTAAATTTAAGCTCAAATGCTACCTCAATATTAGGATATTCAATACACAAAGTTAAAGGTTCGGGTTTGGAGTGGCCAATTCTTTAACGAGTATGAATGTACTTTAGATTTTCCTTGACTTCCTCTTTAAAATATATGAAGGAAAGAAATAATCAAATTATTTAGGAACAATCAAGTTGAATGCAATCCTCTCTAGCAACAATGCCAAAATTTGATGACATGTTTTACCGCTAACAAATTAGTTTTATTTTTGTTCCCTACGAAACCTAATCATAAGAGTATATGTAGGGCAAGTAAGGATTGATCCCATAGAGAGAGATGGTTCAATCACTATCTTTTTTTCTTTTAATTGCTTCCAAAGTAAAGTAAAGGTAAAAACGGAGGTTTGGTTTGTTAATAATAGTAAGGGCGAGTCAAAGTAAATAGAGATATAACAATAATGACGGAAGCCTTGGTTGAAAATTAGTTTCCACTTTTGGTTTAATCTCTGATCATTGATTCAAACATTAATTTATTCTTACCTAGACTATTCACTATAAGACAACAATATGTTTGTTATCCCCAATCTTTCCTTAATGATTTGATAAAACCAAATAGACATTATTTAATTAATTCTTAGCTATGGAACAACCTAGTGGATGCTAGTAGATTTTATCTAATACCAACATTAAATGAGAGAAAGATAGCTAAAGATAAATAACCCTTTTAGACACTAGAAAAATTTAATCTAGTTTTATGTTTACTAAGGGACTAAACAAAAATGAATTTATAATCATTAACCCTAATTACAACCATAGGTAAGTTTAGACAAGCAATTATACAAACTTGAATAATTAGCCAACAAAAAATTATAATGATTAACTAGCATGCACTTTAATTAATTAATCACATAATCATATTCAAATAACTTAGAAAAACATAAAATACTCCAAAAGAATAAGTTTAGAATTAAAACACATTAAGATCTCAAAATAATTTTACCAAAGCTTTAACTTCCCTTTAACTAAGAAAGGTTCTTAGTGATTCATGATTGATAACAAGAGAGGATTTTTACTTTCTTTTTTACTATCTATGATGGCTCCTAAATGGGGGCATCCCTAGAATGATCCCTAACACCTCTATTTATAGACACAAGTATAGTATAGCATTCTTATGTTTACACTTGACTTGATGGCTTAACCCACACATGACTTGCTCCTTTGCTTTATATGGTTTGCAACATTAGCTTGCTTATGTTACATGGATTAAAGGATAGAGCCACACAACAATGTGATAGACTTCATTTCATATCTTCTTTTGCTTCATCTCCTATCCCTATAGATTGTTTCTTCATCCTATGCCACTATCTTCTACTCTTATACCTTTGTTGCTTCATCCTTTGGATTACTTCTCAATTCAACACACACGGACATGTCATTTATTTAGTCTAAGCGATGTGGATTGTTACTACCCACATGGATTTATTGTTGAATAACCACATAATTTCCTTCTTGGTTTTATAAGACCAGCGAGTTATTTCCGCTTGTAATTCACATGATTGTGCATCTTTTTAAGCTTTTTCATGCCTTTAGCTTCTCCTTACTTTGGCTTGGGTTTATTCACTTTGATTCACCATTTTTCCTATAAAATCCAAAATCATTATCTTGATCTTAATTTCCTAAATATAATAAAATAAGTACCCAAACGTTTAATGTAAAAAACCATAAAAAGTCTTATAAATTTTGCACTTATCGGAGAAAGGAGAGAAAGAGAGAGGGAGGGAGAGATAGAGGGAGGGATAAAGAGAGAGAGCGAGAGGGAGAGAGAGGGTGGAGAGAGAGAGGGAGGGAGGAAGAGAGGGAGAGAGAAAGAGAGGGAGAGAAAGAGAGGGAGTGAGGGAGAGAGAGTGAGGGAGAGAGAGGGAGAAAGAGTGGAGAGAGGTAAAGAGTAAGAGAGAGGGAAAAAAAGAGAGACGGAGAAAGGGAGAAAGAGAGAAAGCAAGAGAGGGGAGAGAGAATGGGAGGGAGAGGGAGGAAGAGAGAGGGAGAGACGACATGAGAGAGAGTTAAAGGGAGGGAGAGAGGAAGAGGGAGAGAAGGGGGACAGAGTAAGAGAGAGGAGGAGAGAGAGAGAGAGGGAGAGAGGGATAAGGAGGGAGGGAGAGGGAGGGAAAGAGTGTGAGAGAGGGAGAGAGAGTGAGAGAGGGTGAGAGAGGAATAGAAGGAGAGGGAGATTGAGAGGGAGAAAGAGAGACGAAGACGAGAGGGGGAAAGAGAGAGGGAGGGAGAGAGAGGTAGGGATAGAGAGAGATAGAGGAAGAGATATATAGAATGAGAGAAAGGAAGAGATAGGAAGAGTAAATGAGAGAAAAAATGAGAAAAGGAGTGGGAGAGGGAGAGAGAGGAAGTGAGGAAGATAGATAGGGAGAGAGCGAGAGAGGGGGAAGAGGAAGAGAGAGGAAAGGAGAGTGAGGGAGAGCAAAAAGGAAATAGGAGGTAGGAGAGAGGGAGATAGAGATAGTGAAGGGGAGAGAGAGAGGAAAGGAGAGAGATGGAGAGAAAGGGAGAGGGAGAGAGGTAGAAAGCGAGGGAGAGAGGGAGAGAAATGAGTGGGTGAGAGGGAGAGTGAGAGGGATGAAGGATCATGCATCTTATGGAGGTGCGAGAATAAATAAAAGTTTTCCTCCATCTAAAGGCCCAAGATCAAGCCGTTGAATGTACTAACCATACTTGCATGAATTTATTGCTATAAATAAATAATTACTTCTTATAGCGTAGATTTGAATTCTTTTAATAGAAAATCCATCCAAGTGTTTGACCTCTATTGATGATCCAAGTAATCCAAGTGCCTACAAAGAAGCACTCAAAATTGATAGGGTGCTAGCTCCACCTTTTCCGATTTGTGCGAGTGCTTCCTATAAAAATTGCTTATGGGAAATTTTGTGACAACCTTAAAAGAGAAGAAAAGAGTATGGCGTGCTAGGGTTTTGAAGAAAACTATTTTCTCTTTTTTTATTATCTTTGTTGTGTGCTCTAGTGATTTTTATGGTCGGCTTAATTTCTCCTTTTTTCTCTTTTTTTCTTGTCATGCCACACCTCTTTTACCCTCATATATTTATATGAGAGTTTCCTTATCCTCTAAGGACAAGGAGAGTGGGGAGGCCTTGAGTCCCCTTAAGGACTCTAGGTTTTTCCTTCCTTATCCTCCAAGGATGAGAAGTTATTTTACATATGGACTTTTGATCATTTTCTTTAAAACATACATCCTTATCCAATAATGTTGATGCTTATCCTCCCACCAAAACGTCTTAAGGCTTTTAATTAAAACTAATGGGCTAAAACCATTTTAACCTAATTAATTTATTTTCACTATCCAAATAAATAATCTTAGATTATTTTAGGTGGGTCCACATTAGGAATTAATTTTTCAAAATGCTCTCTAACCTAAATTAGGAACTCATTTCCATTTTAGGCTTTTTATTTTCAAATTTGGAACTAACCTCCAAATAAGGAAAATGATTTCTAAAATAGGAAATTTTTCATTTTAAGAAACTTCCTAGTTAAGGAAACTTTCCATTTTAGGAAACTTCCAATTTAAGAAAACTTTCCATTTTGGAAACCCTTTCCAAAACAGAAACTTTTAGAATTGAAAACTTTTTTCAATATCTTTGCTTCTCATTTAGCATGTAAATACTTAAACTTTATGTGTGACTCAATAAGCTCATAGATATATTGGCAATGTATCAAGAACAAAAGACTTCTCTTTTTCTCTTGATACATAAATTAAGATTGACCTCTAGCAAGACATCATAATTACCCAATTCTCTATAAGGATTGATTAATCAATTATTAACTTTCAGCGAAGCATGGTTACCATACAATTCGGTCCTCATGTTAACTCATCACAATGTGATCTCAAACTTGGTTATAAGTCTTGTTTGATTATGATCACATAGGTTTTATTCGATTCTCATATGTCTTAGCTCTTAGAGTAAACCAACTATGCTTTATTGGTGTACTCCTACTATGACCATAAATTTCTCGAGTAGACATTTATCAAAGTATGATGTGATAACTCCTTTAGCATACTAGGAATGACATGTCATAATTGAGTCATACACCTACCTCTATTAGATTCCTAGTGCATCTAATGAATCACCCATGTTCAACCCTTTAATGGGTTTATCAAAACGAGTGTCAAAGTGCATAAGTCCTCTAATAAGACAATCGTGATGACTTTAAGTTTAAGGATCATTTGTACCCATCTCGTATGAGATTCCTATATACTAAAACCAAATGGGCTCTCATAGTGAGTTAAGTCTAGTGATATGTTCTCTAACATAAATCACCTAAGTGCTTGTTTGGCATCACCATGCCAATAGTTGTGAGATCTCCTGTCTGCTATCATATAGCATGAGTATAGCACTTATAAGTCTATCTACATATAGCCAATGTCCATTCTTGATAATGGTATAACTTAGGATGTTTAATGATACCATTTATATGCATTAGTGTTTGTCTCATATCTTTCGATCAATCACTATTGCAAATGCATATCATAAGGACTTCTATCTAATTCTATTGAATTTATCAACATAAAACATAATAATTAATAGAATAAATTCTTTATTATTATTCAAATAAATGATGCAATAATGCATTAACTTAAGTCTATCCAAACTTGGTTGGATCTTAGGCACCTACACTAATAATCTCCCACTTGCACTAAAGCCAAACATCCATATCCCTTAAACCCAACGATCGAGTAAGGGTCTCATGTTTTAGTCTGTGATAAAAGCTTAGTTAAGGGATCAATAATGTTTCTCGTCGGTGTGGACCTTTTCTATCCTTATGTTACCATAACCTTTTTATCTCTATAATCAAGTGGTAGCAATGTAGTATATGCTTAGACCGTTGATGAGACCTTGATTCCTTAGCTTATTCTATGGATCTTTTATTATCGGCCATCAAGATATATGACATGGGAATAAATCGTTTTTTGATTTTTTCATACTAAATCTTTTAGTATCGTGTCACTATAACTACCTTGGGAGACTCCTCACATTCTAAGTGATATATCTCTATAGATCTATACTCTTAGATTGTAAGTTACTCTCCCATGTGATCTTTAAGAAATCTCTTCTAGATTCCTTAATCTTTTATAGTTTATGGCATGATGATATTATAGTCGAGGTGTAATTTTATATCGAATAACCATGACTAGTAAGCTCCCACTAACTTCCTATATACATAAAGTTTGTCTTTATTTTTTATGAGTAATCAAACTCTTTGATCATTTCATAAAAATGTTAATTTTTATTCTTAGAGGCATGCCTAAGTCTATTAGTGAACCTTAGTGTTTTACAAATCTTATGTGCATGTTCTTCGGAACCTTTAGGGTGTGTCATTTGCACACCTTTTCGGATGCCTTTTCTAAGAATCAATGTCTAACATTGTCATTTTAAAAGTATTAGCTTCATCATCATTTTTAGGGCTCACATCACCATGTATTAAGATGAGAATATCATATCCTTTTATCTTTTTGATGAATTTCTTTTAAACTTATGAAGTTATTGTATTTTGTTTGTGAGAGAGTTACAACTCTTTGTAATCATTCTACTTTAGCCTTCCTTTATTAAAGTGTCAATTTGTGAGTCTACTCAAAACTATTAAGTTCAAATTTCCTTCCACTATTTCTAGCATCCATGAATTCCTTCCTAAGGAATATAGTCCGCTTAGTAATGAACAACACTTTGTTCTTGTGGTAAGTTAGTGACATCCTTGTCTTACTTTGGATATCTCACAATTTAGCACTTTATTGATTTTAAGCTTCAGTTTGTCTTTGTCAAACCTTTTAACATACACTTGTATAGCCTCAAATCTTAAGGAAAGATGAATTCATTTTCTTTCCTTTTCCATATCTCATATGTGATCTATTTAAATAGATTTAATTAGAATCCTATTCAATATAAAGGTTGCAGTAAGGAGTATTTATCTAAAAATAGTGATATTAATTCAACTCATTATGGACTGATCATGTCTAACATATGATATTCATAGAGAATCTCATTCTCTTTAGGTGATCTAAAATTTTTAGCATTCAAGTATTCATTTCCTCAATTTAATTGAGATGCCTTAATACTCTTGCTAGTTCGTCACATAACTTTTCAAGTCTAAACTTTTAAATCTTTTAAATGCTTTAAACTTATGTCTTATAACCAAAACATAATCCACTACCATTAAAGGTTATGTGACAAGCATGCTTTCCTCTTGCTTGGGTGAACATAGGCCCATATACATCTCTATGCATAAAGTCTTTATTAATTAGTAACTCTTTCTCTTTTTCAACTAAAAGGGGATCCATGTCTCTTTGCAGTAAACAAGATTCCTTAGACATTATAAAATGATTCTAAATATCATTTATATAGGTTGGATATGAGATTCTTGCTTATATGAAAAAGTTTGATTTTGCTTACTAATTAATATTTATTTAGATCATTTGAGTCTTTTAGTATTTATGTTATATACTTGGGAGTTATGTTTAAAACATATAATTATTATCAAGATATTTTCATAAAAAATCATCTTTAAAAATAACCATTATTCTTAAAAATGAAATACTTATTCGAAACAAGAAATGAAAATAAGATCTTTAGTCTCTAGTAAAATAATAATGATTAAGTCTTAACATATTCCTACATGGTAGTGCTAGCTCATAAATACCTACATCTAATGGTCTAAATCTTGATCCATTGTAGTCATGTAGATATTTTCCCTTGAAGCTATCTTTCTTCCTTTTCTAAGCTCCTCTACATTTCAAAAATGTAAGCACCACATCTAGTATCATATGCTCATGAGGTGTAATTTTAAAATAAAAGGATTAGCATTAATAACATAAATACCGAAGTGGTATTAAAACTCTTCTTTTTCACCCCTTCTAGGTACTCATTACAATTGTGCTTCCAATTCCCTTTCTTATTGCAATGAAAGCAAACTACATCCTTTGGGTTATTTTGAGCGTTGGCCTTTTTCACTCCTTTATTAGGTGCGGTTGAAGACTTCTTCTTCTTCTTAAGTTTTTTCTTGCTCTTAACCATGCCATTTTCCTTATTAACTAGAAGTATAGAACTTTTGTTCTTCTTGTTAATTTTTGGCTAGCTTCTCTTAGCATGGATAATAACTCTCCAAGAGTCTTTTACATGTAAAGCTATTGGGCAATGATTGCAATACTAGGTCAATGGATAACTCAGCATCCATTCCAACTTCAAACTTTTTCAGTCTAACGATATAGCCTATTATTTCAAAAACATGCTTTTCAATGTTAGAACCCTCATCCATTCTAGCTTTAAAGAGCTTCCTCACTATCTCATAGCACTCATGCCTAGTATTGTCCTCACATACGCTTTTAAGTTTAGCTATGATGTCAAAGCTTGTGAGCTTCTATATTGACGCCTATACTCTAATCTTATAGCAGCAAACATATGCTATAAGCGAGTGATCACATCATCTCTATGTTTGATTCATGCTTCATGAGCTTCGACTTAAACTAGAGGAGGCTCAGCTATGAGAGCTTTCTCTATCATATAGAGAATTTTTTCATGTTAAAGGGCTATCCTTAAATTTGCTTCCCGATTAATGAAGTTTATGCCATTATAGGCATTACTTTCATCAATGATTGATCATATCAATGTATTTTCAGTCATACGATGAAATCTAACGAGATAGAAAAGCATATGATTTGGTTAATCAAAATCATAAAAAATAAAGCATAAATTAAAAAAGTAAGATCTATGTTTACTCATACTATTTTCTTTAAGTTCTATAACCTTCAATATATGACTCGATAAAACTTTTTGATTCATTTTCTTAGTGGGTTAGGATCCTATTCTCTAACATGCATTAGCCTTGAGTTATCTTAACAATCCATACATGAAAGATTAGGTAGGTAACTCTTTACCAATTACATCTAATGTAATTCCTAATTTCATTAGCATGAGAACTCCTTGTCTTATCACATCTTATGTGAATATCAATCCTTGCTTATAAGTTTATTAGACCTTGAGTTATCTCAACAAATCAAACACTCATTTATGTTAGACCCAACATTCGAGGACATTGCATGACCTATGATTTTTTTCCCTCAAGGAAGAAGTGACCTTGAGTTATCTCAACAAGCCAACAACAACCAAGAGAGTTCTAGCCTCATAACATTGGAAAGCATTTAACTAAATATTTTATTTGAAGGATTTAATATGGTTGGTTTTATCTTAGCATGCATACTAAAAAATAATCATATTATTCCTAACATATATACTAATATTGATCTCATAACATACATACATTCATGCATGACTCAAAGACTGGTGAATGATAATAGATTTCTAGTACTAGCCCCCTTGAACCATAAGGAGACTAGTGGATCAATTCCTAGGGGAAAAATTATTATAAATTCTTCATGAATGTCTTCATTCCTTGGTGTCTTCTCTTTGCATCTATTCTAATTCTTATCTTCTACTTTTACATTTATTTGAAATAAGAAACCTTGAATTACATTCGAGGGGAATAAAATGAGAAGAAAAATACAATAGAATAATAAAGAAGGTAGGACACATAGGTCATATTTTTCCAAAACAAATTACAAATATTCACTCATAAAACTAGGTTGCCTCATCCATACCATTCACATATGCTTCAATCACATTGATACATAACATACTAATGAAACATATTTCATTCAAAAAATAAATATAAATCTATGGTTTCTATCATTTTATAAATTTATCAAAATTTCTCTAAATTTCAATTTTAAAACCATTTTTGGGCTTTGGGGGCCCATAGGCTTCAATGCCTAAACCCTCAACTTGGTGTGCTCATGTATGCTCGCCTACGGCCAATAGCTCGGCACAAGAAAACCCGGCCGATGGCTTGTAGCCCGGCTTACTTGCCCAGCCGCATGACTTGGCCTATCGCTCGCGCGCACTCCGAGCACACGTGGCCCGGTGTGCAATGCCTTGCTAAGTACTTAGCGCTCATGGCTTGGTAGGCCGGCGAGGCCTACCTACCGTGCATCTAGCGCCTAAGCAACTAGTGGGGCTCTTGTGAGCACGAAAATCGATGTCCAATGTCGGCCTTGCATGCCCCACTCGATTCGACCAAAAATTCAATTTTATAAAATATAAAATACCAAAAAAATAAGATTTATAATCGGACATAGCTAATTTATGCAGTTAATCATAATTAACAAATCATACAATCAAAGATTCAATAGAGGCTCTAATACCAATTGAAGGATCATGCATCCTATGGAGGGTCGGAATAAAAAAAACTTTTCCTCCATCTAAGGGCTCAATATCAAGCCGTTGAATCTACTAACCATAGATGTATGAATTTAAATCAATAAATAAAGAATTACCTCTTAACATAGATATGAATCCTTTAACGGAAAAGTTACCCAAATGTCCGACCTTTATTGATGATACACGTAGTTCAAGTACCCACAAAGAAGTTCCCAAAATCAATAGAGTACTAGCTCTATCTTTTTAATTTATGCGAGTGTTTCCTATAGAAATTTCTTTTGAACAAGTTTGTGACAACCTTAAAAGAGAAGGAAAGAGTATGGTGTGCTAGGGTTTTGGAGAAAACTATTTTCTCTTTTTTTTTCTTTGTACCATGTGCCCTAGTGATTTTTAAGGTCTGGTTGAATTTCTCCTTTTTTTCTCTTTTTTTTCTTTTCATTCCGCACCTCTCTCTCCCATATATTTATAGGAGAGTTTCCTTATCCTCCAAGGATAAGTAGAAAGGCAACCTTGAGTCCTCTTAAGGACTCTAGGTTATTGCTTCCTTATCCTCCAATGATGAGGAGTTATTTTACATGTGAACTTTTGATCATTATCTTTAAAACATTCATCCTTATCTAATAAGGTTGATGTTTATCCTCCCATCAAAATATCTTAAGGCTTTTAATTAAAGCTAATGGGACAAAACTATTCTAATCTAATTAATTTATTCAAACTATCCATATAAATAATCTTAGATTATTTTAGATGGGTCCACATTCAGAATGAATTTCCAAAAATACCACTTTAACCTAAATTAGGAAACTCATTTTCACTTTAGATTATTTATTTCCAAATTTGGAACTAACTTGCAAATTAGAAAACTGATTTCTAAAATAGAAAAATTTTCATTTTAGGAAACTTCACATTTAAGGAAACTCGTCCATTTTGAAAACCCTTTCCAAAATAGGAAACTTTTAAAATTAGAGATTTTTTCAATATCTTTGCTTCTCATTTATCATGTGAATACTTAAACTTTATGTGTATGAGTCAATAGGCTCCTAGATATGTTGGCAATGTATCAAGAAGAAAAGACTCCTCTTTTATGTCTTGATACATAAATTAAGATTGGCCTCTAGTAAGGCATCATGATTACCCAATTCTCTAGGAGGATTGACTAATCAATTATTATCTTTCATGAGTAGGGTTACCATATATTTTAGTTCTAATGTCATCTTATTGTAGTGTGATCTCAAAATTGATTATAAGTCTTGTTTGATTATGATCATTTGAGTTTTCTTCAATTACCAAATGTCTTAGCTCTTCAAGTAAATGAACTATGCTCTATTGGTACACTCCTACTATGGTCACGGATTTCTCGAGTAGACTTTTATTGAAGTGTAATATGATAACTCCTTTAGCATATATGGAATGACATATCCTATATTAATCATACACCTACCTCCACCCAACAAATCATCCACGTGTAACCCTTTAATGGGCCCATCGAAATAGTGTCAAAATGCATAAGTCTTCTAATAAGACAAATGTGATGATTTCAAGTCTAAGGATAATTTATACCCATCTCGTATGAGATTCTCATAGACTAAAACCAAATGGGCTCTCATGGTGAGCCAAGTTCGGTGATATATTCTCTAACATAAATCACCTAAGTGCTTGCTTTGGCATCACCATACCAATAGGCGTGAGATCTCCCACTCGCTATCATATAGCATGAACATAGCACTCACAAATCTATCCGTATTTAGTCAATGTCCATTCTTGATAATGCTATAACGTGGGATGTTTAAGATACTATTTATATGCATTGGTGTTTATTTTATATCTTTCGATCATTCACTATTACAAATGCATATCATAAAGAGTTCTATCTAATTCGCTAAATTTATCAACATAAAACACAAGAATTAATAGAAATTCTTTATTATTATTAAAATAAATAATGTAATAATATTTTAACTCAAAGCCATCCAAACTTGATTGGATCCGGAGTACCTATACTAACAAAGGGGAGAAGGAGAGAGGGAGGGAGCCTAAGGGAGAGAGGGAGAGCGAGGAGGGAGAAAAAGAGAGGGAGAGGCAGAGGCATAGGGACGGAGAGGGGGAGAAAGAGAAGGAAAGAGGGAAAGAGAAAAAGAGTAAGAGAGAGAGAAAAAGAGAGAGAGGGAAAGGGAGAGGGAGAGGGAAGGGGAAGGGGAGGGAGAAAGGGAAAACAAGAGGGGGAGAGTGAAGGGAGGTAGAGAGGGAGAGAGGGAGAATGAGAGAGAGGGATAGAAAGAGGGAGGAAGAGAGAGAGAGAGAGGGAGGGAGAGGGAGAAATGGAAAAAAGGACAAAGAGTGAGAGAAAGGGAAAGAGATAGATAGATAGGAAGCGAAAGAAGGAGAGAGAGAGGGAGAGGAATAAGGAGAGAGATGGATAGAGAACGGGAGAGGGAGAAAGAAGGAGAGAGGGAAGGGGAGAAAGAGGGTGAGGGAGAGGGAGTTAGAAAGATTGAGAGAAAGAGGGGAGGGAGTTCGAAAGATAGGAAAGGGAGAGAAGAAGATGGAGAAAGAGAGAGGGAGAGAAGGGGAGAGAAGGAAATAGAGATAGAAGGGAAAGAGGGAAAGAGAGACGGAAGGGAGAGAGGGAGAGAGACGGGGATAAAGAGAGAGAGGAAGGGTGGTGGGAAGGAGAGAGAGGGAGAGGAAGAGAGTGAAAGAGAGAAAAAGGAGGAAGAGAGGGATAAGGAGAGAGGAAGGGGGAGGGACAGAGTGGGACAGAGTGAGAGAAGGTGAGAGAGCACGGGAGGGAGAGGGAGATTGAAAGGGAGAGATAGAGAGGAAGGGAGATAGGGAAATAGGGAGAAAGAGAGAGAAATAGGAAAGAGGAGGAGGGAGAGAGAGGGAGGGAGAGGAAGAGAGAGGTAGGGAGAGAGGGAGAAAGAGGGAGAGAGAGAAAAGGTGGATTGAGGGAGAGAAAGAGGGAGAAAATGAGAGAGGGGAGAGAAAGGGAGTGAGAGAGATAAAAAGGGAGAGAGAGACTAAGAGGGTGAGAGAGGAGGAGGGAGGAACAGAGAGTAGAAGAGAGAGAGAGGGAGAGAAAGAGTGAGAAATGGTGAGAGAAGGAGAGGGGAGATAGATGGAGAGAAGGGGAGGGAGGGAGAGAGAAGGAAAGAAGGAGGAAGAGGGAGGGAGAGAGTGAAAGAGAGAGAAGGAGAAAGGGAGTGAGAGATAAATAGTGGGAGAGAGAGTGAGGGGGAGAATAAGAGAAACGAGTGAAGGAGAGAGGGAGGGAGAGAATGGGAGAGAAGGAGACAGGGAAGAGGAGGGAGAGTCGGAAGAATAGAGAAGGGTAGAAAGAGAGAGGGAGAGAGAGGAAGGGAGAGGGAAGAATAGAGAAGGGTAGAAAGAGAGAGGGAGAGAGAGGAAGGGAGAGGGAGGGAGAGAGAGAGAAAAATGGAGAGATAGCATGAGGGAAAGAGGGAGAGAGAAAGAGAGGGAGGGAGAGGAAGAGAGAGAGTGTGTGTGTGTGAGACGGATGGAGGGATGGAGGGAGAGAAAGGAAGAGAGAAAGGAAGAGAAGGAAAGAGGGAGTAAGGGAGAAAGGGATAGAAGAGGAAGAAGAAGATAGAGAGAAAAAGAGGGAGAAAGAGAGGCAAAAGAGAAAGGGAGTGAGAGGGAGGGAGTAAGGGAGCGAGGGCTAAAGAAAATGAGAGGGAGGGAGAAAGAGAGAGGGTGAGAGTGAGAGGGGGATAATGAAAGAGAGAGGGAGGGATGGAGAGAGAGAACGAGGAGGAGAGAGGGAGAGAGAGGGATAGAGAGAGGGAGAGGGAGAGAGGGAGGGAGAAGAAAGAGATAAGAGAGAGGGAAGGCGAGAGGGAAACTAAGAGGGAGAGGGAGAGATGGAGAAAGGGGAGTGAGATAGAGGGAGAGAGAGGGAGAGAAGGAGAGCGAAGGGAAGACGAGAAAGAGGGAGAGAAGAAGAGCGAAGGGAAGACAAAGAGAGAGATGGAGAGAGGGAGGGCGAGAGGGAAATGAAGAGGAAGAGGGAGAGATAGAGAAAGGAGAGTGGGATAGAGGGAGAGAGAGGAAGAGAAAGAGAATGGATGGAGGACAAAGAGAGGGAGGGAGAGATATGAAGAAGGAGAAGAAGAAGAAGAGAGATAGGGAGAGGAAGATGTAGAGGGAGAGAGATACAAAAAGGGAGAACATGAGAGAGAGAGGGAGTGAAAATGAGGAAGGGAGGGAGAAAGAGAGAGGTTGAGAGAGAGAGAGAGTGAAAGAGGAAGAGGGAGAGAGAGGAAGAGGGAATAGGAGAGAGAAAGAGAGAGGGAGAGAAAGGGAGAGAAAAAGAGGAAGGGACGAGAGAAGAAGGAGGAGAGCTAGGGAGAGGGAGGGATTAAGGGAGAGAGGGGTAGAGAAAGAGAGGAAGAGGGAGAAAAGAGAGAGGGGGAGAGAGGAATATTGAGAGGGAGAGTGAGAAAGAGAGAGAAAGGGAGAGAGAAGAGGAGGAATGGAGTAAGGGAAAGATAAGAAGAGAGAGAGAGGGAGTGAATGAGAGGGATTGAGGAAGATGAGGAAAAAGAGAGGTAGAAGGAGAGGGAGCAAGGGAGAGAGAGGCAGGGATTGAGAGAGAGGAAGGGAGGAGAGAGAAAGAGAGAGGGAGAGAGAGGGAGTGAGGGAGATGGAGTAAAAGAGAGAGGTATGGTGATAGGTAGAGGGTGTAACCCCCATGAAAATCCTTAATTATATATATATATATATATTATGGAATGAAATTTTGGATAATTAAACCATGATAAATTAATTTGTGAAATGTATGATTGTTTTTAAATTAAAGCAATTTTACTTGAGATTGATATTTTAATTATTAAAGGAATCAAGTATGCAAAATTAGTGTTTCTAAGAATTAGACTCGTTGGAATTTTGTGTGGCTTATTCATGGACCTTAGAGTTATTTATGGGTAAACCTTAAAGAATAAAAATTGTTTATTTATGTCGTAAATAACACTATGTAAAATATTTCGATTAGTAGGTTTATATAGAAAGCGTTATGCCTATTTTAGTACATAATGTTCTAGAAGCAATACTGGTGGACGATTGATCCTTAAACTTCAAAATTACATTGTAACTTGTGTGTTAGGTATTTTAACCAAAATTTTAGGTATTTTTTACCTCAATATGTCTAGTTTCTCATATAAAAAGCATAGGATTTAATCATATCCGGAAGTGGGACGTTGCTAGTTGAGAAGAGGTTGCTCTTTAAGACAGTTGCTACAAACAAATTTGAGGTGTGTGTGTGTAACTTGAACAAAACTAGTTTAGGGACTTATTTAGCTTAATTACTACATGAAATAAGTTATTCTAAGGGTTTTTTAGCTTAATTATTTAGTTAGGACACCTAGAAAATTCATTAAATGCATTAAGCCAACTCACTCATTTTTGCCACACAAACCCGCCACCCCTCACCATGACTCACCCATTTAATTTATACTTGGTTCCATTAGGTTTAGACACTTGTAACATAATTTAATGAAAAATAAAATTTAGTATATAAATTGAGAAAGTGAGAAAATGAAAAAAAAAAAATTAGCAACCCGTAGCCACCAAATTTGGGAGAGAAAATCAATTGTGAGAAAAGGGAGAGAAAATCACGACAAGAAAAGGAAAGAAAGAGTAAGGGGAAGGGAGAAAAAGAAATCAAAGCTAAGGAAATCCTAATCACATCGAAGCTAAGTAAGTGGGTTTCTTTGGTTATTTATGCTATTTATTTGGTTTTATATAATTGGTTAAGCTTGTATTTGGGTTATGATGTGTTTTTGTTGGTTGTGTTTTTATTGGTTAGTATGCTTTATGATTGATTATTCTTATACTTGGTTGTGATGTTTGGTTGTATGGTTACTTGTTTAATCCGTGTATATAGCTTGAATGATGGGTAAATTGGTGTAATGAATGGAATTGGGTTGATCGAAATTTGGAGGAACAATTTGGGTTGATATGAACTTGGATTGGAATAAAATGGAAAGAAAGAAAAATGGAATTTTTGGGGTTTTATGTACGTAATATTTGGCCAAGAATGGAAGAAAATAAAATTCTTTTAATTTCTAAGATCTTACATTTTAATGGTAGATAATTTAGGTTAATTGGTAATATAAAAATAAAAAAATGAAAATGAAGTTAGAAAGGTGAAATCGTTTGGCTAAGAAGCATCAAAATTTAATGACAAGGGAACATTACCCCTAGCATGTTTTAAACTAGCTCGAAGTCTTAAGCACCATGTAAACCGAGTGTAGAATGAATTAATAATTAGATATACCCCATTAAACAAAATGGAAGTCCCATGTGCGAATTAAGTCTATAGCCCGTCAAATATCAAACGTTGGCATTTTCACCTAATTAGATGAACGTTGCGATGGGGCATATGAAAACTTGTGAACCATATGTGAAACCCTATGTGGGTTAGATATCGAGAGTGGAATAATGGTCGAGGTTTTGGTACTCCTAGTACCCTTAATGCAAGTAACCATGACATCAAGTGCATCATGTGCATTGGTGGGAACTTAATTGAGAAAGAATTAATTTATTGAGAATTGATTCACATGGTTATGTCCGATAACCTAACGAGAATAAATGGGTATTAATGATCCAGCTATGTGCATACTCTAAGTTGTGTGCCTACATTGTTAGATGATGGACTCCCGCTAATAGTGGCTATAATGAGGGATAATTTCATTGTTAATAGAAGGTGATTCGGTAATCACTTGGATTAAAAATAGAGTAGACTTGCTAATACCCAAGGTACCCGAAATTAAAATTGATAAGTATGGTGGGAAGTCGGAAAAGCATTGCATATCACGTACATCACCCCACTTACCGAGCTTCGGCTCACCTTGTTGTTATTTGCATGTTATGACAGGTAACGATGACTGTAATACCAATAAGGATGTTGTGGATCCTCCAAAAGGGCTCATATGTGACACAAACCTAAGGGGATGTTATTTTGATTGTAATTTTTAGGGTTGGGATATCGATAGACATTCTTATGGTATTGTAAATAAATTTTATAATTTTTTTCACTATATTTGTTAATCTTATGTAAATTATCTTGTACGCATTTCATTATATGATAAGTCCTTATCGTATGAGCACATACGTGTATGGGGTTAAGTTGGGAATTGGTCATGTCGGCGTGACGCACTCCTCGCCTAGCCACTCCTTTTGGGTAATTAGCAACCGGGTCGAGGAGGGGGCGCCACGGGGTGGTATCGGAGCTATGGTTTAGTTAACTAGGTAGAACCCTAAGTGTCACCCGAGCCTACGGACTAGTGTGCTACTCGATGGGTAATAATTTGATTCCCGATTTTTTTTATATGTATGATTATTATTATGTGATTTTCATGTTGTTATATAATTGTGTTCTAGAAATATTAATACCGGTAAATATTATTGCTTTAGATGTCGTATTTATTCCGTACACTCTACGATACTAGGAAGCACCAACAATGAGCCACCCTAGCTACCTACTAGGTCGAGATTGAACGACCTAACTATGATCGCAAATTAGGATATAGTAACCCATGTCACTCGAGTGCATTATCCGATTCAATGAATAATATTCGTTGATGCTTCTTTTTAGCGAGTATCGCGAGTATGGATTTTTTGCAACTTACTTTACGTCGGACTCTCTTATCGAGAGATTGGCGGTTGCTCGATGAGGTTTGTGATGAGTTGATAGATTAATTTTGTTATTAGAATCTGATCCAAGTCTTCCTTTTGGTACAGAGTTAAGCGGACCCATACTCGGTTGATGTACGACTAGGGTCTACCATAACCCCTTGCTCTCAAGATAATACGCATTGCATCGGATGATATTATTAACTCGGTGGAGGGTCAAGCATTCCTTCCTATGAAGTGTCCGATATATTGGTTGGACATCACATATAGTAAATCTATCACACGGTGTAGTACTTATTGTGCATTTTCCGATGTAAATAAGTACACTTTTGATTGCAAATATAGCACAAAAACTTTTAGAAGGTAGAAGTGCTTGTAAATACCTATTGTGTACGAAATGTTTCATATATATATACATATATATATATATATATATATATATATATAATTTTTACACATAAGTGGATGATTTACATTATATGCCGTTTTCAATACCAAAACTAACATGAGCATAATATGGCATGTACAAAGTCGAAACATGCCAAGAAAGTATTTAGTACGGATAGGAGGTGAGAGGACCTCCAATGACAATAATTATAATCAACAAGATGCCTTAAATCATATGATAGACATGATGCAAAAGCAAGCAACAAGTAATGCAACAACAGCAAGAAGTCTATATGGAGCAAATGAGACAATTCCCGGCCATGAATCAATAGCCCCCACCTCTCGCCATCCTAGCAAAAGAATGATGTAGTGAAGAGGTTTCGTAAAATGAATCCTCAAGAATTCTCTAGGGGTGTTAACCCAATGATAATGGAGGAATGGATTAAGTCTTTAGAAGCAATATTTGAATACTTACAATTTACCAATAATGAACGATTATCGTGTGCATTTTTATGCCGACTAAGGATGCTTGCACATGGTGGGAGAGTGCACGACTAACGGTGGACATGCTTACCTTAACTTGGGAAGGATTTAAGGAGGTATTCTACAACAAATACTTTACTACGGACGTGAGGGCTAAGAAGATTCAAGACTTTTTAGAACTAAAGCAAGATGGAATATTGATGGCAAATATGTATAAAAATTTGAACAAGGGTGTAGATTCGCTCCATTCATCGCTAGGATAAAAATTTGAAAAGAAATCGATTCTTAGCAAGGTTAAACCCAAGAGTACGAAGCATGGTATGGATGTCTACCGCCCACACCTTTCCAAAAATGGTGGATAAGGCGATGTTGGCAGATGAAGATCAAAAAGAGATTTCTAAGGAGTTGCAACAATAAAAAAGGCAAGCATTTAAAATGGGGGCCTCTTCATTCGGACCATTAAGACGATTTCCACCTAGAATTTTAATTGGGGTAGTGGATCAAAAGATGCACGAACCGTCGGACTCGCACCGTATGCTCCAAGACCCGATCTGAATAGTCAACCGAGACCAATGATGGGCAATCAGCTGCGGCTAGTGATGAGTAATCAGCCACGATGCAATACATATGAGAGATTTTATAGTGGGGAATGTCGATCGGATATAAGAACTTGATTTGTATGCCACAAGCCAAGGCACATATCCTATAATTGCCTTTAGGTGTAGAAGCCGAGTTTGGGAAAGGTACCTACTCGGGTTTACACAATGACCTAAGAGGAGGTCGACAAGAGGGACGAGCGGTAATTTACGATAATGTCTCAATCCTTGGCTTGATCGCTTATGTTTTGATTAATTACGGTGCCACACACTCATTTATCCTAGGTGTCGAACTTGAAACATTGATAGTAGGATATCTAATATTAGTCCCTTTTGGAGAACCTATGGAATCAACGAGCCTAGTCGAGCGGTGTCCCATACAGATTGAGGATAAGGGCTTGAAGGCTAACTTGATAGTATTAGACCTCCAAGATTTTGATTTAATTTTGGGAATGGACTAGTTAACGAGGCATGGTGCCACAATCGATTGTTGAGGTCGGAGGGTAGTACTTGACTTACTTGAAAATCATTCGTTAGAGTTTAAGGTTGATACAAAGTTTCAAGTTGTACCAGTCATTTTGGCCATAAAGGCTTGAAAGTCGCTTGAAAAGGTCGTAAGGGGTACTTAGCACATATAGTGGATAGTAGGTGAAACAAAAGTCAAAACTAGGAGATATAGAAATAGTAAGGGATTATTTAGATTTATTCTCGGAATGTTTGACTATGTTATCATCGGAAAGGGAGATAGAATTTGAGATTGATTTGGAGTTGGGCATGACTCCGATTTCTAAAACTCCTTACGGGATGGCACCAGTTGAGTTGAAAGAGCTGAAGGTGCAACTACGGGACTTACTTGGATAAGGGATTCATACGTCCTAGTTCCTCACCTTAGAGAGCTTCGGTAATGTTCATGAAAAAGAATGACGGTAGTATAAGGCTATGTATTGACTATTGGGAGTTGAATTGGGTAACGATTAAGAATAAGTACCCGTTACCCTAGATTGTCAATTTATTCGATCAATTATAAGGAGCAACGAGTGTTTTTCAAAATAGACTTGCAATTGGGGTATCATCGATTGAGGGTAACTCTAAAAGATGTGAAGAAAATGACATTTAGAACAAGATACGGATACTATGAGTTCCTAGTAATGCCGTTTGGGTTGACCAATGCCCTGACCGCTTTTATGGACTTAATGAATCGAGTCTTTAAAGAGTTCTTAGACAAGTTTATCATCATATTCATTGATAATATCATAGTCTATTCTCAAAGTGAGGAGTATAAGGGACAATTGAGAACAACCTTACGGATGTTGATGGAGCGACGAGTTATATGCCAAATTCCGGAAATACGAATTGAGATATGTAAAATAATTTCCCTAAATATGACTTAGAGGGAAACCTACATTCTAAGAGTTAAGATCTATAGAGATAGATTACTTAAAATGTGAGGGGTCTCCCGACGCAGATACATTGATATAATACTAAAAGGTTTAGCATGAAAAAATTAAAGAAAGACTTCTTCCAATGTCACAAAGCTTGATGGTTAATTATAAACGATCCATAATGCAAGCTAAGGAACCAAGATCTCTTTAATGGTCTAAGCATGTACTACATCGGTATCACTTGATTATAGAGATAAAAAAGTCATGGCAACATAAGGATAGAAAAGTTAAAGATAACAATATTGACCCTTTGAATAAGCCTTTGGCATAAATACAACATGAGAGCTTTACTCGAGCATCGAGATTAAGGGATATAATCAATTGGCTCGGTGTAAGTGGGAGATTATTAGTGTACATGCCCAAGATCCAACCTTGTTTGGATGGGTTTAACTTGTTATATTGTTATATCATTTATATTATTTGTAATAAAAGAAGTCTTTATATTAATTCTTATCATTTACATATATTCATTAAATAGAATTAGATAGAAGTCCATATGATATGCATTTATATTAGTAATTGATCGAAAGATATGACATAAACACTAATGCACATAAATGATATCGTTAAATATCCCAAGTCATAGCATGGTTAAGAATGGACATTGACTATATACGGTTAGACTTCGAGTGTTATGCTCATGCTATATGATAATAGTAAGAAATCTTACAGTTATTGGAATGGTGATGCCAAAGTAAGTACTTAGGTGAATTATGTTAAAGAATAAATCACTGGACTTGACTCACCATGAGAACCCATTTCGTTTAGTCGATGAAAATCTTATATGACATAGGTACAGTCGGTCCTTAGGCTTAGGTCATCACGGTTATCTCATTGACAGATTTATGTACTTTGACATTCATTTTAATGGACCTAGTAAAGGGTTGAACATGGATGATCCGTTGGCTACACTAGAAATCTAATGGAAATAGGTAAATGACCAAGATAGGACATATCATTCCTTGTATGCTAAAGGAGTTATCATATTACACTTCGATGAATGTCTACTCAAGAAATCTATGGCCATAATAGGAGTATACCAATAAAGCATAGTTGGTTTACTCTACGAGCTAAGACATTTGAGAATCGAAGAAAACTTATGTGATCATGATCAAACAAGCCTAATAACCAAGTTTGTGATTACATTGTGATAATTTGACGTGAGGAATAAATTGTATGGTAACCATACTCCCGAAAGGTAATTATAGAATAATTAATCCACCTAGAGAGTTAGGTAGTCATGATTCCTTGTTAGAAGCCAATCATGATTTATATGTCAATAGATAAAAGAGGTGTCTTTTATTATTGACACATTGTCAACATATGTGGGAGCTTATTAAGTCACATGCATAAGTTTAAGCATTTACATAATTAAAGAGAAGCAAAGATGTTGGAAAAATTTTTCAATTATGAAAGTTTTCTAAAATGGTAAGTTTTTTATTTTAGAAATCAGCTTTCTAATTTGGAAGTTAGTTCCAAATGTGAAAGTAAACAACCTAAAATGGAAATTAGGTTCCTAATTTAGATTTAAGGGTGATTTGAAAACTTGTTCCCAAATGTGGGCCTCCTAAAATTATCTAACTTAATTTATTTGGATAGTCCAAATTAATTAATTTGGCTAAAATGATTTTGGGCCAATAGGTTTAATTAAGAGTCTAAAAGATATTTTGGTAGGAGGATAAATATGAATCTTACTGGATAAAGATGAATATTTTAAAGATAAAGATCAAAAACCGACCTACAAAATAACTCATAATCCTTGGAGAATTAGGAAACAACAATCGAGACTCCTTTAAGGACTCATTCTCATCCCTCTTTATCTTTGGAAGACAAGGAAGCTTCTTCCTTATATATATAGGAGAGAGATACGACAAACATAAGTAACTTTTGGAGAGAGAAAATTCAACAAAAAAGAGAATATTTCTAGGGCACACGACTTTTAAGAAAAATAAAGAGAAAATTATTTTCTCCCTAACCGAAGCATGCCACTTTCTCTTCTCTCTCTTTGGGTTGTTGTAAAATTACCTTGATTAGATTTTCATAGGAAGCATAATACAAAGTCAAAAAAGGTGGAGCTAGCACTCTACCAATTTCGAGTGCTTCTTTTGTGGATGTTTGAATTGCGTGAATTATCGATAGAGGTCGAATACTTGGATGACTCTCTTCTATAAAGGTTTAAATCTATATTATAAGAGGTAATTCTCCATTCATCATTTTAATTCATAAAGATATGGTTAGTTGATTCAATGACATGATCTTAGGCCTTTTAGATAGAAGAATTTTATTTTTTATTCCGCACCTTCATAGGATGTATGATCTTTCAAAGGAGAGAGGGGTGCGGGAGAGGGGGAGCGATATAGAGAGAGATAGAGAAAGAGAGAGAGAAGGAATAGGTGAAAGTGAGAGATAGAGGGAATATAGAGAAGGAGAGAAAGAGGGGAGAGAGGGGGAGAGTGCGAGAGAGGGAGAGAGAAAAAGGGGGAAAGAGGAAGGGACATGATAGAGGAATGGAGAGAGGAAGAGAGAGAGTGGAAGGGAAAAAGGGAGATAAAGAAAAAGGGAGTGAGGGAGAGGGAGAGAGAGGGGAGAGAGTGTGAGGAGAGACGAGAAGGGAGAAAGAGGGTTAGAGAGAGATAAAGAGGGAGGATGAGAGAGGAAGAGAGGGAGGGGAAGAGAAGGGAGGGAGAAAAGGAGAGATAGAGAGAGATAGGTAGGGAGAAAGGGAGAAGGAGAGTAGAGAGAAGGAAAGGTAGAGGTAGAGGTAGGGAAAATGGGAAAGAGAGTGGCAAGGGGAGGAGAAAAAGGTGAGAAAGAGAGAGAAAGAGAGAAGGAGAGGGAGAAAGGGAATGAGGGAGTCGGAGAAAGAGAGAGAAAGAAAGAAAGAAAGAGATGAAGAGGGAGATAAAAGAAGAGAGATAGAAAGGGAGATAGAGCAAGAGAAAGGGGGAGAGAGGGAAAGGGAGAGGGAGGGTGAGAGAGGAAGAGAGGGAGAGAGATAAAGAGGGAGAGGGAGAGGGAGAGGAAAATAGAGAAAGAAAGAGAGAGTAGGGTAAAGAGAGAGTAAGAGATAGAAAGAGAAAAAGAGACGAAGAAAGGAATAGAGAGGGAGGAAGAAAGGGATGGGGTGAGAGAGATAGATGGAGGGAGAATAGGATAGGAACAGAGGAAAAAGGAGGAGAAGAGAGCAAGAGAGTAAGAAGAGACATAAAGAAAGAAGGAAGGGAAGAGAGAGGTAGAGAAAGAAGGAGAGAGAGGGAGAGAAAGAGAGCGGGAGGAAAGAGAGAAGGAGAGGCAGAGAGAGAGTGAGAGGGAGAATGAAAGAGAAAGTGGGAGAGGGAGTAGAAGAGGGAGGGAGAGGAGAGAGAAAGAGAGAGGGAGTGAGCGAGATAGATAGAATGAGAGGGAGAGGGAGATGTAGTAAGAGGAAGAGGGGGAGAGAGAGAGAGATAAGGAAAGAGAGGGAGAAAGAGAGAAATAGTGAGTGGGAAAAAGAGAGATGGACATAGAGGAAAGGAATGAGGGAGGAAGGGAGGGAGAGAGGGAAAGAACGAGGGAGAGGAGGGAGAGAGAGTGAGTGAGAGAGAATGAGACAAATGGAGAGAAATAGTGAGAGGAGGAAAGGGATAGTGAGAGGGAGAGAGTGGGAGAGAAGGAGAGATAGTGAGAGATGGAGAAGGGGAGAGAGAGTGAAGGAAGGGAGACTAGAGTGAGATAGAGGGAGAAAGAGAGAGGAGAGAGAAAGGGAGAGAGAGGGAGGGAGAGAGGAAGAAAGAGAGGATGAGAGGTAGAGGGATGAAGGAAGAGAAGGTGAAAGAGAGAGGTAGAGAGAGAGCTAGAATGGGATTAAGAGAGAAGGACTAGATGAGGAGAGAGGGAAAGAATAAGAGAGAGGGATAAAAAGAGAGAGGATAATAGAGAGGGAGAAGAGGAAAAGGAGAGAGAGGGAGAAAGAGATAGTGAGAGGGAGAGAAGGGATAAAGAGGGAAGGAAAGAGAGTGAATAGAGAGAGCATGATGAAGAAAGATAAGGAAAGGGAGAGAGAGAGGTAAAGAGAGAGTGGGAGAGAGAGTGAGAGAGAAAATGAGGGAGATAGAAAAAGAGAGAGACCAGGAGAGAGAAAGAGTGAGTGGGAGAGAGAGACATGGAGGGAGAGAGTGGAGAAGAGATAGGGAGGGAGAGAGGGCAAGGGAGAGAAAGGGAGTGAGAGGAAGGGAGAGAGAAGGAGGGGGAGGGAGAGGGAGGGAGAGAGAAAGAGGGAGGAACGGAGAGGGAGGGACAGAAAAAGGGAGCAAAAAGGAGAGGAAGAGGGAGCAAAGGGAAGAGGGAGAGGGAGAAAGTGAGAGAGGGATAAGAAAAGGGAGAGGGAGAGGGAGAGGGAGAGGGAGGAGAAGGATAGGGAAAAGGAGAGAGAGGGAGAGAGTGAGAGAGTGAGAGGGAGAAAAAAAGAATGAGAAAGAAAGGGAGCGGCAAAGAGGGAAGGAGAGAGAGATAGAAAGAGGTAAGGGAGAGAGTGGATGGGAGAGGGGAGAGAGATAGAGTTAAAGAGGAAAAGAGGGATTGAGGGAGAGGGAGAGTGAGAAAGAGAGAGGGAGAGAGGAGAGAGGGACGAGAGAAGGAGAGAGGGAAAGAGGGAGGGAGATAGAAAGAGAAGGGGAGGGAGAGGTGGATAGGGAAAGAGGGAGAGGAAAGGAGAAAGAGGTAAGAGAGAGAGTGTGTGTGTGTGAAAGAGGAGGAGAGAGAGATTGAGAGGGAGAGATAGAGAGAGTGAGAGTGTTGAAGGGAGAGAGATTCGGAGAGAGACCGAGAGAGAAGGAGAGGGAGAAAGAGAGGAGTGAGGGAGAGAGACGGGGAGAGAGAGAGTTAGAGAGAGAGAGATAAAGGAAAGAGGGAGAAGGAGAGAGTGAGAGAGAGTGGGAGAGAGAGTGAGAGAGAGGGAGGGAAGGGAGAGAGATGTGAGAGAGAGGGATATAGAGAGCTAAAGAGAGAGATGAGGGAGAAAGAAAGAGGGAAAGAGGGGAAGGGAAAGAAGTAGGAGAGAGAGAGGAGGGGAGAGAGAAGGAGAAAGGGAAAGTGAGGGGGAAGGGAGAGAGGGAGAGTAAGGAGAGAGAAAGAGGGAGAGTGAGGGAGAGTAGGGTGAGAGAGAGAGGGAGGGAGGTAGAAAGTGAGAGAGGGGAAAGAAAAAAGGAGAGTGAGGGTGAGGGAGACTGATAGGAATAGAGGGAGGAAGAGAGGGAGAAAGAGGGTGAGAGATAGAGGGAGGGAGAGAGAAGGTGAGAGGGAGAAAGAGAAAGGGAAAAGGAAGGGAGAGAGAGGTAAAGAGAGAGTGGGAGAGAGAGTGAGAGAGAAAAGGAGGGAGATATAGGGAGAAAGAGAGGGAGAGAAAGAAACACTAAGAGGGAGAGAGAGAGAAGAAGTGAGAGAGAGAGAGAGCGAAGGAGATAGAAATAAAGAGAGAGATGAAAAGAGAGAAAGAGTGAGTGGGAGAGAGAGAAATGGATGGAGAGAGAGTGGAGGGGAGATAGGGAGGGAGAGAGGGCAAGGGAGAGAGGGAGGGAGAGAGAAGGAGGGAGGGAGGGAGAGGAAGGGAGAGAGAAGGAGGGAGGAATGGAGAGGGAGGGAGAGAAAGAGGGAGCAAAAAGGATAGGGAGAGGACATGGAGAAAGTGAGAGGGGACAAGGAAAAGGAGAGGGAGAGGGAGAGGGAGAGGGAGAGGGAGAGGGAAAATGAGAGAGAGGGAGGGGGATAGGGAGAGGGAGAGGGAGAGGGAAAATGAGAGAGAGGGAGGGGGATAGGGAGGAAGAAAACAGGAAAATGGGAGAGAGGGAGAGAGTGAAGGAGTGAGAGGGAGAAAAAAGAATGAGAGAGAAAGAAAGAGACAAAGAGGAAAGGAGAGAAAGATAAGAAGAGAGGGAGGGAGGGAGTGGATAGGAGATGGGGAGAGAGATGGAGCTACGGAGGGAAAGAGGGATTAAGGGAGAGGGAGAGTGAGAAAGAGAGAGGGAGAGAGAGGGAGAGAGGGAAAGAAGAAGGGAGATAGAAAGAGAAGGGAGGGAGAGGAAGGGAGAAAGAGGTGAGAGAGAGAGAGAAAGAGAGTGTGAAAGAGGAGGAGAGATAGATGGAGAGGGAGAGATAGAGTGTGTGTGTGTGATAGAGAGAGTGAGAGTGTTGAAGGGAGAGAGATTCGGAGAGAGACTGAGAGAGCGGGGAGAGGAAGAGAGGAGTGAGGGAGAGAGAAAGGGAGATAAAGGAAAGAGGGAGAAGGAGAGAGGGAGAGAGAGGGAGAGAGAGGGAGGGGAGGAGAGATATGTGAGAGAGAGAGGGATATAGAGAGCTAGAGAGAGATATGAGGGAGAAAGAAAGAGGGAGAGAGGGAAAGAGGGAAAGAAAGGGAGAGAGAGAGAAGGAGAAAGGGAGGGTGAGAGGAAAGGGATAGAGGGAGAGAGAGGGAGAGTAAGGGAGAGTAAGGAGAGATTGAGGGAGAGTAGGGTGAGAGAGAGAGAGGGAGGGAGGTAGAAAGTAAGAGAGTGGGAAAGAAAAAAGGAGAGTAAGGGTGAGGGAGACTGATAGGGATAGAGGGAGAAAGAAGGGAGAAAGAGGGTGAGAGACGAGAGGGAGGGAGAGAGAAGGTGAGAGGGAGAAAGAGAGAGGCGGAGAGGAAGGGAGAGAGAGGGATGGCGAGAGAGAGAGCAAGGGAGAGGGAAAGAGAGGGAGAAAGAGGGGAAGAGGGAGAAAAGGGAAGAAGGAGTATGGGAGAGAGATGAGGGATGGAGAGTGAGAGAGGGAGAGAGGGAGAGAAAGAGAGAGAGAAAGGGAAAGGAAGAATGGATGGGAAGAGAGAGGGAAAAGGATAAGGCAAGAAAGCATAAGAGGGAGGAAGAGAAAGAGGGAGAAAGAGGAAGAGACGAGAGAATGAGAGATGAAGAGATAGTAGGGAAGAGAGAGAGAGGGGGAGGTAGAGGGATAGAGGGAGAGAGAGAGAGAAAGAAGAAGAGGGAGAGAGAGGGGATAGGAATAGAGGAAGAGGGGGAGAGAGAGTGGGAAACAAAGAAAGAGAGAAAGAGTGAGTGAGGGAGAGAGAGGGAGAGGGAGATATAGAGGGAAAGAAAGAGAAGGAGAGAGAGATGGAGATGGAGATAGAGAGGGGGAGCAAGAAAGAGGGAGAGAGGAGGAGAAAGAGACAAAGAAAGATAAAGGAAGGGAGAGAGGGAGATGGGGAGGGGAGAGGGAATATGAGGAAGAGAAAGAAGGAGAAAAACAAAGATGGTAAGGAGGATAAAGAGATAAAGAGAGACAAAGAGAGAAGGAGGGTGGGAGAGAGAAGATGAAACATAAAGGGAGGTAGGGAGAATGAGAAAGAGAAATGGAGAGAAGGAGAAAGGGAGAGAGGGAGATGGGGAGGGAGAGGGAGGGAGATTAGGAGGGAGAGATGGATAGATGGAGAGGGGGAGATTGGGAGAGAGAGAGTTAGAGAGGGAGTAAGAGGGTGATAAGGAGATAGAGAGGGAGAGATAGAGAATGAGAGAGGGAGAGGGATAGGGAGAGAAAGATAAAGAGGGAGTACGAGAAAGGGAGGGAAAGAGAGATATAAAGGGAAAGAGAGAGAAAAGAGAGAGAGAGAAAGAGGGAGAGGGAGAGGGAGTTACGAGAGAGATAGGTAAGGAAAGGGGGAGAGGGGGAAGAGAGATTGAGAGAAAGAGAGAGAGAAGGTGAGCGAGAGAGGGGGAGAGAAAGACATTGATAGATAAAGAGAAAGAGAGGAAGGAAGAAAGGGAGACAACTTGGGAGGGAAAGTGAGGGTGAAAGGGAGATAGAGAAGGAGAAAGAGTGAGAGAAAAAGAGAGAGGGAGAGAGGAAATAGAGAGAAAGAGAGATAATGAGAGGGAGAGAAGGAAGGAGAGAGAGAGGATGAGAAAGTGAGAAAGATAGAGGAAGATAAAAAGGGAGAGGGAGAGGGAGAGATAGGAAAGGGAGGGGAGAGAGGGGGAGAGGGAGAGAGAAAAGGAGAGAAGGATAGATGGAGAGAGGGAGGGAGAGGGATAGAGAAGGAGAGAGAAGGAGAAGGTGATAAAGAGGGATAAGGAAAGAGAGTGGTAGAGAGAGATAAAGAGGGATAGATAGGGTGATAAGGAGAGGGAAAGAGGGTGGGAGGGAGACCAAAGAGGAGGGAGAGAGAGGGAGAGATGAAGAGAGAGCTAGAGATGGAGAGAGAAAGAGAAAAAGGGACCGATATGGAGAAAAGAGGAGAGAGGGGAGAGAGAGTGAGAGAGCGAGAAGGAGAGGGAAAGAGAAAGAGTGAGTTAGAGAGAGAAGGAGAGAGAGGGAGAGAGGGAGAGAGGGAGAAGGAGAGGGAAAGAGAGAGAGTGAGAGAGCGAGAATGAGAGGGAAAGAGAAAGAGTGAGTTAGAGAAAGAAGGAGAGACGGGGAGAGAGGGAGAGAGCAAGAAGGAGAGGGAAAGAGAGAGAAGGAGAGAGACGAAGAGATGGAGAGACGAAAAGGGAGAGGGAAGGAGAGAGAAAAGGATAGAGAGGGAGAGGGAGAGAGTGAGGGAGAGAGGGAGAGGGAGCAAGAGAGAGAGAAAAGAGAGGGAGAGACGGATAGGGGAAAGGGAGAGGAAGGGATAGAGAAAAGGAGAGGAAGTTGGAGAGAGGGGGAGAGGGAGTGAGGGGGTGAAAGAGAAGGAGAGAGTTTAAGATGTGGGAGAGGGAGAATGGGAAAAAAATAAGAAGAAGGGAGAGGGTTAGAAAGTGGAAGGGAAAATAGACTAAGAGAGGGAAAGGGGGAGAGAGGGAGGGAGAGAGGGAGGGAGAGAGGGAGAGATAAAAAGAAAGAGGGGATAAAGAGAAAGAGGGAACTAAAGAGAAGGAGAGAGGGAAGAGAGAGACATAAAAGGGGAGAGGGAGGGAGAGAGTGAGTGAGTGACAGAGAGATAGAGAAAGAGAGTTGAAGTGTGAGAGAGGAAGAGAGAGAGAGATAAAAAGAGGAAGGGAGAGGGAGAGAGACTAAGAGGAAGTGAGAGGGAGAGAAATACAAAGGGAAGGAGAGAGATAGAGAAGGAGGGAGTGGGAGAGAGAAAAAGAGAGAGGAGAAAGATGGAGAGAGTGGGAGAGAGAAATGGGTAGGGAGATAGAGGTAGAGTGATAGGGAGGGAGAGAGGGAGAGGGAGAAGGAGAGGGAGATAGAGAGGGGAAGAAAAAGAGATAGAGTGAGAAAGTTAGAGAGAAAGAGAGAGGGAAGGAGTAAGGATATAAAAGAGAGAGGGATAGAGAGAGAATGGAAGGGAGAAAGGGAGGGAGAGAGAAAAGGAGACTAGGGGAGAGAATCGGAGAATGAGAGAGGGGAAAGAGTGAAGGAGGGAGAGAGAGGGAGAGAAAAGGAGAGGTAGGTAGCATTCATGAGAGAGAGAGAGAGAACAAGAGTGAGAGAGAGACACGAGAGGGAAAATGAGAGAGTGGGAGGGAGAAAGGGCATGAGAGCAAAAAAAAAAGGGAGGAAGAGAGAGAGGAAGGGAGGGTAAGGGAGAGAGGAAAGAAGGAGAAAGAGGGAGAGAGGGTGAAAGAGAGAGAATAGGAGAGAAAAATAGAGAGGGAGTGAGTGAGAGAGAGAGAGAGAAAGGGAAAATGTAGAAGGAGGAAGCGAGAAGGGGAGAGAGAGCGAAAGGAGAGAGAGAGAGGGAGTGAAAGAGAGAGATGGCATCAAAGTCGGTCTAAAAAACCTCAAAACTAGGCCGACGTGTTTTTGGCTAAAATCACCCCTAGGTTATGATCAACGTCGATGAATTTTGAATGTTGACCGATTTGGCATTGAACTTCATTCAAAAAAATCTCAAAATCAAACTAATACTTTTTCTTCAAATTTTATCACACTCATACCATTTCATAAATTCTAAAGTCCGTTGGCTCGTATCCTCTCAAAAAGTAGTAAAAGTTTATTTTGATGGCTTAAATGACATTTGTTAGCCAAAATCACCCCAAGGTCATGATCAATGGTGATGAGTTTTGAAAGTTGGCTTGTTTAACATCGAACTTCGTCAAAAAAACCTCAAGATTTAGTTGATAGTTTTTCTTCAAATTTTGTCACTCTTAAACTCGTTTCACAAATTCTAAAACTCGTTGGCCTCCATCATCTCCAAAAACGAGTAAAAGTCCGTTTTGACGACTTAAAACAACATTTTTGGCCAAAACCACCACTCGGGTCATGGTTTTTACGAATGAGTTTTCATGATTGGCTAGTTTGCCATCAAAGTTGGTCCAAAAAACCTCAAAATTGAGTTGACTATTTTTCTTTTGATTTTGTGGAGCTCGTGCCATTTCATAAATTCCAAAGCTTGTTGGTCGACATCATTTTAAAAAATAGTAAAAGTGTATTTTCGGGGCCTAAAAAGTGTTTTTTGTTTTACCAAAATCACCCTTGGGTCATGGCTACAACTAAGGAATTTTAATTGTTGGTCCGTTTGGCATTGAAATAGGTCCGAAAAAACTCAAAACTAGGTCAACGTGTTTTTAGCCAAAATCACTCCTATGTCATGATCAACGCCGATGAATTTTGAATGTTGGCCCATTTGGCATTCAATTTAGTAACGAGAAAAACCTCAAAATTGGGCTAATAGTTTTTCTTTAGATTTTGTCATGCTCATACTATTCCATGAGTTCCAAAGTCCATTGGCTCGCATCATCTTGAAATACGGTAAAAATATATTTTGAGGGCTTAAACGATATTTTTTAGCCAAAATCACCGCTAGGTCATGGCTTCGATCGGTGAGTCTTAATGGTTGGCTCGTTTAATATCGAACTTAGTCCAAAAAACCTCAAAATTATGCCAATAGTTTTTTTTAGATTTTTTTGAGCTCATATAATTCAAAAAATTCCAAAGCCTATTAGTCCGCATCATCTCGAAAAACCTATAAAAGTCTATTTTGAGGGTCTAAACGATGTATTTTGGCTAAAATCATCCTTGGGTCGTGGCTACGGTTAAGGAGTTTTGATTGTTGACCCATTTGGCATCAAACTAAGTCTAAAAAAGCTCAAAACTAAGACAACATAATTTATGCTAAAATCACCCCTAGGTCGGGATCAACGTAGATGAGTTTTGAATGTTAGCCGTTTGGCATTGAACTTAACCTAAAAGATCTAAAAATTGGGTTGACAGTTTTTCTTCAAATTTTATCATGCTCATACCATTTCACGAATTCAAAAACCCATTGGCCCTCATCATCCCAAAAAATATTAAAAGTTTATTTTTAGGGCAAAAACAATGTTTTTTGGCCAAAATCACCTCGGGGTCATGGCTTCGTCAATGAGTTTTGATAGTCGGCCCGTTTGGCATCAAACTTGGCCAAACAATCTTAAAATTGGGCTAATATTTTTTCTTTAAATTTTGTTGAGCTCATATCATTCCATAAATTCCAAGCTCGTTGGCTCGCATCATCTCAAAAAACAATAAAAGTGTATTTTGAGGGCCTAAATTTTTTTACCAAATTACCCTTGGGTCATAGCTACAACAAAAGAGTTTTGATTGTTGCTCATTTTGACATTAAACTTAGTCTAAATAGCTCAAAACTAGGCCAACATGTTTTTGGCCAAACTCACCCTTAGGTCAAAATCAACGCCGATGAGTTTTGAATGATGACCTATTTGGTATTGAACTTTGTCCAAAAAACCTCAAGATTGGACCGATAGTTTTTCTTTACATTTTTTCATGCTCATACCATTTCATAAGTTCTAAAGCCCATTGATCCGCATCATCTCGCAAAATAGTAAAAGTCTATTTTGAGGGCTTAATCGGAGTTTCTTGGCCAAAATCATCTGTTGGGTCATAGCCTTGGCTAATGAGTTTCGATCGTTGGCCCATTTGGCATCAAACTTGGTCTAAAAAACCTCAAAATTAGGTTGACGAGCTTTTCTTTAGATTTTATCAAGCTCACACCATTCCATAAATTCCATAGCCTATTGTTCGCATCATCTCGAAAAATAATAAAAGCGTATTTTGAGGGCCTAGATAGTTTTTTTTTTTTTTTGTCCGAGTCATAGCTACAACCAAGGAGTTTTGATCCCTAGCTCGGTTGGCATTGAACATGGTCTAAAAAGGCTAAAAAATGGGGTGACATGTTTTTGGCCCAAATCAACACTTACTCATGATCAACGCCAATGAGTTTTGAATGTTAGCCCATTTGGCATTTAAATTAGTCCAAAAAACCTTAAAATTGGGATGACATTTTTTTTTTAGTTTTTATCTTACTCATACCATTCTTCGAATTCCAAAGTTTGTTGGCTCATAATATCTCGGAAAACGGTAAAAGTGTATTTTAAGGGCTTCAATGGTGTTTTTTTGGCAAAAATCACCATTGGGTCAAGGCTTCGACCAATTAGTTTTAAGTGTTGGCTCGTTTGATATCGAACTTGGTCTAAAAAATCCTACTAATTTGGCTAACAAGTTTTCTTCAAATTTTGTAGAGCTCATACCGTTTGATGAATTCCAAAGCTCGTTGGCTCGCATCATTTTAAAAAATAGTGAAAGTGTATTTTGATGACCTAAATAATATTTTTATGCAAAAATACCCCTAGGTCGTGGCTATAGTTAAGTTGTTTTTATCGTTGGCTCATTTGGCATCGAACTAGGTCTAATAAGGCTCGAACTTGGCCGATGTGTTTTTTGCCAAAATCACTCCTAGGTCATGATCAACACCGATGAGTTTTAAATGTTGGTCCATTTGTCATCAAACTTGGTCAAAAAAATCTCAAAATTAGGCTAACGAGTTTTTCTTTCAATTTTATCGAGCTCATAAACTTCCATGAATTTCAAATCCCGTTAGCTCGCATCATCTTGGAAAATAGTAAATGTGTATTTTGAGCACCTAAATGGTATGTTTTTTTCCAAAATCATCCTTGGATCATGGCTATAGCCAAGGAGTTTTAATTGTTGGTCCATTTGACATTGAACTAGGTCTAAAAAAGCTCAAAATTGGGTCGATGAGTTTTTTACCAAAATCACTTCTAGGTTATGATCAACAACGATGAGGTTTGAATATTGGCCCATTTGGCATCGAACTTGGTCCCAAAAACCACAAAATTGGGCTAAAAGTTTTTCTTCAAATGTTGTTCGGTTCATACCACTCCACGAATTCTATAGCTCATTAGCTCGAATCATCTCTAAAAATAGTAGAAAAGTAATTTGGTGGCCTAAATGACATTTGTTTGGCAAAAAACACCATTGGGTCATGGCTACAACAAAGGAGTTTTGATCGTTGGCTCATTTGGGATGGAACTAGGTCTAAAAAAAATTAAAAATTAGCCGACATATTTTTAGCCAAAATCACCCTAATGTCATAATCAACATCGATGAGTTTTGGATGTAACTTAATCCAAAAAAAACCTTAAAATTGGGCTAATAGTAACCCTTTTATGTTTTTTTCAGAATGAAGAAAAGTATGAGACCATCTATGTCGATGATAAGCTCTTTATGGCTAGTGGAAACCATGTAGAAGCATGATTTTATACCGATGAGTGGAATATAATAAGAGTTTATGCTAGTGTGATATAGCTTAGATCAATAATCAAAATTAAAGAACTAGAGGAAGGAATAAAGAAAACCTTGGAAAGATGCTTTAAATAAGAAAAGCCCAAAAGCAAAACATTAGCCTTTCCTCATGAATGAGCATCCTAACAACGACAACCCTAGAGAAATGGAAGCCCGAACCATCATCTAAATATATACAAAGTACCTAATAGAAAGAAAATTTACGCTAGAGTACCATCCAAATTGGGTAGAGACTAGAGACTAGTTAGCAGCAGAACTATAAGCTGAAATCCCTAAAGAAAAATCTTATAAAGAGGAAGATCCTTTCGAGAAGATCAATTTAGGCATCGAAGAAGAAGAAAAACTCACATATATCGGTGTATATTTAAAGCAAGAGGATTAAAAAAAAAACAAGCTGAATTATTGAAATAGTTCAAAGATTGCTTTGTATGAAATTATATGAACATGCTAGGGTTGAATAGAAAATTGGTGGAATTAACCATTTCGGTTAAGGAATGAGCTAAAAATTGTCAATCAACCTACCAAAAGGATAGTCTTAAGGGACTTGAAAAATGTGAAAGATGAAATTCAAAGGCCATTCAAAGTTGGTTTCATCATTTTTGACAAGATACATCAAATATATGTTCAATATGGTTCCGAGTAATAAAAAGAATGGAAAAATCAAGGTATGCATTGACTTAAAGGATTTGAATAAAGCTACTCTAGAGGATGAGTACCTTATGCTTGTGATAGATGTCTTGGTTGATGCGATTCATCGGGCTAATGTTTTATCTATGATAGATGGATATGTTAGTTACAACCAAATCCCTATTATAAAAAAGCAAATCTACAAACGAGCTTTTAGAGGCCCGAGTGTTGTTGAAGCAAATGGGTGATGATGCCTTTTTGGATTTAAGAATGCTAAAGCCATATACTAGAGAGTGATGAATATTACCTTTCATGACTTAATTAATGAAAATATGAAAGTATAAATTGATGATATCGTGGTGAAGTTAGAATCACTAATAGCACATGGATGACTTAAGAGAAGCTTTCTTAAAAATAAAGAAGTATAAATTAAAACTCAATCCATCTGGAATATGCTTTTAGGGTCTCTATATGTAAATTTTTTGCATTTTTAATTCATAACGGATGCATAGAGGTAGAAAAAAACAAAGCAAAAACAATCATAGAAGCAAAGCCCCCTTAAAAGTTGGACTCGAATTTATGAATTTATATAAATTTATATGGTTATATTAGTTGTTTAAGATGATTTATTTCCAATCTTGCTAAAAAAGTAAAGTCTTCACGATCTCAAATGAAGTTGAAAGAAGAAAAGAAGTTTGAATACGAGTTACAACATCAAGAAGTCTTTGATAAAGTTAAGAAATATTTATAAAATCCTTTTGTCTTAGTCCCTTCGAACAAGGAAAACCATTAAATTTGTACATTGTAGCAATGAAAAACTCAATTGGAAGCTTTTTGTGCAAGATAATAAATACGGCCAAGTGAAATCTACATTCTCCTTAAGTAGAACATTAAATGATGTTGAAAGTAGATATTATCCCATAGAAAAGTTATGTTTGTGTTAATATCACGTAGCCACAAAACTAGAACATTACTTGATAAAATATTCTATTTATGTAATTGATGTGATTAAATATATGTTAAATATACCAATTTGTTTTTGGTAGAATTAGTAAATAGAACCTTGCTCTAGTTGAGTACGATATTATATATGCTCTACATAAATCACTAAAAGGACAAGATTTAGCCAAATTCCTATATGATCATCCATCTATAAACCATGGAGAATACAATGAAAGGTTGCAATAGTTCATTTGAGCCCTTAGAAGTTATTTTTTGATGGATCTAGTACCATCCTTGATGTACGGGTAGGGGTACTCTTTTAATTCCCACATGGGTCAATCACCAAAATAGCTTTCTTATTGAAGGGAACATGTACTAACAATAGAGAAAAATATGAGGTACTTATAATAGGTCTTGAAATCTTGCTCACCATAGGAGTAAAGAACATAGAGATAATAGGTGATTCATAGTTAGTTATTAATTAATTATTTGGAAAATACAATTGCCAAAATTTAAGCTTAAAAGGATGCTTAAAGAAAGCAAAACACTTACCATCTAAGTTTGATGATGTTTTGGTAAGACATATACGGAGAAAAAATAACCAAGTCTGTGAATGACTTTTAGATGCAAGTGTCCAACATTGTTGTTGAAATAAGTGGCTTATATATTCATCCAATAAAATAATGCTTAAGAGAATCCTCAACAATTCTCTAGGGATAAAACATTAAAATTAAAAGCCTTAAACTACACTATGGTGAATGATGAACTATGCATGAGGGATAGGTCCGGTTATCTAATGAAATGCATAGGAATTGATGAAACCCTAGCAGTAATGGATGAAGTTCATTTAAAGATATGTATGTCACACCTTGTAGCATCTAAAATGATTGATGTCATTAAAAAGGAGGCTTTTATAAGTAAAAAAGAAGAAGCAAGATTGCAAAGCATTGGCTAGAGGGTTTACACCTTATCAAATACATCTTTACATGCCGTGAGTCCTTTCCAAAGACATGGGAACTCCAAGTTAGGACCTTCTAATGCATTTTATAAAGAGCAATCTTTATAGCAAGTCTATGTTTCCTAAAGCAAAAAAAAAAAAGGGTTTGAGCCTTATAAGAAAAGTACTCAAAGCATATCCCATTGAAAAATATACCTTGAAGACAAAGTGGCCATATGTCAAAAACCTATAGTTGCCATCAAAGAAAATAGACCTAGACAACAAATAAGGAAAGTAAGTTGTAGCCATAAAGGTAATTAATCATAATGGGCCATGAGAATTCTGATAGAAGGTAAGAGAAACAACCTAAAACAATTTGTGATTAGCATAAGACAAAAAAAAAAAAAAAAGGGCTAGAGCCACGAAGACCGTAGCATATGAAAAGGGTGACGACCATGGAGAAAAAAAACCTAAAACTTATTATGGTGCTCTTATTGTAGACCAAGTATTTACAAGTCCATAAGAGGTAAGAACCTAATTATTTATTCAATATAAATCAAAGAAATAATCATGAAACAAAAAAATTTAGGATGAAAATTAAATTTAAAAAGAAGAAGAAGAAAATGTGGGGGTATGAATACCAAAATCTAAAGTTCGGATGACACCTTTTTGCGAAGAATCAAAACAAGCCCAAGCTCTTAACTCTTTTGTTTATGGCTGCCAAATTTAGAACCCTTTAAAGGTATAAGGAATCCAAAGTCTTATTATGAAATTGATGGATGAAAGAGAGTTTCAACCCTTCGATTGAAACTAACAACCAATTCTCGAAATCAACACAAACAGAATTTCCTATGGATCTATCACAAAGATCAATTGTGCTCACCAAGAAAATCTAATCCGATTGACCTAGAAATTTGAAAAGTGTGGTTAAGAGATAGGTGAAGCTTTTATCCAAATTTTAGCTTAATCCGTTAAAACTTGACCCATTTTTTACTAAGTTGAAGTTCTTTCCAATTTTTTTCCTAAAATCAACATTTGAATGTAAAGAAACTAACTAGTCAAGCTAAGATATATTGATTGCAAAACTTGTTAAAGTTTAATCCTAAATGCTTTTGGTGAGGTTAATGGCCCCACTATACCTTTAGGTTAGATTCTGATTAAATAACCCACCTTGGTTGATCAACTCGAGGATGTAAACAACAAATCCTAAACATAAAGATTCAAGAGATTAGAGACAAACTTCCCAAGTATTTTATTAATTCTCTAAGCAAGAAAGATATATCTCTTTACAAGCATGAAATCCTTATTTATACTAGTCTATAGGTCATCCACACAAGGTTTACACTATAAAAAAAACTAAATAGTAAGGGAAATTAGATAATGACATAAAGTTATCGGTATATAGTGATAGATTAGTGAATGAGTAACATCCGATACTAATTTCTTGACATTTTAGGTTAATAGAAATGCAATACTAATAGATTAAAGACAAAATTTCAATAACAAAGTACTACCATCATTGAATTATATGGTAAATTTTTAGCCGTTAGTTTAGTGAAGGATGGTATTGTCCGTCGCTAATTTAGAGCGAGATATGGGAAGATGATTGTTAACACCTATTTTTTACCCTAATTAATTTCTTAATTTTAGCAAAAAACTATAGAGAAATAAAAAAGATAATTAAAATAAAATAAAATAAAATATAAATGAACAATATTACTTTTGGTGTCTAATTGAAAAAAATACAAACTAGGGACCGAAAAAACCTAATTAACGGTGTAATTGAACGAATTAAAATCCAAGATTTTTAATTGAAAGAAATGAGTATTGCAATTAAAATAAATAAGAATTTTTTTGATTAACTTCAATTAAGGGTATGATTGAAGAGAAATAAAAAAATTTAGATTAAAATTGAAAAAAAATGAAAGAAACGGGGACTAAATTTGATGTTTATCCAAAACCATAAATTTTCTCCTATAAATATCAAACTACTGTTCATCTCAAGAGGGAGGATCTCCTTCATCTAACCAAACCCAAAAATCCAGCTTCATCTTCCCTAAATTTTGCTCCCTTCCATCCGACCTCCACCAAAATCGGCTTCATCTTCACTAAAATCACTCTCTCCTCCATCGGACCTCCACCAAAACCGAGCTTCATCTTCCGTAAAACCTCAACCACCACCCACGTCTTCTTCTTCATCTAGCCGAATAAAAAAACCAACTTCATCTTCTCTAACCAAACTTGGCACTAGCTGAACACCCTCTTTCATCATCTATTTCAATCGAGCAAGCCACAACAAAGCTTGGCTAGTCAAACCTCCCATCCCTACTATCCATTACCTAATGAAGCACCACCACCACCACATTATCCAGTCGTTTTTCCTCAATTGAAACCCTCATACCAACAAACCATAACCACCACTAAAAATAAACCATCATCTTTCAAAACCTTCAATGAAAGTCTCGGGTGAGTAATCACGACAAACAAGACCTCACCCCTTTTGCCAAGAATCGCCAAAACTCACTACACCAAAAAAAGGCATTAGAGGTAGTTTTTTCTCTTCAGAGGTGGTTATAATCACCTCTACAAAGTCTAGGGGTGGTTTTTTGAATCGACTCAAAACCATTTGCAATATCACCGCCTCTATGTTGTAAAGGTAATTTTTACAACTGTTGAGGAATTGAGAGGCGATTATCTTGAGGCTATTGCAACCTCCTCTACAATGCCAATTGTCTTTTTTTTATGCATAATTTTTGCGATGGTTGGATTTTTGAAAAATTTTGAGCAAAATGTTTTGGGCGATTGCAACAACTTCAAATTTTATAATTTATATAAGGGCGGTTGTGTAACTACCTTTAGCATTATAGTTTTATTTCATCTTCAAATTCAATAATTTATTCCATTTTTGGTTAAAAATAAATTTAAAAAATTACACCTTGTTGAATGCAAATAAAAATGTTTTAAATATCGACTAGATCTAGTAAAAAATGAAATACAATACCTTATCTATAGCGTAACACGAGCAACGAGATAATGAACTAATTAAAACTAAAATATAATTACCATAACATGCTATAATCCTAGGTAAACACTAACACAAAACTTAGTCAAAAAGGCTAAAACCCAATTCTTCATTAAACTCTTTAGCATGCTCTTCGTTCTATTCTTTCTTGGCGGTAGCTAAGGAACTACCAAAAATGATAGCAATAACAAGAGCGAGTAGGTAGTAAAGGCTGAGTCATTGTCATAAATAGACAAGAATGATTAGAGTTGAAAATGAAATGAGTGTAGACAAAAAAAAAAAAAAAAGGCTTCAAACTGTAAAGAAAGAAAAACACAAAGAACACACACAATACAAATTAATTGTTTCATTTGTATTTTGAAAGCATCAATGTTGCCTATTTATCATTTAAAAAATGCTTCAATTTCTATAGTTATCATCACTTAAGGTGAAGCTAACATGAAATGCAATGATTAGTTCACCTAACTTCCATCCATCACACACACACACACACACTTACATGTTTATATATCAACATATACATATGTATTGTTGGTTAAGAAAAAGGTTACTTTAAACATGATTAAACTGGACAAATTTGTTAATGAAGTAAACATCCATAGTATATGGGAGACACCACTACTATTTTGAATGTATCAAGAGCCCGCAATTCAAAGAGTAACAAAAAAAATTATCTACCAAAAGCCACTCTATAACTACAAGCCATTCCCAGTTATCTTCCCATTAAAGCAAGTCCTCCATGAAAGAATATGAAGTATTCCTCTAGAATTTTACATAAAACAGTTAATCTCGGATTTAAACTTACAATCTTATGGTTATAAGCCAAAGACCATTTTCATTGCACCAACCAATAGCACCTTTATAAAAACCACATTCATGCAGAAGAAATTAAAAAAAAAAAAAGAATAAAGAGAGTTTCTATATTAATTTTCTCACAATAAGCATTTCAAGGTAAGAAGTGTTTGTTCTTTTAAATTACATGGGGGAAGCTCCTACGAAATGGATTACCTTCTTTAAGTAACTAATTTAAGTGATTACACAAGCAAGGACAACCAAGATAAAGGCCCATGTTTAGGGGTATATTAACTAATTCATTCCTAAGAATGTTAGCTTCAAAGCAATTCCAAGTGCTTGGAACTCATGACCTGTTACAATACAGGAAAGATAACTTTAATAATAGTGTTATACTTGTACATATGTGCACACTAATCAACAAATAAATGAATAGATAGATATAGCAAAGTTCATAAAAAGTCAAATTCAAGAAGAGGATAACAATTGACACATATCGATAGTGAACCCATAAGTGAACAAACTGAAATATAGACCATAACATGAGTCTACCTATAGTAGGGTATAACATGGATGATAATCACAACAACTGTTGCATTCATAATAGCATCATACAAGAGAAAAGTCTGTAAGAGATATCACAATGAAAAAATTATAACATTATGAGGTACTTGAATAATATATATATATATATATATATATATATATATATATATATATATATATATATATATATATATATGTGTGTGTGTGTGTGTGTGTGTGTGTGTGTGTGTGTGTGTGTGTGTGTGTGTGTGTGTTTTTCATACAACATCAAGAATTTATATAAAAAAAAACATTATTTTTCTTTCACAAAGTATAAGTAACACTAGATTCTTGTTAATTTTAAGCATGGCTTTTACTAGATGAACTTAGATATAAAAAAAAAATCTTAAGTAAAATACCTTAAAAGTGGCATAAGCGAGCAGGAATAAGTCCAATCAAGGTTGCCGGGAAGAAAATATGATAAGGAACATAAACTATTGGTGAAGCAACATTAATAAAATGTATTTGATAAAGTTGGGGTCAGTTTTAAGAAAAACATATAGTTCAACAATCCTCCGCTTCTTTTAACCACTTGAGAGTGAAAAGAAATAACTTTTATTCATTTTTTTCAGAAAATATAAACAAAGGTTAGGCATGACTTAAGAGTCAAGAGTCACCTACTCCTTGAAGAAACTAAGTTTATCAAGCCAAAGATTGAAGACAAGAGGTCGCCTAATTAGTTCTAATTGAAAATAGCAAGAAGCACCAAGCAGTGGCAGTGAACATCACTAAAGCTACATCTTTAAATACTCCAAAAAGAGTCCCAACAAGCAATGACATAAGAACAATCCTAGAGATCATAAAAGTCTTCATGAAAATATAGGCCACAAAGTATCCTTGCAAAATAGCTTCCATAGAGTATATCAAGATTGCATTTACTCATGTTCTCATTTTCAAACTCTGTAATTAACATCTTAATGATTATGATTTTAAATCTAATGTTATATTCCAATGGGCCATTATTGTTCTAAACAATAAGACATCGGTAGACTTTTTTTTATAAAGAAAAATAATAGACTCTTTACCTGCTACATTGTTAAAGTGAATTGGAAAAAACCATAAAACAATAATTTGAACAATCCACAATGGTTAACATACGAATTAAAATTGGGTCAAGAATATAGAAAGGTTGTAAGTTCAAATCCTATCTTCAAATGACTTGTGAATTTTTATTTTTAAAAAAGCTATCGGACATGAAATAGGGCTAGTATCCTAGATCTTGAAAAATTAGTTATGGTGAATTGAAAAAACTCATAAATATCCTACTATTTGTAAAAACATATATATAGTAGTGACGGTGATGATGATGATGATGATGATGATTGGAGTTGGTAAATAAAGTCTGGATTGTCCTTCTTTTGACTCGGTGGTATAAATCAATGATGGCCGGTAAATAGTAATGCAAATTTGCCTACCATCACCATCTTCAATGCAACGTGAACCAACATTAGAGTTCCACTTCATAAGTTGCTTTCTTGGAAATTCCTCCCCTCTTTTTCATTCCTTTCTCCATTTTTAAATCAAATGTCAATATATTATACATATGTAACAAAAACCATACCTAAACTCTTACACAAAAAAAATAGAGCATCCTCCATTTTATAGAGGTCAATTTTCGAGGTGATCCTTTAAAATAGCTTCCACATTATATAATAACATAGGAATTATACAATTACAATAATTCAAAGAAAAGGAAATATAAGTAGTAAGTCGGAGGAAACATAGAAGCAATATCTTTTGATATGAAAAAATCACATCATTTGAGTACCATTGGTGTGGAGAAATGTAAGCCATCAAATCTATAGCAAGTGTTTGCGAGTCCGAATGCCCAAAAAGAACATATTATGAAAACAAAAATGGAGAGACAAACCTACAAGAAAAGAAAATGATTTTGCTATTTTAAGAACCCATAAGAAAGAAAACAAAAAGAGAACATTAGTCACAAATTGATTATAATCTAAATCCAAAGAAAATGAAACAACCCAAATAAACTATTTTTATAGTACATTGATTACCTCAAAATTATATGCTAAATTATGGTAATCTCCTAAGAAAATGGCCCATCTATTCTTATATCTTCCATGCCTTCATTCTTTATTAAATTTTGACACCCCTAACAAATTATCCCAGTCTTGTTTTGAATGAAATTGACACTTTTTCCAATGATGTGTAACCCATTGCTTCAAGTCTTTCTAAACTTAGGAGAAGTTTTGAGACCGATAAAGGATTTGTGTAGTTGGAATTATGAAGAAGAAAAAGAAAAAGAAACACTTTAATGCAACGAGGTTGAAGAAAAAGAAAAAGAAGAGAAAGCCTAAATAATCATAATTGGAATGTGCTTTTCTTACAAAATAATCAAATTGAAGAAAAGAAGAAAAAACATAGATTAAAACATGTATAAAGAATCAAAGGGCATGAAATAATGAAGTGGTTTTTATTTTTGTTTTTTCGAACTCCAATAAGACAAGAAATGGAAGGAAGAAAAAAAGCTTGGGCTAGTTAAAGTGAGGTAGTTTTATCAACCACCTCTTATTTGGTTTTGGATAAGTCTGTATATGTAGATAAAATTATTAAACACCGAGGTGATTTTTTTAATTACCTTAAACATTCTACCTTTATAATGGATTTTTGTTGTATTGACTCCACTCGCCTTCAGCCACACCTCATAGCCCAAAGCAACCATCAAACACCTCTTTGAATTACTCTAGCCACCCCAAGCTCAACTAAGCTCCTTCGATCATCCATAAATGCGGCCTAGCCTCCTCTATTAAGGCCTACCTAACCTCAACTGCCTTCTTTGCCAAAATAACAATCCAAAACCACCAGCCAACCACTACACTCTAATCAACTTTATCTTCACCAAATCTACTACAACGCCCACCCTAGGACCACTCGTAAAACCAAGACATAAAAAGAGTAAATTTGGTTTTATGCATTTTGCAAAGAAGTCAAGTGCGATGAAGTCATTAAAGAACACTAAAAGAATATGAAATTGGTGATTAATTTTTAAATTGCTCCTTGCAAAGCCCCATTCACAAAATTCATCCTTATATTAAAGCTTTCCACCACGCATTGGTTACTAATGCGACAACTTCCACCCTCTCATTTGGCCAAAAGTTTGACACCCTAGAGTGGCTAAAACTTTCAGCCCTATATCTTTTATTTTTTTGTCTTTTTTTTATTTGGATTATGTTTTAATTATTTAGTTTACATTTTAATTTGTTAGGTTAATTTTAATTATTAAGACTTGGGTTGAAAATAATTAGTCCTTACGATTTACGAGTTTCCTTGTTGAAGAAGGACAAGGCCGAATGTAGCCTATGTGGATGGATGATCTTTTCGTGTTTTGGATCCTTATTTGTTAGGGATTCCTTATTTAATTTTGAGTATATATAATGTGTATCCAAATTTATTAGGATAAATTAATAAATTTCTAATTAAAGATGGAAGACATAAATCCAAGCGTAGATAGAAAAGCGAGTCCACTCGCCAATGAGAAAAATTCATCCTACCCAACTTAGTTTAGAGTCTTTACGTGTAAGTATTTAAGAACACTTTTGTGCTATTTTAAGTAAAGAGTGTGATGATATTTAGATAAAAATTTGAGAGTTATTCTTTGTAACTTTTATGTACTTCTTTGCTTGGATCGACTAGGATGTCGTGAACATATTCTTAGAGTAATTGACTCAAGAGGGCTTACATCAAAATTGCATCGAGTGGACACTTAACAAATATTTCTTGTAAGTAATTTCTAAATAAACTTGAGTAGTGAATCTCTGCTTAGGAGTGAGACATTAGGGCTTGCTTTATTTTTCTTGCTTTGTCACTTGTTATATTGTAGGTAGATAGAGTTTTAGACTCGAATAGTTTTGATCTTCATGCTTACAACCTAGGCTAGGGATTTTATTTTGATCTCAAATTTTTATAGTATCTAGTTAAGGGGTTTTTATTTAATTCATGTTAAAAAATAAAAAAATTAAAAATATATATTTACTTATGTTTTGGGGTTGTAATAAATGAAGAGATTTTATTTCAATCTAAAACTTTTATAATAGCTAGTTAAGTGGTTTCTTTTCAACTCATGTCAAAAAAAAAAATTAAAAAATATTTTCTTGTGTTTTGGGGTTGTGCAATTGATATAAATTTTAGAACTTGTTCTGTTCAGAATTTCTACTTTGTTAAATTAGGGGCTACAAGGCAAAAATTAAGCTAAAATTTAGCATACTCATTCTCTTGGGTAGAATCTACGTTGTGTAAAAATTTCATTCTATTTTGATTTCATTTGAGTGGTGAACTAATATACCCTAATTTTTACTCGCTATTATTGTTTATTGGGAGATTTGGATTTTGAGTGTGTTTGTGTTTAAAGGATTTATGGATTTTGATTTCATCTTGATTTAGGCATTTTTTAAGTTCTGATTGAGGTTTATTTAAGGTTGTTTTTTCCTTGATTGTTTCGGCTTGGGATCGTTGGTGTGTTGTTTATTTTTGTTGAGCTTTCTACGGGGTTTGGCATCTTAATCCAGCATCAATTTAGTATCAAAACTAAGGTTTGCTTCTCGTTGTGTAATAGCCAAATATTAAGATGCCAACAAGAAGAGAAAATTTTAATCGAATGACTATGTATAATATGCAAAAGATAATTGAAGGATTGTAATAAAACAATGTCAAGTCACGACATAGGAACCAAGACTTGAGGATAAATCCTATGCCCGAAGAGAGGCATGAGTCAATGGATGAAGAAGGAGCTCTCGAAGGGCTATTTAAAGATAATCTATTTCATGATATGAGTGCTGAATCTTCTAAAAAAAGAGTTAATGTCCCAAGCTAGTAGAAGACATATCCCTAATTATGAAGTTAAGCTTGAGATCCCCGAATTAAAGGAAATGCTTAGCTTAGATGTCTTTGTGGAGTGGCTGCATAGAGTGGAGAGATTCTTTGACTTTATGACATGTTAGAGAATAAGAAGGTTAAAATCATCACCAACAAGCTAACAAAGAAGGCTTTATTATGGTGGAAGAACCTAAAGAGAAAGAGAGTATGTGAGGGTAAGTAAAAAATCACTACATAGGAGAAGATGAGAAAGGTATTGAGATCTAAATACTTATCTTAATTTCATAAAAAAATATACTTTTCTTCATTTTTATAACTTCAAATAAGGCAACATAAGTGTTAAGGACTATACCACTGAATTTGAGCGACTTATGCTTCGATGTGACTTTAATGAAGCCGAGGAATACACTATCAAGATATTTATTAGTAGATTGAGGTCAAAAGTTTCTCATGTTATGCAATTACAATAATACCATATCTTGAAGGATGTTTTCAAGTTAGCCAAAAAGGTACGGATGCATCATGAGGTGCCTAGTTAGAGTGGCAAGCCAATAAGTAATCTAGAGGTGACTATAAATACAAGTGTGTGGCTAGGAGCACTAAAAGTAACCCTAAAAGGGTTTATCTTAGAAGAGAAGTCACACTTAGAGGTTTGAGGCACATAGCTTTGGAATTTCCTAATAAAAGGGTTGTGACCTTAATTAAGGAGATCGAAGAGTGAAAGGAGCAAGAGGTTAGAGAAGTTGACCTTGTTGGTGATAAAAGGATCCAAAGTTCTAATGAAGACATTGATAATACTACTAACATTGATAATGTATTCATACTAAATTTTTCAATAATGAAGTTGAATATGTTGTTTCCACTAAAGATCTAACCAAGGATGATGGCCATAGTAGCCATAACGTTGATTTGGAGGAGCATAGGGTTACTAGAAAACTATTCAAAACTTTTCTATATGATGTTTACATTCAAATAGAAAAGAGTCTTGTTGATGTTGATGAAAGGAAGTTCACTATTTTAGATGATACTTCCCTATCCAAACATGTAAAGATAGAAGCAATATTAATTTTTGGAGGACTACATTACATAATGTATCAAGATCATAAAGAGGAGATTCATTTGGTGGCAAAGAATTGCATTGGAATGAAGCTTACAATAATTTCATATTTTAGTTTCAAATTTAGACATAAAATTGTATCAACACCAAATAAATTGCTAGGAAAGCTATATACTACAAGAAATACGTTTGAATTTAGTTTCTAATGCATCAAATGATGTATGATTTGGAGTATTCTACAAGAATTTATGGGAGTTTTAATGATAGGTGTGCAAGATAATCCTTCTCAAGTGATGAAGTTTGCTAGTCTAGGACTTGTGGACATTAACCTTCAACATTATATAGTGAAGGAAATCAAGAAAGTAAGCTGAAAAATCTTTACTAGACATCCATAAGATCGAGGTAAGAATTTCATCAACCATGGTGATTTTATTGAACAAAAACTTATCAATGAAGGAACTCACTTGGTAAAGGCTAAGAGTGTAGCTAAGTCACTCAACTTATACCTTGAAGCTTTGTATGTTATTAATATTGGAATGGATAGAAGAGAATCTATCATACATCATAATGTGGGAAAGTATGGTGAAATGCTTGATGCTAAAATGGAGTATGTTATGGGTAAGTATGGTGATATGCTTGAGGTTGTTGATGTGAATATCACCGATGATGCAATTGGACTTGTTGACAAGGTTATTGTCGATTGTGTAGAAAAATTTGTTACTATTAGTAGTGTCAATGATGCTACCATGATTTATAGAGTTAACATGGATGTTTTTTAGGGTAATAATAGTTACTTGAGGATCCTCTAAGATGAAGAACAAATGAAGAGGTTGCTACCATTGAGATCATGAAAACTTGCTTGTTGATATTAACAAACTCAAAGGGTAATGATATGGTGTTGTTACTGATACTAATCAGAATTGTTTTGAGGCTATTAACATAGGAAAAATGGGAAGATTTGCTATTTTAAAAAATGGAAGAAGGCTAGAGAATCAAGCCAAGGTTGCTGACTTTGCCAAATTGAAACATGATTCAAACAATGATGGAAATGCAAATAAAGAAAAGCCATTGGATGAATTCTCTAAATTTTAAACCAAGATAACTTATAATAGCGGAGACTTCGTATGGGTGGTTATCAATAAGGAAAAAATATCAAGAGGAAGGTTTGTCAAGCTTAAAAACATAGGAGGCCCATTTCGAATTTTTAAGAGGATTGATGAGTACAAGTATAAGGATTGATCTATATACGGATTACTTAGTCTCATACACTTTCAAGGAGAAAGATCTTTTGTTGTTCTTTGGAGAAAAATATAAGGACCATGATATTGAGCTCGGCTTGTCTTTAACATAGAGAGTATGATGTAGGAACATCCACCTTCCTACTTGATCGAAAGTTTGGCACCCTAAAGTGTTTGAAACTTTTAACCCCTTATCTTTTATTTTTGTTGTTTTTTATTTAGATTATCTTTTAATTATTTATGTTTTATTTTAATCAAGTAGGTTGATTTTAACTTTTAATAATTGGTTTTGAATTCCTTTTTGGGAGAGAAACTCCACCCTCCCTACCCTTGGCTTACACGTTTCCCTTATGGGGGAGATGGTAGTCTACCTCTCATCTATCCCATCAACACAACCTAATAGCCTTGCATATGCAAACCCCCAAGCCAATCCAACTACAAAACCTTAAACTGAAATAGTAGCATTCTGTCTCCCATCTTCCCCAACAACAAAGCCTAATAGCCTCCTCTCGGATGGTTTCCCCCAACCTAATCCAACTATACTAGGAAAACCATGAACTAAAATAGCTAAACCACTTTGACCATAAATTAGTGTCCCCAAGCCATCCTTTTTCGTAGCCTTCATCTCCTAAACCGAAGCCAAACATGATTTTACCTTACTAAAAATCACACTAAAACCCCCATCCATCTATGAAGGAGAACCGAGTAGTAGAGTTTTCTAAAATAGATATATAATTATCTTCAAGAATTTTTAAGTTTTCTTTAGTTGCAAAATACTCAAAATCTAGACCCCCAATCAATGCAATACACATGCATATTCAGCAATAACGAGGCCTTAATAGAAAAGCTTATGATAGGGTTAATAGATCCCCATCATGTTTTAATCGGATTGTTAAACAAGGAAGATCTTATCATAACATGGTCTCATAAACACCATCACATAGAAAATGCCATGTTTAGATTGTTTAGATGGACATATAGTTTTTCCATAAAACATGAAATCGTAAGGACTACTTGTATGGTTAAAACTTTCTAGATTCCCTCTACCATTCTTTCCATCTACTTTTCTCAAGGAAATTGTTAGTCTAATTGGTACTTTCCTTTGCTTAGATAATTATACAAAGAATGGATCACACCCTATGCATGCCGGGGCCTTTATAGAAGTTGATCTCACAAAACCAATTCCATCGAGAGTGTGGATATTAGTTGGTCCAAATAAATCTAAAGGGTTTTGCTAAGCTATATTGGTAGAATCCAATACTCATACTATGATTTTTACCACACTTAGGGTCATGTAAGGAGTATTTGTCAAAAAAGATATGGAAATCAACTTAGAGAAAAGTAACAACATAAGATAATGGGTTCTAGACAAGGAACACTACGAGCAGTGGACATTAGTCTCTAAACCACCTCCGGTTCGTCATTCGCAAAAGGAGTAGGATGGCAAATCGTTAGTCATAAAACCAATAAAATACAAAGCCTTTCATCTAAAGCATTAGTAAGTACCAAGATGGAAGGTTTGGATTTCCATTCAAAAGGGAAAGAAAAAGTTACAAACAATCCCATAATGATCGAAGCCAATCGACAACATGGAGATTAAATAAGAGTTGCATCCTTCTTTAGCACCATGCTCTTAAAATGAAAAAAAAAAAACATTAACATTGTTCGGTGCCAATAGGGCAAACCAAAGAAGAACAACGGCATGTAAATTTATAAAATGACAAATGATGTTGTATGGGATCGAATCCGAAAGGGATAGATTTGAATGGTAAAGTTGAATTGATGGAAAATAAGGAGGTCGCTATCGTAACCTCTAGAAGTAATGATTGATTTTATATGATTTTTCCACATGAACAACAAACGAGCGATACTAGAAAAGAAGATAATAAGGAGAATTCTAGACCTTGTCTTATGAAAATGCAAGCTCTGTTTGATCGGTTTCAACATCGAGTCAAGGAAACAAGTAAAGTAGATATAGTCCCAAGAGGTGAGTGCAACATGAATCGAGTGTGCTAGCAAGCGAAATTATGGTACGGGAAGGAACCTTAACTCCGAGAGGTATTGGTGAAACTCATAGTATGGCAAATTTAGAGGAGCTATTCATGCATAATTCATTTGATAGTTTCCATGGCATTAACCAAAGCGAGTATGGATTATGGGAAAATCGGAGATCACTTAGAACCCGACCTATCACCTCATGTAATTCCATAGCCAAGTAGGGATAAAAAAAATTGAGTTGAGGTAGAGTATTATGAAAAAAAAAAAAAGACTAGAACCCTAAGGTCTGTAAGTTATTGAATAAGCGAGAAAAAAAAGATATTGAGATCATTAGTTCGGAGTAAGGGTAAAAGGGTGACTAGATCGGTGGGGGATCACAATGGCTAGCCTTTCTTATCCCTTCCATATGAATATAATAATACAGAATATTAGGGGGTTGGCACCCCAAAGACAAAGAGATATCTATGTAGACTAATTCGCAAATATCGGGTATCTCTTCTTATTTTATTAAAACCTAAACAAGGATGTGATAAGTTACCAAAGTTGGAACTTTATTTGAATTTTTTGGGTTTCCTTCATGGAAATATAATTAATTCACATGTATGGATATTATGAAAAATGTTCTATTAGTAGGAATTTCATATGTTTGTTCATAGTCAATACTTATTCTAGTGCAAGACTCTAGCATTAACTTTAGTACATTAATGTGGAATAATTTGCATGCTCTAAATGAATCTCATCCATGGATAATAGGAGGGGACTTTAATGCAATAACGAATGTATCAAAAAAAATTAAGGGTCTTCGACTCGATATGAATTCGATATTTGAGTTTAAAAGTGGCCTTCAACTATTGGGGATGCGGGATATTGGTTCTATAGAAAGAAAATTCACATGGTGCAATAACCAAATGGGAAGGGCACATAAATGAAAGAGATTAGATAGGGTTTCGGTTAATCATAATTTTTTATCCGTTTTTCCAAGATCGACTTGCTTTTACCTTGAGAGTTTGCACTCGATCACTACACTATGCTAGTGTCCATTAATCAATCGGACCTTAAGTCGGCTAGGTTTAGCTATAAGAGAATGTGAGCATCTTATAGGGAATTCTTGGCCTTTCTATGGCAAAAATGGAGTAATTAGATGAGTCGAGTTCCATTTTTGAATTTACACCTAAAGCTGAAAAATTAATGAGGTGAGCTAAAGGCTTGGAATTGGAATATTTTTGGAGACATCAATAGAAAGCTAAACCATACCAGCGATGAGGTTATGCATTTTGAAGCAACTTTGTAGGGATGTTGAAGTGAAAGGAATTATGAATAGTTGAAAGCGGATGAAGAGAGACTAGCAACTTTAGTTGATCGGGAGGAACTGCTCATTTAGGAAACATCTAAGGTAAAATGGTTAGCTACAAGAGATCGCAACTCGGCTTCATTTAAGTATGAGAAATAGGACAATAAAAGCTACATTGGCCCTCACATTAGATGATGGCTCATTATGTACGGACACTAATAAACTAGGGAGTAAGGTAGTGATGTATTTCTAGAATATATTTACTAGGTTACAATAGAGGATTGTTGCTTGGTCAAGATTCCTAATTTGGTAATGAATGTTCAAAATAATGATCTTATGAGTATTCCAACCATAGAAGAAATCAAGGTTTTTGTGTTTGAACTAGATGACCAAAATGCTCAAGGACTTGATGGTTTTACAATTTCCTTTTTAAAAACTTGCTTGGAAGATTATTGGTAAGGATGTGGTTTTGGTAGTGCGAAGGTCTTTCAAAGAGGGGAGATGCCGAAAAGGGTTATAAGAACTAATCTAGTATTGATCCCTAAATGCTCTAATCCCTTAAGTTTTTCAGATTTGAGACCTATTAGTTTATGTAACTTCACTTATAAAATCTTATCCTAAGTGATAAATAATAGGCTGAGTAGGATTCTTCCATTTTTAATCTCTAAAGAGAAATTCGAGTTTATGAAAGGTAGAGCCATACATGAGAATGTAGCTTTGGCCTAGGAATTATTTAATGACATTGATTGAAAAATTTATGGAGGTAATGTCATTTTTAAGGTGGACTCGACTAAGGCATATGATAGATTGGAATGAAGTTTTTTGCTTAAAGTTATGCGAAAATTTGGATTTTCAAGTTCCTAGTGTAATTTGATCTATCGTTGCTTGAGTATTATTAGTATTGAGTGTGCTTAAATTTGAAAGCATTCAGCTTTTTCAAATCTCATAAGGGGTAAGATAAGGAGACCCATTGTCTCCTGCTCTCTCATCCTTCCTCAAGATGTATTTAGTCACCAACTAGATGCATAGATAAATAAGGGTTTGATCACTCCCAATTATACTAGTTGTAACATGCCTATTATTTCATATTTATTATTTACATATGACATATTAGTTTTTTGCAATGGGTTTAAAGAACACTAGATAACATGATAACCACGTTACGAAGTATGTTACTTGCTAGTGGACAATTGATTAACTTCGGGAAAAGTTTGCTTTTATGTGGCAACAAAATCTTACCCGAGTAGGAAAGGTATGCACTCTACATGGACGAGGCTTTGTTATAACTTTGGATGTTATTAAATATTTAGGTATGTTGCTCGTTTAAAGGGAGAAGTCAAATACATTACTTTGCTTATTTAGAATCAAAGACGAAGGATAGGTTGATTGGCTGGAAAGGGAAGCTTTTGTCATTGGGGGGCAAGTTAACATAAATACAAAGTGTCCTTTCTTCAATTCTTATCTACACTATAGGAGTTTTGCCAATTCCTAAAACCACTTTAGCTAGGCTCCAAAGCTACATATCTAACTTTTTTTGAAAGAGTGGGGGTAAGAGTCAACACCATTAGGTAAGTTAGCACAAAGTGTCCCTTACCATACAAGAAGGTGGATTGGGAGTGAGAGATTTGAAAGAGGTAATGCAAGCTATGAAAAATAAGCTTGCATGGTCTTACTTATCAAGTACATCAATGTGGAGCTCCTTTGTTAGAGCCAAGTATGGAATGCTAGATTCTTTCTCAAGCTTGGAAAAAATGCAAGGGTCATTGGTATGGAGGTCTATTATGCCTCATATACAAATTTTGTTGGACATATCGAGTTTGGGTTACGAGTATGGGTTACATCAAAATTTGAGGGGATAAGTGGACTCGACGGAACTCCCATCTCCCACAATGGACCAAGGAACTACTTTAGCTCAAGCCAAAAGCAATGCGTAAATATATGCATCTATCCTACAGTAGGTTCGGGAAGAATTAGACAAGTTGCATCCGGACGGTAACGTGGATGATAAGATTTGCTACATGGACTCCGGGTAAGGGAATTTTAGCGAGTAGAGAGTACTATGAATTCAGCATATCTCCTGGATAGAAATTTGAATGGTGGAAGAGTGATAAGTACCAAATTATGCATAATTTTAGTGTAAAAAGTTCCTACATTTCAATTACCTTTAGTGATAAATGGTACAAGTTTGGCATTTATCTTGTCTAAATGATGTTCTGCATGTCATATTACATTATTTTGGTTAAAAGGAATGTAAACAAAGCAAGAAGAAGCAAAATTTATGAGTTTTGAAGGTCAAATGAGTTACAACTGTCGTGTAACTAGAGAAGAGTTGATATGTAAAACAAAAAGTTACACGGGCAAGTACATGGCCGTGTACTAGGCCATGTAATCATCCGCTTCGAGGAAAAATTACATACGTACTACATAGAAAAAGACATGGTTGTGTACTTGGTCGTGTCTTACGAAACACGATATTCTACTCCTATTTAATTAGAAACTCAACCTAGAAAGAGGGGGATTGAGATACGAGAGGACGGCTAAGAAGCACGAAAAGAACTAGGGTTTTTTTAGTAAGATAACGCCGTTGGAGTGGATTCTCATAGATTTTGAAGGAGATTGCATCAAGATCAAAAGGGTTACAATGTTTTCCTTTAATCTGAATTGTTTTCTATTTAAGATTTATATATTCCTTGCCTTGATCATGAACTAAATTATTTTGGTACCTAGATACGATGAACCCTAAGATTGACTATGTAATTTGATATCTTCATTCAATTCAATCATTATTTTTTTTATTGTAATTCAGTTATGTCACTTTTATTATTAAATTAAGTTAACACAAGCTAGCATGTTGATTCACATCCGATTTCATACTATGAGACCGAAAGTCCTAAATATGATTAGATCAACCATGATCGAAAGGAGTTGCATGCAATCCTAGAGATAGGACGATATAAATCCTCCGGATTAGAGTCAAATCTAATAAAGGGATTCATAGAATGGATTAATGCAATCTTAGGGGTGTTAATCGAAAGAGATTTCAATTAATTAACTCGGGATTAGGTGTTAGTTAACATAAGAAAGTACTTAGCATAATTCGAGAATTCCTACAATCTAATAAATATAAAGAATGATTGAGTAAAAGATATCGCGATTACATAGAAGATCTACGAGGGATTCGCTATCTAGGTACTACCTTCACCATTAATTGCTCATCCAGTTATTATCGTTATTCTCATTGAAATTTTGTAATCTTGCTTTAATTATCAATGCTTTTATTTGATTCATCATCACTATAATTCATCGATTAGATAATAAATAAGAGTTAATTACTAGTAATCTTCGTCTCCGTGGGATCAACACTCGATACTCTATCAATTATACTATAGAACGATAGGTGCACTTGCCTAAAGTCTATAGGTTAAGAAATGGGCTATCAAGTTTTTTGCGTCGTTGTCGGGGACTAAGATATTAGGAAAAATTTATTCTTATTAATCTAGCCAATTTATTTTATTATTTTATTTTATTTATTTTTTATAATATTTAGTTCTATTTTTCTTTATTTTAGTTTCTTTGAATTACGTTTTTCTCTGTTCGTGCCACTTTTTCGGGAGCCAAGTTAGTGTATGACTCGTAACAACTCGACCGAATTAGTTGAGCCGGATCCTAAAGTAGAAAGAACAATTCTTCGAAACCTCAAGAATCGAAAAAGACAAAGAGAAGAAGAGTTGGAAAGAGAAAGAGAAGGAGAACATCGGAGGGAAGGAGAATCGTAGATAGTCATGGTCGAGGAAGAAAAAACCATGTTTGATTATGCTAGACCAAATTTGATAGGAACAGAGTCTAGCATTGTCGGATCAACTATTATGGCCAATAACTTTGAGATCAAATCGAACATCATCCAAATGGTGTAACAATTTGTGTAGTTTGATGGGTTGCAAGATGAAGACTTGAATGCTCACTTGACCAACTTCTTAGAAATCTACGACACATTCAAGATTAATGGGGCTACGAGATGATGCCATAAAATTGAGACTTGTTCCCATTCTCATTTAGGAGTAGAGCTAAGCGAGTGGTTGAACTCTCTACCTAGGGGATCTATTACTACCTAGAGCCGGATGGCGAGAGAAGTTTCTAGCAAAATACTTCCCACTCGTAAAGACTGCAAAGCTCAAGAATGATATCTCTTCATTTGCGCGGATTGAGTCGGAGATGCTTTATGACACGTGGGAGCCGTTTAAGGATTTGTTGAGGAGATGCCCACACCATGGCATACCTACATGGATGCAAGTTTAGATTTTCTACGAGTGGTCTAAATCTAGCTACTAGGCGGATGATAGATGTAGTAGCTGGAGGCACTCCGAATAACAAAACACCTGACGCGGCTACGGAATTGATAGAGCAAATGGCTATGAATAACTACCGATGGAGCACAACTAAAACAAAACCAAACAAACCAACGGGGGTTTATGATGTAGATGCGATCACAGCTACAGTAGCTCGAGTGGAGGCTCTAAGTAAGAAGATGGATGGTCTATTAATAGTACAAGCAATCGATTTAGGTTATGCGAGTGTGAGTCGTGTGGAGAAGGACATTCGAGCCGGGATTGCAAGGGGGTAGTCAATTACGTGGGTAATGCTCCTCGTACTCGAAACAACCCATACAAGCAATGTTTATAATTCGGGTTAGAGAAATCATCCCAATTTTTCTTGGGGAGGTCAAGGACGACACAGAAAGAATCATCCACCCGGATTTCAACGGCAGAACTCATCTCGGGAGAAGAAGCCTAGTTTGGAAGAACTTATGACTAAGTTCATTCAAACATCTAATTCTCGGGTTTAGGCAATCGAAACAGACATTGAGAAACCAAGAGGCTTCTATCCATAACCTTGAGAAGCAAATTCGGTAACTCGCAAAGCCTTTTATGAGAGGCAACAAGGTAGTCTACACGGTAATACCGAGACTAATCCCAAAGAACATGTGAAAGCAGTCTCTCTTAGAAGTGGAAAGGAATTACAAATGGAGGAGAAGAAAGGTGAAGAAGAGAAAATAGCCGAAAAGAGTAAAGAGCTGAAAAAAGTTAGTGAGTAACCTTAACCGAGTGAAAGACTTCAAACCTACCATTCCATATCTTGCAAAGCTACAAAAGGACCGCATGGATGAGCGAGTTTGGTAAATTTCTTGAACTTTTTAAACAACTGCATATAGATATACCTTTTGTTAAAGCACTTTCGCGAGATGCCAAAGTACGCTAGATTTTTTAAAGTACTTCTTTCAAATAAAAGGAAGTTGGAAGAGCTATCAAAGTGGCATTGAATGAGGAGTGCTCTGCTATCCCGCAAAACAAGCTACCTCAAAAATTACAAGACCCGGGGAATTTTACTATTCCTTGCTCATTTGATAGTTTGTTAGTTGAAAAGGCATTAGCTAACTTTGGGGCTAGCATAAATTTAATGCCTTATAAAATGTTCAAAAAACTAGGGTTGGGAGAACCTAAACCGACAAGAATAAGCTTACAATTAGCGAGATAGATCTATTAAATACCCTAGAGGTAAAATTGAGATGTGTTGGTTAAGGTAGATAAATTTATTTTCCCGAGTTGACTTTGTGATACTTGATATGGATGAGGACGTAAAAGTATCGTTAATCCTAGGATGACCATTTTTAGCTACTGCTAGAGCCATTATTGATGTTAGTGATGGTAAGCTTGTTCTTAGGGTCGGGGATGAAGAGGTAACTTATCTTATATCAAAATCTATGAGACATTCCCTTGAACATGATGACAAATGTTATTTCATTGATGCTATTGATATTGTAGTTTTAGAATATGTGCAGGAAATTATATATGATGATTCGTTAGAGCTTGCATCATTCAAGGTGAGGAGAATGATGGGGATGACCCCATTAGAGTTGAGCAAGTAGCCTATCCGGAAGCTACCGAGTTCATAATTCGAAAGGAGTTTGAGGAGATTGACAAAGGTAGCAAAAGAGATTAAAACCCTCTATCGAGGATCCACCTAGTTTGGAATTGAAAACTTTATCGGACCATTTAGAGTATGCATTTTTTGAAAAAGATTCAAAGTTACCGGTAATAATTTCTTCCAAGTTAAAGGTGGATCAAAAGAAAAAGTCGTTAGATGTTCTTAGAGAGCATAAGAGGGCTATTGCTTGGAAAATTTTAGACATTAAAGGAATTAGGCCCTCTTTTTGCACTCATAAAATCTTGATGGAGGATGATTTTGAGCCGGTGGTGCAACCTCAAAGGAGGCTTAATCCAAATATGAAGGAAGTTATGAAAATTGAGGTAATTAAACTTCTCGTGCGGGAGTGATTTACCCTATTTTTGATAGTTCTTGGGTGAGCCCCGTGTAGGTTGTTCCAAAGAAAGGAGCGATGACAATGGTCCCAAATGGAAAAAACGAGCCGATTCTAACAAGAACGGTCACCGGATGGAAAGTGTGCATCAACTATAGAAAGCTGAATGATGCCACTCGGAAAGACAATTTTCCTCTCCCATTTATTAATCGGATGTCTGGAGCGACTAGCGGGACACATGTATTACTATTTTTTAGATAGTCTTTTGGGCTACTTTCGCATTCCTATAACCCCGAAAGACCAAGAAAAGACTACATTCACATGTCCCTATGGCACGTTTGCCTATAAAAGGATGCCGTTCGGGTTGTGCAATGCACCTACTACGTTTCGGAGGTACATGATGGCCATTTTTGATGATCCGGTAGAGAACATAATGGAGGTATTTATGGATGACTTTTCTATTTTCAATGATTCTTTTAATTTATGTCTCCATAATTTGAAAAGAGTGCTTGAACGGTGTGAAGAAACTAATCTAGTTTTAAATTAGGAAAAATGTCATTTTATAGTACAAGAGGGTATAGTCTTAGGCCATAAAATCTCATATAGAGGGATTGAGGTAGATATAGCAAAAATTGAAACTATTGAAAAACTACTTCCCCAACTTCGGTTAAGGCTATTAGAAGTTTTTTAGGTCATGCAAGCATTTATAGAAGATTCATAAAAGACTTTTCTAAAATTTTGAGGCCTTTAACCAAGTTGCTTGAGAAAGATGCGGTTTTTGTTTTCGAAGAGGAGTGTTTGAATGCTTTTCACACTCGAAAGAAAATTGATTAATGCCCCAATAATGGTTACCCCATATTGGAATCTTCCCTTTGAAATAATGTGTGATGCTAGTAATTTTGTAGTTGGTGTAGTCCTGGGACGAGTGCGGCGATAAATATTTTCAACCCATTTACTATGCTAGCAAGACTTTGACTCGGTGTACGGGAGAATTATACTACTATAGAAAAAGAATTACTAGTCGTAGTTTTTGCATTTGATAAATTTAGATCTTACTTAGTCCTATACAAGATTGTTGTTTACATTGAACATTCCGTATTGAGATATCCGTTGAACAAAGCGAGATGCTAAACCTAGGTTGATTAGGTGGATCTTGTTGTTGCAAGAATTTGATTTAGAAATCAAAGATAAAAAGAGAGGTGAGAACTTGGCCGCGGACCACTCGTCTCGATTAGAGAACCCTCATTTAGAGAAACTTGATGAAGAGGAGATCAATGATGCATTCCCGGTAGAGCGCCTCTACGGCATTAAATAGGTAAGTGAGCCCCCATGGTTTGCTGATATAGCTAATTATTTGGCTCCTAAGATCCTTCCTAAGGGACTCACTCATCAGCAAAAGAAGAAATTCTTTTCTAAATTGAAGAACTACATTTGGGAGGATCCGTATTTGTTTAAGATCCGTGCGGACCGATTATTAGGAGATGTGTGTCCTACTTAGAGGGATGAAAAATCCTAGATCATTGCCATTCGGGACCCACCGATGGACACTACCATGCAAACAGGATGGCCCGAAAAGTGCTCGAGTCGGGTTTTTATTGGCCTACATTATTTCGGGATGCCCAACGGTATGTGAAATCATGTGATAATTGTCAACGATCGGGTAACATCTCTCAACGTGATGAAATGCCCCAAAACTATATATTGGTTTATTAAATTTTTTATATTTAAGGCATTGACTTCATGGGTCCTTTTCCTATTTCGAATGGTCATAGATATATTCTTTTGGCAATTGATTATGTCTAAATGGGTTGAAGCTCGGGCTTTATACACTAATGATGCTAGGGCGATGGTCAAGTTTTTGAAAAAGTTGTTTTCATGCTTTGGTTCACCCAAAACAATTATAAGTGATAGGGACACGCACTTTTGTAACACTCAATTTTCTAGGGTGCTTATGAAGTATGGTGTTACACATAGAGTAGCTACCTCTTACCATCCACAAACAAGTGGCCAAGTCGAAGTAACTAATAGGGAACCGAAAAGGATTCTAGAAAATACCATAGAAAGGATTGGTCGGAAAAGCTAGACGATGCTCTATGGGCTTATAGAACAACATACAAAACACTTATAGGCACCACACCTTATAGGTTAGTGTATGGTAAAGCATGCCACTTATCGGTCGAACTTGAACATAAAGCATATTGGGCAATCAAGTCTCGTCAATTTTAACCTTGATCTTACAGGAGAAAACAGAAACTTCAAATCAATGAGCTTAAAGAATGGCATTCGAAGCCTATGAGAATGCAAAGCTATACAAAGAAAGGGCTAAGCGAGTATCATGATCGCAACATTAAGCAAGTCAAGCTATTCAAGGAGGGAGATCGAGTACTCTTGTATAATTCCCGTCTTCGATTGTTCCCCGGTAAGCTTAAATCTCGCTGGTCGGGACCATTCACAATAAGGCAAGTCTTTCCCTATGGCACCATAGAAATCACACATTCGGATAGAGGTACGTTTAAGATAAATGGTCATCGGTTGAAGTTATATCTCGGAGGGGATATTGATAACCTTGGTAGAGAGGAGTTCAATCTCCAAACCATAGAACCATGAACTTAAAGAACGTCAAGCTAATGACATTAAACAAGCGCTTCTTGGGAGGCAACTCAAGTGCATTTTTTTCAATATTGTGTTACTTCATTTCTTCAAAAAAAAATTTTTGGTGAAACGAACGTTACACGGGATAAGACACGACCGTGTCTCTACCCGTGTAACAATCTGTCTACTTTGGGGTTCAATCGAAAGAAACGATCGTGTCCAATACCGTGTAGTTAGCCCGTGTAACCTTCCGTCATGATTTGGTGTTCATTGGAAAGACACGGATAAATACACGGGCGTGTAGTTAGCCCTTGTAACCTTATGTCACGATTTGGTGTGCACTAGAAAGACACGACTCAATACATGGGCTTGTAGTTAGCCCGTGTAATCATCTCGTCGCGTTTTAGGTTACTCCGAAAAGACACGACCATGTAGTATCCCATGTAATGTCCTTTTAAGGCATGGCATCGACGAGCAGGGGTTTATATCTTCAAAACCCCTCTTCTCTTTCAAAACCACACGGTTTTGTGCTACATAAAAAATAAATAAATAAACCTTCTCCTTCATTTCCCCAACCACAACCTCGCCTCCACCACGTCGCCACCACCACCCATTTACCTCTAATTATCACAAGCACATATCCGGTCACCGTTTCTCGCCTCTACTCTAATCTCCGATACCCGAATCGAGTTTGGTTTCTAAAATCTTTATTTTTAGTGTTGAATCACAATGGGTGTTGATGATTTTCCATATGTTTGGTTGTGTTGTCTGAGTGTGAGAGAAATTAAGGCCATAGATGTGTGATTCCATTTTTAATTTCCGGTGTTGGGGTCTATTTTATTCTTTTTGAACAATCCGGTATTTGATTTATTGTTGTGTTGTTGAAGCATGTGTTGGTCGGCAGTTTTAGGTAGTATTCGGTGTGCAAATATCATTGCATGGGTTGTGGTAAATAATGCACATAAGTGTAGAATTATTGCTTAACATAACCTCTCACTACCTATTCGATGAATTGCTCGTGAGGGATGTAATTAATGAATATGCTTAGCATAAGTGCCAAGGATGCGATTTTTGAAGTTTCCATTTGTTATATTTGGATTGGATTCATTATTTGTCTAGCCGCCATTGCTATAAAAAAAAATTATCCGTTGATCCAATTCCGAATGTCAATAGGAAGATCGCCCATATTAGGAATTAATGCTTAACAATCTTCCTGTTATGCATTATCCGATGAAGTTGTTTGATGTCATTCGGTTTTTATGTGCTTCGTTGAATAGATTCGGACAATCTTCTTGTTGAAGCTTGATAGACACAAGAGAATGATAAGAACTCTGCAGAGACCTCGGCAAATGAAGAAGATTCCTCCGAGGAAGAGGCGATGAAATGAGAGCTCATCTAGCCGACCCCGAGATAGATTTCACCTCGGTTGCGACCCCCGACCACCATCTAGGCGACGGATACCAAAATTATCTAAAGATGAGAAAGATCGATATGAGTTGTTATAAGGAAAACCCTTTCGGAGCTACGGATGTATAGATTGGGGGGCTCTATAAATACTAGGGTTAGAGTAGGAAGTTCGAGGCTTGATCTCAACTAGTGGTTGGGACGAGTTCTTTGGGATTCGACCCATTGCTTATCGAGATCCGATATTAGAGGTGCTTTCAACCTTCACAATACGGGGTAAGCTTCGGGGCATGGATATTGATGATGTACTCCAATTCAAATTGAATGGGAAGTCGATACAAATGAGTTACACTACCTTCTCCATCCACATGGGTATTTACTCTCGGGAGTTTATAGCAAGCCAAGAATACTACGAGTTGAAAACGACTTTACCAATGAACATCGGTTATGCAGATTATTGGAGACGCATTAGCCACGAGTCGCGAGTACGACCCTAGCAAATCAAAGAGCACTGCTCCGAAATCTCCTGCATTGAGATACCTCCACAAGTCGTTAGCCCGATCACTTAATGCTAGGAAGGATAGTCCGGGGGTAGTAGGTTCGCAGGATCTACTATGCTCGTACGATATGTCGAGCGCTACCCCATCCATATCGGGTTCTTTCTAGCCAATTTTATCAAGGGAAAAGCAAAGAATAAGAAACCTAAGGCGTTGTATGCAAGGCATTATATCACCTAGTTGATTAGAGGTATGGGTTGTCTTCCCCCAATGTCAAGCATGCAAGAGATGTGTCGGATGGAGGCCCTCGACTTGAGAGCGCTTAAGAGCATGGGTATGGTAGAGAAGCGTCAAGGACCACGGGGAGCATATTATACACTAGTCGATGCCCCGGAGCCGGCCACGAGTCGAGGAAGCCATAGACATAGATAATGTTGATCGGCGGGTGCCACGAGCACCACCTCGGGACCCACTCGCACCACAAGCTACATCTTCACAGAGGCGGGTCGATATAGCCGAGTTAGTAACGATACAAAGGGAGCACGAAGCTCATTTGTAGAGGGTAGAGAGATGTATGGAGAGTCTATTTAACCATTTCCATATTCCGTTACCCGATAGGAGTTCCGCACCTATAACGGACTCGCGACCAACCTCAACACCACCATAATCTTTGGACAATGCGAGCCTACTCGAGCCATGATCATGAGCTTGATAGTATTTATTGTCTTAGTGAGTTCATTTTCAATTTTTGCTGTTTGTTTTCATTTTCTTTTGCAAGGCTATGGGCGAAACTCGGATGGAACTCGGACCAACATTCGAAAAATGTCTTCTCTTCTTTAGGAAAGTTCCGATATCTAATCCTCTAACCCTTTCTTCCTTTTTGTTAATACTTTATGCTCGTGCCTAATTTTGTACATTGAGGATAATGTACCTCTTGTTATGTGCAGGGGAAAAAAGGGTATCAAAGCAAATTATGTGTGTTCCTTAATTTGCCTAGGAGTAGCAATATCCGACTTATGATGAGAATGCATAGTTGTTTGTATGCATGAATTGATAATTAGTGTGCTTTGAAAAAAAAAAAGGTTTTCTCGCTGATCGTGTGTTGAGCCATACACTATTTTCTTTTTAGCACTTATCGGTGTGTATTGTCAAAATTATGAATGAAAACTTATGCTTACTTCATAATCTAGATGATGAGATTGGAACTTTACCTATAGGGTGGTTATGTTTGATTACATGTAAGAAATTTAAATGCTAATGCCTAAATGAATAAATGTAACTCCTCACTTATTGAACCTAAACCAGGATAAGTGAATGTGGCTTTCAAATAAAACTGCTCCAATGTCTTACATAAAGATATGAGTATGCAAAGCACCCCTAGAAGGGATTCTCCGAGTAGCCGGGGGCAATCACCAAAAGTGAGGGGTCTTCGCATCTATAAAGAGGATTTACTTTGAACGCAAAAAAAAAAACCAAACAAGTGTACATTTACACACTAAAGAAAGCCATTAATTCACTAATTGAGTTTGTAGCAATCAAGTGGGTGAAAAAGTTAGGATGGAGCGTAAAACGCACTCAATGTTACTAATGAATAGATAAATGCGTAAAGTGATAAAATTGTGGTGACTCTTGCATATATGAAAAACATAACTGTTCTATAGTTACGGTTCCAAATTTGTTATGTGGATTCAAGATAGTAACATAGTTGACTTCATAATATCAACATGTACATATTGATGCACACACGCATAGTCTTGGCTTGACTTATGATTATGTTTCAATTTGTTTTTTTTTTTTTTTGAAATTCAAAGTACATTCAATTGTTATTTCGTGCATGCCTAACCACCATCTCTCGAGGCCAATTCTTAATTTTTACAATTCTAGGCGTAATGAACACACCTCCTTTTGTTTTTCTTGAGGATAAGCAAAAGCTTTAGTGTGGAAAAGTTTGATAAGTACCAAATTATGCATAATTTTAGTGTCAAAAGTTCCTATATTTCAATTACCTTTGGTGATAAATGGTACAAGTTTGGCACTTATCTTGTCTAAATGATGTTCACGTAGGTCGTACTACATTATTTTAGTAAAAAGGAATGTAAAAAAGCAAGAAGAAGCAAAATTTATGAGTTTCGAAGGTCAAATGAGTTACATGGCCGTGTAACTAGAGAAGAGCTAATACATAAAATAGAAAGTTACACGAGCAAGTACACAACCATGTACTAGGCCGTGTAACTGTCTGCTTCGAGGAAAAATTACATCCGTACTACATGGACAAAGACACGATCGTGGTCTTGGTCGTGTCTTATGAAACGTGATATTCTACTCCTATTTAATCGAAACTCGACTTAGAAAGAGGGGACCGAGATACGAGAGGACGGTCGAGAAGCACGAAAAGAACTAGGGTTTTTTGAGCAAGATAACGCCATTGGAGTGGATTCTCATAGATTTTGAAGGAGATTGCATCAAGATCAAATGGGTTACAATGTTTTCCTTTAATCCGAATTGTTTTCTATTTAAGATTTATGTATTCCTTGCCTTGATCATGAGCTAAATTATTTTGGTACCTAGATACGATGAACCCTAAGATTGACTATGTAATTTGATATCTTCATTCAATTCAATTATTATTTTTTTATTATAATTCGGTTATGTCACTTTTATTATTAAATTGAGTTAACACAAGCTAGCATGTTGATTCATATTTGATTTCATACTGTGAGACCGAAAAGTCCTAAATATGATTAGATCAACCATGATCGAAAGGAGTTGCATGCAATCCTAGAGATAGGACGACATAAATCCTTTGTATTAGAGTTAAATCTAATAAAGGGATTCATAGAACGGATTAATACAATCTTAGGGGTGTTAATCGAAAGAGATTTCAATTAATCAACTCGGGATTAGGTGTTAGTTAACTTGAGAAAGTACTTAGCATAATTCGGGAATTCCTACGGTCCAATAAATATAAAGAATGATTGAGTAAAAGATATCGCGATTACATAGAAGATCTACGGGAGGATTCCTTATCTAGGTACTACCTTCACCATTGATCGCTCATCCAGTTATTATCATTATTCTCATTGAAATTTTGTAATCTTGCTTTAATTATCGGTGCTTTTATTTGATTCATCATCACTATAATTAATCGGTTAGATAATAAATAAGAGGTAATTACTAGTAATCTTAGTACGTCATGGGATCGACACTCGATACTCCGTCAATTATACTATAGAACGATAGGTGCACTTGCCTAAAGTCTATAGGTTAAGAAACAAGCTATCAAAAAGCTCGTAAAAAAATGGATTCCATGTAAAATTAGTGTCAAAATTTTTTAATAATGCCATTGCGAGTGGAGACTAATATCAAATCTTGTGGGATACTTTTAGCTGCACAATGTAAATATTATAGTAGCTCGTATGAAGAGTCCAAGGAGCACCTTTTCCTTTCCAAGTACAGTAGCCAAGAAAACTTGGGATTACTTTTGAGATATGCTTGAATATTCCTATTGGAATCATGTCACTTCGCAGACTCATGACAAAGTCTTCCCAAAGGTATCCCTCTCTCATAGAAATCATTATCTCATTGTGTGGTTAGCAAGAAACAAAGCATATTTTGAGGAGGAGGCCATGAATATTATGAATATGAAGCATAAAAGCTTTATTGGTTGTCCAAAAATAATAGGATTTTCTTACCGATAAACGCTCCTTCATTTCATGATAGATTGTGCTTACATTAGGTATTATGATCCAATTCAATAATATAGTTTATGACAAATAGGTTAAATGGAAGCTCCCTCCAATTGGCTTGCTTAAGTTGAATATAGATGGATCATGAAGAAATAATATGTGCGAGTGGAGGAGGCATACTTAGGGATGAGCAAGGTAACCTAATCATGGCTTTTCCAAGTTTTTATGGTCCGAGTTCCAGGGGTTAATAATTATAGATGGAATTTCAATTTACAAGCAGCATAGACTCACATTAAACATTATCAAATCAAACTCAACTCTCACACTTGGTGGTCTTTTTGGTTCAAACTCCTATCCATAGCGGCTAACATATATGTATAGGGCATGTTTAAGGAATCTGGTTTCATGGACATGATTACAACATGTGGTTAGAGAAGGTAACAAGGTTATGAATGGGCTAACAAGCTAGGAATTCAACCACCAATCTGAAAAAGTCATCTTCAATATAAAGATCTTCCTATGGGTTGTAAGCAATCGCTCTAAGATGATAGGTCGTGGTTCTTCAACTCTCGACCCGCATGAAATTAAAGTAGGGAAACTTATGCACTTGTAGATTTACTAGAGTTATTAGTAATTGTTAGACGAGTTTTGGATGTTTTAACTATTTAGGGGTATAATGCATAGGCATGTAATGTATTAATATCTTTGTGATTTTCGAGTCATTCCCGAAAATTTTTAGGGTTAAGCTTCCCTGTACTCCTAATATTAGGCCGACTCGGCTTGTCCCTACTTATTTATTTCCATATGATTATTAATAAATTATCGGGGTACCATCCTTGTTTGGTAAAAAAAAATTGTAAAGACTTGGGTTGAAAATAATTAGTCCTTATGGTTTGTGGGTTTTCTTGTTAAAGAAAGACAAGGTCGAGTGTGGCCTAGGTGGATGGATGATCTTTTTGTGTTATGGATCCTTATTTGTTAGGGATTCCTTATTTAATTTTGAGTCCATATAATGTGTGGATCCATATTTAATTAGGTTGAATTAATAAATTCCTAATTAAATATGGAAGACACAAGTCCAAACCTAGATGGGAAAGGAGTCCATTCGACCAAGGAGAAAAATTCACCCTAGCCAACTTAGTTTAGGGTCTTTATGAGTAACTATTTAGGCATAGTTTTGTGCTAATTTCATTAAAAACTTTGATGAATTTTGAATAAAATTTGAGAGTTATTCTCTATAACCTTTTCTTATCTCCTTTTCTTGTACTAGCTAGGACGTCGAGATCATGTCCTTAAAGTGATCGACTAACATGGTCTTAGATCAAAATTGCATCGGATGGATTATTAAAGAACATATATCATAAGTAATCTCTAAATAAAATTGAGTAATGGATCTTTGATTAGGGTTAAGAAATTGGGGATTGCTTTATTTATTTTTAATGCTTATTAAATTACGAGCATATTAGAGTTCCAGATCGAATAGTTTCGGTCTTCATGCTAAAAACTTAGCGATGGATTTTATTTCGATCTAAAATTTTTCAAATAGCTATTTAAGGGTTTTTTTAAACTCTTTATAAAAAAAATTACAAAAATATTTTCTTAAGTTTTGGGGTTGTGGTAGTTGGTGTAAATTCTATAACCTATTCTATTTAGAATTTCAACTTTGTTAAATCGGAGGCTACATGAATTAGATTAAGTTGAAATTTGGAATAAACATTCTCTAAGGTAGTATATAGGTTTTGTAAAAATTTCATGCTATTTTGATTTGATTTGATCGATGAACGCATATACCCTAATTTTAGGTACCGTTGTTGTTTATTTAGTGATTTGAATTTTGAGTATGTTTATGCTTAAGGGGTTGATGGAATCTGATTTGATCTTGATTTAGGTGTTTTTTAAGGTCTAATTAACTTTTATTTGATTTAAAAAATTTCACTAAAATCAAAAAATTCCCCTAGTTTAACTTAGGTAGAAATTTCGACCTAAATGTGAGAAAATAGGGTTTTTGTTATGTTTTGTCGTTTGAATGTGTAATTGTTGAATTTGTGGTTTCATGGTGAAGTAAATGCAATGTATATAGTTCAAAGTAAACAATTATATGTTATAATTGTTTATGGTATAATTGTTTAAGTTTATGGAAGTTGTGTTTGAATGGATGCTTGGTGCATGTTTGGTGAATTCATTAATGTTATGAAATGTGACATTTTGTGATGCACCATATGGATGGTTTAATGGTTGTATTGTATAATTGAATGGTTAATAATGAATGGCAAGGTAATGTATTTTGTTGTGCATTTATTAATGTTGAGATATGCAATGCCATGATATAATTGCACACCACGTATGGCATGTATTACATGAATTCATGAACATTATGCATTTACATTTAAATGAATGTGAATGCCTATTATTCTTGATTTTTCAAAGGAAAATGAAAATATTTTTCATGGCTATCATGGATCATAGTTTTCATGGTCCCTATATTTCCTTTCAAAGAATGTCTTCATATTGGGGGAATTGGTAATAGCCCTAATAGAAGGAAATGACATTTCTCATTGGGGAAACTAGTAATGGCCTTGACTATGGGGGAATTTGTAATGGCTCCATAGGAGAAATACTTAGGGAAAAAGGGTCGAACATGTACGGATATGTACATTTAGACGCTTGGCAAGGTACATATGAGCACAAAAAAGATTTTTTAGAATGATCATGTAAAAGGATTTCATGGCATGGAACAAGGGTTTCATAACGAACATGAAAATGATTTTTCATGCACATTACATTGCATACATATATAGCATACACAACTAACTTATTGAGCAATAGTTCATTGAGTCTTATGATATAGGAAACCAAGATAAAGACTAATTGCAATGTTTTTGTTTAAGCTGGTTACTCAAGGATTGTCCTCATTGGTTTACCGCGTGTGTCTCACTTATGGGTGTAAACTAGACCTCCTTCATACCATTATTCTACTCGGTGTTAGGTATCTTAGTATACATACTAGGTATGGCTTCCTTATTCTATATGATAGTAAAAGTTATGAACAAGTAAATGGTTAGCTAGTGATGAGAAATAGTTTGTAAATAAATAAACCACTTTTGTAGTGGTAAAATATTGATAGGTTGTACATTAATCAAATTTTGGACATGTTGATAATAATGTAATATTATAGTAATGTGTAGTAGTAGTTTCTAGTATAGATTGTGTAGTAGTAATTTCTCTTAGTTAATTACTTACATGCCAATACTTATGATAAATTGGACGATTAAGTAATCATGATAATACCGAGAAAAGGAATAAAATTAATAAAGGGAAAGGTTAGTCCACCAAATAACGAGTATCGACTATATGAATTTAGTAAATTTATACAAGCTTATAGAAAACGAATTTGGAAAAACTAACGACATAGATCCAGATCAATTTAGTCCAAGCTATTTAAATAAAATATTAAAATAAAAAAATTAGCAACTACGTTTTGGGATGATATTTAAGACCTATTGGCTATTTAGTAGGCTTTTATAGTATAACCCATACCTAATACCGCCATAGGACAAACACGGTGCCTTGTTGGCTTACATTCATTACACTCCAAATATAGGTCAATGATAATAATATTCTCAACCTCAACCTATTTAGGTCTTAGGTTAGGGGTGGTATAGAGGATCTAAATTTAGGCTATATACTTAATGACATGGTGAGTAATGCCATAGGGGTAGCAATGGATGATGGTATTAACTAGTATGCACCATCAATATCATCATCGATCAACTTCAATGTGTTGACTTTTTTATAACTTAGTATCAACATGATGGAAGAAGTTTTTGACATTAATAAGTTTGTTTGGAACTCGTGTTGAGGATGAGAAGTTGACTAACTAGTTTAAGAAGGAAGTATTAATTATCTAGGAAGTCGAGTAAATCTCTTTAATCGTGTTTTTCTTTAACCTTCTAGTTAAATTCTAGCTTGAATTCTAGAAAGAAACTCTAGATGCGAAGCTTTATTTAGTTTATAAATAATAATAATACAACAAACTATGAAGAATTTCTTTAAAAATTATCTTGTTTGCATTACGTTTCTCTTTAATTTATTTATACTTTTTTAATTTCATTTTAGGGACATACATTATGATCACCTTTTTAAAAATAAAAATGATTACCCTAAAAATGATTAGCTTAACTTTGATGAAACTTTAATTGCAATGGATGAAGAAGCGTGGGATGAGAATGATGTAAAAGAATTCACAAAATTGGCAAAATTGTTAGAATAGTCTACTAAACCATATAGAGAAGAGTTAGAAGCGATAAATATGAGAAGTGATAAAGATAAATAAGACTTAAAAGGTTGGGAACTTGTTGAAAAATTCCAAAAAGAGAGTTTCATTTCCTTCTTAAAGGAATACTTTGATGTATTTTCTTGGTCATATGTTGACATACTAGGAATATATATTAAGATAGTGGAGCATAGATTTTCTTTGAACCCTAGATGTAAACCAATGAAACAAAAGCTAAAGAGAACGAGGCCGGACATTCTACTTAAGGTGAAAGAAGATTTAAAAAACAATGGGAAGCAGGATTTTTAAAGGTTATTGAATAGCTTCGATGGGTGTCAAATGTAGTCATAGTGGATAATAAGGATGGTAAGATTTGAATGTGTATAGATTTTTAGGATTTGAATAGAGCCGATCCAAAAAACAACTTCATACTACTATACATCGACATCCCGGTCAATAATGCTACAAAAAAGTCAACCTATTCAATCATGGATGGATTTTTGGGGTATAATCGGATAAACATGGCCATAGAAGACAAAGAGAAAAAAAACATTTATCATGCCTTAAGGAACCTTTAGCTATAAAGTCATGCATTTTGGGTTGAAAAAATACTAAAGCTACTTATCAAAGAGCTATGGTTACATTGTTTCATGACATGATGCACAAAAAAGTTAAAGTGTATATGGATGATATGATTAAAAAGTCCCAATATAACAAAGGTCATCCTCTAATTAAGAGAAATATATTTGAGAGACTAAGGAAATATTGATCGAGATTGAATTCATTGAAGTGCACTTTTGATGTGAAGTTAGGGAAACTTATGGGATTATAGTGAGTAATAGAGGAATCGAAGTTGATCTCAACAAGGCTAGAGAATTTCAATGTATGCCTTCACAATTAATTAAGAAAGAAGTTAGAAGCTTTCTAGGCCGATTGGATACATTACTCATTTCATTTATCAATTAACTAACATATGTAAGTTGATATTCTAAGTTTTACAAAAGAAAAATCCCAACGTGTGGGATGAAGAGTGCTAAGAAGCCTTTAACTAGATCAAGTAATTCTTGTAGAATTCAACATTATTAGTACCACTAAAAACGGGAAGACCTTTGATTTTGTTCTTGTCGGTGACACAAGTAGCAATAGAAATGTCTTAGGTTAGCATGATGAATCGGAGAAGAAAGAATAAATCATTTACTATTTAAGCAAAAATTTTATTAATTATGAATCAAGATACAATGCACTTGATAAAATATGTTATGGTTTAGTATGGGATGCAAAACAACTTAAAATAATACATGATATATTACACCACTTGACTGATTTCAAAAATGAATCTGTTCAAGTATATTTTAAGAAACCATACCTATCTAATTGAATCATAATATGGTAAGTCATATTGTTTCAATATGATATTGTATACATGATGAGAAAGGCGGTGAAAGGAGATGCCATATCTAATCATTTGAAAGACAATGCAATAGATGACTACAAGCCTTTGAAATTTGAACTTCCTAATGAGTCAATCATGGTAGTTAAAGAAGAACTTAAGTTGAATAGTGACATATTGATTTGTACTTCAATGGAGCAGATCAATGTATCTAGAAATAGTATTACGTTAGTTTTGATTTCACTAAAAGGGAAATAGTTTCTAATGGCAGTGAAATTGCAATGCAAATGCATAAAGTAACATAACTAAGTATGAGCTATATGTGTATGGTTTAGAAGCAGATCCTAGAGATGAAGATTAGCTAGCTTGATGTATATGGTGATTTGTTGCTCATAATCAATTAGATGAAAGGAGAGTGGTAGACAAAAGATGAAAAAAATGAAACCATATCAAGAATACTTGACAAAGCTAATAAATCAATTTCAAGAAATTAAGTTACTTATTTGGATAGAGAGAAGAATAATTTTGTTGATGCCTTGGCTAATATAGTGTGCAAATTCAATCCATATGAGTTAAATTAAAAATGCTCTAGCATACCATTGTTACTCGATTAAAGATGAACCGAGATGGGAAGTCGTGATACTATGACTTTAAGCAATTCATGAAAAACCACAAGTTTCCATTCAATGCAACCAAGAATGATAAAAAGATACTCAAAATATTAGTAACAGATTTTTATCTTAATAGTAGGTTTCTATAAAAAGAAGTTTTGATGGTTCTTTATTAAGATGTCTAGATACAATCGAGGCAAAGAAGACTATAAAGGAAGTCCATGAAAGGATTTATGCTACGTATACTAAAGGACATATGATGACTCAAAAAATTAAAAAAAAGTGATTACTTTTAGACCACCATTGAAAAAGATTATATGATTATATAAAGAAATGTCACAAGTGTTAGATTCATGTTAATCATATAAATGCTCCTCTAGTACCTCTTTTAAGTAGTACCTCTTTTAAGTAGTATCACCCTCGCCATTTGCAATTTGGGACATGGATTTCAATGGACTAATAAATCCTAAGGTAAGCAATGGGCATAGCTTCATCCTTATAGTGATTGATTACTACATAAGGTGGGCCAAAGCTACTTTGTTTGCATCGTGATTCAAAAGGTAACGCTCAAGTTTTTTAAGAAGGATGTCATCCGTAGATATGGCTTTCTCAAAAATGCGGTAATAGAAAATGATCACAACTTTAATAACAAAATGATAATAGATTTATGCTAATATTGAAAGATAAAACATCATAATTTTTCTCCATATAGGCTAAGATAGAAGAGGATGTGGAAACAACAAACAAGAATCTAAAAAAGATTATCCAAAAGATGGTGGTGACATATAAAAGTTGGCATGAGATTTTATGTTTGCTTTACATGCTTACTAAACGAGTAATCGGTACTTTAACGGGAGTAACTCTTTCCTCTCTAGTATATGGAATAGAGGCGATTATGCCTTTAGAAGTGAAAATACCCTTTTGAGAGTTTTAAAAGATGTAGAATTACAAGAATCTGAATAGGAAAAGATACGAGTATGAATAACTAAATTTGATAAGTTGTACCGGAAAAGAATGGTGAGAGCATATGATAAAAAGATGAAGAGGTTTTCAAAAAAGATAACTTGTGCTGAAGAAAGTTCTACAAATATCGAGGATAGATCAAAGAAAATGGCACCAAATTATTAAGGTCCATATATGGTGAAGAAGGTATTCTCAAGTGGAGATCTTTTTTCGACAAATACGGATGGTGACGAATTGCCAATACTAATGAATTTATATGCTATGAAAAAGTATTACACATGAATTACGGCTTTCTTTATTCAAAGTAATAAAGATATTTACCAAAATTTTGGCCAATCTATTTTATGTGTTAGCATTTTCTTTTGCTTCATAATCTCTTTAACTCGCTTCACATAATCAAATATTTGATTTTTCCGATCCTTAAAATTGCCTTTTTCGATGAAGTGATTAGTCCCTAAAAGCCTCATTCTTAGATTCTCTACATAATGATGTATTAGTATTGTCTACAAAATATTATAAACAATATAAAATGTCAAAGAATTACATGATAAGGATGTTTACCAAAGTTTATAGTATGAGAAGACCTTCCTAATCGAAATCCTTGGAAGAAGTGAATCATGAGGCATTATAGACAATTCTAATAAAGTCACGAGGAGATTGTATAAGCAATAAACCTAAAAAATTAAAGAATAACAAAATCTAAAGATGGAAAAAGAAAAGTTACCACATCACAAAATACTGATCATATAAGCATAATCTAAAGGCCCATAATAGACAATGATGATAAAATAAGAAGATAGACTAGCTTAAAGAAAGCGACGAGCTTTGTACTTAGATATTAGGTTAGAAAGAAAGCAACCAAGAGAAAGGAGGAAATATGGTTTGGATGGTGATGACTTATGTTTCTTATGAAGAAACGATACAACCTATAAGTCATGAATACATATTGAAGATAACCTCTCTGTTCCATTTAACTATGTCACCCATATAGGGCATATCACCTTGAAGATACACTAAAAGAATGATGTGTGTTTTTATTTGCTTATGCTTTGTTTGTTTTCTTTTAATTTTTCTTTCTTTACAAAACTTTCTATCCAAATTCAAAAAATGGTTTTTCAATGACTTTGTGATGAACATATTGTAAAGAGGATGTAATTATTAACACCTAAATTTTAACCAAATTAATTTTAAGCAAAAAATATAAGGAAAGAAAAAATAGAATTATAATATAATATAATATAAATGAACAAAATTATTTTTAGGGGGTCTAATTGAAACAAAAGAAGTGTATGGACCAAGAAAACCTAACTAAGGGTGTAATTAAAAGGATTAAAATCAAAGGTTTTTAATTTAAAGAAATAAGTGGTACAATTGAAAGAAATTAGAAGAAGAGGTCCTGATTAAATTCAATTATGAGTGTGATTGAAGAGAAATAAAAAATATACATATCAAAATTGAAAAAAGCAAAAGAAATAGAGACCAAAATTGATGTTTACCCAAAACCCTAAATTTTCCCCTATAAATATCAGACCATTATTCATCTTGGGGGGTCTTCTTCATCTAGTCGAGCTTAAAAATAGCTTTATCCTTCTTAAATTTTGCTTTCCTCTAGCTAAACTTGGGGCCAAGTTTTAGATTATTCCCTTACAAAGTCTAATTCATAGAAGTCATCCTTTCATTCAAGTTTTTATCATGCATTAGTTACATTTTTAGTTAGAGGTGCATATGGTACTCTCGATGTAGAATTTGATGCTGCAAACTTTGCATAGGAAAAAAAACTTAAAATTTAATTTGAACTCGAAACAATTTTGGGACTATTTCTACCTTTGTTAGTACATGGGATATACAATTTAGGTGTGAATTTTGTTTGATTGCTATTGCAAATTAGACTAACTAGAAATTAAGGATGCAACTCACCAAAAAACAAATTGTAGTTCCTTCCTCTTTCTTAACTAATCGAATAATTAGTCTTCATCAAGATCGAAGGAATTGAAACTACTCAAGGGAGGGGCTTTAGTATTTTTACGATATTTAGGTAATTTCTTAAACCATTTGGACTATTTTAAACATTAAATAAAAAGAGTGAAAATAATATGTTTTGGATGGATAAAATATAAAAATGTTTTATTTGTGATTGTTGGATATGTAAAGTGTTTTTGACACACCATTATGCATTGAATCCAAAAGGGTCCGAGACCTCAAGTATTTTGAGGTGAAATAATATCGATTAATCAATCCTCTATGATGGAGTCGGGAGGATGAGTTTAGGTTTTAATTTCAATGGTTTATCCGATATTAGTGTTGGTCCCGGTGTTTGCATGTGAAAAATAATCTTATGCTAGTTTTGGATGCCGTAATTGATCCGATGTGTTGATTGCGATATTTTGGTTATGTAATATTATGTCCAACAATAATTTATATGTTTTCTTTTTCATTAAGATCAAAGCCTTCGGTGCTTCTCACCTATGTGGACAAATCTACTAGTGGCTTCCAAAGTTGTTTAGCTATTTTTTGTTTGATTGAAATGAATTCGAAGGCGGCTTCTCAATTATGTTGTAGATGTAGTCGCAAGGGACAAACCATTTTTTTATTTCTGTCTATTTGTATTGTGACTACAATCACAAGGGACTCTCACCATCTTTTAATTTTTATCTATTTGCTTCATGGCTGTAATTGCAAGGGACTTGCCATCTTTTTATTTTTATCTATTTGCGTTATGGTTGCAATTGTAGAGACTCACCACCTTTTAATTTTTTATCTATTTGCATTATGATTGCGAGTCACAATGGAATCATCATCTTTTAATTTTTATTTGAATGTTTTATGGCTTTAGTCAAAGAGACTTGCCATCTTTTAATTTTTACCTAAACATGATATGGCTGCAATCGCAAAGGACTCGCCATCTTTTAATGTTTACCTAAATGTGCTATGGCTATAGTTGCAAGGGACTTACCTTCTTTTAATTTTTACTTGAATGTGTTATGGCTACGGTCACAAAGGACTCACTATCTTTTAATTTTTATCCACTTACATTATAGCTATGGCCTCAAAGGACTTGACATCTTTTAATTTTTATCTATTTACATTATGGATGCAATCACAAGAGACTTGCCATCTTTTTATTTTTCTCTATTTATGTTATGGCTGCATTCATAAGAGGTTCATCATCTTTTAATTTTATCTATTTGTGTTATGGCTGTAGTTACAAGGGACTTGCCAACTTTTTTTTTTTTCTATTTGCATTATAGTTGTAGTAGCAAGAGATTTGCCATTTTATGTTATCTCGTTATTTTTATCTATTGTCGGTGTCTTCCTACTTGTATGAATATTTTCATCGATGATTCCTTCTCTCTTTACTTGTGTGAACTGATATTATCTAGTGACTTCCTATTGATATGGACAAAGTCACCAGTCATTTCCTAATCATGTCAATATGAGTTCATAATCCTAATTACCAATACAAGTTCGTAGTCACCAAGGTTTTAGCTAAAATTTCATTTCTATCTATATTTCCCCTTAGAGTATGGCTATAGGCCTTTGACCATCCTAAACCCCAAATTACTCGATCAATTTACCTTAATGAATTCACTCAAATAGGCATAGAAATATAACAAAGAAAAACTAGACTTTTATTTTCTCATGCACACAATGCAACTTATCTTAGGTAGGACGGGGTCCCGATGATATTAATCTTCTCCATACATAACTAACTCCTTACCTAGATATCTATACATACCATTTTTTTTATAATTTCCTAGTTCTTCTTAATAGCTAAGTGGTGACTCCTCTCACTTTACGGGCCTTATTGATAAAGATCTAACAACATCAACAATGAATTCAAGCAACGAAATTGAGTCCGTCATTGAAATCAATGATAAATTTAATGACAAAATCTAGTCTATCAATAAAACTAGCAATATAGCATTCCATCACAAATTATTAGAAAAAATGGCACATTTTAAAAAATCAAATAGTGATGGACACTTATTTTTTACGACAAAATCGTGTCCGTCACTAAAAAATCCCTAAACCTACGGAATCCTACACTTCCTCCATTTTCCTTTACTCTATCCCTCAAAGACCCTTAGTTACCACCTCCACTCTTCCTTTCCCCTATCCCTCAAAAACCTTCAACCACCAATCCCGACCACCATCACCTTCTTCATCATCTTCTCGCTTTATCCTTTACACAATCTAACGTTAATTTAATTCTCTTTCCTCTTTTGACTTCATTTTTAGAAAGTTTAGACACCAACTTTCTTTCTTTTTACTTAATTAATGTGTTACTTCTTATTTAGACCTTTTCTTTTAGGTTGAATTTTGAATTTTTTTTAGCTTATCGGTACAAAGCAAATGAAGTAAATTTTTAATTATTGATATTTTTATGATAAAAAGAGAATCAAATTGATGTTGGTATGGAATCAGATTATTTATTTTTTTATAAATATTTTGGTTATAAGAGAAGCTAATAGATTTTGCAATAGTTATTGTTATTAAGATGATTACTATGAGCATACATAAGTTGATAACTCATTTTTCGTTAGTTATATTGTGTTTCAAAATTGACAATAGCTCAATCTTCTTTTACAAAATAGAGGGGCAAAATTAGATGTTAAATAGCTATCGAAGCGCCCTCCTCCTCCCTACTTTAGAAGGAAGTTGAATGAAGTCCAAAAGGCATGATTATTTTTTTCTTTTTGTACAATTCTATATGTTCTTCTAATTCAATTTAATGTTTTAATTGCATGCTTTTTATATGAGATTATTTTTTACTATCTTCCGGCTAAACACTAATAATGTAAAGCTTTTTGTAGGCTAGTGCAACGTACATATGCCTTTTAAATCAATTTATATGTTTTCTATTTGTCTTAATTGAAGCTATTGATGGCTTCCTGGTTATGTGGTCGAAGCTTGGATGCGAGCTTCCAAATTAATTTATATGTTTTTCTATTTGTTTGAAGTGTAGCTTTTGGTGGCTTCTCACTTATGTGATGAAGTCATCATTGGTTTTAAAGTCATTCTACATGTTTTTTGTTTACTCAAAATGAAGCTTCGATGATTTCCTAGTTATGTAATGAAACCGTTAGTGCTTTTGAAGTTATTTTACTTGCTTCCTACTTGTCCGAAATGAAGTCATCGATAGCTTCTCACTTATGTGATGAAGTCACCAATGGCTTCAAACCGGTTATATGCTCTCTGCTTGAGCAAAATGAAGTTGTCGATGGCTTTTCACTTATATGATAAAGTTGTTAGCAACTTCCTAAATTCATGATTCGAAGTCGTTGGTGGCTTCTCACTTGTGTAAGAAAAGTTCTTAGTGACTTTCCGTCACATCAATAAAGGTTATCAATCTTTAAAAACTCATATATTTCCCAATATAGGTCATGTTCGCTAAAAATTAGCTAAAATTTCAATCTTCACCACCATTTTGTTCTAAGTATGCATATCAACCTTGGATCGGCCTAGATCCTAAATTACTCCATTATTCCATCCCGATAAAATAAATCCACTCAAATAAGCATGATAAACATAACATAGTAATACTAGATTTTATTTTTACATGTAAATACTACGACTTACCTAAGGTAGGACGGGATGATGGTGATGTTATATCTTTCTCATAAGTAACTAACAAGATTTTTATTTTTATATGTAAATAATACAACCTACCTAAGGTAGGACGAGATAATGGTGATGTTATATCTTTCCCATAAGTAACTAAATCCTTACCTAGATATTAATGCGGGCAAATTTGTTTAGTGTTTCCTAGTTTTCTCTTATTAGTAAGGTGGCAACTCATGTTTTTACACCGCTCTATAGGCCTTTGTCAATAGAATGGTGATTCCACTAGGGACATGCCATGCTAGGTTCAAGCTTTGAATGCATATGTTAATGAATCTCTTTTTATTTACTATGTTTCTATGCCTTTGTGTTTCGAGTGTATGATTTGCTCCTTTATTTATTTGCTTGTTTATATGTGTTGTGAAATTATGTTTGAGAATATATCTATTATTTATGTTGTTTTCTTATTTAATCTTAGTGATTTAATTCTTATTCATTAGTTTTAATTTCCTAAAACAAAAAGAACCCTATTGGAGACTTAGATAGATCCTAACGAGTCATGTAATGACTAGAATCATACTAGAAGATCATCTTTATTGTATAAATTTATTGGACAAGTCGGATGCATTAAAACCTTGATTGAATAATTTAGCCATGAATGTTTATGGATGGGTGATAAAAGGATTCAAGTCTAAATTTATACGATGTTTGAATATTAAAGAAATTTCACGAGTTTGATCATAATATGTCAAAGGTTACCGATGGAACACAACTTCATATTTAAACCAATTAACAATAAAGCAATCCATTATATTGGAGTTTTCAAAGGTTACTAATGAAATTTAAGTTCATCTTTAAACCAACTTAACTTATTGTAAAAAGATCGAAGAATCAATGATTGAATTCTCTTATCACACTCATGTGAAGGCTACTTTATATCTAGTCTTGAGTGTCTTTATTTATGTTAGAATATTTTTTATTTATGCTATTATGCTTTCTTATTTTTCTTGTTTATACAAAGAGGTATAAGTCATCTTGTCAAAGATTAACCCCCCTAAAAGATTGACAACTAAAACCAAAGAAAAAATGGATCATGAAGAAAGGGCTTAAATTGAGTAAAGCCATTAGAAGGAATTAAAGTAGAAGTATCTAGCTATTTTACTTAAGAAAAGTATGCAAACTCATACATCCGTTAAAGTGCCTCCTAGTTAGGAAATGGGTTAGTCAACTATTATCCCCGAGGTGTTCACTCCCATACCAATACCCACTTGTTGGAGTGGTAATTTTTATTCCACCTTTTTTTCATTCTTCACTACTTGGTTGTTAGTATCGTAAATAAAACCAATCATATTACACTTTAGGGCATGTATAAGCCAACCCATCCCGAAGTCTCTTGCTCGATTCCATAACAATCGCATATTTTGTAAACTCAAACAACTTATATGGTTGATTTTACTACTAATGAAAATATGATAGGAAAAATGATCTCAAAGACTAAAATTAAGAAGCTTAGTGCTATTAAGGAATGTCCTAGAGCCACCGAGGGCATCAACATATAAGACCTTTTTTTTATGGTGGATGGATGCTTGATTTCGAATGTCATGATTTCTAAGAAATAAAAAGTACCTAAATTATCTAAATACACCGAGAGTCAATGTCTAATATCTCATCTTAGAATTTACTTAAAAATAAGATGACTCGAAGTTGCTTTTGATAAAAAGCTTCAAATTCACTTTTTTCTTGAAAGTCTTGATGGTGTCACTTTGAATTTATTCATCGATCTTCATCAAAAAAAGCTTATAAAGTGGAGGCATCTAGTTGAAGTATTCATGAAACACTATAAGTTTAATATGGAAATAACTCCTAATAGGTCCAGACTTATAGTCTATGGAAAAAGGTTCGAAAGAAGCTATGAGAGAATATACCTAACTATGGAGTGAAGTGGCTTCCCAAGTTTGCCCACCTCTCGCTTGAAAAAATTGGTTATTCTTTTCATAAATACTTTCAAAGCACCCTACTATGATTACTTATTAAGTAATAGATCAAATAATTTTACTCGAAATATTTTCTATGGCCGATAGGATTTAGCAAATAATCAAGGTTGAATGAATAATTGATCCTTCCAATCATACTAAAAGAATAAAATCTTTACTAAAGGAAATGACATTGATGTTCATCATATTAAGGAATCTACTCTCAATTTGAAAAGTTATTTGAATCATTCTCATTGGCCATAGACTTTTTCTAAAAAATTTCAACCCAAGTATCCTTCGTTGCTTGACCATTAGTAGAGAGAATTCAATCAAGATAACCAAGGAAATGTAGGTTCTAAAAAGTATAAGGAAATACTACCATCTCTTCCAATTTCTTTTGGAAACTTATTCCAACATCTTATGACCATTGACCAAGTCTTATGATGACTATTCCATGACAACCTTTATTTCCTAAGTGGTATAATCCTAATGAATCTTGTGAGTAGCATGATGACATAATTGGTCATAATATTGAAGATTGTCTAGGTTTCAAGAAGCATGTTTACTCAATATTTGACCATGACTTGATTTCATTTGAACCTACTCGGACACTTCAAATGTGAATAATAATACTCTTCCTAGCCATGCAATTGCTAATGGAAAGAATATGTTATCACTCGAATGACATTGGATATGAATACAAAAAGACAATTATGAATATTTTCATGTCTTATTTATTTGACATGTTTTTAGTTATTGGTGTTAAGAAAAAACCAATCGAGTCTCAAGCTCTTATTCATGTCAAGTACTTCTACAAGTTTCATAAAGAGAGTGGATATGATATTGATGATTTTCATGAATTTCATTATGAGTTATAGGCCATACTAGCTCTTGGCATTTTGAGGTCTGGAAGGGGAGGAAAAGAAGTTGAAGAAGCCTTTATGTATTATTGATCCATATGAAAATGATCTAGGTTTGAGTCAATCATCTCATGTTATGGTAATGAACAATTTAGAGATAAAAAAGATAGATGCTAAGAGCAAAGTCATAAAGCCAAGGTTAGTGTTTGATAGCTTAGAAATGATATTGCTTTTTGCCAAAACGCCTAGAGATGTTACTAATTTTAACCAACTTGTTCTTAAAATGAATGAAGGGAAAGAGTTGCATGACTAGTCTAATAAAGAAACACCTTTTGTTTTCAAGGTCGAGTAATTTCCTTATCACATTTACCTTCGCCATTTTGCTGTTATAGTTCATCAATGCATTGCACTAAATCTTTATCATAATTTAATATAATGTTAATTTGTAGGATCGTGCAAATTTTCTTCTCAAATTATTGTCTTTGCCTTCTTTCTTCTATTTATTTTATTCCTATTTCACCCTATCTTTAGGACATTCAATATGATAATATCTCAAAAAAAAAAAATGAAATGATTATGCTAAAAAAGAAGGTCAAGATAACTCTAATTATAATGTGCTTGAAAATAAATGCAAGGAGAATACCCGAAGCTCGTTAGAAAGTAATGAATGTGTCTTGATTTTGTGAATAAAATCTTGTCTTATATCAAATTTTTAGATTTTATTTGCAAAAGTATTATGATTTTCATAAATTGGGTAATTTCTTTAAAAAATAAATTCCTATTATCTTGGCATGATTTTATTATTGATTTGAAATCAAGAGATATTTATTTTAAAGTATCATTATCATTTTAATCACCTAAATAAAAAAATTAAAATAAAATGGTAAAACTCATTCAAAATCTTGCAATATTGATCAACTTTTAAAACATGTCATGCAAATGCTAGGGGCATTCCCTCTTTTGGAAACCAAAAACATTACTCTCTTATTTTGAATAAATCCTTCGAAGACATTTTTACCTAAGATAATTAATTGATATCCAAGATGAAAAATAAATGATTTGATGTTTTAAATGATGATGAATGATACGCATTCGAGTCATGATCCCACTTTATCCACCTTCTTCTTTATAAGTCAATCATTGTTTTCAAATGAAACTAGAACTTGTTAGCCTAAATAAGATCATATTTGAGATAAACAAAGACCATTTTTGGTAACTTATCCCTTGCGAGTCCAATTTTAGGCCTTAAGAATTTCTTTCGATGATGACCTAGACTAGAATCATCTCTCACACTAGGGGCAATTTTAAAGTTCATGAATAATCAAGGACATTCTCCTAGAAAAATAAGATGGGAAATGATGATGAAACTTGCTAAGAAAACCCTTAAAAAGACATTGAACGAGAAAAGGTAAACAAAAAAATAGAAATGAAAAACAAAAGTGAAACCCCTAAAATAAAAAGAAAATACTAGCTAGAGTGATCTCTCTCATGACTTGAAGTTAGAAAGGGTTAGAAATTCAAAAAAAATGACAAGAGTGAATATGAAAAGAGAGTTAAGATTAGAAAATACATAAATTGGTGAGATGATAAAGTCAAGGTGGCATGCCGAAAGTGTCTCAATGAACAATTAAGAGATCCTAAGTCTTTACACCCTCAAACACTTTTTGAGCCTTTTACATCATTTGGTTCAGAAGTTGAAGCCCATCCTTTATTAAGTGCTTATGAAAGACCTTTCGATTAAAGATAGCTTGTTTGTGTTGATGAGCTCTAACTTTCAAATGAGAAGAAGAAAATGTTTTTGAAAAAAAACTTGACTTGTTTGTGCATTACAAATCATCATTTATGACCTTAAAACATGAATTTTCATCAAGTAACTAGGCAAGAAAAATATGAACCAACTCATTCTTGGCAAGGCCACCCATTTGAGCCAAACTTTGTTTAAAACTCGAGTTTATGAAATCCATTCAAGCGTTTTACTCTCTATAAGCCAAACTTTTGGCAATCACCTCTAAAAAGAGATGGCTTCATTTGAAAAATTTTATGTGATCTAAATACATTTTGCTCATCTAGCCTAAAAAAGAATCACCTTAAGGGTTGCATCATGGTATTTGTATGATATGTTTTGGCATTCAACCAAGTGAATCATGCTATGATTAGAATGATCATGAAACTATGTTAGCACTAGAAAGATAGATCACGGAAGGATGATCATTGCCAATACTTCGAAACATGTTATGATTAGAATGATCACAAAACTATCTCAGCATTAGAAGACCAAGCACTTCAACTCCTTTTCTATCTAAAACAACAAGGAGATAATCTAAGTTATGGCCAAATATTCATCAGCATAATCATTTCACTTGTTTCTTCTATTATAGACTCACCCAATATAATGTAATTCACAATCTTTCATCTCTCAAAGAATCTTTGTTTTCATAAGTATGATCAGTTCATAAAAAAAAAAAAAACACTTGTCTTTGGTCTCATACATTACCTTGTAATTGTTTTCATTTATGAAATATGATAATACATCAAATTGGCATATAATAACATAATAAGAATCTTACTTAGATCTGGTCTACAAAAAGTCTATCTCTATGAAATCTATTGCAAGTTTCCTCGAGACCAATTATGAATAGTAGACAAAAAGCCATCTTAACTATTTTTAGAGCTAGATTCTTGATATGTATTGGTAAAAGTTTACTCTTTTAAGAACAATACCAAATGGGCATAAAAAAAAATAGTGATCACCCATTTAATTAGAAGAAAAAACACCATTTAAATAACACATGTAATGGTCTAAGTAGCCATCTTAAGGAATACAAGAACAAGAAGTATAATTAGAAATGAAAGTAGACTAACTCAATAAAAGTAGTTGGCCTAAAACTTTGAACCTATTCAAGCTAAACAACACAAAAATGAAGAGAAAAAGGGGAAACCTATGTCTTGGCAGATGACGACCTATGTTTCTCTAAAAACTCCATGTTAGTCTATGTTAGAATGGTCACTCACATCTTATCAAAAAGAATGGTCACTCACATCTTGTCAAAAAGCATGGTTTATCATGTCATTCAAAGTGGACATAGTCCGTCATATTAGTCTAAGTTAGAGTGGTCTCGTCACATATTTTCAAAAGGCATGATCTATCACCTCATTCAAAATTAATTCGGTATGTCACATCTAATTAAAAAAATAAGGTTTGTCACTTCCTTCCAAACCAACATAGCTCTGTCATATCCTTCCAAATTGACATGGTTTGTCATGTTCTTTCAATTCAAAATGATTAGTCACAACCTTCAAAATTGACATGGACTCGTCACATCCTTGTAAGTCATCATGGTTGGTCACATCCCTCTAAGTCAACGTGGTCTCGTTACATCCTTCTAAATCAATATGGTTTATCACACCTTTTCAAGTCAATGTGTTTTATCATGTCTTTCCAAGTTGATGTGATCTATCATGTCTTTTTAAATCAATGTGGTCTATCACATCTCTATAAATTTACATAGTTTATCACATCCTTTTAAATCAATACGGTCTGTTACGTCTTTCCATGTCAACATGGTCGATCAAGTCTTTTCAAATTGATGTGTTCATTCATGTCCTTCCAATTCAACATGGTCTATTAGGTCCTTCTAAAATGATGTAGTTTATACCATCCTTCCTAATTGATATGGTCTATCATGTCTTTCTAAATCAACATGATCTATCACATCTTGTAAAATCAAAGTGGTTTGTCATATCTCGTAAGGTCGAGTGGTCTATCACATCTTGCTAAATCAATATGGTCTATCACAACCTTCTAGGTTAGAGTGGTCCGTTGTATCTTGTTAAATTAATATGGTCCGTTATGTCTAGTCAAATCAAAGTGGTCTATCTTGTCTTTTAGGGTTAGAGTTGTATGTCATGCCTTACCAAATCAACATGGTCTATCACATAAATCAACATAGTCTATCATATCTTATAAGGTCATAGTGGTCTATCACGCCTTGTCAAATCAACATGGTTTTCCATGCCTTGTCAAATCAACGTGGTCGGTTAGGTCCTTCTCAATTAGAATAATCTATCACATCTTGTCAAATCAATATGGTCTATCACTTCTTATCAACTTAATATGATCTCGTCACATCTTTTTAGGTTAGTGGTCCGTCATGTCCTTCTAGCTCAAAATGGTGTATCACGATTTGATAAGTCAACGTAGTTTGTCATGTCCTTTTAAGTCATAGTGGTCCGTCAAGCTTATAAAAAAAGTGATCGGTCATATCTTTTTAAACCATGTGGTGTATCACCATCACAACATTTCATATCGCATGCTTTTATCTCAACCTTTTTGGTTGTCATTTAAATTTGATGATTACTCTTTTTTGTTTGTCTCGTTATTCATATTGTTTATTTCTTTTTTATTGTTGATTTTCCTTATAAAGCTTTTTATACAAAGTTGAAGAGTGGCCTTTCAATGACTTTGTAATGAAAGCATTATAAAGAAGGAGAAAATTATTAACACCTAATTTTTACTCCAATCTATTTTTTATATTTGTGAGTTAAAAAAAATACAAAAAAATGAAATTTATTTGAAAAAACTATTTAGGGGTTCAATAAAAAAAATTTAAAGTGTAGCGACCAAAGAAAACCCAATTGAGGGTGTAATTAAAAGGATAAAGACCAAAGCTTTTAATTGAAAGAAGGGAATGGTACTATTAAGGAAAAAACCAAACAAATCAACAATAAGATTAAAAATTAGGAGAAACCAAGCACTAAAATTAATATTTACCTAAAAACCTCATTTTCTCATCTAAATACCTAAACCCTTCGACCATTTAAGCTAGACACGGATCCAAAAAAAACCCTAAAAATTTTAAAATCTACTAAATAACGCTAAAGGAAAGGATCGGACTCGTCAACTCGTGGGTTAACTCTGTATACCTACCAATGTTTCTCTTCCCATATCAACCACCCTATGGAAGATATCTCCTCCATCCACTCGCCACCAACTTGTAGCCTACACTTATATTCACTATTCTTGACTAGTTGGAGAAATTAGGGATATAACCATGATGACCCGAACTTGTTTTGTACCCGGTCAAATCTCTTTTTTTTTTTTTTTTTTTGCTAAACCGCCACTCGCTACCACCAAAGAAACACTTCTCATTTCCCATAAAACTTATGGCTCAATATCATCATAAAATGGTCGAATCAAAGTAAACTCCGAGTCTTGACCTATTATTGGCTAATCAAGGCCAAATTAGACCTCCCAAATACTAGAGAACTATTCCTCATAGTCTTTTGAGTAGCTTGGTGTCCTACCCATCCATAGCCATGGCCAAAATCATCATCGATGAAGAAGAAGAAAATGACAGTTTGCTCATCATCATCGATCGCTCTCCTTCATCAACGACGATGACTACCTCCACCACAGAATGGTAGAGAAGGACCTCCTCCATAATATGGGTTAGTCCATATGCCTTAAAGATGGCTAGATGGTGATTAGACAATCAAAAATGATTGTTGTGGTTTTAAGGATAGTTTGGTAAGTTTAAAATGTAGGGAAATTTTAGTAATTTTACCCCTATGAACATTTTTGTCATTTCACAACTGATTAGGGGTATTTTAGTCATTATATAACAACCTATTCAACACTCAAAATAGTTGCTTGCTCCTTCTTAGCTAATCGAAATAATCGATCTTCATTGAGATTGAAGAAAGTAAAGCCGATTTGAGAGAAGACTTATAACATTTTCATGACATTTAGATAACCTTTAAACTTATGTAAACTATTTAAAATGATAAATGAAAATGTTATATTATGGATGATTGAGTTATTAAATGTTTTTTTCTGATTATGTTTGAGACTTTTTACTTGCTTTCTATTTGTTATTGGTGGCTTCCCACCTATGTGGTTAAAACTACTTGCAGACTTCCAAATCAATTTATCTATTTTCTTTTTATCTTAAATGAAGTTATCGGTGGCTTTCCACTTATATGGTCAAAGTTGCTAGTGGCTTCTAAATCAATTTACATGCTTTTATGTTTGTCTAAATTAAAGTTGTTAGTGACTTTCCACTTCGTGAGTGAAGTTATTTGTGACTTTCTCGTTTATGTCAATAAAGCCTATCAATCTTTAAAAACTCACCTATTTATCGATATAAGTTATGTTCACTAAAGATTAGTCAAAATTTCAATCTCTTATTTCCCTTTGAGTATGGGTACTGGTCTCAAACCAGCCTAGACTTCGAATTACTCGTTATTTAATCTTGATAAAATAAATTTACTCTAATAGGCATAGAAACATAACATAATAAAGTCATATTTTTATTTTCATGCACACATAAAATAGCCTACCTCGAGCAAGACGGCATGATGGTGATGTTATAATTTTCTTATACATAACCAAGCCCTTACCCAAATATCTATATAGACTAGTTTGTTTAAGGTTTCCTAGTTATCCCTAATTAGCTAAATGGTGACCCATGTTCCAATGCCACTTCACGAGCCCCTTTGCCGACACTAAAGAATATTTGATCATAACTTAGATTATATCTTTGTTGCTCTAGATAAAATAAGAGTTAAAATGTTTGATTTGTTAATGCTAAAATAGTTTTATGACTAGCCTAATCATAACATCCCTTAAACATTGGTGACGATCCATCATTCGCTATACACCTCCCATTGTCATTGCTTATGTCATCCATCTTCTTCGATGTTTGAGCTTGATTATGTGAATTTGTCTTTGAGCTTTTTTTTTCAAGACTTAATTTTTAGTTGTTTTAACTTTCATAAATTAGGCCGTCTAATTTAATATTTTTCATTAAGGCAAGTTAAATTATTAAAAACAAAATCATAGAGATGTTCATGAGAGTGTAATCTCATTCAAGAAAATATTTTATTTACTCAGTCAAATGGCAAAAAATATCATGCAAATGTCATGATGCAATCCTCTAGATGATCCTTTTTAAGCTAGACAAGCAAAATGCATTCAAATTACCTAAGAGTTTTTTTTAAAAAAAAAATCTTCTCTTTTAAAAGGTGATTTTTCAAAAGTTAGCTCATAAAGATCACCATGCTCGAATGGATCTCATAAACTCAAAGAGTTTTTAAAGAAGTTTGGCTCAAATAGGTGTTCTTGCTAAAAAAAACCTTAATTTATTTCTTTCTTGCCCCCAATTACTTTATGAAAAATCATGATTTAATATCGTAAATAATGGTTTGTCATGCACTAACAAGTTAAGCTTTATTTAAAAACATTTTTCTTTTTATTTGAAGCTAAAACCGAGCAAGCACAAAAAAAAAATCATCTTTGATTCGAAAGGGCTTTCATAGGCACGTAATACAAGTTAAGGCTTTAACTTATGAGCAAAATGATATAAAAGGCTCAAAAGATGTTTGAGAGTATAAACACTTAGGATTATTAAATTGTTCATCGAGATCAATTTAGGCATGTTGCCTTGCCTTTTTCATTTTCATGATTAATTTCACTTTTTACATCATTTGAAACTCATAAAGAATCATACTAAGCATGTTGCCATAACTTTATCTTCTCACTAATTTATCTCATTTTGTAATCTCAAGTCTCTTTTCATGCTCACTCTTTTCATTTTTTTCCTTCTAGATTTCTAAACCTTTTCTAACTTTGAATCATGATAAAGGTCGAAGGATCATTATCCTATGGAGGTGCAAAATAAATAAAAAAATTTATTCTCTATCTAAAGTTTCTAAAATCAAACATTGAATCAACTAACTATATTAGAAACAAGATGATTAGAATTTATCTTTTGTAGCATAAAATCAATTACGAAAAGAACCATCCAAGCATCCTATCTCTACTAATGATCAACACAACTTAAACACCCATACAATAAGTAATAGAAATTGTAGAGAGCTAGCTCCATCCTTTCTACGTAAAGTAAATTTTCACCAAAAAATCTCAAGGGTTGAGCAAGTTTTAAGGAGAGAGTTGTGCCAACTTTTTCCCTCTCTTTTTTCTTCATTAAGGGAGATGTATAAAAGCTTTCTTTTCTTATTTTATGTGTTATGTATTCCTCTCTCCCTCCCTATATATACATATATATATACACACACACAGAATGTAACTTTTTTTTTTTAAAAGCGAGTTGTAACTTATGTAAGCTTAATTTAACCTTATCATTATAAACCTTGAGTCTTATCCCTAGTGCTCAAGATTATCCATCCATAAAAAATATCTTGAGTGCTTTAACTTAAGCCTATTAGCCCAAACTCTTTTGGCCTAATTATTTAACAATTAATTTGGACCATCCAAATAAATTGGGTTAGATATTTTTAGAGGGGTCCACATTAGGAAACAATTTCCTTAGTTGCCCTTAAACCTAAATTAGGAAAATAATTTTCATTTTAGGTAATTAACTTCTAAATTTAGGAATTGATTTCTAAATTAAGAAACTAATTTCTAAAATAAAAAAATGATTCCCAAAATAGGAAACTGATTTTCAAAATAGGAAACTTTTCCAAAACTGGAAAAATTTTCCAAAACCTTCACTTCTCTTTTATTGTGTGAATATTTAAACTTATTCGTGTGACTTAATAAGCTCTTAGATATATTGATAATTTATTAAAAAGATGAAAAATATCTCTTTTATCTCTTGATATATAAATCAAGATTGACATCTCTAGAAGGATTAATGAATCCGTAATTACTTTTTACGAGCATGATTTCCATACAATTTAGTCCTCGTCTCAATTTATCATTGTGTGATCTCAAACTTAGTATATAGTATGTTCAATTATGATCACATAAGTTTTCTTTGATCTTCAAATGTCTTAGCTCTCAAGTAAACCAATTATACTCTATTGGTATACTTCCATTGTGGCCACAAATTCATGAGTAGACATTCATCAAAGTACAACATGATAACTCATTTACCATACATGGAATGACATGTCCTATCTCCATTAGATTTCGATGCACCAAATGAATCACCAATATGTAGCTCTTTACTAGGCCCATCAAAATGAATGTCAAAGTATATCAATCCGCTAATGAGATAACCAGATGACTTCAAGTCAAAGTAGTACTTGTACCCAACTCATATGAGATTCCCATATACTAAACCAAATGGGTTCTCATAGCAAGTCATGTCCAAGTAATATGTTACCATACCATTAGGTGTGAGATCTTCTATTACTATCTTATAGCTAGAGTATAGCACTCATAAGTCTTATAGCATATTATCAATATCCAATCTTGACAATGCTCGTGACTTAAGACATTTAATTGTATCATTTAAATGCATTGATATTTGTCTCACATTTATTGATCAAACATTAATGCAATCCATATCATATGGACTTCTATATAATTCTATTAAATTATAAATAAAAAGACTTCTTTATTGATATTAAAAATGTAATAATACAATAAATCAAACTATCATTTCTTTTTTATTTTTTTTATAAGAGAACATCATCGATTATTCATGAACTTTCAAAATTACCTATAGTGTGAGGATTAATCCTAATCTAGGTTATCATCAAAAGAAAATATTAAGACTCAAAGTTAGACTACAAGGGATAAGTTTTTGTTTGTGAAAGGATACATCAAAAATGACTTTTTACGTATCAAATATGATTTTGTTTAGGCAAGACTAAATGTGCACTAACTATCATCATTTTAAATATCAAATCACTTGTTTTCATATCTTGACATGTCTCAAAAATTGACCAATTTTAAAAGGTTTTGAAATGAATTTGCCATTTTATTCATTTTGGTTTAGATGACATAAAATGAGAAATGACACTTTCAAATAAACATGTCTTAATTTCAAATTAATAATAAATCATGCTAAGATAGTAGGAAATGTAAGAATTATAACACTTTTGAAATTGAAATCTAAGAATTCAATAGAATTAAAAATAACATTCATAAGGTCAAGAAATGTGTTCATTCCTTCGATGAGCTCGCATTTGTCATTATATTCACTCTCATTTCATCTTTTGTCTCCACTATAATTGGAGTCGAGCTAATTTTTTTAGCATAATCATTTAGGATTTTTGTTCTTGAGATATGATCATATTAAATGTCCAAAAAAAGGATGAAAATGCAAATAAAGTGAGTAGAAAAAACAAAAAAAGTGATTAAGAAGGATTCATACGATCTCACAAATCAATATGATTATGAAAGCTTGATAACTATTATGTACAAGTGCATTCATGAGCTATAATGGTAGAAAGGTCAAGATAATCATGATAAAGAAGCTACTCATCTTTAAAAAAAATGTACTTCCACATCAAACCAGCCATCCAACTCTTCCCCCTCACTAATTTTATGAACAAACTAGTCAACATGAAAAGCATCTCTAAGTGTTTTAGCAAAAAGCACCATCTTTTCTAGGCTATCAATCACTTACTCAAATTGCATGACTTAACGTTTTACATCAGCTTTCTCTACCTTTAGAATGTTCACTATCATACCAAGAAATGGTTGACTTAGACTTAAGTTTTTGTTATGCAAATCAGCCACATACGAAGACTTTAACAAAGCAATAGGAATATAAAAGGAATCAATGCCAACTCTATTAACTTGATAATGGAAAAATTTATCCGATTTTCTTTCATCATGTATTGTTAGTGTATTCACCTTTGGTTTTTTTTCTTCCCTTTCTATCCTTAGGGTGCCTAGAGCTAGCATAGTCTAACATTTTGATGAAACTAATAGTAATCATTGATATCATGTCTAGTCTCTTATGGAACTTGTAGAAGTGTTTGACATGAGTAAGAGCCTAAAACTCAATAGGCTTTTTTTTTTTTTAAATCAACAAGATATAACATGTCAAAGGCATGAAAATTTTTAGAACTATCTTTTTATTGTTATATCCAATGTTATTCAATGATAACATATTCACCCCACCTATAGCAACATGGCTGGAAAGAGGATTATTGTTCGGATTTAGAGTGCCCGAAGTATCCTTTAATAAAATCCAACCTTGATCAATCAAATATCGGACACTCTTCTTAAAACTACTACAATTCTCAATATTAAGATCATATATACCATTATGGTATTCATAAGTTTCATTAAGTTTATATCGGTGATGAAATGGAGGCTACAAGTGGAGTAACTATTACATGAATCATTTAACCAATACTCATAATATGCTTGAAAAGATCTCAAAGACAAATGGGAAGAGGTGATAACACTTCTTTATTTCTTTGACAACTAGGGTTTTCTTAACTACTTTAGTTAAATGGCCTTCATTGATTATTGAATAGCTGGGAGTTTTGTATTTTGAGATGTCGAGGAAAAGATCATAATTAATATCATGGAAAATTTGGCATTTGAGTTCTCAAACTAGTAATGTTTACAAAAGTTATACTCATATACATCATAAATCATGGAGCCAAGTTTGTTGCGTTACTATGTGAATAAAACGATTGGTTGGGCCTCTAAGAATTATTTTGATAAACATTGGTATCTTTTCATTTTTCTAAGCCATTTTTTATTGATTTAGATTTAGAAGGATCAACCACCCTTCCAGCCTTGATTGTTTGCTCAACCCTCTCCATTATAGAAACAATCTCAACAAAACTATTGGATCCATTGCTTAGTAAGTAGTCATAGTATGGTGCTTCAAAGGTATTCAAAAAAAGTAACCAAATCCTTCTTAAGCGGAGGTAGGTAGACTTAGAAAGCCATTTCACGATTCTCTCATAGATTCTTTCAAGCCTTCTCTATAAACCGAAGGCTTCACCTATCAAGAGCTACTTTTATGTTGAACTTATATTGTTTCATTAATACTTCAGCAAAATTCCTCTATTTCTTTATCTTTTTTTGATTGAGATTGATGAATCAATTTAGAGTAGCGCCATCAAGACTTATAGGAGAAAGTCAATCAAAAGCTTTTTATCATAAGTAACTTCTATCATCTTATTTAAATAAATCCTAAGGTGAGTTCTAAGACATAGACTTCTAATGTATTTAGAGAATTCAAGTACTTTGAGAATCCTAAAAAAAGACTTGTCTATGCAAATATCTAGGTAAATAGTTGGTTATCGGTGGAGAAGATCATGATCACTATGAGCATGTCCTACTTAATGCAAGCCGCATTATGTATATATGAAATCTAAGAAAAATTTAATCTTGACATGTTAAGAGTCCATGTCTATTTAAGTGGATTTATTTCATTAAGAAAATCAAGTAACTTTGGGACATAAGCCGATCGAAGGCCTATATCTATACTCTAAAATGAGAAGAAGAAAGTGTTTAAGAAATATCTAACCCTTAATGGTTATAGTCCATAAAACACAAAGTTAGTGAGAATTTTGGGACATAGGTTGGTCAAAGGCCCATTTTCATACTCCAAGATAAAAGAAAGAAAATGTTCAAGAAATAGTGAGACCCTAACGGCTCTAGCCTATAATCATAAAAATTTAGCGAACTATTAACGATTATAGCTCATAAACATTAGATTTGGTCGGTAGTTAGGCGGATAGACCAGTCATAAACCTATTTTCATACTCTAAGATAAAAAAAAATAAAAGAATTTAAGAATTGGTGAGTCTCTAATGGTTGCACCTAATGATCACAAAAACTTAACGAGTCCCTAACGATTATAGCCTATAATTACAAAACTTGGCAAGTACTTAATGATTGTAGCCCATAAAGGCTAAACTTGGTGACTCCTTAATGACTATAGCCAATAAACACTAGACTTAGTGAGTCTTGACAACTATAGCCCATAAACACTAGACTTCACAAGTCCCTAAACACTTCAACGTATAAATAATAAACTTGGTAAGTCCTTAACTAATATAGCCCATAAATACTTTATGAGTCCATAACAATTGTAGCTCATAAGAACTAAACTTAGCAAATCCCCAATGACTACAGACCCATAAGCACTATACTTGGCATGTCCCTAATGACTATAATTCATTAACACTAAGATTTTGGTCTCACTTTTAAGGGTGAGTAAATGGCTTGATTAACCAAAAATCGAATAAAACCAAACCAAATTATGTATCTTTGTTTGGTTTTGAACTTAAATTTGTAAAATTTAAAATCAAACTAAAATAAAAAAATTATTTTTATTTGATTCAATTTTTGAAAAATAAAAAAAATTAGTTTCAACTCAAAACCCAAAATATAGAAACAAATTCCTAAATCTAGTCTAAATTCTTGAGGTAGCTCTAACTTCACTAAAACAAAAAAATTTTAGCCATACCTCCTTTGATCTTCATTCTCTTCTTCTCTAATTCCTCTTTTCAATTCCTAAGGTAGCATAACTTTACTATAAAAAAAAATTTTGAGTTGTTCCTCCTTCGACCTTCATTTCCTTCTCCAATTCTCCTTCCGCCCTTCATCACTCCATCGGGCATTCTACCTTAGTAAGCAACACATTCAATAAACTCAACACCCATCTATCTTACAATCTGTCCTCCTTCACTCCTTAAATCTCACTAGTTACCACCTACCTCTCCGGCCCTCTATCCTCCTACGGTACTCCTTCAATCTCACTAGTCACCGGACTCACCACTTACCTCTCTATCAACTTTCCGTAATCTCACGAGTCATCTATCATCACTCATTAGTCACTACCCACCACCCTCCTTCTCCTACTAGCTACTCTTCATCCTTTCTTGATTTCCTCTACTCATAAGCTCTCCCAAGATCAATCTCATTTTCTTTTTTTTCTTTTTTTCATTTAGATACCCATGTGATTTAGGTTTTTCATTTAGTTGGGAAAGATTATGACTAGATAATGATTCTTGATAGTTTTATTCTTAATCTCTCGCACTTTCTTTCATTCATGCACATTATGTATGATTGGTGCCATTTGCTTCATGATTATTAGAAATGAGTACTAGAATAGATGTTTAAGTTATAAATAATGAAGGATGTTATAACATTGCTCATATAGTAATATTAGCAATTTGTTGTTTTATGTTATAATTGCATCAACATTTTTAATTTTTGTTTTCATGTCTTGAAATTGAAACAGATTTTTCACGTAAGTGTTAGAGTTTTGAAAGTTGCAATTGGTACCATTAAAAGCATGAATTTTTTTTTCTTGTATAGATTGATAGTTTTACTATTATCAATTTATCCGACTTGCAAATATAGTTTGGTATCTAATAGTTTGGACTCAACCTTTTCTAGAAAAAGATAATCATTATCGAGTGCACAACCCTTCATAGGAAGTGAAATACTACTATATTAAAAACATGAGAGCTTATGATGGAAAAGGTCTTCATGTCCTTATCTTGTGTGTTAATTGCATTATGTTGATATTTGCTACCAATACCTTTTCTATTAGCGGATTTGCACTCGCATCAATATTTTGCATGTGGAGTGATACAAGAAATTTTTTCAATGTTTATTTGTACCATAAATATACATGAGAAAATTACTTGATCATTCGATAGGAAATTTACATAAAGCTAAAACAATTAAACACAAAAGCCATCTTGAAAGTGGTATGAATTATAAAGATTGTCCATTAGGTATATGCACAAGAATTTCGAATACACAATACATATAAGCACATCATTTACCATGTATAAAGAAACATTTTTTTCCTACTACATTAAACATATTTGTAAAGAGGTATGAACTATGAAGCTTAATACTCTTTATCCTTTGCTATTTATATAGATGTCACAATTCAAAGAGATGAATTATGAAAATGTGGGTTCAAGCAATCCACAATCAAGTGTAGCTCCAAGTAACACTCAAGAAGATGGCAAAGGAAAAAAGAGAAAACCAATGAAGCCAAGATCGATGGTGTGGGATAATTTTACAAAGTTTGAAGATGAGAATAAAGACAAGAAGGCTAAATGCAACTATTATGATAAGATATTTCATTGTAATCCTTTAAAAAATAGGATAACCTCACTTAAGTCAAATTTTTTGACTTACACAAAAAAAAAAAAAAAAAAAAAAAAAAAACCCTTCTAGTTCTATTGACTATACACAAACTTAACTAGACCTTAGAATGCTTGAAAGACGAGAAAACACTATTAGCACAAAGAAGTTTGATCAAAATCTTTGTCAAACAAACTTAGTTGAAATGATAATTCTAGATGAACTTTTATTTAAGCATATAGAGAGCAAGGGGTTCAAAAAAATTTATCTAATATATAACCTAGATTCAAAATTTTATCACATTTTATGATTTTAAGAGATTATTACAAACTTTATTTATATGAGAAAATAACGTTAAAGTAATTTTTGAAACAAAATAATGAAAGAGTTTGCCTCACTATATAGACATGGATATCTATTTCAAGAATCAATTACATGTATTTAACGACTTATTTTATTGATAATGATTGGAAGTTATATAAAAAGATCTTGAAGTTTTATTCGATTGATGGTCATAAGGGAGTAGATTTAGTTATTTACATTCGGACATGCTTGATTGATTAGGGAATTGAGAAGGTTTTTATATTATGGTTAAAAATACAAGTTCGAATGATGTGATAATTAGATACTTAAAAGATGTTATTCAAAATTAGAATCATAACATCCTAGATGGATAATTCATTCATATGAGGTTTATGACACATACTTTGAATGTAGTTGTTATTGATGGGTTGAAAAATTTTAATCCTTTGATCATTCATATTTAATTAGCCGTTAGGTTTGTGAGACAATCTCTAACTAGGTTAAGAACATTTAAGAAATGCATTCAACTTGACAAGATTGATCCTAAGAGTTTGTTACAACAACTAGGTAGAATTCAACATATTTGATGTTACTTTGGCTCTAAAGCTTGAGATAGCTTTTAAGAGATATAAACAAATTAATCCTTTGTATTGGAGTTAATTTAATGTAGATCATGACGATAATGTTGTTGTGCCACCTAATGTTGATGATTGGAAGACTTGTAAGAAGATGGTGGGCATGTTGAAATTTTCTTGCAACCTTACTTTGCTTATTTTTAGTTCTTCGTATGTGACTTCAAATATTTATTTTGAAGAGATTTATGTGCTCAAACATGTTTTGAAAAAATGACAAGCAAAGTGGGGATTTGGATGATTTTTCATTATCTAGTAAAATGAAAGAAAAGTTTGAGAAGTATTAGAGGAATATTAAGAAAATGAACAAGTTGATTTATATTGTCATGATACTTGATCCTAGGCATAAACTTGTATTTATTGAATTTTCAATCAAGGAATTATACGGTGAGTTCAAGGGTCAAAATATGACAAATATTATGAAAGAATCTATATATGCCATGTATGATTTCTATAGTCTTTTGTCAACACCTCAAGATCAAATTGGCTAATGTGGTGGGAGAATAGATATGGATTATGCAAATGAAAAAATGGTTGATCAAAGGGAAAGTAGATTAAAATTTAAGAAAATGATACATTTTGAAAAATACAAGTGCAATATTAGAGGTGGAGGAAATAAAACAAAGTTAGATAAATATCTTGGTAAATGTATTGAAAATAATAGTACTAATTTTAATATTTTAGAGTGGTGGAAAAATAATTCTCCTCGATTTTCCACCCTTTCACAAATGGCTTATGATATATTGGTTGTTCTTGTTTTTACTATTTCCTCATAATCAATATTTAGCATCAAAGGAAGAATTCTTAACTGTTTTAGGAGTTCTTTAACTCCTACCATAGTGAAATCGTCATATGTGCTCAAGATTAGATTAAAAATTCATTGACACTAATTATTATTGAAGAAAATTTGCAAGATTTTAAGAAAATGGAAGCTTTTGTAACTCTATCCTTTCATATGTTATTTCTTTCCTTTATAATAATGTTAAAGTATTAATTTTTTATCTTATATTTTCTAGATTTATCAATTTCCACTACCATGGTTACAAATGTTTGATGGTGTTTTGGCTTTTTGGGTGACATGCGTAAGATACTAAGCTTTTAATTTTGAATTTGTTCTTATTTAAAATATTTTGATTGTTATGTGATGTAAAAGTATATGTATATATAGATGAAATATTTTGATTTTGTTCAAATTTACCTACTACATCACTCGCTGTAAGCTCGCAAGGCTACAACACCAACTAGGCAACCATGGTTGTATCTATTGTGAGAGTGATTAAGTTAGCCGGATAGCCATGGTTGCAACTACTCGTGAGAGTGATCAATATTGAATAATTTAGTTTGTGCTCGTGTGACCACTTGATGATGTAATCATGAACATTTCACTTATATTATGCTCGTTATTATGGGATTGAAGTATAATCGACAAATGTACAAGAGAGGTTTTGCTATGATCAAGTGCTAGTTTTGCTCTTTAGAATGGGATAGTGTACTTTGTTCTTATAGCCTTATAGGGATCTTTTGGGATAAAATATATATATATGTGTGTGTGTGTGTGTGTGTGTGTGTGTGTGTGGTCATTCATCTTATTTAGGCAAAATTGGATGCTTATGCCACATTTATTCACTATTTATTATTGAACAACATGGGCATAAGGAAGTGTTTAAAACATGCATTATTCTACTAGGCAAAATCCGGCATCAAGATGGGTTTTTTAACAACAAAATATTTTAGTTAAAATTGAATTTTTTCAAAATCGAAAAAAAATAATTTGCTTTCAAACCAAATTTACCAAAATTATTTTGGTTCAATTTTGGTTTTTGTTTTTTTGAATTCAATTAACCAAAAATCGAACCGAATTGCATAAAATCGAACCATTTAATCATTTACTCACCCTTACTAAAATTCAGTCATATGTAAATACAATATTAGCTCTCGAAACTAATTCCAAAAAATTCATCATACACATTAAATATCACCTTCAATTCAATACGAATGCAACATCAACTTTTAAAGCTAATCTCAATAAAGCCATTGCATTCACACACACCATGTTTAACCAATCACAAGTGTGGGGTTGATCGATTTTTCATATTCACACATTATGTTTTGAAAGTCAAACCATACAAGCAAACATAACATGAACATCACATTTAATCAATTATATAACATGAACAATATCATTCTTAAATGCACACACTAAAACTAGTAAATATCCTGAATAAATCATTGAAATTAAAACCCCATGTCTAGTCCTTCCAACTCTATCATAGAACTTTGAATACTAACCATATTTCTTCTTAAAAGTACCAAAGTTCTTCGACCCTTTTAGGTTTGATACATAAAAATGTATCTTAATCACACTTCAAATCTTATATATACATCATAACATCACATCCATTCATAATATCAATCCAAATGCATTTGAATTTAGCAAAAGGTTAAATACGATACAAAGATGTCGAAACTTACTTTATTGGTAAAAATAACAAAAGATTTTCCCTACAAGTGTTGAGGATGCCTTTTACGCCAAAGAAAAACAACTCCTTCTTCAACCCTTCAATGGAGACGATCAATGTTGTCAATTAAATAGATGGGAGGTTAGCACTTCAAGTCATAATTTCCCCTTTGTTTACTTATTTAGACCACTTTCTTTAATCCTTGATTAAGACAATAAATATTGTCGGTCGAAGAGGGAAAATTTGGTTGTAAAAAAGCTTTTATGGGGTCATTGTGAAATGAACAAATGTTTTTACGATTAAAATTATAAAAATAACCTTTGGCTCGTGTACTATATATGTTGGCATTGCTAATCATTGTCGATCACTCCTCTAGCCACTTTTTGGCATATGGATAATCCTATAAGGCGGAAGAATTCTTTCTCATTCTTCTTATGGTGGTTGTGTCGATTGTCGTTGCTTGTAGAGGGAGATTAATAGCCCAAAAGGTTCGACTTTCTTTTTTTGTTCTTTCATCTTCAATTTTAATGATAACATATAATTTTGAGGGTTGAAATCAATGAGAAACAACCCCTCGGACCTATGGATGCTTTAATTTGGCCTTTAAATGATTTGATTTGGCCAAAAAATGAGGAAGTTGAGTGTGACTTGTAGGTCGCACTAGTCGATGCCGGAGGTATTTTTCTTCTTCTCTAGTTGTTCTTCATCGTCATCACTAGTAGAAAAGCATTGCTAGGATAGTGAAGCATTTTTTAAGGGAGATTTTAGCCTTCGATTCAGCTAGAAAGAGGCTAGTTGAGGAGAAAACCCACTACTCCATCTAGCGAGGTTTGGATAGCCTATTAGGTTTTCATCGGAGCTATTTGCCTTTTTTTTATTTTTTAGGGTGGACAGACTTCTCTTTTGTTGAAAAATGACAATTATGAGGTTTTTCTCTACCTTATGGTTGTGTTTTAGGTAGTAAATGAAGGAGATAAGGTGAGTTTTGAGTTTTTAAGAAGGTGGTGACAATGAAGGCTTTAAAGTTTTTGGGAGATAATGTTTCCTTCTTTATGTTTCTTTTTGGAAAAGAAAATGAATAGCCACTTTTCTTTTCTTTTCTTTTATTTACTTTTTTTTTTAGTGAGAGAGAAAGAGAGCTTATACAATATGAGTTGTTAGGGCTTTGGAAAAAAAAATCCAAACTTCACTTTTGTTTATTCTTTCAATTTCCCATTTTTTCTTTTTATTTTCTCTTTAAACTCATTTCGAATTGGTACTCTTTTCAATTAAACCATCTAATTGATTTTTTTTCTAATTTTCATTTTTTTAATCGGACCCAAAGTCCCAATTTTTCATTTATCTCTCTCTTTTTTCTAATCTTATAAACTCATAAGATTCCTAAAATCCTAATTAAAAGGTAAAAATTCATAAAATAAAAGAAGATAAAAAATTTGGTGGTGACAACAATGTACATAAATATTATAAAAAGAAACTACACCACTCGTCTACAAAAAGATCATATAAATAATGTCGTATGGCAATGTCAAGCGAGGCTACAATTTGAATAGAGGGAATTAGCAAAAATAAAATGGAGTTGCCACCTAGCGTTAAGCTCACTAGAAAATCATATGACCGGTTTACTTAGAGTTCTAAAATAAGGAGTTAGTTATGTGTAGGGAAAATTAAAAATCATCCTACCCCGTTCTACGTAAGTAAGTTGTAATGCAAACAAATCTTGACTTGATTTCTATTTTTTTATGATGAAAATTTGTGTCCATTCTTAAACATTTGCTAGCCAATCGAGTGATTCGAGACTTGGCCGATCGGAGACCTTATTCTCACTCTAAAATGAATGGTATAAAAGTAAAATGGAAGGAATTTGATAAATAAAAGATGTGACTTTAAAAATTATGCATAAAAACATGCAACTTAATGATATGTGTGAAGGCACATGGCTTAATGAAATATGTGAAAGGACACGGCTTAAATGAAAAACGAGCAAAACATACAACAAAGGAAAAATGCCAAGCTAGAAAAAATAGATAGAAATGAAGAAAAAAAAATCCCAATCAAGGTTCGAAACCAAATGAGAATTTAAGCATCGTAATTTTTAAGCTAATAAACACAATTAGGTAAAACAGGCATTAAAGATCCAACTCGGGATTTAGATCTACATGATTTCATGCTTTGTAATTTTGATCATCAACTAACATAAACGGTAAAAATTGGCAAAATTGGCCAAAGGAAAAAAAAATTAGCTAAAACAAGTGGGATAATTGGTAAGACTCAATCGAGTTACTAAAAAAAAAAAAAAAGTTCAAACAAACAATGAATTTGCAACACACTATGATTGGCATTTAACTCGGATAGTCTATGAAATTGAAATCCAAACTCTTCCTCCCAAGTCCATTACAGAGCATTGAACCAACCTATTTTCTCCTCAATTATTGAGATCTCTAACATCTTTGGCTCAATATGCTATAATGTATCTCAATATATTTCAAGAACATATTAATAAACATAAATTTAATTTTTCAACAATTATATTTAATTCCAAAAATAATCTCACATGACATAAATTGAAATTTGAGGTTTTAATAACTTACCCGACAATCAAAAGACTATGACGGCCGTTGAGATGTTAGCAAAATATGAAATCACTAAAACTCCCTTTAAATTCTTTTTTTTTTTAAACCTCGATAAAAATTTATTTATTTTTAGTCGGTTAGAGAAGAGAAATAGCTATCCGTTAAAAGGTTAAAAAGGCCAATATGAAATGACCAAAATACCTTTAGAAGCCGAAATTATGACAATGCCATAGCGTGTGTACTATATACATCGCCACCATCCAACAATCATTGTTGACTTGTCTAACCACCTTTAAGTGCATAGATAGTCTTGTAGGCTAGAAGTGGTCCTCCTCAATCTTTTTATGGTGGTTTCATTCGTTGTTGATGCATGTAGAGGGAGATTCACAATGATAGAGATTCGACCTTCTCTTCCTCTTTTTCGACATCAATTTTGATGAGTTTGATGGATTTTAAGCGTTAAAATCAATCCATAGATGCTCTTAGGACCTATTGTGTAACTTTGGTCATTACATGATATGATGTGGCCAAAATATGGAGAATGAAGTTGAGTTAAGTTGTTATAGATCGAGTCCGAATCATTTGTCAATTGGCATCAATTATTTTGTTTTATTCCATAACTTTTAGAGTAGAATGGTTGCTGAAGGTTTGAGGAGGATTTCTACAATGGTGGAAGCTATCAATTTTGCTAAAAAAATCAAAATCTAAAAGGTAACAATGACGTGTTGGGTTATCTTTTCATGGATTTTTCACTAATTTTTGAAGTCCTCTTCCCTTACTTTGAGTTAGGGATGGTTTTATGATGGTGGTTATCATCAATTTGATCAAAAACAACAACAAAATTTGAGAGGCAACCAAAAAAAAAAAAAAAAGGTTAGCAGGTCTACTATTGGGTCATAGGTTGGCTTCTTAAGGGGTTACTTAACTAGGCTAGTGAAGGAGATAGAATGGTGGAAGTCAAATGTGGTTAGCTTAGCGTGCAAGCTAAGGACATGGTGGCGAGGGTGTTTTATGGACTAGATTTTGGAAGCAAAATTCTTGAATACGTTTCATAAACTCAAAGGTTTTTCAAAAAAAAAAAAAAAAAAAAAAGCTCAAATGGGTTTCATGGACTCAAAACAAGTTAGGCTCAAATGGACTGTTCGATCTAAAAAGATCTTGATTTCTTTTCTTCGTTGCCTCTAGGTATTTGATGTAAAAATCATAATCCAATATTATGAATAATGATTTGTGATGCACAAGCAAGTCAATTTTTTGTTCAAAAATGTTTTTTTTTAAGCTAAAGCTTATCAATATGAAGCAAGTCATCATCGATCAAAAATAGATGTCAAACGCATGTCATACAGAGCTAAGGCTTGAGCTCATAAAAAAAAAACTCAAAATTTTTTAATGGTATAGAGACTCAAGATCACTAAATTACTCATTGAGATCATTTTAGGCTTGTCACCTTGACTTTGTTATTTTCATAACCGATCTTATCTCCTAATCTCAATTCTCCTTTCGTGTTCACTCGTATCATCTTTTGAATTTCATAACTAATTTTACGGCTCTAAATCATGATAAAGGTCACTCGATAACACCTTTCTTTGTTTTGTGTGATTTCATTCTTTTTTCATCTCTCATTGTTTCTTTTGCCCCCTATTATTCTACAATCACTATCAAGGTTCTTCTCATTTTAAGAGAACATCATCGATTTCATAAACCTTCAAATTGCCCTCAATGTGAGAGGTAATCCTAGTCCGAGTTCTTATTGAAAGAAATTATCAAAAGCTTAAACCGAAATGATAAGAAATAGAGTTTATTTATGAAAGATATACCAAAAATGACCTTTTTTCATCTTTAGTATGACTCACTCAAGTTGATAGGCTTTCCTACATCAATACATATCCTAACCTCACTTTTTAGGCATCACAAAACACCGAAAATCCACCACTACCCGAAGGTAAAGTAAGGATCGGTGGCGTGGTCAAACATGTCTTCGACTGCTTCAAACTCTCTTCACACTTATCCGACCACTAGAACCTTATATTCTTCTAGTTCAACTTAGTTAGAGGTGCTGTAATCCTTGAAAAGTCTTACATAAACCTTCGATAATACCCAACCGGACCCAAAAAGCTTTGAATCTCCATCACCAAACTAGGTCTTGGCTAATAGAATACTACTTCTATCTTTTTCAAATCAATCATAATTCCTTTTTGGGATACAATGTGTCCTAAGAATGTCATATTCTCTAACTAGAACTCACAATTAAAAAATTTGACAAACAACCTTCGATCCTTAACATCTACAATACTCATCTCGGATGATTCTCGTGCTTCTTCTCATTCTTAGAATATACCGAGTATCTCATCAATGAAAACAATCATAAATTTATCAAGAAAGTATCGAAACAACCAATTCATTAAATCTATAAAAGCTATCGAAGCATTGGTAAGGTCAAACGACATCACTAAAAATTCATAATGGCTATACCATATCCTAAAGGTAGTTTTAGGAATATCCTTCTTGTTAAAACTCAACTAATGATATTCAAACCTTAAATTAATCTTAGTGAAATACTTTGCACCTTGTAATTGATCAAACAAATCATCTATCCTTAGCAATGAATACCTATTCGTCATCGTTACTTTATTCAACCAACGAGTAGTCAATACGGAACCTTAAACTTCCATCCTCCTTCCCGACAAACAAAACTAGAGCACCCTATAGAGAAATGCTCAATCAAATAAACCCTATATCTAATACGTCTTAGAGCTAAACTTTTAACTCCTTCAATTCATCTAGTGCCATCCAATAGGAAGGTATAGAGATAGGTTTAATGCCTAGAAGTAATTCAAGATCGAACTTTATTTCTCTATTTGGAGGTAATCCAAGCAATTCATCTAGAAATACTTTGGCAAGCTCCTTAATGACTAGAACTTGGTCTAAACTAACCACATCATTATCGGACTCCTTTAAATAAACCAAATAGGCCATACATCTCTTTCTCATCATCTTAGTTACCTTAATGGCAGTACACTTAGGTTAGAAAGAGCTATACTCTAGTCTCCCTAAAAAGAAAATTGTTCTTCTCCTAAATCTCTAAAATATATCATCTTATTATAGTAGTCTAATAAGGCATGATGATTAGCTAACCAATCCATTCCTAAAATCACATCAAAATCATTCATCTCCAATAATATCAAATCCACAATCAAATTCTTACCCATTACCTATACATCACAATTTCTAGACACCAAATCAACTATCATGCTTTCCCTAATTGGTGTTGACACTATCGAAGACTACTCTAACACACGTGGTCTTACATCAAACCTCTTAGCAATGTATAGGGATATAAATGAATGGGTTACCCCTGATTCAAACAATAACCTTGCATCAAATGAAAAGACTTAGAGGATACCCGACATAATGGTATTGAATGCTTGAGCATCCCGTTGGATGATGTAAAAAAGTCGAGCTTATTCACCACTAGTACTTATCTAACCTTGACCACTCGAGCTTCTATGACCTCTACCATCTTATCCCCAACCTTTCTATACTCTACCACCAAACCCTCAACTAGATTGACCACCAAATCTACCATCATACCGACTTGGAGAGAGGTTGGCCATAAGAGAAGCTCGTACTTCTTTTGAAGTAGCGACTTGTGCCATCTTATATCTAGAATAATCTTAGATCAGATGACCTTGTTGATGAAAAAAGAAGCATGCTCCTGTCTCCCTAGAGCATATACCTAAATGGGTCTTGCCACATACTTGACAAACCGAATATCCTCTTCCAAAACCTTGATGGACCGAGTGAGATGATCTTTGACTCATACTCATTTAGGATCCACTATGGTTACTCTTTTTAGAATATCTCCTTTGAGGGCTAGAGTAACTCTACATACTCACATCCCAATTAGATCCACTATTATGACCTTTATACCCACCAAATGATGAGGCATCACTCTTGGTCTTTTTCTCGTTGCTCCTTATTTGCCCTACTCTTCATCCTCCTTATTTCGAGCTTATGGGCATAATCAACACCTTCTAAATAACTTTGAAACATTGGGGGAAACACCATTATGAAAATTACATTTGCTAGCTCATTCGTAAATCTTTTCACCCATTTTGCTTCAATCGGTATTATTTTTAAAGCATACCGACTTAGCTTGGCAAACCTCATCTCATACTCCGTCACTATCATATCAAAAGTTTACACTAACCTTTCAAATTCCTTGGTCCTTTCTTCTTTAATGCTTTCTAGAAATTGCTCCTCTAGAAAAGCTTCCTTAAACTATCCCGAGACCAATCATGTCTCCTATCCTATTTACACCATTCACTAGCACTTTCCTCAAGTATCAATGTTGTTAGTTTAACTTTTCTTCTTTCGGGATATCCTAACACTACTAATCTCTTCTCTATCTCATCAATGAAGTGCATCGAGTCTTGATTATCCTTATCACCTAACTAAGTTGGTGGCTTCAACTTTAATAACTTAACTACATATAAATCAAACCCCACTAACCCCGATCGAGTACCAACTGCGAAGTACATGCTTCGCCCAATCCTTAATTGTTAGACATCAATCTTGCCATGGTTTAAAAAGTTTACTAAATTTTATCGGCCATCGTCTTCATAGTGTGCTTGCATAGCATGATACCTAGCCATGATGTCAACCGATGTCATCATATCGTGGTCTTCTTCTCCTTTAAAACTAGTTCTACTATAGGACCGTGAAGGTTTAGATGATGCCTCAGCCTCGACACCTCCTCTATGATCACTTGACCTAGTCCTCACCATAGTAACCTATATGGGAAAAAATTCAAGTTTAGCTTATTTAAAAAGAAAAAAAGCAATCAATTCATATATAAGTCATATAAATTTTGTCTCCTTTTTTATTAGGCTTGTCTATACTTAAATAAGATAATAATCCGGGGTTTATAAGAAGAATTTAACAATCAAAATGAGTAGACTCAAACGAAAACATGTATAAATCCAAGAATACAAGGAACAAAATGAACAAACATGAAAAATCAAGTTAAAAGGATAAGCACAAGGGCAAAAAGGGAGACACATGATTTGAAGAACAAATCAACACGCCCATGCATGATTTGGCTCAAGGAGTCACACAAAAAAATGGGATTAAACATGGTTTCTTTTAAAAGTCACACACCTGTGTGTGAATTAGCAAAAAGAAGAGACATAGGTAGAAAGATTAAAACATGATTTAATTTGAAAGTCACATGTCGGTGTGAGTACTTAGCAAAATGAGGGACACAAGCGAGAAAAAATTTCACATGATTTGGAGAATGATTCCACACGATCGTGTGTGTGCCTTGAAAAGAAAGAAAATTCAAGGATTGAAGGCACATGGGTAGTAACTAAGACACACGAGTTGAAGGTAAAAGTGACATGGCCATGTGTCACATAAAATTGCTCCAAGGAAAGAAGAAATGCCACACGAGTAGTAGCTAAAAGACACGGTTTGTAAGAGAAATTGACACAATCATGTGTCAATTTAAGCAAGCCATGAAAGGGATTTTTCTCAAGCAATAAATCCTACTTTTCACATGCAACACTAGGCTACGAACATAGAAACTAAAATGCATACTAACGAACTAATGCATATGATTTAAGGCAAAAACATTGATTAGAATAGAACCTATGCTCTACAATTATCCTATACTCTATAACCTATGCTCCGATACCAACACTTGTTATAACCTCAAAAGTGGGCCATGATCGGTACGATGATCGAGAGAATCATGAGGCCCACCTCAACCCAAGAAAGCCTCGGATACTAATCTAATTTGCAATTCATGATTAAACTAATACTATAGTCCTCAATGCAATATTACTCAAATCATTATTCTAATTAAATATCATCTCGACTTGCATTATCATAACTTAGCAATCAATTCTTTAACTTTAATAGTATTCATGAATTCCATACGATTTTCATTTTAATAACTAATATCAATATTCTTAATCAAATTTTAATACACTACCCATAGCTATAATTGTAGAGCATCTACGATAAAGCAAATCAAAATATAAATAGGTTCTACGGAATTATGATGAAGGTAAGCCGTACGATGAAAGTGCCAACTTCAAGAAAAGTAGCCAAAAAGAAGTAATAGTTAATCCCTCGATATCTTGCAAAATTGAAATAATGAGGGGTGAGCAAACCATGGCTCACCGAGTAGAAATTATATAATATACTAAGAAAGAAAAACAAACTACGGATAATGTTCTCAAATCCATGTCAAAATCCAATGCTTATTCCTTAAAAACATATCCATATCAAAAACACAAATCGTACCATAAATCAAATGATTCAAAATCAATTTGTGCCACTTCATCAAAACACATATCGTATTCATACGAAAACACATATATATAGGTTTTATACACCTGTGGAGTAATAGCGTATTATTGGATATGAACACCTAAAGTTCACGCCCCCATGATTAGGTTTCGCATGTTGACCGACATACGATCTAGCACTATACCTCTCCTAATAGATGAAGCCTCGTATCATTGAGCTCAAAGCCTACACCCCTCGGTAGCTAAGTTCCCTAGGGTCTCAAAAACGTTTTCAAAAACCAAATATATTTACACATTTTCAAATTGGTATTTCAAATACCATGCATGTATTTCAAAAATTATCTAAATACTTAAAATAGCATATATAAAACATTCATGTTTAAATCGAAAGCACATATCAAATTCATTTACATATTTAATCTCATTTAAATTCATACCAAATCATTTTGATACAAAAACATTTCAAAATTTATGATGTACGTTCCTATCTAGATTTTAATAGAATTGCTTATCAATCATTCATAAACAATGATGCATGAATAAAAATTCAAGAACTTTAAAATATAGTACACAACATAATTTCCACTCACAATACAATTGGCAAACCAAAAGCAAGTCAAGATGGTTAGGATAGAGTCACCCGCTTTGAAAAATCTAGCATCATAAAATGATGGATCATCCATCAATATCACATAGCAAGGAATAATCCAAAATGATGAAAGCAAGCATATACGATTATCGAACAAAATGAAATTGATTGAAAAAACTCAATTCGATAACCTAATTAGATTCTATGATCCCTCAATTGATTTTAAATAATCTCTTAATCATATTCCTTTACCAATTTTCAATCCATCCTTAAACAATCAACTAACCCTTAATTCAATTAAATGAACAATTATTTTTTAATTCACCCAATAATCACTCCATTCATCTTTAATTATACTTTTATAACTTAATTTCTCATTTTCCCTAAAATTCTTTTCAATTAAAATCTAAATTTGGATTTATCACTATTCATCATCTTCAACGTCCCAATTTCTCAAATTCATTAAATTTTACTTCAAATTAACTCCTTAATTCACTTGCCCAAGATAATTAAATGTCAATTAAACACCTAGGACCACTTAATCAAACTGTCCCTAAATGGTCTCAAGAACTCTAACCTCAATCTAAGCAATTCTTGAAGCATATCCTTAACCCAAAGTAATCTCAATTCAATATCATCATTAATTATTTACAAACATCACAATTCAAACATCAATGGCTCGAATTCTTACATTTGCATAATGCTCCTCAAATCTCAATTTCTTCCTAGCTTTCCAAGCTCTCAAGCTCCAATCTAGCTATAATCCACTTAAATCTTCTAATGTATGGTTCCCGAAGCTAATTTAACACCGAATTAGCTTAGGAATTAAGGTGAAAATAGGAAGGGTTTTTAAGAGAAAACACATGAAAAAGGGAGGAGAAAGGAGGGAAAATCTAGAAATAAGAGCGAGTTATTGCTCCTATTTATACCAATCCCTTTTTTTTCAAATTATTACAATTTATTGGAATTAGATAGAAGTCCATATGATTTGCATTACATTAATAACTGATCAAAAGATGAGAGATAAATATTAATGCACTTAAAAGCTATCATTAAATGTTTTAAGTCATAGAATTGCCAAGAATGAACATTGACTATATGCAATTATATTTATGATTTCTATGCTTATGCTATAAGATAGTAGTAGAAGATCTCACACCTATTGGCATGGTAATGCTAAAGTAAGCAATTAAGAGATTAATATTAGAGAATATATCACTCGGACTTGACTTACTATGAGAACCCATTTGGTTTAATCTATGAAAATCTCATACGAGATGGCTATAACTAGTTTTTGACTTGAAGTCATCATGGTTATCCCATTTTAAGATTTATATACTTTGACACTCATTTCGATGGACCTATTAAAGGGTTGTATACAGGTGATTTGTTGGGTGCACTAGGAATCTAATAGAGATAGGTGGATAACTAAGATAGGATATGTCATTTCTTGTATGCTAAAGGAGTTATCACATTGCACTTCGATAAATATCTACTCAAAAAATATGTGGTCATGGTAGAAGTACACTAATAAAGGATAGTTAGTTTACTCTAAGAGCTAAGACATTTGGGAATAAAAAAAAACTTATGTGATCATAATCAAATCGACTAATAACCAACTTTAAGATCACACTATGATAAATTGACATGAGAACTAAATTATATGGTAACCATGCTCATGAAATGTAATTACGGATTAATTAATCCTCCGAGAGAATTAGGTAGTCATGATGCCTTACTAGAGATCAATCTTGATTTATGTATCAAGAGATAAAAGAGGTGTGTTTTATTCTTGATACATTACCAATATATCTAGGAGCCTATTGAGTCACACGCATAAGCTTAAGCATTCACATGATAAAAGAGAAGGAAAGATTTTAGAAAAGGTTTCCAATTTTGAAATTTTTCTATTTTGAAAATTTTTTTCTAAAATGAAAAGTTTTCTAAAATGGAAGTTTCCTAAAATGAAAAGTTTTCTATTTTATAAATCAGTTTTCAAATTTGGAACTAAGTTACCTAAAAATAAAATTAGTTTCCTAATTTAGGTTTAAGGGTAATTTAGGAAATTGCTTTCTAATGTGGACCTCCTAAAAATATCTAACCTAATTTATTTAGATAGTCCAAATTAATTAGTTATTAATTAGGCCAAAAGAGTTTAGGCCAATAGGTTTTAATTAAAAGCTTATAAGATATTTTGGTGGGAGGATAAACATAAACCTTATTGGATAAGGATCAATGTTTAAAAGGATAAGATCAAAAAAGTCCACATCCATAATAATTTCTAATCTTTGAAAGATTAGGAAGTAACAACCAATAGTCTTTTTAGGACTTAATGCCACCACTTCCTTAATCTTGAAGGACAAAAAAGGCATTCCCCTTTAAATATAAAAGGAGATGTGACAAAGAGAGCAAAGTTGCTAGTGGCATACATAACTAAAGTAAACTTAAAGAGAAAAATAGTTTTCTCTTCCCTTACACATGTCATCTCTCTCCCTCTCTTTTAAGGTTATCATAAAGTATCCTTGAATAGATTTTTAAAGAGAAAACACCGAATAAGTCAAAAAAAAAAAGATGGGCCTAACATTCTATTACTTTTGAGTGCTTCTTGTGTGGGTGCTTTGGCTGCATAGATTATCAATAAAAATCGAACACTTGGATGACTCATTTTCTATAAAGGTTAAATTATACACTTAAATAGGTAATCCTCAAATATATACTTTAATTCATGTATATATAATTAGTTAATTTGATGGATTGATCTTGGGAGCTTTAGATAGAGAAAAGTTTTTATTTTATTCTACACCTCCATAGAATGCATGATCCTTCAAGTTTTAGAGTGTTTCAAGGATGTCTAAGGTGGTTTGGAGTGTTGGTTTGGTGATTTTTCATTTTGTTTCACTTACTCTCTCTTTGGAATAACCTTAAACATCTAAAGTTTCTAACCTATCTTCCATCTTCATCTTTCTTATTTATAGCCAAGGCTTTTTCTTAAGATTAAGGTAAGTGTATCATACCTCGCTTTAATCTTAAACCATGGTAATTAATGGCTTCTCTAGATTTTTCTTAATTTTTCTCTTTTCTTCCACCATTTTCCTTGATTTTTTCACTAAATATTTTCTTTTCCTTTCCTCCTTCTTTTTTCAACCTAACTTTATTTTCACTTTTTAAATTTTTTTGTTAGGAATTAATCTCCCAAATTTAATTTAGTTAGCCCCCAATCATTAAAAGTTTATACTTTAGTCCTTAAACTTCTAATTGCTTCAATCGAGTCCTTCAAATCCTATAATTTTAGTCCTTAAACTTTTAATTTTCTATAATTCAACCCTTAATCTAGGCATTTCCAAATTACAAAGTGATTACTTAAATTTCTTAATCATTTTAATTAAGTATCCAAAATTTTAAATTTTTCAATTACGTCACTAAAATTTACCGTTAGATTATTTCATAACCTTAACAATTAATATTATAACTCCTAATTCAATCTCTAATTAATCCATTCACCTTTCATAATAATCTTAATTATATTTAATTTATTTTTAATACAAGTATAAAATTTAATTCCTCACTTTATCTAAATATTCTTTTATTAATTAAACAAAATATCGAATGGATAAGTAAACAAAATATCGAATGGATAAGAAAACCTAGCTTTGAAAAAATAGGAGCAAACATGCATACTCCAGAAACAAAAGAAGAAGATGCTCAACCTCCAACCATGGTGGCTTAGCCACCATTGTTGTCCCCTTTAGTTCCTCCAAATGGACGAGACTCAATCATCGTTTATAATAAAAGATGCTACATTATCCAAAATGGTCCTATCCTACGTTATTCTAAAAGGGATAGATACAAGCAAATGGATCAGTACCCTAAATCGGACTTTGGTATCACAAGAGTTAAAACAACTTAAAAAAAATACGGAGTTTATTGTATGCTAGGGTTATTGCTAATGTTAATGACCAAGGGTTATTAATACTATCAATGATCAAGGAACTAGAACCAACACTCGTAAACCTTATCCCCTAAAAGACATACCCATTGCCCCAAGGCAACTAGCCTATATTAATTATAAGCCGACTTGCTTATTCTCTTAAATTGAGTTAGAGATGGATGCAACACAATTCAGTCATACCATAATTCTAAAGTTCTCGAGTGGGAACACCAACTATTAGGGACATTTTTCTTCATATTCAATGATTATGGAATCTTAATGGTAAACTCGTGATTGGATTGTTGGACTTTAGACATGTCATAGTGAAGTTGGAATTAGAGGAGGATTTAAACCGTGCTCTATATAGGGAAGACCATAAGATCATGAATTATATGTATAGTGGTATTTAGGTAATTTCCAATTCGGGGTAGATAGTCCTATCATCTCAACTTGGGTAAGGTTGCCACATTTACTTTGCTCTATTTTAATCCATCATGCCCGAAACGAACAGGGGAAGGCATTGGGGGCTTTTTGAGGGTTAATGAAAGTACCATGGCTTTAACCCACCCTATATATGCTCGGATTTGTTTGAACATAGATGTCTCATAGCCTCTCGCCTAATAGAGTATGGATTGATAGCTCTAAAGAGTAAGGATTTTAGCAAAGGATAGAGTATAAAGGTAACTTAATTTACTATAATGTATGTGATCTCATAGGTCATACCGAAGATGCATGTCGTAAGAAAAACAAAGGGCTTTTTGTAGCTATAAGAGGATGATGATGAATAATGGTAAGCAACTTGGCCATAATAGGAATGCTCAAGGACATCAAAAGGAGACTAATCAATGTGTTCGAGTGCAAGATAAAAAATATTCTAATATTTCTATCATGGAGAGCATTCCTAAGGGGATTAGTTTTAATCACATCAAGGTAATGGAAAAAGGAAAATTCAAGTATACAAGATAAACAAAAAGGTGAGGGGAAACTATAAAAAGTTTTGAGTGTAGAAGTAGAGGTTATAAAAGATAACAAAGGAGGTAAGGCTAAGAAAGTTATCAATTAAGGTAAGTCCGGATAGCCGGCTAACTCTAGCATGGTACTTACTAACCAATTTACGATACTAGAGTTGGTAGAAGAATCGAGTTATTTAGATTTAGAAGTTAGAGAAAACATGAAAGGGTACCCTAGTGTTGGAGGTGATAGGTTATCCGAACTTAAGAGTAGGGAATCTTAATTTTTATCAAAAAAATATGAGGAGCAACCATGGTATTGTTTTGCAAGGTACGATAGTGAAAACATGAAGGACAAAGGTTGGTACATTTGGGAGCAAAGAAAAGGTGGGTGATCATGAGTTTAGGAGAAATACTTTATGTGAACTAGGTAGCCATGTAGCATGGTTAAGCAAGTAACAAAGGGACTCGAATGTACAACTTTAATAGCTTTAATAGGGAAAGTGTCCTCTTTAAATCATAATATCGATTTACCGAATGTTGCCACTCGAATCTTTGAAGGCCACGAGTAATGTCCAAGTAGTTATGCCGAGCAAATAAAGGAAAGGAATTAATGATGGGTCAATCAATAGGGATGAGCCTACACTATACAAAGGTTATTGAGCCTCAAGTGTTTATGCATGAAAACATGATTGGATAATAAATACAAGCGAGATGTTGTACTCGGCAAAGGATAGTAGGGTGGATTTGGGTCGAGTTGGTGTTTCGCGAAATGGCAATGGTCGTAGGGCGATTATGTAATGGTAGAGGAGGTTTGTAAGCAAACTAGGGATAGTTCGGATATTAACATCTTACATAAAATAGGAGGTTTAGATGGTCAAAAAATAGCTTTATGGAAAAGGTCAATTTTAGAAGAAGAGAGTGAACAGGTGACATATAATTTTTGTCGACTCTTATTATAGAGTCTTGAAGTTCAAGGGGTCAAGCTAAAGGAAGTAAAGAAAACATTTTAGAAGTTTTAGAAATTAGCCGTAAATAGAAAACTTTAACTTTTAGAGTGTGGCGGAAAGACAAGATGAACTTTTAAAGCATTAGGCACCACCTCTATATCAAATTAAATATGTCGGGTATTTTTTAGAATGTTAGAGGTGTGAGAAACACTAATATAATTAATTATGTTAAATTTTTGAAGAAACAGACAAAGGTCAAAATTTTTGGCTATTATTAACCCCAAGTTAAGAGGGGATAAAGTGGAAACTATAGCTAAGTCTATTAAATATAAGTGTTTTAGGCACTTTAATCTAATAAATACTCATATATGGTTATTTTGGGATGAGGATATTTTGGTGATTTATGATTTAATACATAAATAAGTAGTTATTGTCAATATTTTAGGGTATCAAATAGGAAACCGAGGATGTCAACTCGTGCATGGTAGCTGCAATTAGAAGGAACAATAGGAGTTATAGGATGAATTGGACAGGTTGGCTTAACTCTCTCGGAACCTATGGATTATGGGAGCTAATTTTAACATCATATCGAATACCGATGAGAAGATAGGCAATAATAGTATGGACGTTCACGGTATGATGGAGTTTAATAACTACCGTGATAAAAGTAATATGGCCGATTAAGGTTATCAATGTAGTTGGTTTAATTAGTGTAATGACCAGTTGGCATTAGCTAAAATGGTGGAGAGAGACTTTTTTTATTTCAACAAATATGGATAGAGCATGAAAAATTTTAAGAGTTTTTACAAGAGTCATGGACTCCTAGTGTGAGGGGTTTGTTTATCAAAATCCTTCATCCGAAGCTAAAACATTTGAGGAGCAAATTAAGAGTGTGCAATTGGGAGCTTTTTGGCAACATCCATCGAAAAATAGAAATGTTACAAAATGAAATCTATCGGTTAGACATGGATCTAACACATGGGTGGAATGCTCAGTCGATCGACATACTTCAAGATAGAAAAACTAAGTTAACGAGGTTTAATCTAGTGAGATGAGGATATGCTAAGACAAAAAGCAAGAATAAAATAGGTTGTAGAGGGAGATAGAAACAAAAAGTTCTTTCATGCATGTATTAAAGATAATGTGAGGAAATGAAGTTAAGGCTATAGAAACAGGATGGGACCTTTGTGAAGGATGTGTCAAAGATAAAGGCTAAAGTTGTTAACATTTCTAGTCCTTATTTTCGATTGGCCTAACAACAAACCATGAATCCTTGTTTACAAGCGTTTGTAGAAGCATTACTAATCACATTAATATGTATCTAATAAGTGTTTCAAGTAGAATCTAAAATAATGAACACCATTAATGGCATGAATATGTCCAATGCATCCGGTTGGGATGGATTCATTAGTCACTTTTATAAAGGATCCCGGGATGTGATTGGGGTTGATGTCATTGCGGTAGTCTAGGATTTTTTTTTTTTTTTTTGGTGGACGACTTCCAAGAGGTGTGTCTTTTGTATTTTTTTTATTCAAATGTAGAAAACCTAAGCTCTTAAAGTGATTTGAAGTCGATTAGCCTATCTAATTTCAATTGTAAAATTGTTTCAAAAATCCTAACAAATAGGCCGAGTGTGATCATATCCAAGTTAATAAATCTAGAACAAACCGGCTTTGTTAAAGGACGTAGCATCATGAAAAACATGGCACTAGCCTAAGAGATGATGATAAGCTTAAATCGGAAGGTTCATGGGGATAATCTTATTTTTAAGCTAGACATGTCTAAGGCTTATGATAGGGCCGAGTGGCCTTTTCTCTTAAAGGTTATACGTGCAATGGGTTTTACTAAAATTTAGTGTGACTTGGTGTATAAAAGTCTTAGCAATGTTTGGTACACAATCTGGATTTAGGATAGGAACTTTGGGTTCTTGAAATCATCTAGAGGAGTTCGACAAGGGGATCCACTATCACCTTTGTTATTTATTATGGTTCAACAAGTCCTTTTGATCAATCTGGAAAAAAAACTCGTATGGTGGAGGGACTTATTCGGCCATATAGGTTGCTTAGGGGAGCATTGGTAGTTTGTCACTTATTTTGTACAGATGACACGTTATTGTTCACAAATGGCTCTAAATGATCTTTGACACATTTAAGGGGTTTGATGTCTAAGTACGAGGAAAGCTAGGGCAATTACTAAATGTCGCTAAGAGTGATTTTTATACTCCTAAAGATATGTCGACAGAAAAAATAACATTTATAAAATAACATATAAGATGTGTTCATTTCCAATTCCCGTTATAGTATTTGGGAGTCCCTCTCTTTACGAGAAGAATGTGTCGGGTTTACTTCCTTCCATCGAAGATGAAGATTAAACGATGGATTATTGGGAGGAAGGCATATTTGTTATCCTTTGGTGCTCGATTGACTTTACTTTGAGCAAGTGATCAATAGTACTCTAATGCATGTGTTAGTAGATATTCTTATGCCTAAGGGTACAATTTAGAGAATTGAGAGGTAGATGGCTAACTTTCTATGAAGCTCATCTAGGGAAAATCATCACCATTAGGTCTCTTGGTAGCAGGTATGTTCACCCATAGTGGAAGGTGGGTTAAGGGTTCATAGTTTGGGGTAAGTTATGACGACTCTACAAGCAAAATTAACTTGGTCCTATATTTAGGGATCAAGTCTTTATGCTCGATTTTAGCAAACGAGATATGGGAATAAAGGAAATCTTTTCAAGATATCTCTCATATTTAGAAAACCATTATCCCGCACTTATCTTCCTTGTTTTTTATCGACTCAATGGATTATAGGAAAAGCTTAGTTTCTTTCTAGGGTGTTAACTAATGTGGGATTATACTAGAATCCCCGTTACCTAAGGATGAAAGGTTAACGATGAGAGAAGCTTTTTAGGAGCTTGTCGATTTTCTTCCTTTTTTCTCGGTCAATATCATGAAAGGGTGTAGTGACCGAAGTTTGATGATACAGATGGAGGATAAATTCATTTGAAATCCGACTAAATCGGGATAATTTGAGACTAAAACATATTGGAACTATATCCGAGATCAATCTCGAAAGTGGTCGAGGGCTACTAGGATTTGAACCCCTACATACCAATAAGGGTGGTTATTTTTATGTGGAAATGGTTTAAAGGTGCATTAGCAATTAATTCTCGCATTCATTACCTTCACATTCAATTATTTTAATTTGTTAGTGTTGTTTGAATTATAAGGCGAAACTATTACATATTTTTTCATTGAGTCTCGAGTTGCTAGGTAGGTTCGAGGACACTTTGGAAGAATCTTTAGGTGTGGTATAGTATGGCTCTCAACAGCAGAATGTGCACGTGTACGGATGTCCCCTTTAAGTACTCAATCGGGTATGTTCCAAGTCGGTGCCATTTGTTTTGTCTAATAAAAATCGATGTAAATCAAAATATAAGGATGATTCGATGAGAGTAAGTTATATCGTGAGGAGAGTTATGGTAAACCTTTAGGATATGTACAACTTATTTGTACTAAAACGACCTCTAAATGTAGATGGGTTGAGGAAGATGCAAGTCTTAGGTATTGTTCCAATTCAGTCGAAAGTCCTAAAAGGGAAATAGATTAAGTGGAAGCCTCCTCCTTTTGGTAAACTAAAATTAAACATGGATGGATTTGCTAGAGATGGGTTTTATGTAGGTAGATGAGTACTTCGTGACTTATCAAGCTCTTTTGTAGCAAGTTTTGTGCACTTCTATGAAGAGGGTACCAACACTAATGCTAAGGTGTTAGCACTTCGAGACAAGTTAGCTCGTGTAAGGATTTGAATTTACACTCAATGTATATTAATTCCGATTCAATGGTTACTATTTGTACTATCTTAGGCAATAATAAGGTGCCTTAGGCCTACACATATCCCTTTCGTGAATGTTAGGAACTAAAAAGCTCCCACACGTTCAAGCATAGTTGGAGAGAACAAAACATAATGGTAGATAGGTTAGCTAATAAGGTGATTTAACATGAGTTGGATATAACGTTTAGAAGCTTTATTCAATTACCTTTAATAATAAAGGTTATTAGTAAATAGGATAGACTTGGCTTGTTTAATTATAGGGTTCCTCCCATTATTAGGGGTCGAGTTTCCTTATCCCCCAATTTGTTGGGTAAGGCTAGATTGTTCTCCTTTGTATTTCATTTTATTATCAATAAAATTATCAAGGTACCATCCCTATTTCAAAAAATATATATATATCCTTATAACATATTTACATTCAAGAAGGATTTTGGGTCGAGGATATTATAACAAAAATGTTAGTAAAATGTGAAATTACTAAAACACCCTATAGGGTCGGCTTCGGTTTCTTCAATCCCAATAAAGACCGATTTATTTTGAGCCATACCGAGAGGACAAATGACTACCCATAAAAAAGCCGAGTTTGTCGTGAAATGACCAAAATTCCTTTGGAAGCTAAAATTATGATAATGCCCCTAATACGTGTACTACATGTGCCGCCAATGTCCAACTATCATTGTTGACTTCTCTAACCACCTTTAGGTGTGTGAACGAGTCTCATGGGCTAGAGGAGATCCTCCTCAATCTTTCTATAGTGGTTTCGTCCATCGTAAATGCTTGGAGAGGAAGATTTATGGCTATAAAGGTTCAACCTTCTCTCCCTCTTCTTGTTATGTCAATTTTAGATAAGTTGATAGATTTAAAGCTCGAAATCAAGCTATAGATGCTCTTAAGACCTTATAAAGTATTTTTTTTTAGTTATTAGATGATTTTAAATGGCCAAAAAATGAAGATGAAGAGTTGAGTTGTCTCCGGTTGGGTCTAAATCATCGATCAATTAGTATCAATTCCCTTGTTTTCTTCCATAATTTTAAGAGAAAAACGTCTACCAAAGGCTTGACGAGGATTTTTACGATGGTGATAGCTATCAAATTGGTCAAAAAACATCAAAATCTAAGAGGTAACAATAAAGGGTCGGATTATCTTTTTATGGATTTTTTTACCAATTTCTAAGGTCCTCTTCCCTATTTTGAGTTAGGGATGGTTGCTAGTGGCTTAAGTAGTGATTCTATGGTGGTGGTCATTGTCAATTTTATGGAAAAACAATAAAATCCGAGAGGCAACGCAAAGAAAATTGATCGGGTTAGAGGGTGTGCTATTAAGTCATGGGTTGGCTTCCTAAGGAGTTGTTTGGATAGACTTGTGGAGGAGACAAATCGATAGTAGTCGATTGTGGTTGGCTTGGCAAGTAGGAGGAGGAGATGGTGGCGAGGGTTTTTGGTAGATCGGATTGTTTTAGAGAAAGAGTATGGCTTCTTGTGTTTTTTTTTTCCTTTGCCTCTGTGGTTTTCTATCTTCTAGGATTTTTCTCTAGGTTCTCTACCTCTTGACTTTTTCTATCCAAGGTTTTTACTACGAGTGAAAGGGGGTTTTGTAGTGGCTTTTTAGGATTTGATGGCCAAGATTTAGTTTGATCCCTTATCTCATGCTCTCCTTTTATTTTATCCCTTCACTTCCTTATTTCTTTTAAATTGCACACCCAATTGAATTTCCTTAATCCCGATTTCATTGGATTTTCCAATTGGCCCCAAAATGTTATTTTTCAAATTCATCTTTTTTTTTCTTTTTTTCCTCTTTTTTTAATAAAATTCATAAAAAATAAATAGAGTAAAAATTGAGTGCTAATAAATAAGATAGTACAGTGATAACAATCAAAGCAGTAACATTATTTCCCATATGTTTATACATTCAAAATTAAAGCTTGAGAAATAAGAGCTACAAACATGTTATCTAGAAAATTATTTATCAACTAAAGAAAAAACATAAATAAATAATAAATTAATAGATATTTAAAGAATTTACAAATTAGAAAGAAATTGATGACACAAACTAGAAACAACAATAGTTTTGCATATTGAAAATTTATGAATGAGTAATAACTATGACATTCATATCTTATGGATATGAATAAATGCCAAAGAAATTACCACGCATGTTACCCATGGAAGAAGGAGTTTGAAGCCCTACTTATGTTAATTGAAAATTGTATGGTTTAAGAATTGAATATTTTGATACAAAATTGCAGTGAGATATTTGTGAGTGAAAATTAAAAGAAAAAAAAAAAAGGAAAACCTGTCGGTCTATTTTTATTACTCAAAACACTATGCTTTCGCATCTCTTTCAAATCCAAAGTAAAACAACCATGAAGAACAACTCGCTGTTGCATTTTGGTAAAAAAATATATAAATCAAAACAAATTCATGTATATATATATATATATATTAACATTAGTTGGTTTTTCGCACGCTACATAGCGAGCCAAACCGAATATATCTATTTCAATTTAATAGTCCGCATATATATTAACATTAGTTGGTTTTTTACACGCTATGTAGCGAGCCAAACTGAATATATCTATTTCAATTTAATAGTCCGCACTATGCTATCAATCTACTAAAATAAAATAAATTAAACGTAGAATATAAAATTTCATATAATTTCATGATTTCTAATCAAATTTTGTATTTCATTCTTTTTTTTTCTTTTTGCCAATAGATCTTGTTCTTAAAAAACATGATGTGTTTTTGTTATGCATTTTTTTTAAATAAAAACTTGTAATAATGTAAATAAAAAAATTTTATAAAAACATCTTAATATTTTTTTCATAAAATTGCATCAAAGAAACAAAGCGACAATCAATATCAAAAATTTGTATAAAAATTAACTAATGAATCATTTTGAATTTTTTGAAATTATATAAATTTAATACACACACACACACACACGCACGCACGCACACATATATATTTATTTATTTATTTGCAAAAAAAAAATCAATAATGACGATATAAAATGATGAATTTGAGTTATTAGATGGTTCTTTTAAAATATTATTTTAATTATTTTTTTGAAATAAATTAATTTTAGAATATTAAAAATAATTAATAGCAATTAGTTTATGTTATGAGTGTAAATGCATAGCTAATTTCTAATAAAATTAATGATCTCGGTATTTGGTTATACATCATTAACATACTCGGTAAAATAGAATATGCAATATAAATCGAAAAATATTTTTTCAAAAAGCTTAATTTGTATGAAATATATTAAAGTTTGAGTGCAATAAAAACAACTAAAAAATTTATTCCAAAAAAATTATTATATCAAGAATAAGAAAAAAATATGAATTCTATTGCTTAATTAATTATTTATTTAAAAAAACATATTTGAAAATCCATACATAGAGAAAATTAAATTATCTTTAATAATAAATAAAATTACACAAAAAGAATAAAAAAAATTACTTTGATGAGAATTTCTATAAGAAATAATAAATTGAAGAGATTAATTTTAAACAATAAAAATAATATAATTCGATGTATACATTTATTCTAGACTCGGAAACATGAAGGTCCAAAAAACATCTTTTAAAACATGAAGTACCAAAAATATATTTTGTAAAAAACAAAAGACTAAGATAAAATAAGTAAAAAACATGAGGCATCAAAATATCTTTAAAAACATGAAGAACCAAAAATATTTTTTTAAAAAATAAGGAACTGAAATGGAATAAAATATAAATTTTGAAAATGACGACCCAAAAACTATAAAAAAAAATCACAAAAATACCATGATAAATAGGTACCAAAAATGCTAGCATAAACAGTAAATAAATAGTGATTTGAGGCAACTAAATATTGATTTACTATTCGTTTGCCCCTTACCCCAAATCTTTTAGGTTTTCTTTAAATTATTCTCTTTTATTTATGAGTCGCGCCCTCTTAAGTCCCATTATAAGCAATCATTCTCCCTTTCGATCAATTTAATTTTGTTTTTAAATTTCTTTTCCAACACTTAGGCCCTAGTAAAAATGGAATAGTGAAAAAAGCCCTAGAAGTACTCTAGAGCTTCTAAAAGATCCACGATTAAAATATTATATTAATAGTATAGATAATAAAAGCATTGTTTAGTTCACCTAAATTTTGATGTTATTTATTTTACTATTTTAAATATAAGCAAAAGAAGGTTTTTGTTTTATATTTTGAAAAATTGTATTCAATAAACATGTTTCCATAATATTCTATAGACAAGTATTTTCTCGAATAAAGAAGAAAAACATATATGAAAACTACATCGCTATTTTCTCAAAGTAAACACTTACTTCAAGAATCTTATATTTATCTTCAATTGGTTCAAAATTTGTACTTTACAATATGTATTTTTCTAAATAATAATATTTGGGGGAAAATTAAAAAAATGAGCCCAAAAAATAAAAAGTTGGGTTGTAAGTTCGAGCCCACAATTCAAGTACATGATCAAAAGGGAAAGAGGATGGAATGGTTTGAGAATTTATGTGGTATTTGGCCTCAAGATTAAAAGGAAGTCGATGTAGTATATACTAGTTGGATACCTACGCTACACTTGCGGTCGAACAACTATTATACACATAAGGTTAATGATTCGTATAATATAGTATGATTAGAAGTGTTGTTTTTTATGATTAATGTAAATCAAATCTAGTTTTTAAGCAAAGAGAAACGTTATTTTCTTGTAAAAAGCTATGATTAATGAAATTTATATCTAAATCTTATATAATATTTTTGTTTGTAATGTTGATTTGTGGTCTTAGGCAATAAGCAAACAATGAGAAAATAAAATGTTTGTAATATTATAAAACAATGCATAAATGGAATTATAATGCCTTTTATATTCTACCATTATTGGTTTTCATGGTGTATCTTGATTCAAGCTTGTGGATGAGGATGATATGGTTTTTCCGACACTACATTACCGACATCGAAGACATGAGTTGCAATCAAGTGGTAGTCGTATATAAAAAAATCTTGAGTTTATCAATGGTATTTAGTAATTGTTATGGAACCAAGTTTTATATATATAAGATTGTGTCATTAAAATAAAATAACAATTAAAGTAAAAAAAAAAATTGCATAACTATAAACAAGCAAAAAAAATAATTCTTATTTAATATTAATGAGAATATTAGTTTTCTAAAATTTGTATATTTGATTTTGATATATCTATTCATAAAATTATCAACAATTTTAGAATAAAAAACTACATTTAAATGAAAAACTTAACATTTGATTTTGAAATTGCTCATAGGGCCGCATTTTTTATATAGGTCCGGTTTAATATACATATTGTTCGATTTTTCGTAAAAATTAGTTTATATAAGTTAGTATTAATAAGGTTAGTTTAATATACGAGTCCGGTATATATATTAATTCTAATTGCGAACGCATAAAATGCCCATCCCATCTCAACCCGTTGCCAAGCTTACTCATATAGTAGACAAAATTAAACCTAATGAGGTTAGAAATAGAACACGTTTAGTATTTTAATACAAAAACTAAAAATAAAAAAAAATAAAGAAAATTGAGATTTTAATGTAAGCATGACATGTCAAAATTTGGATCTTTGTGATTCTTAAGCTTGTAAATTTTGAATGCTTATCGTATATGTGAAAGAAAAAAAAGTAGAAACGAGTACTTATAAATCTTAGCAATATTACAACATTTGAAACATAAGTAGCAAAACATATACGAAATAGATGAAAATAATAATAAGTTGAAATTTAATCTTAAATTTTAATTAATAATATCCTTACAAAAATCTATATCCGAAATAATTTTTTTCTTAAATGAAAAATTAGTCCCCAACCCGTAAAACAATATTATTATGGAGAGTCTCCCTTACAAAAGCCAACTATTTCCCCAACTCCGTAGAACAATATTATTATGGAGAGTCTCCCTTACAAAAGCCAACTATTTCCTCCATTATTCAAGCCTAAAATTATGTGGCAGGATCCGTAGCATAGTTCTTATCCACCTTGATTTCTAGTGCGAGTCCTCAAACTTGATGCTTTTCATGTAAAAATTAACCCCTCTCTAAATAGTGAACTTGTACTCATACAAATCGGACCTAGACAGGGCATAAATAAGCTTAAATGATAGTAAGAAATTCAAAATAAAAATATGAATTAGCAATAGTTAAATTAATGCACAAAGATCAAAGTGAAATCTAGCTAAAAGAAGAATTTTTGCAAACATATATATATATATATTCTAAGTAAGGACTACATAGACTTTTAAGAAAAAAATTGTGAAAATGTCCATTTTTTTATCATATAATATAGTATTCTTTAGTAATTATATTGTACATGCATCCCTTCAACTCGAAGGGTCATCCTTATATGGCAAGAATAATGGTTATAGATAGAATCATATTTGATTCACAAAAGAAAAATAAATTTAATTGACATTTTGATTTGACATTTTAGATGATTTTTTTGCTCGTATATATATATATATAAAGAAAAACCAGTTGTTAATTAAGGCTTCATTAGTAATTGGCTAATTGCAACGTCTCGTTATTTCGAAACAATCTAACATTCAAAGTCAAGCACTTGCAGATTAAATTGGAAGACAACAACAATAATACAAATTCTTGGTTTAAATGGAAGTCTCCGATAATTAACAAAATTATGTCAATTATCATTCAATTTGTTGAATTTAAAATATCATGAACCTAGATCAAATTTTATTTATATACCTAATAGGCTAAGAGAAAAGCGACAGAAGCAAAAGACCAAGTAAAACAAAACTTAGTTACGGATTTAAAACACACCCAACATATCACTTGGATGCATCTAAGTACGATCAAGTCATAGGTAGGAAGGAGTTTTAAAAAGCAAATATTGACCAATACGAGTTACATGGAAAATAGCACAAAAAAACAAGGCAAAGAAAAAAGGATGCTACAGCGTTGTCAATGAAAGCAATAAACCAAAAGCGATCTAATCAAGATGAACAAACAAAGAAAAGAGACACACACAACAAAAAAACACAAATTGCGAGTTGTAAAAGACATGTAGTGCAATAGAAAGTACGAGTGCAAATTGTGGTTATGCATCTCGGGTGGAAACAAATTACCGAGCAAAAGGAAACAACATGGAAAAGTGCCATGGGGGGAGAGGGATAACCAATAGCAACATAGAAAATAAAAAAGGCAATGAGAAATCGCCCTATTAATTTCAATAAAGAAATCAAGAACTCGGCAACTAGAGCTATATAATTCAAAATCGAAAGGAGCTTGTTAGATGAGAGGGGAATAAACAACAACCATATCCAATTAAAAGAACAAACTTCAAAAAGAACAGAAAACCAAATTTTGAAGTAGCAGGGAAGTCATCTAAATTTTCATAGCATCAAACAAAAAATATGAAATGAAACATGAAAAAACCATGGTGACATAAGAGCAAAAAGAAAAGAAGTCAAAATAATAAAACCTACCAATAATTTCAAGAGTAAAGGCTTAAAACAACATGAATAGAAGACACACAAAAACTATAGACAAATAGTAGAGAAGAAATAAAAAAGCAATAAGAACGAACACCAATTAGTCATAAAAGGAATCAAACAAAGGCTGGTCGGTAGGAAACGAAGGAAAATCCAATGCTAAAGAAGAGATAAAGAAAGGCAACAACCTCAAGTAGTAGTGAGAAGCACCAGCAACACTCGACTAAGCAAGAAAAAGGAATACACGATGAAACCGATTATAAGAAGAACTAACTACAAATTAAAAAAAAAAAAAGAGTTAAACCAAAGCACTTATAAGAATGAAAGCATAAATTGGAAATTAAGAAGAAAGTGTCACCTCCAAACCTATAGAGCAATTAGACCGAGTACTGACGGACATAAAAAAAAAGGGGAGGGGGGACACAGGAGCACATAAAACAATAACAATAAGCAATTAGGAAAAAGAAGAAAAAAAGTCTTATCTAGTTGTAAATAAACCAAACAACGATGAAATCAATTGAGGTAGAACACCACATATCAAGAATGACATCGATTAAAGCCAATCTCCCTAAAAGCAAAATGAAAACTTGAAAAAAATCCGTATCTCTATAGGTCGCTTGAAGTAGTTCTCCTCCTCAATGATGTACTCGTATATAACCAATAAAGGTTGATAAATTATGTGCTATAAAACATATATCGATTCATGATAATAGACCATTCATTTAACTAATAGCTCTAGAATCATATAATAGCTTTCTAATCTCTAGAAAATGTAACTAGAACTCCAAACACTCATATACATAAACACCAAACTCAAGCAGTTTCATTTTCATAAAAACATATTTGAAAAGAACAAAGAAAGAAATTAACTTTCTCACACCTTCAATTACGGATAATCGAATGATACCTTGATGGGAAATAGTTGACCTAAAAAACATACGATGATCGAACTACATAAATGATCGTAACACAAACTTAAATTAAAAAAAAAAAAAAGACAAAACAAGGGATAGTGATCCAATTTGGAAAAGGTTTGATTTCATCTAATCTAACCGCATGCAAGCATAACCATAACTAGATCTACAAAAAATAAAGGCTTTTCTTCTCCATTTTGATTGTAGTGGCATCCCTCCCCCATCTCATAAAAACCTCTCTAGGCCAAAAAAAAAAAATCTAGCCATACTTGATCTTCCCACACCAAACTGCAGCTATCAAAACTCATTAGAAAAAACACTCACTACCTCTTCTACACTAAAACCCAGTACGTAAAAACCCACAATCAAAAGCCTCGCTACCCTCCTTAATACCAAACCCTAACCACTAAAACTCACTATCAACACCCTTGTCGTAGTCAATCACACAATGATTGGCATGAATAATTTTTGTTGGGATGGGGACATATGAGAAAGAGAGGTATTTTTTGTTGAGCTGCAGACATGTGAGAAAGAGAGAAAGGTTTTAAGATTTGCATATCCAAGAGCGAGAGAGAGAAGCATTTTCAATTTTGATAAATTAAAGGTTATTGGAGATAAGATGTAATGATTGGCAACAATCTATTAGTTATTGAGATTACATAATCTCTCTTTAACCAATCAGATTTGCAAAACAAAAGAATAAAAAAGAAAAAGGAATAAAATCTAATGACTATAATAGGAGAAGGTGGAGGATCAAACAACTGCGAAAGGCATGAATAGGGTAGGGCTAAGAGAAACTTGCGAGACTAAATGAAAAAAAATTCCAAGAAAAGGCATGAATAGGGGAAATGAGTCCGAATTCAATTGTTTTAGTATTTTTTTAATATATATATATTATTTTGCTAGGACTTTGGAAAATTGCTTACATGTAAGTTAAATGGACACCGTGTATTGACAAAGTGAACCCTCGTGCCGAACACCTTCTCTATTCCAAGTTTCAAAATTTTATTATCAAAATATAAAGGTGGGCTTAAATTGGTTACATTATTTTCAAAATTCAAAACTAATAAAAAGTCATCGGAAAATAAATTAAAAAAAAACTTCGAAACTTAAAAGCAAATGTAACTTATTTTCTTTTCATATACAAAAAAACTTCCAGGACAAGTAAACAAACCACAAGAATAAATGGATTGTAAGAAAGAAAAGGAGAAGAAGATTTCTATTTTTCACCATGTTGTATAACCGTCCTAACCCAACACATATTATCTTACGTGCATCCATCTATTCTTAGATCATAAACTCTTATAGAAAATAATAACAAATAAAAAAGATTTCTTGCAATTTTTTTTTTCAAAAGCTAAATAGATATCGATTGGTAAGCGTAGGCATTTTAAAAATAAGTGGACAATAAATAAATAAAAATTCAAAAGATTGAGCCATCTAAGATCATAATTTTAAACCTAAAAAGTTATATTTGAAACTTGAAATTTTTTTAAATAAGAATTGAGACCTTAGTAGCTTGCATCAATTATACAATCATCCTCAAAGTTCAACTACTCTAGTAAAAATGACAATATGAAATTTTACTTGAATCTTTTGTGTGTTTCTCTCTTCTTCTTATTCTTCTTCTTTTCATCATATTAAATGGAGATTTATTAATTTTTTTCCCTCTAAAATCAATTTTTTATATATATTTATAAGTAGTGGGGTATTTTCGGATCAAATTTCACATCAATCAAGACTAAGTCCATCACTTTTTAAGCCACAACAACATTAGAACTATTGAGTTTTTTTATCGATAACTAGACTCCTTCTTAGACCAAATGAGTCTAAGTTTGCTACCATTAAAGAATAATTATGGTTAGTTATTTGTAGGTAGTACAAATTGAACCTTAGTCTTAGCTAAATCAAGATAACTCTTTTAATGCTAGAGGAAATATTATGATAAAAATTAAGACATAACAAACAACTTAAATAATAATAATAATAATAATTTGAGATATTCCTTTTAACTCCTTTATCATAATTCATGAAACTAACTTCAAACTTACTTCCCGTTGACTCGGCTTAACAAAAATACTAAGTTTGATTATATAAAGACCCGTAGACCTAAGTAATATATATAAATATAATATTACTTAGATTTTTAGTTACACAAAAAGTTTTTAAAAAAATATAGCGAGGTTTTTCATGAATTCATTTGGACTACCACAACTACTCCTACATAACTCTACAGGGAATGTGCTAAATCATATCAATTCTTAGATGGACAAGAGCTAAGGGTCTGTTTGTTTAGTTTGATTTTTTGTTTAATCGTTTTAGTTTATGAACCAAATTAAATTTATGAAAAATCAAATTATGTGAATCAAAATATTTTGACTTAGTTTTATGTTTTTTTTTCTAAGATAAAATTTTAAATTTATCAATTTTTAATTGTATTTTTAAAAAAAAAATAGAAACTAAAAAAATTGGTTTTCAATTTGTTTGGTTTCAAAATTGAGCCGAAAATGAAAATCAAATTACAAAACCTAATCCAAAACAAACCAAACTAAACTAACCCAATAATGGTAATTTGATTTGGTTTTGCTAACCCTTGCAAGAGATCATTTTGGTTTTGTTTTAGGAAGAGGCCATGTCTTTGGTGTTTAAAAAAAAACTAAAAGATTCATGAGCTATCAAGGGAATAACCCTAAAATCACTCATGTGTTTGTATCAATTTGACAAATAAATCTATATAGAAAAATTCGACCAATCCTTATGTTTGTAAAATTTAATCAATTTAATTCAGTTGGAAGAAATTTTATTACATTGTAAGTTGGCTACCAATTGATTTTTTTTTAAAAAAAATATATATATATACATATGAGCTCAATTTTGAAAGACAAATTAGCAATAAGTTAATATATATATATATATGAGCTCAATTTTGAAAGACAAATTAACAATAAGTTCGCTTTTATAGTTTATATATCTTCCAAAAAGTTTATATATTTAAAAAATTACTGATTTAGAAATTTTCTTTTCTTTCCTTCTATTTTTCTTAAAATAAAATTTCTATGATAATATTTTTCAATGTCCAATTTTCTCATTTATAAAATAGTTCATAATCATAATTTATTAATTTTTATATGCTACCATTATTGTAGATCTTGATTATACTAAAAATATTACAAAAGAAAAAGAAAAAAAATTCATATAGGAAAATCTTTTTTTAAAATAGAATTTTTAATGATTATTAGAATAACAATTAGCAAAATAACATTGCACGATAATAAATCTTTTATTTTAAAAAAATAAAAAATATTTTAGGTAAAAAAAATAACTAAAATTAATTAAATAATTTACATAATAACACTTTTTATAAGTGATTTTTTTCAAGAAAAACAATAAATTTAAATATATAGTAAAGATTTGGGATGATTATCAAAATAACATTCTAAAAATAAACCTTTTATATAAAAAAATCCACCAATTTATTTTAAATCTCTCAAATCCAAAACAAGAATTTTTTCCAATAATATCAAAAATTATTGTTTTGGATTTGAAAGATCTAAAAATAAATGGATGGATTTTTTTAAAATAGAAGTTTTTTAAAGGGTTTTTTTTTTTTTTTTTTGATAATTAACACCAACTTAAATGAAACCATTATTTTTTGAGATACATATTTCTATTTTGAATGTTCATATTCTATTTAATTAATACATCAAGATATGTTATATATTTATCGCATAATTTAATTTAATTTTTTTACAAAAAGAGTTAAGTTTTGATTAATTAAAAATCAGTACTAATGTTGGTGTTTTTTTTTATTATTATTAACAACTAGTTGAATTGCATGAATTCCTATAACTACTATTTGGTAAAACTAATTCCTTAATTGACGAAACAAACAGTAATAGAAAGAAATAAAAACCTGTACAAAGGAATTTTTTAGTGTAATAAAAAATGAAAAGCAGAAGTTAAGTAGGTTACTAGTCAAATAACCCATGAATTTTTTTCCTTTGGATTATGATCAGAAAGAACATGAATTTGATCATAATAATAATAAAAAAAGATGTATTAGACTCATAAAAAATATATAATAAGATTATTATTAGATAATTATCAAAAAAATTCTCTAAAAATATGTTTTATCTAAAAAAATTCATCAATTTATTTTTAAATCTCACAAACCTAAAATAAATATTTTTCTTACCAAAATATTTGGTAGTTAACCCCTAACTTCACACCAATTAACTATTGAATATTTTGATAAGAAAAATATTGTTTTAAATTTGAGAGATTTAAAAATAAATTTATATTTTTCTTATTATAGAAGATTTTTTTAGAGGAATTTTATTTTTATAATTATCTCTAAAGATTTTATGAAAATATATAACAAGACATAAATATTTGAGAGAAAAACTTTAAATTAATTAAAGTCCGACAAAGAAAACTTATTACTCGTTTACGGTTAAAAAACAAACTTATGTGTACTTTTCATTTGAAAATGTTATAGAAATAAACAACATTAAAAAATATTTAAGGAATAAAAATAAACAACATGGTTTGGATATTTTGTTTATTTTGAAGAGGTTATGATTTGGATAAATATACAAGCAACACGCGGTGCACGTGATTCAATGCGAAGGCACGGCACTCAAACAGCAAGATGGACCTCACAATTTGCGAAAAAAGCCCACCGATATTACTATATATCTGCTTTTAGATTTTAGATGCCCTAAAAGTAAAAAATAAAAGAAAAAGGAAAAATGAAGTGCTATTGCAGCAATTTTAGAAGCGTTTCTTCTTCCCAATCATCATCTTCTTCTTCTTTGCAACTTCCACCTTCACCCTCCTCTTCTCCTCTTCCTCACTCTCTCTTTTCTCATTCTAAGCTAAAATTTCCGGTTTTTCTTTGAACACTTTATCACTTTTCTTGCTTTCTTTTTAATTTACGATATAACTAACTAAAACTAATTAACGCTTTGTTATACGTTGCAGAAATTAAAGCCAAATCATCGTTTAGTCATCAAAAATGCTTGTGGGTTCGATCAAAATGGCTCTGTTAATAATAATGGGCTTCCCATTACACCTAAAAAGCTTTTCATGCAAGAGGTACTTTATTTTATTTTTTTTCAAAGAAGGTTTTTTCTTTTGTATTTTTTTTTTTAATTTTGCTTGTGAAATAGGCAATTGGAGCTGAATATGGAGAAGGTTTTGAGACATTTAGACAGGATGGGCTTTTAAAGGTTGATGTGGTAAGTCCTTATAATAAATAATTTACTTACATTTAATTCTTAATCTTTTCATAAACTGGGTTCTTTGTTAGAGTGATAATATTTTAGTTTTCTGAGGCTAAAATAGCATAGGTTATTGCTTAATGAGTTTTTCATTTGATTATTTACTTATTTCTGGAATTGGAAATAGGATTTTTTGAATGATAGACTGCAAGAAGGTTTCCTTCATCGGATACGCTATGCCATGAAACCAGATGAAGCCTATGGTCTTGTTTTCTCTTGGGACAATGTTGTGGTAATTTCCTATAACCATGAAGCAAAATCTTATTTTTGGTTACAGTTAGTTAGGTTGTATTTTTTTGTCACATTGGGGGATGAATCTCCAGAGAAATGTCTTCAGCTCTAAACTTTGATATCATGCTTAAAAGTTTGAGGACTCTGTTTTTTCCTCTTCCCCTCTGCCTTGCACAAAAAGTGGGGTGTGAAATCAGTTTATTAACTCTTATTTCTACGATTACAACAATGATTTTTATTGTTCTTCATGCTGTTCCCATGAGCACTATATCATTTTGTTATTTACTCTATTAGCTGTGTTATGGTTGTGTAGCAAAGAGTTCATAAGATTGGCATCACTAATAGATGAAGATATTTCTAAATGTCTACAGCATTCTGTATGTGATTAAATAATAGACGTGCATTGCCTTAGTCTTGTGGAGAGAATGGAACACTTGCATGCATGCAAAAGATCTTAGTGCTCATGGGGATCAAAGAAAACAGGATGTTATCTGGGATTTTGAAATAAAAGAATATGGACAGTATTCTGATTCAAATGCTGGTATTTTGGAAAGAGAGAAAGGGAGGAGAGGGGTGCGGTGTGAAGGGAGCAAAGGTTGAAATTCAATCCCCATCATGATTGTATACTTGGTGTGTTTCAGGCTGATACTCGATCAATAAAGTTGAATGTATGGAAGCAGCTTGCAATTGAAGAAGGTATGTTTGTAATATTTTCCCCTTAAGTTAACCATTTATTTCTCTCAACTTCCTGATTGTAAAAATTTCTAAAGTTCATACCCTGACTAATGTGCTGATTTTATGTTAAATGTTTAAGCTAAAATATACATGGAGGAAATGATAGGACCAGCCTACTGGTTTCCAATATTTCTAAATCAGACAATTGCTTATTTGCAGAACTGGAAGCTGTTTTTCAATAGTCTTAATCATCAAATTCATTTCGAACTTTGGATCAGCTGCATGGTGCTTTATCCCCATTATAAACAAATTAGTTATAGTGGAACCATCTCTTTGGGTTGTATCTTGGTCTTTAATTGATTTTTATATGGACACAGATATTGATTTTACTTAATATTAAGCCAGAAATTTATGTGGATTTTTTTGTAATATATGTGTTATCATTATGATTCCTGTGCAGGAAAAGAAATTCCTGAAGATGACCGTGCTAAAAGACTGATGCTATATGCAGATGCGGATCACATACTGCACAAGGTTTGAAAATTTTTCGTTTTAGATTTGGTTGTTATTATGAATATATAATGTTTAGAAGATGACTTTCTTTTATTAGATTAGAGATATATTTTCCTTCTCAGATGGTCCTGTGCAATGAATATCTTTATGCTCTTGCCTATTGCCTTGAAAAGGCATTGGAATTATTCACTTTCAGCAAGGCAGCATTGCTGCAGAACTTATTATTATGGTTTTGTCTGTGAAAAGTCTGCATTCCATGAGTGAAGAAAACTGGAGTGAAAAAAAAAAAAAAAAAAAAGATAAATTAGTTGTGCAGACTGGATAAAGTTTTGGTCTCTCATCTACACATCTAATTACATCAGTTTGCCAAACTTTAGAGCAAATGTTTTCCCCAGTTGGAGGACGATGTAGTGGTGTTTTTAAATGACCAGAAGTCCTACACCACTTAATTCATATTTGTGGCTACATGGAGTCATTTCTCACTCAAATTTGCTAAGTGGACGTAAGCTTTAAGATGGTTAGAAAGGAAAATTTTAAATTTTACCCATAAAGGAGTAGTGGTGGTTTTTGCACATGATATCCTTTATCTATATGAAAGATGTGTGCCTGAATTGGACTTAGAAAAAGGTGGATTAAAGGTTATATAGTTGGCTAGCATGGATCAGCGGATCATTTGTGTTGGATCATCAGTTATACGTATTTGTCTTGACCCAGGGGGGATAGGGGTTTCTAAATTTCACACTTTCAGTGTTGCATTGTTAGAAATGCATATATTTTGAATTTCAAATTAATTGTATTGAAGTAAGTGTTTGGGTGTTAATTGAGGAAACATGGTGATGTAGAATTGATGTATGATCCTGGAGTTTTTGTTCCTTTTGATAAAATAATCCCTGAAGCTTAGCTTCCTTAAATCTATGGTGTGATTTTCCAATACATATAATTTTCTTGGCTTTTTCTCTTGTTCTACAGATATAATTCTTTTATTGTTCTATTAACCATCATTTCATATTCCTTGTATTAGTTGCTTTACATGTCTCCTAAAACTTTCAGGGATTACTCTGGGAGACAGAAGATAGTGAAGTGGATAGATTGAAGTTACGACTATCCCAGCTATATCATGATAATCTACTTGGGGTGAGTGTACTGGTCATTACATGGTCACACAGCTTGTCTCTTGAACTCCAAAATTCATTTGGCTATTAATGTTTTCAACCAGCTTAGAGAACCAATTGAGGGACTGGAAGAATGGCTGGATGCAGTATCTAGAGTTCACATACCCTGTGCTGTTGTTTCATGTCTCGATCGGATAAACATGGTAGGTGCCCTGGAGCGTATGGGACTCAAAAAGTATTTCCAGGTATGTGATTTATTTTAAGTTTGGACAACATTTTGAACAGGGAACGTGCTAGTTATTACACAGACAAGCAGTATTATTAAGAACACTGCTGCACCTAAGCACCAAGGGCTCTTGGAAGTTGGCCTGCTAGTTATTATGCAGACAAGCAGTATCAGTGACCTGATACAATGGCCTTATAGTTCATTTAGAATAAAACTGGATGACAATTAATTTTAAAATTTTCAATGTTTCTGTTTTCATTATCATCCAACTTCCAGTGGGTAATTATCTTTTTGGGTTTTCAGGCTATTGTGTCCGAGGAAGATGGCATGGAGTCAATAGCCCATAGATTCCTTTCTGCAGCTATGAAGGTATGGTCTAGAACTTGTTCTAAAGTTTCTTTGTAATATGTCACCAGAGTTGGAGCTCTTGCCTTTTGATCTTCCACTGAATTCAGAATTGGTAGCTATTATTCTTTATATTATCTGGGGATAGTTGATGGCATGTCATCTGATCTTACATCACACATAAACCAATGGTCTACTTATATGTCTGGTTTTAAATTCCATTAAACTTGACTTTATGGTTTTGAAAATATTTGGGCACAACAAACATTCTACAAGGACAAAGCAATCAAGGATAGCTGCTGAAATTACAAGTGGAGTAACGGCTCTCCCTTAGTACGTTTTTAGGCATGGAGACTGAAGGGCTTCATGATTATAAGATTGCATAATTTTCAGCAAGATATATAGCAACATGATTAGTAAAATTTCTAGCTGGCGCTATCTCTGGTCAAAATTGATTTTCAATTCCAGTATGATTCAAAAAGATTTGAAGAAGAAATCTGTGGTTAATCAAATGGTATAGGAGAGGACTTATAGAATATAGATCTACACATGGCCTGTTCTTATTGCACAGAAAGGAGAGAATATGCATCATTTTGCAGTCCCCAAACCTTCTTGTTGTTGAATCTCCTAGACTATGTTTTCTACTCAATCAATTATGTGATCAATCGCATCTAATTTGTACCCATATCTTTGTAAACATAAGGATATGTGCTTAATTTTATGCTCTGATTTCACTTGGAAGAATGCTCATTTAATTTGGAGTCATACGACAAAGATACAAGTAACAATCTTATTGGTTGGTCTTCTTCTTTTCTTTATTATTTTCTTTTGGGAGAATTTCATTGGCTATCTTATTCTTGTTTTTGGTCTTTGAATGCTAATTTACAAACAAATTACAAATAAAAGTATTTCAACTAATTGATAAACAAATTTTCTAGGTGTAGATTATATGATGAGTTAAATTATTGTTATCATGTTTCATGGGCTGCCGTGGATTTGGTAAATATATTCAATTGATTTATTTTACTTCATGGATTTGTTAAATAATAACTAAGAGATAGTCAATAATTAAAACATAATATAATTTAAATTGAAGAACAAAGGCACTAAGTTTGGGATAAGACTAGTGCATGCCTTTCATAAATGTATCTCATGCTGTTGTTCACTCTGTTTTTCTTTTTAATTGTAGCAGTTTGTCCTCTAGTTTCATTTTTCTTTCCTGACCTCTTATAAATTCCTTGCAGCTAGACCGCAAACCATCCAAGTGTGTGGTGTTCGAAGATGACCCCAGGGGCATAGCTGCTGCCCACAACTGTACTATGATGGCAGTAGCATTAATTGGTGCACATCCTGCGTGCGTACTTAAACATTTATCTATGGAATTTGTAGATGGCTTGAACAGAGTAATTAGATTGCTAGGTTTTCATCAAATAAGGAATTTATTGATTTCTAATGGTTTCAAATTTTCATCAATTCTCGAAGAAGCCTTTGTCTTGAAGATTCTACTTCCACAGACACAAACTTTGTTTTTTCAGATTATAAAAAGTGTATCTCCAAAAGTGCTGCTACTGACAGACATTTCAGTTCCCTTATGATCTGTTTTATTGACCAAAAAAACCTGCGATTTGTTTCTGAAGTGCCCTTAGAATCACTATAGAAATTCGTACATATAGATTCATTTGCATCTGTTATTTGAATTCATGTTTGGTTGATTTGAAATTATATTTTTGGTTGAAAAGCATTTAGAATTACTTTACACCATCTATTCAGATACTGATTAATGTTGAAACATGCAGGTATGATCTGGTGCAGGCTGATCTGGCAGTTGCTAGCTTCAATGAGCTTTCAGTGATCAACCTCCGGAGATTATTTGCTAACAAGGGCTCTACTTTTATGGATCGGCAAAAGGAGATTGCAGAGAAATCTCCTCCCAAAAGAAAGCTAACTGTTGATACATTATACTAAATTCATTTCCTCGTTTTCCCAATCCCCATATGTCATTTAGCATCATAGCATCTTCTGATCTTATTTTAAACTATTTTTGCCCCTCTCCAGTTAGGACACTTGTCGTTTGACATTTTTTTTTTTTATTGGTGGATGTAAAGTAAGTAGAACTGGAATTCTTATTTCATATGATCAAAATCTTATTTGAATTTTAATGTCCAAAATATTTTAAGGTAGCATTCTTCGTAGTCTGTATGCTAGTGACACCTAAATTCTGGATAAGCGGAAGTAAGTTTTTCAATCAGATGAATAATATCATCTAGGTGTTTGTAAAATGACAGTCGTAATGCATTTTTGCCTTTTAGTGCGGGAAAGTTGCCTTGGATGTGTTGGTGTGGTTTGTTTAACTTTTCTCCTCTTTCTTTCTTCGGCGTTCTGAGAACTTAACTATAACTTAGTAGTTCCTTGAGTTTAATGAAATTAATTAAGTAGTCCCTCTTTTTTTATTGCTTAGTCTTCATCGGTTCCATGTCATTTACCCAGTCATTTTTATTTTTATTTTTATTTATTTATTTTTTAAATAGAAGAAAGAAAGGAGTAATAGATAAGGTAGGAAAATTTTGTTTGGATAAAAGGCATCTTTGAAAATGTCGTCATTTGATTTTTGACCTCTTTATTTTTATAAATTGTAGATTTTTTAAAAAACTTCAAAAAAATATCGAGAATTAAACATTTTATTTGGTTTATCTATTTTTTTTTTAATGAATTTTATTATTTTTGTAAGTCTTGAGTGAAAATAATACATCATGGAAAAAAATGAGTAAAGAAAAAATTAATGCATAAAAACTCGAGGAAAAAAAAAACCAGAGAAAAAATTGAAACAAAGAGACTATCCTACTCTAGTTTAATTAAACCTAATTTAATTTTGGAGAATAGATTAATTCAACTTTGGGGTTAACTTTTAACAAAACAAGACAATTTTATTTAGAAGAAATACTAGTTAGATACCTACGTTACGTTGCGGACGGATAATCATTACATACATAGCGTTAATGATTCGTATGATACAATACGAGTAAAGTTTTATTTCGATAATTAATATAAATCGAATCTATATGTTGAGTGAAATCATTTGATTTATACATATTTATTAACAAAATATTTAATAATATTAGTTTAAAAATTTATATTTGATTAATAAGGTTCTTTCAAAACATTATGTAACTTATTTTATTTAAAAAAAATAGAATATGAAAAAATAAATAATAAATAATTGATATTATATATGTAGATATATAATCAATTTCTAACAAAACTAACTGATTTAGAATATATAGAATAAAATAAAAAATATACAAAAAAAATCCAGCTAAAACATATGAAATATATAAAAGTTAATAGATTAAAATAAAATAACAACAAAATTGGTTTCAATAAACTCTGGATATATATATATAAAACTTATGAATTTTTTTAAGCTGATTTAAAATTTTTTTTAAAAAAAAGAGTCAAATGATCTAACACATCTCTCTCTCTCTCTCTCTCTCTCTCTCTCTCTCTCTCTCTCTCTCTCTCTCTCTCTCTATATATATATATATATATATATATATATATATATATATATATATATATATATATATAATCAAAATTTATAAATTATAATAATATATTTTTAAAAAATAAAATTCTCATTTAAAAATCATAAAAATAATTTACTATATTAGTTATAATAATATATTTTAAAAAATAAAACATAGGCATTCTAAAATTCATACATTAAAAACAAAATTTATAAACAAATAAAATTATATCAAAAATTATAAAATTAATTTGATAAAAATTTTAATAAGAAACAAATAATTGAAGAAATAAATTTTAAACAATAAGTGTAAAATAATCAAGTATAGATGTTCAAACTAAAATCTTAAAAAAAATTATATATATTCTATCATTGTTAAAATGTTTGTCAAACTAAAAAAAATAACAATTTATTTTTTATATTTTTAACATCTAATTTCATAATAAAAAAATATAAAACTAAATTATAGACCTGCCTTCGGCCATTCCTAATAAAGAAATACAAAAGGCATGTCAATAGCACAATAGATCCAGTTCTCATTTGTGTCGATAGAGACTTACTTGAAGTTCCAAAGTGGCAACCTCAGTTTGTTGTTCGCTAGTCCCACTTCTCTTATTTGCAAGAATCTCAAGTCTTTTAGCTGCAGCTTTGGTCATTTCTTGGGCTCTTGTTTTCAAGTCTAGCTTTCTACCTCAATTGACCTCTCAAAAAGATTTCGTTTATGCATTATGCATTATACTTTCTTCATCTTGCCTCACATTTCTTTAAAACCAGGAATTTTTTTTTTTTTTTTTTTTTTTTTTTTTGCATTTCTCTAATATCCTTTGCTAAGGGTGATTGGTTTTATTCTCATAAGCGGGAGAAGGTAATTTTGGCATTAATTAACCAAAGAAATCTACTAATTAATGGATAGACACTTACCCCTTGTTTGGATATTTACTCTTGAAAAAAAAGAAAAAAAGAAAAAAAGTATCAAGAAAAAAAGAAAAAAAATGATTTTTCACTTGTTATTTGGATAAAAATAGAAATGAAAGAAAATAAAATATATTTTCCTTGTTTGGATAATTATAAAAAGAGGAAGAAAAAATATATTATTACATATTTACTATAATACTCCTATGATTATATTTCTATATTTAAATACTTATAATAAATTTGTATGAATATTTTTTTTATAAAAATAACACAAATGATAATAAAATAAAAATCTAGCATGTAACATCTATCTAAAATGATAAAATAGATAATAAATCATCTTCATAGAATAATTAATAACTCGTTTATTAATTAATTAATTCAATAGCCAATTTAGATTAATTATCAATATAAAATTAATTTAAATATACATGATATGTATTATTATTGTTTGGATAAGAGTAGAAATGAAAGAAAAGAAAATATATATATTTTTTTTTGGATAATTATAAGAGGAAGAAAAGAAAATATATTATTATATATTTATTATATTTTTCTCATTATTTAAAAGCAACGGAATTTAAAGAAGATTGCGCGGCATGGTAGAATTAGCCAAAATTTTACTCGGAAATTCTTCACCGTAATTTCTAGAAAGCCATTGCTACAAAAAGGTCAACTTCCAAAAGGAGCTGAAAATAAGAACATCATCATTAAAACAGCAATCTAAAATAAGAACATCATCATTAAAACAGCAATCCAATCATTGGTACGTCTAAGAATCACAGCGAGCCATAAGCATCTGAAAAGCATGCAGCATCAGAAAATCCAATTACAAGTTGAGAAGGAGTAACAAAAGCTCCCACGAGATCCCGCAATAAAGATCAGGGCATCGCAAGCAAAATAACATTCTAGTTTCATAAATGCTTCGGATGGCTCTTTTGATGCACATTCCACTGAATTAGCATCCACACTATTGATGTACCTGATTAAAAACGAACATATGAACTAAATGGAGACCAAGAAATAGATTTTTCTGAAGATATACGATTATTTATTGCCTACAGAAACAAGACGTGAACAAATAAAAAAGTGAAATTGCAGAATTTGGCTGCAAGTATGAGCTGTCAATCCAAAAATGTCTCTCTCTAGAACTGTAAGCTCGTGCTGATCTACCTTTACCTTAGGATTCAGTGAGGAAAAAAAATTGTTTCCCAAGGTACGCACAACAAAACAGAGTTGCCACTTGCAAGCAAGCTATGCCGAGCTATGCAAAAGTAAACCTAAACATAGAATGCTTGGGTTGGATACTAGAATTATTGGTAGATAAGAATAAAACATTTCAGATTACTAAGAAACACAAATACCTGCAAAGATGCCCACAGTAGTCAAATTTGCAATGGCCATCGTCTGATATATGAGGTATTCAGTCAAGAAATGCCCTAAGGCATAGATGAACGATAGAAAGGTGGCCAAATAAAGTGGCTTGTTATCCAGGTTGAATGCACAAAGAAAGCAAAGAGTGCAAGTCAAAAGTGTCCAAACTCCAAATGTTCTTCCGTGGACTTCAGTCACTGCAATAATACGATGGGGAGAAAATCAGAACCATGATCAATTACAACAAAGGAGAAGGAACTCTCTACCATTGAAACCAATAAAAAAAGAGTTACAAACAAAACTTCAACCATAAAGAAATAGATGCATCTGCTGGGTTTGGAATTGTTGCAAGCCTTTGTTTTTATAAGCATGTTCTGCTTTTTGTGTCTGTGACTGATATTATTAGTCTGGATTCATAATCAAAGGAAAAAGATACGCTTACAAAGAAGATATCATTTATCTTGATATTCAAACCTAAGAAAATGAAGAAGTTTCTGTGATTGCTATTACTAACTCAAGTCAATGGGTATTAATTAACAAAATTTAATCACCAATCACTTAAGTATCAGAAAACACAGGCCTAATGGATTCGATTTAGTATCAAATTAGTACTTTCTGAGCAACTACCATTTTAGTGTCAGAGATTTTAGTCACCAATTATTGAAATATCAGAAAACACAAGCCTAGTGGCCATGTCAGCTCAAAAGGTGTGCTCTCTCTTCTTAACCAACCGGCCAGAACTACAGTGAACTTAAAGAAGGTCAATGTGAAGCTACATAAAAAAGATCCTTATTGTAGTATAGTGAAGAACAATTATAGGAAAGGAGAGAATAGAAAAGGGGGCAGTTCAAGTAGGCCAGGTAAAATTTACTTGATCTACAATGCATGAAAATCTTTGGGTTTCCTCTGATCTAGATAGTTGAAATCTGTAATATGGTTCTTTTCTTCTAACCAAATAGTTGATTACCAGTATTAGCTTCAGGTAATAAAAGTATTACTAACATATTTTCAATTCGACTCCAAAATTCCCTGAAAGTTAAAGCATGTAGGAAGCAATCATTTGAGTGCATGATAAAACTACGAACTCTAGGAACCATTCCTGCCTTGCTCCCTTAACATAATCCTCCACTTCAGGTACACGTTTGCCCATACTCATACAAGCACCAAAAGAACCAAAATCTTAGGGACAAATCCCCATAGAATCAATCAAAATCATTTTAATATTCAATATACTGCCTGACAATGGATTGAAACTATCTTTTTCGACAATCTAACACCAAAAAAGAGAAAAAAAAACAGAACCCTTCATTACTCACGATTGCAGGTGTCTAGTTCATATCATTAAATCATTGAATACTTCCATAGTTGCTCCCTTTACTCCTGACACAATTGCACATACATGAACCTGAAAAAACTATGTTGTTGTAAGAATTTGGACAGAAATCCACATTGAGCTAAGCAAAAAAAAATCCACGTTTTGCCAGTACACTCAAAATCTAGCATTCTAGTAAACTTTCTTGGACACCACATTCAAATTCTCCCCCTTGCTACTGCTCTATAAAAAATAAATTATGGATCCAAATCTTAATTGCATTTTGACCCACTTAAATTAATCAAGATCCAAATTCAGCATTATGTTTAATTCAATGTATCGGTAAAATTCAACAATCGGCTTAAAACACACAAATCGTTAGCAGCACCTTTGGATGACAAACTTAAGCAGAAAACAAGGGGATTTGACTTTAGAGATATTGAGTGAGAGAAAAGAAAGAAGCTTGCTGGTGGTATCGGAGAAGACAGCCAGCCTAAGAGCCCAAATGTCGAAGAAACCAAACCAAACCGATGCTAATCGAAGGAAGCCCACTAACATCAGCCACCATCCTAATGCTTTCATCTTTGCCACCAGTGATTCACTCAGCTCAGCCTCAGCGAATGGTAATTTCTGGCCCTTTCATGCACCATATGGTGATTTGCTTTGTTGCACGAAAACACAATGCTGATCGGAGAAAGAGCGCAAATAACGCCGATAGCCCTGTGTTGATTTGCATATTTGTTTTGTTACTACTGAGGAAAGAAAAGAGAGGGACAACTGAGAGGCAGAAGGCAAAAACGTGATCACAAAAAACAAAGAATGAAGTACCACGTTTTTCCTTCTATTTCCTCCCAATTTTGGGAGAAAAATGGATCCCACTTAAAATATATTTTTTTATTATTTTTTTCTTTACACTGCTTTCCTCTCCTAACCAAACGGAGAAAAACATTTATTTCCTCCCTATTTTCTTTCCTCTCCCCCACTTTCCTCCCTATCCAAACAAGGGATTTATGTTACTTTTTTTCCTTACAATTCAATCTTACACTAATTACTACATGAATTAATGACTCATCAACTATTACCCTTTGTTTGGATAATTCCTCTTGGGAGGAAAGAAAAGAGAGGAAAGAAAGTGAGAGAAAAGAAAAGAGGGAGGAAAAAAATCATTTTCCACTTGTTGTTTGGATAAGGATGAAAAGGAAAGGAAAGAAAATACATTTTCCTTATTTGGATAATTGTAAAAAAAAAAAGAAAGAAAATGTATTATTGTATATTTACTATAATACCCATGTGATTATATTTCTATATTTAAATTCTTATAATAAATTTATATAAATATTTTTTTTCATGAAAATAACACAAATGATAATAAAATAAAAATCTAGCATGTAACATATATCTCGAAATGATAAGATAGATAATGAATCATCTCCATAGAATAATTGATAACTGTTTATTAATTAATTAATTCAATAACCAATTTAGATTAATTATTAACAAAAAAAATTAATCTAAAAATTAATTTAAATATATATAACATATATTATATTTAAATACTTAATTAATTAACTCTTGCCACCTGCACATCTCCTAGCTACCTGTTTTATGACAGTCTCCAAACAATTGTCAATCACATCACTAGCCCATGTAGCGTTCTCTAGTAGTAGGCAACGAAATTTTATCTTTGTAGAAGGGAAAAGGGAAAAAGAAAAACAAAAAGAATCTTGCTAGAAGATAGCAATGGACATAGGTTCAGCACTAGAGAGTGATTATCCAAGAAGACTTGCGAAGAAGAGGTCTCATACAAGAAGGGGTGCCCAAGATTGTCTCATCAACATGGCCGAAGCAATAAGAGAAATTGCTCATGGTTTACACCTCCATAGATCATCTTCATCTTCGTCTTGTGTTTCAAAAAGGGATCCTACCAATTTGTTAGGTAATAATTACAGTAACCCAGACATTAAGTTTAAGTCTTTTTTTGCCAGTAATTCTCAATACCATTGCTATTCATTGATGGATCCTAGAGTGTTTGGTCAGTGTGAGATTAATGTTTCAGGGCTTGGATTTGCGCAGAGACGAGATGGGCAGGGAAGGGAAAGAAAAGAAACGCCACGCCAGGCAAAGGCGAAACTGAAAAAAAATAAAAACAAATCAGTTTCCTTCAATTTTTCTCCCTATTTCCTCCCAAGTTTTAGAGGAAAATAGGTCACACCACTTGTAGATTTGTTTAATATTTTTTTTTCTTTTCATAGCTTTTTTCTGTAAACAAAACAGAAAAAAATTTTCATTTCCTCCCTATTTTCTTTCCTCTCTCCCATTTTCCACCCTATCCAAACAAGAGGTTAATTCCAGCTACCTGACGAATCCATAATGATTAGCAGTTAAAAATAACTGATGCCTTGAAAGAATTCTCATTTGAAGCATATGTATCTTCAAATGTTGCTCAAAAAAAAAAAAAAACAACAACCCAAAAACAAAATAGTAGGAGCTAGTAAACTACCTAAATGGAATCCTACTTGCGACTTTCTTTTAAGATGCCAAACCAAAAAATTGCTTCTTGTTATCTCCCCTTCGAAAAAGCTTGATTGAGGATTTCCATCAATAATTCTTTTAACAATTGCCTCAACCTATGTTATTAACATAATTGCCAAAAAGAAGTTAGATCCCACAGAAAGAAGCTTAGCACTCCAGAATACAAAAATAAATATTCAGCTACTAATTGACAAATGACAAAAACAAATGAGAAGATCTCATTAATTAAAATAGAAAAACATAGGCACTACCATACATAACAACATCAAAAAGAAAGCACTGTGAAAATCAAAACTTCAGAAAAGAATTAAAAAGCTCAGTTGAAGGGACTTGTGAGGGAGGAGTTAATCGATGGAGAAAAAACACATACAATTAAAAACACGACAGTAGTTTATAGATTTTTTTTTTTTTAATTAAAGGAATGGAAGTGGAGAATAAAAGCAATATATATATATATATATATATATATATATATCAATCAAAGAAAGGGGCTTGTAAAAAAACACAGTACAGAAAAGTAAAAGGCCAAAAAGAAGGTTAAAATAGAGAAAAAAATAATAATCTTTTTTTCTTTTTGAGTTTTGCTGACTCAAAAGACAAAGAGCATGAAAAACAGAAATTTTATTTTCGTCCTCTTTGGTCCATCTCTGTAGCTTTCTCATAAATTAAACATAAAAAGAGTCATGAAAGAATAAATAAAAGTGAGAGAGGTTAAAAAGAATAGACTAAAATTACCTGAGAAATTCCAAATTTTCTCCTCTACTTTCACTCCTGTGCTTCTGTTAAGAACAAAAATAGCCCCAAAAAATCAAGAAGGAGCTTTAATGGCCTACTAATGATGCATGTATGTCAACAAACTTAATTCATTTTGAGTTTTCTTTTTCTTACTTATTGCAACCAAATAAAGAAAGAAAAGAAGAAGAAGAAAAGGAAATCAACATGAGAGAAGAGTAATGGCGGGCTACTTGACAGTGGCGGAGGGTGGTGGAAGGCTGAAATTTCTACAGCTTTCTCATAAACCAAACACATAATGAGAGTCATGCAATAACAAATGAAAGATAGACATGTTAAAAATAATGGGCCAAATTACTTAAGAGATTCCAAAATTTTGCCTCTACTTTCACTCCTATGTTCCTGTAGTAAGGAAAGAGATCAGTAGATCAAAATTGAATAATTCAAAAATATATATATATATATATATATGAGTTTAGTTCTATGTTTGGGTTTGAGAGAGACAGAAAGATGAAGACAGAGGTTTAATGAGAGTGTGGTAAACGATGCTATTTATTATGATTTAATGGCCATGATTGTCAGGGTTTGTAAATGAATGGTCAGGATCAAATAAAAGGGAAAAGAAGAATGATAAAAAGAAATTTTTCTGGAAGGGCGCCTTGATACAAAAGGGGAAAGACGAAAATAGAGTCATCTGAAGAAATAAAAAAGAGATAACAAGGAGGGTAACAAAGTAAATTCACAAATCCACGCAATAAAAAAAGAAAATAACGGAAGCAAAAGAGGACAAAAGCCAAACAAAACAAATGATTCAAAACAGTAAAAAGGACATAAAGCGTGTCAAGAAAATGCTGGTGAAAAAAAGAGTAATTGAGATGCAGGATTTTAAAATATATGTTAAAGAAAAGGCAAACAATCGTTTGGGTAGAATCAAGGTGGGCATGAAATCAACGGCCAGCATCGATGAAAAGCAGCACAAACAGTGAACTCATTAGTTCTTTTAAGTTTTTTTTAGAATATCTAAAAAAATGGCTAGAAACAAACCCCAAGTATAAATAGAAAAAGGCAAAAAGTCAAAAAAGGTCAGTCCAGGTGGTCAAAAATATAAAAGAAAACACCAAAAAATTTGATTCTCTCTTCTTTTTTTCCGAAAAGAGGCAGGAAAAGTGATCGAAAGACAATTGAAAATGACCGGAAACAATAAGAATGTCAATGTGTTGCATGTGTCACACGCGCCATAGCAATTTTGAAATTTTCATCTACCATCCAAGGGTATTTTGAAACTTTTCTGGTATATGTGTACTCCAACACTAGAGTTCACACATAAGTAATTTATCACTATAGAAACTCTTCAAAATTCTACATGGTCTAAACATTTAGTTGAAATTTAGAATATTTTATCGTATATTATCTTATCTTATCCAACTATCTTATCTTATCTTGTGTAAGTCTGAAAATAGGTTAAATAATTATGTTTTGTTTTGAGTCTATCTATTATTTGGAATTGAGCTAATTAATTTAGTCCTCATGTTATTTTTGGAGATGGCAAAATATTGGCCTTGAATTGGATTGGATTTTGTATTTGTATTCTTATTTGTTTAGCAATCATTTAAGTCATATGCATGCTAATTTGATGTGAACACTTTCAAGATAATTATTAATTAAATTACGGATGTATGGAAGTGTATTTTTCTATTTGTTATTATGAGGTTCGGCCAATGATTAAGCATTGTAGTCCAATTTGTATAAGTTTTATTAACTCTAGCCGACCTATAAAGTCTAGTATTTAAGCAAAGTATTTGCTTCTTTGTATGAGCGTTTTTTGACGAATATTGATGCAATAAAATTGAGATTTTTCTCGTACTTTCTATGTATCTTTTTTTGGTTGAATTAGCAAGGTTTTCATGAAGTATATCCTTAAAGTGATCGATTGAGGTGTGTTCTATATCAAAATTCATTCAAAACTAGACATCAATTAATTGTCCATCAATTCGATAAGAATTCATCCAAAACATAACAATTCAAAAGGGATCTTCACTAGTAGCATGCCAAATGCTCTAAAATAATCTAGTTATTTGCTTACTAGACCTAATTACTAAAATGTAATTTAGGGTAAGCAAGGGTCGATCCCGTAGGGAATTGGCTCAACCATTTATCAATTATTTGATTGATTTACAATAAAAGGGAGGTTTGGTTGTTTAATGCTTTGATGAACGAATAAATGTTGTAGGTAGAACACTTTTATGACCATCAACTAGAAAAAAATTCAAGATATTTTCATGTAACTTCTAATCATTGACAATGAAATGAGCCATTAAATACATATAATTACTTCTTTAAATAGATACCCATGTGTTCGTAGTGAGACAAACTCTTTGAAATTTTATTTTTCAAGAATTCAACTTTAATTTCTCATATACATAAAGTTGATAGCAATCTCTTGAAATGGTAATTCGTGATGAAATTTTAAACCTAGGTTGTGCAATTAACATAAACTATTTAAACCTCACATTCTCTATAAATTTGAAAAGAAGTTCATCCACGATAATCTTGCAAGTTAAAGCATTTCTAATGCCATTGTGATCAAATTTTCATATGTTAAGAGTGATTTTTCTTGTTTGAACATTTGAATTTAGTTGAAGGTTCAATTGTGTTTAGGTAGGGTTAAGCATATAAGGGTATTTTTTGCATATGAGACTTAAGTGTAGTAATGTCATTTCTAGTAGAATGAGTAACAAGTACTTTATTATGATAATTACATCTATCCTTGATTTCTTTATTTTTATCTTCAAACTTGGTGAAATGATCCTATACAATTGACCTTAGTCTCATTGCTTTTTCTCTTCATCCTTGTGTTCGATTGTGTGTTTGATGGAGAAGGAGTTGTATTTGCTTATAGATGGGTTGAACTCACAACTTCATCATTGATATATTCAGATCCTAACATCTATATAAATTTATAAATATATTTGATTAGAAATAATTATTGAATACACTCGTTTGCATAAAAAAAAGTTAAATAGTAAAAAATTGACGAGTTAGCTATAAGCAAATGAATGCCATTGCTATTTGGCATCGACTATATGTAGAACTAGCTCATAAATAGCTTTAATACAACCTTTTAAGAAAATAGCTAGAAAAAAATTTAAGGTCATATTTAAGATTAATGGCTTTGTTGCTTAGTGTGACCTATATGTATAACTAGTCCATATGTTTGACCAAAAGAGCCCCGTGAGAACTTCATTCCGAACTTGACGACTGGCCCTTTGACATCACACAATAAAAAGTGCTATTGGAATTTCATTTAATTAGTTCCAACTTTTATTTCACTATAGCATCAAGACCAAAAGCAAAGGAACGTTTTTCAAGAAAATTGTAAATTGTATGCTAAAAGGTTCCCTTGAATTGGCAATGCAAGAACAACGATGACACTTTATAATAGTCTATAAGCTCATTCATTCAATTTAAAAGATACCGACATATAGTGATCTTCCCAAACTACTCAAGAGTGTGTGTGTGTGTGTGTACAAACCGAATAAATTGAAAAAAAAATCCTATTACCATTATCCTAGCTTATGATAGAAGAAATGAAACTAAAATTATGGATCTTAGCTTTGGGAAACTTCTTGGTTGTGCTTTGTAGTAGCAACAACAACAATAATTCAAAACATAGAGCTTAGTTTATTGAAATTTGAGCTCTATAAATTCATCAAAATAAAAAAAAAATGGCAAGAGTGAGAGAAAGGCAAAAAACTAGAAGAAAAAAAAATCAACCCACTATGAACTTGAAGTCTTGAAAGCTTGAAAGTGGAAGAAGAGCAAAAGATTGAAAGAGAAGAGATCGGGGAATGTATCTAACGTACTTAAAGAGATTGTCAATTATGAAGATGAGGGAGGTAGCTAACAATTGAGGACTCGTTTAAGAAGGAGGGTGAAGATGGCTAAGTGAGGAAGGGTTGTAGATGCACTTGTAGATGCACTTGTAGGAGGAGGGCCGCACATTGAAGAGGGGTGCATCTATTACTCATTTTAGGTTTAGGGATTGCAATTTATGGTTTGGGAGGGGGATGAGTTTTTTATTTGGAATAATGAGTAAGAGTCCATAGTGATCCGAATTTTTTTTTAAAAAAAAGATATATATATTGATTTTTTGATTTAAATATTTTTTTAAAAAAATCAAATTGAATCCAAAAACCTAAATTATTTTTATTCGAGTTTTTTTATTTCTAAAAAAATACACCAAAATTAATATTTTGCTATGGTTTGATACGATCCAAATTCCGAACAAAAACTCAAAGATGAATTTAACGAGTTCTATAAGGAATTCAACAAACCGAGCTTTTACTCAATCAAATGCAAGAGCAATTTACAAACACGGATGTGAATTACAAAAAGCCTATGAAAACGGGAAGAACAGCTTAAGAAAATCATAGAGAAACATAGAGGAATTGAAATAGGAACAGAGAGGGAATTAGAGAGAAAACAAAGAGGAAAATGATTACCAAAGGAATCGATCCCCAAATCTATCCGTTTCTCTTTGATTTATACATTATTTATTACTCTCTAAATATTTCCTAACTAACTTCCATGTCGCCTTCCCACGTCGCCTAACAAACTCTTCCCAACAAGTAATAACCGTCAACCAAGTCAACTAATTACTTCCTCCCATGTGCGGTCACTTACTCCTCTCACGTGCGCACCTTTAAATGCTTATTGCCAATCTTCAAGAGCATTCCCTAGAAAATCCCCAAGTAAAGGCAATCTTCAAGAGCCATTCTCGAAATTTCCCAAGCAAAGGCAATCTTCAACCTTCTTTAGCTTGTGCCTTAACAATACTCCCCTTAAGGGACCTTGACCTCAAGATCGAAGTTAGGGAAACACCTAGCCAAATCAAAGGCAAATTCCCATGTAGCATCCTCTACGAACCTTTAGACCATTGAATTAATAGCTTAGTGGTAGGACGATTACCCCTTTTTACCATCTTTCCGTCTAAAATAGCAATCGACCTAACTTCCTCGAGTAAATACTCAAGTAGTTATGGCTGCATTACCACATGTCCATAAGCTAGTTTTAGCTAGGAAACATGGAATGTGGGATGGATTAAAGAGCCCGGAGGAAGCTACAAGGTGTAAGCCACCTCTCCCACTTTGTCCACAACCCGATAAAACCCATAGTACTTAGGGGCAAGCTTCGGTTCTTCTTGGGAACCACTAAATGTTGTCGATAAGCTTGGAGTTTCGGATAAACCCAATCACCAATCTAAAACATACGATCAGTCCTTTTCTTTTTAGCCTAGACCTTCATGCGGTGCTCGAGCCTTAAGCAACCGACTTTTCAACGGAACCACCACCTCCTCTTTATCTTATAATATCCGATTCACTCGTTGGCTCCTTACAATCGTTGGGAAGGTAGGGAAAACATATAGGAGAAAAATAACCATCTAAGGCCTCAAATGGAGATTACTCGAATGGAAGAGTGATAGAATATGTTGTATCAAAACTTTGCCGTACACAACCACTTACTCTAATTCTTAGGAAGGTCGAACACATGCACCTCGGATAGGTTTATAAACACTTATTAACCATTTTAGTTTGGCCATCCGTTTAAAGATGGTAAGTCGTAGAGAAATGCAAGGATACTCCTTGGTATACAAATAAATCTTTCCAAAACTTACTAAGAAATATAAAGTCCCTATCGGACATAATGGTGCGAGGAAGACCATACAACTTGAACACATTCTCCATAAAAGATTGAGCCACTATGTAAGTTGTGAAAAGATGTGATAAGGCTATAAAGTGTGCATACTTGGTCAACCTATCCACCACCATAAAAATCATTGATTTCCCATTAGAAATGGGTAACCCTTCTATAAAATCCATAAAGATGTCGGTGAATATAGTCGTAGTAAGTGGTAGTGGATTCAACAAGCCAGGAAAGGCCATATTTTCACATTTACATTCTCGACAAACCTTACACTACCTCACATATTTACGTACTTCGTGCATCAATCCCTTCTAATAGAAAAATGAACCACCCTCTTGATAATCCCCTTAATGTCCGATTGCCCTCCTACACTAAAGTCATGGCACATGGTAATAAGTTCTTTATGTAACTCCATATTCCTACTCGCCATCGACCTTCATTTCCTTCATAAGTGTTGATTCCGCCATTCAAACTTTGAATGACTTGTCCCTAATTATTGTAGTTGTGCTATTAATGCCTTTAACATAAAATTTTCCTCCCATGATTTTCAAATTCTAGCCAATAACTTAGTAGATATAGAAGATAAAGCAATAATAGATAATTGCACTCGGATAGAGCATTAGCTACTTGATTTTCTTTGCCTTTCTTATACACTATGTCATAGTCATATCCCATTAACTTCACTAAACAATTGAATTAACTCTTAGTATGTACTATCCGAGTAAGTAAATGCTTTAAACTTTGGTGATCAATCATGATGATAAAGTGTCTATGCATTAAGTATCGGCGTCACTTTTTAACAAGCAAACAAAATAGCAATTAAATCCTTTTTATATACTAATAAAGCTTGATGTTTGAGAGATAAGACCTTATCGATAAAAGCTATAGGATGAGCCCTCCGCATCAACATAACCTCGATCCTATTTCCGAAGCCTCATTCTCTATTGTAAACTCTTCTTCCCAATTTAGTAAGGCTAGTATCGGGATGGAAGTCATTACTTCCTTTAGTTATTCAAATGTCGCCTTCGTTTCGAATTCCACTCAAAGTCATCCTTCCGGAGTAGGTTTGTCAATGGTTTTGCAATGTGACCATACCTTTTCACGAACCTCCCGTAGTGACTCAGGTGAGACCTAAGAATCCCCTTAATTGTTTGAGATTGTTAGGTCTAAGCCATTGTTTAACCACTCGCTATCTTGCTATGATTAGTTTGTACTCCTTCCTTAGAGATGTAATGACCCAAGCACCTTTGGAGTGCCAAAGGTGCATTTTGATTTCTTGGCAAACGAGTATTTTCTTTCAAAATGGTCCATGTAATTTTTAAATGTTGCTCATGCTAAAAAATAGATTTATCGTAAACCAAAATATCATCAAAGAAAACTAGAATGAATTTCCTAAGATATGGTCTAAAAATATCATTCATGAGTGCTTGGAATGTACTATGAGCATTGGTTAAACCAAAGAGCATAACCAAATACTCATAATGGCCACTATGAGTACGAAAAGCTATTTTAGAAATATCATTAGTGTTCATTCGGATCCGGTGGTAACCAACTCTTGAATCAAGTTTGGAAACTACCTCATAACCATGCAATTCATCTAAGAGCTCTTCAATTATTAGAATTAAAAAGTGATCTTTCAAAGTGATATTTTTGAGTTTCGATAATTCACACATAACCTTCAAGTCTTATCTTTCTTTTTAACCAACTCCACAGGAGATGAAAAGGGACTAACACTTGGTCCGATTATTCCTTCCTCTAACATTCCCCGAACTTGCCTCTCAATTTCATCCTTTTGTACGGCATGATACCCGTAGGGTTTGGTATTCATCTGGTTCAGCCCCTCTTTAAGCACAATTCTATGATCATGTGCTTTATGAGGTGGTAATCCTTTAGGTTCCACAAACACTATTGCAAATACTTTCGGTATTTCTTTTAGTGAATCCGGAACTATAGGATTCTTTAGTCACTTATGTTGTCCCATTCGCACAACTCATATGATATACAAGTAACCAATTTTAATGATTGTTGCTTATAAATTGCCCTATCCACTTCCACCTCACCTGGACTTTTAATTAACTTGGCATTTTTTTCCCTCGAGGGTAAATAATGATCCCCAATCAGGAACTTCATCCATATATCCTTGAAGTTCCATGTAATATCGCTCAACTCGGATAGCCGAGCTATCCCCAAAATGACTTCATATAATCCCAAAGGCATCATAAACACTTTTGTTCCAAACTCTCTACCTTGCATCCTCTATTGTAACTTTTTATAGATATACTCATATACTATGTCTCCCCTATTTGCTACCTTTACAATTATAGGAGAAATCTTGATCAATTCATACCCATTCTTTTTGGCAAACCATAAATCCATGAAGTTGTGTGTACTTGCCAGGTGTCGATAAGTATGATCATTTTCTTTGCCCCTAAATTCCTTAACACCTTCATTGTTTGATAATGTTCCCCTCCTAACACAACGATAAACGGATATTTTATACGACGTAAAATCTATATTTTTAGGAGTATCGACTATGTCTGTAGCTTCATTCACCTATTCCTCACTATTGCCGACCTCCTTACTATCATCAATCTCTAATATGAGCACTTGCTTCCCCTTATATTTATGACTCGGAGTGTACTTTTCATCACGAGTAGTAACACAAACCCTTAAGCCTCCTCTCATCCAATTCACGGTTGCTAGGTACTCTCCCGGTTTTAAACATTGAGTTACCATTTTGGAACTATGCTTGGTAGGGTAAGCGAGGCCTTTTTGGTTAGGAATTTATAAATTTTAGCTATTGAACCGATTACATGGTGAAATAGGTTGGTTATTTCTGGATAATTGGTTATAATTGGGTTTAAAAGTGTTTTGGAAGGTGTTTTCGTGAAATAGTCTTAGATTGACTAGAGGCAAATTTCTAGTGGATCCGTGAGTTTGGTATAGGTTGTTTGGATTTGTTTCTTGTAATTTGGCTAAAGATACAACTACTTTAAGTGTTTTAGGACTCATTACTCTCACTCGGTACTTGTAGCTCAAGCTTTAAGCCATCTATAAAATAGTCGATGATGTAGTCCTCTAGTAATACCATTTTGTTTACCATTGACACAAACTTTTTCGGATAAAATTATACATTATTCTCCTGTTTCAACCCCATCAACTCGGCCATTGGATCGGAAAACATCATAGTGCTAAACCGACACTTATCGCTTCAATATAATCTCCCCATTTGAGGGTAGTATGTACTCCATGCATGTGCAAATATACTTGATGCCATTCTAACGCCTTATCCTCTAGATGAATTACAACCAGATTCACCCTAGCTTCTTCGGGCGTTCGATCATATATGAAGAACTTCTCACACTCGAATACCCAACCCTCAAAGTCTTCTCCCGAAAACTTAGGAAATTTGACCCTAAATACCCTACCGTTGGCCCGATACTTATAAGGATCCACATTATTCCTCTCTTACTATATCTACCAGTATTGTTAGCAGTAGGAAATCCATACTCGAGCCTATTTAGACCTCATCATCTAGCATTGTTATGATCAATACCTTCTTTTAAATTTCTCGAGACTCTAGGTTCTTGCCTTACATCTTTCAACTCGTGCAATTTTAGGTTCATGCTTTTCAAGCATAGTAGAGCACTTATCGCTAAGATTAGAGATTACCTATGATAATCGCATTACTATCTCCTCTAGCTTTTTCAGCTCAATATTCATCTTAGCCACGAGATGTTCCTCCACTTACTTATAGGCTCGAGAATCGGCTTTGATGCCACTTTGATACTATCAAAATTCCAAAACAATAACTCAAAGATGAATTTAACAATTTTATAAGGAATTCAACAAGCCGAGCTTTTATTCAATCAAATGTAAGAGCAATTTACAAATGCATGTGTGAATTACAAAAGCTAATGAAAACGAAAGAATAGTTAAGAAAATCGGAGAGAAAATCAAAGAGAAAAATCAAAGAGAAACAAAGAGGAATTCAAAGAGGAACAGAGAGGGAATCGGAGAGAAATATGAGAGGAAAATGATTGCTAAAGAAATTGATCCCCAAATCTATTTGTTTCTCTTTGATTTATACGAGTGTTTGTTACTCTCTAACTCGTTTCCTAACTAACTTCCACGTTAGTTTCCCACGTTAGCTAATAAACTTTTTCCAATAATAATAACCATAAGCCAAGTTAGTTAACTACTTCCTCCCATATGCGGTCACTTACGCCTTTTACGTGTGCGCCTTCAAGTGCTTATATCCAATCTTCAAGAGCGTTTCCTAGAAAATCCCTAGGAAAAGGCAATCTTTAAGAGCCATTCCTAGAAATTTCCCAAGCAAAGGCAATCTTTAACCTTCTCCAGACTTATGCCTTAACATGGTTTGATTTGATTATTTGATTTTTACCAAATAGTGAACACCCTTATTCATAGGTAATATAGAACCGACACTAAATTTGTTTTGAATCCTTACTACCATTTAAAGAATGTGTTATGTAATTTCCTTTATCAATCTCTAACAAATAATTTATAGCAGAATTATAGTGTAGATTATGTACATTTGGCTCTTATGTGATCGATTCCCTTGCTCGTTCTTGTTACTAGCACGTATTTAAGAAAATGTCGAATAACGATAGTGTCCTTTCTATCAACAAGCAATGTCCTTTGCATGATCTTACTTGTTATGTGGTTCTCCCTTCGTTTTTTCAATGCAAATTGAACAAACTTTATGTCGGACAGTCTCCCTATGTTTTCTTTTTGATTATTTTCCCATGCCCTATAGAGATTGCACCAACCACATATCAACCATCTTAATTTAACCATTTTCATTGAATGTTGTAACTCCCATTGTCCTTGGAAAGATGTATTGTTTTCATTAAGAAAACAACATTGTTTGGCTCCAAACTTGCATTAAGCCCAAATCCTTAAAAGCCCTTATTTAAGGATCGGCATAGCCCTTTGTAGTATGTTTTGACGGTATTAATTTTGTTTCCTTAGTCCTCTAATATAGGTCGGTAACTTGTAAAATTATTATCTATTTTGATCTTGTGAGGCCACCAATTCATAATCCTTATTAGCCTCTCTTTTTATTTATTTATTTATTTCGCTGAACTTCACCTTTATAAATGTTGTGATAACCATCCTTGGATAACATTGCAAGGGCGATAGTAACTTCCACCTTGTCATCAAAATTTTTAACGTCAACGGCAACATCAAGGTTAACAAGTTCGTTAACCTTTTTGTTGAAATTTTTAGTACTTTCTACACCCATAAATGTAACCTCTTCCTTGACCTCTTCTTGGTCCTCCATTACCCTAAGGAACATCAATTCATAAACTAACTATCCTCGACTAATTGTAATCTTTGGTTCTTTCTTTAATGCATTAGAACTATCTTCTCTCTCTTGAATTTAAATAAGTGTTCTTAAATGTATCACACGACACTCATTGATCATATTACCATGGTCTTCCTAACAAAATATGACATGCATTTATTAAAATCATGTCACACCACACTTTGTCTTGATATCTTTAACCTATCAAAAATTGCACGAGGCATCTTCTTGCCACTTTGATGTAATTTCCTTATAAAAATCAAGTGGTATAGATTAAGATAATTGATAATGGTTAAGCTCGAGTTTCTCTACCATTGTTAAAGTATGTGTTCTTATGACTTTTTCCATCAATAACCGGTTACACACCTTTCCATGTGATTTGCATCATGTTTGTAAAATGTTATGCCTATGTCAATGTTTCTCCTTTACCTTTCGTTGTTAAGAGCTTTATGAATCACTAATGATTCACTATCATCCGTATAAATTTATCCATCATTAACTTTAATCGAATGCTTTACTCCCTCAAGCAAACCTTGGTTTAACCTAGGGAAGGAAACACAATCCTAGCCATAACTTCTAGGGTTTACGGGGAGTGAGTAATTAAGCACACTTTATGCATCTTATTTGGGAGGACTTTTGATAAAATTTTAAATGAAAAATTAGAAAATTTTCTCTATAACTTCTTTGCGTATTTTCTTTGCTTGGATTGGCTAAGACTTTAAAATACATTCTTAGAGTGATCAACTAAGATGAGCTCTAGATTGATAATTATGTTAGGTGGACTCTTGACGAATGTATCTTGTAAGTACTCTCTAAATAATCTTTGGATAGTGGACTCTTCATAAGGGGCGGACATTAAGGCTTGCACTTTATTTGTTTGATTGTTAAATTGACAAATTATTGACTTGAATTCAAATACTAAATATTTCTAGTCTCAAAACTAATAACCAAGGTTAGAGATTTTTTTTTTTACTTTGAAATTTTGACAATATGTAATTAACAATTTGATTTAACTCTTGAAAAATTTATAAAAAAATAAAATATCTGATTGGGTTTTTGTGCTATCGAAGTTGATGTAATTTCTAGATCCTATTTTATCGAGAATTTTGAATTTCTTAAATAAGGATCTATAGAGCCTTGATTGACCTAAAATTTGTTACACACATACCTCTAGATCGTATCTATATTTTGATAAAATTTCAATCTATTCTAAGTTGATTTTCTTAGGTAACACACTAACCCTAGTTGATGGGTTCTACGATTGTTATTTGGTAATTTTAGGTTTTTGCTTATGTTTGTAATTATGGGTTAGTTTGTTTGTGTATTGGTTTGCAATTTTGAGACGATCGAGGATTGTTTGGATTGATTTTAAGGTTGATGTGTAGCTAGAGTATTTCAGACTTAAGGATGCTTGTGTATTTGAGCTTTCCTAGGATTTGGCATCTCTCGATGTGACATTAGATACTATTTGTAATTGGATTTAAGTTAAATCCTTATGTGGGTTAGATCAATATTTAATTAGGAGTCCATATTTATTATGGAGCCATAATTAAATAAGAGTCCATGATTATTTAGTAAGTCCATATTTAATTTGGATTAGACTAATTAGTCTTTATAAAGTTTGGATTGGGCTTTTAAGTTATTAATATAAAAAATCGGGGTTTATTATTATTTTTGTAATTAGCATAATGTGGCTAAGATTTGTCTAGTAACTTTATGCATCTTTTGTAATGGAGCTTTTGATCATTTTGAATTAAAAAAAAACTTTTATATGACATGATTCTCCTAAAAACCCCTACGTTCTTTGCGTAAGATAGGACATACTTACGTGTTAAGAGTGCTAAACTAAAGTGATGGTTTTGATTATCCATGCATTATACTTGAGGACGTGTATACGGACATCTAGATAGTTAGGTATACTTTTATGCTTTATTTTATTTGTAATTTACACTTTTTTCATCATTGAATTCATGTATTACAATTCTTGGAATTATTGAGGATTAGAACTAGGTTTGTTTTAGCTCTTTTGATTGATTGAGTGTAATTTTTAGAAATAGTAAAATTGGAGATATAATTATTGAATTAAATTGAATTTTGGAGTAGAGCTTTATCTATATCTTAGCTAGGTGTGGTAAAATTTTAGAATTATTTGACAAGTTTAGCTAGGGTTTTGCTCGTTGCAAAATTTTAGATGTTATTGGATTTTCAAAATTGTTTGATTTGTTGGTGTTTATTTGTGTAGATTTGTTGGTTGTATTTGAATATGGCTTATAAGATTATTATGGGTTGAATTTTTACATGAATGAGGAGTGTTTCTTATTACAATAGTGTTTCTTAGTTTTAGCTTGATGGTTGTGTTTGATTATATTCCACGAGTTAGTTTCATCTTCACTTAATCAAAATCAAATTTAGGAGCAATTTCTTAAGGGTCGTTATAAAACAATTTAGGAGAGCTAATGGTCCTTTCTATGTGGTAAAGAGAGTTAGGGAGGATGTATATAAAGTAGAGTTTCCCGGAGGTTTTAGATTTTTTGGCTACCTTTAATATAGATGATCTTTCATCTTTTTTTTTTTTTTTGATAATGAAAAAGATGGAGACAAAGACATCAAGGATGAGTCTTCTTTAAGTCGAGGGGCTTGATACCGAGCGTTCTCATGACTTGGTTCAATGTCCTGTGTTCTTTTTGGCCGAAAGTTCAAGCTTAGAGGACCATGCATTTTGGTTGAATATTTCATTGGAGTTTAAATATTCAAACTCATTTATCTTTATTTATTTCTTGTTTTAATTTTTTTAATTGCGTTCTTTTTGGATGTGAATTCTTATTTTTGTTTAGCTTTATTTTAAAGTTCAAATTTGTTGTGTATTCATAATTATTTTGGAATCCAAATTAAAATCCATATTTGATGTGGATCTATATATAATTTAGACCAAAATTAATTAGTTTTTGTTTAGTATGGATTTCGTTAAAGTTATTACGTCCATATAGAATTTCAAGTTTATCTTTTCTTAATATATTGGGATGACTTGAGTTAAGTTTTTGTAGTCTAATTAGACAAGTTTTTCTTAACCCTATCTGCATATTCTAGTCTAAGTATTTAAGCTTTAAAAAAAATTAGAAGACTTTTTATAATTTCAAAATTAACTTTGGAGAAATTTTCTCCCAAACTTGTGTTCCTTATGATCCGCTTAGGACGTGACTTAATCCTTGTGCTTTCTTAAGATTTTGTATTACGTATCCTTGAAATGATCAATCTAGATGGTGTCTTTAATCATCGTGTGGACATTATGCTTTCTTAGGTTCCAAAATTATCACACGTAAGTTTTAATATCTACATAGTTAGGCCTAGAATTATTTTTACTTATTTGGTTAGTAGATTTAGGCTTGTTTTTATGTTGAATTCATTTATTGTAAATTACATCAAAAATTGGTTTATAGATATAGAAGTCGGTTTGCTTGTGTTTTGTTGCATGAAAATTTCAACCGACTATAAATTAGGGTTAGCTTAATTTTGGCAACTTGATTTATTGTGTGTTGGATTGTTTGTTGATTATTTTGAGATTTAATGTTGTTGTGAAGATTATTTTTTGTGTTTGATGTTGTATTTGGCATCATCAAGTTTCGACCATAATGGGTTTTGTAGGTGTTGAGATTATTTGGACTAGTGGTTTTGACTTGCTTAGATATTTATTGCTTGTGAGTTTTGGGTTAAATTATCTTCACGTATTTGGTGTCACTCTAGTAAATGCAATAACCATTTAGGGGTATTTTTGAAATTTTTCAACAACGGTTTGGGAACATTCCGGTCTTTTTTGATAACTTTTCAAGTAAGTTTTAACTATTATTATCACTTTTAAAATTAATTTAAATTTTTGATATGATTACTAATTGATTATGAACATAATTTTAAGTGTGAATGATGTGTCATTATGTGTCAAACTTGAGGGGTCTAAGACTACGAGCATGTTAAGGTGGAATAGGATGGATTCAATACTCGTGATAGAGTTAAGAGGATGGAATGAGATTTAATTTTAACATTATCCTGGATGAGAGTCTACTTTGGAGCAATGTTGATAATGTGATTGAGTTAAAATCAATCATTGATACAATATTTTATGAGAGATAATATGATTAATTGATTTTTTAAAATCACTTGAATTATAAAAAATGATTTTGTGATTCTAAGGGTGGTTTATTTTTTGTTCATTGTCAAACAATTTATATGATTTGTGATGCCGATGTCGGCTTTTTTGTTTTTGATTTATTATTGAACAATTTATATGAAATGATTTGATATGTCGAAGTCATGTTATTTTCATTCATTATCGAATAATTTATGTGAAATGATTTGTGATGCCATTATCGAGTTGATTTTTATTTGTTGACAAATGATTTGTGAAAATAATTTATGATGTCATTATTTGCTTGATTTCCATTCATTATAAAATGAATTATGAAAAAGATGATTTTATGTTTTGGTATGTTTTTTGTTCATTGATGGATGATTTGTGAAAAGAATTTTTGTGTTGCCATTGTCGGTTTGATTTTTGTTCTTTGATAAATGATTTTATGAAAAGTGAGTTGTGTCACCATTTTTGGTTTGATTTTCTTTTTTCATCAAATAAAATATGAGAAATGATTCTTAGCTTGGCTTTTTTATTTGGCGTAAATGATTTATAAAAAGATTTGTGTTGGGTTTCTCACTTGTGATTTGAGTGATAATTTTATAATTTTACGATACCAAATGACAATTCGTTTCCCATTTATGATTTTAGTGGTGATTTTAATTTGCAATATCGAATGATGGTTCGCTTCCCACTAATAATTTTAGTAGAAGTTTTATAATTTTATGATTTATGATGCCCAAGTCTATTTATGTTTTGTTCATTGTTGAACGATTTATGTGAAAAGATTTATGATGCTAATGTGAGCTAATTTTCTATTTTTTTAATAATTGATGTGAAGTGATTTCGTAGTGTTGATGTTGGTGATTTGCATTTGTTCTTGTATTTTTTTTCTTTTTTTTTGAAATGGTGTTAGGGTGCTGATATTGGTCGATTTTCATTTATTATTGAATAATTTGTGGTAACAATGTTAGATAATTTTCATTTGTTTATGAATAACTCATGTGAAATGATTTTATGGGGCTGATGTTAGTCAATTTTCATTTGTTTCTAAATAACTCATGTGAAATGATTTCATGGTATTGATGTCAACTCGATTTTCATTCGTTTTAGAATAATTCATGTGGAATGATTTTTTATGATGCTATTGTCACTTTATTTGAATGATTCATGTGAAACCTCTTTTTATAATACCATTATTGGTTTATTTTATGTTCATTTATTAATGAACTTATATGAAAATATTTTTTGTAATGTTGATGTCACACCCATACATGGCTTTTCCTTTTACATTTTATAAGCAAAGTCATGGGTCTTTATTTCACACATTACAAGCGAAATCGTGGGTTTCTATTTCGTGCATTTATATGTCGATTTTCATTTTATGCATTTATATGTGCATTTTCATAAGTATGTTAGATGCTACATTTTCCGTGCCTTTTCGATTGATACTTGAGTGCATTATTTGCTTTGATTGCTTATGTGTGTTGATTAACTTAATGCTTTAATTATGATTATGTTTGTTTATGCTCGTTTTCTATTATATATTTTTACCTTAAGCTTGATTCTTATTTTATTTGGAACTAGATATGGAGTAATTTCTATTCACACACATCAACACAAATGATTGGACATACTTGCTTTAGGACTTAGAGAGGGATTTATGGTGCCCCAATGGGTTTTGCATAAGTTAAATATTTACAAAAGCTCAACTCATTCGGAAAGTTGTCACTTTTGTGATAAGTAATTGATGGACACCATGATTGCCACTTTAGCACTTAGTTCACCTCAATTCTCCTTAGGAGGTTATTAAACTAGAATTTAAGACTTGTATAAATCCTATAAGATCTTTTTACCAAAGTAAACACAATGGTCAAGTTGAAATGACAAAATAATTTGATCACAAACATTTACGGATGCGTGATAAGAAAATCCAAGTTCAATGTTATTTAGCTCGAAATTCCAAACAAATGTAGAAACCCAACAACAAACAGAAAATGAGTATTTAAGAGAAGGTTTTCAAAGTAATCTTCAAGAATTGACATGTTTTTAGGCTATTGTTAATGGCACTCAAAAGCCTTTAAAGTGTTAAAAGCGGTTGAGTTTGGTGGATCATCGAGAATTTAGAAGCAAGTATGATAATCAAACAATGTTGTTAGAGCTACCAATTCAAAAATTAGTAATTAAAGCTTTAGTTCAATTATAAGATCCCTTAGCTATACTAGTAAAAAAGATGATAAGAAAAGAAATCATGCGGCTAAAGGCTAAGAGGTAAAGTTTACAACAAGATTGGTAAGAAGAGAGAGAAAAAGAGAGAGAAGAAGTTGAATAAGAATTGGCTTATGATTAGAGAAAAGCTTAAACATTGGCAAAATAAGATATTTGACTAGAAAGATTGGAAAGACTCATTACATTGCATTCAAAAAGAGTGGATACTAAAATCAACAAAGAATAGTGAGTTGTACTTTTAATTTGAGTAGGAATATGATGAAATTAGGATGCATAAGTTAGGAATAGAAAGTCTAGAGATTGCTTCGGAGGAGACTCAACCAAGTTGAATTTTCTTGAAAGTGCAAATGATTGAGATTATGAAAAGGGTTATCATTTTAGAAAAGAAAATCGACTCATTCATTACGGATCATTAATGTCAATTCTTACATTTATGAACACTAACAATCACTAAGGAGCATAAAGCCAATTTAGATAGATTAGAGGCCCAAATTGGTATGGTGACTTATGTGGCAAAGCTCTATGAGATAATAGGCATTAGCAATATAAAACCAAATTATTGGTCATAAATTTTTGCTTCATACTTAAGGCATTGTAATAAACTATTGATTGAGGTGATCAAGCACAACATGGTATGTGGTTAGTGAGGAGTTGTAGTATGTTGTCAAAGAGAAAAAGGGAAAAGAGATTGTTATTTGATAAGCTAAAGAATCTCATATATTTTTTCTATTTTTAAGTGAATGAAGATTTTAGTTTTTCTTTTCAAGTCAATCAATGTTGGTTTTTTCTTTAGGTGTATGAATGTTGTCTTCTTTTCAATTCTATGAATTATTTTGATGACAAACATTGCCAACAAGCTTTTGACAAGAGAAATCCATTAATTGAATTGATTTTGAGTTGTTTGACTACTTACTTCAAACGAATATTTTGATATTATTTTAATTTTTTTTATATGTGTATTAATTTAAAATATTAAAGGCAAATTATACTAATACATATTATATATGAATGGAGATTATAGATTCTTCGGTAATAAATATCTCTTGAAAAAAAAACATATATACTTTATTAAAATGTTAGATAAAAAAATGTGGCAACATAGACCTAAGTGATCCTATTTTGTATCCATGTGAATCATCACAAGAAGAATAGTTGGCCACATCAAAATTTTGAAATTGTTTGAAACTTTTTAGATAAACAAAAAATTTAGAATGACTTCCAAAAAATTGCAACGGATGCACCACATTTCAAGTTAATCGACTAGTTTCGCTTACTTTTCCTTTTAGTTGGCAAAGAATGCGAATACCCGCATACCCATGCTTTAACATGAATAAAATATTGATAATCGAGGCACTTATATATTTTTAAATAAAATGGAATGCCTATGATGAGACTATTAGTATTTATAAAATGAAGGTTAACCGATCTAAAACCACTTAGAATTTTGGGTCAAATTGAGATAAACTCTTAATATTTTAAAATTAAAATGATTATCATGAACTATTTTCCATAAAAAATAAAAAAATAGTTTATTTCATTAATTTTGACCACATGATTGTTTAGAAACGTGATACAAAAATAAATAAAATAAAAATACAAAAATAAAAAAACCCAAATCTCAAACAAATCGGACAGGACAACAAATCGAAAGTCAATAAACCTCAATTTTTTTTTCCATCTTCATCGTCACAGGACAACAAATTTCACCCCAAAAAAAAGAAAAAGAAAAAAAACCCTAAAAATCTTCTTCATTGTCCCAACCTCAGCAACACCAACCACCATTGTAGCCATTCCTCCATCGTTCCACACCACTAGCATCACCAATCACAGCATTAGTAGACCACCATGCTCCTCCTAGATCTCCTCGCAACCAACTAAGACAACCACCACGCCTCCTTCAAAAATCCCAAGCACAACCGTGATTTGCCACCACGATTTGTAAACGCACCACCAACAACTAACTCCACTGCCACCTCTGCCATTAGCAAAAAACAACCACGCCCTTCCATCAACATAGATTCAAGCACCACCCATGTAAATTCCAAGTCCTTAATTAATGCTTTTATATGTCGTGGTTGGCCTATTTATGCGTAGAGAGATTTTTTTTTAATCCATATTTTTATTTCTTTTCTTGCTTTTTTGTTTCATATTTCTTGTCAATCTCGTGTTGGGCCACGTGTCGTGTTTATAGGCGATTATATATGATCAAAATTGTGGAATAAACTTATTTTTTATTAAAAATAATTCATGGTAGTTAAATTAAAACTTTTAAAGATTAGAGACTTATTTTAATTTAACTGAAAATTCAGGGTGTTTTTGAATCATTTAGCATACATTGAAAATGGGTGGGCCGAGACAGAGAAGCTGACGTGACAAAAGAAACCAAGGGAAGAAGATTACAGAGTTACCCAAATGCGCCCCATTTTCCTTATCGTTCTATCCATCTGTGAAAAACCCAATCAAGAAGACCTTTCAACAAACACTACAAGTCTAAAGCGTAAACAGAGAAGAAAGTAAGAAGGAAAGAGATGCAAAGACAGAGGCTTTCAGAAGAATAATAAAAAAAAACAATGTCTTGCTCTTGCATTTGTAGCTTTACTTCCTCCATTTCATCTTCCTCTACTCTTACTTCTCCAAGAAAGTCTTTCAGCGTCAACTCAACTCCAATCATCCACTCTTCCCTTCAAGGTCATTTCTCTTAATTCTTCTTCTTTTCTCTCTTTTCTTTTCTTTTTATGACCTTAAATTGATCGTCTTTAGCTAACCCTTACGATACGCTCCACTATGGATTTTAGATCTTCTTCTGATTTTGCAATCTATCAATGTCATTTTGCTAAAGTTTCTTTTCTTTACCTCAATATGTTGGGCTTACATTTTCACTAATGCCTTTTAAATTATTCTCTTTGAGAATGATTTTTATTATTATTGTTATTTAAAGTTACTGGGTTTGTTTTGATGGAGCATTTCTAGTAATATTTGTAGGGTAAATTGCTAAAATGTTGCAAACAATGATAGTACTTGTGGATTTGTATTCTTTGGAGTTTCTTGGTTGTAGAATGAAGGATAGGAAGGAAAGGGTTGTATCTGAAATCTGCCTTGCTTTCTCTCACAACTTTAGCAGGATGTAACTGGTTTTTAAGATGTTTTTATAGCAACTGTAATATTGATGAACTATCATCTTTTTTCTGAAATTATTCCAATCAATAAGCTGTGATAATAGCATACATTACCAACAGATGATCAAGTTGTGTTTATATTGTGCGTATCATTATTATTCATGTACATCCTCTCAGATAGATAAGTTGTTTTCTTCTTCATCCTAATTCGAATTCTAAGTTCTAGCTAGTATTTACTGCCATATATATATATTATCATTTCAATGTTGTGTCATGGTCTATTTATTACTGATTCACACAAGTGACTATCTTGCTGGTTCTCTCTTGTAATTCTTTGTTACAACAGTCTTTGTATTTTTCTCCTCTTCAGTTTGATCAGAATTTCTGACTAGCTATGCTAAAAAATCTCATTCAGGGACTGTGACCCAACCTAAATCATCCTCTGTTGCTGAGCCACTTTTGCTTAATGCGGTTAGAGGAAAAGATGTTGAAAGACCTCCAGTTTGGCTTATGAGGCAAGCAGGGAGGTATATGAAGGCAGGTTTATGCAGCTTCAGTTTTGTGTATTTTTCTTTTGTCTTTGTTCCATACTTTGAAGCCTGATTTTATCTTCACTATATTCTGCCATGGAAACAGTCTTAGAACATGCCATTATATTTTGTAGTTTTTGCTTACTGACTCATCACTTTTCCCTCAAAATGAGGGTAATTTGTTTGTCTAATCCAGGAACTGGTTTAAGAAGCTATGCATGTGTCAGTGTTAATAACAGTTCAAAGTCAAATTCTACATAATTTCGAGTAGCCTTCTTTTCCTTTTTTATTGTTTGTTTTGAAACTTCTCTACCTGGCTTTCCTGAGCTTCTTTTCACAAATAATGACAATCATTTGCATCGCTTTACTTACCGATCATGGAATTCTGCTTTGCTAGATGAAATTTTCATACTCTTCTGCATTATCTATTATTCTTATATTTTTCAGCCAAGATAGCTGCCAGTATAGCCATGCCTATATTTTATTTAACATGGGTCTCATTGACAGACTTTTTCTTTTTTTTCTTTTTGTGACAGAGTTACCAAATTATCTGTGAGAAGCATCCTTCATTTCGTGAAAGATCAGAAAATGTTGATCTTGTAGTAGAAATTTCTCTACAGCCATGGAATGTTTTCAAGCCTGATGGGGTAAGATAACTTTTAGATCATGCTGGTAGTTGGTTGTTCATGAACTTCTGTGTTATACAGAAGCTTGCCTGATGGCTTCTGTGTCTTCAATAATCGCTATTATCGATTAATTTAGTGCTGTCATCATTGAAAAAAAGAGGCAGCATAGCTTTCTAGTTGTGTTACCATTTCGCTTTCTTATCTCAGTTTTTGTAATTCACCATTGGTACAGGTCATTTTATTCTCAGACATTCTCACTCCACTTTCTGGGATGAATATCCCTTTTGATATTGTGAAAGGCAAAGGTCCTGTCATATTCAATCCTTTGTTAACTGCTGATGATGTTGATCAAGTAAGGGAATTTGTTCCTGAGGAGTCTGTTCCTTATGTGGGGGAAGCACTGACAATCTTGAGAAAAGAGGTCGAATTTAGTGCACTTCCCTTTTAGTTTTATATATTGCAAGCAAGCATTGATTGTGTGCATTTTCTCCAATTAATCTTTTATAAATAAAGCCGCTGCTATCAGTCACGTACTACTTGGTAAAAATATTGGTTATTCACAATGGTTTTTGCATTTGAACATCTAAAGTGGGAGCAATTAAAAGGCTCAAGCCAACGCTGTTTCCATTTGCGATCCCTTCCTTGTGCAAATCCCTTCCTTATAATCAAACTGGTCCAGTGCTGATATCTTATAAAAGAAATAGTGAAAGGCTAACACATTTACCTTGAGAAACTCAGAATCCTAAATGGAAGAGGAGACATTTACCATGATCGGTGTTCAATAAACCAATGGATCTCTTTAAACTAAGAGCTTCAGAAACCACATGAGCATGGCCAATTGGAACACTATGAATCAAGTGTTTCCTGTTTTGAGCTAGATTTCATGAATTAACTGATGCATTTGTTCCTGCTTCGGCTATACATATGCATGTATATGAATACAATCCTCTTCTGAAACTATAAATCTATATTGCTTTACCTGAGTCAAAGTTCACGCATTATCTTCCAATTTCCAGGTAGAAAACAAAGCTGCTGTGCTGGGCTTTGTTGGGGCTCCTTTCACTCTGGCATCGTATGTAGTAGAAGGTGGTTCGTCAAAGCACTTTACCAAAATAAAGAGATTAGCTTTCTCCCAGCCGAAGGTAAGTTTGTACTAATCTCTCATGTGTCTGTAGTTTTCTGGATATAAGACATGTACCTGCCAATCCTTCTTCCAGCAATTAATGAAACTAAATTTCAAATCACGTTTTTTTCTATTCCCAGGTTCTACATGCGTTACTTCAGAAATTTGCATCCTCTATGGCAAAATACATTCAATATCAAGCTGACAGTGGAGCTCAAACTGTTCAAATCTTTGACTCGTGGGCCACAGAACTTAGCCCTGTGGATTTTGAGGAGTTTAGTCTTCCATACTTGAAGCAGATTGTGGATACTGTGAAACAATCCCATCCAAACCTCCCTCTAATCCTTTATGCCAGTGGATCTGGAGGCTTACTTGAGCGGCTTGCTTTGACTGGTGTAGATGTTGTTAGCTTAGATTGGTCAGTTGATATGGCTGAAGGTAGGAAGCGATTGGGACCTGATGTGGCAGTTCAGGGAAATGTAGATCCTGGTGTTCTATTTGGGTCAAAGGAATTCATAACTAATCGAATAAATGATGTTGTCAGAAAAGCCGGTAAAGGAAAGCATATATTGAATCTTGGCCATGGAATTGTAGTAGGCACACCTGAGGAGAATGTTGCTCATTTTTTTGAGGTTGCTAAAGGAATCAGATACTAACACGCCATGTGACTAGATGATATTCTGCTAAATTGAGATCTACATTTTTATAAGTTTGTTTGTTAGATCAGTAAAGTTGATTATTGGTTGTTTGCACAATACTGTTTATGTTGTGTAGTATGGTTAAGTTCTTAGCATCAGTGGGTTGCATAAGCTTAGAGTAAGGCCATCTATAGTAGCCATGTGGAGTTTGGAAAATGTAGAATGTTGCATTTCCTTTAATTGTTTTTGAGGCTTTGGCACCTGTTACTTTCTAAGGCAGATAGGTGATCTAAGGGTGTTTTTGGCACTGGCATTCCTATGAGGTATCTCTTTTCCAAGCGCACGGTGATGTGAATCCATTTAGTTCGATGGCTAGGGAATCCATGGATAAGAAGGAAGAATCTTGAAAAAATCAAATCAGATTTGGAAGTAAAGGATATTAGACCATAGAAATATAGAAGAGGAGTAATAAGTTTATATGAATATCACAAGAATGGGAAATTCTTGATAAGCTCGAAGGATGAACATCACAAGAATGACTAGTCCTTGATAAGTTTAGAAAGTTTTTTATAAGAACTAAAGGAAATAAATCTCACAATAATGTTTAATTTGATTGATAAAGATTGATTGAAAATTATAATTTGTTTAGTTAAATAATCTACTAGAATTCGGAAAGACAAGTAGAGTTAAATTGCATAGGACTTAACAATCGAAATATTGAATCCAACAAAGCTTTGAATAAGTCTTCTTGAAATTGGAAGAAAACCCTTTGAATTTAGCAGTTATAATTGTGGACTAAAGCTTTATAAATGTTGATTTGAAAATAATCTTGACTTTGCAAAGGCTTGGAAGTGAGCTGATTTAGTGGTTGCAACTTGCTAATCTTGTCCCAAAATATCAAAACAAGAAGGTTTAGTCGATTGGACTTTAAGTTTGAAAATTTTGGCCTAATAGCATGGATCGATTCACAATGCCCAACTAATGTTATTGAAGCTCGATGATGAAGAAATCAGCCCATTGATATTGAATAAGCCCATTTAAGGACTCGTGGAACTTCTAGGCCCTAGCCCTTATGATTGGGCCTATTGAAATGACCAATGGATCGGTCTCCTCAAGCCTAAGCCCATGATCAAATTGTGAATCACTTGGAAGCCCACGACCGACCTCTTAATTAGCATTTGGAAGCCCACGATTCAATCAGCATGCATTCTTCTCTATCTAAATGATAATTGAATCAACCCATTTTGATCCAAGCTTTAATTCATGTTGTGGGCACTAATTTCAGCCCAAATACTAAGCTTTGAATCCTTTTAAAACACATTTCCATATAAATTAGCCCATGTGAGTTTTGTGTAGCCTAAATTTCTTCATCCATTTAATTCGCATAATTCGACCCCCATGATCATATCATACCCCCACTCTTCGAAAAGATTCATCCTCGAATCTTTACCTTTATGTCGAATTTATGCCTTGATAAATGAGTAGTAATGCCAAATCATACAAATGTAACAGATTTTGATCCATAAACAACTCTAGAAAAATATGTAAACAATGGCACACTAGCATGAGCATGCTCTTTGTCTTCATCAATAAGAACAACTCTCTTCATTGGAGGTCATAAAATTCTTGACATCAATAAAGTAAAAAGCATCAACTTTATTTGAAGCATAGTCATGATCCGAAATAACCAAAACATCATTACAACTCTCGGTTTTAACCAAGCTAGCATCACCCTTGGTTAACATGAACTTTAGTTGTAGCATAGTCATGGTCCGAAATAACCAAAACATCATTACAACTCTCGATTTTAACCAAGCTAGCATCACCCTTGGTTAACACTTTATTGGCGACAGGATAGTCATCGCTATGACTAAAAATTTGAGTACTCTCAACACCCACAAAGTCAACCTCATTAGTATCTTCTCCCTTTTCTCTTATTTTGTTTTCGATCTCAACCCTTTTTCTCTCATTTTCTTTTTCTTTACTCATTTGATCCTCAAAATACTTGCTTAAGTGACAATGGAATAAGTGTTACTTTTCATCCTCCCATTTCAAATGAATATTTGTTATTAAACTCGTCATATGTCACTTTTCTAACAACTTACTAAGGTTTTCCTAGTAAAATATGACCCGACATAACATCATATAAAACCTCATCATTGTATCTCTCAATAAAAAAAGACATTATCACTTGTATGTTTACCTCGACTTCTCCGCACTAATTTACCCATTGCAATGTATATGGACTAGTATATTCAACTATAGGCAAACTCAACTTTTCAACTAACTCGGGATTAACAACATTGACACAACCACCTTTATCTATTATCGGATGACAAACCTTATTATTAACATGACAACGAGTATGAAAAATGTTCTCTCTTTATACATCACCTTATTTTTTACTTGGATGCTCAAAGTACACATAATTATTAATGAATCACTATAAACATCGTCATCAACAATTACTTCGCCCTCTCCCCTAGGATTTTTATCTTTTGATAAGTTTAAAACCCCCCACAAAATTCGTTAGTAATAAAAATTCCTCACAAACACTCCCTCATGTGTTTCACTCAAATTGATGAAACTCAACGCTTGTATTTGCTCTTTTTTCAGCTTTTTCTTGAAATGAACTCATAAACTCTAGCCTTTTACCACTCAAACTTACTCATTTGGTTCTTTAACAAACTAATCCAAATCACACAAGAACTAACCAATTGCAAGTGATAAATAAGTGCCTAACAACTTCACTTTCCAAAGATCGGATTTTGGATAAATTTGGAAAAAAGAATTGAGAAACCAATTCAAACTAGAATTTTAAGTTTTTAGACTATAAGAATGACACTAGAACTAACTTGAATTGAATTGAACAAAAAAAAATACAAATAGATTGTGTTTTTTTTTTTTTTGGAAAGAGACCAACAACAATCAATTAACACACAATTTTATCGATTAACAACTCGATTTGAAACACACAAACCGAATTTTAGAGCTACTAATTTGAAACAAATTTGACAATGAAAACAAACTCGAACACAATCAATTCAACACACACAAATGATGTTTTTAGGTACCGATTTAGGCAACCAAATCGATTTCTTCTTCTTCTTCTTTTTTAACTATTGATTTCAAATTAAATGATATAGATATGCTACCGCCTATTTTTTTCTTTTTAAATGATAGAATATCATAACAACTTTTTTTTTTGGTAGCCTAAAGATATTTTCTTTCATATTTGGAACAAGAAGAAAAAAATTGAGAATTGAATGGCAAGGTGGGCTTGGATTAAATAAGATAACGAGTGAATGAGACACAACGGGACAAAAACAAATCGGACTTCCTTTTCTTTCTTTTTTTTGAATTGGAGCCGTCTCAATTTGAACTAAAACGAAACTACAAAAATAAAAAATAAAACAAAGGATAACAAAAAAGAACCCGATTTATAGCCAAACTCTAATACCAATTGATGTGAACTTGTTTAGCTCGATGGCTACGGAACTCACGAACAAGAAGGAAGAACCCCAAGAAAACCAAATCGGATTCGAAAATGAAGAATATTAGACGTCACACTCGAGAAAGGTAGAAAGAGAGTGATAAGTCTATGTAAACACCACAAAATGAGAAATTCTTGATAAGTTCGAAGGATGAACGCCGCAAGAATGACTAGTCCTTGATAAGTTCATAAAGTTCTTGATAAGAACTAAAGAAAATAAATCTCACGATAATGTTTAATTTGATTGATAAATATTGATTGAAAATTATAACTTGTTTAAATAAGCTATTGAAATTCGGAAATACAAGTAGAATTAAATTGTATGGGATCTAACAATCGAAATATTGGATCCAATAAAGCTTTGAATAAGTCTTCTTGAAATTGAAAGAAAACTCCTTGAATTCAACAACTATAATTATGGTCCAAAGCTTGATGAATGTTGACTTGAAAATAACGTCGACTTTAGAAAGGCTTGGAAGTGGACCGATGCGATAGTTGCAACTTAATAATCTTAGCCCAAAACATCAAGACAAGAAGGTTCGATCAAATTAGACTCTAAGTCTGAAAATTTCAACCTAACGAAGCATGAATCGGATTGACAAGGCCCAACTAATGTTCTTTAAATCCGATGACGAAGAAATCAGCCCATTGATGTTGAATAAACCTATTTAAGGACCATGGAACTTCTTGAGCCTAACCCTTATGAATGGGCCCACTAGAATGGTCAATGGATCAACCTCCTCAAGCCTAAGCCCACAACCAGATTGTGAATCACTTGAAAATCCATGACCAACCTCTTGATTAGCATTTGGAAGCTCACGACTCAATCATCATGCATTTCTCTCGACCTAAATGATAACTCGAATTAGCCAATTTTGATCCGAGTTTTAATTCATGTTGTGGACGTATTAATTTCAGCCCAAATACCAAGTTTTGACTCATTTTAAAACCTATTTTTACGTAAATCAATTCATGTGAATTTTGTGTAGTCCAAATTTCTTCATGCCATTTAATTCTGCATAATTCTAACCCCAAGATCATATGACATGGTGAGTGCTGGAATGTTTGCATCATTGGCAGTCCAAAACCATGTTAGGTATGGTTAGCGATGTTATCAGTGAGCAAGTACACCAACAGACTCTGGAGTTGCAATGTTCCATTCGTTTTACTACTTTTTATCATGTCATGGAGATCATTGTTGTAAGAATTAATGTTGTTTGCTTCTTCTTGATAATAGTATCATACATGGTCTTACATTAAATAATATGTTTTGGTAATTACTAATATGGTATAACAATTATACAATCAAATGGCTTGGTATTTAAGTCTATGGAATTGTAATGCTGTCCATTCAAGTTCTCTAGGTGAATGGCCCAGGCCCTCCACCATTCACATACAGAATTATCTATCCAAGACAAGTCTGAATTATGGTCGCATTGAATTAAGAAGATTCTGAGAGAGAACATCAAGCTAGTAGTTAAGGTTTGCTTTTAGTGCAAAAAAAAACGATGTTTTGACACTGTTTTGTAGGTAAATGTAGACGAATTTCATCATGCATCGTCAAGGGGGTGCCCCTCAAATTTAAAAATGGAGTTCCCTAATGTTTTTGGTGACCTACTTATTTTTTTTGGAACGATTGCAGAAGCCATCCAAACCATGTCCAATTCAGATTAAAAAGCAGCTGATTGTAAATAGCAAACCTGTAATGTAGAAGGTAGACCAACTAGATCAAAAAAAAAAAAAAAAGTGTTGGTTGATTGTTTACTAAGTTCATAGGCCACTCAGCCACAGCCACCCAAGTTTTTTTTTTATTCTGTTTGTAAATTGGCACATGGAAATTTCATGAATAGAAAACCATCAAATATTAAATAGTTTGTAATCTAGTTACAATATTCTTTTACAAAAAATTAAGAATTCAAATTCTAATAAATTATTTTTATTAAGAGTTTTAGGTTAGTGAGTTAAAAAAAATCATCAAATCAAGCAAGATAACATCAACATAGCATTGTGCCCCTTATGGCCGAGCGATTAAACAATGTTTAAAAATATTTTTCAAAATTTATAACGATAAAAAGAAAAATCAAGTGTGTCTTTTGATGTTTTTAAATAGTTTTTACATAAAAATGTCAAAATCATTAAAAACTTATTTAAATATTAATTTAATACATTTTTATCCGAGAAGTATCTCCATAAAAGCACATGTACCCCATTAATCATAAAATAGCATAGAATATAAGTTCGTCCTGTGCCACAGAAAGCAAAAGCAAGTAGGTCGGAGCACTAAAAATGTAGCCTATCCAACATGGCCAAATTAAAAAGCATTAAGTGCCCCCAAGTTAAAATCCATCTCGTCATACAGGTCTAATTTAAAATGCATTAAGTGCCCCCATATAATTTTCGTTTTCCTAGCCTTAAAAAAAAAAAAAAAAGAAGAAGAAAGAAAAGAAAAGAAAATTGTCCCTTTAACAAAGTTATTTTTGACTTCAACCTATAGCTTACACTAGGTATCCTGGGCATACAAGGCTAACCGACCAATTTCAAAAGATTCTACATAAAGGCCCAATTTTGGCAAGGTTTTATGCCCAAATGGGTTTGCAAAATAAGTTACTTTATTTATTTATTTATTTTTTAGAGACAAGTAAGAACTCCCACTTACTATAGCAGGTAGGCGTAAGAACAACAAGTTTAAAATACAGAAATGATTGAAAAATAAATAATAATACTAGGTAATTAGAAAATTTAAATGATTGTTCTATTCAAATAGTAGGTAAGTTGTTTACATGAAGAAAATATAACAATCATGATTCAATATTCTATCTAAAGTAGATTGCATCACATACTATTCTAAATATTCATTTCTAATTTTTATTATACTAAATTATCTATATCTATTTAGGTGTGCTAGTTATCAAGTTAAAAAATTAATCATTTGTAAAAGTCAAGTGATTTGAGATTTAAATTGACAAAAGACTCTTATCCTCACTTAGAAATAAAAGGGAATTGAAAAGCAAGGTTAAAATCAATCCTTTTACAAATCATAAGATTTTCACTCAAATCATAAGTGGGAGGCGAACTATCATTCAAGCACCACAAAATCATAAAGTTTAAAAATCTCCATTCTAATCATAAATAGAAAGCAAATTGTCATTCAACATCATAAAATTATAAAATCATAAAATTTCTACTTGAATTATAAATGGAAAGTGAACTGTCACTCGACATTGCAAAACCATAAAACCTACACTTAAATCATAATGACAATATTGCAAAATCATAAAATCTCCACTCAAATTATAAGTGGAAAGCGAACTATCATTCAATATAAAAAATTACCATCATAACTAGGAAGCGAATCATCATTCTACATTACAAAATTGTAAAATTATAAAACCTCCATTCAAATCATAAGTGAGAAGCGAAGTGTAATTTAGTATGAAAAATCATATGGATCCCAAACGGACGCCCGAGTAGCAAGTTATGGATTTTCAAAGAAACTATGCTCATCTCGACCTATATGCTAACTTCCGGGTTTTCCGCCTTACCTTGGAGACTTATGCTAAAGGATCCCCGTCGCTTGAGAATGTTAGCTAAATGGGAGGTGGAGCGATGGAAAGAGAATAGAAAAGGAAGACGAAGAGGAAAAAAGGCAAAAAAGAGGGATGCAACATGAGGACTCCTAAAGATCACCCATCCTAGTACTACTCTTACCCAACCACATTTAACTTCCGTAAGGAAAACAAAAAAAGATGTTTAATGGAGTCCACAACCACTATAGTCCTAAGTGTTGGCGGGAATGAAAAAATTACCTTAAGTAGCCTCTAGGAAAGGCCTCCGTGAGAGAATCTATGCCCTTGGCTTAGGAAAGGACCTTAAAATGTGATTTAAGAGTGGATTTTACCATGAATCAAGAGCCTTTAGGGTAGGTCACCTAACACTACTATAGAGCCCTAGATTAACTGTCTATTGATACCTTATAGGGCCCAAATGAGAGATCAAGTCAAAAGTTATAGAGATTTGAAGCAATATTACCTATCTCAACCTAGGTGCTAACTTCCTTATCATTTGTTATGCTCAAGGATGCTGGAGCTAGAGGTTCCATATCGGTTGAGAAGATAAGACTATATATAAAGTGGGGCGAGTTGAGAAGGTTAAGCTAAATGAGGAGTGGGGGATGACAAAAATAGAAGATAAAAGGGTGCAACATGAGGCTCTTATGCATTAGTATTGCTAAGATCACACCTAAGAAGAGATGCATACAAAATTTATATGAGTGCTTTTGCAGGAAAAATCAAGGAAATGTGTTGTATGAGAGGAGTTCACGACTTGTAATACCCAAACCGTTACTAATAAATTAAAACTCTATTAAAGATATGAGAAAAATATTTCATGGAGTAAAATAATTTCAAATAGGTTGATAGAATATTTGATGTGCTAAGGATGATTTTTCGATGCTAAGTGAATATTTTGTTGATTTTTCGATGCATGAATAATGACTTTTTATGTGAAATAATTATTTTAAGAATGAGGAATATGCATGAAAAATTTTTTGTTTGCATAGAATATTTACTATAGGGGAGTTATATTATTCGATGTCATTGGATAAATTTTCTAAAATTTTATGATTATTTTATGTGTACTTTACTCGTGCATGAATAGTGTTTTAAAGGTAAATAAATTAATTTAAGTGCTTTAAGAGTGTAAACAATTACCCAATGGATATAGAAAAATCATTTAGGATGTGTAGGAATATTTCATAAACTTTGTTGAATTTTTCTAAGTATATGGAATATTTTCTATAGAAATAAATGTAATTCTACACTAAATAATTAATTAGAAGGCCTAAATAAGTGTATAAAAATTATATGAATGATGATTAAATTATTTTATGAGGTTTATGAATTTAAAAGAAATTTAATTTTAGAAAGATATGGAATAAAATTTTAGAATTAGGGACCTAATTGCATGAAAATTAAGGATTAGGTCCCTAATTGCATAAAAATAAAAGTTTAAACTTTCAAATTAAATTAGATATAAACTTCAAATTAAATTAGATATAAACTTTAAGAGTTAAAATTTTATTAGAAAACCTTTAAAAGAAGGGCCTAAAGTAATCAATTAAATAATTAAGGGACTAATGGAGGAGTAATTAGAGAAAATATTAGTAACTTTAAGGACCAAATTAGAGCAATTTTTTAGGAATCAAAGAGCTTGTATCATAGTGGTAGTGGTCTCTTGCAACCAGAGATTACAAGTTCAAATCCTAGCAAACCTAGTCTGCTAGGAGCATTGGATTTGTGAGTAAAAGAAAAAATAAAGCAACTTTTGGGAGAGATTTTTCCCCTCATTGCTGACTTAATGCATTCAATGGGGTTGACTTTTGGTTAAAAGGATGGCTAGGATTAAGCTAGATGGAGGGTTAAAATTAAAAGAAGAATAAAAGGATAGGATTAAGCCAAATGAAGGGAGGAGATTTAAAGAAGAATCAAGAGTCAAGATTGCACCAAATTAAAGGAGGAGATCAAGTCAAAAGTTCACCAATTTAGCCTATAAATATGGATAGTATGAAAATGGAAAAATGGTAAGAAATTAGAAAAACTAAAGACAAACTCTTGCCAATTTTCCATCAAATTTTCACCCAAATTACTTCCAACTACTTCTAAACATCCAAGACCATCTAATTAAGCCTATATTTTAAGTTGGAGGCTCAAAAATTTCAAGGAGGAGCTTATAGGGAAACTTGGCCAAATTTAAAAGAAAAGAGGAGGAAAGAATTTTCAAACAATCCAATCTTTCAAGTGATGATTGGAGCTTATTTGTATAATTTAATCTCATCTACACCACAATCATGTTTTAATTGATGTTATTTGTGAGTTTGAACCCTTAATTTTGACTTAATTGAATTAATTATGAAAATAGGGTTAGGGTTCTTAGTGAGGTTAATTTGGGAAAAGTGAGTTTGAGCTATCAATCCATTCAATTGAAGTTTAAACGTGTTAATTAGGCTTAAAATTGAGAAAGAAAGATCAAAATTTCCTAAGGTCAAAAGAGAGAAAAGTTTTAGCCCAAAATTATAATTTAGGGGTTTTTAATGATTTGCTTTGTTTGATTTTCTACTCGCTTGATTATGTGTTCATTAATTATTAATTGATGATTGAATATGAAAAAATTACATTAAAAATGAAGTGAAAAAATTGCATTAAAAATGAAGAATTTTTCTTGAATTTCTTAGGGATGCATTCGCCCAAAAATATGAAATTCTAGGATTTTGATTTCTTTGCTTATTTAATGAATTATTGGTTAATTAGGAGTTGATTAAGTATGAATTGATGAATGAGAATGAAAAATTCCATAAAATTTGAAAAATTTCACATAATTAGCTTAGGCCCAAATTTGGCTCATTTATAAGAAAAATTATGGTTTCAATGCTTTTTTATTTCAAATAGTTTAATTGATTAATTCTAAGTTATTATAGCCTAAAAAGATGAATTATTGTGGAATATTTAGTTAAAAATGAAAAACTATCATAGTTTGCCTTAGTTGAAGTTTCATCCCATTAAGACCCAATTAGGGCTTATGCTTGTATTTAGCCACCGATCGCTTGATTAATTAAGTTCTTGATGTGATAATGTAATTAAATGAGTTATTATGAAAAGTTAGTTTTAAGATTGGGAAAAATTATCCGACTTAAGTTTAAGGCACATTTAGCCAACTTAGGAAAAGTTAAGGTTTTTGTTTTGGTTTATATAATTTAATGATGATTTGGTTCTTTGGTGCCCATTTGATGTGTTTGATGTGTTTATAATTTGTGAAAGTTGTGACGTTAATGACTATGGAATTGCATTGTCTTGTGTTGTGTAATGATGCTATTATTTGGAACGGTTTGGAATGATTTTAATAAGGTAATATTTATAATGCATTAAATTGTCAAAACACCCATTATCATGGCATAAATGCATCTTACTCATGACATGCATTTCATAAAATTACAATAATTATGTATTTTCAATAAAATACATAAGCATGCCAAGTTTATGAAAATGGTTTAAAGTCATGAAAAAGAGGATTTTATATCAAGGTTTTTTCAATAGCATTTGGAAATATCTTATGATTATATGGTTTCATGGTTTTTATGAGGATGGTTTCATGGGCTTTCCATACCAATAATGGTTCATGATTTAAAGTTTAGGGTTGAGTGGTGTGCGGACGTGCATTTCTCGGTGGCTTGACAGGATACGCATCGGCGGATGGGGTCCGGTTCTCAAACATATTATGAAAACCCCGAAGTACCTATAATCTAACATGTCCGAATATAGAGAAGATTTTTAGATTGATCATGATAAGGATCTTATGACATGAAAAAAGGATTTAAAATGAATGCAAATGATTTTCATATGTATTTCATATATATGCATAACATTCAAATATTAATTTACCGAGTCTGTAGCCGATCCATTTTCTTGTGGTTACATAATACAAGTAAAAATGGTGATATTCACACTTGAGTTGACTAAAGAGGGAACATTGTGCCGCATATACCTTGGATGTGACTAGAAGATGAACCTCCTTCACACTATAGTTATTCTAGTACTTGATATTTTAGTTTATTTTCTAGGTATGACATCTTTCCGTTATATGATAGTCAAAGCTATATAAAAAAAAAAAAGAGTAGTTAGTTAAAAAGGAAAAAAAGTGTACTAAATAAGTCATTTTTATAGTAAATGACCTAGAACTTGTATATATAAATTAAAGACGATCCGTATATTAATCAAAATATCAATAGTAAAATAGTAGTATAAGCATAATTAGTGTAGTTTTTTTTAAGCCATTTTCTTACATGTTGGCATCAATAGTAAAATAAGAAAAACAAAAGTTAATGAGACAATAATCATAGCAACTAGTAATTAATGAAGATAAAAAGAAATTAATTATTGAGTAACGGGTAATAACTTATGAATTTTTATAGACTAATAGAAAATGAATTTGAGAAAATCGAGTATCATAGATCTAGCCCATTCAATCTAAGTAATATATAGTTAAAATGATAAAATATGAAAAATTTATAGTTTAATTTGGGCTAAAATTTAGGACTCGATTGTCATTATTAGGCTTCGTAACTAATTGTATAGCTAGAATACCATAGTAAAGACAAGTACCTTGTTGGTTTGCATTTATTGGACTTCAAATGTAAGTCAACGACGATAATATTTTCAACCTATGAGGTCCTAGGTTGGAGGAGTTACGTACATGGCATTAGAGCGGGGTTTTTGTCGAAAAGTAAGACGAAGCACATCCAAGATACATGAGTAGTGACCTTCGATAATTAGTAAATATGTTTTATGAATGATTGTTATAGTTGTTCGGTGTATGTGTGTAATGAACGTGAATAGCATGATAAGTTGTTGTGATGACATTATTGTTTTGTGCATGATGATGTTATGAATGTATTATGAATAATGACTGCACAACAAAAACAAATAAATTTTTATGGAATTATTTTAGTGACATATTTTATGTTTTCTATGCATGTAAATGTAAATTAAAATAGAGTGAAACAATGTCGCCAAATAGGGTTGTTAATAATAATCTTAGCAATGGTACGAGTTCGAGTCGAACGTCGGTAGATCGGGAATGATTGTTATAGTTGTTCGGTGTATGTGTGTAATGAACGTGAATAGCATGATAAGTTGTTGTGATGACATTATTGTTTTGTGCATGATGATGTTATGAATGTATTATGAATAATGACTGCACAACAAAAACAAATAAATTTTTATGGAATTATTTTAGTGACATATTTTATGTTTTCTATGCATGTAAATGTAAATTAAAATAGAGTGAAACAATGTCGCCAAATAGGGTTGTTAATAATAATCTTAGCAATGGTACGAGTTCGAGCTGAACGTCGGTAGATCGGGAATGATTGTTATAGTTGTTCGATGTATGTGTGTAATGAACGTGAATAGCATGATAAGTTGTTGTGATGACATTATTGTTTTGTGCATGATGATGTTATGAATGTATTATGAATAATGACTGCACAACAAAAACAAATAAATTTTTATGGAATTATTTTAGTGACATATTTTATTTTCTATGCATGTAAATGTAAATTAAAATAGAGTGAAACAATGTCGCCAAATAGGGTTGTTAATAATAATCTTAGCAATGGTACGAGTTCGAGCTGAACGTCGGTAGACCGGGAATGAGAGTTAATGAAGTTGTTTAGAAGGCAGCAAGAGATGATGGAGCTGTAACAGGAGAGACATAAGAAGCAATTATAGAGGATTTTAGAAACGAGTCAATGTAGACCGATCGAAGCACGGCCACCACAAAGTGTCAAGTTAGAATTACATTTATTTCTATAGAAAATATTCCCTATACATAGAAAAGTTCAACCAAGTTCATGAAATATTCCTACACATCTTAAATTATTTTTCTATATCCATTGGCTAATTTTCTTACATCTTTAAAGCACTTAAATTAATTAATTTACTTTAAAAATACTATTCATACACATTAAGGTTCACATAAAAAAAATCACGGAAAATTCATTTAATGACATCAAATAATCTAACACCCCTCTAGAAAATATTTTATATAAACAAAATACTTTTCATGCACATTCCTCATGCTTAAAATAATTATTTCACACAAAAAGTCACTATTCATGCATCGAAAAATCAACAAAATATTTACTTAGCACCGAAAAATCATCCTAAGTGCTCTAAATATTCTATCAATCTATTTGCAATTATTCCATACTCATGAAATATGTTTTCATACCTTTAATATATTTTTAATTTATTTTGTAACGATTCGAGGTATTACACTCACTCCTCCTTGTAAAGAATTTCATCATCAAAATTCCGAGTTAAACAACTCGGGATATCGAGCTAGCATTTTCGGTTTTCATTTCCAAGTTGCTTCCTCAACTTCATGGTTTTTTCATAATACTTTTACTTAAGAAACTTCCTTATGTCATAGTTTCTTGATTTCTCGATCCAATTTACCTCAAACTTAACTTTCCTTTCCTCCCAAACTCTCTACACCCTTCATAGGCGATACCTAAAAAAATACCTTATCGCCAACTTGAAATTCTAATTTCTTATTCCTTACCTCCGCATGATTTCTTTCGTCGATTTTGAGCTATCTTTATTCTTAGGTAGACAATCCATGCTCGATATAATGTTGACACCTTGAGTACTTAAGACCACGAGATCGATATGTAAAATGCAATCTTTAATTTTTTAACTCACATCTTAATTCTAGTGACTCTCCGGATGGGAGCATCACTTTGCAAATAATGTCTAAGATTGTAGGTGCCATGCCTTAATTGTCTTAGCAATTGCCGTGTAGTAAATAAATACATGGTATTCAAATCTACCAATGCACATGTGATAAGGTTAGGGATCAAAACATTACCATGAATATCATTATTTTGCTCCTTATCTATTTCCTTTTGTGTCAACATAAATTCCCATTCGAGAACTCGTTGTCCTTCGATTGATTTCCTCTTTGGACAATTGTTAGCCAAATGTCTCACTTTTCGAAAACGTAGCTCATTTCCATACTAATCAAACGAGTCCTCGGTATTGGATAATTGGTATAATTCATTCTCCTATTTTTTATGGCCTCACCTGTTTTTTTCCTTTCTTATTACGTTGTGTCCATTACGGGTGAAAGACCTTTTCTTATTGGATTGGCCTTAAAGCTTACTAGGTGTACTTCCTCATTTACCCATGTCAAGAGGTACCCGTATCCATTCCTCTCGATCTATTTCAACTCTAAATGTTTTTCTTACCATATCCTTATAAGTATTAGTTAACATTCAAACAAAGCTCCTAATTTTTTCCTTTAGTTCACAAAGAAAATTTTCCTTTTTTCTTTCTTTATTTTTAGTAATAAAGGTCGCATAGTGGCAATCGTGTTCAAATTTACGAATATATTCCGTCATCGTCATATCTCCTTGTACTAGTTGGAGGAACTCTTAGATTTTTTAAGACCTCATTGTGTCCGAGAAATATTTCGATTAAATAACTCCTTAAATTGATTCCATGTGAGTCCCATCACATTAAGTGATGCTTTCATTGTCTCCCACTAATTTTGAGCATATTTGACTAACGTAAAGATCACACAAGCTACACGATTAGCATCTGTCGAAGTTAAATGCTCGAAAATAATCTCTTTAGATTGGATTCATTCCTCCACTAGGTTAGGATTCGAGCCACTCCCGAATTCTTTCGAATTTTAACCCCGAATCCAAATCCATCAAACTAAAACTTCTAATTTTTTCATAGAGCTTTGGATTAGCTTTATGTTGGTATCATAAAGGATTCAAATGGATGCTTGAGTTAAAATTTATGGTTGTTCGAAGCAACAATACCTATCTAGACCTATGAGCTAACTTCCCAACCATCCTCCCTAACTATGGATACTCTAGCTCTAGGTTCCATGTCGGTTAAGAAGGCTAACCTAAACGGGGGTCCGAACGGTAAAAAAACAAAGAGAAAAGGAAAGAAAGAAAGAGGGAAAAAAGGTGTAACATAATAACTTCCTAAGATATCACTCAACTTTCGCCAACTATATTTAACTTCGGAGTTATGATGAGATTTGATGCATCTAGTATGATCGTACCCAAGAAAAGATACACATAAAATTCATATAAGCATTTTTTTAGGTAAGATTAAGGAAGGGGTAATAAGAGAGGAGTCCACAATCATTATAGTCCTAAGTGTCGACAGGAACAAAGAAAATGCTTGAAGCCTAAGATAAGGCCTCCGAGGGAGAATCTACACCTTTAGGTTGGGAAAGAACCTTGAAACATGATTTACAAATGGTTTTTATCTCTAAATCTAAGGCCTCGGGGGCAAGGCACTTAAATCTATCATAGAGCTCCAAATTAGCTTTTCATCATACCTTACGGGCCTCAAACAAACGCCTAAGTTGAAAGGTATGTATGTTCGAAGCAACTTTATTTGTCTTAACCTACATGCTAACTTCCTAACCATCTATCTTACCTATGGATACTTGAGCTAGAGATTTCTTATTGACCTAAAAGGTTGAGCTAAATAAAGGTTAGGAGTGGTGAAAAGAGAAGAGAAACCGAGGGAAAAAAAGGTATAACATAAAGACTTCCTAAAAGGTCACACATCTTAGTACTACTGTCACCCAAACACATTTAATTTTGAAATTCTAATGACATCCAAGTACATTAGTGATGGTGTGACCACACCGATAGGGGATGTAAGCAAAATTCATATAACCACTTTTCTAGGCGTTACAAAAGAGGAAGGTGTAGGAAAGAGTCCAAAACTACTACACTTTTAAGTGTTAGTAAGAATTAAAAAAATGCACGAAATAGCCTCTATAGGAGAATCTGTTGTGTTTATTGTTTATATATTATTTTAATAGTTTTTATATTAAATTCTATAAAATAATTCTAGGTTTTTAGTAAGTTTTTATATGATTTTTTTATTATTTTTAGTTTATCAATATTGTTATTTTTAGTATGTTTTTAATGTATTGTGAGTGTTTGATCCGATTTATATTTGAATTAGGTTCAAGGAACAAATTAAAGCATTGAGAATGTCATGGCCATGACTTTTTGAGTCATGGCCGTGACTCGGCAAAAGGAAGGGAGAGTGAGTCATGGCCGTGACTCGGCAAAAGGAAGGGAGAGTCACGGTCATGACTCTCCAAGGTGAAGAAGGCCTCACGGTCGTGATCCAACAAGGAGAAGAAAGCTCATGGTCGTGAGTTTCAAAAGGAAGAAAAAAGCCCACGATCGTGAGCTTCAAAAGGAAGAAAAGCCCACGCCCATGAGCTTAAAAAGGGAAGAAAAGCCCATGATCGTGAGCAAATTTTCAAGGATTAAAGTTTAAGGATCGACGTATAAAGAGGAAAAGGAAGATATTCGGGAGGATTTTAAAAAGGATATTTGACGACTCTCTCTATTTTAAATCCCACGCTGGACAAAAAGAGGGGTCGGCCGGAAACGAGAGAGGGAGTTCCGGTAGCCTTTGTTCTCTCCAAATAGCCATTGAAGACAAATAGGAGATCGGGGAAAACGGGTGCCTAAGTTAGAAAGACATCAACCTCGGTTGTAGAAAAGCCAAACCAGATTTCTTCTTTAACTCGATTTTATTGCTTTCAATTCTTGATTGTGAAGACGTGGAATTTATTGTGATTAATTTAGTGGATGTTTATTTGTCAACTATGAACTAGTTTTTGTCTTGAGAATTAATGGATCATTTATTTGAATATGTTTAATTTGATTATTCTTGTCTTGCATCTATGATTTTGGGATTATTTATATGTGATTGTTTGGCCAATAATTATATATCCGTGGTATTGGGTTGATATTGATCAAATATAACTCAATGATAGACTAAAGAATCATAGAAACTAGGTTATCAATGAGAGATCCGAGTAACTTGGTGAAGAGATTCACATGAATAATCATTTAAGTCATTTTGATTAAATATAGGATTTAATCGGTGAAGTTATATTCTCAAGAATTCTCTCATCTTGATCTTTATTCCCGGTTTTGTTACGATTACTCTGTAGTTGTTCTACGTTCTCAATTTAATTCATAATCATCAAACGCAAACTTGGTTTAGAGTGTTTAGGATTTTATTTCATTGTTATTGTTTGCAATTGGAATTGAATTATTTTATGCCAATTACATCTCCTTGAGAATACGACCTTGGTTAACTCACTTGTACTATAATTACCTCGTGCACTTGCGAGTAATTAGTCTATTAATTTCTAGTACACTTTTGGGCACATCAAGTTTTTAGCGTCGTTGTCGGAGAGATGTAACGTGCTATATTTTAGTTTAATTCTAATTGTTGTGGTGCTTTATTTAATTTTCAGTATTGTTTTGTTGCTTACTATTCAAAGAAAAAAAAATAAATAGGGAAATCAACAAAAATAAAAAAAAATTATGAAAATTTTTTTTCAATAATATTTGTGTCTTAAGCTTCGTTGCTTAATTTAGTTTGAGTTGCTAATTTCTTTATTTCCTTTTCTTCCTTTGCATGCACGGTAGACGATCTCAAGGAAACTTGTTGGCTCATTTCATTGATAATATTCAAAGAGCCAACGGAGACCAAGGATTTGGAGAGGAAGAGAGTGATCTAGAAGAGCAAATTAATGAAGAAGCGAGTAGAGGACAAACAAGTGGGAAACAAAGTGATGGAGGACCAACGAATAGTGATGAAGGAGTATGCTAGACCAATCATTGGCGCGACTACTTCATGCATTCGGTTGGGTGAGGTTGCAAGAAATTATGAGCTCGAGAACATCCACTATAACATGTTGCCGTCATTCTATGGAGTTCCTAATGAGGATCCCTTGAACTTCATAAGGGAATTTTATTCTACACTTGAGACTTTTCCATCTGCAAGGCTTGAATGAGAATCGGCTTCGGATGAGATGTTTTCCCTACACGCCGAAAGATAGAGCCAAGGCATGGCTCATGACTCTTCCACCCAATTCACTTACCACATGGGAAGAAGTGTATGAAAAGTTCATGGGTAAATTCTACTCCCATCGGAAGATTTCGAATTGAGAACTAAGATTGCCACATTTATACAAATAGAGGGAGAGCCATTCCATGAAACTTGGGAGCGATTCAAGCTTTTATTGATCCAATGCCCGTACCATCATTATCCATTACAACTCTTGAATCAATTTTTTTATGATGGATTGACACGAGCAATGTCAATACACTATGGATAATGCAGCAGGAGGTGCAATGGGAGAGAAGACAACACGAAGACATTTATGAGCTATTTGAAATGTTGGAAGCTAATTCTCAACAAAAGAGTGTCGGAGGAAGGAAAGCGACTACCCATGAGGTTGGTGCAAACCACAAAATGGCCACCCAATTGGCGAAATTAACTAAGCAAGTTAAGTTACTTGCCACGCAAGGATCTCAAGTCACACCAAATCAAGAGGTGTGTGGTTTATATAGGGTATATGGTCATGGAGATAACATCCGTTCTTTCTCTAGTGACTCATACACGGGTGATGAAGAACAAGCCTTTTCAATGGATGGTTTCTAACAAAGGGTTAGGAATGACCCTTTCTCTAATAATTATAACCCCGATTGGAGAAACCATCCAAACTTTTCATGGAAAAACAACCCATCGGTACGAGTAACAACAATAGCCACACTACCAAGGCTTTCAAAAACCTAACCATTTCTAGAGACAATCATCAAATCAAAATATAATGAAAAAGTCTCCATTGGAAGATAATTTGCATACGTTTATCCAAGCAAACACCTAAATCAAGAGACAAATAATAAAAGATTTGATTCCATGGAAGCATCCTTGAGGAGGGTTGAGACCCAAGTTGGGCAATTGGCGGCACGGATGCAAACTTAACGGAAAGGCAAATTGTCTAGCCGACCGAGAGCAAGCCAAGTCCATCACACTCCTAAGAAGTGGTAAGGTGATTAATAAAAAGCCGAAAGATATTAAAGCCGATGAAATGTTGTCCGATGCGGGAAAAAGTGAAAAAAAGATGGAATATGAAGTAGAATTTGAGCGAGGTCACGGGATCCGGAGAAGGAAATCAACTCGGGCATGATCAAAATGGTCATGGTCATGATTTAACAAAAATTCACGGCCATGACCCAAATGGTCACTTTCGTGACTCAATAAAGCCGCAAGGTCACGGCCATGACCAAAATGGTCACCACCGTGACACATCCACAAGTCACACCCGTGATGATGTTTCTTCCCACTCGTGATAGAGAAGCTTCCACCCCTGGACTCCACGAGAGCGACGGATCCTTATAGGCCACCAATTCCATATCCAAGCCGGCTTAGAGACACTAAACGGGATGAGTAATTTTCCGATTTATATACTATCTTGTCTAAGGTAAATATTAATTTACCTTTGCTAGATGTTATCGGACATATACCTGCATATGTAAAATTTTTCAAGGATATGAGCACAAAGAAAAGAAAATTTGAACCCAATGAAAAAGTTATCATCTCGGAGGTGGCCGAGTGCAATTCCGCAACATAAATTACCACTAAAAATGAAGGATCCAGGTAGTTTCATCCTAACTATTTCTATGGGTAATGGTAATAAAGTTCGAGGTATGTTGGATTTAGGAGCCGGTATTAATTTGATGCCTTATTCTGTTTATTTGTAACTAGATTTGAAAAGATTACAACCTACCAAAATGTGTTTGCAATTAACGGATAGTTCAATACGATACCTTAAAGGAATAATTGAAGATGTTTTGGTGAAAGTTAGAGGATTAATTGTTCCGGTAGATTTTATGATTTTAGACATGGGTGAGGTTAATGCACAAGAGAGAGAGCGAGACTATACTTTTTGATCGGCCCTTCATGGCCACCACCAACACTCTTATTGATGTAAAAAATGAAAAGTTGACCATGACTGTCTTAGGTGAAACGAGTAGAATTTTCTATTTTTGACACCGCACCTATTCCAATTCATTGCTTTATATGAAGATTACTCTCTCATTGATCGTATTGATTCTGCAGTTTCTAATGTGTTTCTCCAGGATAATATGGATGAGAAAATGGAGTTGGCACTCACACTTGATGATACTTGTTGAGATTATTGATGGGGACATGGAGGAGTTTCACGCATTACTTGATAATAGCATAGAGAGTGAGGAAGTTGTTGAACATGTGGAGTTGACATCGAGCCTTGAAAGAGAGGAAGTTGCCCCACCTATACTAGAGCTAACGGAGTTGCCTCGGTATCTCAAATATGTGTTTTTATGAGAGGGGGACACATTTCCTGTAATTATTTACGCCAACTTGAGTGAGGCAGAGGAAGAGAAAACCATGAAGGAGCTTAAACGGTTAAGGAAGGCCATAGGTTGGGGATTGAGTGACATTAAGGAAATTAGTCCTTCCACATGCATGCACACGATCACCTTAGAAGAGGGAGCAAAACCTATAAGGGAGGCCCAAATGAGACTTAACGCCAACATGATGGAAGTAATAAAAAAGGAAGTCCTTAAACTCCTTAATGAAAGAGTAATATACCCGAGTGTCCGATAGTAAATGGGTAAGCCCCGTGCATGTTGTCCCTAAAAAGTCGGGAATTACTATGGTAAGAAATGAGAAAAATGAGTTAGTGCCTACCCAAACTACCACGGAGTTGGAGGATGTGCATTGATTATAGAAAATTGAATGCGACTACAAAAAAGGACCATTTTCCTCTCCCTTTTATTGATCAAATGTTAGATAAACTTGTTAGACATGAATTTTATTATTTTCTAGATGGTTTTTCAGGTTACTACCAAGTGGCAATAGCTCCCGAAGATCAATCAAAGACGACGTTTACATGTCCTTTTGGGACATTTGCATTTCGACGAATGCCATTTGGACTTTATAATGCGCCGACTACATTTCAAAGGTGCATGTTGTCCATTTTTTTTGACATGATCGATGACTTCATAGAGGTATTTATAGATGATTTCTCTGTTTTTGGCAAGCTGTTTTGATGATTATTTGCTTAAATTAACTCGTGTGCTTGGAAGATGTATTGAATGTAATATGACATTAAGTTGAGAAAAGAGTCATTTTAAAGTAAAACAAGGCATTGTTTTAGGTCATGTTGTCTCTAGTAAGGGTATTGGAGTGGATAAAGAAAAAATTAAGGTCATTGGAAAACTACCACCACCAACTTCTATAAAAGGGATTATGAGTTTTCTTGGGCATGCTTGGATTCTATAGGAGATTTATAAAAAGATTTTTCTAAAATAAGTCTTCCTTTGAGTCGATTGTTAGGTAAGGATGTCCCTTTTGATTTTAATAAAAAAATGCCTTATTTCTTTTAATACCCTTAGGAAGAAATTGATCACCGCACCTAGGTTGTTGTTGTACTCGATTGGTCCTTACCATTTGAGATTATGTGTGATGCCATCGATTATGCTATGGGGGCGGTTTTAGGGTAAAAAGTTGAGAAATCCTTACGTGTAATTTATTATGCTAGTCTCATGTTAGATGATGCACAAACAAATTACACAACCACCGAAAATGAGTTTTTAGTCTGTGATCTTTGCGTTGCAAAAATTTAGATCATATTTATTGGGTTTAAAGGTCATCATTCATTCGATCATACTCGCATTAAGATACCTTTTAACTAAGGCTAATGCAAAACCATGACTCATTCGGTGGGTTATTATGTTGTAAGAATTTGATATAGAGATCAAAGATAAAAAAGGGAGTAAGAATGTTATAGCGGACCATTTGTCAAGACTCACCCCTAATATTGAATTGCTTGAGCAACATGATAAGGAAATCATTTCGAAACTTTTCTCGATGAGCAATTGTTTGTTGTTTGTAAAGTACCATAGTATACTGATTTTGTTAATTATCTTGCTTGTGGTATTTTACGGCCTAACATTTCTTTTCAATAAAAAAAAAATTTCTCCATTTAAGCGAGTACTACTTTTAGGATGATCCTTATCTCTTCCGTATCCGTAAGGATGAGATAATACGCCGATGTGTGCTAGAAGAGGAACAATTGAGTGTGTTAGCATTTTGCCATGAACTCCATTGTGGAGGACATTTTGGAGGAAGGAAGACAATGGTTAAGGTGCTCCAATGTGGTTTGTATTGGCCCACCTTATTTAAGAATGCTCATCAATTTTGTTTAAGTTGTGATAAATGTCAATGGAGTGGTAATATCGGTAAAAAAAATGAAATGTTGTTAAACAATAACTTAGCCATTGAATTGTTTGATGTATGGGGCATAGATTTCATGGGCCTTTTTCCTAAATCCCTCAATTTTCAATACATGTTGCTGTGGATTACTTGTCAAAGTGGGTAGAATCAATACCCACTCGAACCAATGATGCTAATGTTATGCTTAAATTTATGAAGGAAAATATTTTTAACGAGTTCGGGATTTCGCGAACAATAATCGATGATGGAGGTAGTCATTTTTGTAATAAGCTTTTTGAAAAGCTTATGACGAAATTTGGCATAACTCATAAGGTGGCTATTCCGTATCATCCACAAACGTCGGGATAAGTTGAGACAAGTAACAAAAAAATCAAGAGGATTTTGGAAAAGATCGTGCGACCTTCAAGAAAGGATTGGGCGTTAAAGCTAAACGATGCCTTATAGGCATACGGAAGCGCTTACAAGTCCCCTTTGGGAATGAGTTCATATAGACTTGTGTATGGGAAGGCTCGGCATCCGCCGAGTGGAAGTTGAGCATAAATCCTACTCGGGCAATTAAAGAAATAAATTGGGACTTTCGGAAAGTCTGGTGAAGAGAGATTACTTCAAATGTCGGAAATGGATGAACTTCGGAATGAGGCTTACGAGAATTTAAAAATTTATAAGGAGCGGACGAAGTAACTCCACGACAAAAATCTTATTGGTAAAACTCTCTATCCCGGCACAAAAATTCTTTTATTTAATTCTCGATTGGGTTTGTTTCCATGGAAGCTAAAATCAAGATGGATGGGTCTTTTTGAAATTGTGAAAGTGTTTCCCTATGGAGTTATTGAATTATTGAATTATTGAATTCAAAAATGTAAAAAGCCTTCAAGGTAAATGGATACAAAGTAAAGCCATACTTAGAGGGAGTAATTGCTCGGAAAATGGTGGAGAATGTGCTACTCGCTTGAACCACGTCAAATTGAGGTTCTTTACTTCCAACTAATGATGTTAAAGAAGCGCTACACATGAGGTAACTCTGTTACTAAGATTTATAATTTTAATTATGCTATTTCTTACTTTTATTTTAGTTTGTTAAAAAAATAAAAAAAGAAAAAAAAGAATCAAGTAAAAAGGGCCATGGCCGTGGCTAAAATTAGTCACGGGCGTGAATTGGAAGCAGAAGCAAGTCATCCGTGACTAAGTTAGTCACGGGCATGAATTCATTGTGGCTGTACAAAACCAAGCCATGCCCCGACTATGCTTAGTCACGGGCGTGACCAAAAAAAAACGTGGCTGAAAAAGATGGTTGAACTCTTTTTTAAACAAGAAGACAAATAGCCATAGTCAAAGGCTGGGAAAAACTCGTATAACTCGGATAACTTTTGACTAGGAAACACACCCGTGACTATTGCTTGTTTGTTTCTTATTCTTGTTTTATAAATACTCTATAGGTTTAGTTATTTCTTCTTTCTTTCTCATTTAAACTGTTTTCTCCTATATATGTCTTCATAATCATGCCTTCGTGGATAAGAAATCCACAAGTGGGTTCATCCTCACTTCCCTGTCGTTCCTCTCGAGTGCAAGGGCAACAATCTCATACTCCCCCATCGGCTCCCTCATCGGTGATAAGTGCTCTTCCAAACGAGTGTGCCCTTGTAATTTTCTCATGCTCCTTATGTGGAACGGTATGCGGTTCTCTCTCAATGCAAAATTATTCCTAATCGTTTCTTGGATATTGAAGCTATGAATGAATTAGGTATTACCCGGAGAGTGAACCAATTATTGCATGCGATAGGGTAGACTAAATTTACTTAATTTAGAAAAAATTCATATATAGAACTCACACTGGAATTTTTGTCCACACTTGATTTTTCCCCACTTAGCATCGCAAATACCGAATTAGGGAGTATAGCTTTTAGGTTGTACGCCAAATCTCACTTAATTTCTCTGCAGCAACTTAATTCTATTTTTGGTTTCACGCACAATGATTTACATGGTTTCCATGAGAATTTTCATGCACGAAACTTTTTTGAAAATAAATAACCGATGGTGAGACTAATTTTGTTGCTAGTAAATCCAAATCTAGTCATTTCATTGACTCCGCCATTCGATATGTTCATCATTTTCTATCATTTACTATCTTTGGTAGAGGACAAAGTAATGGCTCTGTTTCTAACACTTGGAAACCGATATGGACCAACTGCGGACTTTCATAGCCAACTTGGATGCTCACCTTGGCCCGTACTTTCCCGGCCCTTCGCAACAACCGCCTCCATCTTGAAGCTCATCAATTTCAGGGGAGTTGTGCTTTTCCTTTCTCGCTTCTTATTTATTGCTTACATTGAGGACAATGTGTTTTTATGTGTGGGGAGGGTATTATTGTAACTCCCGTGAAAACCCTTATCCGTAACGCAACGTGTATTAGAATAATTCTATATATATGTATATTAAGAGTAAGTATAATTCTCATTTCATCATGAGAAATTAATGCTTGGAATATGTGATTTATGTTAAATTAAAGTTATTGTGCTTAAGATTAATGGTTTAATTATTAAAGAAATCAAATATGCAAAATCGAGTGTTTTAAGGACTATATTCTACCCGAGTTTTGTGTGAATTATTTGAAAACTTTAGGGTAATTTTTGTGTCAACCTTAAAGAATAAAAGTTGTTTATCTATGTTTTTAATAGTCCTGTATAAAAGTTTATAATATTTGGATCTATACATTAAGAGTTATACGAATTATAGTGAGGGTTGTTTCGAAATGCATTTTGTTGGAATTTTGGGAGAAGAATCGCCCGAATCTTGTGAGATTTATTTGATGCTGTTAGATTGATTTTTGAGAAAAACTTAAAGAATAAAAGTTGTTTTTCTATGTATTTACTAGCTCTCTATAAAAGTTCATAATTTTGGGATACATATAGAAAGAGTTATGCACATTTTAGTATAGATGGGTTAGGAGGTAACACTCGCTTAAATTTTAGGAAAAAAGAAATTCCGAATTTTAAAAATGGAAATTTCCGAATTTTTTATGAAAGAAATTATGTCTAATTACATGAACTCAGCTTATTAATGTGTTTATTTATCCTAAGTTTTTTTAGCCACCCAAGCACTTGAATTAAATGCTTGGAAGCCAAATCATCACCTTTGACTTCCAAAACATGCCGACTTTGCCTTCCAAGCTTCCTCCACTTTACATTTGGCCTAGTTAAATTTTAACACTTATGATATAAATAAATGAGAGGATAAAAGGTGAGTATATAAGTGAAAGAGAGGGTTAAATGGCTGTCATTTTTAGGCCAAAAACCGTAGCCATCCAGAATTAAAAGAGAAGCCAAATTGAAGAGAGAAAAACAGACAAAAAGAGAGAAAGAAAGAAAAGAGAAAGAGAAAGGGAAAAAGAAAAGAAAAAGAGCTAAGGAAATTCTAATCAAACCTAAAAGAGGTAAGTAGGTTTCATTTTATAGGCTGATTAATGTCTTAAATTATTATTTTTTAAGTTATTTTGTTAGTGTTTATTTCATGGGTTGTAATAATTTTCAATGGTTATATGCTTGATGCTTGGGATAAATCTATGTATGGATGCCTTGTTGTGATGATTTATGATGTTATGATGTTTTGAAAAATGTCCAAGTATGTGGTGATGGGTTGGATTGAACTTGGACTAAATTTAAGTGAACTAAAACATGTTTAAAGTTGGCTTGGAATGAACTAATAAATTAGTGTTGATAAGGAGTAAATTCTGTCCGAATTTTGGGGTGTATGTTCAAGGATTTTAGATCAATTTCTAGGTGAAACTTAAAGCATAAAAGTTGTTCATCTATGTTTCAGCTAACTTCCTTTAACATTTCTTAGTCATTGGATTCGTGTACAAAGAGTTATACCCAATTTAGTATGGATAGCTCTAGACAAACTACTATTAGGCAGATTGCTCCCTAAGTTTCAAAAATTTGTAATTAATTGTGTACTTGGCATTTAGACCTAATTTTTGGATATGTTATAAATAAATATGTCTAGTATCTAAAATAAAATGAGTAAGATTTAATTATGTTATGAAATTAGAAAATTATCTACTTGATTAGGAGTTGCCTAGTAATAAACCCTAAAACAAAAAAAATTAGACTTAGACAAAATTAATAGGTTTGGAATAAACTAAATGAGCTTGGACTAAATAAAATGGAATTAAATAGATTCAATGGACCTAGGATAAAGTTAATGGGCTCGGATTAAAGTAAATGGACTTGGACCTTCTTTTAAATATTAATGAAACTAATGAACAATATTAATGAGCGGAGATTGTGTTCCCACTTGTGGGTATCATGATTGGTATGTGAGCAATGGATAAATTTTGAGTGTGGGTTGGACCATGAGTATGGCATGAGAATGAAGGGTTGGTACTCGAATTTGGTTGAATGTGATTAAATATGTTATCACGTGCATCATGTGCATAGTGGGTGGTTTAAGACAAGTCAATTGATTGAGAAATGGTTTATACATCTAGGTTTGATAACCTAACTGGAATAAATGGGTATTAATAGTTCAGTACTCTAGGCTGTGTGCTCGCAGTATTAGACGATGGATTTTCGCTAATAGTAGTTACAACGAGGGATAATTTCATTGTAGCAGAAGATGATCCGAGGCTCATCCGGATGAAATCAAGTCGTGTGCTTGCACTATTAGACGATGGATTCTCGCTAACGGTAGTTACAACAAGGGATAATTCCGTTGTAGCATAAGGTGATCCGCGGATCACCCGGATGATAAATAGAGTAGATCGGCTAATACCTGGGGTATCCAAAATTAAAATTTATGAGTATGGTGGGAAGTCAAAACAACATTGCATATCACGTGCATCACCCACGCTTACCGAGCTTTGGCTCACCTTGTTGTTATTTTTTTATGTCTTGACGAGAAAAAGGACAAGTTGGTATGGATGCGGCTGGCTCCTCCTAACTGGCTCATGTGAGGCACCATATATTAGTTTTTATTTTATCCGTAAATTTGGGGTATGGAGTTCATGAGAAATTGAATATGGCCCGTAATGTTTTATTAATGTATTTAATTATGTTGTGTAAATTTTATCTTAATGAGTTATATACGTAATGTACTCGTTAAAGTTCTAAGAATATCATAAGAAAACTACTTAGAGTTTAGGGTATGTTAGCGTAATGCGCTTCGTCCGATACCACTACTTGGGTAGTAGAAATATGATTGGGGCGGGGGCATTACAATTATAATAAAAAAAAATTTCTTTATTGGTTGCACTCATTTTGTTCGTACTTCCTATATACAATGTTAAGTTCCTTAGGCCTTGTGATAAATAAAATTGAGAAAAAAGGGATTATAAAATAATTGAATGAATGTCTTACTCGCTTAAACTTTTAGAGCTTTGACTTTTAATTCTATGAGCATCAATTTCTTGTACTAAAAAAAAAAATCAATTGTGAGCTTTTGAGTCAAATCTTTTTATTGTATTTTGACAATCTCTAGTTGCTTGTAAGAGAGAGTTCGTTTATGCTTAGGATGCTCTATAACTTGCTTATAAATACCTTTCAAAAGATAAATAAACTGTTCACATGCATGCTTAAATATGATGAAGGCACATTAGGAATTAACCACGTGACTTAAAAAGCCAACCCTATTTTAACCTTGAGAGAACCTCTTTGAGATTGATAAAATCCTTTTCTTTGAAGACTCGAATATTAGCCCTAACTTTTTTCTTAAATTATCCGTTTCACCTACCGTAAGGCTAATGGACCAATTGAAATATGGTTTAGTCGTGTTTGGAAAAATATGCACATAAAAAAAGTGAGAGGAAATGTGGGGAAATCTAAAAGTTAAACTATGGTTGTAAGTAAGAATCAAAGTGGTTGAGAGGAGATGGAGGAAAAAAACAAGCTAGTTACCTCTATTTAAAAAAAAACTTCCCTTTATTTTAGTTTGTTAAAAAAAAAAAAACACTTTGCAGAGGACCCAAGATCTAGAGGGAATTGTGTAGCCTTGTGAATAAATTTATTTGTTTAAGTTTTGATTGCTCGTTAGTTCTTGGTTTAGCTCTTCTTTCCTAAATTTCATACCTTTCGCCTAGCCCCATTACAACCCTAAATAAAGACCTTCGATTTTTGCATGTAAGTGATAATAGTGGTAGTGATTGGATGAACAAGCAAGCATATGGTAGCATTTTCTCATAAATTGAACGTTGAGTGAAATTTCATTATCCCTTAAACACTTGAGTGAACTATGAGATGAATGACTTTCTTGTACGGATAATTGATTGCTCTATGAGTTGAACGGTTTTATTTCTAGAGTTTGAGTTTGTATTGATTGTTCATTCATGAAGTTTTATTGTACTTGAAGCTCACTTTTATTTATGCCAAGATTAGAGGATTCTTTTCGTTTTATATAAGAAGTATGTATCTTTATGTGTGTAGCCTTTGCTCTTTATTGTCTCTTTGCTTGAGGGTGAGCAAGGTTTAAGTGTGGGGAATTTTTTTGTGTTTATTGTTTATATATTATTTTAATAGTTTTTATATTAAATTCTATAAAATAATTCTAGGTTTTTAGTAAGTTTTTATTGTGATTTATTTATTATTTTCAGTTTATCAATATCATTATTTTTAGTATGTTTTTAATATATTGTGAATGTTTGATCCGATTTATGTTTGAATTAGATTCAAGAAACAAATTAAAGGATTGAGAATGTCACAACCATGACTTTTTGAGTCATGGCCGTGACTCGGCAAAAGGAAGGGAGAGTCATGACCGTGACTCTCCAAGGTGAAGAAGGCCTCGTGGCCGTGATCCAACAAGGAGAAGAAAGCTCACGGTCATGAGTTTCAAAAGAAAGAAAAAGCCTATGACTATAAGCTTCAAAAGGAAGAAAAGCCCACGCCCACGAGCTTAAAAAGGGAAGAAAAGCCCTCGATCGTGAGCAAATTTTCGGGGATTAAAGTTTAAGGATTGACGCATAAAAAGGAAAAGGAAGATATTCGGGAGGATTTTAAGGAGGATATTCGAGCAGCTCTCTCTATTTTAAATCCCACGTTGGATAAAAAGAGGGGTCGGTCGGAAACGGAGAGGGGAGTTCCATTAGCCTTTGTTCTCTCCGGATAGCCATTAAAGACGGACAGGAGATTAGGGAAAATGGGTGCCTAAGCTAGAAAGAGGTCAACCTCGGCTACGTAAAAGCCAAACTAGATTTCTTCCTAAACTCTAATTTTATTGCTTTCAATTCTTGATTGTGAAGACATGGAATTTATTGTGATTAATTCAATGGATGTTTATTTGTCAACTATGAACTAGTTTTTGTCTTGAGAATTAATAGATCATTTATTTGAATATGTTTAATTTGATTATTCTTGTATTGCATCTATGATTTTGGGATTATTTATATGTGATTGTTTGGCCACCAATTATATATCCGTGGTATTGGGTTGATATTGATCAAATATAACTCAATGATAGACTAAAGAATCATAGACACTAGGTTATCAATTAGAGATCCAAGTAACTTGGTGAAGAGATTCGCATGAATAATCATTTAAGTCATTTTGATTAAATATAGGATTTGATCGGTGAAGTTATATTCTCAAAAATTCTCTCATCTTGATCTTTATTCCCAGTTTTGTTACGATTACTCTGTAGTTGTTCTATGTTCTCAATTTAATTCATAATCATCAAACACAAACTAGTTAGAGTGTTTAGGATTTTATTTCATTGTTATTGTTTGCAATTGGAATTGAATTATTTTATGCCAATTACATCTCCTTGAGAATACGACCTTGGTTAACTCACTTGTATTGTAATTACCTCATGCACTTATGAGTAATTTACCTATTAATTTCTAGTACACTTTTGGGCACATCGGAATCTTATGCTTCAGCTTCGAAATTGGCCTCAAAATGTTCTTTAATAGTGGTTTTTTATCTCAAATTCGGGGTCTTATGGGCAAGATTCCTCATGCTATTGTAGAGCTTCAAATTAGCTTTCCCATAAAATCACCACTCAAATTATAAAGGGAAAGAAAAAAAAATCTTTTATAAATTATTTGATGATGAACCAAAAACAAAATCATAAATGAAAATACAAGTCATTTCTCCCAAGTTGTTTGATAATGAATGAAAATCGAACAAAAAATAGCTATAAAAATCAATTTTCAAAGAGCATTCATCAACGAATAAAAATCAAGTAGATAATGGCAACATGAAAATCATTTTTCATAAAATATTCATCAATGAATGAAAATTAAGCATTAACAATAACATAAATTGTTAATCAATAAACAAAAAACATGCTCGACAATTGCATCATAAAATTATTTTTGCTATAGATCATTAGTCAACGAATGAAAGTTAACCCGATAACGAGATTACAAATTATTTTTCATAAATCATTTGTCAATTTATGAAAATCAAGCTAATAGAGGCATCATAAGTTGTTTCACACAAATCATACAATTTCAAAATCAATCAATCAACATTATTATTTACAAATGATCATATTAATAATATTTTTTCTTATAATTTTGTTTTAAATATCAATCTATATTGTCAACTATTAGATTGGGTATTACCAATTCTCAACTTAGTCACACCAAAACAACACATAACCAAATTCACACTGGGATCAATATTCATTATGGATGATCTTTGAAATTAAATTCCATAACTTTTCTTCAAAGTCCATCGACAAGTATTGAATCCATTTTTATTTCTCCTTAATATACATGACGATGTTATACTTTTCAGATTTGATACACAACGATATATCATAACACTTCAAATCACTTTCATAACCAATCAAAATCATATGAAAAGCTCTAAATAGTTTTTAAAATGAAAAAAAAATAGTCAAAATTTATGCAAAAGGTTACCCGAACAACCTTTTGGAATTACTCGTTTTGTCATTGGCACGTGAAGAGCATATGCAACGGCTATTTACACTATGTTTTCCTAGGGTGCTATCAATTTTTTTTTTTTTGTTCTCCAATTTGTTTTTGATCTATTCTTTACGTGTGAGTGGCCAAAAAGCTTGCTCACACCCTTGTCTATCCTTCAATGAAGGCTATGTTGAAACAACCAATTAAGAATGGAGGATCGATAATTATAACTTCGGTTTCTTTCTCTTCTTACCTAAAATGAATTGGCTATAAATTGAAGAATTTTAGGCCTACAAATGATCAAGGAAGGTCTAGAAGGCTTGTTGAAGCTTCATCACAACTTTATGATGAAGATTATGATCGAAAAAATCAAACTATAGCTTAAGTAAAAGTTTTGGTTCAATCGAGTTCATAGTTGTTTTAACATTTTTTGACTTCCTCTATCGTTCGTGGTGGACTCGCGGATGGTTGGTCTAGTTTGGTCTATTCGTGTTTCAAGTAAAAAATTTGATCTGCTACTAATGACGATAGAGAAAAAACAACAAATTTTGATTTTTCCTTCTAGGTGAAGTTTTTGCATTCTACCTATGCCTAGTTTGAGATATCTATCTATCATCTCTTTGTCTAGATTCATTCCTTTTTGGTGAAATTGTCTTCTTTAGTTAGGGATTTCTTCACCCTTATGTCGATTTAGTTTATCCTAGAAATTTAGATTAATCTTAATTAAATCGAGTAAGATAGTCTATGTGTTCTTTTACTCATTTGCTTTTCTTGATTTGTTTTCTCTTTTACTCATTTTCTTTTCTTGATTTCTTATATTTTGATTTCTTTCTCTTTGCTCATTTTTTTTATACTCGGTTATTTTCATTCAAGACTCATAAAAATAACGGATTCATGAAAATTCATTAGAGAGGTTTAAAATTTTGAAAAAAAAAATTAATCTTTGGTATTCTTGAACTTTTGAAAAGCTTTAGAAAAATACAAGATCAAATCGGGTTATGACACTCAGTCATAAGGTTGGGATACTTTCTTTCTCTTTATTAGAAGATTTTAAAATAAAATTTAGACTATGCATACTCTATCATATTATAGCTAAAAATTGAAGTCATTAGAATTTGAATATATTTCATTAAAAGAAGTCATCATATACACAATTAATTACTCTTTTCGGAATAAAGATGTTACCTTCTTTAACTTTTTACCGGTTGAAAAGGTTATTAATTATTATGTCTTATCAACATTTTTTGTTCATATTTTCATAAAATACTTTTTTTATATAGAAATATTAGACATCAAAATAGACATTAATTAAGAGTATTTTAGAAAATATACTAACTAAAATTTTGATCAGACAAATATTTTATAAAATATATAAAGAAAATAATTTCTTTAGGATGAAGAAAGTATCAAATATGTGCTTATATGAGACTCAAATATTTCAAATAATGTGACATTGCTATAAATTGTTATAGATTTGTAATTTGTAAACAAACTTACAAGAAAAAGAATTTATTTGTTTCCTACATTTGAATTTCGGTAAAAATGAATGATAATAGTGGAAATACAATTTCTACAATTATTTTGTCATAACATAGTGCTTTTTTAATATAAAGTTTGCTTGCCTTAAAAAAATGAGTGCATGTGTATAAAATAAATATATTTCTTTATTTTTTTTATTCATGGTAAGGAAAATTTTTGAACCATTTTACATGCTAAACGAGATCAAATCTTCTTTTCGAGGAGACTTAAGAGCATACCTCTAATATTATTGTACTTTTTCTGAATATTGATTCCAAAATTTAAATCAAAAAATTCAAGAGATGATCATATCTCCTTAAATACCAAACTATCTCCTTAAAATTACTTTTAAAAGATGTTAAATATGTAGAAAATCCCGTAAGAAAAATGTAATTTCTAAAAGTTTTTAATAAGGGCACACATTAGAAAAACCCTCATTAAATTTCATTTTCTCTAAATACTATTTCCATTTTTAAAATTTGCAAAGAATTTTTTTTTTTTTAATTGGGCATGTATCATCATTATTTGAATTTAACCACAACATTTAACGAGTGTTACTTATCCACACTCGAATGAAAGATGTAACAAAAATTAAATTATAACATACAAGGATGGTGTGTGTATATATATATACACACACATGTTTTAAACATAGAATTAAGAGTAGAGGCTCTTGTAACCATTAACCTTTTAAGTAATATTCCATACCATGGTATGATACTTTCGCTAGGAATCCTTTTTGTCAATATTCACAATTCACTAATTATAGAAAAACAATATTCACAATTTACTTTATCCTTTTATTCCAACGTAGAAGCACTAATCTTTCTCTACAAATTGTTGAAAATAGTGATAATTAAGTAATTGATAATTTTACACACATGAATAATTTTTTTAAAAAAAAACAATATTCAAATATATAGTATAATACATTTCGATTTAATTCAAAATCAATGTCAAACAAATCATTAGAATTAATTATAATTAAATATTTATTTTATCAAATAAGAAACATTATACTTTTCTATATTGGCAATAAGGCTTATAAATAATACCAACCATATTGGTTGGTAGGTAAATTTAAAAATAAAATGTAAAGATCCAAAACAATACCATATAATTTGATGAGAACCATGGAAGAGCTTATGCATAGAGAACTTCCAAAGATCCATTGAGCATTCAAAAAGGCCTAATCACGCGAGGCTAAAGCCAACAAGCAAAAAGAAGCTCTTAATGGACTTGCAAGCAAGTTGGGCCAAGAGTGCAAATAAGGCTACGTCTAACACTTATGAAGTTCTAGGCATGTTTTCTCAAGAAGAGGAGGCTCCAAACATTATTAATCTAATTCAAGCTACAAGTTGGATTAATTAGGCCTACTAGTTGGATTTATTACTTGGATTTTTTATGCTTTTATTTGAACTCCTAAAAAAATTAGAGTATAGTCGGATTTGGTATTTAAGCCTTATTTAGACATGTTTTTTATTTGACAATTAGGATTAAATTATTCTCCACTATTTTAGGAGATCGTAGGTGATTAGAGGCTACTACGGTTTGTTTTATTTTCATCTTGTAAATAAGCTTTCAATTGTACAAAAAATGACAGCTTTTGTCATAATATTAAAAGTGAGGAATTTTTCTTTCTTGGTTCTTTTAAGAACTATAGAACTTATCAACAAACTAATCTTTTTTATAGTGTTCTCGAGACTTATCACCCCAAATCTCAACTAATTCCGGAGTACTAACTTTTCTTAATAAGCTTAGGAGCAAGGTTATTTCTAGTCTAAGTAATTTGGTTTGGCTTTTCTTGGGTTCTACATTCATTTGGCTCGTGGATTTCTTAGCACCGTCCAAGTTCACAACCCCAACCACCCACCCCCCCCCCCCCCACAACACACAACAAAAAGAAATAGTGTTATTTGTGTATAACTAGAGTAAATTATAAGTCGGTTCTCGTAGTTCGGAGGAACGAATTAATTAGTACTCTTGTTTTAAAAAATAATTATTTACGCTCTATACATGCATGCACACATACACACACATATACACACATATACACACACATACCAAAAACAATCTTATGTGTGTATAATAACTAGAGTAAATTATAAGTTAGTTCCTATAACTTGAGCAACTAATTAATTAATACTCTTGTTTTAAAAAATAATTATTTCATCTCTATACATTAATAAATTTCTTGTAATTTAATCATTTTATTTTTTTTCAATTTATTTAAAATTTTTGTTTTAAGAAATAAAAAAATAAGTAAACAATATGGAAAGATTGATGAAAAAAGATGACATTTTTTGAAATAAAATAATATTAAATTAAACATAGTAAATACCGATCAAGAGACTAAACAATTAATTTTTGAAAAGTTAATTGGTTTGATAATACTACGAACTTTTAGTCAAATAAAGACCGATATTCAAACTTTAATTTTTTCAATTTGAGTACTATATCTTTCTTTTTTTTTTTTTTTTTTTGCAATCGAGTGTACCTTTTCTATTGACCAACATCTAGTGTAATTTTTCACATGTGATAATGACGTTACTCAATAAATAAAAGACATTTGGTCTTGCTATGCCATATGTATTATGATAGAATAACTTAAAGATGTTAAATAATAAATTAACCCATACTAGCATCTAACTTTTTTCATGACTTCATTCAACCATCCGGTATCCATCTTCTTCCTCCTCCTTTTCATCCTAAAAAACTTCGACATCACTATCATTCTCACCAAGCATTTCCTCGTCATCAACATCCCTTATCCCACCTTTTTTCATGTCAACCTAACCATCTAACTCTTTATTTACTTCCATTCTAACTTCCAACTTCTCATTTTCAATAGAGCGCCCTAAAAACCCTCCTCTTTCAAGCTCTATTATTTCTTTATTTGCCTTTATTATAGCCTCCATATTAGACTTATCAATAATTTTTTATTTTATTTTATTTTTTTTATTTTTTTTTTTTGCATCAAAAACTTAATCGGACCCATTGACAACTAAGTCCTTAACAATAAAAACTTTTATCCTCCTCCATTCTCTTCTCAAAATCTCAACTAACCTTCTCTAGATTCTAAAACAAACTCCTATATATAATCAAAATCAATAATAGAATTAGCAAAATTGTTGAGCTTGTGATAAAAAAAAAAAAGGTCAATTTATTTTTGAAAAATAATGGGTGTTATTTGATCAGCGAGTTGAGATGACAATAGTTGTTGATGGCATGGTGGAGGATATGATGACAACTATTAGAGAGAAAAGGAGGAGCAACGACATAAGAGGTAGTGATAAGATTTTAATTTTATTCTTTTGAGTATCATGAGTTTTTTTTTTTTTTTTTTTTTACAAGTTGAGGGAGGCGGATTTCCAAATGATTCTATGGCTAAGGTTGCAAAATGTCAATTTGAAAACCATCACCACCTCTAGCAAATTTTGAGAGACGTAAACAAAATTTTAAATTGGAAATAGTGAAAATTAAATAAAATATCATTTAATGAGTTTAAAATTTTTTATTTGTTATGTTTTGTTTATAATATGAAGTTTGCTTAAAAAGTGTTTGATAAACTATCCAATGAGACTTCTTCATTGAAAATGTTGTATGTTGTTAGATTGTTATGATTACATCCTCATCTCATTGCTTAAACGTTAGTTTGAGTTTTTCGATCATTCTACTTTCACATGTCTCGTCACGTGTCACAAAAAATTGGTCAATGAAAAAGCTGGACTTGATTCCTAACCAACCTATATATATATATATATATATATATATATATTACTCAAATTAAAAAGAAAAAAGAAAAAAAAAGGTTCATGTACTAGTCTTTTTTTATCAAAAATTTAGAATCCTATTGAGACAATTAGTTTTTTTTTTTTTTTTTTTTTTTTTTTTTTTTTTGAAATACGAAAAACTAATCAATTCATTTCTTGAACATAAAAGGACTAATTTATGATTTACTTTGTATAACTATGCAACATATATCATTTTTTTTTCCGTTCAATTGGAAGCTAATTTAAAGGGCCTTAGGCTAAAACATTCTTTTCTATAAATATATATATCTAATATAAGGTAAGATTTGAATATGAGATTTATAGTGAAAATTCAAATCTTAATTGCTATAACGCGACTTTGATGACATGTTGTAACATATAATGATTAAAAAATGGAACACCAATAGGTTGTTGGCCGAGTGGCAAGTGAACTAATCCTCATATACATTTTTTATCAATATGGAAGACTAAAATTTTGAAGTCATATTTGCTAAAAGAAGTTAAATCTTGTTACTCCTCTCGAATGATTAGTTCTATCTCCAATGTGTGATGGAGATACCTAAAAAAACCAAAAAAAAAAAAAAAAAAAGAAGAAGAATAAGGTGAACTATATTTTTAAGCTAAGGTAAATGGTTATATTTCTTTTGAATTATCATAAGACTATAAGCAATGCTTAAATTTTTGGTGATTCGATATAAATCATCCTTTATGTTTTTTTTTTTAAAAAAAATCTGTTCATATTTGGTTTTTGTACTATTTAAATTATTATAATTAATTTAAATAATGATGTTCTAACAAAAGACATTATTAAAATAAAATAAAAAGTAAAAGAACTCAATCAATATAAAAAACTTATGTGAGATTTTAATCACAATAATTTAAAGAATACATGATCAAATAATAGCAAAACCCTTAAAAAATAATAATGCATCAGCTAGTCTTTAAACCCAAAACCCAATATATATATATATATATATAAAGAAAGGCTTTTAATTGACTTGGATTTTAGTTTTTGTTTACACAATAATCATTTTAAATACTTTGATATTTTCATTTCAATGTTAGTCAACAAATTTTTTATTATTTGATAAAATAAATATTCAATTAGGATTAACTCTAATGATTTGTTTGATATTGATATTGATATTGATTTTGATTTTGAATTGAATCATAACTTCAATATATTATATATTTGAATATTATCTAATATTTATTTATTTATTATTATTTGTGTGTGTAAAATTATCTTTGTGAGCAAATGAATTTTTCTTTTACACTAAATATACATTCATCAAAAAGGCATTCTTGGTATAAATGGAGGCAGTTTGGTATACATTGAGTTTCTGTAGTGTTTTCTTAAATTTAGTCAAACACCAAAATTTTTGGTAGTATTTGTAATTTCACCATATTTCTAGAATTGTGTTATTTAGTTTTTCCGATATGAAAATTGCAATATGAACAAATTTATCAATCATAGACAATTTTAAAAATATCAATATATATTTTATATTTTAGACTCCACACATAAGATAAACTAGTTAAATATTTACATTATCATATCATATTTAAACTCGAAGTAGAAGAATATATGGGAAAAAAAATTATGAAGACACCAATTCAAATATAGATGGTTTGTACAATATTGTTGAGAAAAAAAAAAGTTTAATTTGAGTATTTAAAACCAGAAACAATTGTCCCTATATATTTAAAACCAAAAGGAATAAAATAATCAATTATTATCTCTATAACAATTTAAAAATCACTTAACATAAATTAAACTATAGACTACGCGAGTAATTAATCTCATTATAGGAAATTTGAAAACTAATAGGGACTTTAATTTTCGTTAGGAAAAATACTAAGATAGTCTAGACAAAAAATAAAATAATCTAAAAAAATTGTCCTCTTTTGTCTTTTTTGACTTTTTATATAAATTAAAAGTATAATCAATTATTATGATATGTCAATATTTTTTACTCATATTTTTTAAAAATTATATTTGAATATTTTTTATAAATTAAATTTTAATTAAAGATATTTTAGGAAAGTATATCACTTAATATTTTAACCAAATAAATATTTTGGAAAAAATATAAATAGAAAGATAAATATTTTTTTTAAACAAACAAAATAATAACAAAATTAATTTCGAGATTGACGTATAAATTGATGTATTGATATTTTTATTGTTAAAGAAAAGAAAAAAAGAAAAGAAAAGAAAAGAAAAGGTGAATCTTGTTATAATTTGTCCAACCACTTTAATTCAAAAAATCAGTCGGTTTTGGACAATACAACTTTAGGGAGCAACATGAGTTGAACGAATCAAAACGTGACCAACGTTTGGACCCACATGTTATCCCACCTTTGTGTATCTTATGTATGTAATGTTTCTGGTAGCCAAATCATCCTAAAGAAGAGTAAATTATTTATTCAGTCCCTTTAGTTTCAATGAAATGATAACATAGTTCTTCATTCTTTAAATCCCAACTTCTTGTTGACCATCGTCCTATTGAAAAGTTTCTGTTTTTTCTTTCTCCAATAATTTAAATTGTCAAAGTTTCATTTCCAATTTGAAAGAAAATCAACAAATATTTTCATAAAACAACGATTATTCTTAACAAGAGTTAATATATTTTCAAACTAGAAGAACTAAATTATAATTAGTTTAAACAAACAGGGATTAAATACTAATTTACTCCCTCCAGGAATTTCAATATGCACAAATCCCGCGGAGCTTCTTTCTTTCTTTGCTTGCTCCTCCTCGATCCACACTTGATTTCTGACGCCATCTTCTCTCTCTCCTATGATTAAAATAAAAGAAAAGGGCAGCCCATCAACATTACATAGATAGATTGTACTTGCCTCAGTCATTTCTGTCTCCTCTTGAACGTTAAGAATTTATCAAGGCTAGCTGTTCCTCTCTTTCTTTGCTTTGAAGGTAATGAATTATGAATGTTCAAAGTTTTTTTTTTCCTTAATCGTTGTAACATCTGTTCTATCACTTGATCTGGTTAATTTTCCTATGCTTATCCAAATGTTTAATCTTTTCATATTCTTGGATATGGGATTTGTTGTTTTATTGATGTCAATCCAAGAAAATATATAAATGGGTTTAATTCTGTCTTCTTACAAGTCATTAACTAATGCATTTCTCTGTTTGAGTCTGTTTCTTCATTAGTGTACCGTCTATGTTCTGTTAAGGTTTTGTGGTGAGTTTCAAATTCTTTCTTCTCTCTATGTTTTTTTTTTTTTTTTTTTTGGGTGTGGGTTTATGTTTCATTAACTTCAGATTTCTCTTTGCAAGAATTTAACCATTATTTATCTCATGTTATTGTAAACTTTTGATTATGATTTCTGACATATTTTTGCCCTGTTCGACATTTGATGGCAAATCTGCATTTAAGCTTATGAAAATTTTCACTAGTTAGTTTTGAAATTCATTGCTTTCAATTTATTTATTTATTTATTTTCTTTTCTCTGCTTTATGTTTTTAACCATTGTATGGGTGTATACCATTTTTAAATGGAGCAAAGAATACTTTTTGTTTTTTTTTTTTTCAATTATTCTTAGGATTAATTTAGTACAGTAGTGGGTACATCTAAAAAGCTAGGGGTAGCAATGGGGTTGGGAATGCCTTGATTTGGTTTTACTCTAGCACGTTTGGTTTAGGATCCGCATTACAGCCTTTAATACTGCCTATATATTGGGTGTGTCCTTATGCTTGGATTTTTGAAAGTTTTTGTGTCTTATCACTTTGCATCCCTGCCTATTTGTATATAGAGTTTCATCCGGTGTGAATATTTATATACTCTTGTTAAATAAAAGTTTTTGAGCAATTATCAGGGTCAGAAAATATCATTACCTTATGCTTTGTTTTTTGAATTATTGTAATCTGCACTTTCTGAGAATCATTAATCAAATGATTCTGGCAAAATATCCATTTCTTTTATGCATAAGCAATGATCTCACATTGCTATTATTGTTGTTTCCCAGATTCTTCATGGTTTTTTCTTGCTAGCTTGGTGTTCCATCTTCCAGCTTCAAAAAACAAACAACAGGGAATGCAGAAAGATGTGTTTCAACTCTGTTAATTCATCTTATGGAGGCTTTGAAATTCAATTGCCATTGAGGTTGTGCTTATCCATCCCTTATGAGGTTGGATACTCAACACATGACAGATTCACATTTGGGGCTCAAACGGACAAGAAAATCAGAAATATAATTTCTGTTGTGTTGAAGCATTGTCTTGGAGCAGACGATTGAGTTTTCAAGTTCTGAAGATTCTCATCCTGTAAATTATATTTTACAAATATAGTATATCAGGATTTCTCATTGACAATGGAAAATAAGGGGAGTGTGTTGATGGAAAGGTATGATTTTGGGAGATTGCTAGGCCAAGGAAACTTTGCTAAGGTTTACTATGGGAGAAACCTGAAAACTGGCCAGAGTGTGGCCATCAAGGTCATTGACAAAGAGAAGGTTCTGAAAGTAGGGCTGATGGATCAGATCAAGCGAGAGATATCTGTCATGAGAGTGGTTAAACATCCAAATGTACTGCAACTATATGAGGTTATGGCCACAAAAAACAAAATTTACTTTGTTATAGAATATGCAAAAGGTGGGGAAATCTTTAATAAGGTAGCAAAAGGGAGGCTGAAGGAAGATGTTGCTAGGAAGTATTTTCAACAGTTAATAAGTGCAGTTGATCTTTGCCATAGCAGAGGTGTCTATCACCGAGATTTGAAACCAGAAAACTTACTACTGGATGAGAATGGAGGTTTGAAGGTGTCAGATTTTGGCTTGAGTGCTGCTGCTGAGTCTAAGCGCCAAGATGGTTTGCTGCACACATCTTGTGGAACTCCTGCATATGTGGCTCCTGAAGTTATTTATAGGAAAGGCTATGATGGGGCCAAAGCTGACATCTGGTCTTGTGGGGTGGTCTTATTTGTTTTGCTGGCTGGTTATCTCCCATTTCATGACATAAATCTGATTTTGATGTACCAGAAAATAAGCAAGGCAGAATACAAGTTCCCTAATTGGTTTTCACCAGAAATGTGCAGGCTGCTCTCAAGAATGCTTGACCCTAACCCAAGAACTAGAATATCCATCACAAAAATAATGGAAAATTCCTGGTTTAGAAAAGGATTCAATACTGATGCAGTTAAAACTAAAGATGAAGTGACAGAATTGGATCCTTTGGCTGCTGATGCAACATTTGATTTTTGTGAGAATGATATTGCTCCTGCCGAAGCCAGGAAAGAGTCGAGCCAGCCTACCATTTTGAATGCCTTTGATATCATATCTCTTTCATCTGGGTTTGATTTATCTGGTTTGTTTGCGAAAGATAACCAGAAGAAAGAAACCAAATTCATATCAATGCACTCTGCCTCAACGATTACATCTAAACTGGAGGACATTGCTAGGCTTCTGAAGCTAAAAATAAAGAAGAAAGATGGAGGGCTGTTGAAGTTGGAGAGATCAGAGAAAGGTAGAAAAGGGGCGCTGTCCATTGATACAGAAATATTTGAGTTCACTCCATCTTTTCATTTGGTAGAGGTGAAAAGTTCTAGTGGTGATACACTGGAATACCAGCGGATACTGGAAAATGGAATAAGACCAGCTCTAAAGGACATTGTTTGGGCATGGCAAGATGAGCAGCAGCAGCAACACGTGCTTCCTTCCTAGTTGTGCCTGCATTGTGAGTAATTGTTTTGCTGTTTGAATATCCAAATCTATTTCATAAATTTATATGGATCTGTCACTGTCCTATTTGTGCTTGGAAACAACCATCATTCAACATTCTTAATGGTTTGAATATCCAAATTTATTTCAACCTTTCACCATCATATTTGTGCTTGTAAACAACCATCATTCAAGTTCTTAATGGTTTTTGGTGCTCCATTTATCTTCTTTTTATCATGTTTTCTTGGAATTTTGCTTTCATAATAGTTATTGCTGCTCCTTGAGCTTCTTCAAACGAGTTAGCTTATTTAGGGGCTTGCATTATTGTCAGCACTGCTTGTGTTAATGCCAAAATCGCAATGATCTTTGTTAAATGTTGGATGGTCGAGAAATGATGAACTGAATTTGGTATTGTTTACTTAAGGTGTGTTGCAGGTTGTTTTGTGCCTACCTCAACTAAGAGGACTTGGATAAAAGCTGATTGAGTGGCATGCAGTAGGGTAGCATAACTCCTAGAATTCAATGTTTTTACTCTCGAATAACTATTGTTCTTCTACTATTGTATGCGAGGATTTGTTTTTGGTTATTTTATCTACAATAAACAACAATACAAATACGAAAATTAAGGCTGCAGACCTCAACCTAAAGTCTTAAACATGCTCCATTAAATAGAGAACACTGAGCACAAATTGAACTGCATATTACTTTACATCTGTATGTTCATAAAATGATAACATCAGTATGTACATAAAATGGAGTATTGGAAACTAGTGCAAATGCAACTGAAGGAACTCGTTGCAAGCATAGAAAGGACCGATCTCCAAGATAACCAAACTAACCTGGTGCACTACTATAAGCCTAATGTTATTGCCTATGGATTACAATTATGCCCACTCACGAGCCTACTAAGAATTCCGGTAGTGGAAACTGGGTTCTGAAGAGGGATTTTTGCAGTTGTTGGATTGTCTGTTGTTGTTGATGTCTCTGCTTCCTTCAGTCTTGTCTTGTATACTCCTAAATTCTTGCGTATCACGCAACCGCCTAGGTCTCTGCTAGCTGTCCTGCTTTCTTTCTACATCTTCCTTGAATTTCTTCTATAATTTAAGAGGATAAAAGTATGACAAAATAAGCGATATTGATGGAAATGGAAGCGGCTGAAATTAGAACAGAATCGTTGCACAGAATGGGCTAGTTGTTGTTGTGAACCTTGTTCCGAATCTGAAATCATTTTGATAACATTTGGTTCCATAACGAAGTTGCATAAGAGCACTTCTGGCATTACTAGGACTCACCATTGAATCACAAACCATACTGTTATGGTTTGACCATATGGCCACTTCTGGCAAATTACAATACAGATATGGTATTGGTGTCTCCCACGCATATTTGAGTCGAAGAAAAACTGCCTTCAAAACTTACCAATCCATCCCGATCTGGTGTAGCTTGCAACTCTTCGCTGTAACATTGATTATTACAGGAGCTGTTGCAGCATTCTGATCTATTTAAAGAGTTTTTTTTTTTCCTCCATAATAAGGTATTTTTAAATCATATTTACCACAATAGGATTGTTTTAAATTTTTTTTTAAATCAAAATAAGGTAATTTATGCCATAGAGGAATCATCTCATTTATATAACTTAATATGTCAGCTTTTTTCTTTAATTATTTTATTAAATAAATATTTTATCATCTCACTTTTTTTTTATAACTATTTTCTATTTATATTAGTATGTTCTTCTTCTTATTATTATTGTTTTCTTATCTATCTCTATCCTTTTTCATTTCAGCTTATAATAATTTATCCTTTTTATCACCCATCGATTTTCATTTTGGTTTTCTCTTTTGACAAGACCTTCAAATGCATTTCCAGGTGTTCATAATCCTTTTCTCCCTCCACTCCTTTCACATGTGAAAACATTTGGGTCCTTCCATTTAAAGAAGAGGAGGAAGAAGAAGAGAGGCATCATGTTGATTTTGGGATTTCTCTTGTGTGGAAATGCAAAACTGGTTTTGCAAGTATGAAACAAGAAAAAGCCATTTGCGCCACCCTGTGTGATTTGAGAAGAGGTGAGGAAGACCCCTGAGTGTTTAAGCCTACAATTACAAACAGCTTTATATTATGTTCTGCAGAACAAAAGGGCTTGAAAATTTCTCAAGTATAATAAAAATTACAGAGGATTTCTCTATAAATTGAACATAATTTATTTTTGTTAATCTGAAAAGGAACAACAGAAAGAGAAAAAAGAACGATAAAAGAAACTAGATCGAAAAAGAAATTTAGAGGAACAAAGAAGATGAAAAAAAAAAAAAGTTTTGGGGCTAGCCACCAATCATAGTTTGGCTAGCAGTAGCCCCTAGACCTAAAAAGATGAAAGCTTTTTTATTTTTTTCTTTTAAAAAGAGAGGCTTAGCATTTTTATATTTTTTAATTAATAAAATATCTAAAATGAAAAAGAAACTATTTAATGTAATGAAATTATTTTTCAACAATTAAGAAAAAAACAATGTGGATGAAAAAATCTCATGTGGCAAAAAAATATTTTTATTTTGAGAATAGCATTCCAATTAAGGAACAAAAATTTTAAAAATGTATTGGTTTGAAAAAAAAATTCTATTTAAAAAATTCTAAAAGATGTGATGGTGAGACTGTTCAACCTCACTCGTTAACACATACTCAAATAATCGTGGACCATCACTTAATTGCACTCGTTTAACTTCTTTGCATGCATCTTAATTTTTCTTTGATAGTGTGAATGAGGGGTGAGCATTCGGTTAAACGGTTCGGTTTTGTACGATTCGGTTCGGTTTTTGGTTAACCGAATTAAAAAAAATAAAAACCAAAATCGAACCGAAATAAATTCGGTAAATTCGGTTTGTAACCGAATTATTTCGGTTTGGTTTCGAAATATTTCTGTTTTAAGCAAAATATTTGCTATATAAAAAAAACTCATTACAAAGAGATGTTTTGTACTAGTACTTAGTTCACTAGCCAATGAAGTAATATTTTGTTATCAATTAATCCTTTTTATAAACAATCATAAAGCCCTTGAAGATTTTAACTAATCTTTAATGAAAACGAGTCCAAGTGTAATAAATTTGCTCATTCAAACACACCGTATCCCAATTGATTACACTCTGTCACTTTCTTTTCTTATCCCAACGGTTCTCAAAATTTACTTTCCATCTGCGTGTTTCAGTTTCAACAAGAATGAAGATTGAAAAGTTAGGGATTTAGAAATTAGGAAATTTTTTACTTTTTATTTCGGTTTTCGGTCGAAACCAAAATTTTTTTTCTAAAAACCGAACCGAAATGAAATAATTTTGGTTTTTTTTTTCGATTTTATATTGTATAATTTTATATTTAAAACCGAACTAAAATTCATAATTCGATTCGATTTTATTCAATTTTCGATTAACCGAACCGTTTACTCACCTATTGTGAATGGCTCGCGGTTGCTTGATGCTGCATGATTCTCCACAAGTTCATTCTAATATGTTTTAAAATGTTACTTTTCATTTGCTTTCCTTTTCATTTATTTCTTAGAATTTGTGCCAGGCAAGTTGGCTTTTTTATTTTTTCACCCTTATGTTTTGAGCCAATTTTCTTTTATGCCATTTGTTCTTATGTCATGTTATTTATTTTCCCCTCCGTTTGTTTCCTTTCGTTTTTATCCCTTTTGGTCCTTTTGTAAGTTTCTTTCCTTTTTCCACAACATTTAATGGTGATACGAGGATTGTGTTTTTCCTTCTTTTTTTTTTGCTCCCCTCCAGCATTTGACGTAGAGAATTGCCTGTCTTAGGGGCCCGATGAATCATTGATCTAATGATGTGTATTTTGATTTGCTCTGTCCGTTTCTTCTCTAATATTTATACTTTCTTTAAAAAAAAAAAAAAAAAAAATCTTCTCAAGAATAAGAAAAAAATTCGTCTGTGAAGTTTATAAAGATTTTAATATCAATTGCTGTTTTAATACAATATTGTGAAAAAAAAATTAAAGTATTTTTAAAATTTTAGATTAAATTTTTTATTTAAATTATTGCAATTTTTTTATCTTAAAAATTAATTTATAAGAAAGAAAAAATTGTGTTCTTTAAGTACAAAATTTATGAAAACTATAGGAAAAATAAATTAAATATAAAATTTTAATTATTTTTTTAAAAAAATTGTTTTTTTTTAACTTTTGATTTAATATATTTTAGTAAACCCGTAATATAATACATACTATTAAATTAAAATATTTTTTTAAGTTAATTTTATTTGTTCTATACGGTTCGTGACAGATAGCGCAACAATTAACTAGTACTATTTATAACATGTGACGAATAGGACCATAATAGAATTATGATAGTACCATAACACTATTCTATATACAATGCTAGATTTCCCCTTAAATGAATTAATTCAGTTAATTTTTTTATGTGATAATCCATATTATTTTGTTTATTGGTTTTGAGATGAGTTCAAGCGAAACCACAAATATATTAGACTAAGGATGGACCTCGTTCGAACAAGGTTTTAGGTTGCAAGTATGGATACGGGTATTCTAGCAAGACTAGCGTTCATGCATTATTAATTAGAATATTTTAGAGAGATTGACGTAGTAGGTTCGGAGCGGAATCTACAAAATGAAGGCTCCATTGTTTTTTTTTTTTTTATTTTTACTAGTAAGTTGAATTTAGTTAACAAAAAAAACCTAGTTTTTTTTTAACTTAACTTTGATCATCCAAACTTAGATGACATGACACAATTTTCGCGATCAAAGGTATCTTTTTTTTTCTATAAACACCAACTTTGTCACACGGTGACCTTTTGACGATCGTAAAAATATATGAGTTTGGAAGGTGGATTGCCTCTCGGATTTCTAAAAAAAAAAAAAAACAACCTAAAAGACTCGGTTACGAGAGTTTTAGGTAAAGAGGTTGATTATACAATAAAAGAAGACTAATGTCTCTCTAATGTGTCCTCATAATGAAGTTACTACTCATTTTTAACCCATGAAAATTTATTTATGGAAAATCCAATTTGTATCCACTTGTCTATCGTGATTTATGACTTTGATTATTTGGACTTTTTTTTTACCAAGTTTTAAATCGGGTGATTTGGAGATTGAAAACAAATTTAGTTTCTCGCCTCAATTGTCATTGGACTATTGGAGTCCATTTGAAAAGTAAATATCGAATCTTAAAGCCTATTTACAAATTAAGCCATCCAAATCCCATACAAGAATATAAAAAATAAAATATAACCAATTTGATCCATAAACTTAAGTTCACCTACCAAATGATGCAATAAAAATTAAAAGTCCATGAAAACAAATATTCAAAAGTATGGGCATGGCCTTAAGCCCATATGAACTTGCCATACCATTTAAAAATAATAAATCGAGCCCCAAAGTCCAATGTTTAATTAGAACCAAATATGCAAGAAGGCAAAATTAGTGGCACTAAGAAAAGAAAAGAAAAGAAAAGAAAATAATCATTCCAAATAAACAAGAATAATAATTAAACAAAAATAAAAATATGTAATAATAAAAAAAGCTATGTCATTGGAACAAAGTTGGGTTTAGGTTTCAAACCTATCCATCTAGACTTACCTAAACCGAAATTACATCAAATAAACACACAAATACAAGATATAATAAAATTAAATATGCCGAACAATAGATCATGTAAAGATAACTCTATAGAAAATAAAATAGCTAATTGCCCCTACAAAGTCCTTGGCCTATTAATTCATATTGGCTTATTTTACTTTCTCCTTGTCACTACATGACATTATGGGACTTTTGAGATTTTTTGACTAAGAAATAAGAATTAAAAGGGTTTTTAGAGTTGTTAACTAGTATTAAAGGAACTAAGAAACCTAAGAAAGCTACTGAATTGCGAGATTTTAAATAAGAAATTGGTTATGTTTTTTGAAAGATAACAATCACCTAAAGATATCTTTTTTTAGAAAAAGATATCGATTTAATCTAATCCTAAAAATATATCTTAAAAAAGCTATGTTTGCCAAATTATTTACTAGTCTATTTTCCAATATTATTTGTCATCTAGGTTAAATTGATTTTTAAATTTTTTAAATTTTTTATTGTGAAATCATAGTAAATTGATGTCGGGCCTTGAAATTGGGAGTCTTGTCAATTTAGCATCGGATCCAATTACATCTTGACATGAATGATATGTCGAGGAACAACATAGTCAATTAAGGATGTTTGAATGACTTAATCAACCAAGGATGTTTGAATGACTTACATAGATCTTAACTAATCATTTCCATTTTGATTTTTTTTTTAGAGGATCGAGATTAAGATCAATCTCTTTTTAAATAGGAAACTCATTAATTCAATCGAAATTTTCTCCCTCTCATAAGATGATATTTTCTTTTCCTAATTATTAATATAACTTGATATGGGATTGTCATCGGTCTCTAGGATCTAGGAGACTTGATGATCCCACGACCTAACTCGATATTCTTCATTAGAAAAAGACCATGCACACGACATTAAAGAAAATATCAAAATAAATATCAAACAAAATCTAAATTTAGTAAAACTTTTACAGGAATTTGAGAACACAAATGTACACATCATCTAAAAATTTCATGCCAAAATTACATCTTGAACAGATTCAAATAGTTAAATTTCAAAATAGCCTCGTACCGATAAATAAATTGATTGCATAATATAAAAAAATGAAAATAAATAAAAAATCACTTCCTAAAATGATGAAATTTTAACAACTATTTAAGATCATGTATATATACAACACATAAAAATTTCAAGTCAAAATATTTAAGGTAACTCTGTCAAACAAAGTCAGAACAACCTTTTTTCAAAATTTAAAATATAGCAGAATAACAAAGAAATTACAATTAAATACCAAATTGTGTCAAAAAATAATGAAATTTAAAAACTAAGATAAGAAAAATCATATGTAGAACAAATAAAAATTTTACATTAAAATAATTTAAGTATAACTTTCAAAATAAGGAAAAACTAAACTAACCTTGGGGTTAGAGTTCTACCAATTTCACCCCTAAATCCTTTCCCATTAGAGACATAATTGTAGGAAGACTATGTCGTTAACTACTAAAATAAATGAACCCTGTAACTATGAGGAGCATAACTTTAGAGAAAGCTATCACATTCCAGTTTGGATATGAACTGAAACTCGTTCATGCAGCTCAAGTAAAAAATGTACCCCTCCCTTTTATCTAGGATTCATACAGGTTTAAGCTTCGAAAGAGTCCATTTTTTTCTTTGACATGGGTATGAACTTTTAGATAAAAAATGTTCTGTCTTCCTTTTGCTTGTCATTCACTATTTTTGGCTTAAAACCAAAATTTTTCTTTAACCTCTAAACCACAACATATAAACATAGAAACCAGTATATAACACTTAATAGATGAGACAAAAAGAGTGAATCAAGAATTTCATACCTGTTGTGAGGTAAGATTGTAAGCACAATATGAGAAAAACATGGTTCTTGAATTGCTACTACTTCTCTCTATGCTCTCGGTCATTTCTTTTATTTTCAAGGCCAGGAAAGTCAAGACCTTTAGCATTTTCTTTCCTCCGCTTTCCTTGGTCTCTTTTTTTTTTTTTTTTTTTGCAAACCCTAGAGAACTGTCAAGCCACTCTCCCTTCTCCTCTTTACTCAAAGACTGACCAGCCCTAAAGACTAATGTTATTTCTTTCTTTCTCTATTTTAGTTATTTTCAAAATCGAGAGCTTCTTTGAAAAAAAAAACTAGGAAATGGAATCCTTTCTAACCCTTGCCTCCTTCTGTTTCTCTTTAAAACCAAGAAAAGCTTCTGTTTTTGAAAACCCTAAAACCAAAAAAACCTTTCCTAAAACCTTCACTTCTTCTTTCTCTGTTAAACGTCTATTTATATACCCCTTATCTTTTAATCCTCAACCTTCATCTCTAATTAAGCCTCACCCTTTATTTCTTTTTTCAGTAACCAACCCGCTCCCCCTCTTGTTGTTTTTCTCCTTTGTTTTCACTATTACTGTCATTTTTATGTAATTTGCAGAGTGCTGAGAATCAAAGATTGTAAGGACAAGACATGGCTAAAAGGGATGACTCAATACGAGGCCAACTATTAAAGAAAATCCAAGATCAAGTTGTAGCTCTTACTCTCGTTTTTTTTTTTTTTGTTTTTCTTCTTCTTCTTCTTCTTCTTCTTCTTCTTCCGCTCAAGTTTGTCTAAGATAAATAAAGAACAACGTTAGAGGGAATTTAAAAGATATAGATAACGAACGACAAGTAGTCCATGGTAAATATTTTAGTTTGTCATGTCATCTACGCGTTCCTTCTATGCTCATCCCTACGTGTTTTAATTTTTTTTCAATCAGATCCCTAGGGTAGAGTATTTTGGTCCTTCCAGTCCTAATTCTTACAAACTACCCTTAATTCTTTTTTATTGTTCTCCAAAAATTCATGACGTTCGTGAATCGACCTTTCAAAATAATTATAATTAAAACCATTAGTAAAAATTTGAATATATATATATATATAATTGCCAAAAAAATCTACGATAATTACAAGATGAAAAATTAGGTTATGATAGTTGTCTTCTCTTTACAATACTTATGTTACAAAGTCAAATGAAAAAGGTATTTCTCATTGACTTTGCATAATAAGTCTGTAAATAATTGAGTTTTTGGATGATAATATTGGTAGTTATATTTTCATGAGCGATCAACCCTTTTTGGCGATCTTGTTCACAAGGATGACTTATCCTATTAGTCATTTTCTCATGAGTGATCGATCTTTTTTTATGGTTTTGTCTCAAGAGTGACTCGTCTTATTGGTCATACTCTAATGGATGATCAACTTTTATTTTTTTCTTATGATTGTGTTCTTAAGGATAACTTACGCTTTTGGTCACATTTTTAAGGACAATCATTTTTTTTTATGGTCTTGTTTTCAAGGACGACCTATCCTATTGGTCATATTCTCATGGATAACCGACATTTTTTAATGGTCTTATTCTCAAAAGTGACCTTTCGATTAGTCATATTCTTATGGGTAACAAACCTTTTTTGTTGGTCTTATTCTCAAGAGTGACTAGCCCAATTAGTCATGTTCGATAGTCAACCGACCTTCTTTGGTGGTGTAATGCCCGATACCCGCTAAAATAGAAATGTAATAAAAGTTTAATATTAAAATCGTGTGAAAAAAAATATATTTTTAAGAATGAGAAATAATTATTAGAAATTTAAAAGAATATTTAGAATGGTCAAAATAGTTTTTTCATGCTTAAAGAATATTTTAGTGATTTTTCGGTACATGAATAGTAGTTATTTCATGAGAAAAATTAATTAAAGGATGTTGTTTGTGTATGAAAAATATTTTTTTTGTTTAGAATAATTTTTAGAAGGGTGTTAGATTATTTTATATGATTTTATGAATTTTTCTACATATGGTGAATATTTCATTGAATTTTCTAAGTTTAGGAATAGTGTTTTTAGAGATAAAAAAAATTAAATTAGGTGACTTAGAAGTATGAGGAAATTTTTTAAGGGCATAGGAAAATAATAAGGAATGTGTAGGAATAATTAATAAATTTAGATTAAGTTTGTTAAGTGCAAGGAATATTTTCTATAAGAAATAGTATAATTTTCACACTAAATAATTCATTTAGAGGCCTACATGAGGTCCAAAAATTATGAAAATTTAGATTGAATCCTCTTAATAAATTTTTAAATTTATTATGGAAAGAAATTAAATTTTAAAAAAGTATAAAATAAAATTTTAGAGTTAAGGGGCTAATTGCATAGAAATTGGGGACTAGATTGCATAAAATTTAAACTTTGAACTTCTAAATTAAATTAGCTATAAATATAAGGAGTTTAAAAGTTGTTAAAATTTCTTTGAAGGAAGGGATTGAAGTGATCAATTGAAAAATTGAAGGATGGTGAAAGGAGTAATTAAGGAAAAAGATTAAGAAATGAGGGACCCAAATTAAAGAATTTTTTTCGGCTTTTCTTCATGCTCTAGCCGAAATTTGGCTCCATTATTGAGCCACAATTAATGAAGTTTGACTTAAATAAAAAGGAAAGGCTATTAGCCGTGCAAGGTGGAGGGATTTAGTTTAAAGAAAAATTAAAGGCCTAAAATTGTCCATTTTGGAAGGATAAGCTTTAAAAACAATTCAATGGCCAAGATCACTCCAAAACACCATAATTTCAATGGTTGAGATGGAGTCAAAATTCTTCAAAAAAAAAAGCGCCTATAAATAGACAAGCATGAAAATGGCATAAAAATCACAAAAACCTAAAGGAAACTCTTGAAAAAATTTCCTAGGAATATCACACCAAAGACTCACCAAAAACTTACTAAAATCACTCCTACACACCTTAAATCAACCTACTTAGTAAGGATATCAAGCTAAGAACTCAAGAAAAATTCAAGGGAGAAAAAGGGAGGTTAGGCCGAATTTTGAGGAAGAAGAAGGAAGGAGAAATTTTTGAATTCTTCACATTTTGAAGTTTAATTGGAGCATGTTTAGGTAAGTTAATCTCACCTACACCACAAGAATATTTAATTTCAATTCAATTGCATGTTTAATTACTTGAATTTGCCTTAATTGCTAAATTAGAGAAAAATTTAAGGTTAGGGTTCTTGGTGACCCAAATCGGGGGAAATGATTTTGAACTCATAATTCATGTAATTAAGATGGAAAAAAGTTAATTAGGGTTGAAAAGTTTGGTGAAAACTCAAAAATTCCTAAAGTTAATTAAGGGTAACCATTCGACCTAAACTAAAGAAATTTAAGATTGGAATTCAAAGCAATCCTATTCTGGTTTGGTGAGTCATATACACTTAAATAAGTATATTTTGATGAGTTGAAGTGAAAAATGCATCAAAAATAGAAGAAAATGGGTTTTATGGGCTTGGGCCCAATTTTGGCCCATTAAGGCCCAATACGGGTTTGGACCAGATTTCGGGTCCCAAATGTCAATTAAATTAACTTTTATAGTTTTTACATATCTATTCTACTTATTGTTAAAATGGTGGGACAAAATAAGGAGAAAATGCTAGGATTCTAAAGAGGTTAAGTTTAGGCCTAAATGAGAATTTTGGAGAATTAGTTTTAAACCAAGTTTTAAACCTTAAAATTGATGATTCAGACTCAAAACACAGTAAAAGAATGGTTTAGAATAAAAAGCGCTCATAAAAATGTAAAGAAAAATTGGGTTAGGAAAATTGGGCCTCGGGCCCATTAAGGCCGAAACCGAAATTGAACCTCCTAAATCAATGAAATAATGCCTAGTTAGGTTGGAACATGAAATGATACTTAATTTGGTAAAGAGCAAATATGGAAAGATAATTAAGAACCTAAGGAAAAGAATTTAGGAAAGTAAAGTGAAAGGTAAGTTTAATGAACAAAGAAATGGAACAAAAATGTTCATCTTCCTTTATGTTCTTTCAAATGCTATATGAATACATTAGGTTATTAATAATGGTTACGCTTGAATGTGATTGATGATGAGAATTGGGTTATGATGATTGATGTACCAATGATGGCGGTGTTGGTTTATATTGGATTGATATTATCTATGCCGTTATGCTACCTAATTTTATATCTATTCTTATGACTTGGTTACATAACCATTCAAAGTAAGCATTCATGAATTCATACCGCATGCTAGTTCATTGCAATTGCATACACATTCTTAGCTCATGAATAATGTTTTATGTCATAGAAATATATTTTATGTCATGGTTATTCGATAGTAATCATAATGATTTTAAAGAAAAAGATTTCCTTGACTTTAAGGTTTTGAGGAAAGGACTTCATGGGTTTTTCATACAATGATGGTAATGGTTCGGAGTCGGGCAAGTGCGGATGTGCACTTTTAGAGGCTCGGTAGGTCGCGTCCGTAGGCCGGTCCGGTTCGTTGGACATACATTATGGAAACCTTGAAGCACCTAAATGGGACATGTCCACAAACAGAAAAAGGATTTTCAGATTGCTTTATGTTTTATGACATGAGGAAAAAGGAGACTTACTTGTTACATACCTACATATACATGAACATGTATTGCATGTATCCATTAACTTGCGAGTTATCGCTCATCTAGTTTCTTATGGTGTAGATAAGTAAACCACTATGGCCTACTTCTCTGTGGAGCTAATCATCAAAGGAGGCACTTGATGTGTTTATCTTGGATGGGGGTTTGATTTTCGGATAGACCCATTGCATGCTATTTTAATTATATTACGAGTTACGATTCTATATGTATTTGATGCAGTGACCTATCCTATACAATAGTAAAGGCTATGAAACGAGTAAGCGATATGACTTGATAATGGTGTGAAAGCAAATAACCCAATTTTATAGTAATTGGCATAAAATTAGTCTTATGTGTAAATAGCTAAGGTGTGTAATTGAACCGAGTAATAACGAAATGATGCGAGTAGTAATAGTTATGTAATTATTATAAATAAATAGTAATGAATAATTTAGTACATGAATTATATTAATGACTACCTAAGAAGGTGAATGAATAAAGGTAAGCAATTTAAGAAAACTAAAAAAAAAAAAAATTATAGCGACTTTTTAATAAAGAAATATGACCTAAGCGTTATTACTAGACGCCCACCGGTAAACCTCTTTAAATAAGTTACGATAAGATCACGAGTGCCTTGTTAATCTACATTCAATGTACTTCGATGTGGTTAATGACGGTAATATTCTCGACCCATGAGGTCCTGAGGTCGGAGGTGTTACGGATATGGTATCGAGTAGTTTTTCAAACCACATCCAAGATACGTTCATGGTGCTCTTTGGTAATCGGTAAATATGTCTCAATTGTTTATCGTGCATGTTATGAATGAGATTGATGTGGTGTTTTGTAGACGGTAAAGTTATAATGTGATATGGATGACCTATTGAATATTGTGTATGTGTGAATGTAAAAAGAAAGAAATAGTATGCCACTTAAACGGGTTAATAATAATACCCTAGTGGTAACGTGGGGTCGAGCCGAGTATCGGGTGATCGAGAAGGGGAATTGATGGAACTCGCTTAGGAAGCAATAGGAGATAATAGAATGGCAACAAAAGAGGCATGAGGAATAGATTCGAGAGGATCTTGGAAGTGACCCGACGAGGTCCAACCGAAGCTTATCAACCGCAAAGGAGCAAAATGGTTGAACGGTTCCAAAGGTTCAATCCGATGGAATTCGGGGCGGGTTAAACCTAATGTAGTGAAAGAATGGATTGAGTTCTTAGATGTTATTTTTGAGTACTTGGACATGAGTGATGCGGACAGTGTAACGTACACCACCTTTATGATGACTTGTTGATGCACTCAATTGGTGGGAAATTGTAAAAGTATCACTAGGAGATGAGGGGCTCACCCGGAGCTAGTTCAAGGATCCGTTCAATGAGAAGTATTTTTCGACACATTGAGGTCCCACAAAATGCGGGAGTTCCTCTAGCTCGGACAAGGAGACATGTCGGTCATCGAATATGTTCATAAGTTCGAGCATGGTCGTCGCTATGCTACTTTCTTTACCAAAAACGAGGATAGGAAGAATGAATATTTCCTCCGTGGCCTCGAATCCGAGATACGAAGGTTTGTTCGCATGTCGCCCAATACTTATAAGGACATGGTTCGGAAGGCATTTGGAGTCGAAGTGGACCGAAGGAAACCACTCGGGTACCACCGCTAAGCATGAGAAGGGAGGAATCCCTCCAAACAGATTTGGAGGACGATCCTAATAGAAAAAAAAACCTTTCAATCCAAGCCGAAGGAACAACAATAAGAAAGGTAAGGCATCCGTTAAAGTTCTAAGGATTGAGGATCGTGGTATTCCAAAATATCCAAAATACGGATACACTCATACAAGATATTGTTTGATAGGGACTAACATGTGTTATTTCTATCGGGAGGCTAGACATCTAGCAAATAAGCGTCTAAAGAGGAAGTCTCCGAAGGACGATGTGTACTTAGACGCGTGTATACCGACCCGGGACGAAGAAAATAAAGAAGATACAAATGTAATATGCGGTAATGTTTTAATCCTCAACTATACTGCATATGCACTAATTGACTCGGGTGCCACGTATTCATTTATTGCACGTTCATTGATGAGACGACTAGGCATGGTCCTAGAAATGTTAGATGTGACTTATGAGGTGGCACTCCCATCCGGAGAGTCACTCGGAATCTAATGCTACGATTATGGGTTATGAAATAAAAATTCAAGATTCTACCTTACATATTGACCTTATAGTCTTAAGCCTTTGAGACTTCGATATTATTCTTGGTATGGATTTCCTATCCAAGAATAGAGCATCGATCAACTATACGGGTGAAAATGTGATATTTCACCTATCGGATGAATAATTTATTGAGTTATATGCTTGGGAATCGAATGAGACTCGTACTTATGGTGTCGACCATAACGGCTTGGAAGTTAATAAAAGGAGGGTGTAGGGTCTACTTAGTGAACATGGTTGATACTAAAAAGGAGGAAAGCCCGAGACTATAAGATATTAAGGTAGTTAAAAAATTCTTGGATGTTTTTCCCGAAAGTATGTCGGGATTACCACCAAAAAGGGAGATTGATTTTGAAATTGAATTAGAGTTTGGAACGACGACCGATATCTAAAGCACCCTATCGGATGGCTCTAGCGAGTAACTCGGATACATAAGCTCGTTGAATAAAGGTTATATCCCACCTAGTCGTTTGCCGTGGGTAGCCTCGGTCTTATTTGCGAAAAAGAAAGATGGGTCACTACGGTTATGCATTGATTATAGAGACTTAAACCGAGTAACTATTAAGAATAAGTATCCCCTTCCATGAATTGATGATTTGTTTAATCGGTTAAAAGGAAGTTCAATGTTCTTCAAAATTGATCATCAATCGGGATACCACCAATTGAGAATGAAAGAAGAAGATATAAAGAAGACGATGTTTAGAACACGATATAAACATTATGAGTATTTGGTGATGCCATTTAGTTTAACCAATGCTCCTACCTGTCTTCATGGATTTAATGAATAGAGTATTCTATGAATACTTGGATAAGTTCATGATAGTGTTTATCGATGATATCTTGGTATATTTCAAGAGTAAGGAGCATTTAAGAAGGGCATTGTAGACATCTACGAGAGCACAAATTGTATGTAAAACTAAAAAAGTGTGCATTTTCACTCGGGCAAGTGGTGTTCCTTGGTCATGTTGTGACTAAGGATGGGATTATAGTAGATCCTAGCAAGGTGCAAGCGATACAGGGAGTAGAAGCGGGCGAAGAATGTTTCGAAGTACGAAGCTTCCTCGGAATGGGAGGCTACTATCGAAAATTCATGGAGGGATTTTTAAAGATAACCGCGCCACTTACTCGATTAACAAGGAAGAATGCCGTGTTCGAGTGGGATGATCGGTGTGAACAAAGCTTTCGGGAGCTAAAGTTCGGGCTCATGACGGTTCCAATATTAGCTCTTTCGAAGGACAATGAAGACTTCGTAGTTTACACCGATGCCTCTCGAATTGGTCCGGGGCGGTCTTAATGCGGGATGGGAAGGTAATTGCTTACGCATCTCAATAATTAAAAAACTATGAAAGAAATTATCCCACTCATGACCTTGAGTTGGTCGTAGTAATCTTTTCCTTAAAAATATAGAGACATTACTTATACGATGTTTGATGTAATATCTACATCGATTATAAGAGCCTCAAATATATTTTTACTCAAAAAAAGTTGAATATGAGACAAAAAAAAATGGCTCGAAGTGCTTAATAAACACGACATCATTTTCTATTATCATCCCGAAAAAGCAAATGTTGTGGCCGATGCATTGAGCGAGGAAGTTTGTTACAGACTTTACAAGAATAAATTACGTGAGACATGGAGATACTTTAACCGAAAGTCATCCCAAAGCAAAATCGAAGCAACCTTTTAGGTGCAATGACCATACGACTAAATACGAAGTAAAGGGTTAAAGAAGGGCAACAACGAGATCCGAGTTCCTTAAGATTTGACAAAAGGTAACCGAAGGAAAAATGACGAGACTTTGCCCTGGATAATAAAGATATTTGGCGTTATCGGAATAGGTTATGCATTCCCGATGAAAAGGAGCTACGGGATGAAATTTTAAAAGAAGCTCATGCTACACCGTATACCATACATCTCGGAGGTATGAAGATGTATCGGGATCTCAAAGAGACTTATTGGTGGAAAGGGATGAAATGGGATGTCGCCGACTATGTGGTAAGATGTTTGACATGTCAACAAATCAAGGTTGAACACCAAAGTCTATCGGGATTATTAAGACCTTTAGATATCCCAAAATGAAAGTGAGAACATATATCGATGGATTTCGTATTGGGTTTACCAAGATCGAACGGGGAGCAAATGGTATATGGGTCATCGTAGATCGATTAACCAAGTAAGATCATTTCTTGGCCATTAAGATGACTTATTCCATGCGAGCGGTACAAAGAATTATATTTAAAAGAAATTGTTCAACTATATGGAATTTCTATCTCAATCGTGTCGGACACAAAGACCCTCGATTTAAATCACGATTCTAGAAAAGCCTCCATGAGATGATGGGAATACAACTAAAGTTCAGCACGACTTTTCATCCATAAACAAATGGATAGACGTAATGGGTGAACTAGATAGTAGAAGTCATCTTGAGGGCTTGTGTCTTTGGACTCGGTCGGCAAGTTGGAAAAAATATCTATCACTCGGTTGAGTTCGCTTACAATAATAGCTACCAATCGAGTATTGGGATGGCACCCTATGAAGCTTTATACGGGAGAAAGTGTCGATCGTTAATACATTAGGATGAAGTACGTGAACGAAAGTTGCTTGGGACCGAGTTGATCCAACATACGAATTGCTATTGTTCGGTAAATTAAAGCGAGAAAGAAAAAGGCCCAAAGTCGACGGACAAGTTATGCTAACATGAGGAGAAAAGAGTTGGAGTTCCAAGTAGGTGACAAAGTATTTTTGAAGGTAGCCCCTATGAAAGGTGTAATGAGATTCGGACGAAAAGAAAAATTGAGTTCACGTTATATAGGACCCTATGAAATATTAGAGAAAATGGGTGATCGAGCCTATAGGTTGGCATTACCACCTTTGTTCTCATTAATCTATAACGTATTTCATGTATCTATGCTTCGACAATACGTGGACGACCCTAATCACATATTGAATAGCGAACTCCTCGACCTTCGAGTTGATCTTAGTTATGAAGAAGGACCGGTGCGGATCTTGGACCAAGAGGTTAAGAAATTACAAAATAAAGAGATTCTTCTAGTCAAAGTATTATGGAGAAATCATGAAGTGAAAAAGGCAACATGGGAACAAGAAGCGAGAGATGCGAGCGCAGTACTTCGAATTATTCTAATAGAAATTTTGAAGAAGAAATTTTTGTAAGGAGGGAAGGATGTAATGCTCGGTACCCGCTAAAATAGAAATGTCATAAAATTTTAATATTAAAACCGTGTGAATAATTATATTTAAAAGAAAAAGGCTATATTTAAAAGAAATTGTTCGACTATATGGAATTTCTATCTTAATCGTGTCGGACACGGAGACCCTCAATTTACATCACGATTCTAGAAAAGCCTCTATGAGATGATGGGAACACAACTAAAGTTCAGCATAGCTTTTCATCCATAAATAGATGGACGGACATAATGGGTGAACTAGATGGTAGAAGTCATGTTGAGGGCTTGTGTGCTTGGATTGGTTAGCAAGTTGGAAAAAATATCTATCACTCGGTTGAGTTCGCTTACAATAATAGCTACCAATCGAGTATTGGGATGGCACCCTATGAAGCTTTATACGGAGAAAGTGTCAATCGTTAATACATTAGGATGAAGTACGTGAACGAAAGTTGCTTGGGACTAGAGTTGATCCAACATACGAACTGTTATTGTTTAGCAAATTAGAGCGAGAAAGAAAAAGGCCCAAAGTCGACGGACAAGTTATGCTGACATGAGGAGAAAAGAGTTGGAGTTCCAAGTAGGTGACAAAGTATTTTTGAAGGTAGCCCCTATGAAAGGCGTAATGAGATTCGGACAAAAAGAAAAATTGAGTTCACGTTATATAGGACCCTATGAAATATTAGAGAGAATGGGTGATCGAGCCTATAGGTTGGCATTACCACCTTTGTTCTCATCAATCCATAACGTATTTCATGTATCTATGCTTCGAAAATACGTAGACGACCCCAATCACATATTGAGTAGCGAACTCCTCGACCTTCGAGCCGATCCGAGTTATGTAGAAGGACCGAGTGTAGGTCTTGGACCAAGAGGTTAAGAAATTACAAAATAAAGAGATTCTTCTAGTCAAAGTATTATGGAGAAATCATGAAGTGAAAGAGGCAACATGGGAACGAGAAGTAGAGATGTGAGCGCGGTACCACGAATTATTCTAATAGAAATTTCGAAGAAGAAATTTTTGTAAGGAGGGAAGGATGTAATGCTCGGTACCCGCTAAAATAGAAATGTCATAAAATTTTAATATTAAAACCGTGTGAATATATATATATATATAGAATGAGAAATAATTATTAGAAATTTAAAAGAATATTTAGAAGGGTCAAAATAGTTTTTCCATGCTTAAAGAATATTGTTATGGTTTTTTGATACATGAATAGTAGTTGTTGCATGAGAAAAATTAATTAAAGCATGTTTTTTTAGTATGAAAAATATTTTATTTGTTTAGAATAATTTTTAGAAGGGTGTTAGATTATTTTATATGATTTTATGAATTTTTCTACATATAGTGAATATTTCATTGAATTTTCTATGTGTAAGAATAGTATTTTTAGAGATAAAAAAAATTAAATTAGGTGACTTAGAAGTATGAGAAATGTTTTTTAAGGGTATAGGAAAAACCTAGGGAATGTGTAGGAATAATTAATAAATTTAGATTAATTTTATTAGGTGTAAGGAATATTTTTTATAAGAAATAGTCTAATTTTCACACTAAATAATTCATTTAGAGGCCTACATGAAGTCCAAAAATTATGAAAATTTAGATTGAATCCTCTTAATAAATTTTTGAATTTATTATGCAAAGAAATTAAATTTTAAAAAATTATAAAATAAAATTTTAGAGTTAAGGGGCTAATTGCATAGAAATTGTAGACTAGATTGCATAAAATTTAACGTTTGAACTTCTAAATTAAAGTAGCTATAAATCTAAGTAGTTTAAAAGTTGTTAAAATGTCTTTTAAGGAAGGAATTAAAGTGATCAATTGACAAATTGAAGGATAGTGAAAGGATTAATTAAGGAAAAAGATTAAGAAATGAGGGGCCAAAATTAAAGAATTTTTTTTCTTAGGCTTTTCTTCATGCTCTAGCCAAAATTTGGCTCCATTATTGAGCCAAAATTAATGCACTTTGACTTAAATAAAAAGGAAAGGCTATTAGGCTTTCAAGGTGGAGGGATTTAGTTTAAAGAAAAATTAAAGGCCTAAAATTGTCCAATTTGGAAGGATAAGCTTTAACAAAAATTCAATGGCCAAGATCACTCCAAAACACCATAATTTCAATGGTTGAGATGGAGTCAAAAGTCTTTCAAAAATTGTTTTTTGCCTATAAATAGATAAGCATAAAAATCACAAAAACCTAAAGGAAACTCTTGAAAATTTTTCCTAGGAAAATCACACCAAAGACTCACCAAAAACTTACTAAAATCACTCCTACATACCTTAAATCAACCTACTAAGTAAGGATATCAAGCTAAGAACTCAAGAAAAAATCAAGGGAGAAAAAGGGAGGTTAGGTTGAATTTTGAGGAAGGAGGAAGGAGAAATTTTCAAATTCTTCACATTTTGAAGTTTAATTGGAGCATATTTAGGTAATTTAATCTCACCTACACCACAAGAATATTTAATTTCAAGCCAATTTCATGTTTAATTACTTGAATTTGCCTTAATTGCTAAATTAGAGAAAAAAATTAACGTTAGGGTTCTTGGTGACCCAAATTTAGGGAAAATTATTTTGAACGCATAATTCATGTAATTAAGATGGAAAAAATTTAATTAGACTTGAAAATTATTGTGAAAACTCGGAAATTCCTAAGGTTAATTAAGGGTAACCATTCGACCTAAACTAAAGAAATTTAAGATTGGAATTCAAAGTCGTCCTATTCTGGTTTGGTGAGTCATATACACTTAAATAAGTATATTTTGATGATTTGAAGTGAAAAATTCATCAAAAGTAGAAGAAAATGGGTTTTATGGGCTTGGGCCCAATACGGGTTTGGACTAGATTTTGGGTCCCAAATTTCAATTAAATTAATTCTTATAGTTTTTACATATCTAGTCTATTTATTTTTAAAATGATGGGACAAAATGAGGAGAAAATGTTAGGATTATAAAGAGATCAAGTTTAGGCCTAAATGGGAATTTTGAAGAATTAGTTTAACTAAGTTTTAAACCTTAAAATTGATGATTCGGACTCAAAACACGGTAAAAGAGTGGTTTAGAATGAAAAGGGCTCATAAAAATGTAAAGAAAAATTGGGTTAGGAAAATTAGGCCTTAGGCCCATTAAGGCCGAAACCGAAATTGAACCTCTCAAATCAATGAAATAATACCTAGTTAGGTTGGAATATGAAATGATACTTAATTTGGTAATGAGCAAATATAGAAAGATAATTACGAACCTAAGGAAAAGAATTTAGGAAAGTAAAGTGAAATATAAGTTTAATGAACAAAGAAATGGAACAAAAATGTTCATCTTCCTTTATGTTATGGTTATGTTCTTTCAAATGCTATATGAATGTATTTGGTTATAAATAATGGTTATGCTTGAATGTGATTGATGATGAGAATTGGGTTATGATGATTGATGTGCCGATGATGGTGGTGTTGGTTTATATTGGATTGATGTTATCTATACTATTATGCTGCCCAATTTTATATCGATTCTTATGACTTGGTTGCATAACCATTCAAAGTAAGCATTTGTGAATTCATACAGCATGTTGGTTCATTACAATTGCATACGCATGCTTAACTCATGAATAATGTTTTAAGTCATGAAAATATATTTTATGTCATGGTTATCCGATAGCAATCGGAATGATTTTAAAGGAAAAGATTTTCGTGACTTTGAGGTTTTGAGGAAAGGACTTCATGGGTTTTCTATACGGTGATGGTAATGGTTTAGGGTCGGGTAAGTACGGACGTGAACTTTTAGAAGCCCGAGTAGGGCGTATCCATAAACGAGTCCGGTTCGCCGGACATATATTATGGAAACCCCGAAGAACCTAAATGGGACATGTCCATAGATAGAAAAAAGATTTTTATATTGTTTTATGTTTTATGACATGAGGAAAAAGGAGACTTACTTTGCATAAAGCGGTGTTGCATACCTACATGTACATGAACATGTATTGCATGCATCCATTAACTTACCGAGTTATCGCTCATCTAGCTTCTTATTGTGTAGATAAGTAAACCACTATGGCCTACTTCTTTGTGGAGTTGATCATCAAAGGAGGCACCCGACGTGTGTATCTTGGATGGGGGTTCGATTTTCGAGTACACCCACTGCATGCTATTTTTAATTATATTATGAGTTACGATTCTATATGTACTTGATGTAGCTGGCCTATCCTATACAATAGTAAAGGCTATGAAATAGTAAGCGATATGGCTTGATAATGATGTGAAAGCAAATAAACCAATTTTGTAGTAATTGGTATAAAATTAGTCTTATGTGTAAATAGCTAAGGTGTGTAATCGAATCGGTAATAACGGAATGATGTAGTAGTAATAGTTGTGTAATTATTATAAATAAATAATAATAAATAATTTAGTAAGTGAATTACATTAATGACTACCTAACAAGGTGAATGAATAAAGGTAAGCAATTTAAGGAAACTCAAAAAAAAATTTATAGCGACTTTTTAATAAAGAAATAGGACCTAAGCGTTATTACTAAACGCCCACCACGTAAACCTCTTTAAATAAGTTATGATAAGATTATAGTGCCTTGTTAACCTATATTCATTGCACTTCGAATGTGGTTAATGACGATAATATTCTCAACCCATGAGGTCCTAGGCTAGGGGTGTTACGGGTGGTCTTATTCTTAAAAGTGAACCGCCCTACCGAGTCATATTATCATGGATGACACACCCTTTTTAATGATCTTGTTCTTAAGGATCATCTGCATCTATTGATCATATTTTCATGGACAATCAATAATTTTTTATGGTATTCTTCTCAAAGACGACTCGTCTTATCGGTCATATTCTCATGTGTAACTAGCTTGTCTTGAGGGATTTCTTCTTAAGGGTAATCGATCCTATTGATCATGTTCTCATGGATAACTAGATCATTTTTATGGTCTTGTTCTTAAAGATGACCTATCATATTGGTCATATTCTCATAGGCGATCAATCCTTTTTTAGTGGTCTTATTCTTAAAAGCAATCTATCCTATTGGTCATATTCTCATAAGTGAGTCGACCTTTTCTAATGGTCTTGTTCTCAAGGATGACTTACTATATTGGTCATATTCTCACAAGCAATTAACTTTTCCGGATGGTCTTGTTCTAAAAAATGACCGACTCTTACGGCCATATTCTTATGGGTGATGACCTTTTTGGTAGTCTTGTTCTCAATAAAGACTTTCCCTATTGGTCATATTCTCATGGGTGACCATCCTTTTTGATGACCTATTATTAAGTGATCTTTTTTGAATTGATAAAAAAATTAGGCAACAATGCTTGAAATGATGAAAAAAATAGCCGACAATGTATTAAATGAAAAAGATTGCTAAGCGAGTCTTGCTTAAAATGATGATTTGGGGGAATAGAACCTTTCACTATCTTGTAACTTTTAAATTATTGTTTGGATGATTGTTCCATCTTTATATTTGAGATGAAGTTCTTGAAATATATCAATAAAGCTAATTGCAATGGTTAGTTTCTTACCTATAAGAAATATAAGTCGCCCTTTTTATAAAAACTTCAACTCCCTCCCTCTTGTTTTTTTTTTCTTATTTATCTTTTTCATTTATATACTAAATCATAGCCCATAGCATTGATGTAATCTCCTTATCCCCTAGTCTTAATTATAATTCTTGACCATTCATATTCAGCTATTCTTATAAACTTGGATCCTTTTTTTCACCCTTCATAAACAATTGGATTGAATGGACTTTTTTTGAACCTTTGAAGGTTATAACCATCTATATATTGATATATTCCCCACTTGTAGTTTGGTTTTTGATCTTTGTTCATATGCTCTCTTCTTTCCTATGCCTTTTAGTAATCTTGAATTTCACATGCATTTTCAAAAATATTGAAGTTTTCAAATTTTAGTGAGTTTGATTTTCATAAAAGAAACTCACGAGAATTCAATTAGAAAGCTTTTTATGCTGGAGTATCGATTACCTCTATTACAAGCTAGAGTATATCATGCAAATATTGTGATGTAATCAATTATTAAGGTCAAGTGGGAATTTTTATTGGGGATGACACTAAAAAGAAAGTTTTGGGTTTGAGTTTTCAAGAATCTATGAAGAGGTGAACTATTGGCATTCTCTTTAGGATTTTAGGTATCAAAGGGATATCCTTCCCTAGAATTGTTATGGATTTTCTTGCTCCCTAGCATTTCGAACTTTGATATTGCCTATAATGATGCAAGGCATGTATCCCAATCTTAACTATCTTATATGACATGTTTTGTTTTAATTATTTAGAGATTGTTGCTTATCAATCCTATATTTTATCTTTTAATTGGAAAGAAATTTTACAAGCATGTAACATAGGTGGTCGTATGGCTCCAATAAAGATAGGGATATTTGAGGCTTAAAGTGTTTTAGGGTCTATTGATGTAGGATCACTTTGTTGTTTTGAGAAAATTACCTTTTAACTTGTCTCGCCTCATTTGTGGCTTTAATGGCTTTTTTTTTTTATACAACCCATATTTTCACATTTATTTTATTGCATTTTGGTCCTTTTGAATACTCGTTTGGATTTTGAACTCACACTAGCAATGCTAGTCCACTTACACTTATCGTTTACCTTTTTTTTTTTTTGGAATAGTTGGGTTGACTAATGGTATTCTTTATTACCACCGATGAGGCTTCCTTGATGATTCTTTTCACTATGAGCAACATTTTCTCTATTTTTTTTTTCAAATTTTCCTTTAATATAAAAGGTAATCCTAGTCTTAGTTTTCAAGAACGGAATTATGAGGCTCAAAATGGTACTACAAGGTGTAAACTTCCTTATAAAAATTTAGTAATGGTTTTTCCTTATTCAATCGGTAACCTACACAGTTTAATAAGCCTTGACTTCCTCTAGTGAGCTTTGCTCAAATTAGAAATGTATGAAAAAATAATGTCTAGATAGAACTTGTACTCTAAGGATACACCACTCGTTATTATAAGAGATATCAAATGGATATCTTGTTAGCTAGGCAAGGGTAATAGACATTGAAAAAGTTTATGTTATATATATATATATATATATATATATTGGTTACTTTTGGAATGATTATATCTCATATTTGCATGATATGTTGGGTTTTCACAAGATGTATTTGTTCGTTTCACTCAACTCGCCATTTTATTTGTCTATTACTTGACAACATATAATGTCCGAGTGTTGCCTTCAAAATGATATCTTGTTAGTTTTTAGAAAAACATCAACTCTTTAGATAAAGAAATCTACATTTGTTTTAAAAAGGCATGTGAAAACTAGATTTTCCTCAAAAGGCATCGAAATTGAGAATTGGCTTTTCTTGAGGTGTATTGTGATTGCTACCACTCGAGTAAAGAACTATAATGATATATTGTGTCTTGCATGCTAATTTATGGACAATATTAATTGAGATAATATAATATCGGGGTAAGTTGAGAGTTATATGGACCGTGAGTGTGAAATAAAGAAGACATATTTAAAAGGATATGCAATGCACATATTCGACCTAAATTTTTTCTTTTATTTAGTAGAGAAGAAAACAACATGTTTCAAGTATAATACTTCTTTATCAAGTCGAGTGTGTGGGTTTAGCTAAATCGCCCACTTCCATATTTTCCAAAATTAGTGCTTTTCTCGAAAAAACCTTCTTAACCATATAAGGAACTTTATAATTTGGTGCCTATTTGCTTTTATCTTCTCATGATATTGGTAGAATCTTTTTTAGTACTAGCTCTCCTTCTTAGAATTCCCTTAGTTGTATTTTGTTTCTTATCATATTCCTTATCCATCCCTTTCTAACACGAGTTACACATGTTAAATTACCGCCAACCTCTTTTCACTAATTATATTCAATTGTTTGTACCTAATTTTGGTCCATTCAACTTGCTCTAGTTGGGTTTCCATAAGCACTCTCGGAGATGAATTTTCATTCTTACACATATCATCGCATCCATGTCATAAACCAAAAAGTATTGGGTTATCTTGAAGGATGTTCTTATAGTTGTGTGATGGGTGTACGAGCATATCGAAGCATCTCATGCCACTATTTATATATGATCACCATTTTTTGCTCGATCTTCTTAATGTTCTTATTTCGTCGCCTCGACTACACCATTCTCTTTGGTTGTACGGTGAAGAATTTAGATGCTTGATCTTCCACTATTTACATAGCTATGCTATCATATTTTCTTATCAAAATTCGAGTGTTATCGGTGATCGTGGTTTCTAATAATCCATATCAACGCATGAAATTCTTTTTTATGAATTGTTTGATCACTTTATAAGTGACATGAGCATAAGGTATGGGTTTCACCCATTTGGTGAAGTAATTTATTATAACCAAATAAAACGATGCCCATTGCTTACCTTTAGATTGATGGACCTAATAGCATCCAAAACCTATATAGCAAACAACCAAGGGGATACCATATTATGTAGAGATATAGAAGGAGCATTGATCTTGTCTCTATATACCCGACATTTGTGACACTATAGACATATTCTATACAATATGCATTTATACTTGGTCTAGAAATACCCACTCCACTATATCTCGTTTGGTCATTATATGTCCATTAGCATCCGTGGTGTAAGCCTCTTCATGAATTTTCTTGATTGTTTTTTGAGCTTCTACCTTATCTAAACATCTAAGAAACATGCCATCAAAACCTCTATTGTATAACACTTCACCATCTAGGTAGAAATCCATACCCATTCTTCTTAAAGTCTTTCGATCCACCTTCGAAGCACTTGATATGTATTTTTGATTTTAAAAGAACATCTTAATGTCATGGTACTAGGCTTTTTCATTTACCTTTTCTTTTATTGTGCAATAATGGACGAGAGAGTTTTTAGCTTTAATACAAATAGGTTGTATCCTTAATCAATATTTGAGCTGAGTCTTTGAAGCTAATGTTGTTAAAGCATCGACAAATTGATTCTTATCACCTCTCGAGTGGATAAACTCAATTTCAACAAATTCTTTAGCCTGACTTGGTCAAGTATATTTGATATTACTTTAATTTTTATATCTTTGGTCCGCAACTCACCATTGACTTGGTAGATTATCAATAATAAATCTTTATATACCTCAAGCATTTTGTTTCCTCTTTCTTGAGCAAGTTCTAAACCATCGATACAATCCTCATATTCAGCCATATTATTTGCACATTTGAATTAACACTAGATGGCTATAGGATATTGTTTTTCACTTGGAGAAATTATGATTGAGATATTAATAACCGTATCAAAATACATGGTCCACTAATCGTCATCGGAGTCAACCACTCCTACTTTATACATCATGATGTCTTTATCAAGAAAATCAAAGTTTAATAGTTCATAACCATCAACAATATTATCTACAAGGTGGTCAATGATAACACTTTCTTTCATTGACTTCTTTATCATATAAACAATGCCATACCGAGTCGGAAGCACCTACCATCTTTCAATGACAAATATGACTTTTCAATGATATACTTGAGGGGATTTGTTTTTGAAATTAGCTAAATAATATAGTATAACATATACTTTCCGAGCCATTTAGCTCCCACATTAGGCTACAACATAATTTCTTTAGCATATTATGATGAGACTTGCAATCAACGAACTTCTTGCTCAAATAGTAGATAACTTGTTTATTCTCTAAAATCATCATGTCAACCTAGAAAACATCTCATTGTAGGTTTAATAATTATAAATTATAAGATTAGAAGTTAATCTAGTACTTGGTAAGACCAATAAATGCGATTGCTTGATTTTTTCAAAGGCTTTTTAGTAATCTTCGTCCCATGTTCTCAAATTTTTCTTTTGTAGTAGTAAAAAAAAAGGTTTATAACTCGGTTATAAGTTAGAAAATAAAATAGGCTATATAATTCAAGCTCCCTAAAAAAATTCTAATCTCTTTTTTACTATAAGATGGCGATATTGTTTGGATGGCTTTGACCTTGTCGAGTCTACTTCTATACCTCTATCACTTACAACAAACAAACCCTAGTAATTTTCCTAATCTAACACTAAGTGTGCACTTTACTAGATTCAACTTTAACTAATACTTCCTCAATCGTTCAAATAACTTTCTTAAGGTTTGGGTATGATCTTCTTCGGATTTGGACTTGGTGATCATGTTATCCACATACACCTCTACTTCTTTATGTATCATATCGTGGAATAAAATGACCATGACTTGCTTGTAAGTTGCTCCTACATTCTTTAATCCAAATGGTATGACTTTATAATTATAAGTTCCTCGTAGCTTGATGAAAGTGGTCTTTTCGATATCCTCCTCGGTTATTTTAATCCAATTATACCTAGAAAATCCATCAATGAAGAAGCAAGTGGAATTATTTATCGTATTATCAACCTATATATTGATGTGAGGCAAGAGAAGTCATCATTCGAGCTAGCTTTATACGGATTCCGAAAGTTACCCCACATCCTAATCTTCTAATTCTTTTTCTCTACTACCATGATGTTAGATACCTGTGCTAGGTATTTGATCACTTTTAGAAATCCTACCTCAAATTGCTTGATGAATTCCTTTTTGACTTTAGTTAGAATATCTAGCCTTATTTTCTCAAGTTCTCGCTTCACTTTCTTGTAATTGAGCAATAACAGGAGTCTACGTACCATAATAACGAGTGTCTAAACTTGGTACATCTTTGTAAGACCAAGTAAATATATCAACATACTCTTGTAGCAAAGTAATCATTCTAACTTTTTCCTCCTCCGACATCAAAATTCCAATCCGCAACTCCTTTTTATTTTCCGTAGTACCCATATTTATCGCTTTTAATTCCTTTTGATAAGGCTTTATGGTCTATTCGGATAGTTTTACCGAACTTAGCAAATTTTGCTACCTCTTTATCTTCTCATTCTTCTTCATCTATTACGATCAATATTTCATCAAATTTAGACTAAACATATTCTATACAATTATTTTGGAAATTAAAAAAGTGTTCATTTTCTATATCTCTAAATGTAAAAAATGTGAGAATAAAATGAGTGAAAGAAAAAAGGTGAATGGATTCAAGATTGAAAAAAGAAATTCATGACTCATATTAATATTAAACATAAATATACTCAAAATAGCTAGATTCTTTTTCAATATTTTGAGCTTTGATTATTAAAAAAGTTAAGATAGCAAAACAATAAATTACTTAACTTTACAAATAAGTTGGATCTCCTTATCTTTTCGGTTATTGAGTTCCTAGTTTAGGCATATTTTCTAACCAATTGGTTGATTGGTATAATCTCCTTCGAGTGTAGATGGTCGGTTGGGCTAAGATCACAATCCAAAGGCTAGTAGTCACCAATCCGAACAAACATTCACCTTTTTCTCTTCGGCTTTTAGATGGTTGATGGTTAGAATAACCGAGCTTTGCCCTCAATTCTACCTTCATCTCATCCGGATTGATTACATAGGTTGAGTAAGGAAAGGTTGTACAAATGTAAGGAATATAGATCTTTTCATCATTTGGCTCCCACCCAACAATTTTAGCTAGTTTTTTTCTTTCTTCTATTTTATCACCCTCGAAGTAACCCTTCTTGTTAGGCTAAAATCATAACCCAAAGTTCTAGTCGGCAGTTCTTATTTTCATGTTGTTTATCCATTTGAGAATTCTAGTGTTCAAATCATGACACAAGGGATACCTATACTTTATCATATACTTGACGAGTCATTTTTATAGTCTTAAACACCTTCAACCTTACCAATAATGTATTCTTAGGCACCAACTTGGCGTTCACAATTTCAAAGGTATGTAGATTTCTATCGTAACTTTCTTCTATCTCTTTATATAGCACTAATAATTTTTTGTTATAGATAAAGTTTCCTCATTAATTATAATAACCAACTTGTCATTTGTTACATACTGGAGCCTTTGATGTAATAAAGATATCATAGCTCTTGCTAAATGGATCTAAGAAGACCTAAACGCATGTTATAGGAGGGCTGAATGTCAATGACTTGTAAAGTGCCTTCAAGCTAATTTGGTCTTATATTTTAGGTTAATATTGATGTCTCCTATCACCTGCCTAGAAGAACCATCATAAGCTCATGCATCATATTACTTGGATGCATATATAATACATCAACGAGTAGGCATTCTAAGATATGCCTAGCTGAATTAATAGTAGAATTGTTATCGATCAAGACGTTGGCAATCACATGATCTTTGCATTTGATCGTGATGTGCAATGGTTTGTTATGGCTAGTGCCTTCTAGACCCAATTCACCTTTAAAAAGGTATAAATAATTAGTGGCTTGGATTTTCCCAACTAGTTGCTATATAAAAGTAATGTCATGTTGGATAAATGCTTTATTCAAAACTTACTACAATGCCTTTTGATGTAACTTAGAGATCAAAATGAATAAACGTAACAAAATTCTAGATAAGTCTTTCTTTAATTGATCTACCATACTATAGTCATTATTATTCATTATCTTGAGAAACCCAACTACCTCTTCATCGTTAGCCAACTTATTTGCCTTCCTTATTTTAGGGAAATCCACTACTTTCTTTTATTTCGTCTTTCTTTATACCTCTAACTCCTCAAAAGTAAAACTCCATTCATTTTTTATAAGGCCAACAATATCGGTATTGAAAGACGTGTTCATAACCGGGTATATATGGCTCACAATATTGTAAGAAGGAGTAAGATGGTTCTTGGTCATATTGAAATAGGGCACTAACAAGATCATCTTTAGGGGTTCTTTACTAGTGGGTTGATATCGATATATTTTTATTTGGCTTATCTCTTATTATGATATCATTCCCATAACTAGTCTTTCTTTGTGTTTCTCTATTCGAAGAGTCCTCAAAACCATCATAATCTCTATTTCTTAGTGAATTTGACATAAGTATCAATGTTATGCCCTTATTCTATATGGTACTTACAATATTAGTTCTCATTAATCATAACTTGTTTTTTGAAGATAACTTGTTTATGACGACATAATGAGAAGCCTATCCATCATAACCTTTACACTAGATTTTTCTTTGTTATACTCAGCCTTCTTGAAAGTTATCATGGTCATTCTTTCTCCTTGTGTGGCATGATTTGAGAGAGAATTAGTATTAATACTTAAGGCACTTGGATTGTTACCAAAACTTATCTACCTTTGTTTGATAAAAATTCATAATTTCTTTTTGAATGCCATACAATCTTCTATGCTATGTCCTATGACACTAACATGATATTCACATCGCTTATCTTTCTTATCCCAAGATGGGTATGAAGGTCGTATCGAGTTTGTAAAAATCAAGGCCACTTTTACTATACCAACCACACATTTAAACATTTATACCAAAGAAAATAAAAATGGTGGCAATGGTTCGAGTCCTCCTTTATGTATAGGTTATTTCAATTGAATTGGTTATAGGGTGCTTGTTGGTTGTTGAAAGTTAGGGTGTAAAGGAAACACTTGATATATCGATAAAATTGGTATGTTTAGTAAGTTAGAAACATCTAACGAGTATTAATTTGATGGGTAAGGCTGATGTGTTTGATTGGTCAAGTATGGTCGTATTTAGGTTATAGGGAATATGGTAGTTATTGTGGTTATTAAGTTGAGTGGATGTTGGAAGAATGATGGGGGTTGGATGTTGTTGAGACTATATTGGTTGTCATATCTTTTTTGGTGATTCTATCAATTTTTTGATTGTTAGGATTCAGTTTTGACTTGAAGTATGTCACCCTCCCTTTTTAGTAGCATCATTCTTTTTCTTTTTAGAAATACCATATATCTTCTCAACTTTGATTGCTTGTTCTATCCTCTTAACAATGATCACAATATCAATAAAGTTCAAGGAAGAATTTTTGATCAAGTATTTAAAGTATAGTCTCTTAAAAGTATTTGAGAAAATGAGGATCAATTCTAACTTAGGTAATGGATGAATCTAGGTCGCCACTTTTTGCCACCTCTCTACATACTCTTTAATAATTTCCTTCGGACCCTTCTCTATACTTTATAACTTTGATTGATTTAGAGTAACCTCTATGTTAAATTTTCATTGCTTGATAAAAACATTTGCTAGATCTTTTTATTTTTTGATCTTGTTACTTGTTTGGTCTTATATACCAACTTAGAGTCGATCCATTCGGACTTTCATAGAAGAAATGTATAACTTTTTATGATGCATGACCTTAGCCATCTTGTTATAATACATTGGCGGATGAGTCATTAGATACTTAGTGCTCGTAGACTTAGTGAATTCTAGAACTCTAAAATTTTTAGAAGTTATCACATCTAGCATTAAGCACATTTGAGCGACCCTTATAGGTTCATATATATCAACACCTTCAATAGCCCTTAGGCATTCCTTGATAATAGATATCTTTTTTAATGTTAGGCTCTTCTACCATCTTAACCTTATAGGTTTCCTCAACGATTAGATCGACAATGGGTATGCCTTATATCTATAGAGCTTGTAGACCCATTATATAAGAAAACTATCCCATATGGAATGGTGCTTTAAGAAGAAATATGGTTACCCTCGGGTTGATAGGTGGAGAGGTAGACAACCTAGGCTATATATGCATGCTCGATAGAAGAATAGGGTATGGCATTTCCTTTGAGTTTGACCTCAAAGAGAAGTGCACTCTCCATGTGGCAATGACTGTAGTGCTTTTTTCAAACATATAAGTAAGGCAATAGTCTTTCTTTGTTCTCCATTATGTGTCTTTGAAGTCAAGTGTAGTGTATTCGGAGAGGAAATTGATTTTTAGTAGGAATGCCTACATTTTGACCTATGAAAACTCAAAAAAAAAATTATATATATATATATATATATATATATATATATATATATATATATATATATATATATATGCTTAGTAAATACATACATGTAAAACTATGAATCGACTTGGATACATTACTTTAACATCGCTAGTTTCAAATCATGATAAACCTTGAATTAAGGACGAGCCAAATCAGATTTTAAGTACTTACTAAGGGTATAACCCGATAGATACTTTAGATGATTCAAAGAACATATCCATCTTAGTTTTTTTATTGAGATCTTGAGTTAAGGGCGCATCTCATAACGACATACATAGAAGAAATAGAAATTTTGACTTCTAGCACATTCGAAATGTGGCTTAGAGCTATTTTTTATTGAAAGATAAAAAATAATACATCTATTTGGTTTATATTATAATGCTCATTGGAAAATATAAAATTCTATAACCTATTAGCTCATATTACTATGCTTATAATATTTTTTTATTACATAATAGATCTCTATTCTACTCTTTCCATAACCTTGGATTAGGATATGAGACAACGATAGCTATGAGATTTTTTAGTCTCTTATAAAAAGTATGAGCTCTTTTTTAGTAGTGTACTCGTTACTTGCCAATCACGTAGCAATGTGAAGTATTATGAAAGCATAATGTTTAGCACTTTGAGTTTACAAGTGATATTCCATGGTCCGAGACCTCCAATGAGCTACATTTCTTCTTGCAACATCCTTTTTCTCTAGCCGATGAATCGGTGGCCAAAGTATGCTTCTATCATATCTTGGCTATTTCTTTTTGACTATCCTAATTACACCTGCCTAATTACCCCAACAAGTGTTTAATTATTGGATGATCTAATTTTAACTTGTGACTTGATCTTTAGTGGTAGCTTTCACTTCTTTCGGATCTTTCTTCACAGTTTTGAGTTCTTTTATCTCGTCTTAAAGCTCTCATTTCGAAAATCAAGTTCAATTAACTCCTCAATCATTATGGTCACAAATTCAGTTAAAGCCTTCGATTCTAAACCCAATTTTTTATGCTCATTCGTCAATCACCCAAAAGCATTAAAAGTTATTGGAGTCAAACTCAAAGATCCTCTCTTTCCCTCTTTGAAGCCTTCACTGTTTAGTCTTGACCTTTTAAATTCTCTTCTAACTTTCTTTTTTTCATCTTTAGCTCCCTCATTTTGGAATTCAAGTCTTCATGATAGATTTCATGTTGGGCATTCATTTTTGGTAGATGTCTTCCATTATCTCACTTACCGAAATAATGGGCCCTCGAAAGGTGAGACTCGATACCCTTTTCCTCTAGTTTACTCGTCATTTTAGGTAACTAGAAGAATTCTTTCCATCAACTCTTCTTACAATAGTAATGATTCCTTTATACTATCAAGCTTTCTTAGAAGTTATAAATTCTTCATAAAATTTTACTAGTCCAATAGTCCTAGAAATAAATTGGTTGAATCTCAACTATCTTAAAATATATTCGATAATAGCTACTGCAACATCAAGCTCCAATTAAGGGTACCTAGGGAAAACTACAATAGTAAGTCGGATAAGAGTGAAAGAATACATAATATGCTCTCTATTAAAACTTAGAATATTATAAGTTGAGGAACGTTCTAGTCCAAACAACCTTTCTAAGCTCATTAAGAGGATGGTTAACAAAATATTCTAGTTTTCTATATAAATGACATGGTGTTCCAAATATTTCAATTGCTTTTCTAGTCACCATATGACTTACAATCCAAACAAAAAGAAATTAGACATAGTACCTCAAGTATTCCTTGCCTTTTCCTTTATAAAAGTTCAATAAAGAAAAGCTTTCAGCTAAAATTGTCACTAAAAGGTTGAATTCAAACGACACAACAGTTTTGAATACATTGACTACCTTAAAATAGATCATGCCCTTGATTAACGAAGTAGTATTAGTCCATAGATTTTTAGTGTGAAAATCCTCATCTTTATGATGTTGTCCTGGTCATCTAGATGCCTTTTGAATTCTAATTGAAATAGGCTCTAAAACTACTAGCGAATCTGCCCCTCTTAATGGATTGTTTAGTCACTATCATAGAATCGAGTTTAACTATCCATGCAAAATTGGAGGGTGCTCGCTTTAGAGGACTATAAAAGTATACATAGTCTAATTAGGGCATGCTAGTATAGCCTCATATTACTCGGGCATTAAGGAGAAGATTACACTTCCAAATGTGAAGTAGTAGTACTTAGTGTCTCAATATCCTATCATGGCTTGAAAGTAAGAAATTTGAGTTTTTTCCTTAAGTAGTCGACCTAAGTCACCATATAATTTCCAAAAGTTTGATTGGTCATAGAGGGTAAGCATTTCCAAGTAGTCAAGAAGTGGACCCATATTAGCTAACATGTTAGCACGTCCCATCTTTTATGGTAGTTTTGATAAAAACCTAAGGATAGATAGTCTTTCTTCTCAAATTGAGCCCACTATGACCTCACCCTAAAATCCTCGGTGGCATACTCCACTCTCTATACATCATGATTGATTTTGACAAAAACCTATCAAAACAAAGGTTAGCACGGGTAACATCATAAACTAGTTCATATTTTAATGAGTCAACCTAGTGGATATGATTTAGCTTTTCTAATATGGTTTAGGTAAAACTTATCTAATCTTGAAAGTTTTTTAAGTCTCGAGACTATCTAGACTACTAGTGAAGTAATCTAGTCTCTAACCTTGTACACTAGGAGGTATGAGAAGGTTATTCTATAATTTTGTATACATAGGGTGAGTTCTAATCCAAACGAGCGTCCATATGAGCATCAATAGACTTTCTTCATATTTGCCATTCAAAACTCTCTATCCAAAGTCCAAAGGGTTTTAGCTTGGGTCTTGAGTTTTTATAGGTTTTTCTTATGATATGTATGTAACAATGCAAAGTAGATACATCCAATCTAGTTCACAATAATGTAAAAAAATAAATACAAAAATTTAAATACATAAAGATAAATTATATAAAGTAAATGACTTGAAATTAAATAAACAATAAATAAATAATTAGAAAATAAATAAATTAAATATAAATAACAAATATAAGTAAAAGAGATAAATTAAAAAAAATAAATCTATGGCCTAACTCGAATCTTTAGCGGAGTCATCATGTTGTTGCTACACAACATTTATGGAACTTCCAAAAATTCATGGTATAAAAAAAAATTGAGAAAGTTTTTAGAGTCATCATATATTATTGAAGAAAACTAGAAAATCTAAATAAGACACTCGGATTCGGAGATATTGTGTAAGAAGTTGGTTATGCTTTTTAAAAAATAACAATCACTCAAAAACACCATTTTCAAAAAAAGATACCGTATTTAGTCTAATCCTAGAAATATCTTCTAAAAAAACTATGTTTTTCAAATTATTTTCTAAGTATGTTTCTAAGCTTATTTGTCATCTAGGTCAAACTGATTTTTTTATTTTTTATTTTAGAATCGTATTAAATTGATGCCGGATTTTCAAATTAGAAGTTTTGTCAATTTAGCATCAAAATCAATTATGTCCTAACATGATCGGCATATCAATAAATGATCTAATTAACCAAGGATGCTTTGTTGACTTACATGTGCCTTAGCTAACTATGTCCATTTTTTATTTTTTTTTGTTTGATAATTGTTTTATTGAACGATTGGATTAACATCGATCCATATTTGAATAGAAGACTTGTTAATTCGATCAAAATTTTTTATCTATCCTAAGATGATATTTTATTTTCTTAATCATTAATCAAACTTGCTATGAGATTGTCATCAATCTTTAAGACTTAAGAGACTCGATGATCCCACAATTAACCCGAGTATTCCTTATTCGAAAATTACCATGCATGCAACATTAAAGAAAATATCAAAATAGATATCAACCAAAATCTAAATTAATTGAAAACTTTACAGCAACTTCATAACGGATATTTATATATCATCTAAAAATTATATGCTAAAATTACATCCACAATAGATTCACATAGTTAAATTTTGAAACAGCCCCTCTTCGATAAATAAATTGACAGCATAATAAAAACAAAATGAAAACAAATATCAAAAAACTTTCTAAAATTATGAAATTTTAAAAATTATTCAATATCATGCATACGTACATACAGATAAAAATTTCAAGTCATGATACTAAGGGTAACATTTTCAAAAAAAGTAAAGTAAAAACAACTATTTTTCTAAATTCAAAATATAGCAAAAATAATGAAGAAATTACAAATAAATACCAAATGGTATTTGAAAATGATAAAATTTGAAACATAAGCTAAGAACAATCATATGTACAACACATAAAAATTTCATATTAAAATAATTTTAGAAGTCCTGTCAAAATGAGAATAAAACTGAAACTAACCTTAGGATTAAAGTTCTACCAATTTCACTCCCTAAATCCATTCGCATTAGGAACATAATTGCAAGAAAACCATATTATTAGCCATCAAAATAAAAATATCCTACAACTATGAGGACCATAACCCGTAAAGAAAACCTTCCAGATTCCAGTTCAATATGAATTGGAACTCATTCATGGCAGCTCAACCAAAAAAATGTCCCCCTTTTATCTAGGATTTTTTTAGGTTTTATCTTCAAGAGATTTATTTTCTCTCTGATATGGGTATGAACTTTAAGCAAAAAAAATTTTCTCTTCCTTTTTCTTTCCATTCACTATTTTCTGCTCAAACCCAAACCATTTTCTTAACCTCTAAATCACAACATATAAACATAGAAACTAGGATGTGATACTTAACAAGTGAAAGGAAAAGATTGAGTCTAGAGTTTTATACTCGATACGAGGAAAAGTTATGCACCCAAGATGAGAACACTAGGACCTAAACTACTACTGCCTCCTTCTCTACTGTTGACTATTTCTTATCTTTAGTGTTCCTTCTCTATTCTTGACTGTTTCTTATCTTTAACGTTTACTTTTTCCTCTATTTTTGGTTTTTTTTTTTTTTTAGAAACTCTTAAGAACCCTCAAGCCCTTGTCATTTCTTCTCTTTACTCAAGAACTGACTAGTCCTAAAGATCAGAATGAGCTCCTAATATTGTTTCTTTCTTTCTCTGTTTTAGTAGTTTTCAAACCCGAGAGTTTTTCTTCTAAAAAAAAAAAAAACCAAAATGAGCTCTTTCCTAACCTCTCGATTTTCCTTAGAACCTATAAAAGCCTTTCTTTATGAAAACCATAAAATCGAAAATCCTTCTTTTTTTTTTTTTTAACTATTATCCCAAATATATATCCCATCTTTCATATTTAATCATGACCCTCCATTTCTTTCTAATGATCTTGACCTCTCCTTTTCACCAACCAGGTTCATTTCTATATTTGTTTATATGTTGGAAAGGATTTTTTGGGTAGCATGTCTTACAACCAAAGCTAAGGGAATCAAGAATGTCCTGGAATTTCTTTTGTTTTACTATCAGGAGGGGAGTGTACTGTGAGGTGAGTTAGCTAGGGTGAGTTTCTGTTCTGCATGGGTTTGAGTGCCAGCTACGCATGAAGGGATTGTCCTTGTTTGGACTAAGTTGCTACTGTTTTGTTTTTAGGAAGAAGATGATGAATAGGGGAGGAAAAGAGAAGCGGGCTGGATTGTGAAAGAGATAATGAATGATGGGTTATTCATGGCAAACATTTAAGTTCATCTTATCCGCCACACACTTCTTCTATGCTCGTCCCTACCTATTATAACTTCTTTTCAATCAAATCCCTCTGATGGAGCATTTGATCCTTCTAGTCTTAATTTTATAAATAAACACCTCAATTTTTCTCAATTGACCCATAATACTTTCAAAATAATCAAAATTAAAACCCTTAATAAAAATTTAAATTTTTTTCGTCTTTTCTTTTTAAAAATTTTTTTATGTTTTTTTTAAATGATAGATATAATTAAATCAAAACTAAAAGCTAATGATAAAACAAAACTAATAATAAAAAAAATTCATGAGAAACCTACACTACGTAAATAAAAAGAAATTTGTTAAAAATATGTAAATTAATTAAGAGGGAGGAGGAGCAAAATTGGATTATGATAAATTTTAAAACTTACTTCGTAGCACCTAATTTTTTCCTTAAAAAATCAAAAAAATAAAAGAGAAAAGGGATTAAAAAAAATACAATTAAGGGATGTAATTGAAAAACAAAGAATAAAAGGACCAAATAATCTAGGTTAGTGAGATGAGGGACCAAACTAAAATTCAACCACAAACCCTAAAAAATTAGTATAAAAATCATTTTTTCTCTAAAACAATTTCAGCCACTTTCTTTCTAGAAATCTGTCAGCTGACTCTATCTATCTCGCGAAATCTGACCAACAGTCCCACATCGAGCCCCACTGCACACGCCTCTTTCAACCAACAAGATCATGCACGTCCACAACCTCCTCTAGCTAGCCTTGTCACCGAATGCTCACCTTCCTTATCAAATCACGCACCACAGCTTTTCTAGCCAACCCCACCGCGTGTGCCTCCTCAAACTAGCCTCTAGTACGACATAACCTCTTCTAACCAGCTAGATCATGTTCACCTTCAGCAGCCAGTCAAATCGCGTGCGCCTTCACTAGTCACCACTTCGCATCTAGTAGCAGCCATCGCCAACTGTCTAGCTTAGATCTGATCATTAATTATCGATTTACCTCGCACTGAGTCTAGATCTATAACGAACAGCTATTGCTCTTCTTTGATTGACTAAATAATCAATCTCCATTAAGTTTAAAAAGAGCAAAACTGACCCCAATTCGACAAGTCGAATTTATTGTGCTATTAACGGTAATTTATTTTTATCTTTCCATTATTTCATTTTTATTTTAATATGTATTAAATTTAATTTATGTTGATCTATCCGTAATTAATTAAATGGTTGTGATATTATTGTAAATTAATTATATTATTGTTGTGCTTATATGGTTTGGTTGATGCATTTATTACGTAAATATTTGTTATTACTTGTGGGAACCATGTATTCGAACTGTTTTTTTCGACGGAAATTCTAAATTATTCACATACTAATTTTATCTTAAAAATGCAATTTTGAGTCATATTAGTTCAAATCTAGTTGCTTGGGCCATTTGTATCAAATAATGATTAATTTTAACGTTGTTGTTAATTCACTTAAAATATAACTTTTGAGTCGCATTAGTCCGAATCTCGTTTTGGATCATTTTTTATCAATTGTAATGATTAATTAATATTATGTTAATTTTTTCCTTAAAAAATATGATTCTTTTTTATGATCGATTTAATATTGTGCTAATTTTTTCCCAAGAAAACATGATGTTTAAGTTGTATTGATTCAAATCTTATTTTCGGTTTGTTTTTGTCAATTTCAACAATTTATCAATTTTGCTTGAAAATCACAACTTATAAAGTCTTATCCATCTTAATCTTGTTTTGAAATCATTTTCATCAACTTTAATGATTTTTGTCAAGTTTGCCAATTTTGTCACCTTTATTATTTTTTATAGCCTTCTATCGATTTTGTCTAATTGTCAATTTTCTCAATTTACCGATTTTACGAGACCTTGCCAATTTGTTGATTTTTCCTATTGCCAATTTTGTCTATTTGTCGATTTTGCCTATTTGTTGATTTTTATCGATTTTGCCCATTTGCCTATTAGCCGATTTTACTTATTGGCCTATTTTATTGTTTTTTTCAATTTTCAATTTTACCTATTTTGTCATTATTTGCCCATTTGCCCATTTTAGTGAATTTTTGCCTATTTGTTGATTTGCTAATTTTTTATATTTTGCCTATGTTACTATTATTTGCCTATTCATCCATTTTTACCGGTTTCACCCATTTTTACTTAATTGCCTACTTGTCGATTTTGTTGATTTATTGATCTTGCCTATTTTGCATATCTTCTCATTATTTGCTCATTTTTGTTTGTTTGCATTTTTTAATAATTTGTTTTTTTTTTTTATCTTTTTTCCTATTTTCTTGTCTTTAAGTCTCGTTTTCATACACCCATTTAAGTTGCATTAGCCAAATATCATTACATTCATCGTGTCTTTTATTTCTTAGCTATTCATTACGGATTGAGGATAAGATCTCGACTAGCCAAGTCCCAAATCACTCGACTATTTGGCAAATGTTTGGAAAATAGATATAGACATTCATCATTAAAAAAATAAAAAAATCAAGTCAATGTTGTATGCAATGCGGCTTGCCTTAGGCGTAACGAGATAGGGTGATTTTTAATCTTTCCTACATGTAATGACTCCTTATCTAGAACTCCAAATAGACCATTCATAGGGTTTCCTAGTAATCGTGATACTAGGAGGTGACTTCAATCATTTTTGCCCTTTTTTTCTATTTTCGCCCAAAATTGTCTTTTTACGATAGAATGAAGACTCTATTGAAGAATATACTTAGGGTTAGGCTTTGTATGTAATTTTTAAAATTTGATTTTTGATAATACGATGAATTTTTATGTCCGCATAATGATTTGGGTAATTTGCCTACCTTGCTTAAATTCATGTCTTTTGCCATTGTTTGCACTTGTATCTTTTATGTTTTGCTTTTTTATTTCATTTTTTTTTTGTTTCTTTATTTGTAGCTTTATTTTTATTTTTTGTTATTGGCACTTGGATATGAAATAATGCCTATACACATACCACGCTCATCATTATTTTTCCTGTTTGTCACACACTTTGCTCGAGACTTAAGTAGGTAGTAGTGATGCCCTAATGGGTTTCACCTCGCATAAACACTCACAAAATATCAACTCTTCACACTAGTCGCTATTGAATGATAGGTAATCGCTAATTTTTTATACTTACCAATCATTACCTTTAGCGGTCCCAACGATTCTATTATGATTCGTTAGGCTTAAAGAGACCCCTTTTAAGATTTAGATAGATCCTATCCCATCCATATAATAACTTAAAACCAAACCTTAGGATCATCATTTTTATGTAAATTCATTAGGCAAATCAAACGTATTGAAATCTTGATCGACCAATTTGGTCACGATATTTCAAAATGGGTGACAAGAGGATTTAAGTTCGGTTTCGCAATGTCCGAATACTAAAAGGGTTTTGAAGCTCAATATGAATATTTCTAGGGTTATTGATGAAACCGAATGTCATCTTTAAACCAATTTTGGGGTAATTTTAAAATATCAAAGAATTGATAATTGGATTCTCTTCATCCCTACATAAAGGCTATTCCATATTCGGTCTTGAGTGTCGTTTTACTTTTCATATATTGTTTACATCTTGTATTTGTTGTCTTTTATGTTAGTGGAAACATAGATTGACCTATAAAAACTACACTTTCCTCATGCATTCACCATATTAGAGCAAGAAAAATTATGAAAAACAAAGAAAGGGTTCTACTTAAGCAAAATCACCGAAGGAGATGGATGCGTAAAGAGAGAGGTTGCTAGGTTTACTACTCTAGTGGAACAAAGCCAGCGAAACCACATGTCTTCGAAATTATCATCCAAGAGAAGTCGTCCAATCACCAATTTTTCCGAAGTGCTCACCACCATGTCACCACCGATCACTCAAACTATCGCTCTAGTACCATCTTTTGGTATGCCTTATTTACTGACTATCAGTACTACTAATCATGCCAAATATCCTATACCTAGGGGATATATATGAGTTTGCACCTAGAATTTTAGGCCATACTTGTATGTTATCTCAAACTATCCAAACACCAATAATAGCAACGATTGATTTCGTCACTGAAGAGTTGGCCAAGGAAAAGATAGATTCGGAACTCAAAGCGAGAAGCTCATAACCATTAAGGAATGCCTAAGAGCTATCAAAGTTGTAGATAGGTATGATCCCCTCTTCGATGTAGATAAATATCTAATACCAAATGTGGTGAATCCTCAAAATTTTAAGGTGCCTAAACTTGCCAAGTACATCGAGAGTCAATGTCCTAGGACCCACCTATGGATCTATATAAACAAGATGGTTGAGGTAGCATATGATAAAAAGTTGCTCATCCATTTCTTTCTCGAGAGTCTTGATAGTCATACTCTCAATCGGTTTATTAATCTAGGCTAGACTAAGATAAAAAAGTGAAAGGAATTGATAGATATATTCATGGGGTAATACAAATTTAATTTAGAGATAACACCTAACGAGATCCGAGTTTACGATCTATGAAAAAAAGCTCGAGAGATTCTATTAGGGAGTACGCACAACGATAGCAAGAAACGAGCATCTCGCATTCACCCATCCCGTCTTGAGAGAGAATTGGTTACTCTTTTCGTCAATACTTTTAAGGCTCCATATTATGACCATCTATTGAGTAATGGATTAAAAAACTTTGTTGAGATAGTGTCTGCTATAGATCGAATAGAACAAGCCATCAAGTTAGGAAGGATAGCTAATCCTTTAAAATCCGGACGCAAAATGAGTAACTTTAGCTATATAAAATACCAAAGGTACATCAAATTAGAGGATTTTCTTTCATTTTTAGAGGGAAATAAAGCAACTCTTAGAGGAATAAAAGTTGTTTCATCCCTTACAACAACATTTCCAACCTAGTTGCCTAATTCATAATCCCCATAAATGCCAATTCGATTAACGTAGTTGGATCGACAGCCCAAACACCTGCCTTCCTATGATACTAAATGCCACATAATCCTCATCAAATATCAAATAATCTCTACCAAACCACACAAACACATTATTGAAGCTCACCAAAATTCATCAACCAACCAAGATCATCTAATCAAAACTCTCCAAGGAATATCAACGGGGATAATTTAACGATATATTGTCGTCACTTCGATATCTCTTGTTAATCTCTTCGAGTACTTAATAACTGCCGGCTCAAAGTTCCTCCGGTAATCATACCGCTTTAACCATCATTCCCTCATTGGTATAAGCAAAACAAGTTTGTGTATACCACAATAGTGTCAATGGTCATAATATTGAGATCTATGTGAGCTTCAAGAAAAAGTGTAAAATTTGATTAATAAAGGCCTAATTGTATTCGAAGATTCCTCAAAGCACTTGAAAATTAATTTCAACCCCTTGCTAAATCATGTTCATTCTTGGGATAGTAAACATGTTATCATTGGATGATACGAAATTAGCCAAAGAAAGGACTTAAGTAATTGGTTTTGTGAAAGAGTGCCTATTGTTTCCAAGACTCGAGTGGTTCTCTTATTATAATTATCTTTTCCTTTTTGTCATTATAGCTCATAACTACGTTATTCCAAAACTTTTTACCATGCTTTCATAATATGTTGTTTTGCGAGATTGTGTAATTTTTTTCCATTTTTGCTTGCATTTTTCTATTTATCATTTTTGCATTCTCTCTTTAGAGCATTCAATATGATTATATCCTAAAAACACCAAATGATTGTGCTAAAAAATTGTTGACCTAACTCGATGACGTTGGATAAAGAAAAAATGTTGGGATTTTCATCGATTAAGTCTGTTTCTTTGAATAAAAAAGAAATTTTATTGTCGTAGTAAGGTTCATTATTAATTTGAAGTTGAGAGATGTTTATTTAAAAGTATCATTCACCATTTTATGTCATCCGAGGTTAGAATAAGTAAAATGGTGAATGCATTTAACTTATTTCAAAAGTCATCAATTTTCAAAATATATCATGCAAATACTAGAAGGCAATTCCTTTTTATCAAAACCAAAAGCATCTTTTCTCAATGAGCCTTTTTTAGGATAGTCTTGCCTAAGATAATATAATGAGGCCTTAAATGAGAAGCCAAATGATTTGATATCTTAACCGATGACAAATGGTGCACACTCAAGTCATGATACCATTCAATGCATCACTTCTTCTTCATAAATTATGATTTTCAAATAAAACTAAAGCCTATCAACTCGAGCGAATCAAGCAAAAGATGAAAAAATACCATTTTTAATATATCCATCAAAAAAAAATTTATCTTTTACCATCCCACTTTAAGGCTTTGATAATTTTTTTGATAATAACCTAAACCTAGATCACCCCTCACATCGGGGGAAAATTTAGAGGTGTATAAAATCAATAATGTTCTCCTAAAAAATTAGAGATTTGGTTCATAAAAATCGAAAGATCTTTGATGATTATTCTAGAATAATAGGAGAAAAAAAGGAATGAAAAAGAAAAAAATAACAAAATTACATTAAACGAAAGAAAATGTTATCTAAGTGGCTCCTATCGTGATTCGCAGCTAGAAAAGGTTGCAAAATGCCAAAAATGATATGAATGAACATGAAAGGAGAACCGAGATTAGAAAATAAGATCGGCGATTAAAATACCAAAGTCGGTATGGCCAAGCCTAAAATAATTTTGATGGGTGATCACATAATCTCGAGTCTTTATACCCTCACCCACATTATGAGTCTTTTTATATCCTTCGTTCATGAGCCAAAGCCTTAACCTACATTGTATGCCTTCAAAAGCTCTTTCTAATTAAGAAAGACTTACTTTTTGTTGATAAGTTTTAGCTTCAAAAAGGAAAAAAAGTTTTGCTTATGCATCACAAATCATCATTCATAACATTGGATTAATAGTTTTCAATTAAATACTTAAGGGGAAATGAAATCAAAATCTTTTTAAACAAAATACCCATTTAAGCCTAATTTTCTTGAAAAGCCTTTGAGTCTAGAAAATCATTTAAGCCTATATTTTTAGAAAACCCCTCGAGCCCATGACATTCGTTCAAACATCTCACTTCATTTGAGCCAACATTCGAAACTTGTCTTTTTAAAAAAATAATTTCTTTCTAAACCTTTGATGTGATCCAAATACATTTCACTCACTTAGCCTAAAAAGGAACATCTTTAGGATTGTATCACAATATTTGCATGATGTGTTTTGGCTTTCGATCAAATGAATCAAATATTTTCTTGAATAAGATTATATTCTTGTAAACGTCTCTTTGATTTCTTTTGAATAATTAAACTTACTTTGATGGAAACTCTTTGAATATATGGCTTAATCCATGAAAATCAAGAAATTAAACGTTGGGTCTTCGAAAAAATAAAAATCAAAATCAAAATCAAATCAAGTTGATTTCACTTTTATCCATAGTAATAAAGAAATTATCCGAGTTGCGACCAAAATACATTAAAACAATCATTTTAACTTCGATTATCTTATTCGTACTTTGCCTAGCATAACATGATTTGCTATCTTTCAAAATAGCTTGATTTCTCAAAATAGCTTGATCACTACAAATCCTTTTCTTTGACGAAATACATGATCCCGTTATTGACATCACTTATGAAATTTGATGATCAACAAATTAGTAATTGAATAACATGATAATAGTTTTGCTCGGACACTAGTAGACAAGAAAGTTTTCTTTATGAAACTTGGCATAAAACCCCTCCTAATGAATTAAGAACGACGGTAATAAAAATTATCTTCATGATTTACGGGTTAAAATGTTTTATATGTGCTGACAAAAGCTTGAACACTTAGGGGCAATACTCTAGGGGAATGAAAGAATGAACAACTCGTTTACTTAAACATAAAAGAAAAAGCCATTCTAACAATATGGATGATAGCTTGATCGTAAATTTTAAAATGCATGTAATTAGAAGACATATGATTAAACAAATAAAAATCAACAACGACGACTAGCCTAAAAACCTCGGGTCTATTCAAGTAGGGATGGATTGCGGCTAAGAGAGAAGTTCATATTTTGGTAGTGATAATTTATGTTTCTTCTATGGCAATCGGGTATGTCGCTTACACTCTTGTGAATTGCCAAGGAAAGGTCACCTTCTTGACCTCGAGGATAGTTACTCATATTAACTTATGTTTTGAGGAGGGTACTCCACGATTGACCGAGTGATTTAACCGAGTCATCATTTGACCTTATCGATTAATTTGTCTATCATTTTTCTATGATTTTCTTTACAAGCTTACTATGTGCGGTAAAAAAAGTCGGTTTTTAATGGCTATACTCGTAAGCATTATAAAAAGAGGGCAATTGTTAGCACCTAAATTGTTTTCCTAAAAAATAATAAAAAAAGAAGAGAAAAGGGAGTAAAAAAATACAATTGAGTGATGCAATTAAAAAAATAAAGAAGAAAAGAAATAAATAAAATAGGTTGACGAGATAAGGGACCAAAGTAAACTTAAATCATAAATCCTAAAAAACGAGTATAAAAACCATTTTTTCTCGAAAAAAAATTTTAACCACTCTCTAGAAATCGCCGACTAACTCTCTCTCTCTAAATTCAATCGGTTATCACACGTCGAAACCCCACCATGCACGCCTCTTCTAACCGACCCCCACCGATTGTGCCTCCTCCATTTAACCAAATCACAAACGCCACTCCTTCGAGTCGGCCACGTGCATGCCCACACCCTCCTCCAGCCAACCTCGTCACCGCGTGCTCACCTTCCTCGTCAAATCTCGTGTGCCATAGGTCTTCCAGCCAACCACCACCATGCGCGCCTCCTTCAACCAACCTCCATTTCCATATAGCCGTCTCTAGCTAGCCGGATAGCACGCGTCTCCAACGGCCACCACTCCGTATCCGAGCAGTAGCTATTATCAACTATCTAGCCTAGATCCGTTCACTAACTCGCCATTTTACCTCACATTGAGTCTAGATCTACAACAATTAGCTATCGTTCCTCCTAGATTGATTGAATAATCGATCTCCATCGAAGTTGAAAAGCGTAGAACCGACCCTAATTCGAAAAGTCCAATTCATTTTGCTATTAACAATAATTTATTTTCACCTTTTTATTATTTTATTTTTATTTTAATATTTATTAAATTTAATTTTTTAATGTATTTGTAATCAATTAAATGGTCGTGATATTCTTGTAAATTAATTATATTGTCGTTGTGCTTGTATGGTTTGGTTAATGTGTTTATTTAGTAAATATTTTTTATTGCTCATGTGAACCATGTATTCGCATTGTTTTTGCCGACAAAAATTTAAAATCATTCATGTATTAATTTTTTTTAAAAAAATACAATTTCGAGTCGTGCTAATTCAAATCTATTTGCTTGGGTCGTTTGTGTCAAATAATGATTAATTTTGATATTGTTGTCAATTCGCCTAAAATTTGATTTTTGAGCTACCTTAGTTAGAATCTTGTTTTGAATCGTTTTTTTATCAATTGCAATGATTAATTAATATTGTGTTGATTTTTTCCTAAAAAAAATATGATTCTTGAACCGTTGTTGTAATTGGTGATGATCAATTTAATATTGTCCGAATTTTATCCTAAAAAACATGATGTTTGAGTTATGTTGATTCGAATCTTGTTTTCGATTCTTTTTTTTTTTTCAATTTAAAAATTTGTCGATTTTGCCTAAAAATCATAACTTTTGAAGTCCTATAAGTCTTAATCTTATTTTCAAATCATTTTCATCAACTTGAATGATTTTTTTCAATTTTGCTAGTTTTGCCAATTTTGTCATTTTTATCGTTTTTTATAGTCTTTGTCAATTCTATTGATTTTGCATAATTGCCTATTTTGCCAATTTGATCTATTTGTCAATTTTGTCAATTTGCTAATTTTGTCGATTTTGTCTATTTGGTAATTTTTGTCAATGTTTCCTATTTGTCGATTTCGTCGATTTTGCCTAATTATCAATTTTGCTAATTTGTCAATTTTACCTATTTGTCTATTTGTCGATTTTTCTTTTTTTGTCAATTTTGTCCATTTATCAATTTTGTGTATTTTGCCATTATTTGCCCGTTTGCCTATTTTTTCCAATTTTGCCTATTTTTGCCTAATTGTCTATTTGTTGATTTGTCAATTTATCAATTTTGTCTATTTTTCCTATTTGTTCATTTTTGGTGACTTTATCCATTTTTTTCTAATTGCCTATTTATCGATTTGTCAATCTTGCCTATTTTTCCCATTTTGTTGTTATTTGCCCATTTTTGCTTGTTTGCCTTTTTTGTCAATTTACTTGTTTTGTTTTTTTTTTTTTTTTTTTGCCTATTTGCTTCTCTTTAAGCCTCGTTTTCATGCATGTCATTTAAGTTACATTAGCCATGTATCATTGCATTCATCATGTCTTTTATTTCTTAGCTATTCATTATAGATTGAGGATAAGGTATCTAACGAGCCAAGTCCCAAATTACTTTGCTAGTGGACAAATGTTTGAAAAAGAGGTACGAAATTTTGTCATTAAAAAAAATTAGAAATCAAATCAATGTTGTATGCAATGCGAGCTTGCTTTAGGCGGGATGGGGCGAGGATAATTTTTAATTTTTCCTACACATAATAAATCCTTTATCCGTAAATCCAAATAGACTAGTCATTGGATTTCCTCGTAACCATAATATTAGGTGGTGACTGCAATCATTTTTGCCCATTTTTCCTATTTTTGCCCAAAATTGTTATCCTGCGACATGAGTTACAAATGACCCGAATTAGTAAAAAATTCTAAACTCCACCTAATCCAAAAAATACGACCAATGCGTATGTTTAGCTATCTTAAGTCAACTTTACTTGTTACTTCTAAAGAGAATCATCAATCCATCCTCTCTTTTAACAAGATCTTTCCCTTCATGCTCGTATGAAATTTGAGAATGTATAATTTCTATCTCTTTTTCAATCACTAAGGAGAATTTTTTCGGATAGCTACTATCCTATGCACTCCATTTCTAACCACTCCTCGAGGTTAGTCCCTTTTCAATCAAACAATATAAACCATCATATATTCTCCTTTCATTAAGATTGTTTCACCATGTGTAACATTCAAGACTCTACTTTTAGCAAAATGATTGTATCATTTGGAGTCTAACTAGCTTAATGATATTAGAATCTTATGCATCTTTGGGACATAATCCACACCATCTAAAGTACAAACCACTCTATCAAACAATTTGATTTTCACTATGCCAAGATCCGTAACATCATAAGACCACACACCACCTAATTATAGAGTGCCGATATTTTCTCATAATTCTTCAAAATATTCTTTTTTAGAACGCATACGTAGAATCTAATATGCAACTATCATGTAAAAAGTATCAATACCTTCGAAGACTCGTGAGGATATCTCTATAGTTTTCTACCATCATCAAAGAATTTCCTCCATCATCGAATTTATCTATCCTCTTTTTTTTTCAGAACAATCTCACTTGATGTAACCATATTCTTTGCACAAGTAACATTGAATGCTCTTTACGCTAAACTTGGACTCGGACCTATCACTTTTAAATCTACTTTCAATTGATATTCCTTTTTAATACTCTCCTTTAGTCACTAGTACAAAGGTATATTCTTTTTTTTTTTTAATTTGAATATCTTGGCACCTCACGCAATAAAAGTGCAACCGAGTACTTGATTTAAATTCATCGTATTCTTACCATAAAGTAACTTCATCACCGGATTTCATACGAATCAATAAGAGATGTGAGAAGTAAAAAAACTTTATATTCTTCTTTAATCTTGACACTTAATTGTTGTAGTTGATCTAATATATAAATGAACACATACAAGTGCTCAATGAAATTTCTATCTTCTTCAATCTCCAGACTTATAAAGTTACCATTTCGGAGGGAACTTATTGGTTAAACTTTTTGTTGGATAAAGATTTTCTATTTTTTTTTTTTTCAAATTAAAGGCACCGAATCTTTTTCCATAATATTGTTGACAATGCTATCAGCAATATAGAATCGAATCATGCTCACACACCTTGATTCCAACTCCTCCACTCATGCTCATCCATCTCTTCTAGCTTTCTATCTTTTTTCCCTTCAATGCTTTAGCGAAGCCCTATTGAACAAAAATGTCTTTCACCCTTTGTTGGCAAAGAGTAAAACTTTCATTCTCATTAAATTATTTTATGATAAATGGAAGATTGTTGTGTGTAGACATTTTTTGCGATCAAAAGCCAAATCTCTCAAAAACAAAACTCTAATACCAATTGTTGGAAAATTTAAAAAACTCAAGATTCAACACACCACTATTAAAAATCCAATTAAATAAAAAATAAATAAATAAACAAATAAAGAGTAAACACAAAAGATTTAACGTAGTTTTGGCAAAATCCTACTTTCTCTCGCAAACTCGATAGTAATTATTTATTATGAGAGAAAATTAGTATAAGAATATGATTGTAATTTTTATACCCAAAACCCCTTGTACACATACTACTCTCATAGTCAAAGAAAATTTATCAATTTTTGTGTTATTTTTTTATATTTTTTTTCACATCCTAAAACTACTCACTTATTTATAATGTCAAAATCTTTGGCAGATAAGAAAAGAGCAAACTTAGCTACCAAGTTTACAAAACTTGAACGTTAATCCTCTCCTTTTTAGAAGTTACTCAACCCTTTTCTGGTCATTCTTCATTCTATTTGCTTGGTCATTATTGCTAAAAGCATGAGAGATAAGCCCAACTCTTATCAACCTGGATTTTTTTTGGCTCCTTAGGAGTAAACTGACAACCACTTTGGGAGTGGGATAAATGCATATTCCTTGTTGTTGGGAGAGCATCTGGCTATATATGTGATGGCCTCGGAAAAGGATCAAAGTAGCTTTATTCGAGTGGCTATATTGAACACCAAAAGGAAGGAAGCTTAAAAGGTTACGTAAAAATTCATGAGATGCGTGTCAAGCATTTGCAGTGGATAAGTGGGGAACAATCACAGCATATCTAGAATGAATAATAATAATAATAAAGAAAAAAGATGTGGGATCTTTTTTATGCTCTAAAACAACAAATGAGATGAATGAGATAAATGTTTAAAACATAATTTAATCAACACATACTTCACTTTACATTACCTTTCACTTAAAAAAAAAGAAAAAAGAAAAAAAAAAAGAGAGAGAGAGCCCCTTTCTTTCATTTTGCTTTTGAATATGTATACATGTGGCAAAAAGATCTGTCCCTACTTCAGGACCATTCGAAATCACACAATATGAAAATGTGGGTCAAATAATCTAAAATACAATTTGTTTTCTCTTATTGTGTCATTATTTGAAGTGCATTTGTTTTCTTGTTTTTCTAAAGCAAGTTGGGATTTTCGCAAAGACCGTTATGATTATGGAATGAGAATAAAAATAAAATCAAAGCCTGTCCCCTCAATAATGCACAGAAAGTGTTCAAATTAATAACAAAATAATTGGAAAGTGGCCAATTAAAGAACATCAAATTGATCATTAAGTTTCATTGATGATTATTTATTCTTTTCCTACAAACGGAAATGTCACTAAGCGTATAACATGATTATACAAGTGGGCAAAACGCGGGTCCAGGTAAGCAAAGTTATTTTTTTTGCGAATTTTTTTTTAACTATTTAATCTCCAATTAATATTATCGCCAAATGCCATCGCTTTCCTCTTGATTAAAAGAGATATTTAGCACTAATAGAAAATTACTATTTTGCCATATTAGAAAATTAGTTACTGCTTTATGCTATAATGGGATACCATCCTTCGTGCTTGTAATAATCACTCTTGAGGAAAATTTTGACAACAGCTAACTTATAATGCCACAGACAATGGCTCAATGGTATTTGCTGAGGTAAAAAGTAATGGCAGATGGTGACGGTGATGATAATACTATCATATCATTTAGTTGAAGATAAATATATTCATTTGTTTTTGTATAATACTCAAAGTAATAAAAAATGTGGTTCAAGATATTAAAAAAGATCTTAAGATCATGCACAAATATAGTAAGAGGCTTTTTTTTTTTTTTCATCAAGGACTGAAATTATCTTTGTTAGGATAAAATTATCCTTAACATTATCGTGTAATATTATCTTTAACATTATCTTCTAATTGTGCTTTTCGGGCTTTGAATGTAACATAGAGTTTAGTAGAATAAGAGTTCTTTATTTGATGGTGGTGGTGATAGTAGTTGTGGAAGGAGAGGAGGAGGAGGTAGTACTAAATAGTATAGCAATAATAATAATAATAATATATTTTAAAAAAAGTTGATACCACCACCATATGAGGTTATAATAGACTAAGAGTGATGATGGTAGTGGCATAATAATAATAATCATTATTATTGTTGTTGTTTAATAACCACCATTAATGGTTGTGGTGGTATAATAAAAATAATAGTGGCGAGTGGTGGTGTAATAAAAAAGACGATAATGATTAAAAAAGTGATGGTAGAATAATAATAACAATAATTTTGTTTGTTTTTGAAAAAAAATGTAATGGTGGTGGTGGCAAAGGTAGGAATGATGATAGTAGTATGAGTAGTTAATACACAATAAATAAAATAAAATATCATTATTTTGAAGAGAAAAAAATATATATTCTCATTCATTATTTTTATTCTCACATCTCCTCATGGAAGTGAAACTGTGTTTAGTTTTCATTTTTATTTCTATTTCATTCTTTTCAACCAAACACCTATAAAATAAAAATAAAATTTCAATTCTTGTTTCAACCATTTAATTTGTTTATTATCAAACATCACACTATTGTCTTCAAAAATATACAAACTAGCTAATCGGATGCCATGTGACGAGAAACATCTAAATTAGTTGGGGAGTTAGTAGCAGATTGGTCATACTTCGTTTACACCTTTTGGCAATATGATTTATCCGATTATAAATCTAACAAGAGTCCTTAAACTTTGAATTCCTCCTCATTTTATTAATTTGAAATTTTTTGTCATTAGCAATTCTATTTTCGTTTTTCTTAAATCTCTTGAACTTGGAATTTTGAGATCAATTTTGAAAATTAGACTTCCTACCTCACTTAATTACGTTTACCATATTAACTCGTTAGTTTAGGTATCCAAGATCCAACTTTTTTGAATGACTTGAATGTTGTATTATTGCATTTATATTAATAAAAAAAGCATTTCTATTAATTTATATTGTTTAAAACGTGATAGAATTAGATAAAAGTTCATATGATATTCATTACCTTGATAATTGATCAATATATGTGAGACAAATACTAATATACTTAAATGATATCATTAAATTTCTAAAGTCATAACATAGTCAAAATTGAGCATTGACAATATGTGAGAAGACTTATGTGTGTTATGATCTTGCTATACAAGTAAGTTTTGAATCTTGGATAAAGGATAAAAAGACAAACGACCTCGTTATATTTTCTCCGGCCTATCTTGATATAACATTTTTAATATAAATTTTTTCAAGTTTTCAGCAATTTATCTTGACTGTAATTTACTTTCTATAAATTTATTGTTTGTAGCTTTATATTTAATCATTATCCTTTTCTTATTGTGTAACTTACTTGCTTTATTTATAGATTTGTTTATTGCTTTCTATACAAGCGTTAAGTCTATTTAATTTTTTTTCTCATGCAATTTAATGTTTTCTTATAGTTTTACAAGTGTCTCACTTGATATATGCTCCTAACAGTTTACTCTTAGAATCTCTATTATTTATTGCTCATTATAAGATTCACAATTTTTTTTTATAAGCTTTAAACTTTGTTGACCAATTACTCATATGTCAATAGCTCAATGAAATCTTAATTGTTTGAACCAATATCGACCTCTATGATTTTACAATGGATCTAAGTTTTTAGATCTATATTTTGATTTACTTTTTATTGCTAAATCTAATACATATTAGGCTTTATTAGGATAATTTTTATTTATACAAGATAGCATCGCTAATCTTGCTTACGTAGGCTTGTTGTGTCTAGATTTTTGAGAGATTTTGCAATATGTTAGAGTTATAAAAATCAAACTTTTGGAAGGAGGGGAGCCTTAGTCACCATTATTCAAATTCCATGATTTACCCGAATGGAGTTCTAAATTTTTCATGAAACTAGAAACTTTTTTTTTTCTTTTCTTTTTTTCACTATGCAGGAAATTCACCAAAAAAAAAAAAAAAAAATTCCCTTCAAGCATCGTCGAGACTAACGTAAACAGCTACTCGTGCTAACTGGACCCGTATTGCTGTACTTGCCTTGCAAAAGAAAAATGAGCCCGATTGATAGTGATGTGTCCAAGCTAATCTTGTCAGTGGAAGTAGGGCATTCAATGCAAAATAAGTACATTGTCTATCGAATAAGGATGCTATTCTCGTGAGGTTGCAACCCCCTGGTTGGATCATAATCAATACTAGTTACTTATTCAGTTATTCTGTCTCAAAAAAATCATCCAAATTTTTATATATAACTATTATAAAATATTTTTTGATTAAAATTTTCAATAGTATATTTTCTTAAAATATTTTTAATTAAAATTTATTTTATTAAAAATTATTCAAATATAATTTTTTTAAAAATATAAATAAAAATAGTGATATGATAAAACAATAAATAATAATTTTTATTTTTATAAAAAAATAAAAAGAATAATTTTTTTAAAATGATGAGAATAATAATTTCCCTTGAATTGCTTATGAATAGGAGGCAAGACCCTAAACATGTAACATTATGGTTTCGGGCTGTAAATGCTATAAATTCTTATGATTTAAAAAAAAAAACAAAAATCGAACTCGAAATATCTTAGAAATTACAAGGAACTGTGCTAATATTTGAATAATATTAATTACCTAGAACGGATCTGTATCCTAAAACTTCATTTACAGCCTAGCTCAAAGCGAATTAAATCAAACCACAGCTCAAGTAGTATAAATTAATTAACAGTTAATGCGACTATTATTAATGAGTTAAAGTAATAAATCATCCATGTACTATATCATGTCTTTCAACTATATATATAGTTGATTTAGTTTAGTAATAAATCATCATTGGCTCAATACCTTCCTTAATAAAAACAAACAATAGTTGTTTTAGTATACGTAATACGTTTGTAAGCTAACATATGTCTAAATTTTAATTTAAAGTCATTTTTTTTTCAATAAGGAATAAATTATGCATAAAAAAACAATTTTTTAAAAGAAAAAAAATTATATTTCAATAATAAAAAAATTTACAAATCTTTATTTATAACCTTTTCAATAAAAGAACAATCTTTTCATTTTTTTTTTTCATATTTATAATTTTCTTGAAAAATCAAAAGGTAATATTTATAATTTCAACAAATATTTTTTATACTTTTTATTTATACTTTTCTTCAAAAAATTTATAAAAAAATTATATCTTTCAAATATTTATAATTTAAAATAATTTTTCTATATTTTTTTATTTTAAGTAAAAAAAAATTCCTTAAAAATTTAAAAGAATTTTTTCAAAACTTTTTTCCTTCACTGAAAAAAATATATAAATAAAGAATTTTTTTTAAAAAAAATTCTTTTAATAAAAAATTATTTTAATATTATTTCAAACTTTTTTCTTTATTTATAATCTTTTTCTTTTAGTGAAGAAAGAAATTATTTTTTAAAATTAAAATTTAAACATATGAGACCTTACAAATATGCTACATGTCTTAAACTAAATTCTGGTTTATTGTTTGCTTAAATGAAAGACATATTGAAAAAAATATATATATAGATTAATGATTGTAGGAGTCCTTTGTTCTTTTTTTCTTTTTTCTTTTTTTTTTTTAATCATGTTTTCTTACTTTTTCATAATAAATTGGTTGTTTTATATTTGATTTTTGTCTTAGATTCATCATTTCATTAAGCATTTGGGTTGATAGTGTTAAATCACACAATTAGCTACATATAATTGCAATAATGTCAACTTTTTTTTTTTTTTTTAAATCTCATCTTTCTACTTTTTTTATTGAAATTAAAAAAAAAGTAAAGATAAAAATATTTTTTCTATCTAAAATATTGTTTATGAGTTTAAATTTATCTCTATGACACTAAATACATTTTGAGTATAAAATGAAATATTTATAGTATATTTTAAAAAATATCAAGAGAATTTGAGTTCAATTTTTTTAAATTTTTGAATGATATTTATGAAAAAAAAATGAAATTAAAATATAAAAATTAATTCTCAAATAATTTTAAAATGAAAAGAAGTTAGTTTAGCCCATTGGATTGCTATAAAAGATCACAAGTTTACTTTGCCGTGAAATCTGGCCAGTTTTCGAAGAAAAAACAACTTGATTGATCTTTTAGTCACATGTGGTAAAGGATTCATATGTTGACCATTAAAACATGTTAGCTAAACTAACCCACATATGACAGCTGGGTTTACTGCTGAGCCAACATTTCAGAATTTTTTACAAAACAAAATAATTTGGAATCTACCATATCAGATCCTTGAAACATGGGAAGTTTTATTATTATTATTAATGTTTAATTTGACCTAAACGGCTGGCTATTTGAAGATACCTGAAGTGCATGCATGATGATTAAGAAAGTACCAAGATTCTTCTTTTTTCCACATAATTAAAACGACACTTCATAGAATATTTTATGTTCACAAATTATTATATGTTAAATTCTTGGATATTAATTTATAATGTGAACGTATTATAGTAACAGGGAAAATGGACATCAAATTAAATGACAAGCCGCAATTTGCTTGGAAATGCAATTATTAGTTATATGTCAATTTATCAATCGACGAAAATACCAAAGAATAGTATAATATCTCTAATAGGCAAAATAAATAAATTGCTATAAAAAAAGAATAATCAACTCGAGGCATTACTCCCTATTCTGATACGTCAATATCTATAATTTGCCAATTGCTTGAACATTCGGACACTACTTCCCCCAAGTTGCTATCCAATTAATTTAATAACATCCATTTTCACACTCTATGCACAAAATATACATACATCTTAAACATTTCTAATTGATTTTTTCGTTATATATATATATATATATATTTGATATTTTTTATTAACACGTTTGTTGATGATTTCACACACAAATTAAAGAAAACAAGATTAAAGATTCAAAAGCTACCACCACAAACTCTTTACTCCTTACCTTACCTGCTTTTGGCTATATAAAGCTAAAAAAAATCCCAGAGCACTTAGAATCTATCCTCCTTAGATCCACAAATCACATTTTGCCATCATTTATAATTATCTCGCTCTCTCATAAAACCTCCATCTCTGCCTTAATTTAATTCTGTGTGTATGTTTATATATATAGAGAGAGAGAGATAATTAAACATTGATCGGATTCTAGCTAGGTAATAAAAAATGGAGATTGGATCTTCACCACCACAAAATCAAAAGCCTTTAACAAGGCTAAACAATTATGTAGCCAAATCCCGAGTTGGAAAAAGATTCAAACTCGCTGATCGTAACTCAACTTTCACAACCGAGTTACGTGCTGGCACAGCCACCTTCCTTACCATGGCATACATCTTAGCCGTCAACGCTTCCATCCTCACCGACAGCGGCGGTACATGCACCGTTTCTGACTGTATCCCACTATGTTCAGACCCGACAGTTCCAGTTTCCAGCTGCAGCGGCTCAACTGATCTTCGAGTAATCCAACCTGATGAGTCATGCAAATTCGACCCGGTTAACCCGGGCTACTCTTCTTGTTTAGAGAAAGTACGTAAAGACCTGATAGTAGCCACTGTGGCATCTTCTCTAATTGGCTGTTTAATCATGGGTGCATTTGCTAATCTCCCATTGGCTCTGGCTCCGGGTATGGGTACTAATGCTTATTTTGCTTATACGGTCGTCGGGTTTCACGGGTCGGGTAATGTCTCGTATAAGAGTGCGTTGGCTGCTGTGTTTATTGAAGGCTTAATTTTTTTAGCCATTTCAGCAATTGGATTACGTGCAAAATTAGCTAAACTAGTCCCTAAACCGGTTCGGATCAGCTCCTCTGCCGGTATCGGACTTTTTCTTGCCTTTATCGGGTTACAGAGTAATCAAGGAATCGGGTTGGTTGGGTACAGTTCATCTACTCTAGTCACGCTGGCAGGGTGTCCAAGCTCATCACGTGCGTCGTTAGCTCCCGTTATGACGTTAGCTAATGGAACTGTTAGTTTGATCCCGGGCGGTACCGTTTCCGGCGATATCTTTTGCCTCCGGGACCGCATGGAGAGCCCTACCCTATGGCTTGGTGTGGTTGGATTTGTTATAATTGCTTACTGCTTAGTGAAAAACGTTAAAGGGGCTATGATTTACGGGATTGTTTTCGTAACTGCAATTTCATGGTTCCGTAACACTAAAGTAACAGTGTTTCCTAGCACAGAAGCAGGCGATGCCGCATATGAATATTTCAAGAAAGTTGTTGATATACATGTAATTGACACTACAGCCGGGGCATTAAGTTTTAAGAGTATTGGCAAAGGTTATTTTTGGGAGGCTCTCATCACATTCTTATATGTGGATATATTGGACACTACCGGTACCTTATATTCTATGGCTCGGTTTGCCGGGTTTTCGGATCAAAATGGCGATTTCGAGGGTCAATATTTTGCCTTCATGTCGGATGCCACATCAATCGTCGTCGGGTCATTGCTCGGCACGTCACCGGTGACGGCATTCATCGAATCATCAACAGGAATCAGGGAAGGTGGGCGGACGGGTCTAACCGCCTTAACTGTGGCTGGGTATTTCTTCTTGGCATTTTTCTTCACGCCGTTACTGGCATCCATACCAGCTTGGGCGGTGGGCCCACCCTTGATATTAGTTGGAGTTCTGATGATGAAGTCAGTGGTGGAGATAGAGTGGAACGATATGAGGCAAGCCATACCAGCTTTTATGACATTGATTTTAATGCCTTTGACCTATTCGATTGCTTATGGTTTGATTGGTGGGATTGGAACGTATATGGTTTTGCACTTGTGGGATTGGGCTATGGAGGTCTTAGTCAAGTTGGGTGTTATAAACAAGAGAAATGGAGGTGGTGGGGCTGGGGATGGGGATGTGAATGGGAATGGGAATGGGGTCAATGGGATGATGCATGATCAAGTCAGACAAGATGGAAGTGTGAAAGCAGCTGAAACTCAAGTCTAGACGCATAATGGATAGAATATGTTGTTTGCTTTTGGCCTTTTTAGTATCTTCACGTTTTTTCAAAATTGTTTAGGTAAGAATGAACTTGGGGGAAGTAAAAGGGTTGACAAAGAAACTCATTGTAAATATATATTATTGTGAAATGAATTGGGTCATTACAAATTTTTGTTGTGCTCGTTTTTGTCTTCGACGATAATTTTGCTTCATATGTAAATTGTCTAGAATATGCGAACTCTGGTCTAAAACAAACTATGCTTTTTTCTGCTCGTGGTGGACAGTTAAGCAAAGTACTTAGGCTTGTAAACGGCACATGTAGAGATGCTAAAAACAAGGAAATTAAGGCCGGCTCCGATGCTTATGACACGAATTATTCAACTTAACTTTCCATCTAAGGGGGAAAAAAATTCCCACATGATCATGGATTTCTTTCTTTCCTTCTCTTTTTTTTTTTTTTTTTTTTAAGTCATTAAATTTTGTGATTCTTTAATACACCCTACAAATTATGCCTATTTATTTTAAATTTGATGATTAAAATTCAACAAACATATATTGAAAAAGAAAAACAAAAGAAAAAAGAGAATATTTCAATCCATTTTTAATTTTTTACCAACCCTGTAGTTAGCTGGGGCCAGAAGCCCAGTAATTGCATTACCAAACAAACTTTAAATTACAAGGAAAACAAAAAACATGGAGAGTGGGAGAATTCTCTTTTAAGAGCTAGAAAATACTTTGGTGATTTTCTTTTTGGATATATTTCACGTCACGACATCATGCATGAATATAAAAAAGAAAAAGAAAAGAAAAAACTAATTAGCTAGAAGGAACAGATTAAGAATTTGAGAGTACTATTTTTCACCCGGTCGTTCAATGTATTTTAAACATGCATTTCAACAAGAATCATAGTATTCATGATGAAAACAAAGAAGAAGCGAAGTGGCACACGGTTTGTCTATTTTTTTTGGTCACATCCATATTCTTCGTTATTTCCGTAATGGATGCCGTTGATCTTTCAATTTCTATGACCTGGAAAAATCAGATGGAAAATCCTTTCACTGGGTTACGGCTCAAAATTGAAGTACGTAGTTGCAATTTATGGTCCCATAAAGATGAATATAGACTTTTAACATCAGATTGATAATAGAAAAATTGCACCACGAAATTGTTAAAGAATTAATATTAAAATATTATAAAATCTCAGCAAACAATTTAAATTTTAAGCAAAAATGATCTTTGATATAATGTTAAAAATCTTAATGATCAAAATTTTGTCAATTCAAATCTTATTTCCTTATTCTTTCTTTTATCTTATTACCTTCATTCTTTCTTTTAATTAAAATAACCCTCAAATATTATATGAGTCCCTCTATTTATGATTTTGAAATAAAATGATCCCTCTATCTTTTTTGTTTTAATGTCTTTTCTCCACTTTTAAAATCGTCAAAATTATATCTTTTTTTTTTTTTTCATTTTCTTTTTCCTTCTCTCGCCTCCTTCATGATTACCACCCTTTCTACCCTTTTTGGTTTCAATATGTTGTATGGGTGAGCAAATGATTTTTTTTTTTTTTTAAAAAAATTCGGTTTGGTTTTTGTTTAACCAAATTATAAAAAACAAAAATCGAAATTGAATTGAATTAAAATTCGATTTTTTGGTTAAAAAACCTTAATTTTGATTTCAGTTTAAACTGAATTTTTTTATTTTGTTGATTTTTTTTTCAATTTTAGAACTTGAAAAAAAAAGAAAAAAATTACATTTGAACAAGTTATTATATACAAATAAAATTAGAGAATTGTACAGAAGTCTTAAAAATTGAAATTTGATTAAGAAATCCTAAAATTAACCAAACTCCTCAAAGTTTAATTAACAACACCATAACAACATCAAACCTAAAGTGTAATTTAGGTAAAACACCGAATAAAAATAAAGGTATTGCTAAATCTACCAAATATTTTGTTATTTTCATCAAATTTTTTATTATAAATTACCAACACACCACCACACATCAAGTTAGTGACTAGATAGTGATTAGATGTAAAGGTTTGTTAGTAATTTAAAATAAAAATTTGGTGAAAATAACAAAACACATGGTGGATTTAGCAATACTCTAAAAATATATAAAAAAAACTAATTCAAAAGAGGGGTATTAAGATTATAATCATAATAATCATTTACACCATCTTGATCTTCATCAAATTCATCATCACATTGATACACAGATCTAACAAGCCGTAACTAATTTTTTAATTGCACAATAACCCAACTTTTTTCCTCTCTTCCTCTTCATAATCACAATTCCAAACCATCTATTCACAAAAAACCTCGACGACGTGGAGGAGAGGCAAGGGGGCACAAATAGGGGTGTTCATTATTCAATAAAAGCTGAATAACCGAATCGAGCCATACCAAAATATCAATTTCGATGCGATTTTTTTTAAAAATAGAAAAACAGAATCGAAATATAGCTGGTTTTCGATTTCGATTTTTTCCCCTAAAAAATCAATTAAACCGAATAACCAAAATTATTAAAAATATATATATATTTTTAAATTCATCGATGAATGATGTCGTTCACTCTAGTCTTCACACCTTCAGTAATCAGCCCGCCCCTCGCCAATCAGTCCTCACCTCACCTCAGTCAACGCTCTGCTATTTTAATTGCTCAAATTAGCGATGGCAGGGCACGTATTTCATAGCTGCAACCTGCATGATCCTTAAGTGTATTTAATTGCTCAAATTAGCGTGCATTAATGTTTGTAGTGGATTTTTTTTATTATGGCTACAAGATCCTTAAGTGTACAAATATATTTAAATTGCTCCAATTAGCACAGATTAATGTTTGTACTGGCCTTTGTTTTATTTTTTTTCACCTTAAATTTACTAATTTATATTTATTTAGTTTCTGTCTTAATCTTTTTTTATTAAGGTTTTAAGTTAATGGTATTAAATCGTATTATTAATCTCATAATATTACGACATGTTCAACTTATTTATTTTTTTCATCTTAATCTCATCTCCTTATTCTTTTTATCGAATTCAAACATAAATTTTGAAAAAGGGAATATATACTTGGTCATTTTATCTAAAAATTAAAATATAATGTATAGAAAAAAGTACTTTTTTATCCGATAATTTCTTAAATTTTGTGAGAAAATTTTGTTAATTTTACTAAAAACAATGAGAATATAGATGTCTTTGTTGTTTTCATAGGAGTTCTTGGATGAGAAGGAAAAAAAACCAAAAATTTGTAAAAAAATTTATTAGTCATAATCATGTCAAGTTAATTAAAAGTGCCTTTCATGAAGACAAATAAGTCGACTATATTTGAGCTTCAAAGCATACTCTTTTTCTTTTTGGAAGGAATTGTTAAAATGTCATAATTGTAACATATATCTAATGGTATTAACTACTTATATCGATAGATAATAATAGATATTATTAGATTTCATATGGTAATGATAACATCTTATACATATATATATCAATTGATATTATATTAGTAATGGCTATTGAGGAGTGGTAAAATAATAATAAATAGGCAGAGTTCAATGAGATTCAATGAGATTGAAAAACGGATACATATAGGAATATAACCTAGAATTACAATGCAAGTACTAAACTTATTTTTTCAAAAGTGCATGATCTTTTCAAAAATCAAAAGTACATATAATTATAGGTGAAAACCAAATTACCGAACACCAAAACAATATATTTTGAAACCGAATTAAAAAATCAAATAATAATTCGATTTAGTTATTTTTTTGAAAAATTTGATTAATCGAAAACCGATCAAAAAATTTCAAAATTGAACCGAATAACCGAATGAACACCCTTAGGCACAAAGAAAGAGAAGGAGAAGAAGAAGGAGAGGGTTTGTGTGTGGGCGTGGTTGTTTGTGTAGTGTGGACAATGAAAGAAGAAAGGGAAAGAGAAGAATAGGGAAAAGAAATGGAAAAAAAAAAAGTCTAGAAGAAGAAGGAAATGGAAAGGGAAAGAGAAGAAGATGAGGCATAAAGAAAGGGAAAGAGAAGAAGGCTAATGGCTACTGCTTTCTATTAGGTTCGGGTTGTTTTTCATTTTCCTTTTATATGTAAAAAAATTAAAAAATCAATTTTTGATTAAATTGATTGTGAAATTTTTAAAATCGAATAGAAAACAAAACACCAAGATTATTTTGGTTTTTTTTTTTTTTTTTTTTAAAAAGTTGACTTCAAAAACCAAACTAAAATCGATATTTTGGTTTGATTCTATTCGAGTTCAATTTTTCGATTAACAATGAATTTTTCTCACCCCTATGTTTTAGTGGCTAAATCTATAACAATTGCCTCAATTGTAAGTATGTGAGTTCTTTGATATTTTTACTTACCTAATATCACATCATCTATTATTTCTAAAAATGATTTTGAAATTGATTGTTTATGTGTCCAACTTGAAAATCAATGAGAATTTCTAGATCAACACCTTATTGTTTTTTTTTTTTTTTTTGTGAATCAAACTTTATAATATAACATCCCGTAAGTTAACTAGATCGGTGTTACTTGATATTTTTATTTCCCAACTAGTATATTATTTTGGATATTTTTACTTACCTAATATCACATCATTCATTATTTTTTGGAATCAAACTTCATAACTTCATAACATGGCCACCAATTGAGCAAAATGTGTTTTTCCCAAAGTGTAAAGTTTGATTCCCGTCGAATTGCACACCTATCATATTTTGGCTACAACTTGGGATAAAGACATCAAAATTAGGTGATCTTAGACTCTTTTGAAAGATAAAAGATAGAGATAAATTTTATGAAGAGTCAAAATCCCATTTTGAAAGATTTGAAAGTTAAAACAAGGATGCAAGCTAGAAGTCGGAATCTATCCGAGCAAGTTTTTTAGCAATAGGGTCTATTCGGTTCAAAGTTCATATCTTAGGCTATAAAAGTCCAATTGATGAAAGGCTAGTTACATTGGAAATTTAAAATCTAACCCTACAATTCTTATAAGACACCAACTCAAGATGAGTTCATTTTAATGGTCATAAGTTAGTTGAACATGCTGAAAAAAATCTATTACGGAAAAAGAAACAAACTCTAACAATTAAGGAGCCAAATTATAGCGAGAAAATCAAAAGGCAATGCATAATCCATGGTTCGTTTATAACTAGTGCCAGCTTATCCAATTCAGCCCATAACTCTTGATGTTCACCCCTATTACAATCCCATAAAGCACGAGACACATGCAACGTATCAAACAACTATCCCGAAATATTTATCGTAACTACCTACTTATGTATTGACTCATAAACCACTCGTAATATCATCATCCCAAAAAAACCAAACATGCCTGTTTATTGGGTTATACTCGCATACACTTGTTATACTTAATAGCTTTGGCTATATCGTTTATGATATTCCCGCCTGACTTAGGATCAATTATAGCCATAAAGTTTATATTATGTCATTTCTTCAATAGCTTAACATAGTTAATAATATCCTTATTCCCCATCTCCCTAATATTCTAAATGAATCTAGACATTATTAAAAAGATGACAAGGAGGTACCTAATGCTTTATAAGTCGACCTTGTTTTCCTAGCACACTTAGGCAATCGAAGATTCTTGTTTTTTACTAATTTCTAAAATTTTTTAAAATTTTTTTTTAACTACCTTTAAGTTAGTCTCTTTACTCTCCAAGATTTTCAAAGACAATAGATGAAATTTTTTTGATTTTTGCTCTATCTCATCTTTGGAAACAAACCCTTTTCACATAGCTAATCGCTTATCTACACCACCCTTAAATGAGGTATAGGCCTATAGAACATAAATGTCTTCATTTTGTACACCACCATTTCACCCATGTTATTTCCCTATAGGATTTAAACAAAACGTTGTTACTACCATTTTACTTGCCTTTCATTGAATTTAATACCTCTTGAAGGTTTCTCATACCCAAACCACCCTCCTATATTGGTAATGAAATAACTTTCCGGGTAGTTTAATGATGTTTGTTATCTTCTCCATTGTTCCAAAAGAAATTGGAGATATGCCCATGAATTATTTTTATCACCATCTTTTTATACTAGAAGTACCCCCATCATTTATCTAGGAATAGAGGAGAATGCACATTGGATTAAAGTAAGTTTCCCCTAGTTGAAAGAAGTTTGTCTTTCCAACTCTGTAACTTTGCCTTTAATTTTAGTTTACAATTTAGAGAAATAATCAACCTAAGCTCTTCCTTTGAATAAAGGCATTCCTAGATATGTCATCACCTCGGTAGCCATTGTAAAACCAATCCAATTGGCAAGTAAACCTTTCTCGTTAGTAGAAAGCTTATTGCTATAGAGAAAGGAACTTTTCTTAGTGTTTACATATGTTTGCTAGTAGTTGAGTAAACATCAACAAGCGACGAAGCTTCTCTATGTTTCTCTTTTCCCATTGTTAAAGATCAACGTGCCATCCGTAAATAAAAAAAAAGTGAGATGACCATGCTCGTCCATCCAATGTAGAATGGTTTGATTGTCCTTTTTGTTATCATATCATTTAGGTGTCCGGAAAAGATGTCCCGAGCAAATATGAACGACACTCGGAGATAATAGGTTACCCCGCCTTACCTCATCACTCGACTTAAAGAATCCTTATGCTAATGAGTTGAGAATAATTTGAATACTAGTAATTTGATACACATTTGGAAATTAGACCCCTCCAGCCTACTAGAGAAACTATTTTTTTTTTAAGATGTGAAAGAGAAATGACCACTCTAGTCTATCATATTCCTTAAACATGTCCACCTTGAGTATGAGATTTCCTCTATGAGTTTTTCTATCAATTTCATTAAAAAGCTCTTACATCAATGCCACATTCTCATGAATCAGTCTCTCCTTGACAAAGCTAGATTATTCTCTAGAAATTAGATTAGGAAGAATAATACTCAATCTATTTGAAAAAAGTTGAGATAATATTTTATAGGAGAAGTTATAAAGGCTAATAGGATGAAGCTCTTCAAACCTAGATGGATTTGGGCATTTAGGAATGAGAACCAAGTTGGTAACGGTGACTATTTTTGGAATTTCCCTATCTAAATGCCTCTTGGAAAGAAAGTATTACATCATTAGCAATAATATTCTAACAACTTTTATAAAAAGCTCCTATAAATTTATCGATCCTCGGGGCACTACCTCCATCTAGATCAAAAACTATCGCCTTAATCTCATCGACTTAGGGAATAGCCATGAGGGTATCATTCTACTCATTTGTTACTAGTAAGGGCAATATTTTCAAAAAGTCTTCCTTCATATAAGTTTCTTCACTCCCGAATATCTTTTGAAAATCCTCTATTATTGTATTACCCATTTGTAATTCATCTTGATATTCTAAACCATCCTCTCCCTTAACTCGTAATTTTGGCCTTAATCTTACATTTTTTGATACATGTATGGAAATACACGAGTTGTGATCACCTGTTTGTAGCCATATAACCTTTGATTTTTCCTATAATATCATTTCTTCCCGTTCTACAACTCGGCCAATGTTCCTTCAGTTGCCACACACTTATCATAATTTTCCTAACCCCACGAAGTTGGAGAGCGATTCGATTGAATTACCTCATCCGAAGTTTCATTAATCTTATATTTGATGTCCCTAAAACTTTCCAATTTCATATTTTAAGCTCTCCTCATAATGTCTTAAGCCTTATATACGGAGTTCATGAAAGCGTTATTACTCGTTATTACAACTCCAATGGCTATTAACAAAGGCTTAAAATTCTTTATGAGTAGTTCACATTTTCTTAAATGAAAATCTAGAAGGCTCCGTGATTTTCTCCGTCCCATGATAATAATAATGGTCAATAATCAAAGAATATCCTAGAGAGATGTGTGCATGAGAGCCTTGGGTGATAGGTAAATAGTTATACTATTAACTAGTATCCTATCAAGGCATTTCTATATCCTAGAAGTCTTCTCTTGGTTGTTGCTTCATGTAAATTTACTACATGAGAAATCAATATCATGTAAGCATAATAAACCGATACCATTATTAAACTTAATCTTTGCTACGTTAATATGCCCTCGCTTTTTTAGACATATTAGTTATGGCATTAAAGTCTCCCCAAGAATTCATGGATGAGAAATGTTTAATGCATGAAGGTTATCCCATAGATTTCTCCTCTCTTCCTTATCGTAATTGGCATAAATAACGAGAGAAAGAAATGTTTTTATCATTCATATTATCTCTAACATAACATGTGATCGATCGCGCATAAACTCGTCAACATGTCCACCTCCAAATAGTCCTTCTAGAGAATCCATATGTGTTTATTTATAGGATTATTTATAAGATTACCATGTAGAAAACCAATGAAATTCGGCATCTTGCTAGTTTGGGAAGTTTCAATCCCATTTTTTTAGGTTCTAACAACACTAGTGAGAGATATTATTCTATTTAACTAAGCTGTTTTAAGTACCTTCTCTTATCCGAGGAACATATGTGTCATGTATTCCAAATCATGCTATTCATTAGATAATGCAAAAACAGTTCCCTATCTTGTTACTCTTCTACCATTTAGCTACACTAAGATTTTTAGCAACTTCTTTTCGTATTTTTTGTCATTCTTAGTTCTCTATAGTCCGTATTTTCTCTTGCAACAATTGAGCAACCCATTCCTACTTCTCATATATACCCTTTAATGTTGTACGGGGAGGTAATTCCACATCCACATCACTTATTATTATCCTATCATCTATTCTATTAAAGAGACAACAAGCCAAAGTGGTTCTAAGTAGCCAAATTCTGTACCTTGATTGTAGTTGAAATTGTTATAGAAATGTCTATCCGGTCATTTGTTGTTATTGCATGTATTATACTGATCTACTTATGCCCATGCATTATGTGTTCATCTTCTCTTCTAGGTTCTTGGCAGTTGTTGTTTTGGACCAAAGGTGCATTCTTTACTATATCCGTAATCATCATCTTCATGTGGCTCGATGATTCTCCCGATATAGTAATAGCTCTTTAGTCATTAAACTTCCTTTGTGTGATAAGAATTATAATGTCATTTCCCTTATCCATTTTGGAAATGCTATTAGTACTTTCGAGTGTGAATGAATTACTTTTAAGTTGCTTGATGGAATCTCAAAATCTTTTAAATTCTTGTTTTTAGATACCACTTGCCATTCTTGTAAGTGTTGTTGCGGATTAGTTTGCTTGGTCTTACTAGGTATAAAGGTAATTTATCCATCATTCACATTCTTTGCCGGCACCTTACAACATATGTTTTCATTATGACCCCGTAGTTTACAATATCTATATAAACTAGATTTAGATTCCATAACAACTTGCTGCTAGAAGCCTTTCGTTTTATCCGGGCCAACCGAAATCCATACTCTAAAAGGGAACGCTTCTATTAAATCAACCTCTTTAAATGCTCTTACATACATGGGGTGAGAGCCATTCATCATATCATCATCTAGTCAAATGAATGTGCCAAAAGGTCTCACAATTTCTCCGAAGGATGCTAAAGGAAAAAAATCAATGAAAACTTGGCTACTTTTGTTAAATCAACCTCTTTAAATACTCTTACATACATGAGAATTGAAGAAAACTTGTGTGATCATAATTGAACAAGACTTATAACCAAGTTTAGGATCACACTATGATAAGTTGACATGAGGACTGAATTATATGGTAACCATGCTTGGTGAAAGAAAATAATGGATTAATTAATCCTCTTAGAGAATTAGGTAATCATGATACCTTACTAGAGATCAATCTTGATTTATGTATCAAGAGATAAAAGAGGAGTCTTTTGTTCTTGATACATTACCAACATATCTAAGAGCCTATCACATCATGCACATAAGTTTAAGTATTTATGTGATTAAAGAGAACCAAAGATATTAGAAAAAGGTTTCCTAATTTAGAAGTTGGTTCCAAATTTGGAAGTAAATAAATTAAAATGGAAATGAGTTTCCTAATTTAGGTTAAAGGTATTTTGAAAAATTATTTCCTAATATGGGCCACCTAAAATTATTTAAGATTATTTATTTGGATAGTCCAAATAAATTAATTAGGTCAGAATATTATTGGTCCAATAGATTTAATTAAAAGCCTTAAGATATTTTGATGGAAGGATAAACATCAACCTTATTGGATAAGGATGAATATTTTAAAGATAAAGATAAAAAAAGCCCACATGTAAAATAACTTTTAATCTTTAGAGGATAAAGAAGCAATAACCTAGAGTCCTTAAGGGACTCATTGTCGCCTCTTCTTGTCCTTGGAGGATATGGCAGTCTCTTCTATAAATATATGGGAGAGAGAGGTGTGACATAAGTAAGAAAAAGAGAGGGAGAAATTTAGAAAAGAGAGAAAATCTCTATAAGGTACATGGAAAAAAGAAAAATAAAAGGAGAAAATAATTTTCTCCTAAAACCCCGATACACACGACTTTTCTTCTTTCTTTAAGGATGTCATAAACTTGCTCAAATTAGATTTCTATAGGAAACACTACATAAATAAAAAAGGATGGAGCTAGCACTCTATCAATTTTGAGTGTTTCTTTATGGGTGTTTAGACTCGCATGGATCATCGATAGAGGTTAGACACTTGAATGGCTTTTCTCGCTAAAAAATATAGATCAACGCTATAAAAGGTAATTCTCTATTCATTACTTTAATTCAAGTACATATAGTTAGTTGATTTAATAGCATGATCATAGGCCTTTCGGATGGAGAAAATGTTTTATTTATTCCGCACCTTCATAGGATGCATGATCTTTCAATAGGTATCGAGCTTCGTTAAATCTTTGATTATATGTTGTGTTAATTATGATTAACTATTTGAATTAACTATGTCCGATTATAAATCTAGTATTTTTGGTATTTTATATTAATTTAAAACTAAAATTTAGGTTAAAAATAGTGAAACGCGCGATGCCGACGTTGGACATTAGCACTTACGCATAAGAAACCTAGGCTAGTTGCGCATTAGGCATGTAGTAGGCTAGGCCAGTCACATGCTAGACGCATGATAGGCCAATCTTGCTAGTCGGGAGGTTGCATGGTAGGCACACAACAGGCGGCCCTAGTCACCAAATGCTCGCGTGCCGGGCATTACGAGCCGAGCCGACATGCCGGGTCATACGCAAGGCCATAGGCCAAGCACTTTTGTATTAGTTAGCGAGGCCAAACATATTCATGTGAGGCATATAAGTCGAGTAGTGGCACGTAAGGCCACATGCTAGGCGATCATGTGGTAAGCCAAAGGCCAAACGTGCAAGTGTGAAGTGCACAAACCAAGTACTTGTACGCGAGGAGTGTCAAGTCGCGAGGCTAGGCGTGTGAGGCCACCGGCCCGGCATTTGCATGCCGGGCTACTAGCCATGGGAAGGCTGTGCACGAGCACACCAAGCCAAAGGTTTGGTCATCAAAGCCCGTGGGCCATCGAGGCTCAAAAGCCCATGAGCTCAAAATGGGCCTAAAGCCTAAAATGTTTTAAAATTGAAATTTAGAGAAATTTTGATAAATTTATAAAATGATCAAATATATATATATATATATATATATATATATCATATTTTTATGAATGAAATATATTTCATTAGTATGCCATGTATCAATGTGATTGAAATATGAGTGAATGGTATGGATAAGTCGACTTAGTTTTATAGATGAAATATTTTTAATTTTTTGGATTAATAAGACGTGTGTCCTACCTTCTCTTATACTTTATTGTATTTTTCTTCTCATCTTACTCCATGTGAATAAAACTTGATGTTTTTTATTCTTATAAATATAAAAGTAGAAGATAGAAATTAGAATAGATGCAAGGAGAAGATGCTTAAGAAATAAAAATATTCTTAAAGAATTTGTAATAATTTTTCACCTAAGAATTTGATCCACTAGTCTCCTTGTGGCTTGAGGGAGCTATTATTAGAGATCCATTACCGTTCACCGATCCTTTGTGTCATGCGGGAGATGTATATATGTTATGTGATTAATATTAGTATGTATGTTAGGAATAATATGATTATTGATTAGTATGCATGCTATAATGAGACCAACCAAATTAAATTCTTTAAATAAAATATTAAGTTGATTGCCTTTCAAAGTTATATAGAGGGAATTCTTTTGATCATTGCTAGTTTATTGAGATAACTCAAGGTTACTTCTTCTTCGAGGGAAACAAATCATGGGCCATGCAATGTCCTCAAATGTTGAGTCTAACTTAAATGAGTTACTTGGATTTGTTGAGATAACTAAATGTCTAATAAACTTGTAAACAAGGATAGATATTCACATAAGATGTGATATGACAAGGAGTTGTCATGCCAATGAGATTAGAAATTATATTAGATGTAATTAGTAAGGAGTTACCTACCTAATTCTTCATGTATGACTTTTTGAGATAACTCGAGGTTAATGTATGTTAGAGGATGAAAATCCTAACCAACTAAGAAAATGAATCAAAAAGTTTTCTTGAGTCCTATATTGAAGGTTATAAAACTTGAAAAAAATAATGAGAGTGAACATAGATTTTACTTCTTTAATTTATTCTTTTTTTATGTATGCAATTTAATTAACTAAAGCTGTACACCTTTCTATCCTATCAATGATGTTACATAGTATAATTGGCAATACATCGATAAGATCATTGATTAATGGAAGTAATGCCTTAAATGGCACAAACTTCCTTGACTAGAAAATGAATAAGAGGAATGTTATCTAATATGGAAAAATGCTCTATGCGATAGATGATAAAGAGTACCATGAAGGAGTGCAAAAGAAGAGTTCTAATAGCACCTCAAGTATTCATTTTATTGAAGTAAACTTTTCTACTACTAGCCCTACATCATGAGTATTTGATGTTGGATGTGGTGTGCACATTTACACAAATTTAAAAGGACTAAAAGAGGCTAGAAAGACTACTTTTACCGAGGTTGACTTATGCGTGGGTAATGGTTTAAGAGTTATACCATTAGCGGTAAGCACCTATAAGTTAGCACCATATCGGGACTTGTGCTTATACTCGGAAAATATTATTATATTCCTCGTATAAGTAGAAATATCATTTCTATTTCTTATTTGAACCAATATGGTTTTTCATTTTTATTTAAGAAGACTATTCCTTTTATAAAGATGATGTTTTATATGAAAATACCGATGTAAATAACGGTTTATATGTTACGAACATAGACACACCTATCTATAACATAAACACAAAAAGACTCAAAACTAACAATCTAATCAAAACCTATTTGTGGCATTGTTGACTTGGCCATACAAATGAAAATTGCATATCTAAACTACATAAAAATGGATATTTAAAATCATTTGATTGTGAATCTTATGATGTCGGTAAATCTTATTTGCTTGGTAAAATGATAAAATTCCTTTTTAGTGGAAAATGTGAAAAAGTTATTGATTTGTTAAGCCTCATACATAGTGATGTATATGGGCTTATATCCACCAAAGTTAGAGGAGGATATGATTATTTCATAACCTTTATCGATTATAGATCGTGTTTTGGTTATGTGTATCTCATACGACATAAATTTGAAGCGTTTGAAAAGTTTAAGGAATTTAGGTTTGAAGTTGAGAAACAAACAGGTATAAGTATTAAGGTACTTTGATCGGATCGAGGTGAAGAGTACTTAATTATTGAATTTTTAGATCATTTAAAAAAGAATGGGATTGTCTCACAATGGACTCCACCTAAAATATTACAAATGAATGGTGCATTCAAAAGGAGGAATAGGACATTGTTAGACATGGTCCGATCCATAATAAGTCAATTTGATATCTTAATTTTATTTTAGGGATATGCGCTTCGTATCGCGATATTTATTTTGAATAAGGTTCTAATAAAGTCCGTTGATCAAATTCCATATGAGATATGAAAATGAAAGAAAGCAAATTTATCTTTCCTTAAGATTTGGGGTTGTAAAGCATATGTCAAATGTTTACATGGAGACAAGATTGAGCCTAAATTAGCAAAGTGTAAATTTATGGGATATCCAAAATAAACAAATGGATATTACTTTTACCAACCACAAGAATAAAAAATATTCATGGCTAGGCATGTTGTATTCCTTGAGAAGGAATTTATAGATTCTAGAAACAAGTGGAAGGAAGGTTGAACTCGATGAGAATTGAGAATAATCAATAATTGACACCCCACTAGAGGAACCCCAAGTAGAAAAATTACAAAACGTTGTAAATATCCCATAAAGTCGTTACATAAGATCTTCATAGGTCTAAAAGAATTCGTTAAGAGCCGTAAAGGTATGGCCTTGTAGTCTTAACACATGGAGATGTGTCCGTCATATGAGACGATGAACCTAATACCTACGAAGAAACAATGTTAGACATTGAATTTGAAAAAAAGCATGAGGTCATGAAATCCAAAATGAAATCCATGTTCACTAACCAAGTATGGACTTTAGTTGATCCCCCTGAAGGTGATAAACCTATTAGGTGTAAGTGAGTCTTTAAAAGAAATATCAACATGGATGGATATATACACACGTACAAAGACAGATCGGTGGCAAAAGGTATCATAAAAAAATGTTGATTATGATGAAACTTTTTCACTAGTAGCAATGGTTAAATCCATTCGGATTATGCTTCCAAGTGTCGTATATCATGATTATGAGATATGACATATGGATGTCAAAACCGCTTTCCTTAATGGAAAATTAAATGAGGATGAGTACATGACATAACTTGGTGGTTTTGCCACCAAAGGAAATGCAAATAAGATTTATAAATTGCAAAACTCCATTTATATACTTAAGCAAGAATATAGGATTTGAAATCAATGTTTTGATAAAACAATCAAAGAGTTTGTTTTTTCACAAAATGAAGATGAACCTTGTAAATACAAGAAGGTTAGTGAGAGCTTAACTGTTTTTATTGTGCTATATGAGATGATATACTACTTATTGGCAACAATACCACCATGTTATAATCTATAAAAGATTGGTTATCTAACAATTTTTACATGAAAGATATGGGAGAGGCAACTTACATTCTAGGAATCAAGATCTATAAAGATAGATCATGAAGAATGTTAGCTCTCTCTTAAAACATATACATTGATAATATACTAAAGGTTTAGTATGAAAGAATACAAAAAGGGACTTATTTCAATGTCACATGACATAAAACTTACCAAGACTAAGTGTCCTAACATATAAAATGAAAGGGAAAGGATGAGTTGCATTCCCTATGCATCGGCCATAGGATCTATCATGTATGTTATGTTATATACATGGTTTGATGTCTCATATGCTTTGAGTATATGTAGTAGATATCAAGTTGATTTGGGTGAAAAACACCGAATTACTATTAAGAGCATTCTAAAGTACTTACAATGAACCAAGGATGCTTTCTTAGTCTATGAAATAGATGAATTAGTAGTGAAAGGGTTCATAGATGCTAGTTTTCAATCCGATCATGATGACTTTAAGTCACCGTCAAGATTTATTTTTCATTTGAACGGTGGAGCTATTAGTTGAAAAAGTTTTAAGCAAGAAACGAGTGGTTGACTCAACAACCAAGGTGAATATATTGCGACCATAGAAACAACTAAGGAGGTCTGTTTGGATTTGTATTTTTTTTTTTGAACAACAAGTGGTTCCTAATGTTGTTTATCCAATAGTATTGTATCGTGACAATAACAGAGCTATAGCACAAGCTAAGGAACCAAGGTTGCATTAATGGTCCTAGCATGTATTGTGACGCTACCATCGGATCGGAGAAATTATCTATTATGGTGACATAAGGATAGTTTAGGTCCACGTTGATGATAACATAACTAACCCGACTAAGCATTTATCACAATTGAAACATGAGACCTTTCGATCGTCGATCTTAAAGGACATGGCTGGTTGGCTCCAAGTGCAAATAGGAGATTGTTAGTATAAATGCCTAAGATCCAACCATGTTTGGATGGGTTTGAGTTATTGTATTATTGCATCATTTATTTTAATAATAATAAAGAATTATTTTTATTAATTCTTATGTTTTATGTTTATTAATTTAGTAGAATTAGATAAAAGTTCTTGTGATATGATTTTGCCATAGTGATTGATCGAAAGATATGAGATAAACACTAATACATATAAATGATATTATTAAACATCCCAAGTCGTAACATTGTCAAGAATGGAAATTGATTATATATGAATAGACTTATGAGTGCTATGTTTATGTGATATGATGGTAGTAGGAGATCTCATACTTATTGGCATGGTGATGCCAAAACAAGCACTTAAGTCATTTATGTTAGAGAACATATCACTAGACTTGACTCGCCATAAGAACCTATTTGATTTAGTCTATGGGAATCTTATATGAGATGGATACAATTGGTCCTTAGACTTAAAGTCATCACGGTTATCTCATTAGAGAATTTTTATACTTTGAAACTCATTTCGATGGACCTAGTAAAGGGTTAAACATGGGCGATTCGTTAGGTGTAGTAGGGATTTGATGGAGGTGGGTGTATGACTAAGATAAGACATGTCATTCCTTGTATGCTAAAGGAGTTATCATATTGCACGAGAAATCCATGACCATAGTAGGAGTACACTTATAAAGCATAGTTGGTTTACTCTAAGAGGTAAAACATTTGGGAATCGAAGAAAACTTATATAATCATAATCGAACAAGACTTATTATCAAGTTTGAGATCACGAGTGTGATAAGTTGATATAAGAACAAAATTGTATGGTAACTATGCTTGTGAAAGGTAATAATGGATTAATTAATCCTCTTAGAGAATTAGGTAGTCATAATGTCTTACTAGAGGCCAATTTTAATTTATATATCAAGAGATAAAAGATGAGTCTTTTGTTCTTGATACATTACCAATATATCTCGGAGCCTATGAGTCGCACACATAAGTTTAAGTATTCAAATGATTAAAAAAAAAAGCAAAGATATTGAAAAAAGGTTTTCAATTGTGAAAGTTTCTTATTTTGGAAAAGTTTTTCAAAAACCGAAAGTTTCCTATTTTAGAAATCAGTTTCCTAATTTAAAAGTTAGTTCCAAATTTGAAAGTAAATAACCTAAAATGAAAATGAGTTTCCTAATTTAGGTTAAATAGTATTTTACAAAATTAGTTCCTAATGTGGGTCACCTAAAATGATCTAAGATTATTTATTTGGATAGTCCAAATAAATTACTTGAGCGAGAATGGTTTTGGGCCATTAGTTTTAATTAAAAGCCTTAAGATATTTTGGTGAGAGGATAAATATCAATCTTATTAGATAAGGATGAATGTTTTAAAGATAAAGATAAAAAAGCCCACATGTAAAATAACATATAATCCTTAGAAGATTAGGAAGCAACAACTTAGAGTCCTTAAAGGACTCATTGTTGCTCCTTATTGTCCTCGAGGATAAGGAAGTCTCTCCTATAAATATATGAGAGAGAGAGGTACAGCATAAGTAAGAAAAAGAAATGGAAGAAATTCAAAAAAAGAGAAAATCGCTCTTAGGTACATGGCAAAAAGCAAAATAAAAGGAGAAAATAGTTTTGTCCTAAAAGCCTAATACATGTCATTTTTCTTTTTCCTTTAAGGTTGTCATAAACTTACTTGGATTAGATTTCTATAGAAAACACTATACAAATCAAACGTAGATATAGCTAGAACTCTATCAATTTTGAGTGCTTCTTTATGGGTGTTTGGATCGTGTAGATCATTAATAGAGGTTGGACACTTGGATGGTTTTTCTGCTGTGCAACAATAGGTAATTCTCTATTCATTACTTTAATTCATATACATATAGTTAGTTGATTTAACGGTATGATCTTGGACTCTTTAAATGGAGGAATTTTTTTTATTTCACACTTCCATAGAATGCATGACCCTTTAGATTTGGTAATGATGATGTTTCACCCATCGGGAAAACCTTCCAACAACTAGAATAATCCTAGTTCGCCATAGCTAGGAGAGAGTAACGACTACTAGGGCTAGGTTTTTTTTTTTTTAGGCTTAAAGTTGATTCGATATTTGAACCCAATGAAAGGGTCCAATGATCATTTTAATACAATGCCACACCCAAAAATAAAAAATAATAACAATAATTTGACTTGAAAAATTAGAGTTTAAATCGGTAATAATTTGATAAAATAAAATACTTTTAGGATATGAATTTTTCAACTAAACTACATGTGATACTTTTTTAGGAAAGGACGTATTTGAGTGATTGATATCTTCTCAAAATATAACAACCTCCTTATCCGAGAATCTCTACACTAGTGCTATTTTCAGATTTCTAGTTCCTTTCATACTATGTGACGAATCCAAACTCAATAATAACTCACATCCCTAGAGTAACTCATAAAAACGATGCAAAATCTTGAAAGCCTAGACTTTTTAGGAGTCTTGTCCGACATCGGGTAATAATAAAATGACGAATCCGATAGAGATTTATAGTTAGACCAAAAGTTTATTCCTTAAAAATTAATTTTTAATTTATTTTTGCCATTTATTTTTCATTTCTTTTACTTTCAAAGTCATTTATTTATTTTTCATATTATTTTATGTCTTTAAAATCTTCAAATTAGTTTTTTTCAATTATGTACATATTTAATTAAACTAGGTTAAATGCTTATCTTAAACTGTTGTACAAGCCATGAAAAAAATTTACAAATACTACGGATTCAAGCTAAGGCCCTACTACGATTAAGATAGAGAGATCCGGAGGCAAGTATGATGAAAGTCTACTAATACTCTTTCGGAATCTCGTTTGAACTATCACTCGTCATATGCATAAAAAAATGATGGAATAACCTTCCCTACATCCTTGTGTATAAGATTAGAGTTGAATTATTGGTAATTTAGACGAGTTTAAAAACTTGAAAAAACTTTAGGACTACACAAGCTTTGCCAAACAATAAAAAAGCTAGATTATGTCTATTAGAGTTGACCCTTTTAACACAAATTATTTTCAAATAATGTATGTACTAACCCTCAGCCCTTTTAGGCTATCCTTCACATAAAATCATGATAAAGGACTTTAGAATCGGATCCGAGCAAACCCAAAATGATAAAAAGATTGTTTGCCCTTAAATTTTATGTCAAGAGTGCTAAAAGGGCCCAGATATATCTCCTAAATTGCCAAAATATCTATGGGTAATTTTGCCCTTAGTGATTACTAATGTGACTTGACCCATCCACGAGTAAGAACTCTATCATGATTTGATGTGCAACAAATAGAGAAAGGTATCCAACCTAGTTCAAATCATGATTTGCATCTTGTATTCATTGTGTATATTTTTACAATTCATTTTTCGAGACCTAAATATGGGTCGCTCCATTCAATCCTCTTTGTACATTCATAACAATAGACTCAAGAATCATCAAATGGAGAATGAAGAGAGGGCGGGATAAGAACAAGTTCATCGGTAAGATCTTGACCCTTTGAAAGAGGATGTTGCTCAATTAAAAACCCTATTAGAATAGGCACTAAATGGGAGAAGTAGCTTAAATTAAAGGCAAACATAAATGTCTTATTCTATTCCATTGCCTAATCAAGTCGTCTACCATGCCATCAACCAATCAAGCAACTTTTTGCACTCGAAGCCTAGTATCATATTAGGGCATTTGCCTATTTAATGGACCTATGAGTCTCACAAATACGACCTATACCCACTGTGGATATTGTAGAAGAAGAGATTCATGGTTACAAGGTGGTCGAGGGTTTAAGTATAGACAAACCGATGGCTATCGGGGAGTATCTAAGAGTAATTAAGGGGGAGACATTTATGATTACGTCGGGGCCTTTGAAATATATCTAGCACTCGATGTGGTAATCTCGAGGAAATTTAAGGTGTGAAATTCTCTTAAGTACAATAGAACCTAATGTCCCATAACCCATTTGAGGGTGGATTGTAGTAAGACAACAAAAGTCAAATATGATAAAAAAAATTACTTATACACTTTTTTCGTGAAAGCCTAGGTGGATCGACTCTAAGTTTGTATATGAGGTTAGAGGAGTCAAAGATTAGAAGGTAGAAGGATCTACCCGAAGCTTTCCTCAAATAATACAAAGTTAATATAAAGGTGGCACCAAATCTTTCGAATATCTAAGGCATATAGAAAGGAGCTAAAAAGATTATAAAGGAATATACGCAAAGGTGGCATGAGGTGACGACTCAAATTCATCCATCATTACCAAAACCTTAGCTAATCTTAATGTTTTTAAATTCTTTTAAAGTACCATATTTTGAGTATTTAATTAGCAATGCTTCCACCAACTTCATGAACATGGTTGTCATCACGGAGAGAGTAGAATTGGCTATCAAAGACATCTCTAGAGGAGTAAAGAAGAAGATAGGCTTGGAAATTAAGTGAGGGAAGGAGAAGTTCACTAAGTGGCAATCCATAGACCCAAAAGCTACTAGAACAACCCGACACAATATACCTAAAGCCATTACCAAATATAATCACTATCTTACCCTCAAACACCTTCCATAGATACTACCTTTCCTACCACTCAAACAAGACCACACACACTAAGTCAAACCTTTCCATCTTGCCAACTAAATCCACCATCTCAATATCATCCAACTATATCCTCCTATTAAAATAACCAATTCTCTTATTCGATCGAAGCCACCCTATGGTCCTTTGAACTTTAACCAAATAAAACAAAACTAGTTCACACTTAATAATAACTATAGCAGAGAAAACTTTGAACCATTACTAGCTCTCCTATTATCTTGAAAATAGTTGTTTCACCATCTAGTCAATATAAGATAAGTGGTCCTAATTCATACGAGCTCGTGCTACCTCCTTTCTCATTATGGGATAAAGATAATGAACAATACGAATACCATAATGGTATCCCTAGAAACTCCATTGAGGACTATTTGGCTTTCAAGAAAAAGTGAGGTTTGTTATCAAGCATAATTGGATAAGTTTTAATGACTCAAACACTCTTAATGTTAACACTAATCAACTTTTAAATCATGCTATAGAAGGGGAAAATGTAAGCATGATAACCCTCAAAGCAAAAAAGGTTAATAAAGAAAGGAAGAATGTAAAAGTATTGATAGACAGTCTATTTTCAATACTAGCATAAATTGGCTATCTCAAAAGGCTAGTTAGTAATCGGAATGAAGATGACAAGAGTCGGTATTGTAGATATCATTAGATAAATGGACAAAGATATCGATAATTATAAGGAGTTCGATGACGTGTTGTATTGTCAATAAATTAGTTATATTTATATTCCTTATAGAACCTAACCATATGAATGTAGATATGGCAAGCAAGGGTTGAACCCATAGAGAAATGGTCTAATCAATTATTTCTATCAACTCGATTATTCTACGGTGCAATAAAAGTAAAAAGAGGATTTTGTGTTTATAGAGATTTATAAAGTAATCAAAAGTAAAGATAAAAATAATAACAGGAGAAAACCTCGATTGAAGATTGGTATCCAATTTTGGTTTAATTGCTTATCATTGATTCAAACATTATCCTATTCTTAACATGAATAA